>OX031063.1:17457500-18707500 GCA_943736015.1 Tridacna crocea | reverse complement strand
CCAACATGAGGTATGGTTTATACTTCTGAAAACATTGTGGCCAAAGTAAATATAGCTTTGTCTATAGAAGTATAGCCAAATAGAAGTAGAAACAGGCATTGTCTCACCTATCTACAGTTATTTCAAAAGTTGTAAGCCATGAAACAGAAAATGGTTATCTGCCAGTGGTAATCTGTGAAAGTCTGTGTTTTATGTATATGTTCCTTAGTACCAAGATTACCTTAGCCACCAATCTACCATATTTTTCTATTAAATTTGCATTTCATAGCTTTTGAAAAAACCTTTCAGGGGTAAAAAACTACTTACTATTATGCATAGAATCTCTCATCCCCTTTTTTAACACATCCTTTCATCCCAAAACTTTTATTTTTTTCTCTTGTATTTTGTTCTTCTAAATTGTACCATTAAATTTAACATTTTGCTGGAACAGGTTTTAGAAAAAAAGGTTATCTTGGAATTTTTGAGATGCTCTACTATCTACTATTTAAAAGTAAACAATGGTAAGTTTACTATGAGTCATATAATTGTATTTTGCAAAATGGAGTGTAATGCATCTCTGTGATGCAATATACCAAGTAACTTCTAGTCATCATTTATTGGTAGTTATGTATCAATGAAATTTATTTTGTCTAAGAACAGACTTAATTAGGAGGTAGATTGGTCCTTGGACATGCAGAAAATTTATAAAGTGCAAAAAGTTCCGACTCATGTCAGCATGTGTTGACTGCATTAAACCGCTTTTTTTTTTCCAAGAATTATTTAACTCTTTACCAAATGACAAAATTTTAGACTGGTCCAAATTCAAAGCATTTGCAGACCACAAAATAAAAGTTGAAATTACTCTTAGGAAGGGAAGAAAACATTGTGGGAAAAGGAAAAAGTGCTGGTTACCTTTTCCCATGTTTTCAGAAGGCTTCTTTCTCAGGGTCATTAAAAGTCTTGATTGTGTAGTGAAGGGTTAAATCTATTCCATTGTGTAAGTTTTTGTGTCTTATTTTCTTTTATATTTAAATGATGTGCTAACGTTTTTAGGGCTGTTTCTATCCTGAGACTTGCATGTGCTACCAACCATGTTGATATGGTTATTACAAGGGATCATTTGGCAAGGTAAGTGTTGATATTTTCTGGTCATTATGGCAATGATCATTCTAAGTTTTTCTCTTTTTTTTTTTCTCCCCTTTGACCATCCTTAGAAAAGTTCTTTATTATATGATTTCTCAGGGATTCCAGATGAGTAAAGGATGGAAGTTCTAACTTTTGCAAACTGTTGTGTTGCTTGCAAAGTATATTTCAGCTGCAAAACATTTATTTAACTCTTTACAACACAATCCCTTTTTTTAACGACCCCGAGAAAGAGGCCTTTTGAAAACATTGTAGGAAAAGGAGAAAATGCTGGTTACCAGCATTTTCTCCTTTTCCCACAATGTTTTCTACCCTTCAAAAAACAAATTCAATTTTTGAGCCATGTTCACTTTGTCGTCTTCAAATACTTTCAATTTGGACCAGTCTAAAATTTTGTCGTTTGGCAAAGAGTTAATCACTGGTTGTGAAAGAATGTGGTTATATTTTGCATTGCTTTGTTAATGGCCAATGCAGGGTTTTCCCTCGGCCACAAAAATAGGGGGTCATTGTGACCCCCTAGTCAAAAATAATGGGGGTCATTTTGGAATTTGTGGGGGTCACAACAAAATGTAATTCGCTAAATCGCTGAAACAAAAGCTACTATTTGTGAAAGTACAGTATGTGTTTTTTATGTGTAGCCTCTCACTATGGTAAAGGGTTATTTTGTTTTTATCACAGGAATCGACCATTTCGTTGGCGAAGAAAGCTTGTTGTCGGCTAAAATGGGAAGTCTGTTATTTTTCTTGATAAAGATTATCCGTTTCGGCCGAAAATAAACTATTTTTACCAATTCGATAAATGACCGATTCTTGTGTTTTGACACACGGGTCGCGTTCATGTCGCTGTTTTCAACGAATAACAAAGTGAATCTCTAGCTAATTTAAGTATACAGTAAATTCTCGGGACCTTGAAATGTTGTTCTGGGTGCTCTTACCACCTGCCGTATCGTCTGATCTTTGTTTAAGGGCTAGCAGACAGCAAGAATGACGTCGATTTTGACAGCAGCCATATTGTTTTTATTTGAGATCGACTGGTTCAGTTTATACCGGTTTAAAGACCGACGGTATTTTAGTAAAATCGATACACAGTCCAGTGTTTCGTCCCATTTTCCCATCGTACTCCAGATTTTTCATCTGCTCACGATGTAACAGTGTCAGAAGTATATACGATCGTTATTACCTCTTATTGTATTTGTGCGTCCACCATGACGCATTACTGAAAAAAATGCGGGTCATTTTCCTTAAAAGTGCGTCAAAACGCACAAAATCGTGCGTCAAGGAAAACCCTGCCAATGGTATTGAGCTGATTTGGATAGTAGTTGTACATTTTTTTTTTTTTTAAACAAAAAAATTAAGTGAACAAACAAGATTAGATCTATAGTCTTGCAATTGCAGGAAAGAGTTTTCAGAGATCATGGAGAGAACAAATGGTTACAGCATTCCGTCCACTCCAGTACCCACAGATCCCAAACAACACAAGGTTGTCCCTGATATCATCAGAAAACTTTCTACAAATTCAACAGAAACCCCAAATGGTGCTACTTTACAATCAGTAGGCTCTGACAATGAGAATGTTCCCTTGCCTCCGCAAGTACGTGTCATTTTTGTCATGTAATCTTTTAAGTTTAATTTTATTTTCACATGATGTGTTAGGTACAAACTGTGTTTTACAAGTGTTTACATGATCCAAATAAGCATGAATTTATTTGTTGCAGAATACCATCACACCTCAATCTTCTATTGTTACTAGTGGAGTGACTCCAAAACTGGCTTGGCGAGGCATGATTCCTAGTATGGCATCTACACCAAATAATAGGGGTAATTATAAACCAACAGTTTTTACATGTGATCATCTTGTATAATAGAAGCCAAGGCCCATGTAAATATAGGGTATTGGACTTTGAAACAGTCATTCTTCGGTTGAAGAGATGTAGTTATCTCTTTGCAGCTATCAAATTTTTTGTAAAATATTATAAATACTTCACCATAAACTGAACAGGTAAGAATTCAGCCTGAAGAAGCTTCATATTGAATTCAAGAAATTCCAGAAAAACAATACATTTGAGCCATGCTGCGTGAAAAGGGGTATTAATACATTACCAAAAAGTATCAATCCAGATCAGCCTGCACAGTTCGTGTAAGCATACATGGGCCAAACTTTTTCCATATTGGTCAATTTTCAGTCTGTAAAGGAGCCAGTCTATATTCTATGTATTAGTCAATTAGTAGACAGAATGGATTTCATGGATCCACAATCTTTCGATGCATAAAGGAGATGCAGTAAGCCTCTTTTTGCTAAACCATGGCTCATTCTTTTTTATGTTTTTAATTCTTTGTAACCGATGATTTGTCAGCTATCTCCGTAACTCTTTACCAAACAACAAAATTTTAAACTGGTCCAAATTTCAAGCATTTGAAGACGACAAATGTGAATGTGACTAAGGAATTGAAATTTGTTTAGGAAGGGAAGAAAACATTGTGCGAAAAGGAGAAAATGCTGGTTACCAGCATTTTCTCCTTTTCTCACAATGTTTTTAAAAGGCTTTCTGTCTCAGGGTCGTTAAAAGTTGTCATTGTGTGGTAAAGACTGAATTACCTAATTTAGTAATGAATCACTTTGGTGAAGTTTGGTGAGATGATGAAAAACCTGGATAATCCCTCCTATGCCCCTTAGGTTTACAACATTCATGTATATGTGGAAATAGTTGAAATAGATGAAGTAAATGAAGACTGATGTTTGATCTCACTGCACAGAAGATGCAGTCTGTCATAGGTCCACATCAAATGCTACTTGATTGTCGATGATTTTCTATGATAATCTTTTTGATAGTACAAAAAATGTGCTGCTGTTTTCTTGCCTCTAGTATTTGAAAACTGAGTACTTATTCATCTGTTTTTATGATAAGGATTTTGACTGTACATATATTATTTTTTCATACAATATTCATTGTATATACATAGATCAATGCTATATCTAAAGTAACAAACACAACTGTAGATCTATATGACAGTAAACATGCTGTAACAAGAAGCATATTATCTTATTACATCTTTCAGCACTCTCTTACTGTACAAGTTACATTTAGACCATCCAGTGCAACTGAGATGAAGTCAAAACATTTAAAAGCAAAACATTTAAAAGAAACAAAAGTGCCATCAAATGATATGGAAATCATTTATGAGAAAAAGAGCAAATGCTTATTAAAAGCATTTGCTCTTTTTCGCATGGTAAAAAAAACCCCATATTCTGATAAGGCTTTCATAAAAGAAGTCATACTAGTATATGACAGACTTACCCAATAGACATGGCATGTATGAAATGACCCTACCACAAATTACAATTCCATTTTATATATATAGAATCCACTGCTACAGCCAGCTCAGGAAGTACAGAAGGTCAGTTATCAAGTGCTCAGGTTCAACCTTCCCCTGTTGGGACTCCTTTAATGTCAAATGTTGGTAACATAACACATGTCTCTCCTGATGCAACTGTTTTTGGAAATAGTCAAGTAAACAGTCATTCTCCACATCAGATGTCGATATCACGTAAGCTGTCATTGGACCCCCATGTACGACTGAAAGTTGAGAAATTAAATGCTGTAAGTAAATACATTTATCAAGTTTATAAGCTCTAAAGACCAAAGGCCAAAAGAGCATGTCTCATAGCTTGACTTTTAACCATCTGTCTGAACATTTTCGGCAATAAAATGTTTACTTTTCATCTGGTTCAAATGAAGTTTCATTGTAATTTTAAAACAAGATAGCTGATCCAAAATAAAGAAATTCCTACAATTATATGAAGAAAATGATCCCGTTTGAATTGCAGGTTTGTCTTAGAAATATGTCAAGCAGATTTCCCAATTATGTTTATTATTCCACATTTTTCATTAGATTTTTTTTTTAATCAAGTCAAATGTATCTATGATAAAGAGCTTGCTATTGAGTGAAGATTCTTTCCATGAATCCAGATTTTTACATCTTGCCAAGTAAATGTTGATTCATGATGCTTTAACCCTTTCCCAAACAGCAAATTTTGGACCACACAAAACTGAAAGCATTCTTCAGATGACAACTTAACAGTTGCTAAAAAGATGATTTTTCTATATGATATGGTAGAAAACATTGTGGGAAAAGGAGAAAATGCCTGGTTACCAGCATTTTCTCCTTTTCCCACTATGTTTTCAAAAGGCTTCTATTCCTGACCCGTAAAAACCAGGGATTGTTTTGGAAAGGGTTAACAAAACTGCTGGAGCTATAGCACATCACTGCTCAGTTTTTGCCCATCATTTTGTAATTCCACATGGTCTACATCAGACAGACAAAAGCTCTTGGGGTTGTCTATCTGATATAGGTTCAGGCTTGTGCTTGTGTCTGTATCAGATAGGCGTCCTCACTTTTTTTTTATGCTACATGTGTCCTGCTATAATGAGGTTTTGGTTGTGAGCTTTAGTAATATGTTTTCTTCTGAAGATGAAAAATGATACCAACCAACAAGGGTATGTACAAATGAGCACAGTTTTAAAACTTTATGTTGTAAGCATTTCATTTTTTCTACTGTACTTGTTTCTGAGGCTTGTTCCTTCAAAAAAAAAAAAAAATAATAATGATCATAGTGTATGTTGATGCTAAAAGATTTGCCAAATTGTGTGGAAATTTGGTTTTCTAAAAGATAGAGCTATGATTGTAATGTTCATTTGGATATATCATAGTCATATTTGACTTTTATTATATCAGGCATTAAGGTACTTGGGACTTGAACCTACACCTGAGCAAGAAGCAAGAATGCATTCTAGGTTCACTATTGACCCAGCTGGAACAGTAAAATATGGTGGTAAGTTAAAGATGTTTTCTACAGTTTTGTGAAAATTTAATCCTTCCATAGAATTTTCTAATTCTTTCATATGTTGGGTAAAATTCAATGGCAAACTCAAAAATAAAAAGAAAAAGGTATGTTGCCGAGTTAGATTTTCTGCAAAATGGCTGTTTCTATGGTAACCTTTTGTATCAAAACACCTAAAATGACTATTTCTTCATAAAAGACAGTGATACAGTGATAGAAAGTTTATTATACAATGCAAATATTATTTTGCATATTTAATATATTATTTCTTGATTCTGTATGAATGAAATAATAATCTGAATTCATTGTCGTTTTAAAAAATATTTTTTCCTATTTCTTGACTCACCAAAATATAAGCAAAATCAACATGTAGTCTTCAATTAATTCAAAATTTTGAAAAATTCCTTTCTAATTTTTTGGTATATACAGTAAAATTTAGTAGTAAGAACAAAAATGAGAAGAAAAAGATATGTTGCCATGTTAGATTTTTTGTAAAATGGCCTTTTCCATAGTTTAGGCGCTGAGACCGATCAGCACTGTCATGTTCAGTAGACTCTAGTCACTGAGAAAGTCGATACTGCCAAAACCTTTCCTGTATTCATCTGATCTTTTCCCCTTTAGATCTTTTTTTTGCAAAATGTCCGTTAATTCGATATTGTAAACTCATTCTTCGCTTCGAAACGTACTGTATCCGAAATTCAAGGTATTGTCAAAACCATATACAAGTACCTTCTTTGGGAAGAGTTACTGTCTGTTATTGTCTCCCTTTAAAACGCCAAAGTGATGTGCAAAAATTACTACCGAAAACGTCCTTAAGAAGCTTTTTGAATTTGTAATCTAAAAAGCAACCAGTAACAGCTGTTCTTGTTATTTTGAATAAGTCTCTCCAGTGATAGGTTGATAAAGATTTTATGGCCATTTTGTTAGTCTCGTTTTATTTGCTGTCTGTGATTGCTTTCAATTTGGGCATGTTTATCAATGTCCAATTCAGTAAAGAGTAAAAATGTTAGGATATAATTTTTTTTTTATCTGATAATTTTTTATTTTATTTGCAGATTTTGTAGAGGTTGTCAAAGAAGTGTTTCAGTTAGAACTGAAAGAGAAGAACATAAGTCAAGGTGCTATGATGTTTGCAGCCGGGGACATAACGAATATTATTGAACCTCCAGCCTTTAGACCTGAGGTATACAATAAAGTTTCTCTTCACAATTCATTCCACCAAGAAGAAAAACAATTTGTATTTGTGAGGTTTTCTGTACTAGAAGTTGTAAATGTAGAGTTAGAGAAAAGGGTGACTTTCATTTGTTATTTACTGCTTTTCAGTGAATAGTTATCATTGCAGCCCATACTGAAAAGGTAGAATGTGGTCTGTCAATCAGTCCCTGGGAGCAGAGTAATGTTTCCTGTGTCACTCTCAAAAGACTTTTTTTGTTCTTTTAATAGGATGATAAAACTTTCTAAACAGACATATTGAATATATAATTATGAACAAATTAGAAGTCTGTTACGGGAGACCACTCCTTCCTGCATGGCATACTCCCGATTTAAATACAATACCTGGCTACTGCGTCAGGGAGATATCTCTTTGGCTCAGTGGTTAGGGTATTGGCTTTGCGTCCGGGAGTTCGGAGTTCGAATCCCGCTCCGATCCTTATTTCTGCCATGCATTTATTCATTTGTTTCTTTGTTACGGACTTCGTTCGTAAGATGGGGGCTCGTCCGGGATTGGCCATTGAGCCATTAATCCCATATAATGTCCAAAATCGGACTTCCTGCCTAATAAGGCTTTGAGTCATCAATAAATGATGACTTTAAGAGGGGGTGTGTTACGGGAGACCACTCCTTCCTGCATGGCATACTCCCGATTTAAATACAATACCTGGCTACTGCGTCAGGGAGATATCTCTTTGGCTCAGTGGTTAGGGTATTGGCTTTGCGTCCGGGAGTTCGGAGTTCGAATCCCGCTCCGATCCTTATTTCTGCCATGCATTTATTCATTTGTTTCTTTGTTACGGACTTCGTTCGTAAGAAGTCTTTAACTCTCATAATTGTGGAGACATAGATATCGCTTATTTAAATTATAAGAAAATCTTTATAACATCAAATGTATGTAACCTGTCAGCACACAGTCCATAGTATTTACAACCTTGAGAAAGAAATCTTTTGAGAACATTGTGCGTAAAGAAAAAAATATTAGTAAACATTTTTTTTCCAACAATGTTTTCTACCATTTTGAGGCAAGGTTTATTTCTTGAGCAACCTTTGATTTGTTGTCCGCAAATTCTTTGAATATGACCAAGTCCAGAATTTTATCGTGAGGAAAAGATTATAAGAGTAAAAGTTAATACATAGACATATTCATTGATTGTGTACTGATTTGTTAAAAATATAGCTACTGCAACAACATTTTCTCATTGTATGTACCAGTTATTGTCCTAGATATATTATTATTTATCACCATAGATTGGCTCTCATACCGTACCAAAATGATGCTTTTTATGCCAAACAATATTATATATTCTATTGACTGTAAATATGATGTTGTTTTTAATGTCAAATTAAGATTATGTAAGGCTATGTATTCATTAATTTAAACAAGCTGATTTGTTTTTACCATTGCACATAGGATTGATCTAGATTTCAACGTTTACATTTATGATATACTAGTTAACAGTTTTCCACTATTGGTGATTGCAGATGAATGGAGGAGCAAGTGGGGCTAGTCAACATCATCTTGAACAAGAGAATGAGGATCTAAAGCAGGAAAATATGAGGTTACAGGTAGGTACTGCCATGTAATGTTTGTTAATACTATTCATAGTTCTTGGTTCTTAGCGCAAGTTGGGAAAAGCACATAGAAACATATAAATATCCTATGGATAAAGTTATCATATGTCCACAATCAAGCTTCACCCTAGTCTAGTGTGACTGCACACAACAGAGAATAGTTGCAGAAAACACAAATATCTGTAGGAGAAACATTGAAAAAATTGTAAAAAGCTGAGGAATTGCAGGTGAACTACAGCAGCCCCTTTCCCGTAATGTTTTCAAAGCATATATGTATAGATTTTGTTTTGTCATTTTTCAAGAACAACATCCTTGTGCCCCTGTTATATAGCTTTGTGTAAACATAATGATAAAAGGAATAATAGTTCATTATAATGATGAGAAATCTGCATTACATGTATAATAGGAATTGGGATCTTTTTTTTTTTGAAAAAGAGTTGGTTTGATGCATGCGCAACAACAAAGTTTCTTCTTAAACTACTTAATGCATGTTATTGAATATAGTGTAATACTGCATTGACAAGACTTTGGTTTAGGAAATAGGTTGTAAAATAATGGACAGTGTTTATCTAAAATTAGAATGCATGTTCTTGACATATGGTTTTTATAAGTTTTTGCTTTTCGATGAATTTTAGAATTTAAATCCCCCCAGATGAATTTCTGTAAAAGGCATTGTATTGAAATGGTGTAGACGTTAAGCCAATCTTTTTGGTTCATTTATTATAGCTGTACAAAATAAGTAAGGATATCTAAGCTATTGATTTCTTATGCCTTTTTTGCAGGTGCTATTAAGGGAAAAAGAAGATGAAATCCTTAGGATAAGAAAGGTAAGTTGTATGCAGTTTAACAAATAGTCCTTTTTTATTACATATTGGTTATATACATAATTATGCTATACTGTTCTTATAATTGTTGTAAAAAAGGGTATTGCTCGGGGGTATTTCTACCCATCAGCTGTTCAAGCATATATATTTTCATTCTGTAACAAAGCCTCATCATGAAAAAGAGTGTTTCTTTTTTTTTTTAGAAAGAACATGAGTTGATATCCCATACTTTTTTTTTCTTAAAAAGGAAGCCCAGGGTGCTATACAAGAGCAGAGAACGCTGAGGAGCAAAGTGCATTTAGCAGCAGAAGCCCAGAAGGCAGCTAGAGATATGGAACATGATTATGAAGAAGTAGTGCATTTACTTGAAAATGAAATTGCAAGCCTGAAGTTGCAACTTTGTCATCAAGTGGTAAGGATGAAGATTGAAATATTTAAGATTTTAAATGTATTCTTATAAGAATGAACTTTGTATGGGTATTTTATCAAAGTTGTTTCTGTGTAGGTGATATTACCAATTTTCAAGATGTAGCCTCGTATGTTTGATGGATGCATTGATTTAATTGGTTAAATAACTACACAAAATAAATAGATCAATAACTTTAAAATAATTACCAATATATATATTTATGTAGATCCTTCTTCACTGTGAATTATAGGTGAACAAATGAGGAATATTTTGCATCAAAGGTATTCTATAGAAAGTTTGGAAAGCAAACAGGTTGTATAAGTGAAAAGGTATTGTTGCTAAGCTCAATTGGTATATCTAAGTATTCTGGGATATTTATAAAAGTAATCTAGCTAGTATTCTATGCAGTTTGTATGTGTGAACAAGTTGAACAAGTGAACAGTTATTTTTGTGCCAGTCATATAAGTTAACAAGTTGTATTAGTGGACAGGTATTCAGGTGCAATAGTTATAAGTGAACATCTTTTGTGTTGTAATTCATATAAGTGATCAGACAATCATGCTTACATCGAATATATGGGCATATTGTTTAAGTAGGCAGGTTGCATGTCACCCCAAATAGCTGACATTCATACATATCATGGGTGTCAGACAACTAGACAAGGGATCTAAAGCGTCTTGCTTAAGGACACACCCACAGAAAGCCATATGCTTTTAATGTGGCCAAAACCCATGGCCTCCAGATTGCAAAACAGACACTTTTACCACTAACCCAAACAGGATCTTTATGTATAGGAGAACTGATTTTATCATGGAACAGGTTTTTTGGTGAGTCTACTATGAGAACAGGTATTCTAGTTTTAAATGTATAAGTGAATAAGTTGTATAGGTGGACTGGTGTTCAGGTGCAGTGTGTATTTGAACAGGATGTATGAGTGGACAAGTATTCAGATACAATTTCAAAAAGTGAATATGTTTTTTGGTGCAAGTTGTTAGCGTACAACATAGACATACTGTTGTGCCAGCCATTGTTTCAATCTATATTTCACCATGCTAAAAACATTTTATAGCATCTCTGTTTTCATAGAAGCTATTTGCTTCAAACCCAGACTAGTTGTCAGCTATCAAGGCACAAAAAGAAACAAGTGCACATTACGAACAAAATATACAATATGGTTTAAACCCTTTTCAACTAATCATTTTCACTAAAAATGAAGCAGCTGCAGCAAAGCATTGGCATCAGCATGTGGTGGTTTTGTTAAGGTTTGGTAAGTGAACAGAAATTCTTACTTATGTCTCATAAATAAACAGATAGTCCATGTGTTGTATCGATGAAGAGGTTGTTGAAGTCAACATGTATCAGTGTACATGTATGTATAATCAAGTGGTTCAAGTGAACAGGATGTATTTGTGGACAAGCTGTATAAATGAACATATTGTATACTTGAACAAGTTGTGTAGTTGAACAGGTTGTATAAGTGAACATATGGTATAGTATAAGTAAAGAGGTGGTATGACTCAACAAGCTGTATTAGGAAAAAAGTTAAATAGGTGAACATATTGTAAGATTAAACAAACCAAATAAGTGAACAGGTGGTATAAGAGAAAAATGTGTATAGAAAATCAACAAGTTATATAAGTGAACGGATGGTATATGTAAAAAAGTTGTATATGTGAAAAGATTCTAAAAGTTGTATAAGTGAACAGATTGATAAGTGAACAATGTGTATGAAAATAAACAAGTTAAATAAGTGAACGGATGGTATGTGTGAAAAGATTGTATAAGTTGAACTGGTTGTATAAGTGAACACATACAATGTGTAAAAATGAACAAGTTCTAAAATTGAACATGTTAAATGAATTAGACAAGCTTTGTAAGTGAACAGTAGGTATAAGTGAACAGATGGTATATGCAAACAATGCGAATAAAACATAAAAAGTTGTGTAAGTGAAAGATTGTATAAGTGAATAAGTTGCACAATATGTAAAAGTGACAAAGTTGTAAAAGTGAACATGTTGAATAAATAAAACAAGTTGTATAAATGAACAGTTTGTATAAGTGAACAGGTGTATTATGCAAACAATGAAAAGATTGTTTAAGTTCAACTGGTTGTATAAGTGAACACATACAATGGGTAAAAGTGAACATGTTGAATAAATTACACCAACTTTGTATGTAAACAGTAGGTATAATTGAGCAGATGGTATATGCAAACAATGTGAATAAAACATAAAAAGTTGTATATGTGAAAGACTGTATAAGTGAACAAGTTGTACAATATGTAAAAGTGACAAAGTTGTAAAAGTGAACATGTTGAATAAATAAAACAAGTTGTATAAGTGAACAGGTGTTTTATGCAAACAATGTGAATAAAAATAGTTTAAGTGAACAGGTTTTATAAGTGAACAAGTTGTACAATTTGTAAAAGTAAACAAGTTGTAAAAGTGAACATGCTGAATAAATTAGACAAGTTGTATACATGTAAGTGAAAAGATTGTATAACTAAGCAGTTGTACTAGCCGTAAAAGTGAACATTAGTATAAGTGAACAGATGGTATAAGTTACCAGGTTGTAAACGTGAAAAAAATGGATAAGTGAACAATTTGCACAAGTTGTATAAATAAACTTATAAGTAAATGAGATAAATACAACTTTTTTTTGTTGCTGTGGTGTTTTCAAATATGATCTGCAGCATGACAAAAGGTCCACAATTACATGATAATGTAAAATTCTTTACTTATCCGAAACAGTCTCATGGAAGCAAGAAGTCTCTATTTTGAATGTACTATTATCTCTAAAAACAGAAACTGTAGGTTGGAGCTCAAACTGTATATTTTTCATAATCTGATCTTGATCTACCCTCTCTGGAGCAGTTGTTCAAGTTTTTTAATGACTATTAAAGATAAAAGTTTTATCATGTTGTTGTTGAATTGATCACTAGATTACCCATTGTAAGACTTATAAAGAGGAATATGAAATTAATTTTAAATGAAAAAACTGAATGGAAAGTTTTTATCAACAACTGTGCTTCATGATTTTCAGAAATTTTTTCCCAGCTTGTAGTTTTCACACAGATATGATAATTCTTTTCATTACAATCTTCCTTTTAGATATGAAAGTACAGATACATCTAAAATTATAGTACATGTTTGACATTGTGTAGTTAATAATAATATTGGTCTTACATAACAGGAAGCTGATCCAATTATGCAGAGAAGGCTTGCAGTTTTGACTTGTCAGTTAAGGAAAGCCGAGTCAGAAAAAGAAACATACAAAGTTGCTACAGAAAAGTTGTTACAGTTTACAGAGGTATCCTTTATTTGCATCTTTTACAAGCAACTGTATAGATTATTCAACCAACATCATACCACTAGCTGTTAATTGTGACACAAAGGAGAAATAGTTAATCCATTACCACACAATCCCTACTTTTGACGACCCCAAGAAAGAAGCTTTTATACAACATTGTGGGAAAAGAAGAAAATGCTGGTAACAAGCATTTTCTCCTTTTCCCACAATGCTTTTGTACTCTTCACTAAACAAATTTCAAATTTTCTGTCACATTGATTTTATCTTATGCAAAATACTTTTGATTTGGACAAGCCTAAAATATTGTCATTTGGTAATGAGTTAAAAGACATTGGTCTTCTATGATGAACTTGGGATAAAAACTATTATTGGTGGAGGACAAATTCCTTGTGACAAGTAAGTAGTCGTCTCCCAGTAATGTTTTCAAGCATTATCCTTTTAACCTTTTACCAGATGACAAAATTTTAACCTTGTCCAAATTGAAAGCATTTGCAGCTTACCATTTCAGTCTGGCTGAAATGGTGCAATTGTTCTTTGATAAGGTTGAAGACATTGTGGGAAAAACATTTTCTCCTTTGCCCTCAATATTTAAGAAAGGCTTCTTTCCAAAGGTCATCAAAAGTCAGCATTGTACAGCAAAGGAATATGGGTCATGAAAAGTTGTATAATTATTTGTGGCATTTGATTACCTAAATAGTCATCTCTCTAAGCATCAAGTGAATTATAAGATAAAACTTGATCATAGGTTTAGACTTATGCAAATTCACTGAAGACAACTTTTACAACATCTTTCGTCAGATAGAAGTACTGTACATGGATTCACTCTCTACTGAAAAACACATTTTTTGACATGTCGAAACTGAAGGCAGTTATAGATGACAAACTAAATGTTATCCAAATTGTTTAAAAATAAAGAAAAAAGAAAGAAGAAAAACCATGGTATAAGCATTTTCTCCTTTTTGTCCAGTGTTTTCAAAAAGCTAAGGATTGTTGACACAAGAGATGGTGTGGTAAAAATTTAAGCTTTAAGATAATTATGGCTTGTGCAATTATTGTTGTAAAATGAAAATTGCATTATGTATACCATCTCTAGTTTTGCATCACTTCTTCCAAAAATGATGTTTTATGACAAAAAAATGCCTGCAAGTGGTTGTTAATCTGTAACCCAATCATCATTCAGAA
Source organism: Tridacna crocea (assembly GCA_943736015.1). Taxonomy (NCBI): domain Eukaryota; kingdom Metazoa; phylum Mollusca; class Bivalvia; order Cardiida; family Cardiidae; genus Tridacna; species Tridacna crocea. Next base: position 18,693,028 of record OX031063.1, on the reverse strand, counting down.
AATATGATTGAAGGGCAGAGGATGAAGACCATACACTTGTCAAAACAAAAAAGTTTGATGTTGTTATGGATATCAATTCTTCAAATGAAATGCCAAATCTAAAGTTGAGAAAACTTGAGATTATTTTGCCTTATCATTCGTTATTGTGTATATTGTATAGTTTTGTAAATTCTATCATGAATTTACTGGTCATTAAAAATTGCTAAATAAAATATAAAACAACCCTTCAAATATATGCCTGTTGCTGTTTAATCCTTTACCAAACAATTCCTGGTTTTTACGACCTTGAGATAGAAGCCTTTTAAAAACATTGTGGGAAAAGAAGAAAATGCTGGTAACCAGCATTTTTTTTCTTTTTCCTGCAATGTTTTCCACTCTGCTGGAAACAAATTTCAACTGTTTTAGTCACATTTATTTTGTTGTCTGCAAGTGCTTTCAATTTGGACCAGTCTAAAATTTTGTTGTTTGGTAAGGGATTAAAAACTAAGACATTATGTTTTGATAGAAATAGTTTCCAAAATTTGATTGGTGTTTATTTTGACATGATTGTTTTTTCTTCAAGCTCAATTCATTGTAATGTTTTTATCCACAGACTGTACATGACATTCTGGGCGACAATGCAAGTGGAGCAAAATCAAGGTAGGGCTGTATTTGAATGCTTACGCCCCTTCAGACATCTTGTACCTTTTTTCAATAGGCCAGTGTCAAAAACATTGTGAGGAAAGGAGAAAAAAGTAAAATGACCAATTTCGCATTTTGCCACTGAGTTTTTTCATATGAATTCTCACATCAATCCCTTACCCTTTATCACACAATTCTGAGCTTTACCACACAATTCTAAGTATTTACAATCCTGAAGGACTAATCTAAAATTTAGTCATTTTTTAAAAAAGTAATTCATCTTGATTTTCCCAATTTTCAAAAGTTGTTTTTAAATTTTTTAGTCAGAAAGTGATGTATTGAGCAATGATGCAAGTTTTAATATTAAACTTATTACACCATGGAAATACTTTAAACTGGTCCAAATTCAAAAGCATGGGGCAAACACGAAATCAACTGAGGATCAGATATTTTCTTTGTTTCTCTGAAAAATTAGAGAACATTGTTGGAAGAGGAGAAAATAATGGAAATCAACATTTTGTCCTTTTTCCACAATGTTTTCAGAAGTCTTCTTTCTCAGAGTTGTTAAAGCTCGGGATTGTATGGTAGAGAAAGTTTTGATCTTATGTTAGTATGTCTACACTATTCATGTTACCTATTTTGTGCCAATTTAGATATTTATAATGATCTATATAATGCTGCTGTAATTTTGCCTGTAATTATCCTTTTTACCAAACAATCCCTGGTTTTTACGATCCTAAGATAGAAGCCTTTTGAAAACATTGTGGGAAAAGGAAAAAATGCTGGTAACCAGCATTTTCTCCTTTTCCCACAATGTTTTCTACCCAGCTGGAAACAAATTTAAATTTTTGACTAATGTTTATTTTGTCGTCCGCAGGTGCTTTCAATTTGGACCAGGATAAAATTTTGTCATTAGGTAAAGGGTTAACAGCTGTTCCATTTTTCTTGATAAAACATTTTCCTAGATTTCATACTTCTATGTGAAACGGTCAATACTTGAAGTAGGAGTACAGCATAACCTTTTGGTGATAATAAAGTACTTTTGATTATATATGTGCCATGTCCTGATTTATTACAGCTCTGTAATGCAATATACCAAGCAATTCACCACATAATTATGGATTAACCCTTCACCAAACAACAAAATTTTGGCCTTGTGCAAATCGAAAGCATTTGCAGACGACAAAATAAGTGCGAATCTGAAATTGAAATTTGATTTGGAAAGGGTGAAAAACATTGTTGGAAAATGAGAAAATGCTGGTTACCAGCATTTTCTCCTTTTCCCACATGGTTTTTAAAGTCTCTCTTTCTCAGGGTCTTTATAAGTCGGGAGGGATTGTGTGGTAAAGAGTAAAATAAGGATGCATCAAGTTAAAGAGTGGACTTTGTCTTGAATAGGAATAACTCCTGGGCATATAGAAAATTTACAAATAGCAAAAAATGTTGACATATGTCAAAAAGTTGTTGGCATGCCCAGACCACAGAGTCTGACCTTGGTCAGCTACTTTTTTGCAGATGCATCAAACTGGCTTTTGCACAAAGCACGTCTCATATATTTTTTTTTTTTTTTTCACAGACCTTTAATAGGTGCAGGGTCCAAGAGCAATACAGGGTTACTAGGAAAACACAAACGATCAACCCCCTCAACAAAAGCGCTGTCTAATGAGGCAAAAGAAATCATGACAGCTGTACGATCAATGATTGATAAACAACGTAAGTATGATATAAATTGTAATTCTCAGAAGTAGATCAGTGCTTATGTATCTTCTCCTATTCCACAATGTTTTTATGCAGTCTAATCTTAATCTACACTGGCCACAAAAGCAACTTTAGTTGTTAGGGAGCTTTGACTCTTTACCACACGACGGAATTTTAGGTCTGTCCAAATCGAAAGCATTTGCAGACGACAAAATAAAAATGACTGAAAATTTGAAATTTGTTTTGTGAAGGGTAAAAAACATTGTGGGAAAAGGAGAAAATGCTGGTTACCAGCATTTTCTCCTTTTCCCACAATGTTTTTCAAAAGGCTTCTTTCTCAGGGTCGTCAAAAGTAGGGATTGTGTGGTAAAGGGTTAAGGTTTAAGGTACTCCTTCTGTCAGAAAGAAGAAAGATTCACTGTTTAGGCACTACAAGTACAGAACATTTACGAGGATCACTTCTTGTTGATCTAAAACATTACAAGGCATTTACTACAATATTTCATGATAAATTTGAACTGTGAGGTCTGATGATTGATTTATGATTTACTTTCAGCATTGCCATTTGGCTGGGAAGAAACATATACAGCTGATGGGATGAAATACTACATCAAGTAAGTTTAACCTTTTTTGTCCAAGAAGGTGATCAGACCACAGAGAAGATGCTGTGTGATTTTTTCTGCCCTATCACATTGTTTTAAAATAATTCAGTTTTATTTTTTTCATCAGTACTTGCAAGTTCTGTTTGGCTGAAGAAAAAGCTAATAGCTCCATTACAGAGAAAAATATCATGCAGTGTCAAAAGTACTTTTGTTATAAAACTAACATAAACAAATATGTATATAAAAGATTTCCATGTTTACCTTTTCTAATTTTTTTTTATTTCAAATGGTAGCTAATTTTATTTTCTCTAAATATTATGACTGGAAAAAAAATCCAACACAAAATTGTATGTCTTAACTTAAAACTCACTGTCAATTTATTTGCTTACAGTTTACTGGTAGACAAAATGGACTTTTTAGATCCAGAATTATGTGATGATCAGCTTCGTATCATGCATTTCGGAGATGCATCAAGCATTTTCATAGAGCATGGCTCAATTATGACGTTTAACCTTTTACCAAACAGCAAAATATTAGACTGGTCCAAATTGAAAGCATTTGCAGATGATCTAAAATGATTATAATTTCCTGTGAAAGTGCAGAAAACCTTGTGGGAAAAGGAGAAAATGCTGGTTGCCAGCATTTTCTCCTTTTCCCACAAGGTTTTCCAAAGGCTATTTCCCCAGGGTTGTTAAAACTTGGGATTATGTGGTAAAGAGTTAAATAGAGGGAAGACGAATATTATATTTTTTTTTCTTCCAGCCATTTAAACCAGATAACCACCTGGTCACATCCACTGTCAAATGTCACACATTTACCTACTACATCGCCAGATGAAAAAGAACCACAAGAAACAGAACCTAAACCATCAGGATCTCAAGAATAAACTGTCATTTCACTTTTCCTTTCATTTTGTTACATATTTGTACATCATCTGCTAAAACGTTTGTGAAAAACAAAGAAATTGCTGGAATCTAATACATAAATTTGAAAGCTACCTTTGATTTGAAATTGATTTGGTACTAGACAGCAAAATTTTAGATGTTTCGAGTCGAAAGCATGACAAATTAAATATTACTCAAATGAAATCCTTTGTAGCTGAAATGGTGGAAGGGATTGTGAAAAATGGATAAAATACTTATTACCAGGATTTTCTCCTTTTCCCACAATGTTTTCAAAAGCCTTCTTTTTCAGGGTTGTTAAAACATGGCATTGTATGGTAAACGGTTAAGGCATCTCATGCCATAGAGGAAAAGGGTTAAAAGAAAGTCCCATCATTTTAAGAAAATAAATTAACCCTTTTATGTAACCTTTTACCAAACTCTACCATTTTTTGAAAGGGTCCTGAGCGAGAAAGGGGTTTACTACTTTGTAGAAAAAAGAGACTTCCCAGCAAACAGCATTTCCAACTTCTTCCACAATGCTTTCATCACTCAAAAAGACAAATCTCATCTTTTTAATCACGTTTAAATTGCCAGTGTTAGATGTTTTCATTTTTGATAAGTCTGAAATGTTGCCGACTTGCAAAGAGTTAATTTTTAACATGGGGGGTTGGGGGAAAGTTTTTTTTTTTTTTACTTTGCTTTTATTTTTGTTGACATGTGAAGAAAGTTTTAGTTTGGGATGCAAGCACATTGTACGTGACAAGTTCTACCACTGACTTTACCTCATGTGTGTGCATGTGGATATATTATAAATACATTACTTACAACATTTATGCATTTATTGTACTATGCAATGTATCTTTGCTATGGATCATATACAGGTTTAATTCTTTTCTTTTAAATGTTTTTCATTTATTTACTAAACATTTTTGCATGTACACTATTGCATTTTGAATTTTTTTTTTGTCATTTTTGTGTTTTATTTATAATTCATAATTTCCTTGATTATGTTAGTGATGATTTGATATATATCCCATAGATTTAGAGGTGTTACATTTAATACAATTTTCCTCATATAATAATATTTATTTCTACCATGTAAAACAAATTTAGATCTGATACAACTCCGTCCTGTAGCGATATAATTAGTATTACATTAAGCCCTTACCACACAAATCTGAAATTTAACAATGGTGAAAAGGAAACGTTTTGAAAACATTCTTGACTGAAGGAGAAAATGGTTGTAACCAGCAGTTTTTCTTGAATAAGAAGAAAAAATTGTGAGAAGAGAAAAAAATGCTCAATACAAGCATGTTCTCCTTTCTAATAATGTTTTCAATAGGTTCTCTTCGAGGTCGGTTAAGTTGTCCAAATTGAAAGCTTGTCAAATGTGGTTGAAATGATGAGAATGAACTCTGAAGTTGAAAACATTGTGGGAAAAATGTTGATAAAATGCTGGTTACCAGCATTGTCTCTTTTTCCCACTACATTTTCAAAAGGATTGTTGGTGGTATTGATTAGTAAAGGATTAATAAGCTGTCTTCTGCCCATGGCAGCTGGTTCAAAGTTAACAGTTGTGCTGTAGTATTGCATCCGGTTTTTATTTGGTTAGCTGCTTGCCAAGAAAACAACGACTTATTGTCATAGTCCTCCGCCATCGTCTGCTTGATGGTCATCATGCAAGAACTTGACATTTCATAATATCTCTTTTTTTTTTTAATGAAGATACTTTCTTCAAATTTTGACAAGTCCTCATCAGGGGTAAATAACCATCACAGTTATGCTCCTCTTCCACTTTCAAGTTTTACTGAAAATCAAACACTTGCAGCTTGGTGTTGGCACCCACTTGCAGTGTTCTTTTTAGCTCACCTGAGCACAACGTGCTCAAGGGGAGCTTTTAGGATCACCCGGTGTCCGTCGTGGGTCAGTGCGTTGTCAACAATTCTTTAAACATCAACTCCTCCTAAACCGCTGGGCCAATTTGGACCAAACTTGGCTGGAATGTTGCTTGGGGGGTCCTCTTTAAAAATGTTCACAGAATTTGATTTCATCAAAAACTCTGGTTGCCATGGCAACCAAATGGAATTTTCTAGGGAATTCTTTAAAAATCTTCTCTTCTTAAACCGCTGATCAGATTTTGAAATAATTTCACAGATATGTTCCTTGGGTGACCCTTTTCAAAGTTCGTAAAATTTTGATCCATCAAAAAATGTGGCTCTGGTGAATGGGGGCTTCTTGCACCATATAGAAATGAAGGAATTCTTAAAAACTCTTCTTCTCTTAAATCGCTGGTCAGATTTTGAAATAATTTCACAGGATTGTTCCTTGGGTGACCCATTTCAAAAATTTTTCGCAAAATTTTGATCCGTCAAAAAATGTGGCTCTGTTGAATGGGGGCTACCTGCATTATATGGAAATTAAGAAATTCTTAAAAATCCTTCTTCTCTGAAACGGCTTGTCAAAATCTGAAATAATTTCACAGGGATGCTCCTTGAATGACCATTTCCAAAAATTGTTCATGAAATTTTGATCTGTCAAGAAACACAGCTCTGGTGAATGGGGGTTACTTGCACTATATGGAAATGAAGAAATTCTTAAAAATTCTTCTTCTCTAAAACTTCTTGTTAGATTTTGAAATAATTTCACAGAAATGTTCCTTGGATGACCCTTTTTGAAAATTATTTGTGAAATTTTGATCCATCAAGAAACATGGCTCTGGTGAATGAGGGCTTCTTGCACTATATGGCCATGAAGAAATTCTTTAAATTCTTCTTCTCTGAAACGGCTGATCAGATTTTGAAATAATCTCACAGAAATGTTCCTTTGGTAATCCTTTTCAAAAATTGTTCGCAAAATGCTGATTTTTTTAGAAACATGGCTCTGGTGAATGGGGGCTACTTGCACTATTTGGCCATGAAGAAATTCTTTTTCTTTGAAACGGCTGATCTCACAAATGTTTCTTAGCTAACCCTTTTCAAAAATTGCTCTAGAAATTTTGATCCATCAAGAAACATGGCTCTGATGACTGTACGACATGAAGAAATTCTTAAAAATTCTTCTTCTCTGAAAGGACTGATTACATTTTGAAAGAAATGGCTGTGGTTCTCTCAGAAATTCAGGTGAGCAATCCTGTGCCATCTTGGCCCTCTTGTTTATTAACTCTTTACCAAACGACAAAATTTTAGTCTTGGTCAAATTGGAAGTACTTGCAGACAACAATTTCAGAGTGGATCAAATGGTGCAAATTTTCTTTTATAGGGTAGAAAACAGTGTGGAAAGAGGAGAAAATGCTGGGTACCAGCATTTTCTCCTTTTTCTCACAATGTTTTCAAGAGGCTTTTTTTCCAAGGTCGCCAAAAGTCAGCATTGTGTGGTAAAGGGTTAAGTGATTTCACGAGCAGCTTATAACCTTGTCTATTTTAAAGGTATTGAAGGCGGGAAATGAATTCAATGAACATTGATATAATCAGTACATAATTTCATTAACTATACGAGTACATCATTAAGATGACTGAAGAGATCACTGATTATGGGAAATGTCTCCCTTTGTCATAATCTTTTTCTTGCATAATCATTAGGTCTTCCAAATTTTTATATGATTGTAAGCAGTGTTTGACAACACACCTGTTATGTCTTAAATTATTTAGCATATGTACAATTCTAGTCTTTTTGTAACTTGTGATTATATTTACATAAGGGTTTTTTCGGGGATCTCGTACATACATGAGTGTGATTGTTCTTTTGATTATCCCTTTTTGTTCTTTGCAAAAAGGAAAAGTTTGTGAAATCCAAAATCTCATCTGGAACTTATGTCATACCTAATGGCATCTTTTACCAGAGACACAATTATAGCCTCTAAAATTCTTGGGGTCACCTGGGATAAAGGTCACCAAGTACAGTAATTTTGCAATATTATTATGCAAGGGTTTAACTGAGAGACTTTTTTTAAATGGAACAGTAGAAAATTGAACAGTTGTAATGTGAATGACTCGAGTATGATCATATTTCTCAAATTTAGGGCAGCTTGATCAAAGACTATTTAAACTTTGCAAAGTCAGCATACAATTGATTGATTGATTGATTGATTGGTGTTTAATAAGGTTTTCAAAATTAGTTCAGTTGTATTGCAGTGGCCAGTGCACCTATCCATGCTTTCCTGGAGGGCAGGATACAAGCAGCGTGTGAGCCTACCATATAAGCTATAAGACCTGTGCAGCAATTAACAGATGAGCCACGCTCACTTGAAAAGAGGTTTAAGGTACATGTTTTTGCAAAAAAAATTGACCCAGTTCTGCCAGTGCAATCTCCACAGGCTGACCAACTAGGTCGAAACATTTTGCTATTAGTCACTTTTCTGCATGTTGAACTACCAGTTTACATCATGATTACAAATGAAATATGTAGAAATCAGGAATGAATGCATGACAGAGATGAATCCAACTTCTTTTCTCGAAGCATGGATCAGATGTATTGTGTATGATTCATATATTGTACATAAAAGATTTTGTTCACCAAGATCAGAGGTCAAGTACAGTACGAATGCAAAGTACATTACAAACTCACACAGGAATATACCCAAGAGGTCATTGAACGCATGCATCTCATCAGAAATGTACTGTGTATGAACTAGTTATAATACCTCACAAGTTTGGATCACATATCTCAAGGTCATGGCACAAGGGTCATTGTGAAGTAACTTCTGAACAGAAAGTTCTTATTCATTGACTTTCGATTGAGAAAATCCAACAATAGACTGTCCGTCCAGGAAATCGGCTGCCATTCTAATGATTGCGGAGGCTTTTATTATGTCTTAAAGCACCCAACTTCTAGAAAAGATAAGACTTTCACCCTTGCATATATATTTTCACCATTTTGTAGATGTCATCGCATTTATATTCTTATAGTGATTTTCTTTTTATTCTGAATTACCGTTTATATTGGATAACTTATTTACCGTTGAATATCTTTTATATTAAGAAAGCCATGTTACCTGTGTACTAATGCACAACTTTCAGAGCTCCAGATAAGGAGGAGTGATGGTATTGTAAACCATTTTTTTCACTGTTAAACCATATGTTGTGGGTACTCATTAGAATTGTCTCAATGAGTTGATTCTAATGAGTACCCATAACAAAGGGTTTGGTGGAGAATAATCAATACTCTTTTTTTTAAACTCAAAATCACTCCCTCCATCTGGAGCTCTGAATTTTGGTTGTTTTTGCAGCCATTGTAGATAAAACTAGGCTTGTTGCAAGCAGCTCATCTGAAATGTAGGATCCTCACCATTTCCTATTCATTTATATTCTGGCTTCAAAAAATGGACAAGTTTAAATCAATGTGTATGTTATCTTTGATTGAATCTCCTTATTACTAATAGCTTTTTAGCATAATTCCATCTTTGAAGAAAAGCTTATGAATCATTTACATTATCATAAATAATCACTCTTAGACTCAATCACTTTTTCTTTGAATAAAATTTCTTTTCATTTTTTACATATATATATCAATAACAAATGAATAAAATTAGGTGCCTAAAATATCAGCCTTGTTGTAGATTTTAACTTTATATGTTTCACACAGCCCAAACTAATTTTCAGTGGAATACAGCCATCACAAATTTTCTCATCTGACACATGTTTGAGAGATAGAAGCAAGTAGTGCTGTATTTCGTCATGGTTCATAGTTCATATGCCTCATTTCCAGAACATCGCGTGTGTGTTGTACGCATATTCTTGTCAAGGAAGCAAATAGATTTTATGTTACTTTCAACACACACGTAGATGTAGGGTTATGCCTTAAAAAGCATAGTAAACCTTGTCTTTGGAAGGGAGCGAAACGTGATAAAAGGAGAAAATGGATACTAGCATTTTTAGATTACCTGAGCACAAAGTTATCAAGGTTAGCTTTTGTGATCGTGCGGTTTCCATCTTACATAGTCTGTCTTGCGCAGTCCAGGCGGTCAACAGTTACCTTATGTGCACTCTAGAGGCAAACTTTGTAGTCTGAGACTCGTGATCTTGATCAGAATGTTAGTCTTGATATTCTCTTGAACACGTTTGAACTGAGTAATGTTGGATAAAAAGTAGTCACTTGCACTCATATCGTCGGTTTACTTCAAAAACCTATTAACTACAGCTTGTTACAAGCGGAGGTTACGAGGTTTGCGAAGTAAAACGGCGATATGTGATTTGCATCATAACAGCCAGGATGTCTTTTAACTCCGTAATCCTATATGAATGATTTTACAAACGTGCTAAAACGGGGTAATTTGAATTAAGGAAAATACTCTTTCTAGAACTTCAATTCAATCTCACTCTTCAATCAGAAAACGTGAACAGTGTGGCAATTTTACTTGTGTTATTGTTATGGAAGACAAGTATTATCGTTATGGAAGACAAAAGCAAAAACGACATGGTAAGCCCAACTACCGCCGAAGCTAAAATATATGCAGATTTAACCAAAAGTAACTTGTAAAATTATTGTAAACAAAATATGTTTTAAACAGAATTGAAAACTGCGAATCTGCTCATTGTTAAGGTGTAAAAAAACCCCGAAGAGTCCATTTTTCGGTACTTCTTTGTCAATCAGTAATCAAATACTTGTATAAATTCATCTGAAACCTCTCACAGTGTACTCTTCATTGTAAAGCAATTTCCCCTTTTCCCTAATATAGCTTTATGAACACAGTTGTTCTTTATTAGTCAAACTCAGTTTACAAATACTTTCAGTAAAGGAGAAACCGCTTGTTGGATTGAATCCAGAAAGTAATAAAAATATGTCACACAAATTGAATGCAAAGTTGTTTCCCTTGGTTTGAATGCAAGCCTTTTTCAGCCTGGATCGTACTTGCGTAATAATGTCCATAAAAATCATCAGACACGTTTTCAAAAGATTGAGAAGGCGATTTATTTTGGCTGTAAACTGAGGATGCGCTTAAATAAAACTGCCAATAAATTGAATCTAACAAATCAATAAATGCTGACAGGGCCAATATAAATTCGTTCACAATACAATGTCATATTATTCAGCTTTGAGAAATTTCTCCATAGAAGTGTTCCTATAATTTTAGTACACGATGCAGGAGAGTTGACCATTCGTCACTATATCATTTCATTTTAGATACTTAAATTTCTTTTGATATCAATTTCCTCAAAAAAGTTTCACGCAAGAACTAAGATGCTTCGTGAAAGTCGGTTATATCTGCAAAAAGTTTCGAATCATGCCAGCCCGCAAAGTGCACGCACGTTTGAATGGATCGAAATGTTTTGTTTTTCGTAAATTTTCACCTCATCATTCGGTATGTTCTTAGACAAAACGAACATTGATCCGTACTTATCTAAAATCTTGCCACGTTACCAAGGTGCATTCAACTCCTCTTGTGACAAACTGTTGCTCACATGAATTTCAATGTAAAAGAAGATACGAGCTATGTGAAAAAAAATATCAACCCTTGTACTACACAATGAAGACTTTTAACGACCCTGAGGAAGAAGCATGTTGAAAACATTGTGGGAAAAGGAGAAATGCTGATAACTAGGATATTCTCCTTTTCCCACAAAACTTTCTACCCTATCAAAGAAAAATTGCACCATTTCAGCCGCTTTGAATTTGCCGTCTGCAAATGATTTCAATTTGGTTAGGTCTAAAATTTTGCCGTATGGTAACTAGTTAATATTATTTCTGCAGGCCCATTGCTCTCGCTTCTGATGGAGTGATATAATGAAATGGTGGGGGTATTATTCCTTCCAATATTTCGAGAGGTTGGCAATATGATTTGGGGTCGTAGCCCGGAGGGAAAGCAAGATTCAAGTTTTTAAAATTTCCACTCTTGTCAACATTATCGTAGGACGGGGTATGAGTCGGTACATTTGCACCAGAGGATCTAGGTTTTGTAGGTGGCGCAAGCGGGGCACTTGGCACCGGATGTATTGACTGTCCTGATTTCATGATAGCATTGACCCCTGGTCCCGGGGGGTTGCTGGTTTTAGGTCGTGATATCGACCCATCCTTTACGTTTTCCATTGCAATTTGGGCTTATTTTAAAGTGTTTTTTTTTCATCATTTTTAATCTTTTCATTGATTTTAGATAGAAGCTGTTGCGGTGTTTTCTTGTGTATGTTTGGCTTGGGTGTGAGAACGTCGCTGCTTGCAATGGCTGTTCTTTGCTTTTTGGTTTGTCTCATATATATAAATACTGCTAAGGTAGCAATTATAAAGGCTAGCACAAACAAAAGGACAATAGCTAAAATGTAATAAAGCTTGTTAAAGCCATCGTCGTCATCATCGACATCGTCTGTATCCGTATATGTACCTGTAACATATAAAGTACATGTAATTACTTATACAGAATGACGATGATGATGATGCTATGGATGATTACGGCGTTAATCACCAATTGATCGATTGGTAGATCATTCATTCATTCATTCATTCATTCATTCATTCAATCAATTAATCAATTAATCAGTCAATCAATTCTTAAGGGATTCTTATAAGTTAACGAGTGTTGTCATAAACATGATCTGCTCTGTCCGAAATTCTTACGTCATTTTTTTTTTTCCAAAAAGCATTTTAATTCGATTTCAGTACATAAAAAAAGAAGAAAATTTTCAGCCAGTAACAAGTTGTCTTTTGAACAAAATTAAATGATTCATCACCCAGAATATTTTGTCAAATATGGAAAAGAATAGGTCTCAGGTCAGACTGCAGAAAACGTGCCGCCTTGACTTCTGTAGATTTACGCTTCCAACATCAGCACATTACGTCTCTCACAATATGCTAGATATTATTTCCACAGGACTTTTTGTAAAATCTTTTTTTTTTACTGAAGATACTTTCTTCAAACCGTTTGACAAGTATTTAACTATCAATAGGGGTAGATAACCATCACAGTTATGCTCCTCTTCCACTTTCACTTTTTACTGAAAATCAAACACTTGCAGCTTGGTGTTGGCACCCACTTGCAGTATTCTTTTTTATTTACTCTTTACCAAACGACAAAATTTTAGTCTTGGTCAAAATGGAAGTACTTGCAGACAACAATTTCAGAGTGGCTCAAATGCTGCAAATTCAATAAGGTAGAAAACAGTGTGGAAAGAGGAGAAAATGCTGGGTACCAGCATTTTCTCCTTTTTCCCACAATGTTTTCAAGAGGCTTTTCTTCCAGGGTCGCCAAAAGTCAGCATTGTGTGGTAAAGGGTTAAGTGATTTCAGGAGCATCTTATAACCTTGTCTATTTTAAAGGTATTGAAGGCGGGAAATGAATTCAATGAACATTGATATAATCAGTGCATAATGTCATTAACTATACAAGTACATTGTTGAGATGTCTGAGGAGATCACTGATTATGGGAAATGTCTCCCTTTGTCATAATCTTTTTCTTGCATAATCATTAGGTCTTCCAAATTTTTTATATGATTGTAAGCAGTGTTTGACAACACACCTGTTATGTCTTAAATTATTTAGCATATGTAAAATTCTAGTCTTTTTGTAACTTGTGATTATATTTACATAAGGGTTTTTTTCGGGGATCTCGTACATACATGAGTGTGATTGTTCCTTTGATTATCCCTTTTTGTTCTTTGCAAACAGGAAAGGTTTGTGAAATCCAAAATCTCATCTGGAACTTGTCATACCTAATGGCATCTTTTACCAGAGACACAATTATAGCCTCTAAAATTCTTGGGGTCATCTGGGATAAAGGTCACCAAGTACAGTAACTTTGTAATATTATTATGCAAGGGTTTAACTGAGACTTTTCATTACAGTTGTAATGTCAATGACTCGAGTATGATCATATTTATCAAATTTAGGGCAGCTTGATCAAAGACTATTTAAACTTTTCAGCATACAATTGATTGATTAATTGATTGATTGATTGTATGGTGTTTAATGAGGTTTTCAAAATTATTTCAGTTGTATTGCAGTGGCCAGTGCATCTATCCATGCTTTCCTGGAGGGCAGGATACAAGCAGTGTGTGAGCCTACCATATAGGCTATAAGACCTATGCAGCAATCAACAGATGAGCCACGCTCACTGGAAGAGAGGTTTAACGTACATGTTTTTGCAAAAAGAATTGACCCAGTTCTGCCAGTGCAATCTCCACAGGCTGACCAACTGGGTCGAAACATTTTGCTATTTGTCACTTTTCTGCATGTTTAACTACCAGTTTACATCATGATTACAAATGGAATACATGTATGTGAAAATCAGGAATGAATGCATGACAGAGATGAATCCAACTTCTTTTCTCAAAGCATGGATCAGATGTATTGTGTATGATTCATGTATTGTACATAAAAGATTTTGTTCACCCAGATCAGAGGTCAAGTACAGTACGAATGCAAAATACGTTACAAAGACACACAGGGATATACCCAAGAGGTCATTTGACGCATGCAACTCATCAGAAATGTACTGTGTATGAACTAGTTATAATGCCTCACAAGTTTTGATCATAAATCTCAAGGTCATGGCACTAGGGTCACTGTGAAGTAACTTTTCTGAACAGAAAGTTCTTGTTAATTGTCTTTCGATTGGGAAAATCCAACAGTAGACTGTCCGTCCAGGAAATCGGCTGCTATTCTAATGATTACGGAGGCTTTTATGTCTTGAAGCACCCAACTTATGGAAAAGATAAGACTTTCACCCTTGTATGTATATTTTCACCATTTCGTAGATGTCATTGCATTTTATATTCTTATAGTGATTTTCTTTTTATTCTGAATTACCGTCCATATTGGGTAAAATATTTACCATTGAATATCTTAAATCTTATGAAAGCCATGTTACCTGTGTACTAATGCACAACTTTCATTACCCATAACAAAGGGTTTGGTGGAGAATAATAAATATTTTTTTTTAAACTCAAAATCACTCTCTCCATCTGGAGTTCTGAATTTTGGTTGTTTTTGCAGCCATTGTAGATAAAACTAGGCTTGTTGCAAGCAGTCTCATCTGAAATGTAGGATCCTCACCATTTCCTATTCATTTATACTCTGGCTTCAAAAAATGAACACGTTTGAATCAATGTGCATGTTATTTTTGATTGAATCTCCTTATTACTAATAGCTTTTTATCATAATTCCATCTTTGAAGAAAAGCTTACGAATCATTTACATTATCATAAATAATCACTTTTAGTCTCAACCACTTTTTCTTTGAATAAAATTTCTTTTCATTTTTTACATATATATATCAATAACAAATGAATAAAATTAGGTGCCTGAAATATCCGCCTTGTTGTAGATTTTAACTTTATATGTTTCACACAGCCCAAACTAATTTTCAGTGGAATACAGCCATCACAAATTTTCTCATCTTACACGTTTGAGAGAGAGAAGCAAGTAGTGCTGTATTTGGTCATGGTTCTTAGTTCATATGCCTCATTTCCAGAACATCGCGTGTGTGTTGTACGCATATTCTTGTCAAGGAAGCAAATAGATTTTATGTTACTTTCAACACACACGTAGATGTAGGGTTATGCCTTAAAAAGCATAGTAAACCTTGTCTTTGGAAGGGAGCGAAACGTGATAAAAGCAGAAAATGGATACTAGCATTTTTAGATTACCTGAGCACAAAGTTATCAAGGTTAGCTTTTGTGATTGTGCCGTTTCCATCGTACATCGTCTGTCTTGCGCAATCCAGGCGGTCAACAGTTACCCTATGTGCACTCTAGAGGCAAAATTTGTAGTCTGAGACTCGTGAAACTTGATCAGAATGTTAGTCTTGATATTGTCTTGAACAAGTTTGTACTGAGTAATGTTGGATAAAAAGTAGTCGCACTCATATCGTCGGTTTACTTCAAAAACCTAGCTTGTTACAAGCTGTATTTACGAGGTTTTCGAAGTAAACCGATGATATGTGATTTGCATCATAACAGCCAGGATGTCTTTAACTCTGTATTCCTAGATGAGTGATTTTACTCGGCTGAGCGTTTACAAACTGTGCTAAAACGGAGTAATTTGATTTAAAAAAAAAAGACTATTTCTAGAACTTCAATTTAATCTCATTCTTCAATCAGAATACGTGAACAGTGGGGCAATTTTACATGTATTATCGTTATGGAAGACACACGCAAAAACGACATTGCAAGCCCAACGACCGCCGAATCTTAAAATATGCAAATCTAACAAAAGTTAAGTTGTAAAATTATTATAAACAAATTATGTTTTGAAACCGTATTGAAAACTGCGAATCTGCTCATTGTTAAGGTGTAAAAAAAAAGCCGATGAGTCCATTTTTCGGTACTTCTTTGTCAATCAGTAATCAAATACTAGTAAAAATTCAATCTGAAACCTCTCACAGTGTACTCTTATTTATAAAGCAAATTCACCTTTTTCCTGCCAATAAACTGAATGTAACAAATCGATAAATATTGTCAGGGCCAATATAAATTCGTTCACAATACATATCATTCAGCTTTGAGAAATTTCTCCATATAAATGTTCCTACAATTTTAGTACACGATGCAAGAGAGTTCACTATTCGTCACCATAACATTTCACTTTCGATACTTAAGTTTCTCTTGATATCAATTTCCTCAAAAAAGTTTCACACAAGAACTAAGATGCTTCGTGAAAGTCGTTTATATCTGCAAAAAGTTTCGACTCATGCCAGCCTGCAAAGTGCACGCACGTCTGCATGGATCGAAATGTTTTGCTTTTCGTAAATTTTCACCTCATGAATCGATTTGTTGTTAGACAAAACGAACATTTATGGATCCATGATTATCTAAAATCTTGCCATGTTACCAAGGGGCATTCAACTCCTCTTTTGACGAATTGTTGCTCACATGAATTTCAATGTAAAAGAAGATACGAGCTATGTGAAAAAAAACAACACATAAACCGTTTACCACACAATGAAGACTTTTAAAGACCCTGAGGAAGAAGCCTGTTGAAAACATTGTGGGAAAAGGAGGAAATGCTGGTTACCAGCATTTTCTCCTTTTCCCACATAGTTTCTACCGTATCAAAGCAAAATTGCACCATTTCAGCCACTTTGAAAATGTCTGCAAAATGCTCTCAATTTGATTAGGTCTAAAATTTTTGCCGTATGGTAGCGAGTTAATATTATTTCTGCAGGCCCATTGCTCTCGCTTCTGATGGAGTTAAATAATGAAATGGTGGGGGTATCGTTCCTTCCATTATTTCGAGAGGTTGGCAATATGATTTGGGATCGTAGCCTGGAGGGAAAGCAGGATCCAAGTTTTTAACATTTCCACTCTTGTCAACATTATCGTAGGACGGGATATAAGTCGGTCCATTTGGTCCTTGTGCACCAGAGGCTCCAGGTTTTATAGGTGGCACAGGCAGGGCACTAGGCACCGGATGTATTGACTGTCCTGATTTCATGATAACAATGACCCCTGGTCCGGGTGCTGGTTTTGGGTGGAGATATTGATCCATCCTTGAAGTTTTCCGTTGCAATTTGGGTTTATTCTTATTTTTCTCATCATTTTTAACCTTTTCATTGATTTCGGATAAAAGCTGCTGCGTTGTTTTCTTGTGTATGTTTGGCTTGGGCGCGACAACGGCGCCGCTTGCAATGGCCGTTCTTTTCTTTTTGGTCTGTCTCATATATATAAATACTGCTACGGTAGCAATTATAAATGCTAGCACAAACAGAAGGACAATAACTACAATGTAATAAAGCTTATTAAAGCCATCATCGTCATCATCGACATCGTCTGTATCCGTATATGTACCTGTAACATATAACATTCGTATAATTACTTATACAGCATGATGATGATGATGATGATGATGCTACCGATGATTACGGCGTTAATCAATTAATCGATTGGTAGGTCATTCATTCATTCATTCTATCAATCAAACAAACAATTAATCAATCAATTCTGAAGGGATTCTTATAAGTTAACGAGTGTTGTCATAAACATCATCTGCGCTGTCCGAAATTCTTACCTCATTTTTTTTTTTTTTTCCAAAAAGCATTTCAATTCGATTTCAGTACATAAAAAAAGAAGAAAATTTTCAGCCAGTAACAAGTTGTCTTTTGAACAAAATTCAATGATTCATCACCCAGAATATTTTGTCAAATATGGAAAAGAATAGCTCTCAGACCAGACTGCAGAAAACGTGCCGTCTTGACTTCTGTAGATTTATGCTTCCAACATCAGCACTTTACGTCTCTCTCAATATGCTAGATATTACTTCCACAGGACTTTTTGTAAAATCTTCTTTTTTTACTGAAGATACTTTCTTCAAACTTTGACAAGTATTTAACTATCAATAGGGGTAGATAACCATCACAGTTATGCTCCTCTTCCACTTTCACTTTTTACTGAAAATCAAACACTTGCAGCTTGGTGTTGGCATCTACTTGCAGTGTTCTTTTTTATTAACTCTTTAACAAACGCAAAATTTTAGTCTTGGTCAAAATGTAAGTACTTGCAGACAACAATTTCAGAGTGGCTCAAATGCTGCAAATTTCATAGGGTAGAAAATAGTGTGGAAAAAGGAGAAAATGCTGGGTACCAGCATTTTCTCTTTTCCCCCACAATGTATTCAAGAGGCTTTTTTTTTCCAGAGTCGTCAAAAGTCAGCATTGTGTGGTAAAGAGTTCAGTGATTTCATAAGCAGCTTATAACCTTGTCTATTTTAAAGGTATTGAAGGAGGGAAATTAATTCAATGAACATTGATATAATCAGTGCATAATGTCATTAACTATACATGTACATCGTTGAGATGACTGAAGAGATCACTGATTATGGGAAATGCCTCCCTTTGTCATAATCTTTTCTTGTATAATCATTAGGTCTTCCAAATTTTTTATATGATTGTAAGTAGTGTTTAATAACACACCTATTATGTCTTAAATTATTTAGTATATGTACAATTCTAGTCTTTTTGTAACTTGTGATTATATTTACATAAGGGTTTTTTTCGGGGTCTCGTACATACATGAGTGTGATTGTTCTTTTGATTATCCCTTTTTGTTCTTTGCAAACAGGAAAAGTTTGTGAAATCCAAAATCTCATCTGGAACTTATGTCATACCTAATGGCATATTTTACCAGACACACAGTTATAGCCTCTGAAATTCTTGAGGTCACCTGGGATAAAAGTCACCAAGTACAGTAACTTTGTAATATTATTATGCAAGGGTTTAACTGAGAGACTTTTCTAAAATAGAACAGTGGAAAATTGAACAGTTGTAATGTCAATGACTCGAGTATGATCATATTTGTCAAATTTAGGGCAGCTTGATCAAAGACTATTTAAACTTTGCAAGGCAGCATACAATTGATTGATTGATTGATTGGTTGATTGTATGATGTTTAATGAGGTTTTCAATATTATTTCAGTTGTATTCCAGTAGCCAGTGCACCTATCTATGCTTTCCTGGAAGGCAGGATACAAGCAGTGTGTGAGCCTACCATATACACTATAACACCTATGCAGCAATTTACAGATGAGCCACACTCACTTGAAAAGAGGTTTAATGTACATGTTTTTACAAAAAGAATTGACCCAGTTCTGCCAGTGCAATCTCCACAGGCTGACCAACTGGGTCGAAACATTTTGCTATTTGTCACTTTTCTGCATGTTGAACTACCAGTTTACATCATGATTACAAATGGAATTTGAGGAAATCAGGAATGAATGCATGACAGAGATGAATCCAACTTCTTTTCTCAAAGCATGGATCAGATGTTTTGTGTATGATTCATGTATTGTACATAAGATTTTGTTCACCCAAATCAGAGGTCAAGTACAGTACAAATGGAAAGTACATTGCACACACACACACAGAGGGATATACACAAGAGGTCATTGGATGCATGCAACTCATCAGAAATGAACTGTGTATGAACTAGTCATAATGCCTCACAAGTTTTGATCACAAATCTCAAGGTCATGGCACAAGGGTCATTGTGAAGTAACTCTTCTGAACAGAAAGTTCTTGTTAATTGTCTTTCGATTGAGAAAATCCAACAATAGACTGTCCGTCCAGGAAATCGGCTGCTATTCTAATGATTGCGGAGTTTTTATGTCTTGAAGCACCCAACTTATGGAAAAGATAAGACTTTCACCCTTGTATGTATATTTTCACCATTTTGTAGATGTCATTGCATTTATATTCTTATAGTGATTTTCTTTTTATTCTAAATTGCCGTCCATATTGGATAAATTATTTACCGTTGAGTATCTTAAATCTAATGAAAGCCATGCTACCTGTGTACTAATGCACAACTTTCAGAGCTCCAGATAAGGAGGAGTGATGGTATTCTAAATCCTTTATGTCACTGTCAAACCATATGTTGTGGGTACTCATTAGAATTGTCTCAATGAGTCGATACTGATGAGTACCCATAACAAAAGGTTTGGTGGAGAATAATAAATACTTTTTTTTTTTTACTTTAAACTAAAAATCATTCATCCCATCTGGAGCTCTGAACTTTGGTTGTTTTTGTGGCCATTGTAGATAAAACCAGGCTTGTTGCAAGCAGCCTCATATGGGATGTAGGATCTTCTCTATTTGCAATTCATTTATACCCTGGCTTCAAAAAATGAAAACGTTTGCATGTATGGATGTTATTTTTGATTGAATCTCATTATTACTAATGGCTTTTTATCATAATTCTATCTTGAAAGAAAAGCTTATGAATCATTTACATTATCATAAATAATCACTCTTAGTCTCAATCACTGTTTCTTTGATTAAAATTTCTTTTCATTTTTTTGCATATACAGTAAAACTCCTCTATTAAGACCACTCACGGTACTTTTAACATTTGGTCTTATTAGTGGGGTGGTCTGATTTCCGGGTTTCACACGCCTACATTTTGATATAAACCAAGGCTGTGAGTAGACTTGTGCAGGGCTAAATGACGTGAGTAGTAAATGCATCTGACGTAGGGAAGCCTAAGTATACAAATGAAAATTACAACACCACTTTCATGTTCACTGAAAAGTATAATTTTTCCTTAAATTTGTAAAATAAATCCACCTGTAAAAGCATGTCAATTCATAATTGCTTATTTAAAACAATCAAAACCAGGTATGTAAATGAACTAAATGATTCTGAAGACTAAAGGATCTTATGTTAGTTCTGATGGAATTTATGCTTTTTCACTTCGTGTAGTCTTAAAAACTCATACTCCAACTGCCGAATTTCATTCTAAAACATAGATTTTCGAATACTGGCTGATCTTTGAACGTTTGACGTATACAGACCCCCCACCCCTCTTTTTTTTTTGCATCCGAGTTGAAAATTCGAACAGGCCTGCTAATCGTCGCTCTTACAGTCTTCGTGTTCACTTGTTAACAATCGCTTATTCGTTACGGTTTAATTAGAGTATGTAAAGTTCCAATTCAAAATGATAATCCCATCTCGATCATCGCTAAATCCAAACATTGTAAATTACATCAGTCAGCTATAAACAATAAATCCTGGTCACCCGGATGTAGACATGTTTGTTATCCGGGTCAGAGACGTACGTGTGATAAACGCTTGATTGCCGTGTGAAAGCCAAATCAATGGTTTAAACATATCCATTCACAGGTCATTTGATTATGTTACGTAACATCCTGATTAATTAACACAATCAAGTCACAATCAATTGTCAGTGGACAAACAACAGACCGATAATTGAGTGTCATTTCCATCGGACCCAAGAATATTCGTACATGTGGCACAGTCTATGGTTTGCGATTACGGACGCGTGAAAATTCGCTGCTTGTAAAGATGTTATTGAAATCTAGCGGTCGTTTCTCGGGGTGAAAATCCACAGGTAAATTCATATTGGTACTGAAAACGGTGGTCGTAATTTCGGAATAGCGGGTTTTCGTATTTCCGGGGTTATGATCATTGATCATGAAGAAGGAAAAATTCCGTTCTGGCAAAAATCGTTCTTAATAGCGGGTTGCTCGTACTGTCGGGGTGGTCGGGAGGAGAGGTTTTACTGTATATATCAATAACAAATGAATAAAATTAGGTGCTTAAAATATCCGCCTTGTTGTAAATTTTAACTTTATATGTTTCACATAACCTAAACTAATTTTCAGTGGAATACAGCCATCACAAAGTTTCTCGTCTTACACACGTTTGAGAGAGAGAAGCAACAAGTGCTGTATTTAGTCAAAGTTTTAGTTCACATACCTCATTTCTAGAACGTTTCCGACCAGCATTTCGCCGTCAGATATCTGTGAAAAAGCTGCGAATTTAATCATATTGAGATTCAACATGTACAAGATCCTATATTTATCAAGTCACCTCCCTTGTTTTCATTGTAATATACCCGTTACGAATTTTCTTATCTTATACACGTTTGATATCACATTTGTATGACATCATTTTTGACGTCATTTTGTGCTCTTTTCATACAAATAATGGGTCTCATGGAAAATACCGCGGGAGCATTTATGAATTTTTTTGCATCCTATGATCTTTATTTTATGAAATATCGTTATGAAATAAAAAGAATCTGACATTTGTTGGCGTTTTGGACAATCTTATCTCAAAAGCCAACTCATGTCAGATCCTTTAATGTATGCCAGTCTCCTTGGAACTACTTTTCGTCCGTGTTGAACGTATATTCTTGTCAAGGAAGCAAATAGATTGTGTTACTTTCAAAACACACGTAGATGTAGGGTTATGCTTTAAAAACATAATAAACCTTGTCTTCGAAAGGGAGCGAACCATTGTGACAAAAGGAGAAAATGGATACTAGCATTTTTAGATTACCTGAACACAAAGTTATCAAGGTTAGTTTTTGTGATTGTGCAGTTTCAATCTGTCTTGCGCAATCAAGGCGGTCAACAGTTACCCTATGTGCACTCTAGAGGCAAAATTTGTAGTCCGAGACTCGTTAAACTTGATCAGAATGTTAGTCTTGATATTCTCTTGAACAAGCATGTACTGAGTAATGTTGGATAAAAAGTAGTCACTTACACTCATATCGTCGGTTTACTTCAAAAACGTAGCTTGTTACAAGCTATAGTTACGAGGTTTTCGAAGTTAACCGACGATATGTGATTTGCATCATAACAGCCAGGATGTCTTTAACTCTGTAATCCTAGATGAATGATTTTACTCGGCTTAGCGTTTACAATCTGTGCTAAAACGAAGTAATTTGATTTAAAAAAAGAATCTTTCTAGAACTTCAATTTAATCTCATTCTTCAACCAGAATACGTGAATAGTGGGGCAATTTTACATGTATTATCGTTATGGAAGACACAAGCAAAAACGACATGGCAAACCCAACGACCGCCAAAGCTTCAAATATGGAAATCTAAAAAAAAGTAAGTTGTAAAATTATTATAAACAAATTATGTTTTGAAAACTGCGAATCTACTCATTCTTAAGGTGTAAAAAAAAAAACGATGAGTCCATTTTTCGGTACTTCTTTGTCAATCAGTAATCAAAAACTAGTATAAATTCAATCTGAAACCTCTCACAGTGTACTCTTATTTATAAAGCAAATTCACCTTTTTCCTGCCAAAAAGCTGAATGTAACAAACCGATAAATATTGACAGGGCCATGAATCGATTTGTTGTTAGACAAAACGAACATTTATGGATCCATAATTATCTAATATCTTGCCACGTTACCAAGGTGCATTCAACTCCCCCTTTTGACGAACTGTTGCTCACATGAATTTCAATGTAAAAGAAGATACGAGCTATATAAAAAAAAAACATAAACCGTTTACCACACAATGAAGACTTTTTAAGACCCCGAGGAAGAAGTCTGTTGAAAACATTGTGGGAAAAAGGAGGAAATGCTGGTTACCAGCATTTTCTCCTTTTCCCACATAGTTTCTACCGTATCAAAGCAAAATTGCACCAATTCAGCCACTTTGAAAATGTCTGCAAATGCTCTCAATTTGGTTAGGTCTAAAATTTTTGCCGTCTGGTAGCGACTTAATATTATTTCTGCAGGCCCATTGCTCTCGCTTCTGATGGAGTTAAATAATGAAATGGTGGGGGTATCGTTCCTTCCATTATTTCGAGAGGTTGGCAATATGATTTGGGATCGTAGCCCGGAGGGAAAGCCGGATCCAAGTTTTTAACATTTCCACTCTTGTCAACATTATCGTAGGACGGGGTATGAGTCGGTACATTTGCACCAGAGGCTCCAGGTTTTATAGGTGGCGCAGGCGGGGCACTTGGCACCGGATGTATTGACTGTCCTGATTTCATGATAACAATGACCCCTGGTCCCGAGGGTGCTGGTTTTGGGTGGAGATATTGATCCATCCTTGAAGTTTTCCGTTGCAATTTGGGTTTATTCTTATTTTTCTAATCATTTTTAACCTTTTCATTGATTTCGGATAAAAGCTGCTGCGGTGTTTTCTTGTGTATGTTTGGCTTGGGCGCGACAACGGCGCCGCTTGCAGTGGCCGTTCTTTTCTTTTTGGTCTGTCTCATATATATAAATATTGTTACGGTAGCAATTATAAATGCTAGCACAAACAAAAGGACAATAACTACAATGTAATAAAGCTTATTAAAGCCATCATCGTCATCATCGACATCGTCTGTATCCGTATATGTACCTGTAACATATAACATTCGTATAATTACTTATACAGCATGATGATGATGATGACGCTACCGATGATTACGGCGTTAATCAATTAATCGATTGGTAGGTCATTCATTCATTCATTCAATCAAACAAACAAACAATTAATCAATCAATTCTTAAGGGATTCTTATAAGTTAACGAGTGTTGTCATAAACATGATCTACGCTGTCCGAAATTCTTACCTCATTTTTTTTTCCAAAAAGCATTTTAATTCGATTTCAGTACATGAAAAAAGAAGAAAATTTTCAGCCAGTAACAAGTTGTCTTTAGAACAAAATTCAATGATTCATCACCCAGAATATTTTGTCAAATATGGAAAAGAATAGGTCTCAGATCAGACTGCAGAAAACGTGCCGCCTTGACTTCTGTAGATTTACGCTTCCAACATCAGCACTTTACGTCTCTCTCAATATGCTAGATATTACTTCCACAGGACTTTTTGTAAAATCCTTTTTTTTACTAAAGATACTTTCTTCAAACTTTGACAAGTATTTAACTATCAATAGGGGTAGATAACCATCACAGTTATGCTCCTCTTCCACTTTCAAGTTTTACTGAAAATCAAACACTTGCAGCTTGGTGGTGGCACCCACTTGCAGTGTTCTTTTTTTTATTAACTCTTTACCAAACGACAAAATTTAACTCTTGGTCAAATTGGAAGTACTTGCAGACAACAATTTCAGAGTGGCTCAAATGCTGCAAATTTAATAGAGTAGAAAACAGTGTGGAAAAAGGAGAAAATGCTGGGAACCAGCATTTTCTCCTTTTTCCCACAATGTTTTCAAGAGGCTTTTTTTCCAGGGTTGTCAAAATTCAGCATTGTGTAGTAAAGGGTTAAGTGATTTCATGAGCAGCTTATAACCTTGTCAATTTTAAAGTATTGAAGGCGGGAAATGAATTCAATGAACATTGATATAATCAGTACATAATGTCATTAACTATACAAGTACATCGTTGAGATGACTGAAGAGATTACTGATTAAGGGAAATGTTTCCCCTTGTCATAATCTTTTCTTGCATAATCATTAGGTCTTCCAAATTTTTATACGATTGTAAGCAGTGTTTGATAACATGTCCTGTTATGTCTTAAATTATTTAGCATATGTAAAATTCTAGTCTTTTTGTAACTTGTGATTATATTTACTTAAGGGTTTTTTCGGGGATCTCGTACATAAATGTAAATGAGTGTGATTGTTCTTTTGATTATCCCTTTTTGTTCTTTGCAAAAAGGAAAAGTTTGTGAAATCCAAATTCTCATCTGGAACTTATGTCATACCTAATGACATCTTTTACCAGACACACAATTATAGCCTCTAAAATTCTTGGGGTCACCTGGGATAAAGGTCACCAAGTACAGTAACTTTGTAATATTATTATGCAAGGGTTTAACTGAGAGACTTTTCTTAAATGCAACAGTCGAAAATTGATCAAAGACTATTTAAACTTTGCAAGGCAGCATACAATTGATTGATTAATTAATTGATTGATTGATTGATTGTATGGTGTTTAATGAGGTTTTCAAAATTATTTCAGTTGTATTGCAGTGGCCAGTGCAGCTATCCATGCTTTCCTGGAGGGCAGGATACAAGCAGTGTGTGAGCCTACCATATAGGCTATAAGACCTATGCAGCAATTAACAGATGAGTCACGCTCACTGGAAAAGAGGATTAACGTACATGTTTTTGCAAAAAGAATTGACCCAGTTCTGCCAGTGTAAAATCTCCACAGGCTGAACAACTGGGTCGAAACATTTTGCTATTTGTCACTTTTCTGCATGTTGAACTACCAGTTTACATCATGATTACAAATGGAATATGTAGAAATCAGGAATGAATGCATGGCAGAGATGAATCCAACTTCTTTTCTCAAAGCACGGATCAGATGTATTGTGTATGATTCATGTATTGTACATAAAAGATTTTGTTCACCCAGATCCAAGGTCAAGTACAGTACGAATGCAAAATACATTACAAAGACACACAGGGATATACCCAAGAGGTCATTAGACGCATGCAACTCATCAGAAATGTACTGTGTATGAACTAGTTATAATGCCTCACAAGTTTGGATCACATATCTCAAGGTCATGGCACAAGGGTCACTATGAAGTAACTATTCTGAACAGAAAGTTCTTGTTAATTGTCTTTCGATTGAGAAAATCCAACAGTAGACTGTCCGTCCAGGAAATCGGCTGCTATTCTAATAATTGCGGAGGCTTTTATGTCTTGAAGCACCCAACTTCTGGAAAAGATTAAGACTTTCACCCTTGTATGTATATTTTCACCATTTCGTAGATGTCATTGCATTTATATTCTTATAGTGATTTCCTTTTTATTCTGAATTGCCGTCCATATTGGATAAAATATTTACCGTTGAATATCTTGTATCTTAAGAAAGCCATGTTATCTGTGTACTAATGCGCAACTTTCAGAGCTCCAGATAAGGAGGAGTGATGGTATTCTACATCTCTTTTTTCACTGTTAAACCATATGTTGTGGGTACTCATTAGAATTGTCTCAATGAGTTGATTCTAATGAGTACCCATAACAAAGGGTTTGGTGGAGAATGATAAATATATTTTTTTTTAAACTCAAAATCACTCCCTCCATCTGGAGCTCTGAATTTTGGTTGGTTTTGCAGCCATTGTAGATAAAACTAGGCTTGTTGCAAGCAGTCTCATCTGAAATGTAGGATCCTCACCATTTCCTATTCATTTATACTCTGGCTTCAAAAAATGAAAACGGTTGAATCAATGTGCATGTTATTTTTGATTGAATCTCCTTATTACTAATAGCTTTTTATCATAATTCCATCTTTGAAGAAAAGCTTATGAATCATTTACATTATCATAAATAATCACTTTTAGTCTGAACTACTTTTTCTTTGAATAAAATTTCTTTTCATTTTTTACATATATATATCAATAACAATTGAATAAAATTAGGTGCCTAAAATATCCGCCTTGTTGTAGATTTTAACTTTATATGTTTCACACAGCCCAAACTAATTTTCAGTGGAATACAGCCATCACAAATTTTCTCATCTTACACGTTTGAGAGGGAGAAGCAAGTAGTGCTGTATTTGGTCATGGTTCTTAGTTCATATGCCTCATTTCCAGAACATCGCGTGTGTGTTGTACGCATATTCTTGTCAAGGAAGCAAATAGATTTTATGTTACTTTCAACACACACGTAGATGTAGGGCTATGCCTTAAAAAGCATAATAAACCTTGTCTTTGGAAGGGAGCGAAACGTTGTGACAAAAGGAGAAAATGGATACTAGCATTTTTAGATTACCTGAGCACAAAGTTATCAAGGTTAGCTTTTGTGATTGTGCCGTTTCCATCGTACATCGTCTGTCTTGCGCAATCCAGGCGGTCAACAGTTACCCTATGTGCACTCTAGAGGCAAAAATTGTAGTCTGAGACTCGTGAAACTTAATCAGAATGTTAGTCTTGATGTTGTCTTGAACAAGTTTGTGCTGAGTAATGTTGGATAAAAAGTAGTCACTTACACTCATATCGTCGGTTTACTTCAAAAACCTAGCTTGTTACAAGCTGTAGTTACGAGGTTTTCGAAGTAAACCGATGATATGTGATTTGCATCATAACAGCCAGCATGTCTTTAACTCTGTATTCCTAGATGAGTGATTTTACTCGGCTGAGCGTTTACAAACTGTGCTAAAACGGAGTAATTTGATTTAAAAAAAAAAGACTATTTCTAGAACTTCAATTTAATCTCATTCTTCAATCAGAATACGTGAACAGTGGGGCAATTTTACATGTATTATCGTTATGGAAGACACAAGCAAAAACGACATTGCAAGCCCAACGACCGCCGAAGCTTAAAATATGCAAATCTAACAAAAGTTAAGTTGTAAAATTATTATAAACAAATTATGTTTTGAAACCGTATTGAAAACTGCGAATCTGCTCATTGTTAAGGTGTAAAAAAAAGCCGATGAGTCCATTTTTCGGTACTTCTTTGTCAATCAGTAATCAAATACTAGTAAAAATTCAATCTGAAACCTCTCACAGTGTACTCTTATTTATAAAGCAAATTCACCTTTTTCCTGCCAATAAAGTGAATGTAACAAATCGATAAATATTGTCAGGGCCAATATAAATTCGTTCACAATACATATCATTCAGCTTTGAGAAATTTCTCCATATAAATGTTCCTACAATTTTAGTACACGATGCAAGAGAGTTCACTATTCGTCACCATAACATGTCACTTTCGATACTTAAGTTTCTCTTGATATCAATTTCCTCAAAAAAGTTTCACACAAGAACGAAGATGCTTCGTGAAAGTCGTTTATATCTGCAAAAAGTTTCGACTCGTGCCAGCTTGCAAAGTGCACGCACGTCTGCATGGATCGAAATGTTTTGCTTTTCGTAAATTTTCACCTCATGATTAGATTTCTTGTTAGACAAAACGAACATTTATGGATCCATAATTATCAATATCTTGCCACGTTACGAAGGGGCATTCAACTCCTCTTTTGACAAACTGTTGCTCACATGAATTTCAATGTAAAAGAAGATACGAGCTATGTGAAAAAAAATATCAACCTTGTACTACACAATGAAGACTTTTAACGACCCTGAGGAAGAAGCTTGTTGAAAACATTGTAGTAACCAGCATTTTTTTTCTTTTCCCACAAAGTTTTCTACCCTATCAAAGCAGAATTGCACCATTTCATCCGCTTTGAAATTGTTGTCTGCAAATGATTTCAATTTGATTAGGTCTAAATTTTTTGCCGTGTGGCAACGAGTTAATATTATTTCTGCAGGCCCATTGCTCTCGCTTCTGATGGAGTTAAATAATGAAATGGTGGGGGTATCGTTCCTTCCATTATTTCGAGAGGTTGGCAATATGATTTGGGATCGTAGCCCGGAGGGAAAGCCGGATCCAAGTTTTTAACATTTCCACTCTTGTCAACATTATCGTAGGACGGGGTATGAGTCGGTACATTTGCACCAGAGGCTCCAGGTTTTATAGGTGGCGCAGGCGGGGCACTTGGCACCGGATGTATTGACTGTCCTGATTTCATGATAACATTGACCCCTGGTCCCGGGGGTGCTGGTTTTGGGTGGAGATATTGATCCATCCTTGAAGTTTTCCGTTGCAATTTGGGTTTATTCTTATTTTTCTCATCATTTTTCACCTTTTCATTGATTTCGGATAAAAGCTGCTGCGGTGTTTTCTTGTGTATGTTTGGCTTGGGCGCGACAACGGCGCCGCTTGCAATGGCCGTTCTTTTCTTTTTGGTCTGTCTCATATATATAAATACTGCTACGGTAGCAATTATAAAGGCTAGCACAAACAAAAGGACAATAGCTAAAATGTAATAAAGCTGGTTAAAGCCATCGTCGTCATCATCGACATCGTCTGTATCCGCATATGTACCTGTAACATACATGTATAACATTTATGTAATTCCTTATACAGGATGATGATGATGATGAATATGATAATGATGCTATGGATGATTACGGCTTTAATCACCAATTAATCAATCGATTGGTAGGTCATTCGTTCATTCATTCATTCAATCAATTAATCAATTAATTAATCAATCAATTCTTAACGGATTCTTATAAGTTAACGAGTGCTGTCTTAAACATGATCTGCGCTGTCCGAAATTCTTACGTCATTTTTTTTTTTTTTCAAAAAGCATTTTAATTCGATTTCAGTACATTAAAAAAAAGAGCAAAGTTTTCAGCCAGTAACAAGTTCTCTTTTGAACAAATTTCAATGCTTCATCACCCAGAATATTTTGTAAAATATGGAAAAGAATTGGTCTCAGATCAGACTGCAGAAAACGTGGTATCTGACGCCTTTAGATGTACGTTTCCCACATCAGTAATTTACGTCTCTCGCATTATGCTTCATATTACTTCCTTACCAGGCAAGACATTTTGTAAACAAGAATTTAACATAGACAGGGTTCAAACGGAGGAATTAGTCTTTCAAAGCATAGCGGCTGATACAGGAGACCACACCTTCATGCATAGCTTCGTCCCGATTTAAATACAATACCTAACCACTGAGCCAAAGAGATATCTCTTTGGCTCAGTGGTGATGATATTGGTCTTGTAAACCTCGAAAAACGAGGATCTTGTCGGTCATCCAACCAGCATCTTCACAAGCCAAGGGTAACGATCCACTACGTTACTCTACCCTTGGCGGATCGAGCTTGATTTCGACGTTCTCCTGATTAGCATTTTCATTGGTTGCAGCTAGCTCTAACTGCATCAAATCAAATCGCTCGTAGCATTTCATCTTTGATAAAAATTGAACAAGGTCGCGACCTTTCGGATAAAAATAGCAGGTAAACATGAATACCTCCGTGTTTCTGTGCTGGATCTGTAATGATTTATTACCGAAAAAACATAGACGAACAATATTTACAGAAAGTTTCTGTATGACCAATCAATTATCAGAGGTTTTAGGCTATATCCCAGCACCTGACCATGTAATGTCAAAATACGTTTGTGGTTATTCATTCATGTTGAATTATTGCATTCGTATACAGTTTGTAAAACGATATTTCATTGGTTATAAGAAATATGATGTAAAGAGAAATAATAAGCAGCATCCAATAGGGGGCGTATCTCGGGAATCTGGAAATCGGGCTCGATCAACCAAGGTAACATCCACGTAGTGATCGTAACCTTGGCTCGCGAAGATGTCCCACCGGTTGCGATTTGTAAGTTACGGACTTCGTTCGTAAGACAGCATTTTATCCTTTCCCTACAATGTTTCACAACCCTCTATCTCGAAGACGTTAAAACTCGGGATAGTCTGGCAAAGAATTCAAAAGGATCCTTACCAATATAGTAATTCAATGTAAAACCGTCCTTCACAACACTGCTATCTGTTTTGAAAAATACCAGCACATACTGACCGGTGGAGTCCTCAACAGTTGCGGGGGTATAGCCGCATATCGTAACTATTACGGAATCTGTTGTACAGGCACCTGAAAAGACAAAGATGTCATCTTGATTTCCGATGTCCTGGCATAAATGAACCACGCTCTGTGGGAAGAAGGCTTGATGCATCTGCAAAAAGTATCGACTCCGGTCAGCCTGCGCAGTCCGCGCAGGCTGACCTGAGTCGAAACTTTTTGCTGACGGAAAATTTTATAATATGAAATGAATCAGGTCTTCCTCATAATTCAGTGGGTTTGTAGACAAAATGATTTGTTTGTTTGTTTGTTTGGATGGATGGTATTTTACGCCGCTTTCAACAGTATTTCAGTCATATCACGGCGACAGTTCACCTATTCATGTTTCCTGGGTTTCACCAGTACTAGGCTAGGCTCTGAAGTGTCTGTAGACAAAATGAATGATATTTATCCTTAATTACGTGACTATTACGATTCATTTCATACAGTTTTACTAGAGCATGCCTCATTGATAGTTTGTCAGGGCTCAGACGCTATCTATGTCTTTTTATACGCCCGAAGGGTCGTATTATGTTATGACCCCAGTCGTCCGCCCGTCCGTCTCTCCGCCTGTGTGTCCGTCCATTCATCTTTCCGTCCGTCCGTTAGGAATTATAACTCTTCCTAGAGTTTCTATCCCAATGACTTGAAACTTACGACAATGAATCTCTATGATGTGAAGTTGTGCATGTGACTCCTTACGCTTGGATCTCTTTAGGCGTTCTAGAGTTATTTGCCCTTGATTTCTGAAATAACCAGTTTCTTGTGCTGCTACTCGATGAGAAGCCCTTTCGAAGCTTTTTCTTTTGATTTCCTTCTATCACAAAAAAGTTAAAAACATAAAATAGATACAATATTGGATTTTTTTTTTCAAAGTTCGAAATTTATTTCATTGAATTAACATAATCGGTAATGTTTTCACGAGTGGCTGCGCCGTTCATGTTCACTCGAAGAAATAGACTTCGATCTTTCACCGAAAAATAAACCAAATATCACCTATATCTTTACTTACCATCGTAAAAGGTGAGGCTGTCATAGATACAACCGTTCGCTTCCTCTATGCTTACGACAGACAGATCTAACACTAGTCTATCGCCCATGGACGGCTTCACGATCAACCAGTATTCTTCCTCATTACTGTAATATGATAATGGGCGGTAACACGCGAAAAGGGACATTCGGACGTTTGCGTAAAGTGTCGTCTCGGATCAGCCTGCGAAGTCCGCGCAGGCTAATCCGAGACGGCACTTTCCCTTTTAAGGTAATTTTCTGTTTAGCGCAACTCTACTGTAGCACAAAATTAAAAGTAGTCGTAAAGTGCCGTCTCGAATTAGCCTGCACGACACTTTACGCAAGTGTCCGAATGTCCTTTTTAGCGTGTTGCAAGCCATATATAAATAGAGGTAAAACTGAATTAACCGTATTCTATTCCGTGTTTAATCCTTTACCACACAATGCCGAGTGTAACTTCACTTATGGAGAGGACTTTTGACTTTTGAAAACAATGTTTCTATTCTATCATAGGGTAATTGTACCATTTGAGCCACATCAAAATTGTCATCTGCAAATGTTTTCAATTTAGACAAGATTAAAATTTTGTCGTCTGGTAAAGAGTTAATGACCCTGAAGAGGGAACATTGTTGAGAGAGGGAAAAAAAAGTGGTAACCGGCATTTCCTCTTTTTTTCCACAGTGTTTCATGGATATCAATAAGTTATAATTAAGAACCTATCTCTTAATCTACGTAACATAATTATGTTTTAATCAAAAGCTAATCTTTTCTAAAAGTAATTGGTATTTGATAAGGCATAGGTATTATCATAGCAAATTATCTTCACACTAATGGGCTAGGATCATAATTAATATCCTGTCTATCATTTGAACTAAAGTACAACTGAATGAGTCAAAATATGCAGACAGACAGAACTGACATGTCTAGCAATTGATTATAAGCACCAAACTCTACTCACTTTGTGTAGGCACCCTTGGTTAATGTTTGTACAGTAGTACTAGCTGTTAAAGTTGTAAAGCTTGCGACACAGTTAGGGATACCTGAAATCGAATCAGTAAGTAATAAAACCTTTTGGGCTCTAAGCATGACTTTTAAAGCTGTTTCAGTAAACAATATCAGAACAGATTATTTGACGCCAGTGTCCGTATCCACCAAACACTCTTTAGCACATTCTTAGTCTAATTCTTCAGAAAATTGTCAATATGAAAGTAAAAGAACTTCTGATTGGCTAAACCATTTGGTTTGGCCAATCAGAATTTCTGTTACTCCCCCTCTCCCACACACACAGTAATGAACCCACGGTCACCTTGATTCAGATCGAACAAGTTTGGGTTCATGATTTTAAAAGAAACAGAACTTATTGTTGGCTGAACGATTAACCATTTGGTTTAGCAAATCAAAAGTTCTGTGACTGTCACAGTCATGAACTTAAAAGGTTTAGTCAAAAGCTCTATTACTTTCACAGTAATGAACCCAGGTCACCTTGACTCGGATCGAAAATTTTTGCAGATGCATCAAACAAATTTTTTATAGAGCATGCCTTGTTAATTTCTGCCTCAGCCTGCTATGAATTTGGCGGCAAAAACCTCAACAGTTTCCATGGTCTATCTTTCCTTGTAATTTTTTAAAGTGAGAAAATACACAAGCACCTAGCAGTGTTTTGCAGGATTCTGTAGGTCAAAGATTTAGTCAGCATCTGATTAACATGTTTCGCAGAAAGACAATAATGTGTTACATGAAAGGTTGAAACAAAATGGTTTTCTTATTGAAATGTTGACAGCAAACGTTCATCAACCTTATAAACTATAAACTGCTTTTCTTTTTTTTAACGAAGATAAATAGATACATAATAATAATTCCAGTCTTTGTAATAACCGTGTTGTGTGTGTGTTTGTTTTTTTTTTTATATATATATTCTTAGTGTTAAAAGTGACGCGATATCAAAGTTTAAGTATTACACTAACCTCTAGCAATTTGTCTATAGCTAAGCTGAAAGCCCCTCAGAACTCCAGCGTAGCTTGTTGAAAAAAGTACTGTAAGGGCACTTCCGGTACTGTTGACGCCACTTCCGGTGTACCAGTTGCCTCCCAGACTGTTGAATTGGTTGCTCTCTCCTGTAACATGAATAGGGTTCTTATTCACTAACCCAATTCGAAAGTACACGTGATACATTAATTCTTTACCAAACGACAAAATTTTAGAATGAACCAAACAGAAAGCACTTGTAGACAACAAATATTATGCCGCTAAATTGGTTAATTCTATCTTTGAAAGGGTCACTAGCATTCAACCCTAGCATTTTCCTCGTTTCCCTCATTTCTTTCAAAAGCTTTTAGAGTCGTTTGGAAAAAGGTTAAAATATTCCTGGCTGATTAAATTTGTCTCTGAGAAGACAGATAGTATTGCAGAAAAAAGTGGACCATGAATGGTATGTGTATTTTACCTTTGTACTCATGGTGCCCTTAAAAAAGACATTAATTGTTAAAACACTGAGTAATATGCTATAGTACTGGTATTCGCGGGAGCAAAATCTTTCACTTAGTTAACTGCAATATTAACTTTGATTTTATTATTTTATAATTATATGATTTTATGAAAGTACGGTGAATTGATTGATTGATCGATTGATTAATGTTAAGCGCCGTTTTCAACATCATTTCATTTACATCGCGTGCTTCCCTGGATTTCTTCTTTTTTTTTTAAAGTACTCTGCATAATACTTTTTCCAAGCCGCTGGCAGCTTTTCCGCATAAATCTTACCATTGAAGGCTGAGAGAATAATGTAATGTCAGCTGACTCTTTGTCGAATCTGAATGAAAAAGCTTCTGGAAAAAAAAATGGAGACTGGAAAAGTGAGATGATAAGCCGCATTTTTTTCTTTTTCACAATAATGTTTTCTACCGTTTCAACGTTTGAGCGTTTCACAAGGATACTATCAAAGTCGCTATTTACACACTTCAGGGTCTATATACAGCAAGGTCCAGCCATTTTTATTACATTATTTTTTCTAGAAGAATTTCTAAATTTGAAAGTTACACAACTTCTGGTTTAGCCCATCAGAAGTTGTGTATTTCAAATAGGCGATGTTTAAATCCACTTACCGTCAAAGATAACTAAATAATCATCATAATTCACATCAAAATCATCAAAAACAAGTGACACCGACTGGGAAGTATCTGTGGCGCTGATTGTCACACTGCATGTTAC
This sequence comes from Tridacna crocea, assembly GCA_943736015.1. Lineage (NCBI taxonomy): Eukaryota > Metazoa > Mollusca > Bivalvia > Cardiida > Cardiidae > Tridacna > Tridacna crocea. The sequence goes on along the minus strand of OX031063.1, from coordinate 18,657,490 downwards.
TGAGCTATGAAAAATTATACAGATAAATAATGGAATAAAGATATTGATTAAGAAATACTGGCTATATACAGTTCAGGGCGTAGGCAACATTGGATTTATTGCTTTCCTTTTGCTCAGATGGTAAAATCATGTATGGGGAGTAAAGGAAATTAATATTTTGTGGTGAAAAATAGAAATATACGGCTCTTCAAACTCTTGATAAAAACAGCTTAAATTTAAAAACCTAAAGTAACAAATAGTGCGCAGAGCACGAGAAGGATCACAGTACCAATTAGAAATGTTTTAAAATGTCAACAAAAAGCTTATTTTCGGATATTTGTCTGCATTTAATTTATTTTTAGGGGGTCAGATCTGTTAGTAACTGATCCATAAAATCAATCCTGTGTAATAACCGACTCACATCGTGAGGTTCAATGGTCCTTTAACATGTAGAAAATTCGAAGACAGAAAAGGGCTGTAGACCAATTCAGTCTGGAGACACAGTTTTTGCAGATGTATTCAATTCTGTGTGAGTCATGCGCTGTGAAAAAGGGGGCTTAATGTACCTGTGAAAACTGTCGACCCAGGTAAGCCTGCGCAGTCGCAGTTTTTGCTATTAATCACCTTTCTGTAAGTCCGAGGACCAGTTCAGCTCATGATTCTGTCAGTTCCTAAAGGACATTATAGATCACTCATTATGGTTGTGATGACTTGTTTGGTATCACGCATCACGGAGATGCATAAAGCCCCTTTTTTGCCAGAGCATGGTTAATATACATTTGATGTGTTTAAATGGCGCTAAAATCTGTAGAACAGAGAAAACAAACATGCAACGAAAAAATTATTTACTTTGGATATGAGTTGGGGTAATTAGGCGATACAGCTTGTTGAACGGTGGATGTGGCAGAGAGCGACGAATAAGTACAAACATCAAAGCCATAGTTCACACTAGAGGCTGTCACAATGTTATCTGGAAGTAAAAAGGGAAAAAAGGGCACAGATTAAAGTCATTCTCCTCGACATACTTGCTCTAAAATTGTAACATGTCATTATTATTGTTGCCGAGATTCATCAAAGTTACCATTGATATTCGAAAAAAACACCCCAAGCCTGTATATCCAGCGTACTTTTTCTATGTCTGTTTGTTTTGCTTCATTTTTTTTGTATACCTACTGTTCAGTTAACAAATATATGTGTAGCACTGTTAAGTAGAACTTACATTATATCAAACAATCTTTTGACATTGTTTAAAGTGCAACAGACATATATTGTATAATATAGGTCCTTTTACCGTCTGTCATACTCTCTAGGTCTCGTATTATTCTTTTTTTTTTTTCAGGAGCTTATCATACATCGTTGATGAGCGGAGTCCCCGAGATTTGCCGAATGACAAACCTTACTTTTTTTAGCCGGAAATAGACTGCTTTACTGCTTTTAAAAGTAATAAGACTCCGCTGAAAATATATAGTAGTCTCAGTTTTTCATCGAAATCGTTGTAAAAGTATTTACTTTTTGAAACAGCTTTTCTTGGTGGTCTATAGCTTCCGATGATAGATTTAGGCGAGAGATTAATAAATGTAAATAATACATTTAGCGTCACCGCTGTTGTTGTCGTTTAGGTCAATTCGATTATCGGAATATCATGAGCGGCGCAAGTTTTAAGAACATTTGAATGAAAGTACCGTTATTCCAAAAGAATACGTCCTTGATACGGACGAGGTAAGACGTCATTAAGGAATTGCCCGAGTGCGATTGCTGTTTGACTGTTATTAACTCTATACTTACTGGTTCCCGACGATACTTCTTCATAAGTAACCATAAAGGATCTGACGTAGTTCACCGCTTGTACATAGGCCGATGACGTCTGACTCACGTATTCGGAAGTACCGGCAGTAGTTATTGAGTTGTAGGACGAACCATCTACAAAATTATGCTGTGCTGTAAATCATGTGTGCCATACACTGTCAATAGAGGGCTTAACCCTTTCCCGAACGACAAACTTTTGAACTAGACCAAATTGAAAGCATTTGCAGACGACAATTCAACTCTTGCTGAAAAGATGATTTCTGTTTATGATAGGGTAGAAAACATTGTGGAAAAAGGAAAAAAATGCTGGTTTCCAGCATTTTCTCTCTTTCCCACAATGTTTTCTCAAGGCTTCTTTCCAAGGGTCTTCAAAAGTCGTCACTGTGTGGGAAAGGGTTAAACGACCTTTTTGCAGAACATGGATTATATGTCTTATGGACACTACAGTGAATAATAAGTCCAAAATCGTTGTGTAATGTATATTTAGGATGGTTTTTTATCATTTTAAAGATTTCTTCAAGTTTTATTTTGTATCCTGTGAAAAAATATAGATATATCTATGCTACTTAGTTTTTATCCAATTTTAACTCACCCATTTCACCCTTACTTGATTAAACCGTGTTCCATTCTTTTTTCTTCGTGCCAAATATTGCTCCTGATGGCTACAGGATTGTTTAGATTTGGACGGATACAAAATGAATTTAAGGTAGTGGACCCGTTATAGAAAACAGTTCTTTCCACTAAAATATTACCTTACAAAATTTGCTTTCATTTAAAATAAATATTGTTGTAGTACTTTAACCGAGCCACTTTTTTCCTTTTTTTCCCTTCTTAGAATTATCATTCATAAATCTATAACCACTATATTCTCATTTTAAAGGGAGATAATGATTACCTCCCTTTTCTCGAAACTAATAAAACTACATGTATCAACTAATAATTTCAAAATAGACACCAAAGGAATTTTTTGTTGCTCAAAAATGTGCAAAAGTATTATATCAGTATAAATTGGTATTTATCAACTGTCAAGAAATCTTATTCCTTTTGCTCTACTACCTTAATATTTTGGCCATCGAAGCAGTCGCTGTTGTCATTTCCGGTTTCGAAAAAAAAAATACTCCTTCTGTTTTTTAATCGCTTCAAATGTAATATAAATGATGATTTTTGTCCATTGTCCATGAAAGTGAAGAAAACATTGTGGAAAAAGGAAAAAAAATGCTGGTTACCAGCATTTACTCCTTTTCCTACAGTGTTTTCAAAAACCGTCTTTCCCAGGGAGTGTTTGGGAAAGGTTTAACCCTTTCAAAGTGGCGCAAAATGGCCGTTAAACTTTACCTGTATCACCGAAGATAAGCGTGTCTGATGGAAATACATTCAGAACAGAAATTTTGACTTTGTTGCCAGTGCCAGCATTGATCGTGATGTAGCATCCACTGAAATATACAGAACATCATTTAAATTATGATACCGAAAAAGCTTCTAAAAGTTGACTGAAAGGTGTTTAAAGCCGCTCTCAGCATTATTTCAGACGACAGCTCAAATATTCATGTATTTCCTGGGTTTCAGTAGTACTAAAATAAGATTCTAACAGTTGTAGAACTCTTACCGTTATAGACCACCCTTAACCCTATATTAAAAGATAAAATTAGACTAAATTGAAAGCATATGCAGACGACTCATCAATGTTAGCTGAAATGATGATATCTGTCTCGGGAAGGATAGAACATATTGTGGGAAATGGGAAAAAATACTATACTGGTTATCAGCATTTTCTCCTTTTCCCACAATGTTTTCAAAATAGTTGTATTTTCAGGTCGTTAAAACTCGGGATTGTATAGTAAAGAGTTAATCAAACAGAACCTGATACAAGTTGCATACTTTAACTACTGATAAAATGAAAATTGACTTTTTTTACTTGAAAAGTGCTGAAAACATTCCTGGAAAAAATAAGTGAAAAAACATTCCTGGAAAAGGGAATTTTTACAAGACTCGGCCTTTCCTTGCGGGGGAGGAGGGCATTTGGAACGGAGTTTGGAAGAGAAATCATAGTTTCAAATACTGTAATATTGTTCTACTTAAGGAGTATACAGGAAAACATTGATATGTGCACAGACCTTCGCGATATCACTAAAAAAAGTTGAAAACGACGCAATAGGCGACTGGACTGACAGTGGTTGTAAACAGTTACATCGAAGGCGAGAGAAGAGCGAGTGTAACTTGAACGCAATAACAGTAATGCGGAATTAGTTTGAATAATCTTGTTCACAGAAAACAAGAGTGCAGGTCAGAAGTTGTATAGATGCATGAAGTTTGAAATTTTGTATTGCCATCAGTGTATCTGCTACCTTGATACAATGGTCAGTGTCCGTATTTCCCAACCATTATTAAGAACGTTCCATGAGTAAATCTCCAGAATTTTCTAAATCTGATAGTAACACAACTACTGATTGGCTAAACCGTTTGGTTTAGCCAATCAGAAGTTGTTTACTTTCAAATAAAGAAAACCTTGGAGAATAAGACTAAGAATATATTAAAGAATGGTTGGTGAATACGGACCCAGGTTGTAAAATTGTCAATGAAGTGATTCAAGTTTAAATTTGATTGAAACAGGTGAGTGTCGAATTTATCTGGTCCAGTTTATACATGTACATGTACTTACTTTCCATTTGTGTACCAAACGTGTTGTTTTGTACTAGTTGCTGTCACTGTGGTTGTGCAGGCATCTGAAACAGAACATATAATGTTTGTAGCTTGAGGTAAATTACCAGTTGCCGACCCCTGGTAGCAAAGTTTGTTAGTAGCACACCGTCGGTTTACTTAAAAAAACTCGTAACTATAGCTTGTTCAAAGCTGTAGTTACGAGTTTTTTTAAGTAAACCGACGAAACACGACTTGAATCCAGGAGATCGATGGTGCGAATCCCAACCTCTGCGAATTTTATTTTCTAGGACTGATGATAGACCTTGCCACAGGAATCAGTCTTTTCTCACCTGATGCTGATAATTGTTTCGACGCTGTTTTTGTTGGAAAGCATCCAGCGGCTTAGGAAAAATATACTGATAAATCTAGCGACATAAACTCCCGGAAAATATGGATAAGTACACTGGCGGCTACGATATAACTGATATAATGTTGAAAACGGTATCAAACACCATTCGAACAGACAGAGAAGCTACTACCAGTCAATTAACACAGTGATAATTCCTTTTACTCTTTAACAGACGACATATTATCGCAAAAATAATTATTTCTGTCTCTCTGACCAGTTGCAATAGTTCAAGTGGTAGAAAATGAGACTAGTTAGCATCATATCTCGGGCCACTTGCGGGTGTGGGTTCGATCTCCGCAGCTAACCACATCAAATTACTAAAACATTTATCGCATGAGGCGTTAAACCCAAGTCCCGTATGATAAGCGCTTAAGTAACAGACCCAGGCGTAACTGAGGATGGTTTTCGTCTTGTATCATGTGCTGTGCCCTGTAACAAACCGTTGGCGACTATAAATTAACGAAAATCAAACTTCCACTTCTGTCCCGAAAGGTTAAGAAAAGGTTGGGAAAAGATGAATACATCTTACCAGCATTTTCTTCTTTTCTCATTTTTTTTTTTTTTTTTTCAAAAAACTTTATCAGTTGTATGGTAAGGTGGCAGGAGACTTGTAAACTTGTTCAAGGCTGAGGTGATTTGTTCCGAGCTGAACAAGTTTCGAAGTCCCCTGCCACCTGACCGTACAACTGATAATATAATGTTATTAATCAAGTGATTTCGTATTGGCCCATTTACAGGTCCTCGGTCAGCCGCATTGACCTGCGACCAATACAGAAATCCTTGAACGTGATTGGTCAAAAGTTCAGTCGTGTGAGTGTCTGCGCTTTCTTTTGACCAATCAAGTTCAATGATTTCTGTATTAGTTGCGGGTCATCAATATTGATACGTGGTCAACTGTACTGATTGGAGGTAAAGTCGTATTAAGCCGGGGTCACGATCTGTATACTATACGAAGTAAGAAATTTGCCTAGTAAACCCTATTTTCACTTCTCTTAGGTTGTCATATTGATTCTGGACCAACAATTAATTAATAAAAAATGTCATTGATCAAGTGATTTCGCATTGGCCCAGTTAGAGGTCCTCGGTCAACCGTATTTGCCCTAGGCCGAAGGCCTCGGGCCAATGCAGCTGACCTCGGGAGGCCTCGGGCCAATACGGCTGACCGAAGACCTGTAACTGGGCCAATACGAAATCACTTGATTAATAACATTATATTATAAACTTAGGACTGTGTGGCTAAACTGTATGTGGTCCTACAGTAGACAGACAATATACACACCAAACGACTGTCTTGATATAAGAAATCAGTCGGAGGAGACAAAAGGCAAGACTTTTTTATAAATAGACAATAAGATATTGATAAGGATAATGATGGTGTTGATGATGATGATAACTTACTTGAGGTCGACGAAACCTCGATGTAGCTGACCGCAAAACCGCCATATCGCACAGAATAATCGGACGTAAATGTGACGTAAGCGGACTGTCCAGAAGTTAAAGCTATAGTTGGCTCGCTGTAAGACTGTGAGTAATATAAACCTGAAAGGTATATAATCCACGCTACTGTAAAAGGGAGTTTAACCCTTTACCCCATAAGGCATTTCTATGGTATCTTTAATTGGCCCTAAATAACAGCAAGGATAAAGCAGTTTCTTATGTGTATATGACACGTTTTGATTGCATAGAAAACATAGTGACAAAAGGTGAAATTGCTCGTCACGAGCAATTTCACCCTTTGTCACAATGTTTTCCAAAGGCTACTACAAGCAATGAAATGAGTATCTATGGAGTAAAGGGTTAATGCATCTCCGTAATGCATGATACCAACCAGTTTATCACGTGATTATGGATCCACAAAACCCATTTTGTCCGACCGCCGACTGAAGCATTAAGCTACATGCTACTATAATGGTCATTTGACATGCATAAAATTGACCTTTATCAAAAAGTTTACATTCAGGTCAGCCTGCGCGAACTGCGCAGGCCGACCTGAATCTATAATTTCTGCAGAAGCACTATGCACTCTTTTTAGAGCATAGTTTATGATATTATGTGCCTGTATACAGGGAATAGTCACATTCAAAGGTTTGCTAATGTATTGTGGATAGGATAGGCTCAAGCAATTTTCTATGTGAAAGAATAAACAACCTATTCGCCAGGTGCATTACCGACAAGAGGAAAGAAATTCTGTTTGACGATAAAATAAATTTTCCCTCGCTGCTAGAAGCAAATACGAACACCATGAATTTTAAAACATCGTTTTATTTCATATTTGTTAAACCTACACCGAATTTATAAGCAGTTTTAGACCTACACGTAACGCTTCCCCACGCTCCCCCGAAAAAAAAAATACCCTTTACTAAAATGACGATTTGTTCATGAGATCAAACTATCTTTCCTTAATACTCAAGCGTTTTAATTTGATTTGTGTTTAATTATGGAGGTTTCGGCTAATTCAAGGCCAAATGAATTGATCATGTAATTCAAATACATGTACTCACGTGTACCGGAAGTCGACGTTCCTTCATATATGGACAAGAAGTCATAGTTTCTTTCGATCGATATAGAAGGAATGGTAAATAGAATACGATTGGTGCTTGATGATGCTGTTAAACTCCATTTGCAATCATCGTAACTAAAACGAAAATCACAGTACCCAAGTTTAAAAACTTAAAGAATACCCACATTTTACAATATTCACTATAAGGGTGCAAAGACGTTGAAAAATAAGTATTACAACAAAGCTTTAATGTGCAGAAATTATCAAACGTCAACCTACTGTCTTTTAGAAAAAAAAAATATGACCGTCATAAAGAAACTTTTCAACTTCGACTTCCAATTTCGACTTCTAGATTAACGCAGAGCTGTTAATAGCCAGTTAATTCAACTTCGCTGTTTATTTCGAATCTTTCACATGATTAGAAATATGTGAATTCCTAGAAAAACTAGAGCTGTCACTGAATGTGACTTAATACCCCCGCCAGCACTTTGACAGAGAAAAAAAGTGTCAAGTTCAAGGGTAGATAATTCCTCAGCCAGGAAGAGTTGACACTTGAAAACTCCGTCTTGCAAATCTTCAAGAGAAATTAATGGTTTTCAAATCTTCTTCCCCAGGATTGTTATAACTCGGCATTGTGTGATAAACATTGAAAGATGAAAGCAGCGTTAGATCAGATATTTACTTACTCGTTGTAAGCAGAAGGATAGTTAGGCGACTGAAATTGCGGGATCGGGGTTGTGTACAAAGCCGTCGTCACTGATAACACGGAACTACATTGTGCGCTACCTGAAATAATATTTTCTTACTTATAGTGCTAGCCTTGGTCGAGGCGGTGATATAGAGGATATTTGCTATTTCGGTGAAAGATCGAAATGTATACCTACTTCATTTCGTGAACACCATCGGTAATTTTTTCACGAGTGGCTGTGCCACTCGTGAAAATATTACCGATAGTGTACGCCACGCGTGAAAATTTTACCGATGGTGTTCACGAGATGAAATACATTTCGATCTTTCCTAGAAAAAAAAACAAATATTCTATTTATTTCATGCTTTTAACCCTTCCTGGGAGGAGCTTTATCAAAATCCAGTAAAGTTATTTTCCTTTATTCCCCGTAGCGTAGCCCTTCCGCATAGCAACGCATTACAATATTACGTCAAGCGCGAGAAATGTAGGGTAAATGACGTCATATTTCTTATCTGGTTGTGTGGCATGCGCAATTCACCTAGGCGACACGAACATGAAATTCGGTATTTTCACTTGTCGTACCCGTGTATTATCGAAAAATATTTTCTCTGCTATTTCTCGATATCATACTGGAAAGTATGAAATAAATAGAATTTATTTCATCAGCTTGTTGTTAACATGGGGAAATATTTGCCGAAAAAGGGAAAGGTATGCGAAAATAACGAGTGCCGTACCAAATAAAGCCAGTTTCCCTTTAGAGTGCCCGGTAAACATCACTACGTGTCCACGTGCTACACAACATCCAAAATGGCGGCGTCGATCGATCACCAACCTGCAAATTTATGCACCAAACTGCACGTTTTAGTGACGTCAGTTTCCAGTGACGTCAATTTTCATTTAATTGGGGCACTCAGAAGGGAATTTCTATTTCGTCAGCATACTCGATTCGTGAGGTTATAATACAGGAAAATTTTACTTAAAGCGCTTTGAAAGGGTTAAACTTTGCAGCATAATAAATTCGTTGTACGATCAGGTAGCAGGGGACTTGGAAACTTGTTCACGGCTGTGTCAAAGCATGTCGCCACCTCGCCTTCGGCTTGAGGCGATATGATTCACCACAGCTGTGAACAAGTTTCCAAGTCCCTTGCCACCTGACCGTACAACTAATAATGTCATTTATGACAAAGTAACGTCCGAATGTATAACAGGAAGAAAAAGGTATCGGACTTGAACCTAGGCTAAGGTTTGCTGGAAATAAACAACTCTTCGTTATGTTTAAAGACGATCACTACAGGGTCGCCAATTTTTCAAAGCATTCAGAATTTCACGAAACTTTGTTTGGTGATGGTTTATTATCTGATCTACAAAAAAAGGAGATGGAAAGAGGGGGTCACCAGCTTTGGGAAAATTCTATGAATATTTCTTTTAGTACACCCTACATTGCTGTAGCTCTGGATGAAATTCCACCAATGTTTAAGTCTATGTATATATTTTTTTTGAATGACAACAATTATAAGCAAATATTACGTCATTGTATTGGTGAAACATCAAATTTAATGAAAATAATAATTAAGAGTAAACTGTGTATCAATATCTAAAAGAAAAAACTTAACGTATGGCTAAAACATTTATTTGGATGGGAAAACAAGAGAGTATTTTTTCATTTTTTTTTATTTTTTTTTAATGTTCTAACATTAAGATTTTCTTATTCCTTCTATAAATAATATACAGGTGCTAAACTTAGACAACCAGGCTTAGAACAAATAGGTCACCGGTCTCATTCTTAAGAAAATGCATTTTAAGTTTAAACTTTAAGCAAGCTAACGGATGATCAAAAAAACCAATACCTAGCGTCCATTTCTTCCCCATCTAACCTTACCTTGCTTAAGAAGAGCAAATACGACTGTGAAGATAGCTGTAAGTGCCTTCAACATAGCTGTGTTCTGAAAAAGTAAAACTTGGCGTTGTAATGTTCTTAACGCTCGGCTTTGGTTATGTCGTCCAAAATTAGAAATATCCTTGAGAGAGAGAGAGAGAGAGAGAGAAAGAGGGGAAACCGGCGGACGAGCTGGCGGTCGGGGGGAGGCTGGCAGGCTGACAGAGAGACACACACAGACACCTAGACAGACACACACGCAGACAGACAGACAGAGAGACGAGAGACACACACAGACACCCAGACAGACACACACACACACAGACATAGGTTTTTTTTTTTTGTCTAAAACACTAAATCGATGTTGAAGAATATGTCATTTTATACATTGCTTTTACATACGTGCATGAAAAAGAAGTGAAACAAAATGACTATAGCACCCTTAAAAGTTTGATTAAAAAAAACTGTCTCCCTTTAAATCACATATAGCAATTAACCCCATACCGAAAAATTGCAAGAAAAGAAGATTTGTGTCAACCGAGTATCGAACCCGCAATCACCAGATAAAGAGTCTAACAAATGATGCAAGCACTCAAAAATGCCAAGCCCAGTAGCTAAGTTGGGACCAACGGGGCTTGAAATCCTTGGATCACTACCCCTTCAAAACCCAGCCCTTCTAAAGTCTCTCTGAAGATTAATAAAAATCATTGTGACACGACTCATTCCTTTCAACGAAATTAATTCAGGCAAGACAGAGAGCAAGCACGGGCTTGGAAAACATATCTTGTAGAGAAAAATCTTGGAAAGATGGACAGAAGATCGGGCCGCCAAAACAAAAGTGAAATCTCAAGTTATTGTGAAATAGTTTTACTATAACATACCTGTTAGTCCACACTACATTTAGATATCTTTTTTTTTTTTACTAAAGATTAAATCACAATTGAATTCCGATCATATACACAACTGTTCCTTTACAACAATATTAATCCATTCTTATCGCACCGCATTGTTTTGCGTCATTGAAACGTCTATTGCTAAAATCTCAATCAATACTTGTCAATAATGAATACGTTTACTTTTTTAATTTCGATTATTCTAATTTTTGATCCTTTACCAATAAATTCTTTGTTGAATCCATTACCACATAACCCCTACTTTTGACGACCCTGAGAAAAAAAAGCCTTTAGAAAACATTGTGGGAAAAGGAGAAAATGCTGGTAAACAGCATTTTCTCCTTTTCCCACAATGTTTTCTACCCTTCACAAAACAAATTTCAAATTTTCAGTCACTTTTATTTGGTCGTCTGCAACTGCTTTCAATTTGGACAAACCTAAAATGTTGTTGTTTGGTAATGAGTTTAAACGAACCTCAATCTTCTACAACTTCTTCAAAACGTTGTACGGAAAATGAGAAAGTGCTTGTAACCACCATTTTTCTCTTATTTCCACCATGCCATTTTCTTCGTTTAATAGAAGAAAAATAGCGTCCTTTTTTTCAACTCATTTAATTTGTCGTCTGCAAATGTTTTCAATTTGGACAAATTCAAAATTTTGTCTTCTAGTAAAGTGTTCACCATTTTAGATCTACATAAGTCGAATGGAATAATCTTGGTGGGTTGCTATGAATCTATAACATTCTAATTTCAAAGGATTTTGATCTCAATCTCCCTAAAAGTACTGGAGAGTATAGATCAAAGATCAGACTGTATGTTCGTTGCGGTCTGATGTTAATCTACCATTATCAGCAAAGGGTAAATGCGACTGTAATCTGTATCGGTGTCTAATAGGATGACCTATACCCAAACAGTCCTGAGTTGAAACCACTCCGAAATACAACCCTCTGAGAGCATTGTTAGAAAAGGAGAAAATGCTGGTCACCAGCATTTTCTCCTTTTCTAACAATGTTTTCTTCTGCTTCAAAGACAAAACCTACTGTTTGGGGTCATGTTTAATCTGTCGTCAGCAAATGTTTTAGATTTAGAAAAACCCAACATTTTATCGTGTGGCAAAGGATAATTATAAAAAAAAAGAGAAACGTTAATATTTCGAAATGCAGTGTTTTCCGCATTGCCACTTACAAACACGTATAGACTTTCAGTGGCAAAGAGAAAAAGACAAAAAAAAAACTTTGACGAAAAAGGAGAAATTATCTGTTGTGAGAATGCTCCTTTTCACGTACAATTTGACGGGTGAATATCCCATTTCTTCCTATGTATCTTCACTTGGGTCGATTGTACTAGTTAATTGATGATTTTTTTGCACAATTAGTGTGTGAGGTAAAGGGACTTGCCATGTACCGTGTATCATAAATCGCCTTTTACAACTTATCTTCCAGACCGGTTTAGATGAAGATCAGGCTGCTCAAATCGTATCGTCTAATCTCTCATCTACACTGTCAGCCTTGCTGACACATTTTAGACAAGAACAACCTTAGAGTTTGAATTATTTGGGTTATATTTCTACACTGAAAATCTATGGTAGGTCTATAGGGAGCTCTAAGGGTTTTATAAATCTACCCGTTGTATTAACTCTTTTCCCAAACGACAAATTTTAGACTCTTCTAAACTGAAAGAGGCTGCAGACGACAATTTTAAACTTGATGAACATGACTGAAAGTTCTCCAAAAGGGTAGAAAACTCTGTGGGAAAAGGAGAAATTGCTCGTTACGGACAATTTCTTCTTTTCCCACAGTGTTTTCAAAAGACTTGTATTGCAGACACGCAAAAAAACAGGGCTTGTTTGGGAAAGGGTTAACAAGGGTATAGTATTTAACGCTTTTCATGCTAAATGTCTTAACTTAACCTCTTTTTCGATAGCTGAAAATAAAACATGTTGAAATGCGGCATAAGAATTGTTTTCATATCGGTTTGAGAAAAACAAGCCGACGATATATATCATAGATCAGACTGCACGTTTTGTGCAGTCTGATCTTGATCTATGACGTCCGCAGAAGCACGTAATTCATGTAAAGCTGAAAGAGTTAAAACCGTGATTCTGCCTGTTGCAATTTATTGGTGTCAAAGGACAAGAAAACTCGAATCAGACTGCACTAAAAATTGTGTCTGGTCTTCGATCAATGTACTTTTGAGTTACTCCCACTCGTAACCAGCATTTTTCCCATTTTTCACAATGTTTTCAAACGTTGTCTATGTAAGTGTGACTAAAATTTGTGATTTTTTTATAGAGCCTTTAGCAAAAAGAGTTATACGAGTATTGTATTCTACGCTCGATCTCTCCCTGTGTTCATGACTGATAAAGGTAAGAAATGACAAAAAAACAAAAAAAAAAAAATATTACCGTGCAAAAATATCTTTTTTGTAAAAAATCGAAAGAGGATAAACATCTTGACAAAAGGAGAAATTACTCATCATTAAGAATTTCTCTCTTTAGCCATGATATATTTATTTAATTTCCACGTCATGAAAATGTATAACACTGTGTCATATATGGAGGAAAGGAATCGGGTATAACAAAAGCTGATCGATACAAAACAAGTCTTGACGACAATAAATCGTCGGAACTTTCAAAACCCTCTTAACTACAACTTGAAACAAGCTGTAGTTATGAGGTTTTTGAAGTGAAATGACGAAATACAACTCCAAACGGTCAAAACTCTGTACCAAACGACGGTTTGACTCGTTTGAATTGAAAGCATTTGCAGACGATAAAATGTATGTAGATCAAATAATTGTATTTTTCTATTATGGAAGTGGAAAAACATTGTGGAAAAAAAGAGAATGTTGGTTATCAGCATTTTCTCCTTTCCTCACAATTCTTTCAAAAGATTTCTTGTTCAGGTTCGTTTATGCTCGGTATTATTTGGTAAAGGGGTACTGTGATATGAAAAGCAAGCTATTTATATATCGTCGGTTTACTTCCAAAACCTCGTAACTACAGCTTGTAACAAGGTTTTGGAAGTAAACCGACGATATATATGTTACGGCAAAGGGGGGCTTAAGTCTTCATCAAACGACAAAAATTTAGACCAGTCAAATTGAAAGTATTGAAATTTGTTTCCAACAGGGTAAAAAAAAAAATGTGGGAAATGGAGGAAATGCTGGTTACCAGCATTATCTCCCTTTCCCACAATGTTTTAAAAGACTTTAAAATTGTGTCGTTTCTTAAAGAGTTCAATTAAAATGTTAGAGGGAGCTGCGACCATAATAAGACACTAGGTATGTTGCAGACGGGGTAAAAATCAATCAGTCGATTGGTCGGTAAGTGAAGATGACGAAAACATTTATATAGCTGCTTACCTATTACTAACACAATCCCGATCTTACTCTGGATTTTTAGTTTGAGTTCCGTTGGACAAGACACTTCTTAGCCCCAGCATAGTTGTCGTGAAACCCACGACACATGAATGCGACGTCGTCTTGATATGACCGAACAATTCAATCTACCAACCGATTTTTATATGACCCTAAGGAAAGGAGCTGTTGACAACATTACGGGAAAAGGAGAAAATACTGGTAAGCAGGATTTTTTCCTTTACTCAGGATGTTTCCTACCTTATGAGAAACAAGTTCCATATATTTAGCCACATTTAGTTATCTTCTGTATTTGCTTTCAGTATGGACGGCTCTAAAACTTAGTAGGACAAAGGGAGACCAAAATTCGATAATTGGCCAGCAACACGGGAAAAGGCACATTCGGACATTTGCGTAAAATGTCGGTTCGAATTAGCCTGTGCACTTCGCGCATGCTAATCCGAAACGACACTTTACGTTTTTATGTAATCTTCTATGTATATTGCGAAAGTCTACAGTAGAACAAAATTTAATGTGGTCGTAAATTGCCATTGTAATGCAGAAAAAATGACATCCTCCTACAAAATGACCCATGGGTCATTTCTCTACGTAGAATTATAACACGGGCCATTTCTCTATGAAGTGAAATGACCCATGGGTCATTTTGTAGGGAGGGTCATTTCTCTGCATTACACGGGCTCATGTCAGCCTGCGCGAACTTCTCAGGCTGATCCGGGACGACAGTTTACGCAAATTTCTGAATGCCTCTTTTCGCGTGTTGCAAGCCATATTATACTAGTATTCTTAACCCTTTCCCAAACGACAAACTTTTGGACTAGACCAAATTGAAACCATTTGCAGACGACAATTCAACTCTTGCTGAAAAGATGATTTCTGTCTATGATAGGGTAGAAAACATTGTGGGAAAAGGAGAAAATGCTGGTTACCAGCATTTTCTCCTTTTCCCACAATGTTTTCAAAAGGCTACTATTCCAGACCCGTAAAAACCAGGGATTGTTTGGGAAAGGGTTAATTGTGTCAAACATCAGTTCTGTTTTGTTTATTTGGAATGGGGGCTTGTATGTTGTAATTGCATCTTTACCACACAATCCAGAGTTTTAATGACACCCAGAGTCGAGGGTCTCTAGAAAGCATTTAGGAACAGAGGAAAAAGCTGGAGACACCGTTTTCTATCCATTTGAACGGCAGATTATATGACTATTTCGTTAAATATGTAAAATTGTCGTCTGCAAATTCTTCAATATGGACGAGATTAAAATTTTGTTGTGGGGTACAGGTTAATTGATTGAATGATGCGCTTTCAACATTTTTGTCAGTAATAACTCGGTGAAAGTTCACGTATTCATTTACTTCTTGGGTTTCACCGGTATTATCGCACCACTCTGAGGTACTGTATCTTGGCCAAGGACACTCAAGCAAAAAAGCCCGAGAGGATATTGAGGCTCGAACCCTTGACCGGAACCCGAACCCTCAGATCATAAGTCCCACATTTTACAACGGGGCTACTCTGGACACCTTGTTTGGTAAAGAGATAACTCATTACCAAACGACAAAATTTTAGGTTTGTCCAAATTGAAAGCATTTGCTGACGACAAAATAAAAGTGACTGAAAATTTGAAATTTGTTTTGTGAAAGGTAGAAAACATTGTGGGAAAAGGAGAAAATGCTGGTTACCAGCATTTTCTCCTTTTCCCACAATGTGTTCTAAAGGTCTCTTTCTCAGGTCGTCAAATGTACGGGTTGTGTGATAATAGGTGAAAATATTAAACCGAGAAGTAACCTTTGTAGAACAAGATAAGACAGAGGAAATTTCCTTTTTTTTTTTCGGTTAAAGGTCGAAATTTATTTCATCGAGTGAACATCATCGATAATATTTTCAAGAGTGGCGCAGGGCTCCACGAGTGACAGTATTACCGATGCTGTTCACGAGATGAAATAAATTTCGATCTTTAACCGAAAAAAAAAAACTATTTATTTCATGCTTTTATCCCTTTCTGGGATAAACTTTATCAAAATCCACTATAGTTCCTTTCAATTATTCCCCGTGGCCTACCCTCTTCGCATAGCAACGCATCACAATATTACGTCAAGCGCGAGAAAATGTAAGGTAAATGACGTCATATTTCTATCTGGTTGTGAGTCACGTGCATTTTACCTAAGCAATTAGAATATAAAAATCGGTATTTTCACTGGTCGTAACCATGAAATATCGAACAGTATTTCACCGATATTTCTCGATAACCAACCGGAAAGCATGAAATAAGTAGTTTGACTTTGTCGGTAGACTTCGCAAAAATCTACTTGGATTCACAATTCGATTTTGGTTACTGCCACACAATTTCTTTAAACAGAAATCTACTATAAATGGGCCTATCGTATATTTGCAGGTGGAAAACAAAACCAAGAAAATTTGATTTTAGGTACTTTCAGTACTTTGATTTTCATTTTCATTTAAATACAACAATATAAAGCTTAACACCAAACTACCTTTAGAATTATGTAACGTAATTACCTAAATACAGAAATAATGCTCATTTAAAAGAAAAACAAAAATCGGCAAATGCTCTGACAAAGATGGGTCTATGATAATTCCGTAATACATTTATTAACACTTTACTAATAAATCCCTTTTTCTACTACCCTGAGATAGAAATCTTTAGAAAGCATTGTGGAAAGGGGAGAAAATGCTAATAACCAGCATTTTCTCCTTTTCCAACAATGTTTTTTACCCTGTTGGAAACAAATTTCGATTTTTGAGTTATGTTTATTTTGCGTCTGCAAGTGCTTTCAAACTGGAATAGTCGAAAATTTTGCAGTCCGGTAAAAGGTTAAGTCGAGCAAGTCTATACAATTAGGGATCCACAGAATCAATTCTAACAACTAACTGAATCATGTGGCAGAATGGGCAATGCTCATGTAGAAAATTGACCAGTAGCAAAATACTTTGATCTATGTCGTGCAGATTGGCAAGGGCCGATACTTTTCAAGAAGCATCAAACCCCCTTCTCTTAGAGCACGGCTCAAATATTTGTTGTTGAAAAAAAGAAAGAAGAAATAACCGTAAAAATACTTATATAATCAAACGGTAAATTCAATGAAGAATAGATCACACCATTATCTAGGTCTGTTTTCATAACGCACTATTCAGAACTTCCTTTGTTTTATTATCTAGAATTTTCTAAATTCAACTTTAAGCGTGACTCTCTGACCTTTTGCTGACTGTATAGATAAAAGATCAGACTGCACAGAAGGTGCAGTCTGATCTTTTATCTACACCATCCTATAACGACATCTTTCCATTACGCTTCAAAATTACCTTTGAAATATCAGAATTTGGGGTTTTACTATCGGCATAAGAGTTTTATTTGACTTATTTAACAAGATAAGGGTTAAAAGTGTAACAGGTTCTGATTGGCTAAATCGAGAGGATGGACTTAGTTTCAGTTCTTATGTAGTAGACTTATATGGAAACTAACGCGCCAGGCTTTATGTCTATTTTATATTAAAAAAGCATTATACATGTACAAGACTTATACGAGTATACTGTCAACCTTCCAATAGTCGTTGATTTGACTCTCTCTGTAGATTCAACTTAGCTAGACGATGAATTTTTAGCCCCGTCATTGGAGAGGTCATCAGATCTCTCCAACAGTGGTAAGGTTAAATGGCAGACTGCCACAGAATTTGTTGTCTAATTCTATTTCTTCTAGCGTAATTGTTCTGATGCACAGTCTGTTTCGTCATGGTTTTGTAAATAAAGCGAAATAAAAAGACCGAAACAGGAAATAGACGTGGTTTATTTTTATAAATGACAAATTTCAGAAAAAAATCAATTTAGTAATTTGCCATGGCTGAAAATACCCTCTCTAATAATTGTATATTTTTTTTTATTAAGCAAATATTCCAAGCAGAAGAAAAAATAAGAATTTCTTTAAAAAAAAAACAGAGAAAGAAGACCGCTGGACAAGAAAATGCAACTTGAAAACTCGACAAGAAGGTCAAATTACCGTCATGTAAAGCATATGAGGTTTCTACGCGGCGGCTTTTTTACTCGTTTGTTCACACGTACCAAAATATATTGAAATTGAAAGCCTATAAACTATTTGAAAACATTGATGCTGACCTCACCTGGCTTCTTTTTTTAAAGAAGCCGACTTATTATTCAAAACATTTGCAGACGGCCAATTAACATTTCTATAGATGGGATTGGCTTTAAATGGTGGAAAATATTTTGGGGAACGGATATATTGCAGATAGATAGTATTTTCTCACAATGATTTAATAGACCTTTTTCGAAAGGTCGTTAAAAGACGGGATAGTACGACAACGAGCTAAACTACAGCCGATGATACTTTAAGCGGATTCTATAATAATTGAGCAACAACTAAGTTTAGGGCCCACCAACCGCCAAATAGTAAATAATTCTGGAGCCAAATTGTAGGCAAACTTAGATCATACCATAAAAGTATTAATATTGTTATGGGTCTGACAATTTGTCACAGTTCAGTCCGTGAATGTTCCAATCGCTGGTAGAAATATGAATGTAAAACGATGGAATTTAAGTCTGGCAACTTTAGTTTAAGCAGTATCAGTCATTAAGTTAGTAACTTTAATTCTAGATTTACAAGTTATTTTCAGCCAGGGACTGGCACTTTGATATCCATGCATTTACATGACATGTATTTTTGCCTGCATTTTTACTCCCATATTGTCTGCTTTTGGCTACTAACGGACATTTAAAAGTTAAGACAAAAACAATTTGCATGTTTTCTACATTAACTCTTTCACTGCCAGCTAAATGACCTTGACTTTTCTCGGGGTCAAAAGTAGATTTCCAACCCATTGTTAGATAATTTTGGATAAAGTTTAAGCATCAGGATACGGACGGCGCAGATCTAAGATCAGCCTGCAGATCTAAGATCAGCGTTCTGTGCAGTCTGATCTTGGACTAAGATGTCCGCGAAAACTATCTAAGTAGCTACTGGCAGCGAAATAAAGACGCGTGCACTCATTCTTCACCAAATCCAGAATCGGGAACACACACGCCAGAACGAGATGAACCTTTCCTCCTAGCTTTATCTGCATATTTTACAGCGAGGATTTCAGCATTTCCCCGCTGACTGTAAAAGTCAAAATCATCTTCACTGTATTTCATACTGCCGTAGCTCTGCTCTTGACCTTGTGAGAGTGACGGATTCTTTGCGTAGTATTCGTCCATCTGTTTTACACGTGGAGTTTTTCCAAGGTTTTCTATGGCTGCAATACATTGAAAAGTTTCAAAATAAGTACGTTGATAAGCCTCTGATAGATTTAGATTTGTCTTCAATCGAGCAACCTTTTCAACTCTTGTCAATTCTCTTTGTCTTAGTTTTTTCATTTTTTAATATAGATCCTATTTAATAGACTTGTTTTAGACAGCTTGAAGAAAATACATCACACCGACGAAAATATAGGCATTGGCACATTGGAAATACTCGCGCCCCCCCCCACACACACACACCACACACACATATTCACAAAAAAGTGGAATAAAGCCAACAGGTCTACAGACTGGGAACAAATAGACAATTTGACACTAAAAAACAACATCTCAAATCTCAATAACCTTATTCAAGAGTACAACAGAACAGTTGATAACAATCTCCGCGCTTCGAATGGGATTTCATACATAGAAGAAGGCAAAGAACAACAAAAAACCGAAACCCCCAAAACGAAAGAAACTCTTAAACCAATACTACGGAAAGACGCAGTAATCTTATTGGCGTTGTTGCTAAGAAGTGGTTTTTAAGGATCAGCCAATCGTGCTCAAGAGTGGACCCACATCAATAATTACAAAGGAAAATTACTTTTTTTGAGAGAGAAAATCAATCATCTGAAACAGCATTAATAACTGTATGTAAAATTTGATATTTAAACATAGTTATTAGTAAATATTGAACAATCATCGGTAATCAAGGGAAAGAAAGGTGATGGACTGCCATACCATCCTAGCCCAGTAGCCTGATAGGCGTATTTATCATACTTGAGTCTAAGATACAGGAACAATGGAAAGTAATTACAGTTTCAACAATGTAGTCCACACTACTCCTGTGAGGCATTCCAATACAAAGGACAAAGGAAATGAGCCAGATGCAGAAAGAAAATTCGTCTCTAGCCCAGAAATTAATTATAAGGTTTGTTCCAGATGTAACAATGAGCACTAAAACAGAAAGGTTAATTGTTGTAGTTGCAAGTCGCCCTACTGTGTTCGATGTTCACTTCAGCAGCTTATGAGTTTTATCATTAATGGGGAACTAGAAGAATTCAATTATGCATGTAAAAGCTGCGAGTAAACATTTCCCACAGTCAAAAGTATAGGCTGGAAGCTCCCTAAAACCATTGAACAACAGGCTTTTATATGGAGAACTCCAGAAAAGGGTTACTAGAATTGATATAAAAACTAAACTAATCGCGAAGCAAGAAATAGCAAACCTCAAAGGAAGATATGAAGAAGAATTAATTAATAAAGTTGAGGTATAAATTGACCGAAAGACCAGGGAAACTATAGACAAGCGTTGAAGCGAATTGAGTGTGGTTACCTTTAATCTTAAAGAAAATACTAGCCCGTAAGTTTAGTAAATAGAGATGAAGAAATACCAAATTTATTGCCGGTGTAATGCAGAAAAATGACCCCCATTACAAAATGACCCCCGGATCATTTCTCGACGTAGAGGAATGACCCATGGGTCATTTTTCGACGTAGAAAAATGACCCATGGGTCATTCCTCTACGTCGAGAAATGACCCGGGGGTCATTTTTTAATGGGGGTCATTTTTCTGCATTACACCGGCAAGATTGGAATAAAGGATTTGAAAAAAGAAGCATCCTACAGGTTAGGTAAAGACAAGGAGACAAAACAAGAATACTTGAATTAATCCTTAAAGAAAGAAAAAAAAAAAAAATATATATATATATATATATATATATGAAAAATCAACTGGTTCCAGCTCAAGGATATTACATAAAAAAAAAAACATCACATGGGAGTATATATCAGTAACATTTATTGCCAACCGGTTTCGCTTTCGCTCATCAGGGCAACAATAACAATAAATCACGTAGCAACGTTACGTTGCTACACACATAACGCAATAATTGATGACGTTATGGCTTAATGTTCAATTTAGGCATAAATTTCTTTCTTTGTTAAGGAAAATATGGACTGCACTATTAAAAATGTTATTTATGTTTTAATTTGTAATGGGTGTAGGGAATTTTACATCGGACAAACCGGTGACAAATTAAGAAACAGAAAAACAGTACATTATCAACAAGTCAGAGACCCATTAACAAGACAAATGCCTTTAAGTTCGCATTTAGACAAATGTTCCAAAACTTTTCCAAAATTCTCGATCTTTCCTTTCTTTAAAATGCATAGCGACAATGTTTCAGCTAGGTTACTTAAAGAACAATCGTTTATCAATAAATTTATGCCTAAATTGAACATTAAGCCATAACGTCATCAATTATTGCGTTATGTGTGTAGCAACGTAACGTTGCTACGTGATTTATTGTTATTGTTGCCCTGATGAGCGAAAGTGAAACCGGTTGGCAATAAATGTTACTGATATATACTCCCATGTGATGATATTTTTCTTTTATATATATATATATATATATATATATATATATATATATATATATATAGACAGAGAGAGAGAGAGAGAGAGAGAGAGAGATTGTTTTTTGGATAATGCTAGACGCTCGACGCAAAGTACAATAGGGTTATAATAGCAAAAGATCTCACAGAACAACAAAGAGAAACTAGGAGAGAAAAGAGGCAAAATGGACAAACCTAGGAAGATAATTTACTGACAAGACCACCATTACCAGATAAAGGGCATAAACATGTTATGCTATCTCTCAAAAACCTTTCAAATGAAATCGATGGTCCATTGGAAGCTGAGACCATTACAGATACAATGCATAATGTTACCCTGATGGAAATAACTGAGAATGCCGATGCCACGTTACTAGGGGACGTAAGATATGAAAGGAATGAGAAATTAATGATAATATTGATCTATTGATGGTTTTTAACGCCGTTGTAAACATTATTTCTCCTGGAGTCTCTTTTACTAGTACTCCGCACAATTTTCTTTCCAAGCCACTGGCTGCTTTCCCAGATAACTATCATCGAAACAATGGACAGCGATGGGACAGGAACGAATCCTATCACAATGACCATCATCAATTCTCGGAAAGACATTGGCCGAGCCGTGGTTCGATTTCACGACTCCCTGTTCTCAAGTCCTATACGCCACCGACTGAGCTACCGGAGCTCAGCATTAAGGATAAGGAATAAAAAGAAAGGAGTGTGGGTAGTTTGTGTTTTAACCCAAATAAGGGAACTGATCTTATGTTTAATAAAAGAAGTTTTAAACGAAAGAAAACTGTACATAAGATAAATTGTAAACAGAATTATCTAAAAATTAATATAAATATCCTATACAAAAATGTTGATTGTCTTACTTCGGAAAAACAGACACTTGCCTCAACAAAAGGGAGCGACATAATTTTTATAAATGAAGCCAATATAGAAGGAAAGCATTTATAGAAATCCAAATAATTCCAAAGGGAATTTCCAACTGATGAAAGATATCAGGAAAATTATAGACCTATTAATGTGACCTCTATTTGCTGTAGAATTATGGAAAAGCGAATTAAAAATGAAATAGTTGAATTCTTGGAGATCTTATTGCATGCCAGCAACATAGGTTTCGAAAAAGTGGATCCTGTTTAACATAATTATAGAAGGCATGTAAGTATGAACAATTGCTATTGACAGTCATAAGGAAATTGATATTATATACATGGATTTCAGAGAAGCATTTGACAATGCACCCTACAAAAATTATTAAAGAAATCATGGAACACGGGCATACGGTGTAAAATATTCAGATGGAATCAGTCTTTCTTTCAGAACAGGAGTTAAAGACTAATGGCAAATGGTACAACATCCAGCTGGCAAGAGGTCAAAAGTAGACTTCGTAGAGCAGTATTTTAGGACCATATTTTTTTTCATATTTATAAATGACTTGCCAAACACTCTACATTACCCATTCAAACTATTTGCTGATAACAGAAAACTATACATGGGAACAAAATCACCAGAGGATGATAACATAATACAGGACAATATTTTCCAAGCCTGTGAATGGCAAACAAATTGGAGATGATGGTCAAGGCTAAAAAATGTAAAGTAATGATTATTCCTTGAAAAAATGAAAAAGGAAATATAACTAATATAGAAACTAACACCAGTGTAAAGGACTTGGGTATAATTATTGACAACAAACTAAATTTTGAACAGCATATTAATTCAAAAGTAAATATTCCAAATAGAAACACAGGGTTAATGAAAAGATGGTTTACCTTTATGGATGAAAAAATGTTTAAACATCTTTATAGATCATTAATACGCCCACATGTAGAACATGTCTCTGTAGTCTTTTACCCCAAATACAAAAAGGACTCTATACTAAAAGAAAATGTACAGAAAAGAGCAACACGGATGCTTAAGTATCTTAAACACTTGTCATATCCAGAAAGATCATAAAAGTTAGTCTTACCTACCCTTGAATGTGGGACACAAAGATCCGATCTAATGCAAACATACCAGCTTATCAACAAGACAGATAAAACTTCAATTAATGAAACAAAAATTGAGATGCTCAGAAACACGGGGTAACAGTTCCAAACTCTACTAGAGTCGATTCAACTCTGGTATAAGAAAATACTGCTTTAGTAATAGAATAGTGAATATATGGAATAAATTCCCAAACGCAGTGTTCGAAGCGCCCAGTCTGAATTCTTTTAAATCAAGGTTTAACAAAGAATGGATAGTACCAAATAAATTTTAGCCCTTCTGCCATAACTGAAGGTATTAATAAAATGCTCGTCTGCTGTGGGTACATTTAGCTTTATTACCAAATATTGATTTAAAGTTTTTTAACCATGTAAATACAAGTCTTTAATCTCGTAAGTTGCACAAGTTATATATATATATGAATTTAACCATGATAAGTAAATATAGTTAAAAAGTGAAAGATAGCGTGAGTAGTGATTGAAATTGTGAATGGACAACGTAGTGAATGTAGTGATTGTGAATTATACTGTTTCTATGGGGATAAATTCCCAATACCAACAGACGAAATAAAGATTAAAAAGAGCCATTAGAAGCACAAGGCTAATGAACATGGGCATGTACATCTAGCCTCTATATTGAATGAATGTATGTTGTTTCATGGCACATCTACATTTTAGGTCACTTAGCATGCAAAAACGAAGCAATGAAAGGACAGAACAGAATGTAAGATGTGAGTCATGAGTATAATTATGATAAGAGATAGATAATGAAATGATACATGGAAAATAAATAAAATAGATATATAGTGATAAAAATGAAATAGGCGAAATATGACAAAAAGGTTTTAAAAAGGTAAATCACAATTTCCTTTGGAAAAGCAATGTCGCAAAACAGATTGACAATCGTTGACAATCGTTCTGGTCTACCTGGATCCGTTATTAGCGACATTTTTGCTGGAATTCATTAGTATTTCATGAAACTGATCTATTTAAATGTTTGATTCAAATTTTCTAGCTTGTACAAGATATCATAGAGACAAACATTCTGACTAATTTACAAGACGACGGACACAGCACAATCACGAAAGCTCACCATGAGTACTTCACGCTCAGGTGAGCTAAAACGATTTGAATAGAAAGTAAAAATATGAGTAATGAATAAATAATGAATGCTGTATACTGAAATGACTCTGTAAAGAAAATAAACTAGACAGTATACACTGACTGAAAGAAAAAAAGTCTAAATAGGAATTAAAGGTTTTAAAACAATATCAAAGTTTTATATAGAGTCCAAACTCCTTAAGGAAGGCAATAATTGTTTCAGTGTTGACAGAATCAAAGAGAGCTGTAATACGGTCAACCCTAAAGTGTTTGGAACGAATTGGATGAAGATCAACAAAGTCAAGAAAAAGCCTCTATAGCTGAATGAACTGTATGAATTAACATAAAAAAAAAACAATATTAT
The DNA here is from genome assembly GCA_943736015.1 of Tridacna crocea. Classification (NCBI taxonomy): domain Eukaryota; kingdom Metazoa; phylum Mollusca; class Bivalvia; order Cardiida; family Cardiidae; genus Tridacna; species Tridacna crocea. The sequence continues at coordinate 18,632,230 of OX031063.1, read as the reverse complement.
CAAAGAATTTAGTCCTGTAAGGAGGTAGTACTTGTAACATCTGAGGCAAACCTTTAAGGACAAAATGTTATTGAATTCCACTGAAAACCATGCAAGAAATCGAATAAGTGTTGCTTATAGCAAGCACTGGCCCCTCGCTGTAGGCAGTCCAAATTTCAGCAAATGCTTCAAACGGTTGATTTCATCGGCTTTACGCGCTCATAACAACAATTCAACTGGAAATGGGACCCAAAAAACGTGCATACACTGACGTGATATCAAAAAAGCAAGTCATAGGTTAAATACACTGCCGGAGGAGGTTTTATATAATAAACTGAATTCTATCAAAGTTGCGGAAAAAAAAAAGAAATGACAAAATAAACTGGAACAAAAATTTCCAACTTTTGTTCTAGTTATCCATGCTTCTTAATTGTCATCTAAATTCGTCTGCAATTAGACTGAATAATTGTTTTCTTCTTGCAGCCATTTTGGCACAACTTTCACATCCAATTTTTAGGGGAAGAAAACTTGGTTCGTGATTGCTAATGTGATAGACTGTGTCTCTACTGGTTTGTATTTGTTGAAGGATTTGCCATATGAAATGCTGAGTAGAAACCTAATTATGCTAAGCTTTAGTTGTAGAAAATAGCTGACTGCTAGCATAAGTACATATATACTGCTGTTTCGAGATAAAGTTTCTACCATTGAAGCGCACACTCACCACCCACCCTCCTCACACACATTCTGTCTCTTTTGTCTCTCTGTCTCTCTCTCAGTATCATTCCTGTATACTTTTTACCTCTTTCGCAATCCTGTCCTTCTTCTTCAAGCTTTTGCAGCTGCTTTGTATTGTTATACTTTTCCTTGAGTTGAGTATTGATTTCTGTTGTTGACACTATTTTTGCTCTTAGAATTTCATTTTGTCTCATCAGGGCGCCTTTCTTTTCTTCTAAAAGATGCAAGTCTTCATGATCCCTAGAATGTGGGCTACTTTCGCAGATTTTACATTTATTTTCCTCAACTCTGTCGTAGTTGTAATCTTCTTGACTGTGAGGAACGTTCCCATCACGAGTTGACATTGTAACTTTCGGACTGTTGGATTCTTGAAAGGCTTGTCTAATATCATGCCCTTTTGAGTTCACATATTCGATTTGCCCTGATACTGCTGCAACGGAACGTATAAACGAACAACGAGTTACAAAGAGGTCCTGGTCAAATATTTTCAAGGAGATACATTTGAAGACAGTGCTGGTTAAGATCTGATTAAAAAGAACAGAAGATGTTTTTTTTTCCTTTTTTATATACTTATTACTTTACTTCGCTTGCAGAGCTTCAAAAGCCAAGCAGAACTTTACTAGCAAATACTAACTCTGTAGATTAAAGTTCAGTTCTGATAGCATACGTGGCAGGACAGGAAATAGACGGGTATAAATCGTTTCAGATCAACCAGTTACAGAGAGGCATTTTTTCTTATACTTCACAGATTAAGTTTTCTCGTATAATTCAGTTTACAGACTATGCGCTCTCTCTTACAATTTATACGTTCTCCCTTTGACTTTATAAATTAAGCATTCTCTCTGACAAATTATCTATAGAATAAGCATTCTCTCATACCGCTGTCAGCGTCAACGTATTCCCCATCAGATGCCTGGTGACCACTTGACCTTGCCCGTTCGATAATTGGCATTATCACCTTTGGTGCCGTATTTGCTTGTCGCGTTGGTGCCATACATCTATATGTTGGTCTGTGAACTAAAACGATCAAATGTTCATTCTGTCTTGAGAGTGGCATACAACCAGGGCCCATATTCACCAACCATTCTTAAGAACGCCTTTGTCTTATTCTCCAATTTTTTTCTAAATTTGTAAGTAACGCAACTTCTGACTGGCTAAACAATTCTGATTGGCTGAATTCGGTTTAGCCAATCAATAGTTGTGTTACTTACAAATTTAGAAAAGCTTGGAGAAAAGACTAAGAATATTCTCAAGAATGGTTGGTGAATACGGGCCCAGATATTGCTTTGTAAGAATGTAAAAAGATTCTATTCTAGTTTTTTTCGTCTGCAATGATGACTTCAAACCTGAGCCATAAGTAGAAATAAACACAGAAAACACAAGTTGGGTTCTTTTTTTAAAAAAAGCCAGGAGTGGTCAGCATCAATGTTTGCAAATAGTTGATTGGCTTTAAATTTCAGTATATTTTGATACATGTAAACAAACAAGTTGGACATTCAATGGATTTGGAAAAGATTTGCAGCGTAGAAACCTCTCATTCAGTACATCGCAGTCACGTTTGCAAGTCGCGTGATCTTTTATAGGGGCGTTCTTTATCTTTTTTAACGATTTTTTGTTTTGTTTTCCTTAGATTATACAGCTTCATAAAAAATAAAAAAGTACAACCATGAGAGAGAACGTTTGTAATCAAATCAGTAGAACAAATCTCTCTTAAAATCCGTGAAATAAAAACTAACCATGTTTATTACCTATTTGAGTATTTTTATTTCGGTTTATTTATAAAACCATGACGACACAGATTGTGTAACAGAATAATTTCGCAAAGAAAGTGGATTTAGGTAGCAAATTCTGCGATAGTATGCCTTTTGAACTGATGACCTCTCAAATGAGAAAAGTTTCAATTATTCTTCCATCCTTGCCGACTGCAAACTAAGACCGTTCACCACTTGACTCTCATTCAAAGACCTCTATTTCATACCATACGCCATTGCAAATCATTACAAAATATGAAAGCATACTGGATACCATTTCCCATTTTTTCCAACGAAGTAGCTGTGATAAATTAACTCTAGTAAAATATAAACCATCAAGTCAATCGAATACGTCTAGCCTTGACTCAACGAAACAACGTCAAGCAACTTATCATTTTCCATTTGTAGGTTAAGTTCAGACCTTACGAAGAGTGCCAATGTATATATATGCTCGATGCATTGTTTAGTTTTGATATGTAATGAGTTTACAATACCCGTCCGACAGCCGTATCCTCTTCATCAGGCCTCCTTACGGCGGCTACACGAATTTCGCATACATTCACAGGCTCCTCAGCCTTTACCCGTTTGTTGAACTCGGCAAAATTGAAAATCTGAAGCCTTTAGCCCGTAAGACATGTCGTTGTAGCAGCGCACAATCCTCGAATAAACAGCAAACAAAGGTGCTTTTGTGTGCTGCCGATGCTTGGTTTACGAAGCCGGTTGCTTAGGCTCTGATGACATCCGTAGGACTAAAGAGGATATTCAATCTTGAACGATCCTAAACTACACTTACCCAACTGCTCTTCACGTTCCATGTGTTCATAACTGATCACATTGTTAACTGGTGACTCTTCATAGGAAATGCTTGCCAAACTCTCCGTGTCATAAATTTGCTCAACACTAGAGCCATGAGTTGCTACATGAGAAACGCCACTTCCAATACAAAAACATTCTCCCGTCTCGATAGGTTCTCCTCCATTGTTTTCATCCGCCTTTAAATACTTAATGGTAGGTCTTTCTAAATGTTAGAATGAAAGAAAATGCATGCTGAATCTTTTTTAATAATAAGAGATGCTGTGTAACAAAAAAAAAAAAAAAAAAAAAAAAAAACTACAAGCAACTTTTCCTGATGTAGTAATGCTGTCTTCCCGTCAACTCTCATCCACCTTTCTTAGTCATTAACATCCGATTTTCTTCTAATAGTATCTGTATTTAGATACAGTCGAATGATGCTGATATGAAAAGGGAGAATACAGATCTACTGGTAAATAGGTTACCGAACTGATTCAGTCAAACCTTTGCACAGACATCCCACTGGAGCAATTGCTGACGGTACAATGCAGAATGAGACAACAGCTCACTTAATAGAATGGTTTTTATCTATTTATACAGGCCGTGTTTTGTATAACAATGCTTTCACGCGGGCAATGAATATGAAATATGGGATCTGACAGGAGTAGATCTAGGCATTTCTTTTAAATAAAGTACTTTGGAAAGAATGTAGAAAAAAGTGTTATTAAGCAACCTCTGGTAAGCTCATTCTGTCGACGAGTTTAATAAACATTTCATTTTGAATGCTAACTCATGCCATACTATTTTTATCACACTACGATATCTTGTGTACAATAGACCAGGATATGCAAACCAACAGATGCTTACGCAGTAAATTTTCAAGATATTACAACCGAGCCTGTACACTAAACAAACTTCTAAACGGCCACTTTTGTTTCTCCTATAAATTGGAGCAAGTAAAAAAAAAATGTTAACAAAAACAAATTGTGACATATATCTGGACGTTAACCATGGTATTGTGATGAAAAGATTCTCCATTTTGCCAACAAAATGATTCTTTTTATCAAAAAAAGGAAAACTAGTTGTTTGCGCATGCGTGGTGTCTACCAGTGAAACCAGTTTAAATAGAGAAGCACAAAATACGGAACTTTTGTAAGCAGTAAGAAAAAAAACATGAAATTTATTTTTTGTGAAAAAATGTTATCCGAAAAAACAAGCATGAAGTTTTCAAAAAACTTGATATTTCATTTTACCATGTTGTGTGAATGAACGACAAATAAGTTTCTTCCCCGATAAAATTGAATACATTCTCTTAAGAATTTGGCTCAGGTATGGTTTCAGACCGGTCATTTATTCTGCAAAAGACGAAACCAAATAAGCTGTCCCTTTTATGGGTAGCGAACGCGAAAAAACGTGAATGGGAAATTACAGCTTAAAAGTGGCTGTTTAGAAGTTCATTTCAGTGTATTTACCAACCATTCGTAAGAACGGTCTTAGTCTTTTTTCTCTAGGAATTTTAAGATATGAAACTAATAAAACTTCTTATTGGCCGAACCATTTGGTTTAGCCAATCAAAAGTTGTGTTACTTTCAATTTTAGAACATTTTGAAGAATAAGACAAAGAATTTTCTTGAGAATGGTTGGTGAATATGGTCCCCGATTCGCATAGGCTCTGAAACAAATGTTTTATAAAACATCACATGTGTATAAATTAAAGCATATTGATCTGTTACAGAGAAAACAATGGTTTATATTCTTGATTCTTTTTCCTGATTCGCCTTTCGGACCATAAAGCCACGCTCAGCAGTTCAGTCTGTAACCTTATGGACTATAAAAATCCTTGATTCGATTTCAAACCCTGTAAATCCTTTCCTAGTTTTGTTGATAGCCATTGGAACATGACTCCTTCCAGTATTTCCAGGGTATATTTGACATTACCCATTTTTGGGGTTTGCATTGAACATACTTAAACCTTGCTTGCTTTATGCATGTCCGCCTGCTTCGATAATGTAGCTAGAATCTTAGTATATTGGCATTGTCCTGTTTAAAAGATCATCCCTGTACAGTTTTAGTTAAAATGTGATCGATGCCAGGGTCATTGCCTGTGAAATTTTATTCGTGCTCAGATGAGTTTGATAATGGGCCACATTGTGTCAAAAACTAGGTCTCTAGGTCAAATGTCTAGATTACTATGTACGCTGTAAAATACACATGTTTCGTCTATCAATTATGAAACATACTCAGAATGTGGTCTTGATTACATCTCGAACGAGTTGAAAAATGGGTCATGTCAGGTCAAAAACAAGGTCACTTGGTCAAATCTTAAGAAAATCTTCTGTACACTCTAGAGGCCACATTTTCTGTTCTATATGGTGAAAAGGTGGTAAGAATATTTGTCTTGATGATGACATCTCAGACGACTTTGACAGTGGGTCATACCATGTTAAAAACTAGGGCACTCGATTAAATCTTGTGTGCGCTGAAGAGGCCGCATTTTCAGTTCATACTCATAAAAAGTATGTCTTAATGATTTCTCAGATGAGTTCGAAAACAGATAACGTTGGGTCAACAACTAAGTCAATAGGTCAAATCTTAGAAAAACGTTTTATGCACTCTAGTAGCTACATTTCCATTCTCAATACTCATGAAAGTTGGTCAAAATCTCGGCCTCGATAATTCTTCGCAAAAACTAGGTCACTGGGTGAAATCTTCAAAATAGCTCATGTCCGTTCGAGAGGCCACATTTTCTGTTCAACTCTTATGAAAAGTCAGAATGTTTTTCTTGATGACAAATGAGATTAATCCGAAAACTGGTTACATCTGGTCAAAAAGTAGGTCCCCCGGTCAAATATTTTCAAACACACCTTGTGTACACTCTAGAAGCACCCTTTTCTGGTCAGTACTCATGAAAGGTGTTCAGATTTTGTTATGATAATATCTACAGTAAGTTGTAAAATGAGCTTTGTTTGGCTAAAAAGAAGGTCAAGGAGACAAATTCTAGAAAAAGCTTTTGCACATGCTAGGGGCCAAATTTTCGATCAAATATTAACGAAAGCTTGTTAGAATGTTTTTCATATCTCGGAAGAGATTGGAAATGTACATATTCGGTCAAAAGGTTCAGCTGAACGACTAAAGGGCCATCTTGTTTCAGTATCGTATAAATAGTGCGACTAACGAATGAAATATGGTATAAACTATGCTGGACAAAAATTTGAAATATAAAGAAGTATAAGAGACATAAACTAATCTAAAATGTTTGGTTATTAGCTTACCAGTATAGACAAATTTTGGTTGGGTTTCGTCAAAATTGACCTTTTGGCTATGTATTTCTTCGTAACAGCCTTTACCATATGCTGCTTGATGATTCTTGATGGAGCTATGGAAAAATGATGCATCTGGTATTTCATATACTGGTTTCTCCCAATTTTCTGAAATCAATATTGCAGTTAGGTAAAAAAAATTTCCGAAAAAAATACAGGGACCGTTTTTTGTGTTAATTGGTCTTTACTACTCCAATTTCTTTGAGACAATAAAAGACTGCAGTGATCACATTTTAACTCTCGAGTAAAACTCTAAGTACGGTTCAATGGTTTCGTCTATAAAATAGTTAATTGCGAAACAGCGCCTTTCGCACTGAGGCAATTGTTGCTCACCTTTGAATGAGAGAAATTATTATGCAAATGTTACTTTGTCAGTATAAACATCATACGTATACTGCAATAGTACAGGCACGTGAGCTTTCTGCAGTTCAGCAATCGTAACAAGGGCCAATAGATCAATTGTGAGCGTTGTTTTGAAGTAGTTAAAGTAGGGTTAAGCTTTTTAGCCCTGTTAGTCACTGACTTTAAATAAAAACTGAAATCATTTGGTCAAATTTTGTCGAAGAGGCTGCTCTTTTTAGTAAAGAAGGCAAGTGACTTTTGTTAACTAGACAAAACCGCTGAAAGAACAGTATTCTTATATTGACATAAGAAAGGTCTAGCACTGAAGGGTACTCATACTTATAGGGTAGCAACACCTGGGAATTATGTCCACTCTCGTGCTATAATGGAAAGGCGGGTGGCAAACTTTGAGTATGGCAGGCAGAAATAGCAAACTGCCTGCCATACTCAAAGTTTGCCACCCGCCTTTCCATTATAGCACGAGAGTGGACATAATTCCCAGGTGTTGCTACCCCACAAGTATGAGTACCCTTCAGTGCTAGACCTTTGTTAACCATAGGCAGGCATTTATTAGATACAGCAATACACATACCTTTTACTACACGTGGTTCCTCAAGAACCGTCTCCTTCAAATGGTAAAATGTTTTCGAGACCACTGCTCCTGCGGTTGTCCGACTCTCTCTTCTGTAGATCCAAATGGCACCTTCGTCGGGGTATATCTCACGGTCCTGGTGAACCTCACTGTCCTGGTATATCTCGCTGCCCTGGTTAATCTTAATGCCCTTGTCTTCATTTTCACGCTTTTTGGTTTTAAACGGGTGTATAGATTTAGTTTAAACATATTTTATTTGTAACATTCTACATACAAGTATAAGGCGAATAAAAAATACATATACAAATAAAATGCAACGAAATGGATTGGAAAGGAAGGATAAGCTTATACTGTTCTTTTCCATGGATTCTTGGTGGCTTTAAAATCCTACTTTATTTATTCGTTAAGTTATATGAAGAGTGAAAGAAAGAATATATATATTACTCCATAGTGACCACTGATGAGGCGTTAGCCGAAACATGTTTGGTTGTATATACAGTTTATTAAACTAATACATACAAAGGCGTGTGACGTTTTATTAAATCCGTTTATCCACTTAACCTTGTGTCGGACCGGCATTTGCCGATTTTTTTTCGTTTCCGTCTATATAGAGACAGCTACGGATATTTTAAAAATATCGTGCGATGTGGGATGTTCTCGAAACCAATATCATAGAATTAAATGTATTGTCTTTTTATGTAGGATATCATGGTAAGACGACACATTATAAAATTAAATGGATTTTCTCTTGTAGCTTAAACCTTGTATATCCTTAATAAAAGACTTCACTACTAATACCGTAACATTTTCCTTGAAAGGTAAGGCTTTCGTCAACTTACAGTAGGTCGTCCAAGCTGACATTGGTGAAATTCTCGATTGTTGCACAAAGATTATTTCTAATGATAATACTTTTATAATACCTACACCCTAAAATATAATACTGACTCGTCTCAAATCGGCCACATTGATACACAGAGGCAAAACAACTAAATTCTTTTGGAATAGATCAAAATTTCGCGTTCTACATTTGTTGCACATCCTGGTTTGGATAATTTGATATTCTCTTTCGTCAACGAAATAAAGTTTACCAGGTATGAGTTTGTTCCTGTCTATGTATAACATAAAATCTGTCAGCGAATCTTAATTTCTAATTTCTTTGTGCAAAGTATTCCAGTCGTTCACCACTGACAGAAATCAAAGTACTGAAAGTCCTGTAAGCCAGCGAAGCATGACTGCTTCAGGAAATTTGATCTTAGTCACATGTTGAATCAAGGGCAACAAGTGTGTAATGTTCCGTGGTTATATATTAAATAGCTAAAAAGTTAGAGCACAGGAACCTTTGACCTATGAGACGAAAATACAATAGGGCACCCCGTTGGCTGATGGGCAACACTTGAATTAAGTTTCTTGGTCCTACATAGAATGGCTTTTCAGTTAGATCACGACACATACGAACGGATAGACATGGTGAAACCATTATACCTCCTCTCCTTTTTAGGTGTATGTATGTATGTGTGTGTGGGGGGGATTATAACAATCTATTGATAAGAACTGCAGAGTTGTAATGGAACAAATTTGGCACCTATTATTCTTATGCAGGACAATCCGTATTTGAGAAATCTGGCTACCTGGAAAGTAATGCAAGCACCTTATATAATATAATGTATGGGTAATAATAAGTATCTTTCCAAGAGCCGAGATGTACATTTCTTAGAGCACCAATCAGTCAAGGAAAATGTATTTTCATACATTAAATCAAGAGGATAATTGTTAAGAAGGGCGTAGTCATTTGAAAAACAAAGAACAATACTATTATGTTACTTATGAAAAACGTCAAAATTTAATACATCTCTGATGTCTACAAAAAGAAAATAAAAATGAAAAAGTATGTCAATCATTATTTCCTAAAGCCCCGATACTTTTTGCAGTCAGTCATATCATAGTTTGTTTACACCGACAGTTATTTAAAAAAAAAGAAGCTGTATCCATAGTAACACCTTACGGACGACTCCAAAAGCTATCATAAGATCATGTATCAGGTCGTCTTTGCATTTTTCACTATTTGTCATAACCAGCATTTTCTTCTTTTCCCACAATGTTTTTCTAAAGCCTTTTTTTGTCAGTGTCGTGAAAACCAGGGATTGTTTGGTAAAGGGTTAAAGCATTTTACAAACAAGAACACAAATGTAAATGGAAGACTTGATTGAAGTTTGAAATAACATGATGCCAAAAAAGAAAAGTCTTTCTTTCTGAATGCATTATGCAAATGTTAAAGCAACGAAATCTGCTCCTTTGAATGTGATGTTGCCCCTCAAAGGACCATCTAAAACCAGCTGTTCATTGTCTTCATCCGTTGCAGACTGAACTAGGTCTTTGCTAACATTCACGACACGATCATCCTCTAACAGAAGTTCGTAGTCTGTGTCACCAGTGGATACTGCCACAATGGAAGCACTAGCAGTAAAAGATGGGGCATCTCCTTTCTGTAAGATATAAACAAAGTACACAAAGAATGAAATAGTTAATTTCTAATATTTTATAAGTTACTGAATGAAGAATGAAGAATGTTCAAAATTTTCTGCTTTTTTCCAAGGTTTTCAGAGTATCCCATTGAGGAAAGAGGCCTTGCCCACAAAAGCCGTATATTTCAAGGGGCTGTAATTTTTTCATCGAATCTAATAAAGGTTCACACATGGATCATCCATGTGAAATTAAGTTGAAATTCACACAATAGTTTCTGGGGAAAAAAATCAGTGCATACAATAAAAAAGAAATGATCTCCCATCCACAGAAGCCATATTTTACATCAGATTAAAATTTCTTAACTCATTACCAAACAACAATATTTTAGGCTTGTCCAAATTGAAAGCACTTGCAGACGACAAAATGAAAAATGATTGAAAACTTGAGCCTAAAGTTGGCATATGAGGTAAAGGGTTAATTAAAGCAGAACAATATACATTTGTGGAAAACACAGATGCCTTTGTTTCTGGCATTGTATGACCTTGACATTTGTAAAATTGAAATTGGGTTGAAATGGGGTGGTATTGGGTAGAGCTGAAGATTCTTCTTAGAAATGAGAAATAACTGATGAAAGCTCCTTTCCCTTTTGCCATAATGTTTCCTTAGCTAATTTCTTGGCATTTTCTAAAAGGTTTTTGTAAAAATCTTTCTTAATATTTTCATGATTTGTATGTTTAACTCTTCACCAAACGACAAAATTGTAGACTGGTACAAATTGAAAGCATTTGCAGATGTCAATATAAAAGTAACTCAAAAATTGAAATTGTTTCCAGCAGGGTGGAAAATGTTGTGGGAAAAGGAGAAGACGTTTCCATCTCAGGGTCATAAAAATCTTTGATTGTTTGGTACAGACTTAAATGACAAAGTAAATAAATATGATACAAACAGTAGAAAATTAACTAATCATAATACAGATACCCATAATATATCAATTACAATTCTCCAATTAATGAGCAGGTATAGATAATGAGATTAGATTCAAACTTTGAATAGACCGGACCAAAACCTTCAATTACATACAGTATTAAAGTTTTAAAACTGTAGAATGTGTCCTTGATATCCATAGCTTTCAAACAGCTTTATAGAGAATACGTACCTAGTGTTATCAAAAATATCTAACGAGGTTGGGAGGACTGATAATTGTCGAGCCCTGGCGAGACAATTATCAATTCTCACAACCGAGTTAGATATTTTTTATATTCTACAGCACTAGGTACGTATTCTATTTATCGTTCAACGTCTGATTGGTCGGTTTTTGTTATTCCTGTTTATTATTCAACAAGAAAAAACACGAATTTATCGCTATATGTAAATTAGCTAATGATACAGCACGCGCTTTTAATCTAATACACAAACAATTTACTCATAGACGTACTGTAAGCCTGCACAAAGAAAGAAGTTCAAGATGTTTCTTCGTTTTTGTACTCAGTCAAACGTTTTCAAAAAAACAAACCAACTGAAATTGAATTTTTGTCAATATTGTAACAGAAATCAAGTGTGCATTTGTCCAGAAATAAGTTGGATAAGCCGTCGCTTAAAAAAAATATGTCACGGGTAACCGGCAAACTGTTTGTGTACTCTCAAACGGTCGTGTAGTGCAAATCATTGAAATTTAAACGCAGGAGAAAAGTACATGGAGTTTTTGACAATTCTATTGATCAGATAGATTCTGATATGGATAAACATTTAATGTGCGGACGTTTAAGACGGTTCCGAAGAACATTGGAATTGTCACACTACTATTTCTAGTGGAGATATTCAAGTTTGGAATATGCAGCTGTTCGGGTATGGCGGGTGGAATTACTGGGCCTTTACACACTGGATTTTCATGGACTCTAGGGCATAATACCGTAAAACGCCCCGCCATAAATCGCGAAAACCCATGAAAATCAAAATAATGTGTCAAAAAAATGCAACTGGTTTATAGATTCATTTCGTATACATGAAATACAATATTTTTCAACGGAATGAAGCTGAAAATCTAATTACATTTCTTCTTTTAACTCAAAAAACAATGTCACATGTACGCATTGACTGTATAGCAGAGGGACGTTTTACGGTATTATGCCTTTGATTTGTCATCTGCAAATGATTTCAATTTGGACTGTTGTATAATTTTTGTAAAGAGTTACATTACGTTTTTTTTCTCTGATATATTGAAAACGATGTGGGAAATGGATAAAATGTGCATAACAAAATTTTTTCATCCTCCTCCTTGTACTGTTTAAAAACCTTTCTTCCCTATGATGGATAATTTGAAATTGTGTGCTAAAGGGATAAATTGTTTTGAAGTATGTATGAGAAGGAAAATCAAATATGCCGACATATCAAGGAAATTCTCCCCTCGAGTAGATTTGCTATTCTCATAGTCACTGTGCTACTCTGTAAATTTTCATTCAGAAAATCAAGAAAATGTGCTCATAACAAGACAGTTTTCCATTTCTGCAATATTTTCTACTGTAAAAGTCTGCTTACTCTGAAAAAGACACAATTATATATATGATGTAAAGGGTTACTCTGCTGATTTTCTTTCCCATAATTAGGCATTCAATTTATAATTTCTTTTTTCTAATTTCAGTGCAAGACAACTCAAAATTTTAATTGAAATAAGGCATGGAGTTATGGAAGAAGTTTTAGTAAACATTTAAAGATTTTGGAAGACAGTCAGCATTTTACCTGCCTACAGAACTACACCAGACCTGCAGTGTGACATATTCTGTATTTGTTTAATAAAGACAACAAAAGTACTGTTTTTGTTCTATATATTTTGTTTTCTAGCGACTGTTGTCTTGCTTGGATTTGTGTATTGACAAAATGTCAACAAGAGGTCATGTTTTAGGTCGAAAGTAGTTCCGGCATGTGCTATAAATATCCGTGGTATAACATTGTTCTAAAAATAACCGTGGTATATCAAAAAAAATATATCATGGGTGATACTGCATGGATATTCGCGTAGTTGAAAGATAAAATTGTCTTCAAACTACAATGTAGATCTATGAAAAACTTGCTCCTATAATCATCTTCGATCTAATATTACGAGGGTATCAAAGTCTAAAATTATGGCCAATTCTTCCTCTGCTTACGAAACATTGAAATAGCCCGCCATCTTCTTCATACTTGGGCCGAATCTTCTCGTATGTGGGCCGAGCCTTCTGCAGTTTTCAGTTTAGGCCGAATCTTCTCGGGTCCGAATCTTCTTCTACTCAGAAAAATCTAGGCCTACTGTTACAAGTTAGGCCTACTAATCGTCAGCAGAACAAATATATGCATTTCATTAGACACTTTTATTTCACAAGTCCTGAACAATCGCTTCGAACAGTTTAACAATCACAGAGAGCATAAAAATGCGAGCAATAGGCATAAACCATAAGACTGTGATAACAGGAAATGTCCCGACATGTGACAAGGCCCCATTACGAATGAGAAGTCGGCCTGCATCTGCACTGTGAGAATTAGTAATATTTTCACATTTCGGGCCAATACAATGCATATTAAATAAGGGAGAAACAAAGACAGTTAGCCCATTTTGTACCAAAACGAAACTTATGACTCACCTTAACGGTTTAGGTTGAAATGTATTTGTCCGCTTCATCAACGTGACCTTCTTTCGTGAAAGATGCGCGTTCAATTTTAGGCCTACTTCAGCTGTTTCGGTAACAGACGAGTTCGGTAACATAGGCTTATAGACTAAATTGATTGGATGTTTAGGTAACAAAGCAATTATATAGTTTTTATGTATCGTGACATTCTTCACACCCAACGCATGGATTTATCTTTTTTCAAACCTTCATTATTTAAAGGTGGCCCTTCAGATTTTGGGACGAAAATTTTACATAAAAAAACAAAAAAAAATCATCCTTATACTCCCATAGCCTTTCATAAAACCCCAGTAGTCGAAAACCATCCGATAACACGAGAAATTAGAGATTTATTACGGACCAGTATGACACCAACGGGAGACACGTTCTATTTTTAGATTATCATTTCTCTCATTTAAATACAGGAAAACACAGACAAAGTTTCAAACATCCGTCCGAAGAAGACATTATGGAAAACAATTATTACATGTTTGTTATGTAATGAAATTTAAGCGTTATCAGTCACGTGCCAGTCATTTGACATTCCCACAATGCTTTATAGATTTTTGGCGCGAAATCTAAAAATAGCTTAGTAGGCTACGTAGCCTTTTAAAGGAGTACCATCAAAAGAATTGTTTTTAATTTTATGATTCTTACTCATTGATGATTGGTATTGTTTTTTCATATAAATTTCAATGATATACATATTTTTTTAATATGGTGTGATTTGAAAATTCTAAATACCCACCTTTAAAACATTGTTTTGTAAATTCCACTATGTTTCATATATAATATTTTTGTTACGTACCCCATTTCATGCTGTATACGAGGATCGACCATGTGGATTGCCCATCTATCAAGCGAAAAGCGGTAGAGAGTGAAAAAATAAAAGGTTTGAACCTATGATTTGGCAATGGATGAAAAGTGCAAAAGTAAAAACCATACATTAGGTGTAAAGAACCCCACAGAACGCAAACACAATAATAATTGCTTTGTTACCGAAACATCCAATCGATTTACTCTTTAAGTCTATATTACCGAACTCGTCTGTTACCGAAACATCTGTCACCCTTTCAGCTATGACGGAAATATTATTGCGCTAAAGTTTATGGCCAAACCTTTGTATTTAGATCTATAAATGAACACATGTCCAGCTTTTGTGTCTGAATTTCTCACATAAATCTATTCATTTCAAATGCAAATAGATAGATACTTGTTAAAAGTATCAAAATTCCATTAGGACTATTTGAATGGCGTAGAGTTCAGTGGTTAAGCCTCCAAGGGCAGTTTGAACTCGTTTTAGGACAGAATTTTGTATGTTAACTTAAGTCCGCGAAGCTGAGAGCTTCGCTGACTAAAAAAGAAAATTTTTGTACACTGATGTTCTACATGCGATGCCATGGAGGTCGTTAGCTCTTCTCAGGTCATAATTCGTAGTATTACCAACTCTATCCGAAACTAGTGATGACAAGTAGTAAGGAGTAATACCATTAGTCTTCAGAAAGTCTGGGCATCTTCGTAATTATGAACACTGGAGAAACGGTTAATGTTGTTACAATATACAAATACATGAGAATTATTTTAATCCCAACTCTATTATGGGGAAAAGCTAAACTGAAACTAAAAGCACAAGCTAACAAATTGATTTTGCAATAAAAATGTCAAGAAAAGAAATTTGGACATATGACTCTCTCCGATCATTTTACATTTGATTCTATGGTAAAACCTACACTCCTATACGAGGGAGACATTGGGGGATTCGAATAAACAAGTGAAATTTAAAAGGTTCAAATAAGATTTTGTAATGATTTTTTAGGTGTAGGACCATCAAAAACATTTCTATTGCAGACAACCCCTGTGTAGACTACTTTTTAAAATGTATCCGATACTGGTTTAAATTGTTAAATATGCCTAAATATAGATTACAAAGAAATTGTTATAAGATTTTGAAAGGTAAAGATGAAACTGGTAGAAATAAATAGGCATCATCCGTAAAACATTTATGATACTTACATGGATTTGGATATGTATTTTATGGTGGCATATATTTGCCACGAGATAAGAGATAACTATCATGAGCATTTTAGAAAACTATCGCGATAAATAAAAGTTTTCTGAATGTTTTTTTCGAGACAGTGAAAAGTTTCCAGAAAAAAATATCACGATAAACTGTGCCACCTAACGCAAAATTTCTCAGTTTTGCACGAAGCTGACATTCGGAATAAAATGATAGTGATTGTTTTATCCTGTTCTCGATATCTATATATGAGAAATTCACCATTTGGATACCCTCGGTAGTTTTTGACTTCACAAGATTGCAGTAAGTGAAAATTCGAATTAGTAGCAATTGTAGCTAAATTGGTAAACTTTGACAAGACTTGAAATGAACACAAGTCTGTAAAATCACTAAGCCTTTATGCTAGAAGTCAAAATAAAATTTCTGTTCTGTTCAGTTCTGTAAATCACAAAAACGACACAAAATGCCCCATACGTACACTTTAGAACCATTAACGAAAAACGAGAATTCATAAAGTTGCAGACGAAAGTTTTGAAACCGTATCTATTTGTAAATACGGTCAATAACAGTTGTGTGGCCACTAGCCATCAGTGCTTTCAGCACTTTGATTAAACAGTGAGTCACAGATTGCAGGAAACAAAATTGGGAAAACCCCGAACGATACATGTACCTAAGCTTAGATATTTCATATTCACTGGGAAAACTTTGGCAAAGTTTCGATTTTCTAATCATGAATTCAGAGTAGAAGAAGAGAGTCATCTAGGGACCGAAAAAGAAAGAAGAATTCGTTTCTCTTGCTATGATTAACCAGAATCTGTCATATGTTGAAGACAAATATCATGCGTTCTTCCAATGCTTTGAAATAACCAGTGAAAGAAAACGTTATTTATATTTTGTTATAAAGGTAGAGGCACCCTTGATAATTTCTACAGGTTAATGAAATTAACCGAAGTGTCTACAATTGGAAAAAAAAAAACACTTTTTGTCAGTGCCGTCTTGAATGTGAAAGAGTCTCAAATTTAATAAGTGTATATTACTAAACTGGCCTAGTCTATAAGTTTGAATGCAAAGCTATTGCACGTATATAACTTTATGAAGTTGTTTACAATGAATTTATAGGACAACCCAAATTGTTAAAATGTAACTGTAAATGTAACTGATTGCATTTGTCAGGGGCCTTTACTTACACTGTTGATTAAAGGATCGAAACGTTGTTCATTAAAGTTCGAGAGTGTCTGGTAAAGGGTTAACCAAGAGCGTCCACCAAACTTTTTATGATATCTTGAAATGTTAGTGCCAATAACTTATTTTTCAAATGAAAAACCGGGCGAGTCTAAAATAATTTCCTTTACTTTCTAAATGAAACACCGGGCGAGTCTGAAATAATTTCCAATCTCTTCATGTATATATGAACATACGTAAATAAATTGCCATTATGTTTCTCGGCCGGCAGCGTCTTTTTACACCAGACTAGATCTAACCCTGGTAAAAGTGACAATCAAAACTGAACGAGTCACACAGTATGTTTGCATGTTAAGCAATCGAACTTATTCAATTTTATGAGGTGTTTTAAATTAATTTATGATACAAACTAAATTGTTGCAACTTTACATATTGAAGCAAATAGATTGGGCCGGAGGCCTTTACTTACCACATCGATTTAACTTTAATAAAATTGGTCGTCAATGCTCCGAATTGTTTGGTAAAGACTTAATTACTTGGCCATGACAATCTATCTTAGAAATGAATGCCCAAAATTTATTCTTTTTTTTTCCGTAGTGCAAACGCAGGCGTGTCTAAAGTTTTTTCGGTAAACTATTCTTTTTAAGTTCATATGGTATTTCGTACTATAAACATGTTAGATATTTATTATCATTAATTTTTGTCAATGTTTCTGGACCGGTGGCCTTTATGTCCCCCAGAATGGACCCAATCCCGGTAAAACTAGCTATAAAATAGGTATTGTTTGGTAAAGGGTTAACCAACACCAATAATTGAATCATCTAATGCCACAACCATGAAGACTGGGCGTATCTATGATTTTCTAGTTATGCTTTTTTTCCATTTAAAATGTATATGTGAAACAAAATCAATGACACAACTCAAACTGTTAACTTTTGCAACGTTGTATTTGTTCTAGGCCGGTGGCCTTTATGTACATTGAAATGAATTGAATTGAATTATGTTAAGGGTGTAAAGGTTTGTTGTATAACAGATAGTTACAAACATGTGACTTGCTCAATTTAATTCACTTGGAGCTTTGATCATTTTCCGAAAACAACAATTTAGTAAAATCAAAGTGCTGTCAGCACCTTATCAGTCGACAGTGAGTATATTCTTCACTGTTTTTAAAAGCACAGATCAAATGGTAGTTGTTCGTACTATGCATGAGAGTGCTATATTGCCTTTTATACTGGATTAGAACCTTGAAACTGGATAAAGAAATCCAAACTTATTTTTGCAAAGACTATGTAGAAATTATCATATTCAGTAATAAATTGGTTGCATTGCTAGGAGTAAAAATTATCATATTCAGTAATAAAGTGGTTGCATTGCTATGAGTAACTTTTTTGTCGCTTTGACCATTATTTCAGTCATATCGACAACCTACTTATTCATATTTGTCATGGATTTCACTATTACTAGGCAAGGTATTCTTCCAGATAACCTCACCTCGAAAAACACAGAGTATCGTATCTCATACCTTTAAATCACGCGATGCAAGTGATTCGCTCTCGATTCATTCATACAATTACTCATTAACTCTGACCCAATCTCTGATAACTTCTGATACGATTACTCATTCACTCTGACCCCATTTCTGTTAACTGTTTTATGTAAACTGTTACGAGTTTTTTGTTTTCCCATTTTTGTTGGCTAGACATTTTGATTACATTGGTAATATGACAAAATTCAACGCTTAACAAGTTATAATTGCCGTTTATTGCATAACTGAAAATTTGAGAACTGAATTTACTTGAAGCGGATGGTTACTTGAAATTACGATAAGTCATGTATTATAGGTATTTTAGTAACATCTTGTAGTCAGTTATGACCTCATTGATCTTGATGGCATGACAGTATACTAAACTTGGGGGTCACTTTTTTATCCAAGGAAGAAGTTTCAATCATGTTCAACTGCTTTCTGAAAAGATATTAATTTGGTTAATAATTTGACTTTTAAGCGAAGATTTTGAAAATACCTCTTTTGTTTCTTTTGTTATAAATTGTCATTTCTACACAATGGGTACCTCGAAAATGTTACACCAGTGCTTTCACTGCATATATATGAATACATGTATATAAATGAAGAGTAAAAAGTTTGACATAGTTCACTAATACTAGTTTTGTTTGGTAACAAATGTCTTGGTGCCGTTTATAGTACCCAACGTCCAAAACAGACGCTTTCATTTGAATCAGGAACAACACATAATTAATTTCCTGTTAAATAGATAATTTCGAATGAAATAGCTAAACAGTTCAACTTAAATTTAGGGGGTATTTTGCAAAGTTTGTATTAAGGTGCAGCTGTGGATTTGGTTGTTCATTGATGTCTGAACTTGATCTGCCATCTGTAGGGTTTAAACAATATATATTCTCACACGAAACCCTTCAGTCATAATTTTAAAGATGAAATTTTGCCATCAAACGAATGATTGAACAAACAAGGAAATAAATCCAATGAATGAACGATTGAATAGATTAACAGTCAGGCTGACATCACATTATATTATAATATCATGAGACAAATGACTATGTACAATATGACATGGCACAGATAGTAGTTAAATGTTTTCTGATAGATATGAGAGCTCTTGTTTTTTCGTGTAATACAGATATATCACCTTATTTGATTTTTTCAGTTCATATCTAAACTCATTTATTTTATTATAAGTCCTTTCTGAAATTTATCCAAACTTATTTAAAAAATCGAAAAATAAGGGTAACACTCTACTGGCATTTTCAAATGCAATGAAAACTTTCACCATTATATTATTTTAACCTCATCCTATTATTTATCAACAGGCCTATGCCGTTATCGCAGGTCTGCCATTGATCTCTGTGACAAATATCTCTAAATCTGTTTGATGTTATCCGGTTACACATGTACAGCTTGATAGAGGTCAAGTGAACATTTTTACCACTATTTAAAATTACAATTTGGGTCACAGGTCTTCTTGGCATTACTGTTACAATTTTAATAATTAGTCTTCAACAAATGTATTCATATTGTTTTCTTCATGACTTACAAATAGAGAAAATACTGATTCATTACATAAATGGCGCCGCAAATCAGTTTTTCTGAAATAGGGCACATTACAGCGGGTTAATTTCTTACGCCAGGGGCATCACTTGAACAGACTTCATAGACGTCCCCGTGATGATACCACATGACAAATATTCAAACGCTTGGCCATCTGGAAAACGATCTTGGTTTTATTTATCTGGCAAGCAAAAGTACGGTGTTTTACTTGTCAAAAAAAAAATCCGTCCAAATAGAACAACAATGTTGGTACGGGCTCGATCTGGTAATGAAAGTACCATACTTTAACAGAATTACAGACGTTTCGTAACATGACCATTTCGCACAAGTCACTTCCTACCATAATTTGACCATTTTGACCATAGTTCATACCATTACGCACAATAATTTTACCACTTCGTACCGTAATTATACCACTTCCTACCATGATTTTAAGACCTATTACAAAGTTTTGACTATGAAAAACCTCCGTTTCGACGATATTGAAAGACGATAAGCAATGTCAAAACAATATTTCTTCAAATTAAATTTATGTTAAAGTGAAGCAATATACAACAAATAAGCAATAAAACTTTCCGGTAATCTCTTTTTTTCCATTATGTTTCAAATTAATTTCTCTGAGCCTCATTAGAAACGAATTGCTTTTTTAATGTGTGTAATTTTAGCAAATGAACATTGTAAAAAAAAACCCGATATTTAAAAAAAAAAAAAAAAAAGAAATGTCATACTGACCTTGACTTTTGACCTCGTCATTGCCTCGTCGGCATCATGTTAAAAAATGAAAAGGAATGGATGACAGAGTTAGTCTAAGGCCTGGCAAGCTGGATTCAATTTTTTTTCAATCCGTCTGGTAGAAAAAATTCATTGGTACCAGGTGATAGTATAGCTGTATAGAAGTCAAATTCGTGTGGATGCCAGAAACAAAAGTGGTGCAGATTTTTCAGACAACAATTTGTTACCCCACCCACTGAAAATGCACTGAATTGAGCTTATGTGTATAAACCACAAAATTTCAATATCTTCCGGAGAATATTGATTGCAAATAGGTCTAATTGACAGTTAAACACATAAGCAATGAAAAAAATCCAGTTACAGGAGAAGATAAAACACATTGGGTGTCCTGGTGTTACCCCACCCACCAAATTTGCATACATTTTTTGAAAATCATGAGTAACTTATTATCATTTAAGACTTTTGTGTTTCAACTTCTTGTGAAAGGGTTTAATGGAACTAAATGCTTACTAAATTGCCGCATAGTATATTTGTTACGGTCGTGCATATCTTTTACCCCACCCACAAATGTATATACACGGCCATCTGTGAGCTATTATATAATTATGGCAGATTTTAGGAGACATGATTTTTGAAAATTAAGTTGGATTTTTTTGTTTGATAAGGTTTCTTATATCCACACTGGAATATTGTCTACTGTGATGCAATGCTAGTCATAACACACCGACCTGTCCTTCATGTAACAAAATTGTAAAGTAAAAGAAATTCCATTCTAATTTAGAAAAATAAATATTTTCGGGTTCTGATTATAATATTTCACTTCGAATCATCTGTATAACACATATTTGTTTTATATTAATTGAGTATTTTGGAACAAAATCTTGGCATGTTATGTCAGAGGAGATCAATGTTTTGCAACTATTTTAATTTCTTGAAAAAGTTATATAGATCTACCAAATGATTCCTAGCTGTTTATACTAAAAATGTAACTGTATTTTCCGTTTTGTTCCCAGAAATTGTTTTTATTAAATTAAACGTCGCGGCTCTCTTTCATGAGCATTTGTTTTATCGTTGTTATATATACGACTCCTGTTTTACTGCACAGCCACAAATAAGTATCAAAAAAAGGTTTGTACTTAGTGCCTTTATTTGAGAAAAATCAAACGAAACAATTATTGAATAGTTATACATGAAATGAAGAAAAGTTATTTGCACCAAAAATACTGTCTTGTTGAAAAGTTAAGGCTTTAAATGTTATTACAATTACATTTATTTCAATTACTCTTCTATACCCACTTTAACTATATTCATGCTATATGCATTAAAAATATAATTGTTATGTAGGAAATAAATCCATTACATCATAATATTTCAACAAGCCAGGGACATTGGCCCTGGACTGCTCACCTGAGACTATAGCTTTATTTCCCTCATCTTTATGTGATGAACTTTAACCTGTGACCCCAGGGGCAGGGCCAGTTTTGACCCCAAGGACATGAAATGAACAAACTTGGGAGAGGTCTACGAGGAATTGCTACATGCCAAATATCAAAGCTCTATGCCTTCTAGTTTTAGAGAAGAATTTTATAATTTTCTGTCTTTGTTCCTATGATTGAACTTGTGACCCCCAGAGTTTTGACCACAGGGGCATCATATGAACAAACTTGGTAGAGGTCTACTAGAAGATGCTACATACCAAATATCAAAGCTCTACGCCATCAAGTTTCAGAGAAGAAAATTTGTAAAGTTTTTCTTCTTTGTTCCTGTGTTCGAACTTATGACCCCCGGGGCAGGGCCACTTTTGAACCCAAGGGCATCATATGAACAAACTTGGTAGAGGTCCACTAGGAGATGTTACATTCCAAATATCAAAGCTCTATGCCTTTTACTTAGTGAGGAGAAGAATATTAAAGTTTTCATTCTTTGTTCCTATGTTTGAACTTGTAACCCCCCTGGACGGGGCCAATTTTGACCCCAGGGGCATCATATGAACAAACTTGGTAGAGGTCCACTAGAAGATGCTACATACCAAATATCAAAGCTCTACGCCATCAAGTTTCAAAGAAGAAAAATTGTGAAGTTTTCATTCTTTGTTCCTATGTTTGAACGTGTAACCCCCTGGGCAGGGCCAGTTTTGACCCCAGGGGCATCATGTGAACAAACTTGGTAGAGGTCCACTAGGAGATGTTACATTCCAAACATCAAAGCTCTATACCTTTTACTTTGTGAGGAGAAGAATATTAAAGTTTTCCTTCTTTGTTCCTATGCTCAAACTTGGGACCCCTGGGATGGTGCCAATTTTGACCCCAGGAGCATTATTTGAACAAACTTGGTAGAGGTCCACTAGGAGATGGCCACATACAAAATATCAAAGCTCTATGCCTTCTACTTTCAGAGAAGGTTTTCAAAGATTTTTTTTCCTTTTTGCGGCCATGGCAACCAGAATTATGAGTGGAATTCTATTCTTTGAACAATTTTGGTAGAGCTTCACCCAAGGAACATCCCTGCCAAGTTTCATCAAGATTTGCACAGTGATTTAGGACAAGATGTTTAAAGAAATTGTTGACGGACGACAGACGCTGGACGCCGGACATAGGACGATCACAATAGCTCACCTATAGCACTTTGTGCTAAGGTGAGCTAAAAAAAAGAACCCAGAAAAACACCCACATCCACACCCAGATCCACACACATATACACATACACACACACAACTCAGCTGTACTGTCAATGCTGCAAACAAAGAAACTGATGATTGATCATACGTCACAATTACCCTGAATGTACAGTGCATTTGTTAATTTTAAGTCATCAAGAGGACTTAAGCTCCACTGGTCAAAGGCCAGCGGGCTTACTTTATGGCCCGCTGTCCGTCGTGTGTCTGTCCGTACGTGCATTAACTTATATTTCAAACATCTCCTCTGACACTACCCATCTAAACTTGATGAAACTTGACAGAAATGATCCTTCCATGGCTTTCTTCAGAATTTCTTGAAAGAATCTGATTCCTTCAAAAACTCTGTTTACCATGGCAACAAAACTGAAAAATATTGAAATCTTTGAAAATCTTCTTATCTGAAAGCATAAGGCCTAGGGCTACTAAACTTGGCATGTAGCTTTATGTCGTGAACTTTTACCAAGTTCCTTCAAATAATAGCCCTGGAGTCGAAATTGGCCCCGACCCGAAGGTCACAAGTTTTATACAGGATTATATGGGGAAAACCTTAAAATTCATTCTTTACGGCCTTGGGCTATCAAATTTGGCATGTATCTTTATCAACTGGGCGTCTATCAAGAGTGCCCAATTTATAGTCCTTGGGTCAAATTTGGCCCGGCCCCGGGGTCACAAGTTTTACAGGGGCTTATATTGGGAAAGCCTTTAAAAATCTACTTGTACATAGCCGCAAAGCATAGGACTACCAAATTTTGAATGTAGCTTTATATATTGGGCCTCTACCAGAAGGGCTCAAATTATAGCCTTGGGGTTAAGTTTGTCCCGGCACCAGGGGTCACAAGATTTACTTTAGCTTTTGTGTTGAAAACTTTATAAATGATCTTTTTACTAACCATAATAAAGCCTAGGGCTACCAAATTTAGCCCCGTTTCATGGGTCTCTGTTTTTCATGGCCTTTTTTCTTGTAGAAAACTTTGAAAATCTTCTTGTTTATACCTCAACATTCTAGACCTGTATGATTTGGTACGGGGGTTTATCTTGAGGACCTCCACCAAGATTCAAGTTATTATAGCTTTGTGGTCAATAATGGCTTTGTTCAGGGGTCAAGGGGTCATAACTTTCCCGTAGGATTTTATAGGAAAAAAAAATGTATGTCTTCAAGTTTAAAACCAATTGCCCAGAGTAGTAATATTTAGCTTGTAGTGGTTTCACTTATTAGCCAGTGGCACGATACAGGATCGTCATGGCCCTCTTGTTTTAAGTTATATCCTCTATTGCATCAGTGAACTAGAGAAACGGATGGATGAAAAAAATAGGGCCCTTTTTTGACCTAGGCCTTATTGTATGTCTTCAAGTTTGAAACCATTTGGTTTTACGTTACTATAATGTAGTGGCATTAATCTGCCACAAGATACACGAAAACTATTATAGTTTTCATGTATCTCGTGGCAGATTAATGTCACTATACTATAGTTACATAAAACTTACTCAAAATTTGATCGTAACTACTTTGGTGAAACTGGGCCTAGATCTGCAAGACAGATTACATACAAACAGATCAATTACCTATCTTCTCAGTCGCATAACCGATCTAATTGATTATTATAATCTTTCTGTCACTGTTTGACGCTTCTCAGTGATCCTTTGGTCCGAAATGGTAACGATATGATACGAAATAGTCAAAAATGGAACAGTGTAAAATGGTAATGGTACGAAGTGACTGCATATCTTTTTACATGTATGTTAAAAATACTGAACCAATCTATATAGTAAACAATATGGCTATCCCCACATGCATGCACTTTTAAAAAGCGAATACAAATATGGCGCCGCCGCTCATGAGGGGCAACAATACATATTTGAGCCGGACTCTGGGAAAACGATCTTTAATGCGTTTTTCGCAATACATTATACCAAGCAATTCATTACATAATTGTGGATCTATAAAATCCATTTTGCTTAAATAATGACGTGAACTGGCCTTTGGCCATACCGACAATTTACAGAGAGGTTTGACCCAGGTCAGCCTGCGCGTATCGAGGCCGACCTAGGTCGATAACTTTTGCTGATGCAGTAAGAATTCTTTTAATTGTATGACCTAGTCGATCATCAATATAAATCAAAATACATACTTCTCTGATTTCTTCAGAAAATTTCCTCCTCTTGATTTTTTTCTTGAATATTTTCAGCTAAAAGAAAAGAAACATATATTTCAACACCAAACTCCAAGGTTGTGTTGCTGGGCACTGGTCGCTTTGTAACACATGTCTATGATGTTTAGTCGAATCATATTTTATTGACATAACTAGTGTGAAGGAATAGGTTTCTGCTTTAAGCAATTTATATACTACTCAACATTTGCTAGGGACCAGTTCAATACTTTGAATACAGGAATATGTTAAATAAATACAGTTTTGCATAAGAAATATTGATTTCCTTAGACAGTTTATATCATCAGTGTGGCAATGTTACGTACTGAAAAAACATACCAAATGCATGCCGTGCATGCATATCGGTTCAATATAAGATGCTGATCCCTAGCAAATGTTGAGTAGTATATAGAATAAATAAGCAAAGGCTAAAATACTGCAATTAAAAGAAAGACTTTGTACAGATTAAAATTATTTGGTAGCAGTTACCTCTCCTGTTAACTTGTACTAAAAATAGATTGCCGTGGGTAGGAGATATAACATGGCGGTTGTGCCAAAGGTTGTGTCAGCGCATAGTAAAGAAAATCAAGCAAAATCTCTGTCCGTTGTTGTCATCTTACATCCGAATATTAGTTGCAGAGCGAGGTTGCATTCAGAGATCCACACAATATAGGTTTATTTGGAAAAAAAAAACATGAATAAGGCGGCAGAAACAGCGAAGAAAACAAAAATTAATCGGGACCATTTATAGAATTGTTAAAATTTCAAAGGTAAAACAAATTGTGGATAAGACCAGACTGCATATGAATGTAGCTTGATCTTCTCTTCACATTATTTGCTGATTATTTTTAAAGAGAGATGATTAAGAATCCAGGGTTCATTTTCAGATAAATTTTCTGTATAGGTTTAGAAGAACATGGTTTTAGAAAAAAGTTGAAAATAGCAATTTGAGAAAACATGATTCACAAAGTGGATCAAATTTGGTTTGATGCCTTTGAAGGCAGTGGAAATGCAAAATGGTCTGTACTTTGGTGCTGTCCAATCTGGACCTCCACTGTCTTCACAATTGTAAAATTTGAATTTGCTTCAGACTTACCCTAGTGACAAAGAACGTCGTTTGTATTTGATAAATATCATATTTCTAGTAATTGTTACTTTGTTACAACTGTATGCAGTTTGTTCCTTGACAAGCCTCTCGCATATTTACCATGCAGTGGAAAGATCTGCTAGTATCAATAGTGTGCTATAGTTTTCGTGCCGAGTGAACCTAGTGAATTTGCGTAGGTGCACATAATTCAATTGTTTGACTAGTGTATTTTGTATTAGGTAATCAATATGAAATTGATAATCAAATGCTGCTTTCTAGCACTAAGAAAAGCAGATGAACTTGTTTTCAAAGTATAGACAAGAAAATATTGATACATAACATCAATGGCGCCGCAAATCATTTATTTCTAAAAATAAAACGGGGGACACATTACAGCATTTTAAAGGTGGTCCTTCAGATTTTGGGAAGAACATTTTACAAGAATACAAAAAAAAAAAAAAATCATCCTTATACTCCAAAAGCCTTATAATTTTCATCCATAAAACCCCGGCAGTCGAAAACCATCCGACGATAAGAGAGATTAGAGATTTACTACAGTCCAGGCTGACACCGACGAGAAACACGGTCTATTTTTACATTCATGTATGAGCTCCTTGCTCATTTACACACCGGTAATATACATACGAAACTTCAAACATAGCGTTTGAAGAAGACTTTATGGAAAATAATTACATGTTTGTTATGTTATGGAATTTCAGCGTCATTAGTTGTGCCAGTCGCTTAACATTCCCACAAATCCCTTTTTTATTTTTGGTGGGAAATCTAACAATAGCTGAGGAGGCTACGTAGCCTTTTAAGGGAATACCATCAAAAACAATTTTTTCTATTATTTTATGATTCTTCATTATTGATGATTTGTATTATTTTTTCATATAAATTTCTGTGGTATATATATTTTCTAATTTGGTGGGATGTGAAAATTCTAAATACCCACCTTTAAATTGACCATAGTAAATCTTTCCAGAACTCGGTGAGAAATGAGACAGAATCATAGGACTTTAGTGAAATTTAACATAATTTCAATTGGAGCTATGTACAAAAGCAATTGTCATTCTAGAAACAACATAAGAATATAATATTAAAAAAAGGTTCCAAATTACCAAATTGATATAAAAATCTGGATATGAATTGACCAAATTAGGTACGAAATAATTGAAGTGGTTTCAAAACGACCAAAAAAAAAAAGAAAGAAGAGGTGGGTATGAAATGTCCAAAATAAATGCAGTACGAAATGGCCTAGGTACGATATGGCCTAGTTACGAATTAACTTGAAGCCGAGTAAACAATATGGCTGCCTCCATAGGTACTTTTCAAAATCGAATAAAAATATAATGCCGCCGCTCATGCGGCGCCACAATAATGTATTGAAGGAGAACCGGCAAGTTTTTTGAAAGTGTTAAATGTCAGGGATTTGGTTCGAGATTCGGGTTTCTTTATCCAAACTTAAAATCTTGATCATATCGCCTGACATTGGTAAAATTTTTATCAATTCAGTGTTTATTATGCAAGTCTAAAACGTAGAGGTAATATGTCATTTTGTATTTAGAATTGAATTTATGTTGGGGGGGGGGTTCATTTTGTTTAACCTAGAGGATAAATTTCAAAGTCTAAAAATTAGTACAGTTTTTCAAGTCTTGATACTTCGCTTGTAAAATACATTATAGATCAACTTTAAAAGTCGCATTCCAAGAATGGGGGTATAGTGTGAAGGAATAGGTTTCTGCTTTAAGCAGTTTCTAGAATACTTAAGCAAAGGCTAAAATACTGGAATTAAAAGAAAGATAACCTTTGTATATTATTGCTGTTGGCCAATTTTAAATTCAGAAAGTTAAGAAAATTATTTAACAGGAGGTGTATGGCCACAGTATGAAGTGTATGAAAACACAATAAATTTAAAAAACATGTCTTAATGGTGGCCCTTCAGATTTTAGGACAAAAATTTACAAACATACAAATATACAAAAAATCATCCTCATACACCCACAGCCTTTCAAGTTTCAGTCATAAAACACCAGTAGTCGAAAACCATTCGACAACAAGGAAAAGTAGAGATTTACTAAGGCTCAGGTCGACATCGACGGGAAACAGCTCGCTCATTTACATACCAGAAATACACAGATGAAGCTTCAAACATAGCGTCCGAAGAAGACATTATGGAAAATAATTACATGTTTGTTATATTATGAAATTTAAGCGTCATTAGTCACGTGACAGTCCCTTGACATTCCCAAAATGCTTTTGTGATTTCTGGCGCAAAATCTAAAAATACCGTAAGAGACTACGAAGCCTTTTAAGGGAACACCATTTTTTGTAACTTTATTATTCTTAATTGTTGATGATTAGTATTGTTTTCTCATATAAATTTCAGTGATATATATATTCTTTAATTTGGTGAGATGTGAAAAATCTGAATACCCATCTTTAGTATTAAAAAACATAGTATTATAAAACAGCCTTAGCAAGCTCACCTGGACCGAAACTTTTCGCTTTTGTAAATTTTCTGCATGTCCAAAGACCATTCTACCTCAGTCAGTTGTTTTACGGGTTAATTATTAAGTGATGACTTATTCGATCAAAATCCGTCACGGAAATATTTTGAGACCCCTTTTGCCGAAGCACTGCTGAATTGATTCTATCCTCTGACAGACAGAACTTTGCCGTACAAGTCTTTTTTTTTTTTTAACAAAAAAAAACAATAAAACAACGCATGGGGTGACGATGTTTCAGTACTTTTTTCCAGAATATGTCCTATCTGTAACACCAGAAAAGCACTGAAGCAATAAGCTGCAAAGCAAATCTTACATGTACAGCAGATCTGACATACATTTCGAAGGTTCTTTTTTTTACTGTAAATGCCACTTCACCATGTATAGCTTAGTTTTCCCTCTAACAATCGAGTGTGCAAAGATTTTATCGGACATTTTCAGCTGTTTTAGACACTGAGGAAAATAGCTCTAACTCTGAAAGTGATGACAAGTCTTGGCTTTCATCTGTGAATAAAATATCGAAAACCACGTTTTTGCAAAAAAAGATGAGAGTAAAAAAAAATGTGAAATGGACTTTTAGTAAAATAGTACATCTGACGAAAACAACAGAAGCATGTACCAGAAATGTGTAAAGAGAAACCAAGTAAAGAAAACAAACATTTATAATTAGCGCATGTAGAACAAGTCAACAATGAAACCGTTAGGAATCACTGAATCAAAACTGACAAATCCAATTAACAGACTAGATCATGACATAATATGGAACTGAATTTGTGGTACAGGCTGACACTTTTAAATGTTTGCTTGGTTTGAAAAAAATCCAGGAAATAAATATAGTTACATGAATCACGAAGGGGTTTACATCAAAGATTACAAAAAACGCTGTTGATTCAGTTAAAGTACATATACAAATTGACAAAAATGCAGTGCCCAAGTTAGAGCCATGTATCAAAGTGCCAATAACTTTTGAGGATCAAACAAGTTACATGGGAACTTGACAAATTAATGAAGCAAGACATAGTGAAAAATTCTTTGGACCTTGATCTTTTGTAAGCAAGACTGCTATGGTTAAGAAACCTCACGAGAACCTTGCTCTGTGTATTAATCGACTTTGAACCGAGTTTTAATGAGAGAACTGTACAAAGTTTCAGTTTCAAGATTTGCAACAAGCTACATATCAAAGACGATTACCGGCATTGTACAGTGAACAAGAAAACAGACCTGTTGGTCACAATGATAACACCATTTGGAAGATATAAGCAGTTGCGATTTCTCTTTGGAATCAAAGATCCAAGTAAGATTTTCAGAGGAAGTTGAGTGATGCGCTAAATGGACTGCATGGTACCATTCCAGTGTAATTGATATCACCCTGTGGGTTGTGGTAGTGATGAAACTACCACAAAAAAAGACCGTGACCAAAACCTAGAACGACTAGAGAAATGATGCGATGATGGAAAAATAATTCTAAGCAACTAACAAGAAAGCAGTTGAGAAAAACAGATGAAGTTCTTTGTTCCCTACTCATATCTTTGATTGGAAATACATTTATAATAATATTTTTAAAAATACAAACGATTCGTATACTCAATGGATGCAAATAAAGATAGTTCATGGATTTTTCCCCACTAATGTCCTATTACACAAAATGAACATTGCCCCAAATAACCTATGCTGTTTTTGCAATACCAGTGAAGAAAGTTTGCTCCATGTATTTTACGAATGTGAAAAGGTGAAAACCCTTATTCAATATTTAGAATCAAAAATAAGAGAAGTAGACCCATTAAAACACAGACTTATAACTAATTTCAACGTTCTAATAGGTACATTCAATAATGATGACAAATTATACACACTCTTTCTGTATGTCAAAAGATATATCGCTTCTTGTAAATCTAAATCTAAAATCCCAACAATTTATGGCCTTCAAAATAATTTATCTTTGGCTTGGACCATTTACAAACACACAAAATCCTCTGATTCTGATTTAGAAAGATGGTCATTTGTAAGACATATTATTCAAAACCACTCTTAATATAACATGTATTGATATATATTCCATTTTTTGCTATTATGTGATAAGTTATTCCTGTTTTTCACCTTTTTTTTTTTTTTTTTTCACTTTTTGTTTTTGTTTTTTTCTCACTAGTTTTGTATAACTTTATTAGTCTATTCTAATTATTCGTTGATCAAGATTCGGTGAACTGAATAGGTCGTTGTTTGACACTTTCCCATTCTACTCTATTTAACACAATGGAAAAAAAGGAGAAAATGATAAAATATAAAAAGAAAAACATTGTAGTATGGGGTGAAAGAGCTCATAAAGACAAATTTCACACTTTTTCGCACTTTTTTTCCCCATAAAACCAATAACTTATAATCATATTTCAGCTAGTTCAGAATTGTCGTCTGCAAGTTCTTTCAGTTTCAAACTGCTTCAAAATAGTATGTTAAAAATTATTGTCAACTTATGATTTAAGGCTGTATATAAAATTGAACAACAAAACCTTATCTGGATCTCTGAACAGTTCATGTATTTGATTAATTCTTATCTTAGAATTTAATTGACTGTTGTAAGGATAGAGTAGGATGGCCACGGCCTCCTCTATCCAATATACGTGGCTAATAAAGTTATTTAAAAAAAAAAAAAAGTTCGAAAGAAATGAAGTCAACTCTGATGGAATCTTATCAGATGAAACAAGAATTAGTTTTGTTCTGAGGATGACTTAATATGTGATGTAAGTTAAATGCTCTTATGCCCTTGTGTCGTTATGCACTGCATGTCTAAGTTTCTTTCAGTCTTGGCAACAGTAAGACTATGGATCCTACTCGGAAGTTGACGCATTCTTAAAACAAATGGATGTGAAATAGCTCTCTGTGACGTGATGAGAAAATCAATAGAAGCTCCAGTTTAGGCATGCCGCAACCCAAACAAGAAATTATTTCTACAGGTCGACAGCAACAAAGATGAGTAGGAGCCATTCTGGTGCAAGGAAGGAAGGCTATTTCAGTTTTGTCCATGTTTACCACGACCGGCTGATAGAAATTAGGCACAAATAGAGAAGAACTAGAGATTTGACTAATACCTATAATGGCAGAAAAATGAAATTTGAGAATGATCACAAACAGTTAGATACTATACGTATGAAAAACTTAAATCAAACCCCGACAATTGACTATTTCTCTAATACCAAAGAAGCATAACTGTTAAGTTCATTTACACCAGAAAGTGTCACTTAGAAAAGAAAATTGTAATGGAGGTCAGCAAATTAGTTCTAAGGAATTTCAAAATATTCACAGACAAGTATAAATAACCAAATAACCATATTACCTGGCCTCGGCGTCCGCAATTAGATTGAAAGGAGAAGTAGGCGAAAATCTTGATAAGCAAAGGTGTTCAAATATAAACTTATCAGTATGAGCCCTTGTTAGATTTAAGAAACAATCCACGCAAAAACACAAATGAATGTCCAGGAGAAATTATGTTTGATTGAGAATTATGTAAAAAAATCAAGCATTCTTGAAAGAAAACAGAACAGTGTTTCCCGGGATAAACTAAAAGAATCTTTGAAATACGATTTCAATAAGACATCCAAAAATAAAAATAAAGCAAAGAAAATTACTCTATTTCACTATACATATGAATGAGCCGTGGTAAAGGGACTTACAAAAGAAAGTATGGAGAGACATCACATTGTGCAAAGATCATAGCAAACTGAGTATAGGCGAAACAGAGTCCAAATTAGACTTTCGCAAATAAAACAAAACTTCGTGAATTGTCCTTACCCAGATATCCAGATACTCGTCAGGAAACCAACGATAACAATTGTGTTACGAGACAAGCGTAGCTAAAAAAAAAAAACAGCAACAAGCAACAATATGAGCAACCTATAAACATTAATTATTTCCACTTTATAGATCTACCACTTTTCACAAATTCTGTATCCTCTATGCCAAGTCTAAGTTAAAGTCCAAAATCACCAAATAAGTCATTCCTATTTATATTTGTTTTAAAAATTCTGGATAAGTCTTTTCTAGAAAGATGACAACATGGATAAGTTAACAACTTGTTTCTAAAAATAATCACAATTGGAAAACCAATTAATTTTCCGTTTGTTTGTACAACACACTTCCCTTCATATAGAAAAATAAAGTTTTAAAAAGTAAAACCTTCTTTTGTTTTTAGATAGAGAAAAACAATACACATAAAATGTGCATGAAAAGATATTATACATAAAAACAAATATCAACTATTTACGTGTTAAACTCCAGACAAAGCAAAGCATAAGGGATAATATTATCCCTATCTTTTATGTATCTTAAAGCCATGTTATGTTAATGTAAAATAGACTCCATCTAAGTAAACGCTTATTCTTGTATTTTTTTTCTTTTTTTTTTTATTTATTTATGGATATAAATCAGACGATTATGATAACTATGCAGTGATGGGTGCAGGAGAAGATGACAAAAATATTTCAAAATGCTGAAGAGCACGAACGAGAGATAAACGCTCTTTTGAGTACTTTTTCTGATGTTCGATAAACTTTTTTAGACCATTACAATGTTTTTAAATCAGTATTACTAGCATCTACTGCAAGCTTACATTCTTTTTAAAAATTAGGAGCTAAAAGAACTTGTTCAATTTATAGCACAGCATTTACTTTATCGACAGCTTTTGGACAATGATCATTCCATATAGTTTTTTTTTTTTTTTTGCGTTTGCTGTCAGTTGCTCGGCAATGATAGAAAAATTACCACAGAGTTTCCTGTAACAAGCCATACCAAGAAATTTCGGACGTTGTCTTTTGCATGTAGTTACATGAAAATCAGAAATAGCATTTACTTTGGCTTCTACAGGTTTTACCTGTTCCTGTCCAACAACATAACCTAAAAATGTAAAACTAGCATGACAATTCACTTTTAACAAGATTAATTGTTAATTTGGCTTTACTCAGTTTGTCAAAAAGAAATAGAATAGAATAAATAAATAAATAAATAAATAAATAAAAATAAAAACAGAAAAAATAAATGTTCATTCCTATCATAGTTGTGAATGATAACGTCATCGATCTAGACCATACAGTTGTCCAATTCAGATATCATCATTTTGATAAGACGTTAAAATGTTGCCGACGAGTCTTTCATCCCAAAACGCATAACTTTGTACTGACAAAGCCCATCAGGAGTTACAAATGCAGAGATCTCTTAAGCTCTTTCAGTGAGAAGAATTAGTCAAAATCCTTTTAGAAGATCAAACTTGGTTACATATTTTGCATGACCAATATTATCAATACAGTCATCTATACTTTGCACGGGAAACGAATCCCAGTATTAACTTTCCCATAGTCAGTGCACATACAATAAATTCCACATTGCTTTGTTACAAGAATACAAAGGGTACTCCATTCAATTTTGTACTTGGTTCAAGAACGTCATTGTCCAATAGATACTTGATTGCCTCTCTAAGATGCTCCAGTTTCCTGGGATTCATTCCATATGGATGTTTTTTCAGTGGTTTTAAATGTCAACGTCTTGGTATATTGTATTTGTCCATGTTGGAATACCAGCGAACAAGTGAACTTTTTAAATTCACCTTTTTTATTGTTATCTTAATGTGAAAGGTTTTGATCTGAATTTCTTAAAATGTCAGAATTCTGAAGTTTTAAACAAATAAGGTTAGACTTATCAAAGTTCACAATTTCTGTCTTCATGGTTAATATGATTTTCAATTTGAGGGAGTGAGGAAACTACATGTATTTGTGAAATATTTGTCCCAGAAGAGGTCAAATTACAATTTGTTAAATTCCATTCAAATTTAACTCTTATGGTAGTCTAAATATTTTTGATTATTATAGGCTTGTTGCTGGCGTTCTTTCTCGTTATGCTTGTCTCGAATAGAATATGCAATGGGTATGTCAATTGGGAAAAAAAAAATCGCGGCCTGGCCGGGGCCTCATTGCGACCGCAGCGTGCCGTGTGGTATCCTTGAGAACCGCAAGGCGTCCATCAATCTTTTTTTGACGAGAATTGGCAGAAAAAATTGTGCGAAGCCCGCTCGGTCTCCGTTAGGAGCCTGCACAAGACCCATAGGGGACACTGCGGGCCTTATACGGGCTTTATACGGCCTACCCCCCCCCCCCGAGAACATGCATGAAATTTATATGAAAGAATGCTACACATGTCTACTTTATCCATCCGAAATATGTAAGAAATTAACAGAGTCCAAAGGGGCGTTTCAGAGCGTTTCAGAGATTTTAAGACAAAGAATTTCAACAAAATTAATGAAATATTATTTTCTTGTAAAAATTAGGTCTGCTACATCATTTTATTCTCCAAACAATACACACCATACATCCTTTCAACATTTTATATGATGTCAAAATGATGTAGCAGACCTACTTTTTACAAGAGAATATTAATTTGTTCATTATGTTAGAATTCTTTGTATCAAAATCGTAAGTGAGTGTTAGAAAGACTTGGATCTTTTTACAGCTCAAACAGAGAAGATTTTAACAATGTTTGTCGCAATATGTTAATATTTTTTTCATTTCAAAATGATTTTTTGTAATTGTTTCTGGGATATTCAAACATTTTCTCGTAGAATTTACAAAGAAATCCAATTGATAGAGCAAAATCATTTATGCAATTATGACCCATGCAGCCCTCCATACTTTAGAGCTCTGAAACGCTCCTTGGACTCTGTTAATTTCTTAAATATTTCGGATGGATAAAGTAGACATGTGTAGCATTCTTTCATATAAATTTCATGTGTGTTCTCGAGGGGTCTTTTTTCTTCATAAGTTTACCCACATCCTTTCCTTATATGCCTATGATGTATGAACGTCCTGGCGGGGGAAACTGTCCAGGGGGTAACTGTCTGGGGCAGTTGTCTGTGGGGATAATTGTCCTGGGGGCAATTGTCCTAGGGGGTAATTTCCAGGGGGAGGGGTGTTAATTGTCTGAGGGGCAGTCATCCGGGGGGGGGGGTAGTTGTCCAGGGGGTAATTGTCTGTGGGGCAGTTGTCCAGGGGTAATGGTCCTCGACGCAAGAGGGACGACAGACATTGGGCGATCACAAAATCTCACATTGAGCACTGCGTGCTCAGGTGAGCTAAGATATTCACCATAGATACAGTACAAACATTTTACTGTATGCTTACATAAAAGTGTTGTCTAGTTGCTTGCACAAAAAGAAAAACATTTTCAAAAGGCAAACATATGCTTTAATCTTTTTTAAACAATAAGGGTGTTTGATATGAGACGACAGATACAAGTCAGATTTTCCGACTCGACGTATTTTTAGTCGGTCGGGGATTGCCTCCATTGTAATAAATGGTTTGGTTATAAAACTGTGCTTTTAGCCGACGTTTCAAGTATTAAATAATAATAATCTAATTGTGTTTACCCGGTTTTAACCATATTCAAGAGTGACATGATTGTCAACTAAGACATATCATAGTTTTTATTTTTGTTGCAAAATCCCAGAAGTATTATGTTATTTTCATCTGCAACGTCATCGCTTGAATAAATTTATTCCATTGATTCATAATTCCACTGCAATACAAATACCCTTATCAATTAATAAAACCATTTCTGTGTTTTTTCTGCCATTGTACCCTATTAATTTCAATTTCATACCACAAAGCAACCTCTCAGGAAGTTTATGGAAGGTTATACAGATGATGAAAGTGTTACTCATGTACTGTTACTTTTTGAAGCGTATTTAGATTATTGTTTTATGATTTCTTGTAATAGATTGTATTCCTTAAAAATACTTCTTCCCCCTCCATAGCCAAAAAGCACAGTTCCAGCCACATTAAAAAGGCGTCTTCAAATGCTGTCAACTCCGAATGTTTGTTGTTTGGACAAGACTAACCAAAGTTAAAGTTCCAATTTGATCCTAACAGATTCCCCATCGCCTAAGGCCAAACTAGAATTATAAACTTATTTCTATATCGGGATTCGGAAACTATGAATCTACCTGTTTAACCCGACCTACGTCTGTGAAGGTGTGCCATAGATATGCGTTCGAAAAAGAAATTCAAGAAATCCAAATGACAACTTACCATTTTTCAAAATATGTTATCCCTCAATCCTTTCAAACCTTGACTCCCTTTCAGGAAAAATAAACTTTGTTTCACAATGCAATATCATAATCTCGGGTTTTCTATATTGTGAATGCGGGTACGTCGATAGCCTTTACATTATTTAATTTAGCTATTTTGGGAATGAGGAAGTACATATATGTAAAGACGACATATTTGCGTGACTTTGTGCATGTGTATGTATGGGTTATTTGTCTGACATCTGTTTACTTCTTTTGCTTTTTTCAAGTCTTATCGTCAAAGTTATCGAGAAAATTCTCACCTACCAATTATTCAGTTTAAAAGTTAAATATTGTAAAAAAAAAAATACGGTCTTCATTACGAGTGTCCTTGTGTCCTTTTTTCTCATGTAACCACCCCATTGTTACGGTTTGGCCCATAATACAAAATAATATACATACAAAAATCACATTCATACGACTAACTACTACAATGTCACAGAATAACTACGACGAATATTGAAAGTATGATAGATCAAGGAAAGATAATTAAAAACAGAGGTTGGGAGAACACAGCATGATAGAATGTGTAAGTTAAATTGAATTACTCATGATTTAATCCATTTCCTCTAGGATTTTGCATCTAAGATCGAAAGCTTCTAGGGAATATTTTGCAACTTTTATAATTTTTCCATTGACATTCTAGAATAGAATAAAAGACAAGCTTATTTCTAAATCTTAGCCATGAGGTCCCAAAGTATTTTTCTCGAACTATTTCGAAGAAAGAAAATGATATTCATCCTCTGTGATTAAGATATTTAAGTTTTTGCAAATACGGCAAAATCTGAGATCTCTCAATATGGACAAATGACGACCCTTTTCTGTCATCAAATTGTGAGATGAACACCTGAAATTCGACAAAACTCTCTTTTGCATATACCTGTGTTAAGATAAAATTCTGGGTTTGATAATGATTTAAAACATTTATAATGTGAAGCTTTTGGGGATTCATTTACGCGTGTATACCGTTTTTGAGTGTAGCAATCTTTTATTCTGCGAGTATATAGCTTTAAAAATTAATTCGTATTACCTACATTACCTTGAAGAATCCATGCATAAACGAACCCATGGGTAAATAAAAGATATTTTATAAAAGAAGCCCAAGTGCTTTTTCCAGATTCGTCTAATTGATAGAGCATAATTATAGTAGCGTTGTTTAGTATAACGATGGTTTTCCATTTGAATAATTTGAAGCCAGTATTTGATACAGTTACTCATGTAAGTTGTGCAAGGTGGTAGCCTACGACATTCACCTGGTGCGAAAAAATTACTTGCGTCAGGGAGGAGATAAACTTTTTCATAAAAATATGTATGAACTTTTTCAATAGCTTCTACGAATTGGTACCCGCAAATATGGGATCCGTAGCATAATATTGGTTTCACAGTGGCGTCAAATATTTTAAATACATGTAAGTCATTGAAATGGAAAAAAAAAAAAATTTTCTTACTCCCAAGGACGTAGTGTATGGACTGTTTAGCTTGTAATGACATGTTATGGGTTTTTGACCACGAGAGTTTACTTGTTAAGTAAACTCCTAAGTATTTATAACATGGAACGATGTTAATGATATTTCCGTCGTAAAACCATTTCTCCAATTTTCTAAATTTACCATAATTTCTAAAAACTAATATACCAGTTTTGTCTATATTATTGTCAAGACCAATCCTCTTAATGAAATTTTCTATTTTATTTATTTGTCGTTGTAGCTGAATAATTGTGTCAGCAAAACTTGATACGTCTAAGCGTACATTAACATATTCAAACAATTAATTTCATTGAAGAGAAATATTCCACGCCCGGTATCATTATTAAAATAAGAGACGAGACCATTGATAAACAGAGGGGAAAAAAATGGACTTGTAATACAGCCTTGTCTTTTTCCTATTATACAATTGAAATAATCCGTGATGTCCCCATTTACTTCAACACACGACCTCAAATTACTACACATAGATTTATAGATTTCCATAAATTTGCCGGTAATACCTTTTTGTTGCATTGTGTCCCGTAATTTATCATGACGAATGCTTTAGAGAAATCTATAACGATACAATAATAATAGACATAAGTACGAAAACGAAAAAGATACGCAGCAGGCGTTTCTGGCAAAATTTCACCCTGAAGAGACCTTATGTTTTTGCTCCAGATCGAGGTTACTGCTCCTGTCAATTAAAGTTATTAGCTCAAGGTAAAATCATGGCCGCGCCCTAGAGTTTTGTTAGGTAAGCACCAAAATATCTGTCTTTGACAATCAGATGAATAAATGTGCAGTAGTCGGTTGTCGCACAGAATGTCTGGGACGTCAGTGCATATTTCTGTATTGTTTTTCTTTTTATTGTTCGGTTGTTTGTTGCAGACTAAGGTCAAGGTCACAAAAGTAATGGACGTATTGATTCGTAGCTCTCGTTTATTTTATGGTGTTTACCTGTCTTAGTTCAACTGAGGGATTTTTTTGTGTGTAAGAGATTGGTACAACGATGAGGAGCATATGTTTTGGTAACTGGAGTTTATGTGAAAAAGGGACATGGAAATAGAAATAGGAACAGGAGAAGACAAAGAAGGGAAGATAGTGAGAACAATGGAAATGTGGAAAAGGCGGGAAGATTTACCCAGTCTCCGAAAAATGACAATGTACATGTAAGTGTTTCTGATGTACTGAGTCAAACAAATTCTATTCTATATACGGAAGAAAATGGTGCACGTGACATTCCAATAATTCTGAGACAACATTTGAAACAGTTCCAGACTAGTCTGATTTAGCAGCCCCATTCCCCACCCATCTCAAAATGGCGTCGCTGACAGCACAACAAAAAGAAAATGAATGTGCCAATATGTCCTTTATGCTAACAAATGCCGATATTTATGAAGTGTTTGACTGAAATTAATTCACGTTAAGAATGTCATGGATGAAAGACTGCAAAAACTAGATTTATTGGAGAAAAAAGTTGACCAATTTGATAAGGACATGAACAATTTATGGGCTACGGTCCACGATCATAAAGTTCAAACAGACGAAAGATTGAGTAAAGTTAAGGAGAGAGTTGAAAGCACAGATTTTTAAGTAGGGTGTATCAGCGAAAAACTCTGTGATCTTTAAAAGGTAAAGGATTCCTTTAACGAAGTGTACTATTTACAATCGCAATCCATGCGCTATAACCTTGTATTTGGAAATATCCAAGAAATCGATTCGGAAAACACGGAGAAATTTTTAGCACAACGTACTAAAGCACCATCCTCGGATACCCCGGGATCTCCCTATTTGCTACGCTACATCGACCCTGGGACAATTGACCAATAAAACTTTGAATCAGCCGCCGAAAATCGATACGAAACGTCATAGCGTACAGTCCACTCGCCAATCACAAAATGATGATGGAACCAATGAAAAGCCAGCATTCGGCCAGCGGTAAAGCGAGGGAAATTCAATTAATTGTCCCAGGGGTCGATGTAGCGTAGCAAATAGGGAGACCCCTGGGTATCCGAGGATGCTAAGGCACAAAGTATGGGGAAATGAATTTATGTTTTCATAATCACCGATGGACCATCTAAAGCGCCGTACCAAGGTTAGTTGAGCTAATGTGTGGTCGAGTAGAATACATGTAGATTTTGCAAGAATGATTTAATGAACAAAACAGTTACAAATCATGAGCATTACGCCGAGCACGTTATCTTTATGATGATTTGGGAGAAAATCTCGCCAAATACTGGTCTCTTATTGGACGAATTCCTAGGTTGATCACTGGTTGTTGTTCAAATCACAATCATCTTGACCACATGAGTACCGACTGTTGCGTGATTATATAAATCCATGTTGCGTGATTATTGTAACTCCATACAACACAACAAAATTTTGGACGTGTCCAAATCCAAAGCAGACGACATGCTAGTATTGAATTTAATACTGTCTTCAAACTCTGGGTTGTTTGGTAAAGAGATGATTTATATGTTAAAGGGAAAAGAATGGGTTCTTGTATTGTGCAACTATGCCATCTGTTGACATGAAAAAAGACGACGGTGCCGTGAATTAGGTATATGCTTGATTGAGTCCACATTGCTGAACGGTACATAGGTAAGAATATCACATTACCAAAATTTTACCCTTGTAGGCCCTTTGTCGATTTTTGTTGCTTTTACAGACGCTTTTGACTGTGCATCCATATTGCAGTCAAAATTGTGACAAAAACATGAAATTTGACATCCTGGTTTTATTTTTCATTGATTGATTGATTGATGTTAACGCTGCTCTCAAGATCTTTTTAGTTAAACCACAGTGACATCTTCATTTAAGTCATGAATTTCAACCGTAATAGGAACTGGCTTTGAAACTACTTACCCAAAGACATTCTAAGGAAAAAGCCAGTGTTCCAGTGATATTTGAAACCGGGACCTCCTGGTTCCGAGGTCTACAAATAACCACTGAGCCCCGCAGAAACCATATTTTCAACTGGTTACCTACTCTTTTCATATGTGAAATTTTTAGGTTCAAGTTAACCTTACCTAATTACCAAACGACAATATTTCAAATCGAAAGCATTCGCAGACGACAAAGTAAAAGTGACTGTAAAGTAGAAAATTGTTTTGTGAAAGGTAGAAAACATTTGGGAAAAGAAGAAAATGTTGGTTTTCAGCATTTTCTCCTTTTCCCACAATATTTTCTACAGGCTTCTATCTAA
This sequence comes from Tridacna crocea, assembly GCA_943736015.1. Lineage (NCBI taxonomy): Eukaryota > Metazoa > Mollusca > Bivalvia > Cardiida > Cardiidae > Tridacna > Tridacna crocea. Next base: position 18,590,412 of record OX031063.1, on the reverse strand, counting down.
GGGTCGTCAAAAGTAGGGATTTTGTGGTAATGAGTTAAAAGCGTCTGAATTTGGGAAAGATGCACGATGATCCTTGTGAAATTTGGGAAAAGAGTACAAGTGTTATGCATGATGTAATAACATATGTTGATTGTTTGACATTTTTATGTTTTAGTTGCACTAACAAAACGCAAAAATTGTGGCAGTTGTTTACAAGCATTGGATCGGTTCAAAACATTCAAATAGGGAACACCAGGGACGGAGCAGTTCCTTATTAGTAATTTTCAAACCGAACGTGCTAATACTGCTGTGGTGCAGTGGTCATAGCGACCCTGCTACCATCCGTGCAGATCGAGTTGGAGTCACAGATTTTTTTTTGGTTTTTAATCAAGCGTTTTGTTTTTTAAGGTAAGTCAGCGGTTACATTATTTTCTTTATATCATAGTGAATATTTGTACTTACGATTAGTAGTCTCATTCATATTAAATTGACATCACGCGAGATCGCACGATGATCCTTATGGAATTTGGGAAAAATGAACCAAGTCATTTCTTGCAAAGAAATTGATTTCAGGGCTTTGACTGTAGAGAAATATCTACTCACTTTTCCTGGCAGTTAAGAACTTAACCATATGGGAAGCTCAACTGGACCAGGATTTAACTTGGAGCATTACTAAAAAAAAAAACGGATTTAGAATTCAAGCAATCTGAGTGGAAAAGTTACTGCAGACTTGCTGTCTTCGTAGACCATATTTTTTTAATCAGACATTGCAATGAAAAATTGCGGTTAGCGACGAGGAAGCAACACATACGGAGTGTTAAGAGGCTTGGGGTACCGATACGGCCAGTGAAACGGATACTGCTAGTTAACGGGATGAGAGTTGCGCTGTTATCGTTTTATTGCTGTATCATTCATACAGAAATGTGTTTTAAAACAAGAAGGAAATAAAATGAATTAGAATAAGATGTAATAATTACAACTAAAGACAATCAAACAAGGAAAAGAAAGCAGAAAACCGAAAAAAAATGTATATAACTTCCCAACTAAAGAAAAGGTAGGTATAACGGCTCGAACCACAATAGCCAGATTGAGAGGCAGGGATCTTTCCATTACACTAATGCTCGCTTAGTATAATCAACAGATTGTGAATTTTTTATACTTTTTTAATATACATTTTCATTTAAATAATCGGATAATTTACCTGTTCTAGCCGTATAGGAAAATAAAATGCTCTGAATCATTGTAAGCAAGGGCCACGGTTATCGCGTTCCGTTAATAGCAGTTAACAGTGTCGAGGATATGTAAAACCATTAAAGCCTCAAATAATAAATAAGTCATACTCCGCGAAAAGGAGCTTAAGTGCGTCTACAAAAAGTATCGACCAGGTCAGCCTGCGCAGTCCGCGCAGGCTGACCTGGGCCGAAAGATTTTGCTATTAGTCAGTTATTTTAATGTTTAAGAGCCATTCTACTTCATGATTCTGTCGGTTGTTGGACAAGCTTGGTTTTATAGACTATCATTATGTTATAACTTGCTTGGTGTACTGCATCACGGAGATGCAGTAAGACCCTTTTTACCACAGCGTGACGCATATACAAAAGGAAACACTTTTTTTTTCGAATCAGAAAAAGACGATATTATGGGTTTTTTTTTAGATTGCGTTTGTTCATATTGTCCTCGCACATTGAAGAGTGCCGATTCAACGTCAGAGTGCACTGCTTGACCCAACCTCAGATAGCACGTCTGATCTTGGCCGACATTGTCCGCAAAAGGTACTTAAGTGGTCAAAGGCACCTTGATTTACTCTTAACCAAACGATTCCTCGATATAACCACCCTGGGGAAGAAACTACATGTATTTGAAACCATTGTGGTGAAAGAGAAAATGCTACTAGCATTTTCTCTTTTTTTCACAATGTTTTCTACTCTTTCGAAGACTAATTCAACCATTTGGGACACACCTGATCTGTTGTGTCGAAACAGGTTACTCTAAAAATAATTTTACGTCAGGTGAAGGGATAAGGCAAGGACAAAGATAACTTTGTAAAGGTTTTGTCAGTCTGAGTGGGCGATCAGGAATATGATATACCCACGACAAACTTGTCAAAATAGCTTAGCAGTGTTTCATCAGTTAGACATAGCCAGCCATCTTCTTTCCTGCAATATCTTCTCTTGAAGAGCCGCCTCCAAATATCGTAGAAGTAGAAAGCTAGAGTAGACAGGCTTTCGTCAAATAACAAACTTCGCAATGGTCATAATTTAGAAATAAGACGAGGTGTCTGACTAATCCATAACGGATAACACTAGTCGTAATTTATTGATAATTTACCCATTTACAGCTACCGAAGTAAAAATATCGATGCTTTAACCCTTTCCCAAACAAGCCCTGGTTTTTACGTGCCTGTAGTAAAAGACTTTTGAAAACACTGTGGGAAAAGGAGAAATTGCTCGTAACGAGCAATTTCTCCTTTTCCCACAGTGTTTTCTACCCTTTTTGAGAACTTTCTGGCATTTTCTCCAAATCTAAAATTATCGTCTTCAAACTCTTTTGGTTTGGAAGAGTCCACAGTTTGTCGTTGGGAGAGGGTTAATCATGTTGTGCAATGATTTATCTATCCATTGGATTGTAGGACGATAGAAAAAGGTAAGTATTAGAACAATTACAGAGGTTTAAGGGTTTTGAGACGGACGTTTTTTCTCTCTACTTGGATAACAAGTTTCAATGGGCTGAAAACGATTTTCTTTCATGATTAAAGCCTTTGAGGAACTGACAAAGGACATTGTTTTGAATATAACTATGCCGGCTGCGTATGGAATACAGTTAGGGCCATCGCCTATAATTTGTTGAATTCAAACGCGACGGCCGAAAGTACGACGACGATAACTCGATGGTACGATTATGATAGTGCGAGAAAATATCACGTTATCATCATCGTACTATCGCCTATCTCCATCGCACTATCGCGTTATCTCCATCCTACTATTGCGTTATCCTCATCGTCCTATCGCATTATCGTCATCGTACTTTCGAGCATCGCGCTTACAATCAATAAATTCATAGGCATAGGCACTCTAGGAATGCCGTTAGGGCCATCGCCTTTGAATTTGTTGATTTTAAACACGATGCTCGATAGAACGATGATGATAGTGCGATAATTATAGTATCATCGTTATCATGTATCACCATCGCGTTATCATCATCATACTATCTCGTTATCACCATCGTACCATCGCATTATCGTCATCGTACTATCGTGTTACCACCATCATACTATCGAGCATCACGTTTAATCTCAATAATCTTTAAGATAATGGCCCTAACGGTATTCCATAGCTGAGTGACAATGCTTACTAGTCTTAACTCTTTACCACACAACAAAATTTTAAACTGGTCCAAATTGAAAGCATTTGCAGACGATAAAATAAAGGTGACTGAAAAATTGAAATTTGTTCTGGGAAGGGTAGAAAACACTGTGGGAAAAGGAGAAAATGCTGGTTACCAGCGTTTTCTCCTTTTCCTACAGTGTTTTCAAAAGGCTTCTTTCTCAGGGGCGTCAAAAGTAGGGGTTGTGTGGTAATGGGTTAATGCCGGTTAACCATGCTTACTAGCGCTGTTGTGGGCCGATGTAATGGGCTGATCTATTGTGCTCGCTAACCTTGCTGTCGGCTGCGCTACCAAGCTTACTAGTTCTGTTTTAGGCTGAGTCACCGGGCTTGTAGGTTCTGTTGTCAGCTAAGCTACCGGGCTTTCGTCGGCCAAGATACCGGACTTACTAAGGCTAATGTCTGGTTAACAACTGGACTTACTAGCTCTCTTGTCGGCTGATGTACAAGGCTTGAAAGGCCCACTGTCGGCTGAGCTACGGAACTTTCTAGAGCTAAGTACTGTCAGCTTACCTACGGGTTTGCTATCCTCTTCTGTTCGGTAGGCTAATGGACCCTTTTGGTTTATTCCTTCCTAACGACAAAATTATGGACCTAGCCAAGTCTAATGCAGATGGCAAAGTCAAAATATTTCTGATGGTTTGTCTTTATTTAGTTAAAAAGCATTGTGAGAAAAGAAGAAAATGCTTGGTTTTGTTTTACCCCGCCCTGCTATGATAATTGGCCTGCAACATGCGAAAAGGGGCATTTGGACATTTGCGTAAAGTGTCGTCTCAGATCAGCCTGCACGTCCGCTCAGGCTGATCCGAAACGACACTTTCCGTTTCTAAGTAATATTCTGTTTCACGCAAGTCTACTGTAGCACAAGATCTATTGTAGTCGTAAAATTCCGTTTCGGATTAGCCTGCTCGAACTACGCAGCCTGATCCGAAACGACACTACGCAAATGTCCAAATGACCCTTTTTGCATGTTTGAAGCCATATAGAGGCAAAGTGTAGTACTCGTAGCCTGTAGGCCCCGGTTTCGACCTTTACCAGAGCACTTTTTTTTCGTGGGAGTGTCCTTCGGCAAGACAGTTTAGGACCTTAGCTTACTGCTAAGCTTACTGGTGACATCAAACCAACCAACCAATCAACCAATGTCCATGGTTGTCAAAAAACGGAATTGTAAAGTAAAAGTTTAATATGTGAGAAATTGCTAATTCAACTTAGAAATCACTGAATAAAAAAGCTGACCCCGGCTGCTCAGTAGTAATTGCATGAAATCAGGAGGTCGCCTTTTCGAAACCCCAATTTCTTTATTAGGAATGGTGAAAGTTGTAGCGATAGAAACAATTCTTCTCTCGCCGTTTATTAACTGTTTTACTCCATAGGTACTCATTACTACGCATTGTTTGTAGGAGCTTTTGGAAAATACTGTGGCAAAATGTGAAAGTGCTCGTCACGAGCAATTTCTATTTTTGCCACAGAGTTTTCTATGCTATCAAAAGGTATCATATACACATAAAAAACTGCTTCATCCTTGCTGTTATTTAGGATCAATTAGAGATACCATAGAAATGTCTTATGGGGGTTAATAATCTGGCATTGGACACCAGCCAGTGGCTTGGGAAGAATATTTTCCAAACACCACACAAACAAAGACAGACATTTTTTAAAGCAGTCTTGATTTCATAATGGATCTATATTACTGGAAGACAACTGACAGCGAAAACTTATCCAAATTAGCCTAGAAATTACAATGCAACGCTCAGAACATTACATGTACTTGACCATAGATATCAGTCAAAATCAGCCTTGCAAAACATCGACCGAAGCCTGGCAAGTGCTAACCGTTCATGGCTCCTGACTTTGCCGGTTGACAAAGGTTCAAAGAACTTTGTAGCCTGCTGGCAACCCATCTACGTGCACATTAACAATAAAATCACGAACATGAGTTGTTAGTCCATTGAAAAATACTTCATGGGACAGTTTTCTTAACCTGCTTGACATCATTCAAGTGAAAAAAAGCTGATCCTGAAGGGTGCATCTATAATACACAGCTGTATGAGAGGGCTGTAAATAACTTTTGTCATTCTTCTGCTATCCCAGAATCAGCAGCATATATTTTAGTGCTGAATGATTTCCTCCCGCCTCTCAAAAATATCGACCTTCTTCTCCAAGCTTTCTCTGGATTTTTTCCAAACTGTATTTCAGCTTTGCCACGCTGATTGTAAAAGAATGAATGAATGAATGAATGGAGTTTTAAGGCCCGTCGACAACAGTGGTCATGTTGGGCGCACTTACAAGAAATGCAATGCAAAGTGATAAAACAAAAATATTATGAAATCATAAAATCTAAGTTGTGAAAACACTAAAATTACAGGTAGAAAGTAAGGATCTAAAACAAGAACGGTCAAAAGAACCTAAAATTATATCGTTTTATAGAGATGTATCTCTTTCAAAAAATCAAAAACGGACTCGATCTTTACAGTATCGAACAAGGTCTTCATGCTGTCGACATCAAAAAACCTTTGTCTTATAGGTGCAAGATCTACACAGTCGACAAGTATATGTTTAATAGTAAAAGGTGCATTGCAGGGTATACATAGAGGCTCTTCTTCTCCTTTCAGAAGATAAGAGTGCGTTAAATATGAATGCCCAATGCGAAGACGGGCCAAGATAATTTCTTCGCGGCGATTTGTCCGCAACCCTGGAAGCCGTTCGCCAAGTCCTGGTTTAATGTAGAAAAGTTTGTTGTTTTGATTGGCTGGATCGCCCCAGGATTGCTGCCACACATTTTGAATAAAGATATTGATTAATGGTTTAAAATCGTTAAAAGGAACTTTAAAAGGTAAAATTTCTAGTGATAATGCTTCCTTGGCAGCTTTATCTGCCTCTTCATTACCACTTATCCCAATATGGCTGGGAAGCCAGCAAAAAACTATATCAGCTCTCTCGCAGAGTCTAGACAATTTTTCAAGGAGATTGACAGTTAGCGGGTTATCGGTTTTCTCACCCTCAAGAGCTTGCATGACTGACAACGAATCAGTAAATATGATGTATCGCCAATAGGCGTCCTGTTCAATATGGTTGAGGGCAAGGTCAATCGCCTTTATCTCCGCAGAAAAAATGGAAGAGTTATTAGGTAGGCGGAACTGATATAATTCGCCATCAAGGATCGCAGCTGAAGCTACCTTTTCTCCATCTTTCGAACCATCTGTATAAATCTCTTCATGGGTATAATATTGTTCTTTAATTTCTAACAGTTTATTCTTAAAGATCATAGGATCGGTTGTAGCCTTCTTGTCTGAAGCAAGATAATAGTTATAAGTTGGACTCTTACAAGTCCATAAAGGAACTTCAAAAATCTTATGGTTTGCTACATCCTCCAAATCAACATTAATACAATTCATATCCGCTTCACAGCGCAGACTGAAAGGAGGAATAACTTTTTCTTTTTCTATAAACTCATCTTTGTACAACGGTTCGAATACTACCCTGTGAGTGGGGTTATCTGGATTTGATTTTAACTTTAAATAGTATTGCAAGGAAAGCTTTTTCCTGCGTAAATTTAATGATGGCTCATTAGCTTCAGCATATAAACTACTTACAGGAGATGTCCTAAAAGCTCCAAGTGCTAGTCGTAAACCTTGGTTGTGGATAGAATCCAACTTACGAAGGTATGACTGCCGCGCTGAGCCATAAACAATACAGCCGTAATCTAACTTGGAACGGACAAGACTTCTATATAGTCTTAACAAGACTTTCCTGTCGGCTCCCCAGTCCATACTGGAGACAACTCGTAAGAGATTGAGAGCTTTTTGGCATTTATTGCTCAAATAATTGATGTGTGGAATGAACGACAGTTTAGAATCAAAAACAAGACCTAAAAATTTAAACTCCCGGACGACTTCTATACGGACACCATCTATGGTCAATTCTGGGTCAAGATGAAATTTTCTTAAATTGCAAAAATGCATGCATTTAGTTTTGGTTTTAGAAAATTTAAAACCGTTTTCATTCGACCATTTGTTTAAGTTATTCAAGACTTGCTGAAGCTGCCTCTCAATGGTATGTATGTGTTTTGATCTGTAGCAAATACAGAAGTCGTCGACATAAAGAAAGCATTCCACACCAGGACATACAGACTTTATAATATTATTAATCTTTACGCTGAAAAGTGTAACGGAAAGAATGCTTCCCTGGGGAACCCCCATCTCTTGTTCAAGGGGGTCAGAATACGTATCCCCAACCCTGACTCTAAACTGCCGCTCATTTAGAAAAGCTGAGATGAAATAAGCAAGGCGACCTCGAATACCGAAATCATAGAGGTCATTCATAATTCCATACTTCCATGTTGTGTCATAAGCACTTTCGAGATAAAAAAATACAGAGACAACATGTTCTTTTTTTATAAAGTCTTCACGTATGAATGTCTCGAAGCGAACTAAATGATCAAGAGTGCCTCTTTGTTTCCGAAATCCGCTTTGAGCGGTTGCTATAAGTTTGTTTTTCTCTAAAAACCAAACAAGACGGTCATTAACCATTCTTTCCATGGTCTTACAAATACAACTTGTAAGGGCTATAGGACGATAGTTTGCAGAATTGGAAGGGTCTTTTCCCGGTTTGGGTATTGGTACTACTATAGCTTCCTTCCACGAATCGGGAAGAATACCAGTTCGCCATACCTGGTTAAATATAGTTAGTAAACAATCTAGGGATCGATATGGCAAGTGCTTTAAGAACTGATAATGGATGTCGTCGCATCCAGCAGCAGTATCGTGGCATTTTTTTAATGCCTTCTTCAGTTCCTTTAAAGAGAAATCCTTGTTGTAATGCTCCGTATTGTCCGATTTAAAATTTAGCTTATTTTTTTCTTTAAGGTTCTGAAATTTTCGGAACTTCGGCGAATAGTTCGAAGAGGAGGATTTATCTGCAAAAGTTTCAGCCAATACATTGGCAATTTCGGTTTTGGATGTGACGACACCATTATCTGTATGTAAATGGGTGACATTTTGAAATGAGCTTCTGCCATTAATTTTGCGAATCATATCCCATGTCTTTTTGACAGACGACCTAGAATTCAACTTAGATACGTACTTTCTCCAAGACGTGCGTTTACTCTGTTTAATAGTCCTTCGTGCTTTAGCACGAGAAATCTTAAACTTTGTAAGATTATCCTGAGTAGGTCTCAAATTGAAATTTCTGAGAACACGTTCCCGTTCTGCTATAGCTTTCTTGCAGTCATCATTAAACCATGGCTTTCTTGGATGTTTGGAGTTTGTCGAGGTTCGAGGGATCGATTTCTCTGCAGCGGAATAAAGCAAAGATGTAAAAAGTTCTGCAGGATTTTCACAATCTAATAGTGCATTCCGATCAATATGCTGTTCACAGTATTGTTTGAAATGCTCCCAGTTAGCTTTATGAAGTTTCCAATGTTCTGGACGCTGCTGTATGGAAGGTCCCATTTCCGATACTTTGATCGGAAAATGGTCATTTCCTTGAAGGTCGTCATCAACCTTCCAATTTAAGTCAGAAGCAACTTCAGGACTGCATATAGTCAAGTCTAGAGATGAATATGAACCGGTGGCAGGATGTAGGTATGTGTGGGTTTTATCATTCAAGAGACAGAGATCATGCTTGGAAATAAAATCTTCCAGTTGTCGACCCTTACCATTTGTCTCTACAACCCCACAAGGTGCTATGGGCATTAAAATCACCCATTAAAATGAAAGGTTTAGGGAGCTGTTCTATCAGTTTATCAAGCTCAGAACAATCAATAGGGGTTCCTGGTGGTATGTAGATTGAGCATACCGTTATAGTTTTATTTAAAGTAATACTAACAGCAATGGCTTGTAAGGAGATGTTAAGATGTAAAAGGCGGTGAGGAACCGAATTATTCACAACTATTGCTACTCCACCTTGAGCTCTGTTACCTCCATTAAAATCCGATCTATAAATTGTGTGATGCTTTAAAGTTGCTTTACTGTTATCTGTAAGAAAGGTTTTTTGTAAACATAATGCCACTGGTTTATATTTGTCAATTAAAATAGACAATTCTTTAGCATTAGCTGAAAAACCTCGACAATTCCATTGCAAAATATTATTGTTCATGTTTATGTATAAAAGGAGAAAAACAACATGTAAAAAATGAAGTGTGGATGGATTCATGTTTTTAATGGGAGTCTGGTTATTTTACCTTGCTTAGTGTTTGCAATTTCATCGTCAGCTTCCATGTCTTCATCAAGACACTGGAAGCGGTTAAATTTTTTAATCTCGTCATCGGATCCTTTTGAAATCCGATCTGATTGAACTTTCTTTGGTGATTTGATTTGATTTAAAACAGAATTTGAAGTTTTATTTGTTTTCGTATTTTCTGTTGGCTTTTGAGTTCTTTTACCCGTAGAGTCTGGTTTTGTGTGGCTAACTGTTTGTACTGCGACGTCAGTGGTCTGTGTTTGTACATCTTTCATCTGTTTTAGTGTAGACATGCTCGACTTCATTACAGCAGAATACGAGTTCGCAATTTTCTGGCGACTATCTACTATTTTCCTTGCTTCAGGAAACGAGAGACTTTCTCTGTATTTGACGGTGACAATTTCCTTTTCTCGTTTCCAGACTGGACAAGTTCTAGAGGTGGCCACATGTTCACCTCCACAGTTGGCGCATTTGACTTTATTCGTGCAATTGCTGGGGTGATGTGTATTGGCCACTTCACAGCAATGCCTACACAGATTTTCAGAACTTGTTTTATTGCATTTGCGTTCATGGTGACCATATTTAAAACAGGTATAGCATTGAAGGGGGTTGGGAATATAAAGGTCCACACCCACGTTCAAATAACCAACTTTCAAATTTTTTGGTAGTATTGCCGAGTTGAAGGTAAGAACGATTGTGTTTGTTTCTCGTTTAATTCCGTCGCGGTATACCGTTATGCGTCTTGCAGCCGTCACGTGTTGGTTAGACAATTCCTCAACAATTTCGTCTTCGGATACTCCGGCAAGATCTGGACATCGTATAATTCCACGAGTAGTGTTCAAACTACCGTGTGGAGAACATTTCGCGGGAATTTGGAAGAAATGTTTAATCTTCATCAGATTTTGCGCGTGCTTTGGCTTTTCCACTTCAACAAGTAATGTACCCGAAGATAGCTTCTTGACTGACTTGGGCGAGCCGGCAACTGACAACAGTACCTTTTGAATTACAAAAGGAGAAAGTTTACTCAGTGGCTGGTCTGGTACAGTGGATTCAATCAGTAAAAAGCGAGGAAAAGGAGAGGTCGATTGAGAAGTTTCCGAGTCTGCATCAAGTTGATCGCGTGTTCTTTTTTGTTTGGGGATCCATGTTTGATTTCTAATTTTCATCACCCGTGGCACCCCGCCCACCTCGGAGCCCTACTAGGGGACATGGAGTATGGAGCGGAAACCAGCTCCCCATGCCAGGGTTACCCAGATGGTATACTCAGATGCCATGAATAAGTCGGAGCGACAAGGGAAAGAACATGGGTAGTCCCCCAGATCAGGGATTTGCCATGATAGTCAAAGTCTCAACGAAAAATTCACATCACCCGATTAGCCCATAAGCCTATATAAGACTAGGACTTTAAAGTACATGTCAAAGTAAAAGGTAAAAAGGCACTTTTCAAGCAAACACTGATTTTGGGTTAACATGTTAGATTATTCAACTCAGCATGAAGACGAGATGAAATATGGAAAAAAAAAAGGGGGGAGAAAAGGGTGATCAAATATTCCAAGTTTGCTTAGAATCGGAAAATCTGAGTTTCAGGTTTATAGTAGGACACATGCAGGAAGGAGACATCTGCAGAGGATTCAGATGTCCTCCCCCCCATACAGCTCCACCAACACCTTACAGGTAAACATAAAATGTGCCCAATCTTAAAACGACCAGCCGATTGCACTAGACCGGGCCCATCTAGGCTCTCGTTTACACAGAAGCCGAGGCCAAAGCAGTGTGTTGAAGAGCTGGAGATCCCTGAGCTCCCCTCAACTGCCAGGACCCTCTTTTCCTGCTTACGAGTCTCCACCCACGGCAAACAGGCGGGTCCATTGGTGGGGTCTTACCACTCTGCAGGACGGCAGCCGGCGAATTCTACCCCCCGTCCGGCTAGGGACGCTGATTGTAAAAGTCAATGACATTTCCACCGCGCATCGGACTGCCGTAGGTTTCCTCCTGATTTTGCGGTGGAGGTAGAAATTTCCCGTAGTACTCATCTATCTGGTGAAATTCGGTAGGTTTTCCAACGTTTTCTATAGCTGAAATAGTGAAATAAAAAGTTCATTCTTCTGTTACATTGAAAAAAAAAACATTCTTTTAGAATTTTTTTTTAAAAAATCATGATCAGAAACACTTTACAGCTGCAAATAACCAAACTTATGTACTGCCAACCAAGTGCTTCAATTTTATGAACCTCCAGTGGATCGTATGTTCAAAAAATCTTCTCATTTTATAGGTGAATCAAATAAAACCGACTGGGATTGTACCTCGATTGGTTGCTTATTTCTACGAAGATTTATCTAATATTGATTATGTATTAATCTTACCAGTCTCGATGGCCTTTTCTTCTTGTTCTAGTTTGTGTAGCTCCTTTTTATTCTCCAGGTCTTTTTTAAGTTGAGCATTTATTTCTCTTCTTGATGCTATTTTTCTCTTTGAAACCCCGTTTCTTCGTTTAAGATCTTCCTCCTTGATTTGTAAACGATTCAATTCTTCTTGGTCAGTTAAATGCTCGTCAGTGACATCTTGTCCTCTTTGGCAGGAGTCACATTTCTTTTCCGGTACTGTTGCTGCTAAACCGCCGGGATTACTGAATTGTCGAACAACTTCTTCTCTTTTGTGTTCTTTGTGTACAGAGACATTTTCTGAACTATGTCTTGATCGAAGGATTGGCATTCCTGCGACGGAAAGTATAGGCAGTGAATGATTTTGTTGGTAATAAACAACAAAGTCGACGAAGACTACTATTAAGTCATTCAATAGGTTCACTTATTATTCTATTCTCTGACCTTGCAGCTTTTATTTTTACCATTATCCTCTGATGAATAATGTGTGTATGTGTCCACTTGCTAGCATTTAATGTGCCCATATCATTTCATATTTACCACAAAAATTTGGTATCGGGTGTAGACCTAAATAAAACAGCAGAGATATAGTCGTGTACTCTTTGGACAGATAGTAAAGGTATTTTAATGAATGCTACTACAGGTTTTATCAATTGACAATCGCATGACAGTCTGATTATTTACTGTACATAAGCCATGGGCACCGCAATACGTTTTCGCTAATCGAACTGTATGATGAATTTGAATAACAAAATATTTGATAAATAAAAAATTTGCTGTGCATACGTGGTGGAATTTCTGGACAAGAGCTCTCATTAATCTCCGCATTTGTCTCTTTAACATGTCTGTTTGATGTTGCTGACATTTTTATGCGTGGTGGTATAGGAGGTGCGTATACATCTGAAAAAGAAAATAAAAAAAAATATATTTGTTATTGTCAGTTTTCTCTGTTTAAGATCCCGCTAATATCAAAATAAACATAAACATATCATCTTCTAGCACTTGATGTGACAATAATGACGTGTTCCAAGGAAAAGAAAAAAAAAATAAATAACTGTATGGAACCTGTTTGTAGTCTTTAATATTCACGCATCAATAATAGAATATGAGCTCCAGCTGAAGCCGCTAAACAAAAGCTCTTTATTAATATAGATACACTGTACTAAAGCTTAGGGATGAAAGTTTTAAAAATCATTTTTTCTGGCTTTCCCAGGCAGCTATATAGAATCTCAACTTTCTCTTCATTCTCTAATCTTTTTTTTTATCTACGATAACCTACTGCAGATTTTGAAATTTTAATTACATGTACATTATAGAGTTGCTCGCCTTTCTAGTAACACTACTCCAAGAGGAGGATGCTCCGTAGCGAGTCACTTCCAAAAAAAAAGGTAAAATTTCTTTAGATATAGATATAATAGAATTTTATTAAAGAAACGAAATCTAACCACTTTGAATGTTCTTAAATATCTCTTTACAGAAAACAATATTTGACTCTTTTTCCGAGCAATGGTGAAATTCTTATATAGAATAGCGCCATTTCTTTTGCTCTAAATATTTCAAATCGACTTTTTCTCTCAAAATAGTCTGACGTATAGCATTCACTAGCCTGAGCTGAGGACAGTTTGCATTTGTATATGAGTTCAACTCCATTTCAAAAGCTTAGGTCATAAGACGGCCAATTGCATGCCTACGTGTTTCCTGGCTTTCTCACCGGTCAGCACTGAAACAAATTTCTTTCAAAATCCTCTTTCTACTTTTCTGAAATGCATCAGAGGTGAGAGGCGAAAACTAGCAGGAATGCAAGTTCGCTACAACCGGGTATCAAACCCGCAACCTGCTGGTCACAAGTCAGATGCGTTAGCCACACAATTACCCGGCCTGGCATGAGGACAGAGTGTTCACCATTTAAAGTATAAAGTTACAGAAAATGAATAAACTAGCCGATAGAAAAGATTTGCCATAGTTCATTACTTAAAGCCACATTAAAGTCAAAACAATGGGTAATTGTACCGTTTTTAAGTCGAAAATGAGTCTAGGACAATTCCCCCCCAGACAAATGCCCCCCGGACATCTCCCCCCGGACAACTCCCCCCTGGACAATTGCCCCCCAAGACAATAGCCCCCCGAGACAATTACCCCCTGGACCATTACCCCCTGGACAACTGCCCCCCGGACAATAACCCCCTGGACAACTACCCCCCGGATGATTGCCCCCCCAGACAATTACCCCCCAGGAAATTGCCCTCCTAGGACAATTGCCCCCCAGGACAATTGCCCCCCAGACAACTGCCCCCAAGACAATTACCCCCTTAAAAACACCAGGATGTTCATACCATCATATGCATATAAGGAAATTTCATAGTGAAACTCGTCAAATTTGTGAGCACTTTTCCGAGGGTCTACAATTTTTTTTCCCAAACGGTTCTTCCTCCTGACATTCTGAATCAGAGGATTATGCCAACCGACGTATTTGTCATCAAAATATCAGCAGAGAATTACACATTTAAACGCTCCTGATCTTGATTCCCTTCCTTATCCCAGCCTTATCCTAAAACCATCCATGCTGCATGCAACATGATAGAAAAGAACAGTCGTTGCGGAGCTTCTATAATGATGGCATCTCACTGTCCAGAATATGACTCCCAGCGAACCCACCAATATTAAATTTGTCAAATTCAACTCTAACCGCGGATCCCTGAAATTGACAGAATCTGATTTCAAGAAGGCGGTTCTGGTGGCCATATTGTAAATCGCAGCACGGCCATTTCGACAGGAACTTACGAAAAACGTTTTCACTGAAATTGACGGAATATGATTTCAAGATGGCGGATCTGGCAGCGATACTGTTAATCAGAACGCGGCCATTTCCGAAAGGAAACTTCCTCTATAAATCTCCCAAAAAATACAAAAAAAATCATTAAGATCAGACAAATGGTTCTCCATGAAATTGACGGAATCTGATTTCAAGCTTGCGGCTGTGCGGCCATATTTTCGAAAGGAAACTTCCTCTAGTCACCCCAAACACTCACACAAAAAAACAATTAATTCGGACATACGGTTCTCACTGAACTTGGTGGAATCTGATTTTAAGACTGCTGATCTGGCGGCCATATTGTAAATTGGTGTGCGGCTATTTTCGATAGGAACCTTCCTTTAGACACTCTCAAAATACACACAAAAAATCAATTTCATTGGACCAGCTGCTTTTTTATAAATGATTGGAAATGGAAAGTTTATGGCATGCATGACACCAACGGCGGACGGACGTGGGACGACATAATGCCCCGCTTCTTTTGAAGCGGTGGGATAAAAATCAGTTATTACGGCCACCAGAGCTTATTTACGTCTGTTAAGTTTGTCTATCATCCTTTGTACTAAAATAATGTGCGGTTTTGATCATTTGGCAGGCCTACTACATGGTTAGCAGACGCCATCTTTCAATAACTCGAGGAACTCCTACTCGACGTGCGTACTTCAAATTTGATCACATGAAAAATCTAGTAATCTAATCTAGTTCCAGTTGACCTCGGCCTTACAAGTGGACTCAGGGTCTGACTCTGAAATCCGACAATGACCTCATCCCAAAGCAAAAGCAGAAGAAATTGCGAATTAGATGGGGGGGAAATGTCCGGGGGGGGGGGGGGCAATTGTCCGGGGGGAATTGGCAGGGGGGAGTTGTCTGGAGGGGAGTTGTCAGGGGGAATTGTCCAGGGGGTAATAGTCCTGGGGGGCTATTGTCTGGGGGGCTATTTGCCTTTGGGGGGTAATTGTCCAGGTGGTAATTGTCTCGGGGGGTTATTGTCTTGGGGGCAATTGTCCCGGGGGGAATTGGCAGGGGGGAGTTGTCCAGGGGGCAGTTGTCTGGGGGGGAATTGTCCTGATACGGTCGAAAATAGAACGGATAACCCATCACCACACACAATGTATGAGATCGTAAAAAGCCTTAACGTCTCAGTTACTGCATTGGCTACCATGGTATACGTTTGCGAAAATGCATAGAGAAGCCCGTCATTTTCAGGGACAACCTTCGTTATCGTTCGTGTGTATTCGAACTAGGTGTTCGAGAAAGTCACGTGATAACATTGCATCTCATTAGTGCTATGATGTAGCACACTTCCATTATTACGTTAGATTGAGAGAGTAAGATTGCTCATTCTAAACCTGTATTTTATTTTCTTGTATTGATGATAAATGAATAAGTGATGATCAGCCTGTGCCTTGGTTTCTGTTTACGATGTCGATAAACTTGGGTTTCCTCTAGAATCGATATAAAACGATCAAGTGAATGGATTTTGTTCCGACGTATTGAATATTCACGTGATGTTTACGTCGCTAATACGTCACTGCGGAGATTTACCACGAAAATCTGCCAACCGTCGGCGATCACCTAACTAAACAAATAAATAATGCGACAGACATGGTAGGATCTGTACTAGTTTCTTTTTTTTCCCCTGCCATTGACTGGAACTTTCACAAACCGCACCTTTACATATCGTTAAAAATCATAATAATTGCTTTTTTTTACATGGTAAAATTAAATTTAGATCTACTTTTATTTTATAAACAAACCTTTTTACATTTGGATTTTAATGTGACTTTAACGATTGCTTTACACCTTATATTATGATTTTGATTCCTATAGGCTTTCGGCCGATATATTTTTCCCTTCGGTTACGTTACACGTTAACAATTGTTTGCTTCTATAAAGGCGTTAAAAGGTTCCTTTTATCCCTGCAGTATAATTCTTTCACCATAGTACGAGCTCGAGGTACTTCGAATTGTACGACAACGTTGGAGGTCGACAGTGAGTAGCAGACTCGATTTCAAGAGACGTTCTCAACCTATTTGTCCAAAATGCTAAAAAGGCCAGGCAAAATTGTAGTGTTGATCTACATCAACCAGAATGGACATGGCAGGAACCCGTATTTTATTTACCCCATTTCAACCTGTCTTCCTAGAACATCGACCCATTTAGGTAGTTAACTTGATAGACTAAAATGCACCAGAGCGCCCAAGTCATAATTATATTTAATAGGTAGGAATGCATTGTTTGGAGAAACTAGTGGGTAACGTCTTATTAAACTCAGTAGATATTCCATATACAATTTACCGTTTCTAAATCTGTAGACGCCATGCCAATTAAAATAACATATGAAAAAAAACGATGAATTACGACTGAGAAAGTAATCATAATAAAGTAGGTAAGCCAAAGCTAGTAAATTATCAGAAAAGAAGAAAGACAAAAGTTATGATAATTTTTTCTGTGGTATCTTTAATGTGCTAAGTAACCTCTTTGGCAATTTTAGACTTTGTGCTTTATGTTTCAAGAAATACCTTTCGAAATGTCAAATCAGTGTGAGTGTGATGGCGTACTGATGGTACCATGTTTAATGTAATGAAATCGGACAGAGTTACCGATTACAAGACGATCATCTTGTTATTTAAAAGCCCGAAGTTGCACCTCTTCATTGAATGGAATTGTACATTGTGTACGATCGCAAAGAAAATATATCTTATTGTACTAATCGGTATTGTACATGAAATTTTGGTTTGCGGCATAAAAATTAAGAAGTCTCTGTAAGGTTTGCTTGTGAGACATGTAAGCCTTCACATGCTTTCGTTATTTTCAATAATCAACGTTCGGCTAGTTCATATAGCTGCTAGATAATACTCGAATTGAGATTCCAATAGGATTTAGTAATCACTGATTGTAAAAAATTGCTTCTTTCTCTTCACTTTTTTTTTTATCTTAATCACGGTAATCACAGAGCGGTATGCAAAGGCAGTCGAACACTGAGTTCGTAAAGATTTGTTTGTTTTTAAACCATGAACTTGAATCATACAGATACGTTAGTAAATACATAGCTATCCAGTCAAGTCAAAGAAATGGTTGATTGATTGATTTACTTAGTGGTGCTTTACGCCGCTTTTGATTGACTGAATATAGCATTACTGCGCTTTCACGATTATATTGGTCTTATCACGGAAACTTATTCATATATTTCCTGAGTTTACCAGTTTTAGGCTGGGGCTCTGAAGTGTCTTGCCCAAGAATACTCTCATGAAAAGCCCAGTGAATCCAGTGTGCTTAGAACCCGGGGCTTTCTGGTTAGGATCCCACACTTTACCACTGAGCCAAGCAGGACCCCTCAAAGAAATGGACCGGCTGGTAAATATACTGCTTGCCTTTGAAATCTTTGCACATTGAAAGGAACCAATGAGAATTAGCTCAAAGCGCTTGAAAATCACTACCGTCTATAGACAAATCAAGATTAGATGTAAAAGATTGATTGATTGTATAGTGTTTTTCAGTTTTTCGCGGTAGCCAGTGCACATATACATATTTTCTCGGACTTTCTTTTACCAGTACTCTGCAAAATATTTTTTCCAAGCCATTGGCTGCATTCCCACATAACAGCGTCGAAATTTATGTAACAGAGCGTGTTTGTGTATTTCAAACAATGTTGCGGAAAAAAAGGGATTATAGTTGGTCACGGTTCTTTTTACCAGCAGTGTTTTCAAAACACAATAACAGTACTGTCGACGGTCGATGATACCCGACATTGGTTGCTACCATTCTATCAAAAAGTGCTGATAAACCAGATTAAGGGCAATTATCCTAAATTATACATGTATAAATCCTATTCAAATATTTCGGAGTTTCAAATTACAACGACGAATTTCCTATAGAATCGCTACGCTACTGTAAACAGTTGATATTTCCTAATAATTTTGAGATTTTCCCTAGCCAAGAACTTGTCGTCCGAAGTTCACCGACACGCTCGTCATAATTCGTGCAGGTCTGTAGATATTGCTTGATCATCCTATTCGTAATAAGTTTCATAAAACCAGGCTACAATGAATTGAATAATTTAGAATCTTGTTAAAATATCATAACAGAAACATATTACAAGTTTGCACTTTGCTAATAAAACCAGAAAGTAGCTAAGTTTAACCAGTTTAGTTGTATCTACTAAAATCTAAGGAGTAGCAGACTCAGGCTCATCTGTTATTATTTTTCATCTATGTTTGAATTTTTCTACTTCGAACATTGAATCTACTCTGTGCGTTGTTTTTGTATGAAATAGAGGCAAGCAAATGCATAATATGCTCTCCTACCGGTGGCAGTGTCGTCGTATATATTTTCGTTTTCGTCTTTACTCTGTAACTCAGACCACTCTAAGGTAGGCATTCTCAACTTCTTAATCATATTTACTGATGGTGTCGGTGTAACACACATATTGGTCATTGCTGTGTATAAAATAGAAAACAGAATCCCATTATAATGATAAAATACACAGTAAAAATGTGTTACACATCCCCTGTCTTTTTTTAACTTGGTTTGATTTTCTGACATAAATAATATCAAATGGCTTAGAAACTAGTATCTGGCTGATGCATGCACCAACAAACCAGCCTTTTGCCTATAAGGCGAACTAGGCGGAGACATCCCTTGACCCCATGGCTTAGACATTGCATTTGAATTTAAGAAAAAAGGAGAAGGTTCTAAGTTTGGAAAAACTTGGAATTAAATGTCGAAAGAGAATTAGGACAGGTTGACAGATTGAGATTGAAAGCAAAATATAGAGAATGGACACACACATAACCAGCCAACATTGCGTATATCCTTGTAGAGCCTGGATCACAGGTTGCAGTCTTTTTCTCATACTTCTCAGTGGTTTAAACAGCTCGATCAGTTGCAGCTGCCGTATGGTCAGGGGATACCTGAATTCAGTTCATATAAGAGGCATAAATACCGGTTTGTCGGTGTATGCAGCAGCCGGATCATAGAAATCAAACCCGGTATATAAAAATACAGGGTTGGGGGTGCATGGCTTCTTATACCAGTTATATCATTGTCTCTGTAATTCAACGGCGTTACAGAGTAACCTGAAGATACACCACAGTCTATAACAGTTGTATAGAATGCGTAATATATATTTCTGAACGTTTTTTATATTAACATTTAAAAATTTAATACATTTTTTTCATTTACCCCTTCCACATAAAAACCGGATCAAATGGCATAACCATTCCAGGTAACAAACTATCGCAGTTGAATTATAACAGAATTGAGCCATGCTGTGGTTAAAGGGGTCTTAACCCATTAGCACACAATCCCACCTTTTAACGACCTTTCTAACGACCCTTAGAAAGAAGACTTTTGAAAATATTGTGGGAAAAGGAGAAATGCTGATTACTAGCATTTTCTCCTTTTCCTACAATTTTTTTCTTCCCTGCTGGAAACAGATTTCATTTTTTTGAGTTATGTTTATCTTGTCGTCTGCATGTGCTTTCAATTTGGACCAGTCTAAAATTTTGTCGTTTAGTAAAGAGTTAATCCGTCTCCGCGGTGCATGATACTGAGCACGTTATCGTATGATCATGAATCCATGCATGGATCAATAAAGTCCATTTTGTATAACAACAAACGGAATATTGAGGTAATCTGGTTCTTGGAAATGCAAAATATTGACTAATAAAACAAAAAGTTTCGACCCAAGTCAGTTTGCACGGGCTGATCTGGGTCGGTACTTTTAGCAGATAGATTAAGCCCCTTTTCACACGCGTGGCTCAACTGTGTTTTGCCATTTCTTCTGTGAAGACTATTGCTCTTTTGTAAGGCAGCTCGACTGACCTTCTCTACACCAATACACCATCTGACAAATTAAGGGGAAAGTGGGGGGTTAAGCAGGCGCTGATCATCTTTCAAAGAAGAGCAAAACTTTAAAATGAATCAATGCATTTCAATTTCAATTCCTGTTATTTGTTTTATCATGGCCGGACTAAAAAATAAAAAACATGTTATAGCAATGCCAGTGTGCAGACTGCGTTCCAGGTTCAGATTATTAATAAGTCTTTTATTTTTTTGTGCGTTAATACTACAACCCAGAGAGTTGATATTTTTTTTATTACAGTGTAAATGTGAATTTGTTCCACGCAAGAGTTAACCAATATTATCATAGAAAGTACATTTATATTCGTAGAAAGCAAATTGTTGTATTAAGATTTCCATTGAGGCTACTGTTTGAAATTGCCCTTGTCCTTGCAATATGGATCGTGTTACTTATTTTATTGTCCGGGGATGTTCATCTAAACCCCGGGCCTTCTTCTAGTGAAGGGTCAACTTCTTCATATACTAACGACTTGTATAATTTTTTAAATTATCCAAACCATTTATCGACAGTGCATAATAACGTCCAAAGTTTACGGCATAAAGTTGACGTATTGTTCGTAGAATTCTCTAGATTTGATGTAATTTCGTTCTCTGAAACATGGCTTGATAAAAATAACTCATCGACTGAACTTTTGTTTCCTTCCTTCCATTGTCCGGAGCGTAAAGATCGTGAAAATGAGCCTTATGGAGGAGTCATCATTTATATCAAAGATAATTTATCTTATGTAAGAAGACATGACCTTGAACTTGATGCATTAGAATGTGTTTGGGTACACATTAAATTGGGTAATAATAGAAATGTTTTATATGGTGTAATTTACAGGCCACCAAATTCGCCATCAGTATATAATTCTTTAATTGAGGAGTCTATAGGTCGTGCTATCGACACAAATATTACTGACATCATAATAACAGGAGATTTTAATTGGAATCAGTTGAATGCAAACCATTTGAACAAGGAAAATTCTCTTTGCTCACAATTTAGTTTATTTCAGTGTATTAATGAGCCTACTCACTATACTGAACATTCTGCGTCCTTAATAGATCTTCTTTTAGTATCGAATAAACATTCAGTCCTTGTAACAGGAGTTGGAGAACCTTGTCTTGATAACCATGTTCGCTATCATTGCCCTATATTTGGAGTATTCAATTTTATCAAACCAAAACACAAGTCGTTCAGACGGACCATTTGGATGTATGATGTGGGTAATTATGATGATTTCAGGTTGGAGCTCACGAACTTTGATTGGAATGCCTTAAAAAGTGAGAATATAAATACGTATGCTATGAATATCACAAATGCAATATTACAAAACGCGTCAAAGTTTATTCCTAATAAAAATGTATTTGTTAGACCTCATGAACCTCCATGGATTACCAACGAAATCAAATTGAAAATAAGAAAAAGGAAAAGACTGTACAGGAAGGCGAGACATAGTAACAACGAACATCAATGGCATAAATTTAGAACGTTACGAAATGAAATCATTACTCTTATCCGTCAAAGAAAAGAAGAACACTTTGATATTTTAGCATCCAAACTGAATTCTGGATCTTTGACTTCTCGTGACTGGTTGAAAACTATAAAACAATTTATGCACCCATCTCAGGTTAAAACTTCACAGGTACCTTCTCTTTTTGATGAAGGGAGAAATATGTTAATACTTGATGAAACCGAAAAGGCTAACTTACTTAACGATTTTTTTGCAAGCCAGTCAAGTGTTGACGACTCCGCTAAATCTTTGCCAGCTGATTATTATCCAGCTCCCTATGTTACACTAGATTTTATTGAGGTTACCCCTGAGGAAGTTTACAAGGTTCTGAAGAATTTGAATATAGGAAAAGCTTCTGGTCCAGATGGAATACACAACAGGATTCTTTGTGAAGGAGCCCCCCAACTTGCTTTCCCTCTCTGTGATCTGTTTAATGCCTCTCTTAGTTTATGTGCCGTGCCTT
The DNA here is from genome assembly GCA_943736015.1 of Tridacna crocea. Classification (NCBI taxonomy): domain Eukaryota; kingdom Metazoa; phylum Mollusca; class Bivalvia; order Cardiida; family Cardiidae; genus Tridacna; species Tridacna crocea. Next base: position 18,567,856 of record OX031063.1, on the reverse strand, counting down.
CGTCATGGAAAATGTCAAATGTCTGTCCCATCTTTAAGGGTGGAGACCCATCTATTCAATCTAATTATAGACCAGTCTCTCTTCTGAATACATGTACTATCGAAAAGGTACTAGAAAAAATTATTTTTAATCATGTCTTCTCCTATCTTTCCCAATCCATTTTTTTACTCCGTTTCAATCTAGTTTTTTGCCTGGTGATTCCACAGTTAATCAATCACTGTTACTTTATCACAATATTTGCAAAGCTTTGGATAATGGACATGAGTTCCGCATGGTATTTTTTGATGTGAGTAAGGCATTCGACAAAGTATGGCATAAAGGTCTCTTATTTAAATTGCATCAGGCTGGGGTTCAAGGTAGGCTTTTAGAATGGTTTACTGATTATCTTTCAGATAAATATCAAAGAGTTGTTCTCAATGGGAGCTACTCTGATTTAAGTATTTTAAGAGCAGGTGTCCCTCAAGGGTCTATATTGGGTCCATTATTATTTTTAGTTTACATTAATGATATAGTCGATAATCTGGAGACTAATATAAACCTCTTTGCAGATGACACTAGCCTATCTCTAGAGATTGATAATCCTGATTCCTGCGGGGCTAAATTGCAGTCTGATATAAATAATATTAATGATTGGGCACAAAAATGGATAGTCAAATTCAACCCTTTAAAATCTGAGTCATTAGTTATTACACGTAAAAATATAAAACTTGTACATCCTGACTTATTTATGTCGAATACAAAAATACCAGATGTTCAAATTCACAATCATTTAGGCATATATTTATCTCATGACGGTACATGGGAATGTCACATCAAAAACTCCGTGGACAAAGCTTGGATTAGAATAAATATAATGCGCACTCTTAAACGTCGTTTAGATAGGAAATCGCTCCAAACTATTTATTTTTCCTTTATACGCCCCTTAATTGAATATACAGATGTAGTATGGGATAACTGTCCACAATATTTGAAAGAACAACTTGACAAAATTCAGATAGAATCTGCTAGGATAGTGATTGGCTGTACAAAATTAGCATCCCTTAATGATCTTGCCAAGGAGGCAGGATGGGAATCCCTGCAAGACAGAAGGCGCAAGCATAAACTTATCTTATATTTTAAAATGGTCAAAGGTTTAAGTCCTAACACCTTGAGCTCATTAGTACCTCAAAATGTCGGTAGCATAACCCCATACAGCCTCCGTGGGTCTCAAAATCATCGAATTCCTCAATGTAGAACCGAACTTTATAAAAAGTCTTTCCTTCCAACAGTCATTGAAATATGGAACGAGCTACCAATTGAAATACGAAATGAAGATTCATTATCGTGTTTCAAGTACTATCTGAATCGGGACAAACCTAGTCCCAATAAGCTGTACTTTATTGGGGAAAGGAAGCTACAGGTTATACATACTCAAATCAGAAACAAATGTAGCTCTCTCAATCACCACTTATTTCTGAAAAATATTGTTGACTCTCCTCTCTGTACTTGTGGTGGGATTGAGACGAGTGAACATTTCTTTTTTGAATGTAATAATAATGATGCTACCAGGACTAGTCTATTTAATGCAATATTGGTATTTGGTAATATTGATCTTGAAATGTTACTCTTTGGGAAAGGTAATCTACTTTATCGTGATAACGAGAAAATTTTTCTTGAAGTCCAAAACTTTATTTGGCTAAGCAATCGATTTCCAGTTTGATAATTCTGATTTTTACCTTTATAAAAAATTCATCAAGAATACAGACACTTTCTATAGAATGGAACAATTTATATTTTCATCGTATAAAAGCCATTTAAGAACACTCCCTCTCCTTATCTTCCTTATCCTATCTTTTCCATTACCTTATCTTTCTTCTTTCTCTCTTGTAATTCTCTCTAACTCATTTCATAGTTTTCAATCAAAATATCTTTTCCAAAATAATATTGAATAATATTATCCTTTTTTCGCTGTATAGCATATTAGTTTAAATTTGTGATTTGTACTCGCTAGTTTTGGCTTTCAACTTGGAGAAGAACATTATAAGCATAGCTTTCGTTCTTATCCATTTTGCATATAAAAATTTTGAACTGTATTTATAAATCATCTTGTACATTTTAGTTGATTTTGCAAATAAAATATGTTTAAACTAAGGTTTGCTGGTGAGATATGTAAGCCTTCACATGCTTTCGTTATTTTCAATAATCAACGTTCGGCTAGTTCATATAGCTGCTAGATAATACTCGAATTGAGATTCCAATAGGATTTAGTAATCACTGATTGTAAAAAATTGCTTCTTTCTCTTCACTTTTTTTTTTTATCTTAATCACGGTAATCACAGAGCGGTATGCAAAGGCAGTCGAACACTGAGTTCGTAAAGATTTGTTTGTTTTTAAACCATGAACTTGAATCATACAGATACGTTAGTAAATACATAGCTATCCAGTCAAGTCAAAGAAATGGTTGATTGATTGATTTACTTAGTGGTGCTTTACGCCGCTTTTGATTGACTGAATATAGCATTACTGCGCTTTCACGATTATATTGGTCTTATCACGGAAACTTATTCATATATTTCCTGAGTTTACCAGTTTTAGGCTGGGGCTCTGAAGTGTCTTGCCCAAGAATACTCTCATGAAAAGCCCAGTGAATCCAGTGTGCTTAGAACCCGGGGCTTTCTGGTTAGGATCCCACACTTTACCACTGAGCCAAGCAGGACCCCTCAAAGAAATGGACCGGCTGGTAAATATACTGCTTGCCTTTGAAATCTTTGCACATTGAAAGGAACCAATGAGAATTAGCTCAAAGCGCTTGAAAATCACTACCGTCTATAGACAAATCAAGATTAGATGTAAAAGATTGATTGATTGTATAGTGTTTTTCAGTTTTTCGCGGTAGCCAGTGCACATATACATATTTTCTCGGACTTTCTTTTACCAGTACTCTGCAAAATATTTTTTCCAAGCCATTGGCTGCATTCCCACATAACAGCGTCGAAATTTATGTAACAGAGCGTGTTTGTGTATTTCAAACAATGTTGCGGAAAAAAAGGGATTATAGTTGGTCACGGTTCTTTTTACCAGCAGTGTTTTCAAAACACAATAACAGTACTGTCGACGGTCGATGATACCCGACATTGGTTGCTACCATTCTATCAAAAAGTGCTGATAAACCAGATTAAGGGCAATTATCCTAAAATATACATGTATAAATCCTATTCAAATATTTCGGAGTTTCAAATTACAACGACGAATTTCCTATAGAATCGCTACGCTACTGTAAACAGTTGATATTTCCTAATAATTTTGAGATTTTCCCTAGCCAAGAACTTGTCGTCCGAAGTTCACCGACACGCTCGTCATAATTCGTGCAGGTCTGTAGATATTGCTTGATCATCCTATTCGTAATAAGTTTCATAAAACCAGGCTACAATGAATTGAATAATTTAGAATCTTGTTAAAATATCATAACAGAAACATATTACAAGTTTGCACTTTGCTAATAAAACCAGAAAGTAGCTAAGTTTAACCAGTTTAGTTGTATCTACTAAAATCTAAGGAGTAGCAGACTCAGGCTCATCTGTTATTATTTTTCATCTATGTTTGAATTTTTCTACTTCGAACATTGAATCTACTCTGTGCGTTGTTTTTGTATGAAATAGAGGCAAGCAAATGCATAATATGCTCTCCTACCGGTGGCAGTGTCGTCGTATATATTTTCGTTTTCGTCTTTACTCTGTAACTCAGACCACTCTAAGGTAGGCATTCTCAACTTCTTAATCATATTTACTGATGGTGTCGGTGTAACACACATATTGGTCATTGCTGTGTATAAAATAGAAAACAGAATCCCATTATAATGATAAAATACACAGTAAAAATGTGTTACACATCCCCTGTCTTTTTTTAACTTGGTTTGATTTTCTGACATAAATAATATCAAATGGCTTAGAAACTAGTATCTGGCTGATGCATGCACCAACAAACCAGCCTTTTGCCTATAAAGCGAACTAGGCGGAGACATCCCTTGACCCCATGGCTTAGACATTGCATTTGAATTTAAGAAAAAAGGAGAAGGTTCTAAGTTTGGAAAAACTTGGAATTAAATGTCGAAAGAGAATTAGGACAGGTTGACAGATTGAGATTGAAAGCAAAATATAGAGAATGGACACACACATAACCAGCCAACATTGCGTATATCCTTGTAGAGCCTGGATCACAGGTTGCAGTCTTTTTCTCATACTTCTCAGTGGTTTAAACAGCTCGATCAGTTGCAGCTGCCGTATGGTCAGGGGATACCTGAATTCAGTTCATATAAGAGGCATAAATACCGGTTTGTCGGTGTATGCAGCAGTCGGATCATAGAAATCAAACCCGGTATATAAAAATACAGGGTTGGGGGTGCATGGCTTCTTATACCAGTTATATCATTGTCTCTGTAATTCAACGGCGTTACAGAGTAACCTGAAGATACACCACAGTCTATAACAGTTGTATAGAATGCGTAATATATATTTCTGAACGTTTTTTATATTAACATTTAAAAATTTAATACATTTTTTTCATTTACCCCTTCCACATAAAAACCGGATCAAATGGCATAACCATTCCAGGTAACAAACTATCGCAGTTGAATTATAACAGAATTGAGCCATGCTGTGGTTAAAGGGGTCTTAACCCATTAGCACACAATCCCACCTTTTAACGACCTTTCTAACGACCCTTAGAAAGAAGACTTTTGAAAATATTGTGGGAAAAGGAGAAATGCTGATTACTAGCATTTTCTCCTTTTCCTACAATTTTTTTCTTCCCTGCTGGAAACAGATTTCATTTTTTTGAGTTATGTTTATCTTGTCGTCTGCATGTGCTTTCAATTTGGACCAGTCTAAAATTTTGTCGTTTAGTAAAGAGTTAATCCGTCTCCGCGGTGCATGATACTGAGCACGTTATCGTATGATCATGAATCCATGCATGGATCAATAAAGTCCATTTTGTATAACAACAAACGGAATATTGAGGTAATCTGGTTCTTGGAAATGCAAAATATTGACTAATAAAACAAAAAGTTTCGACCCAGGTCAGTTTGCACGGGCTGATCTGGGTCGGTACTGTTAGCAGATAGATTAAGCCCCTTTTCACACGCGTGGCTCAACTGTGTTTTGCCATTTCTTCTGTGAAGACTATTGCTCTTTTGTAAGGCAGCTCGACTGACCTTCTCTACACCAATACACCATCTGACAAATTAAGGGGAAAGTGGGGGGTTAAGCAGGCGCTGATCATCTTTCAAAGAAGAGCAAAACTTTAAAATGAATCAATGCATTTCAATTTCAATTCCTGTTATTTGTTTTATCATGGCCGGACTAAAAAATAAAAAACATGTTATAGCAATGCCAGTGTGCAGACTGCGTTCCAGGTTCAGATTATTAATAAGTCTTTTATTTTTTTGTGCGTTAATACTACAACCCAGAGAGTTGATATTTTTTTTATTACAGTGTAAATGTGAATTTGTTCCACGCAAGAGTTAACCAATATTATCATAGAAAGTACATTTATATTCGTAGAAAGCAAATTGTTGTATTAAGATTTCCATTGAGGCTACTGTTTGAAATTGCCCTTGTCCTTGCAATATGGATCGTGTTACTTATTTTATTGTCCGGGGATGTTCATCTAAACCCCGGGCCTTCTTCTAGTGAAGGGTCAACTTCTTCATATACTAACGACTTGTATAATTTTTTAAATTATCCAAACCATTTATCGACAGTGCATAATAACGTCCAAAGTTTACGGCATAAAGTTGACGTATTGTTCGTAGAATTCTCTAGATTTGATGTAATTTCGTTCTCTGAAACATGGCTTGATAAAAATAACTCATCGACTGAACTTTTGTTTCCTTCCTTCCATTGTCCGGAGCGTAAAGATCGTGAAAATGAGCCTTATGGAGGAGTCATCATTTATATCAAAGATAATTTATCTTATGTAAGAAGACATGACCTTGAACTTGATGCATTAGAATGTGTTTGGGTACACATTAAATTGGGTAATAATAGAAATGTTTTATATGGTGTAATTTACAGGCCACCAAATTCGCCATCAGTATATAATTCTTTAATTGAGGAGTCTATAGGTCGTGCTATCGACACAAATATTACTGACATCATAATAACAGGAGATTTTAATTGGAATCAGTTGAATGCAAACCATTTGAACAAGGAAAATTCTCTTTGCTCACAATTTAGTTTATTTCAGTGTATTAATGAGCCTACTCACTATACTGAACATTCTGCGTCCTTAATAGATCTTCTTTTAGTATCGAATAAACATTCAGTCCTTGTAACAGGAGTTGGAGAACCTTGTCTTGATAACCATGTTCGCTATCATTGCCCTATATTTGGAGTATTCAATTTTATCAAACCAAAACACAAGTCGTTCAGACGGACCATTTGGATGTATGATGTGGGTAATTATGATGATTTCAGGTTGGAGCTCACGAACTTTGATTGGAATGCCTTAAAAAGTGAGAATATAAATACGTATGCTATGAATATCACAAATGCAATATTACAAAACGCGTCAAAGTTTATTCCTAATAAAAATGTATTTGTTAGACCTCATGAACCTCCATGGATTACCAACGAAATCAAATTGAAAATAAGAAAAAGGAAAAGACTGTACAGGAAGGCGAGACATAGTAACAACGAACATCAATGGCATAAATTTAGAACGTTACGAAATGAAATCATTACTCTTATCCGTCAAAGAAAAGAAGAACACTTTGATATTTTAGCATCCAAACTGAATTCTGGATCTTTGACTTCTCGTGACTGGTTGAAAACTATAAAACAATTTATGCACCCATCTCAGGTTAAAACTTCACAGGTACCTTCTCTTTTTGATGAAGGGAGAAATATGTTAATACTTGATGAAACCGAAAAGGCTAACTTACTTAACGATTTTTTTGCAAGCCAGTCAAGTGTTGACGACTCCGCTAAATCTTTGCCAGCTGATTATTATCCAGCTCCCTATGTTACACTAGATTTTATTGAGGTTACCCCTGAGGAAGTTTACAAGGTTCTGAAGAATTTGAATATAGGAAAAGCTTCTGGTCCAGATGGAATACACAACAGGATTCTTTGTGAAGGAGCCCCCCAACTTGCTTTCCCTCTCTGTGATCTGTTTAATGCCTCTCTTAGTTTATGTGCCGTGCCTTCGTCATGGAAAATGTCAAATGTCTGTCCCATCTTTAAGGGTGGAGACCCATCTATTCAATCTAATTATAGACCAGTCTCTCTTCTGAATACATGTACTATCGAAAAGGTACTAGAAAAAATTATTTTTAATCATGTCTTCTCCTATCTTTCCCAATCCATTTTTTTACTCCGTTTCAATCTAGTTTTTTGCCTGGTGATTCCACAGTTAATCAATCACTGTTACTTTATCACAATATTTGCAAAGCTTTGGATAATGGACATGAGTTCCGCATGGTATTTTTTGATGTGAGTAAGGCATTCGACAAAGTATGGCATAAAGGTCTCTTATTTAAATTGCATCAGGCTGGGGTTCAAGGTAGGCTTTTAGAATGGTTTACTGATTATCTTTCAGATAAATATCAAAGAGTTGTTCTCAATGGGAGCTACTCTGATTTAAGTATTTTAAGAGCAGGTGTCCCTCAAGGGTCTATATTGGGTCCATTATTATTTTTAGTTTACATTAATGATATAGTCGATAATCTGGAGACTAATATAAACCTCTTTGCAGATGACACTAGCCTATCTCTAGAGATTGATAATCCTGATTCCTGCGGGGCTAAATTGCAGTCTGATATAAATAAGATTAATGATTGGGCACAAAAATGGATAGTCAAATTCAACCCTTTAAAATCTGAGTCATTAGTTATTACACGTAAAAATATAAAACTTGTACATCCTGACTTATTTATGTCGAATACAAAAATACCAGATGTTCAAATTCACAAGCATTTAGGCATATATTTATCTCATGACGGTACATGGGAATGTCACATCAAAAACTCCGTGGACAAAGCTTGGATTAGAATAAATATAATGCGCACTCTTAAACGTCGTTTAGATAGGAAATCGCTCCAAACTATTTATTTTTCCTTTATACGCCCCTTAATTGAATATGCAGATGTAGTATGGGATAACTGTCCACAATATTTGAAAGAACAACTTGACAAAATTCAGATAGAATCTGCTAGGATAGTGATTGGCTGTACAAAATTAGCATCCCTTAATGATCTTGCCAAGGAGGCAGGATGGGAATCCCTGCAAGACAGAAGGCGCAAGCATAAACTTATCTTATATTTTAAAATGGTCAAAGGTTTAAGTCCTAACACCTTGAGCTCATTAGTACCTCAAAATGTCGGTAGCATAACCCCATACAGCCTCCGTGGGTCTCAAAATCATCGAATTCCTCAATGTAGAACCGAACTTTATAAAAAGTCTTTCCTTCCAACAGTCATTGAAATATGGAACGAGCTACCAATTGAAATACGAAATGAAGATTCATTATCGTGTTTCAAGTACTATCTGAATCGGGACAAACCTAGTCCCAATAAGCTGTACTTTATTGGGGAAAGGAAGCTACAGGTTATACATACTCAAATCAGAAACAAATGTAGCTCTCTCAATCACCACTTATTTCTGAAAAATATTGTTGACTCTCCTCTCTGTACTTGTGGTGGGATTGAGACGAGTGAACATTTCTTTTTTGAATGTAATAATAATGATGCTACCAGGACTAGTCTATTTAATGCAATATCGGTATTTGGTAATATTGATCTTGAAATGTTACTCTTTGGGAAAGGTAATCTACTTTATCGTGATAACGAGAAAATTTTTCTTGAAGTCCAAAACTTTATTTGGCTAAGCAATCGATTTCCAGTTTGATAATTCTGATTTTTACCTTTATAAAAAATTCATCAAGAATACAGACACTTTCTATAGAATGGAACAATTTATATTTTCATCGTATAAAAGCCATTTAAGAACACTCCCTCTCCTTATCTTCCTTATCCTATCTTTTCCATTACCTTATCTTTCTTCTTTCTCTCTTGTAATTCTCTCTAACTCATTTCATAGTTTTCAATCAAAATATCTTTTCCAAAATAATATTGAATAATATTATCCTTTTTTCGCTGTATAGCATATTAGTTTAAATTTGTGATTTGTACTCGCTAGTTTTGGCTTTCAACTTGGAGAAGAACATTATAAGCATAGCTTTCGTTCTTATCCATTTTGCATATAAAAATTCTGAACTGTATTTATAAATCATCTTGTACATTTTAGTTGATTTTGCAAATAAAATATGTTTAAACTAAGGTTTGCTGGTGAGATATGTAAGCCTTCACATGCTTTCGTTATTTTCAATAATCAACGTTCGGCTAGTTCATATAGCTGCTAGATAATACTCGAATTGAGATTCCAATAGGATTTAGTAATCACTGATTGTAAAAAATTGCTTCTTTCTCTTCACTTTTTTTTTTATCTTAATCACGGTAATCACAGAGCGGTATGCAAAGGCAGTCGAACACTGAGTTCGTAAAGATTTGTTTGTTTTTAAACCATGAACTTGAATCATACAGATACGTTAGTAAATACATAGCTATCCAGTCAAGTCAAAGAAATGGTTGATTGATTGATTTACTTAGTGGTGCTTTACGCCGCTTTTGATTGACTGAATGGTGCATTACTGCGCTTTCACGATTATATTGGTCTTATCACGGAAACTTATTCATATATTTCCTGAATTTACCAGTTTTAGGCTGGGGCTCTGAAGTGTCTTGCCCAAGAATACTCTCATGAAAAGCCCAGTGAATCCAGTGTGCTTAGAACCCGGGGCTTTCTGGTTAGGATCCCACACTTTACCACTGAGCCAAGCAGGACCCCTCAAAGAAATGGACCGGCTGGTAAATATACTGCTTGCCTTTGAAATCTTTGCACATTGAAAGGAACGAATGAGAATTAGCTCAAAGCGCTTGAAAATCACTACCGTCTATAGACAAATCAAGATTAGATGTAAAAGATTGATTGATTGTATAGTGTTTTTAACATTATTTCAGTTTTTCGCGGTAGCCAGTGCACATATACATACTTTCTCGGACTTTCTTTTACCAGTACTCTGCAAAATATTTTTTCCAAGCCATTGGCTGCATTCCCACATAACAGCGTCGAAATTTATGTAACAGAGCGTGTTTGTGTATTTCAAACAATGTTGCGGAAAAAAAGGGATTATAGTTGGTCACGGTTCTTTTTACCAGCAGTGTTCTCAAAACACAATAACAGTACTGTCGACGGTCGATGATACCCGACATTGGTAGCTACCATTCTATCAAAAAGTGCTGATAAACCAGATTAAGGGCAATTATCCTAAATTATACATGTATAAATCCTACTCAAATATTTCGGAGTTTCAAATTACAACGACGAATTTCCTATAGAATCGCTACGCTACTGTAAACAGTTGATATTTCCTAATAATTTTGAGATTTTCCCTAGCCAAGAACTTGTCGTCCGAAGTTCACCGACACGCTCGTCATAATTCGTGCAGGTCTGTAGATATTGCTTGATCATCCTATTCGTAATAAGTTTCATAAAACCAGGCTACAATGAATTGAATAATTTAGAATCTTATTAAAATATCATAACAGAAACATATTACAAGTTTGCACTTTGCTAATAAAACCAGAAAGTAGCTAAGTTTAACCAGTTTAGTTGTATCTACTAAAATCTAAGGAGTAGCAGACTCAGGCTCATCTGTTATTATTTTTCATCTATGTTTGAATTTTTCTACTTCGAACATTGAATCTACTCTGTGCGTTGTTTTTGTATGAAATAGAGGCAAGCAAATGCATAATATGCTCTCCTACCGGTGGCAGTGTCGTCGTATATATTTTCGTTTTCGTCTTTACTCTGTAACTCAGACCACTCTAAGGTAGGCATTCTCAACTTCTTAATCACATTTACTGATGGTGTCGGTGTAACACACATATTGGTCATTGCTGTGTATAAAATAGAAAACAGAATCCCATTATAATGATAAAATACACAGTAAAAATGTGTTACACATCCCTTGTCTTTTTTTAACTTGGTTTGATTTTCTGACATAAATAATATCAAATGGCTTAGAAACTAGTATCTGGCTGATGCATGCACAAACAAACCAGCCTTTTGCCTATAAAGCGAACTAGGCTGAGACATCCCTTGACCCCATGGCTTAGACATTGCATTTGAATTTAAGAAAAAAGGAGAAGGTTCTAAGTTTGGAAAAACTTGGAATTAAATGTCGAAAGAGAATTAGGACAGGTTGACAGATTGAGATTGAAAGCAAAATATAGAGAATGGACACACACATAACCAGCCAACATTGCGTATATCCTTGTAGAGCCTGGATCACAGGTTGCAGTCTTTCTCTCATACTTCTCAGTGGTTTAAACAGCTCGATCAGTTGCAGCTGCCGTATGGTCAGGGGATACCTGAATTCAGTTCATATAAGAGGCAAATATACCGGTTTGTCGGTGTATGCAGCAGCCGGATCATAGAAATCAAACCCGGTATATAAAAATACAGGGTTGGGGGTGCATGGCTTCTTGTACCAGTTATATCATTGTCTCTGTAATTCAACGGCGTTACAGAGTAACCTGAAGATACACCACAGTCTATAACAGTTGTATGGAATGCGTAATATATATTTCTGAACGTTTTTTATATTAACATTTAAAAATTTTATACATTTTTTTCATTTACCCCTTCCACATAAAAACCGGATCAAAAGGCATAACCATTCCAGGTAACAAACTATCGCAGTTGAATTATAACAGAATTGAGCCATGCTGTGGTTAAAGGGGTCTTAACCCATTAGCACACAATCCCACCTTTTAACGACCTTTCTAACGACCCTTAGAAAGAAGACTTTTGAAAATATTGTGGGAAAAGGAGAAATGCTGATTACTAGCATTTTCTCCTTTTCCTACAATTTTTTTCTTCCCTGCTGGAAACAGATTTCATTTTTTTGAGTTATGTTTATCTTGTCGTCTGCATGTGCTTTCAATTTGGACCAGTCTAAAATTTTGTCGTTTAGTAAAGAGTTAATCCGTCTCCGCGGTGCATGATACTGAGCACGTTATCGTATGATCATGAATCCATGCATGGATCAATAAAGTCCATTTTGTATAACAACAAACGGAATATTGAGGTAATCTGGTTCTTGGAAATGCAAAATATTGACTAATAAAACAAAAAGTTTCGACCCAGGTCAGTTTGCACGGGCTGATCTGGGTCGGTACTTTTAGCAGATAGATTAAACCCCTTTTCACACGCGTGGCTCAACTGTGTTTTGCCATTTCTTCTGTGAAGACTATTGCTCTTTTGTAAGGCAGCTCGACTGACCTTCTCTACACCAATACACCATCTGACAAATTAAGGGGAAAGTGGGGGGTTAAGCAGGCGCTGATCATCTTTCAAAGAAGAGCAAAACTTTAAAATGAATCAATGCATGAACAGCGTTTGAACCAGCGGTTTACGAAAATATCTAGAAAATACCCAAATCGAAATCTACAGATATTACAAAGAACAAATCTTTATCGCTTTTCCGTTACCTTTTTTTTTAAGTCGTTGTATTTTACTTGATGTAAGTTTCTTCGAAATTCCTTTATTTCTACACAAATCTGTTAATTATAAAGTCTATGAAATAATGAATTATATTCTTCAAAGTAGTTGATAGTTCATTTCAAAAGAAAAAGAAAATTAACTTTTGCCATTTATACTAAGAGCTATATAATATTTGTAGTACGAATAACAATGCGATATGAACGTGGTAGAAGACGAATAACATTTTTTGTTAGTCTGTCTGAAATATAGTTTTCTGAGAAACCAAATTTTGCCAAGGTATTACTGTAGATGGCCAACTGCACAATTGATGGGTATTCCGTCTGCAGTATCACTCAACAAAGTTGCCGAACTTGTTTATCTTGCAGTCGAACTCCAATCTACCTAAATAATCATTATTGTACTCAATTATGCCGACATTAATATCGTTTTTCTGCTTTTCTCACATATCCATTTTTTGTCCATGGAATTTAATTTCATCTTTTGATTTGTTTCTATTCTTTAATGTTTATAAATTTATGTTGAGCCTATTGATGGCAATGAAACATTGTAAAACGTTTTTCGTCAGTTAACTACTTTGAACTTGAACGGCATGCAATATCTCATGCTTCAGTCGAGTTTTGTGTGATAATTTGCCTCTTGTAATTTTGTACCGAGCTCGCTCAACGTCTGGGGATGTGGAAGACATCTTTACACTGAGTAAGACTAGTGTTTACGTCTGATTTATTACTAGAAATATTATTATAGGGCTGAGTGCAGATTTTTGTGTTTTCATCGAGACATAAAATGCAATTTTGCCTTATTACATTGCAAATAACGCCCGAAGGGTGTTATGTTAAGCCATGTAATAAGGCAATCTGCACTCAACCCTTATAACTGCACTCGCTTATCACTTAAATCAGTTTCGAAAATGATAGATAGAAAAAAATACGGACAAATACGTCTATCCAATGTTTCTTGTAAGATATGAATCGAATGGCGCCAACGTTTTGTGACCGACTTATTAGAATATAAATCAAAGGACTGATAGTCCTGAGGGTCGCCTGTAGGGTAATGGGTTAGAAGTTTTCACCCTTTTTTGTTGATATCTATTAAAAGCATTCAAGATACAAAATAACTTAACCACAAGACAGTATTATATGCAAGCATTTTTCTGAGTTGTCATCCTAAAATTCAAAATATCCGTATTAAAAATTACATTTAAAAAAATGTGGTGGAAATTAAAATTTAGGCACCAGGACCAGCTTTAATAAGTTCAAGGTTTTTTACTCACAGACAACAACCCTTTACAAATAAAGACCAGATTATCTTCTGGTATAGGATCTAGTGACATATTTTTAGACAAAAAATGCCCTTTTGCAACTCGCCCATATCTAATCTTAGCAGTCTAACAAAGTTTCATAAGTATTACACTGAACATAAATGGATTCTACAGCTCTATTACGGTTTCGTCTGATTTGACCTAATGATAACCTTTAGGCTTTTTCTTTTATCCCCAGGTGACCTATATTCAGTTTTGTCAAAGAAATTATTGAGACAAACAGCCGGGCAATTTCATGATCATTGGACTGAACTGTAGCCTTTGGAGCACAAACAAATATTTGACTCGGTGATCTACCTGTCCTTTGGAAATAATTTGTTTTTGTTGTTGTCGAGGGTGAGGTTTTGACCAGCAATGGACTCTATGAATGTGGCTGCTACAACTCAATAAAATCTATAACCCAACAGCATGATCATCAGCCTTTAATATTTGTCTGCGTTTTATAACGTCCCAGGGATTATAGTCCTTCCACACCAATCGAAAATTGTCTACATGTATATTGCTTTGGTGTAAATTAAATGTTTGCGATTCGCTTTATTACACTTTACAAAAACCCTTCACAAGATTACTGCATAGTGTAAATTCAGATTTTGGCAGTTACAAAAGCACCTTGCGTTCTAACACCCGCACTAATAAATTGTTGTTTAATAAATACTAGATCTAAGTTAATCGCTCATTGAAAAAAAAAAAAAACAGCAGACTTTAACAAATTTGGCCGTCTTTATGAACGAAAACCAATTAAATATAGTAAACTTCAAAGCACTCTCTCTACATAGGTCAGTGCACGCTGAAAGTAAAGGCCGGTTCAGCGAATGATTCATAAATATGTAAATTCATAAAGATTTCCGTGGTGCAAATGACGTTTATACGTCACGTGATTACAAGATCCATATTTGTCGCAAAGCTACATTCCAGAAAACACCTGAAAAGCGATAACTTGGTACAGCCTAGAAACGTGTACATTGCATACGCTATGTACGATCTCTGGTGCACCTAGATTATGGGTGTGCAAAGTATTTATTTAAAGTCTAGATTAAAAACCCGGGAAGAAGCAACGTGTAAGAATGTCTAAGAAGGCAATGCAACCATTCCATGTCGTTATAAATTCGTTAAAAAAAAATTAGTCTACTGTTGAGAAAAAAGCAATATGTTAACTCGGCATCGCCTTTCTCTGTCCGATCATAGGTTGAGCGTTGAATTGAAATAAGGTTTGCAGTTAGGATTGTAAAATTGTAAGAGTTAGAGTGTACTTCTAATGTGTAATTATCAAACAATTTTCACAGAGAATTGTCCACAAATAGAAGTAGAAAAGATGCTTGTTGTTGAAGATTTCTCAGCGTGTCCGCAGACTTGTTTAGTTCGCGGCAGCTATTTTTACGTAAACGTAATGCACTATTTTTAGAGATGATGTCTTACACAGACATCAGGCTAAGGTGTACCCTTGTGGACGAAATGTTTGTTTCAAAGGTTTGAACCGTTAAACAGCTCAGTCTTTATAGACATATTCATTATCACAAAGGCACATTTGTAAATTATTTACAACAGAAAAAAACTGGGTTGTTCACCGAATTATTAGAAAACTGTTTTATCTCGTAAACCGGAACTTGGGACAGGAAGCAGTACAAGGCCGGAGGTATGCTCACGTCACCCCATAGATCAGGACGATAACGCAAACAGGCGACTCAAAAACGGTGTTTTGGTTTCCCAGTTCTAGGCTTGTCTTTAATATCGTCCATATCACGCAAACATTTCAAAAATTCTTAACACAGTGTATTCAATTTTGTTGGTCCTTTCTCCAACAGTTCTTTCGCTATATAGATCTACATTCCATCAAATCCACGATGAATTTTTTCTGGTCAATAGTCATCTATCATCTTTTTATCCTAATCCCCGCAATAGAAAAGTTAAGATTAACTCCGTCATGAAACAAGTATTAGTGTTTAACCTCATTTGCTGACCAATCAAATGGCCCCTTATTTATTAAACCTGGCTCCCTGAACAATTAATCATTAAGAGTTCGCCACTTAATCATTTAAAAGTGTTTAAGACGAAGAGCGCATGCACCAGTGAATTGTGGAAACTCCGCCCTACTTGCCTGTCGGGCTGACATGTGCTGCACTACATGTACAAGTGTTCAATCAACCTTTGCAGGGCCGCATTTGAAACATCTAACAATTCCATTTTGATCACTGGACTATTTCATTTTTGTATCATAGAGTTTTTAAAAGCACCAGCTGTAGATCTATATCTTAGCGACAAACAATGCAGAATTCAAGTGAATTAACTCATCGTGCAGCCTCGTCTAAATCTGCACAGTTTACAAGTGTCAATGATGATTTTGGGGACGCAGGGTTAATTGACAAGGCATGATAACATGCATTAAGCGGGAAAATGAAATTTCATGACGTAAATTGTTTCGTCACAAGATATGGAGGAGATTTTTTTTTTCGGTGAAAGATCGAAATTTATTTCATCGAGTGAACTCCTCCGGTAATATTTTCACTCGTGGCTGCGCCACTTGTGAAAATATTACCGATCATCTTCACGAGATGAAATAAATTTCGATCTTTCACCGAAAAAAAGAAACAAATATTCTTTTTATTTCATGCTTTTAACCCTTTTTTGGAGGAGCTTTATCAAAATCCAGTACAGGTCTTTCCCGTTATTCACTGTGGCGTACCTCCCTCGCATAGCAACGCATTACAATATTAAGTCAAGCGCGAGAAATGTAAGGTATGTGACGTCATATTTCCCATCTGGTTGTGAGGCACGCGTAATTTACCTAGGCAACAAGAACGTGAAAATCGGTATTTTTACTGGTGGTACCAGTGTAAGATCGAAAAATATTTTCACTGCTATTTCTCGATATCCTACCGGAAAATGAAATAATAACTCTTATCCTGCTGTATAACTAATAGTAAATTTTCAATTCGATAATAATAACCTAAATATTACTGCTTCAAAGTTATTTTTTGGGTAATAATATCTCCGTATCGGTCAGTGTGGATCAAAGATCAGATTGCACATTCTGTGAAGTCTGATCTTGACCTACACTGTCCGCAAACGGTCAGCGAGTCGCGCTTAGTAGCCAAAGGGTAAAATGAAGGCGCAACCTAAAACCGGATTTTATTGGCTGTCGTGCTGTAAAGTCAATCGTTCTGTTTTGACATTTATCTCACCACAAACAGATTTCACTCGCTGTCGCACTACAGTTCAAAGGTTAAACACTAGGTCAGTTAGTGTTTATTAATTGAAAACTTAACAATTAAGACACCCCGGTCGCTCACTACGTTCGCTCCCTTAGGGTTTCTTAATTGTTAATTTTTCAATAAATAAACACTAATACATCAAATTCATTTATGCAAGAGTGATTATTCCGTTTACACAGTGCACTAAATTTAACTCAGTGACCTTGGCTTCATAGAAATCGACCGCTGACGTATTGAATGATGTAAGTGATGACGTCGACCATTCAAACTCTCGATTCACTGTTGGCATAGTGTTTTTTAGCTCCCCTGAGCACAACGTGCTCAAGGGGAGCTTTTAGGATCACCCGGTGTCCGTCGTCCGCCGTGCGTCATGCGTTCTCTAAACATCAACTCTTCCTAAACCCTGGGCCAATTTGGACCAAACTTGGCTGGAATGTTCCTTGGGAGGTCCTCTTTAAAAGTTGTTCCTTGAGTGACCCTTTTAAAAAATTCTTCGTGAAATTTTGATTCGTCAAGAAACATGGCTCTGGTGAATGGGGGCTACTTGCACTATTTGGAAATGAAGAAATTCTAGAAAATTCTTCTTCTCTGAAAACTGTGGTCAGATTAAAAAAAAAAAAAAAAAATCACAGCAATGTTCCTTGGGTGACCCTTTTAAAAAGGTGTTCGTGAAATTTTGATCTGTCAAGAAATATGGCTCTGGTGAATGGGGGCTACTTGCACTATATGGAAATGAAGAAATTCTTGAAAATTCTTCTTCTCTGAAACCTGTTGTTAGATTTTAAAATAATTTGATAGCAATGTTCCTTGGGTGAACCTTTTAAAAAAATGTTCGCGATATTTTGATCCGTCGAGAAACATGGCTCTGGTGAATGGGGGCTACTTGCACGACGGACGTGAGAACATTCTTGAAAATTCTTTGTCTCTGAAACCACTGGTCAGATTTTAAAATAATTTCAGAAATGATCCTTAAATGACCCTTATCAAAATTGTGCGGGAGATTATGATAGGTCAAGAAATATTGCTCTGGTGAATGGGGGCTACTTGCACTACATGGAAATTAAGAAACTCCTTAAAATTCTCTTTTTCTGAAACTGCTGGTCAGACTTTGAAAGGACTTTTACAGGTGACCTTTTGAAAATTGCTTGGCAAAATAATTATTTTGTTTCCAGAGTTTCAATACCTCAAAAATAAATTGACTTTGGTCGTCTCAAAAATTCAGGTGAGCGATCCAGGGCCATCTTGGCCCTCTTGTTTATTTTTAGGGTGTAAATAAATATAAACATGCATCATTTTGTCAATGTTTATTCGGTAGTTTCCTTTTTGCAAGTTTTTTAAAGAAAAAGAAATCGATCTTTTTGCATTTGACTGATTCAGCGATGGAACTATAGCCCATAGTTTGCATGAAATCTAAAATTAGATACTACACAACAATTTGCAATCAAAGCGTTGAGAACGCTGATGTGGTATTTGTCAAGGAAATCCATTGAGTGGAATTAATAGCTTGAAAGAAAAAGAGACATATTGTTCAAATATTGGCTTAATCGTCAACCCACTAAGCAAGTAAATACCTTAACGGTTGAAGGGAGAGTACTCATGTACCTTAAAACTATATTTTTGAAATATCTTTAGCCTTTTACATTTAATTTCCAATATTACAATCAATTACTTCGATCTATAAATATTCATGAGGAATCAAATGGAGTAGCGCACAATCATAGGATGAACAAGCAATGTAACGAATTGGTTTTGGAACGAAAAAACCCAGGGTCAGTTGGCAAATTTGTGTCATTGCACCAATAAAAGGCAATGAGCGAGAGAAGCTATTTTCAATGAAAAATAAGTATCTCAACGATCGATGGCTTCGCACGATGTATTTTAATATGCCATTTCAAATTACATATCTGAGTGCCACCGAAAAACTCATTTGCCTAAGAAAAAATGAGCTTAACTGGGTTTTTATCCTTCGGCTTTGCACAAAATAAGAAACATGGTTATCACAATTCAATCTTGACCTCATAGTGGTATTGTCTTCGACAAATACCACAAAACCGAAAGTAGTCCCATTGCGTTCATCATAAAATGGTATTCAGTTTTTTTCATCACATGACCCGATTCTGACCAATCAAAAAACGCTTTTTACACCTTGAGCGCAATTGTATAACGGTTAAAGGTAAAATTTAATCTTTCTTTTTTTTCTGATTAAAATGAAATACGCCTTTTTATGAACAGTGTATAAATGCATTAATTAATCCCTGGAAGTCAAAAATCGCTCCAAATTTGTGGTACAATTATTAGCTCGAGAAGTCCATGCATAACAGAGCCACTGAATTGAGGCAGTTTTATTAGCACTTGCCAATTTTGACTGATTTTGTCAACTGAAAATTGCTATCACGACCCGTAATATTACAACAAACATCATGCACTCTCACAGTTCTTGGCGCTTTTTGACTTTCGTTGTTTATCACTGTTTATCGGATATAAATACAGAAATTTTGTAAAAGAAAGTGGTTCGCATACGAGAATTTAACCATCATTTTAACATGAAAAATTCAAAAGAAGAAATTCTAACTTACTTAAACTTTCACCAGAGTACACATCAGGTGGGTGTTCAGGCTCTGTTGTATCATTCCGAATGTATTCCTCCTGGTTTTCCATATCCCAAATCTCCCTGACATCAAAGTCCTCAATGCTAGATCCTTTAGTTGCTAAATTTGTGTCACCACTTCCACATGAACTAAATTCACCTGACTCGGCATACTCGTCTACTGCTTGTACGTTGTCTTCTAAACGAATGATTTTTTTCGAATTATCACTACACTGATTATACTTTCTAAGCTTTGTTTCAAATCTAAACTCAGCATTAAATATAAACATTTGTAAACGGATTAACAAGCTTCTCTCTCTCCCTATCTCTCTTATTGTTATCCCAAAGTCCTGTTGTCATTTGTTGCGTTGTCCAAATACAGCGTATCGTCTTATTAAAACAATATGAGCTTGTTAGCGCTAAATAAACGAATGATAAAAAAAGATGAAAGAAATAAAATGAACCTCTATAAAATGTGAAAAATATGTCGTTTCGGCCAGAATATTGTCAGAACGTTGGAGACAGAATGCTTCAAGTACCAGATTGGGTAGCACATTGTGCTAGTTCTACTAATTCTCCGAAAGTAACACAGGTTAGGATATGCAATTTATGGGTAAAGTTACAAAGGTTTATAAGAAGACTTTGCGCAGAAATTAACAACATTTATAAGTGATAAGGTTGAAAAATACAGCCTCAAAACCCCACTTACTTGATATTGCACCAGTGTTCATTGTCTGTGAGTTTAGCAGTATATTTTGATGTCGATGTGGCAGTTTGTTATACCTTGGTGTAGTATGATGATTCAAATACTCATCTAAAGAACAGAACAGCTAATTAGTGCTTTTATCTCTGTCACCACTAAATTTAAAATCATATCGTGGAATTTATGAAGGGCCCCATCGATGGAATCCGCGGACATTTGGGATTTTGACAAGTTTGCTTTCTATAACCTAATACGTAAGCAAAAGCAACCAATTGTAAAATCTAAATGCATGAACCCTTATCATTTGAATCTACCTTTAACACATTTCTAGAATGGGATTTAAAAATGCTTTGTGAATTATATGGTGTTCTACATGATTATTTTCTACTTCTTTTCTAATATTTGACCTGGTGACCTATTGTTTCACTCCACCTGACTCATTTTTAAACTGCTACCAGATATTATCAAGACAAATACTATGACGAACTTTCAAGTATATTGGACTTCAAATGTTGCCTCTAGAGCGTACACAAGTGTTTTCTTATTTAACCAGGTGGCCTAGTTTTTGACCCGATGTAATCCATTTTAGACTTCTCATCAAAGGCATTATCAAGACTAACATCCTGGCCAAGTTTCATGAAATGTGGTCGCTACAGTGTACACAAGGCTTTTCTAAGATTTGACCTAGAGATCTATTTTTCTTTCGTCCGACATGAACCATTTTCGACCACGTCTGAGGTATCATCTAGACAAATATCCTGACCAATTTTCATGAGTATCTGACCGAAAATGTACCCCCGCCCAACAGTGTACACAGGAGTTTTTTTTAACTTTGAAAGTAACACAACTTCGTGTTGGCTTAGCGGTGTGGTTTAGCCAATCAAAAGGTGTTTTACTTTCAAATTAAGAGCTTTTTTTAGACTTAGGCTGAAAACATTCTTTTAGGAATGGTTGGTGAACACGGACCCGAAGACGTACGACTTTTAGTTATTCCCATATAGATTTAGACTATAACCCAGAACGAAGACGATTTTTTCTTAAATCAAAAACGGTGTCGCGCCTAACGAGCTACAGCGTGCTGCAGGCAAGGCCCGCATCTCACTGTCGCTCATTTTAAGCCAATAATCGAATTTGAAACTTTGCTGTTGAACATATTGGCCAAATATTATAGGTGAATTACATCTTTACATCTTTTCTTCACCATTCTATTTTCTCCTTTTTCTTCACTTTCCAGTTTTCTTTTTTTTTTCACTAGTTTCTTTTTTCTTCACTTTTTTTCTATCACATAAAAATGTTTTTTGTTCCTTGTTACGTGTATATATGTAAAACGTCAGAGATTGTAAGATGTGGAGAGAGATAGATCCCCGACCCTCCTACATCATTATACGGGGACAATAAACTTTATTAAAAAAAAAATATATATATATATATATTATAGGTGAAAAGTGTATTTTTAAGTATCACACTTTATTTCAAAGATTATTTTCATTTTTTTTTTGTCTAATCGATTTTTTTTTTCAATATATGCAGAGGGGTATTAATATTTGCAATTTACGGTGGGAGAGCAAAAACTAGTCGGCTTTCATTGTAACCGCCCAATACTCGTAATCAAGATAAGTCCATTTCATTTGTTTTAGGAAAGGTCGTCGCAGATCACTATGAGAATAACACATTTTTTTTCCATTCGATTTCAGAAATGCAAAGGCAGTAAACTTTGACTAGTAGCCCCTGTGATGTGACCATTTACACACAGTGTATTACAAGGGATTAAATCCACAAGAAAAGAAGCAGCCTTAAAAGACAGATATTTTTCTTTACAATGACCATTACTATATAGTGTTGCTTTTATGACTCGGTAAAATTATCGTTCATGAGCCAAATTCTATCCAAGACATCTGCTTTATACAAGATGGGCCAAGATATTCTTCATTTTTCTGTCATTATTTGATCGTATGCAGGGTTTATCTCCATCGCAACCATGCATTTAGATCTCATTTTGCCTTCTTTGGCATACTGATAAAGTTTAGCAATGATGCTTTTAGCATTTGCTGAAGCAGCGGTTTTCGGAGAAGGCATATATCTTTCAAAATGAGACTGCAATTGCTTACTTGTTTCTTCAAACTTTGGATGTGTTTCTTCATCAACTACAGAGTGCAATAGTGTTTGTTCATCATCGTAAAGATCGCGAAAGGTTTGTACATCATCGATGAGATTGTCCCCATTTCCTGTGTCGTTTTCATCAAAATTCATGTATCTATCATCGTGCACAGCGTGCTTAATATAGTATGTTTCCGAAGCTCCTCGATCGCTTCCAGTGGTTTCAAGCGTGTAAACGGCTTCAGGCTCAGCATACCAGTTTTCAGGCAAGTCTTGACTTTCTGGTATTTTTGGTAAAGGTATACGAGGTCTTCCTAAAATATACAAGTAAGTGTCATCAGTTGCTTATTGTCGCCCGGCTTATTTAGATAGGTCCAAGGTAATAATGTGACTCAGAACTTATGATGTAAAACTTCCAACCAGACATTTTCTAGAATTTTATTGCCGTAATAAAAGATTACAAAATTTTGAATATTCGTGCGACTTTGATTGTGTAGGAAACAAGCAAGTTCGGAAATGATTTTGTGCTTAGAGAAACACTAGAAATGAATTAACGGATACAGTCACCCTCGTGACAAAATTATAACCTTTATAAGAAAAATATTAACAATTAACCAATCAGAGGAAACGATTAAAAAATTCCTATACTAGTTTAATTCCTTGTACCAAACCTAATCTAGTTTTTTTTAAATGCTTCAATAATACGAGTTATACTTCAAAACTAAGAATGATAAAGGATAACTAAAATTATTTTCAGTAGGCCTACTCGTAACATCTTTTATTTTCCCATATTAAAGATGTTACGAGTAGGCCTACTGAAAAAAAGTTTAGTTATCATGCCTGATAGCAAGAGTACATCCTCGGATACCCGGGGTCTCCCTATTTGCTACGCTACATCGACCCCTGGGACAATTAATTGAATTTCCCTCGCTTTACCGCTGGCCGAATACTGGTTTTTCATTGGTTCCATCATCATTTTGTGATGGGCGAGTGGACTGTCCACTATGACGTTTCATATCGATTTTCGGCGGCTGATTCAAAGTTTTATTAGTCAATTGTCCCAGGGGTCGATGTAGCGTAGCAAATAGGGAGACCCCGGGGTATCCGAGGATGGCGAGAGAAAGTACATGAAAATACGGTAAAGACCTATGCCCGAAAAAGTTCGGCTTTGAATGAAAAAGTTTCAGTAACTCTATTTTGTTGTTTGTATGTATAGACCATTTGGATTTTAACTGAACTAATGTTTTGATCTGATGTGTCCAAATGAAAGAAAAAGTTCTGTATTTCTTTGTTGCAAAATTAAATTCACTAAAAATAAACTTTATAGTAATATTTCAGCATTTCTTTAACCTTAGTGATATTGGAGTGACGGACAGACCGAGAGCAGCTTTAGGTAATAACAAAGTATGGTACAATACGTGTTATTGTATTTATATCATCTATCTTCAGATTCAATTGTAAGTTAAACTATAAACAGCCGTTTTAACATTATGAGATGTCAATTCTATATACTACAAAGTTCATTTGTAAAGACATAGAAGTACAATTAAATGAGGATCAAAACAAATTATCTATGTAATTACATTTTTCCTAACGTAAAGATGCTTTCTTTTTCGATCCGGTCACTTAGTCCAATCTGGTCCAAGAAGTTTTATCTCCCCTACCTCACCGCTTCCGCATTAACAAAACAAAAGGGCTATGATGGCCCTGGATCGCTCACCTGAGTCAATAGGCAAAATATTACTCCAAGTCAATAATTTAATTTCTGACCAAATGTCAGGTCATTTGAGCTTAAAATATGGACTCTAAAGCGTCCACAAGGAATTTTCGTAAGTTGACCTAGTGACCCAGTTTATCACCCCACGTACCCAATTTAGATCTCTTCAAAAATTTATCCAAGAAATACACTCTGAACATTTTTTTTCAAGTTAATTGAACCATAAATGTGGCCTCTAGAGTGCCCACAAGATATTTCTTTAACTTGACTAACTGATCTAGTTTATGACCCTACATGACCCAATTTCAACGTCATCCTATATTTCTTCAAGACAAACATTCTTAAACAATGTTCAAGTCAATTGGGCAAGAAATGTGGCCTCTAGGGTGCCCTACTGGTATTTCTTTGACTAAGTGACCTAGATTATGACTCTGGTGACACAATTTTAATCTCATTCTAAATTTCATCAAGACAAACATTTTAATCAATTTTCAAATGAATTGTATAATAAATCTGGCCTCTAGAATGCCTCTTGGATATTTTCTCATTTGACCTCGTGACATAATTTATGACCCCACATGACCCGATTTACAACACATTTGAAAATTTATCGTACAAAAATTCTGATTAATTTTCAAATCAGTTGAGCAAGAAATGTGGCATCTGGGGCGCCCGAAATGTATTTCCTTAATTTGAGCTGGTGTCCTAGATTATGACCCTGGTAACCCATTTTTTAACTCATCCTAGATTTTACCAGTTCAAGCATTTCAACCAATATTCAAGTCATTTGACCTGTAAATGTGACCTCAATGGTGCCTACAAGGTATTTCTTTAATTTGATATAGTGACCCAGTTTATGACCCCATATGGCCCTATTTAAAACACATCTGAAAATAAATCAAGACAAATATCATGAACAATTTTTTAAGTTATTTTAGCAATAAATGTGGTCTTTAGAGTGCCCTAAAGGCATTTCTTTAATATGACTTAGTGACCTAGTTAATGACCCAAGTTTACCCAAATTAGACTCATGTGGGATTTCATCAAGTAATACATTGAGGCTAATTTTCAAGTCAATTGAACAATAGATGTGACCTCTAAAGAGCCCACAATGTATTTCTTTAAAGCATTTCTAAGATATGTCTAATTGACCCTACACAACAGCAAGGGTGAAGCCGTTTCTTATGTGTATATGACGCCTTTTAATAGCATAGAAAACATTGTAACAAAAGGTGAAATTGCTCGTGACGAGCAATTTCACCTCTTGCAACAATGTTTTCCGAAGGCTCCTACAAGCAATGCGTAGAAATGAGTATCTACGGAGTAAAGGGTTAAGACAAACATTCTGACAAATTTTCAAGTCAACTGAGCAAGAAATGTGGCCTCTACAGTGTCCTAAACGTTATTCTTGAATTTGACGAGTGACCTAGATTATGACCCATGTGACCCAATTTTGAAACCATAATAGATTTCATCAAGACCAACTTTATAAACAATTTTCAAATGAAGACAAACATTCTGAACAGTCTTTTCAAGTCAATTGAACAATAAATGTGGCATCTGGAATGCTAACAATCTATTTCTATAAAATGACCTCGTGACCTACTTTATGACTCCACCTACCTCAATGTAAAACTCATCAAAATATTTATCAAAAAAAAAATATTCTTACCAATTTCCAAGTCAACTGAGTAAGAAATGTGGTCTCTAGAGTGCACCAAAGGTATTTCTTTAATTTGACATGGTGACCTTATTTATGACTTCAGGTGACCCCATTTTAAATTCACCCTAGATTTTATCAAGACCAACGATTTAAACATTTTTTAAAATCAATTGAGCAATAAATGTGGCCTATAGAGAGTCCACAGGGTACTTCTTTGATTTGACCTACTGACCTTGTTTATGACCCCAGCCGATTTAAATTAAGACTCATGTGAGATCTTATAAAGGTGGTACCATCCTAATGGAAAACAGCTACTTTCTCTTTAATAATATCCTACCAAATTTCCCATAATCATAATTGAGCACTATCGCACTTCTTTAAACCGAGCCACTTTTTCCCTTTTTACCTTCTTGGAATAATCATTTATAAATCTTAAATCACTATATTCTCTTTACAAAGCGAGATAATAAGTACCTCCCTTTTCAGAAAACTAAAAAAGTATCAACAAATAGCTTCAAGATAGACATCAAATGAGTTTCTGGTCGGTTAAAATTTAAACAAGTATTATTTCAGTATAAATCCTTATTTATCAACTAATAAGAAGTTTTACTCCATGTTGCACTAGAAGCGTTAGAATGGTAATACCAGAGGACAAAATTAATATTCTGACCAATTTTCAGGCTAATTGAGCAAAAAAATGTTGAGTGCCTGCACGGTATTTCATTAATTTGACCTAATGACATAGATTACGATCTTAGATGACCGAAATACAAATTCTTTCGAGGTTTTACCAAGATAAACATTTTGACCAAATTTCAGGTCAACTGGGTAATGAATGTGATTTCTAGAGTGCCTACAAGGTATTTCTTTAATTTGCTCAAGTTACCTAGTTTATGACCCTTCCATTTCTATGCCTTCCAGTCTCAGAAAAAGAATTTTACAGTTTTCGTTCTTTGTTCTGATGGTCGAAATTGTGACCCCTGCGGCTGGGCCAGTTTTCACCCCAGTGGCATCCTTTGAACAGACTTGGTAGATGTCTGCTAAGAGATGCTACATGTCGAATATCAAAGCTCTACAACTTCCAGTTTTAGTAAAGAAGAATTTTAACGTTTCCTTCTTTGTTCCTGTGTAAGAATTTGCGACCCCAGGGCTGGGCCAGCTTTGACCCCAGGTGCATCATATGAACAAACGTGGTAGAGGTCCACTTAGAGATATTACATACCATACCTTTGTGCTCAGGTGAGCTAAAAAGCAGACCGAGTACGAATCAAAATATTTATCAACGTCAAATGTGTAATTTATTTTGATCTCTCTAAATTATAATAGGTCGTAACAGTTGCGACTAAGAGTAAACAATGTAGGTGTTAAATGTGTTTAGATTAAATTACACCATGTAAAAGTAAGGAAAATAATTGTGAAGGTAGCAATCCGTTGCAGGGAACGGTCGGTTCAAGTGTCAGTCACTGGCAGAAAACTGATTTCTAAGTAAATAAAACTTCTTTATCTTCTGTTTTAACCAGGGTTAAAATTCATTTTCTGTCAGAGACTAGCACCCACCTGGGCCGACCGCACAATAACAGAATGTCATCTTCACAGTTATTCCTTTACTTTCAAATAGTAAGAATTCAATTTGAATGAGTTCTAAGACCCGTATCGTTTACTTTTGCTCGCAATTTGGCCTTTGAGTTTACTTTTTGCCTGCAATTCCCGATGAAGAACCGTTTCTATCATACAGAGCGTTCTAGGAGTTCCTGTGGTAACAGTGCTCTCTGGTCTTGGTATCCAAATATCATCATCAGTGCTGGCCTCATCTCCATCTTTGTAGTATGCATTTTCGTCCATTAGTTCATTCTTCTCGAGCTGTCTTTGTGTCCTCCAGAGACCGGTTTTTGCTGCAAACTCGTCCTCCGAAATTGGATCACTTATATAGTAGATTGGGTCGAAGTTCATATGTTTCGTCTACAGACAACAGATTAGTCATTAAAGGTTGATTCATAACATATATAAATATATTACTTTTGTAATAGCCTCAGCTTAATTCCATGCAACCTTGAAAAGTGAAAGTAAATGTTACGGAAGTAGGAAAAGTGAAATCATATAACATAATAAATTTTGGTAGCATTGAAGAATTTATGAGTCCGTCATTGTTTTGTGAGTGAGTTTCAGAACCAGAAGAAAAATTTATTTCAGAAATGATTTCTCAACTCAAAAATTCACAGATGTCGATTTGTGGGACTTGACAAGAAGCCCAAGAAATTGTTCACCTGACTTCGAGATGCAGTCCAAAGGTTTCTGATCAATTCATTAGCATACTAGCGCTAACTAATGTTTGTTTATGATCAAGAATTTCATACATGCTAAAATTTTTAAATTGCTCCATGACAAAAAAGCATCTTCTACGGACGAATTATCAAATAAATTGTTTTCAAACATTTACAACGTAAGAAAAGGCGAGATGACGTTTATATATAGCAAAATTTAGCATGATCAGGGCCCTAGTATGCTTATAAATTGACCGGTCCGGAAACTTTCCGACTGCACCTCGTATAAATCTGACTTAATTTCGACCCCATGACAAACTGCATATTTAAGATCTTCACCTCACAGTTTCAGGATTTTTCTTAGGATTTCAGCTATATCCTTCATGTAATAATTTAGCAGATTTACCATCATCTAAAACGATTGATAAAATATCAGCTAAAAAAGACGATTTCCAACACATCTAAACTGAAAAAAAAACTACTCTTTTTCCTACCCATGATTTTTTTTTGTTAATCAGTGCTCAGGTTAGACAGGAATAAAAATGAAATGAAAAAATACTAAAATTCGTTTTGTGCCCTACCTTTTGTTTGGTTGTGACAGTGTCGAATGCGCCATCTCTTATTTTTACCTGTGTATAAACAATGAGCAGAAACAGTTATTCATTTCACTGATTTCCCTGTCGTTTATGCATATTCGCTACTATGGGAAATAGATTGTGGCTTAAGGTAGTGTTTAATATCAGTTTGTATTAGCTTTGCGGCAAGAATACATCTCATTCTTTTTTCATTTTGCTGCTTGAACACAAAAACATGGATGCGAAAGCAAGTCATTCCTTCCTGAAATGAATTATTGTCTCATGACTTTTAAAAACATCCCTCAATAAACGAAATGAACGACGGGTTGTGGCACTTTTCGTGGATTATCAGTGCGATGTGGACACCGCCAACATTTTCTATTAGAAAGACAATAACTTATATGTTCATTTCGTCTTAGCGACTTTTATTTTACATGAGTGTGTGTGGACAATTCCTCTGCGCATCACTATGGGGCAAGAAATGGTGGAAGCTTTGACAAGGATATTTGTCACGGGAGCTCATACTAGGAGTGCGAAAATGCGACATGTTTTGTTACTCATAATGTGATAAAGGTCTCCCATGCCGAAAGAGGTATTAAAACGATCAAATCTCGCCTCGTTCGTTACATGACACATAAACAAACCAGACGATGGATTATACAAGATACCTGGTAAAGACACTTACATATATAAAGTAGGTCATCTAGTGTCTTTTATACGCAAAACTTTTCAACGAGAATACGACAAACGGTGGTCCCTTGAACAATTTGTTATCAATGATCGTTTTGTGGAGAGAGGTATTCCACAATATCGATTGATATATTATGCCATGGAAGTCATCCTCGGATACCCCGGGGTCTCCCTATTTGCTACGCTACATCGACCCCTGGGACAATTGACTAATAAAACTTTGAATCAGCCGTCGAAAACCGATACGAAACATCATAGCGTACAGTCCACTCGCCCATCACAAAATGATGATGGAACCAATGAAAAGGCAGCATTCGGCCAGCGGTAAAGCGAGGGAAATTCAATTAATTGTCTGAGGGGTCGATGTAGCGTAGCAAATAGGGAGACCCCGGGGTATCCGAGGATGCGTGGAAGTAGTAAGTGGTACTTTGTACCAACAACAGCTAAACAAGAGGGCCAAGATGGCCCTGGATCGCTCACCTGAATTTTAGAGAGGACCATAGCCATTTTGTTTTTCTTTTTTAAGGTATTGAAACACCAGAAATAAAGTCATTATTTTGCCAAGCAATTTTTAAAAGGTCACATGTAAAAGTCCTTTCAAAATATGACCAGCAGTTTCAGAAAAGAAGAAATTTTAGGACTGTCTCAATTTCTGTAAGTAGCCCCCAATCCCCAGAGTCATGTTTCTTATCCTATCAAAATTACTGGAACATTTTTTAAAAGGGTCATTCAAGGAACATTTCTGTGAAAATATTTTAAAATCTGACCAGCCGTTTCAGAGAAGAAGAATTTTCAAGAATTTCTTCATTTCCTCATGGTGCAAGTAGCGCCCATTCACAGAGCCATGTTTCTTGACGGATCAAAATTTCGCGAAAACTTCTTGGAAAGGGTCACCCAAGAAACATTGCTGTGAAATTATTTTAAAATCTGACGACCAGTTTCAGGGAAGTAGAATTTTCACGAATTACTTCATTTCCCTATAGTGCAAGTAGCCCCCACTCACCAGAGCCATATTTCTTGACGGATCAAATTTTCGCGAACAACTTTTGTAAAGGGTCACCCATGGAACATTACTGTGAAATTATTTTCAAATCTGACCAGGCGTTTCAGAGAAGAAGAATTTTCAAGAATTTCCTCATTTCCATATATTGCAAGTAGCCCCCATTCACCAGAGCCATATTTCTTGACGTATCAAATTTTCGCGTACAATTTTTGAAAAGGATCACCCAAAGAACATCCCTGAGAAATTATTTCAAAATCTGATCAGTGGTTTCTGAGAAGAAGAATTTTCAAGTATTTCGTCATTTCTGTATAGTGCAAGAACCCCCATTCACCAGAGCCATGTTTCTGGACGGATCAAAATTTCACGAACTATTTTTGAAAGAGGTTCACCCAAAGAACACTGCTATGAAATTATTTCAAAATCTGACAGGCCGTTTCAGAGTAGAAGAATTTTCTAGAATTTCTTCATTTCCCTACAGTGCAAGCAGCCCCTATACACCAGAGCCATATTTCTTGACGGATCAAATTTTCGCGGACAATTTTTGTAAAGGGTCACCCAGGAATATCTCTGTAAAATTATTTCAAAATCTGACCAGAGGACCTCCCAAGGAACATTCGAGCCAAGTTTGGTCCAAATCAGCCCAGCGGTTTAGGAGGAGTTGAAGTTTAAAGAGTTGTTGACGACGCACGACGGACACCGGGTGATCCTAAAAGCTCCCCTTGAGCACGTTGTGCTCAGGTGAGCTAAAAAACCATACGAACAAGCAGTCTACTTCGTCGAAAAAGTACTTCGCACTCGAAATCTATATGTTTGTGAAAAGTGACGAGAGCAACATTTTCTTCGAGAATGATACCACAACAAAATTTGGAATTCAGTCAAAGTTTCCTCTTTTCTTACTCAGCCTATGGAAAGTAGCTCTGGTGAAATTTCAAGCCACCGAAAAGCAAAAGTTTAAAAAATTACAGCTGACGAAGTACCATGCATTTAATCGGATTTGTGTAAAGGAAGTAATGCTTATTGGAGAGAACGTGCCCTCCTGAGATGCTTGGAAAAGAAGGCGAGAACTGATGGGATTGATTACATATTAGACAACCCATTCTACTTCGATGTTATTAAGAACGAAATTGGAGACTTTAAAATCTATATAAAGCATCAAACGAATACAGATGCCACACATTTAGTGAAACCCGTTCATTTGACTCTTCATTTCAAACACTGTCTTTTTTGGTGAATATGAAACTATACGTGCCAAAGCCACAATTTTGGGTCGACTTCTTTGATCGCGTTATCCGAGGTAAAGCTAGCTTACAGTAGACTGGAAGTGGTAGATTTGCAAGTGACATTCAGGTGACTCCTTCATCGCACTCGGAAGAAAGGAAAGTTGCTATTAATGCAGTATTACCTACGGAACAGGTCACAGCGGAGACGGAAGCGCAACTGGAGCGAGAACATATAAATCCAAAACAGGTTGAGAACGCCTTTCAAACTCTCTCGGAGCGTCGTACAAGTAACAACAAAAGGAAGGCTGGGGTGCCAAGTAAAAAAGGCGAATAAAATCAAGACAAAGCTTTTAAAAAGGAACAAACACGCAGATATATTCGAAATCAAATAGAGGAAAATATGTCAGTGTTCAACGAAGGGAATTAAAAGGGCCTCGGGTCGAAGTTGTCAGTTTTTGACTTGCCAAGTACTCAAACTAGCGTTACGGTCGTGCACTTCGATGAAATCCGCCCTCTATCGCAGGTTTCAGATGACAGCCCTTCGAGTTTAAATATCGGCGGTCAAAATTCAATGAATTATATAGAACTCTCAAATTTATGTCCGATTGAAAGTAGAGAGGCCAAGTGGTACTGCTTTAACTAAAACATGAAAAGTATGCCTGGCTAACCTGTTTCTCCAAGCACTCTATTCGTCGACAGAAGTGATCTTCAAAAGAAAGCCACTATGAATTGCAACTGTAACCCTTACAGGGCTTATATTCAAACCTTGCTAAACTACGGTACAAATGCCGTCAATAGTCACACGAAATGCTGCTGACAGTCCAAGAATACCTGATCCCTATGAAATAATGGACTCTTCAATCGAGCTGACATGATTGCCGAACCGAAATACATCGATGTACAAGGACCCATATTCCACAATTTGTTTTCCATGTCGAGGTACGGTATTCGTTGAATCAGATGGATGTCAAAGTGAAAATGTGCAAAGCCCGAATAACTTTTATCTACTGACCGGGAATGCCAATGACTATCGTGCAAATATCGAAGATATCTACATTCTGATGAAAAGGTAAGAGTCAGTCCCGCTGTCACCTACGGACACTCAAAAATCCAAAGAACGCGCTGTATCCCTACAATAAGGTCGAGGGGAATCAGTGAGCACCCCGACTAATTTGACCATCTACACCTGGGAAAATATGTTTCAAAGAAGACAGCCAAATAAGATCGTCCTTGGCTTTATGTAAAGTAGAGCTATAAGCGGAGATTACGAAACGAATTCGTTGAGAACTTTGAGAACTGCGGTATTCCACAGATTTTGGTTTAAAACGACGGTTTACCCACCGAAAGAGGTCCACTCACGATGGATTTTGATGCCATCGGAGGAACTTCAATCATGGCTACACTAAGTTGCTGGTATCAAGCAGGAAATGGCCAGAAGACGGGAGCAATCTTCTGGACAGAGTGCACTATAGAAGTAGTTCCGCGGGAAATGGAGAGAAGACGGGGGCAATTGTCTGGATAGAATGCACTGACTATATCAGCGGTTCCGCGGGAAATGGAGAAAAGACGGGGGCAATCTTCTGGATAGAATGCACTGACTATATCAGCAGTTCCGCGGGAAATGGAGAGAAGACGGGGGCAATCTTCTGGACAGAGTGCACTATATTTATATAAGCGGTTCCACATTACTCGGATTTCAGTTGGTAGCCAACTTCCCTCAGCACGGATAATATCTATCATTGCTTAAGATGGGCAGTAAGGCTCTCAATTACAATGTATCATTTCCTTCGACCCTGTATTACAAGAACAAACTCTGGCTGTGTTTTCGGCGAACCAGTTACCACAGGTATACGCAACAGACCATGTGGATTTATTACCAACAGCGATGTCAGCAATCAAGCGGGACAACATTGGCTCGCGTTTTCCATTTGTGACAATACAGTGGAGTGTTTTGATAGTTATGGTCAGGATGCATGTGTATATAACTCACTGTTTAATTTCTGGTTACGTCGACATGCCAAGACCCTACATGTAAACCGTCTTCGGCTCAAACTGACCATTCTAATTTATGTGCACATTTTTAGGTTACTGCTTGCACCAAAGTTTCTAAGCGAAATGTATGGAAACGATTGTTCAACCATTTACTAGCAGTGCTCCTGGGGTGAATGATTAATATATAAAAGATTTATTTTTGCGTGTATACCCTCTTTGCGTAAAAAATGATGTTTGTGTATAATCAAAGTTGCAAACCTTGGTGCATTGAATATTCTTATTACATAATGTACATAATCATGGGGTTTTTTATATCTAGCCTGAGCATTTCCTCGTATGTAATGGACAAAATGATCAAACTAGATAAAAAATCGGGAGTAACAAATACATGTATCCATCGATTTCTGTTTGTCGTCTAAAGTTGATTCTTTTACGTGTTATAAACTTAATACATTGACTTGGTACTTTATCGTATGTTCCATACATATATAAAACAAAAATCTGTCAAACAAAGTAATAGAAGCTGGCACATGTTTTCTGTTTTAAATATTGTAAACTAGGCTGGGTGCTTTATATATATTTTGTACTTAGGGCAAAACATCCAGTCTACACAAACCAGAGCTTGGGCTTGACTTGACTTGAAAATCTTCTTTCAAGACGGGAAGGGGGGAGGGAAACTACTAGCTTTTGTAGATTTGTAATATCTATTTATTTCCATAACTTTTATCTTTGTATCAAATATCGTGTATTATATAATATAATTCGTTCCGTTTATTTTCCTATATACATGTATATATTTCGCAATTCAGTCCTAGACACAAAACCCCGAAATTTGGTACTCCAGTCCCAGAACGAAAGTCATATAAAGTACCATATATATATTATTACAGTTCATAGACAAAGTGACGAACGAAGGCTGGTGTCACTCGTTTGGCTCGTTATTCGTTTTGGTCTTTGTCCTTGGACCTTAAAGACCGTTGCATTTCCACATTTCACACGTTTGATATACATGACAGGTGTACTAGTATTACCTTTTGAGCCACACATCTCCAACCATCTTAATGTAAAAACATTTTTGCCCGTGAATGAAATGTTCTATCTATGGATCAACATCCGATTTCCATCCCCAAAGAATAACTAACTCCGCAAACCAAACACATCACTTACGTTACCATAAAACAATCCTACATGAGCAAGACTACAATCGGATTTAATTAGTTGATGCAGCCACGAGGAAAAACTCGCCATTTGCTCCTTAAACAAAACGTATTCCGGATTTGCCAGTCCGTTTTCTCAGGTGTGAAAGCCTTTCATTGTATTTCAAAGTCATTTATCTTAACTCTTCAGCCGCGAAGTCAGCTGTATCATTCGATGTTTCCAGCTTGGTGTTCTCATATTTCGGCGCCAGTCTTTGCAATTTAGTTTTAACTCGTTCATGGCAATATACTGCGGAGACGCATTTGAGTCCCAGTCTCTTTCCACTGAATTAGAATGTCTAATCATCAATCTCAGATATCACGTTTTCGAAACATCAATTGTTGCTCCTGGGTTAATTAAACACAGAAATGGTCCATTTATGACAGAGATTCGAACTGACATCCTACACACAATCAGTGCACTATGTTTGGTAGACACCTTACAATTGCTTTCGTGAAAAACAACGGCAGATATGAATCCAACAACGTGCTTATGTCGGTTGCTTTAAGCCAATTCTTTTTTGTGGGTTTTTTTTTTCAAACATTTATATATAGTCAGTCTACGATATTGTCCGTCCATTAGTCAGAGTGAGAATTTGTTACGTTTATTTGGGCCTCATGATTCAGTTACTGTGAAAAATTGAAGTCCGCAATAGCAACACATCCATCGACAATCGTAGCCCCGTTTTTCTAATGAGTCTTCTAAAAACGTAATACTAACTTGCGAGTTCCACATGGCATCAAAGACCTTGAATTTACTCCCGCTCCGAAGTAGCACATACGTCGATGATTTGCCATGCTTCGCATCGAGAGAAAAACGATCTTCAAAGCGACAACTCACTCGAGGATTATCCGATGTCATATTGCTTAACTCGTCCATCTGATGATTATATGCGTCCAGTCGCTTTTGAGCCATAGTTGCTACTCAATATCATACGAGGTTAGTTGTGTAGCTAAGCTTTTACCTCAAAGTATAGACCAACCAGCAACGAGAACGATGACCAATCGTGGCTTGTACCGTCATTTATTTTTCTGTCCTCAATATTACTTCGGCTTACCTAGGCAGCCATTTTATCGCAGCACTTGGGTTGTAATGGAGTAAAAACATTTTAAAACTCTGCACACATTTATAGATATTTGAAAACACAGACGAATTGCATTAATTGCCCACGTTTTTTATCCTCTCTTATTCTTTGCAAATCAACTTTATCATAATTAAACTCGTTCTTTCACAAAAAGAACCTATCTGTTAACAAAGAAACTTATTTGCATTTATATTTCATTTTTTTTTTTTCAATAGACTATATCACATGACATACGGCAGGAAGCTAATTTCTGAATAGGCCGAGCTCAAATTCCATTTCTTATCAAGAGAAACTCATTTGCATTTAGATTAAAAATATTTTTTCAATAGAGTTTACAACATGACACACGACAGGATATTAAATTCTGAATTGGCCGAGCTAAAATTCTATTTCTTAACAAAAGAAATCTATTTGCATTCAGATTACAAAATTATTTTTTCAATAAACCTCATACTGCGACATCTCAATACACCTGCCAACATGATTGATGAACCCCATGTTTAAACTTGCTGCCCTCCCAAATGGGGAAGGGGTCACTAAGTGTGAACAGGAAACCGGAAAAAAGGCTAATAAAACCCTTCTTCTACTACTTCTTACAAAATTTTCGAGTGTATATACTGCGTTCGAAATCCCGTAGTCATTTTTCTGTGAACTAAATGTGAAGAAAAATGAAAAAAAAAGTAAAGCAGGGAAGAATTCGCAAACGTTACTCTGAACACATTGTACCTAAATACTTTTCGTCAATCATCCTAAGCCAATCGTCCAAATCTTCCTGCACAGGTTATTGCACATTCTGGAATATTAGGCCCAAAACAAACTGTTGCCAGCTACATGTATCTTCCCTTTCTAAAGTGACATAGGCTATAGTCTTCACATTCAACTGTACATAGCTGAAATTTACCCTCTTGCAGGTTAGGATTCTCGGATGACTCAGATATACTAAATTTACAATTAAGCTTAACAACAGGGTGTCCAGAAAGTAAGGTAACACTTTTGTACATTTATAATATGGCGTTAAAATCAAATAAAGAGATGAAAATAAGTATACATTTACATAAAATATGCTAGTTTTTGTAAGGTAATTTCATTCAATTTCCATAACAATATGCATTTTTATAGAGATTTCAAATCAGAACCACCTTTTGGCCATTGACGTCATTTTAGTAATAAAAATTTTCCAAACAGACGCGATGAAATTGTCGATTACTTTTGGACACATTCAAATATCAATCATATTGATTTCACTTGAAGGATTTTTCACATGGTCTCTGCGTTGTCTTGATTTGGATGGTAGACCCTTGACTTAAACACACTGCGAAGGAAGAAGTAACGCTGTTTGTAAATGGGACTGTGTGCAGACCACGATATTCAGCAATTCTTTCCCTCCGGATATCGTTTTGATATTACTCTATCGCCGAACGTATAATGTATAAGACTGTCACAGATTAGATGTGTGTGCAGTAGCACTATCATGCACGAACCAATTGTTTTGCAATGTAGGTGACATCATCCGGACCTCAACCCTTGCGACTTCTTTCTGCAGTGTTATGTGAAGTCAATGGTAGACAATTCAAACCCAGACAGCAAAGACATGTTGTTGAAGAACATTTAAAGTGAAATCAAGAAAACTGACATTGAAATGAGCGCCAAAGTGATGGACAATTCCATCACGCATGCTCGGCAAGGATAGAGCATAATCGGCTGTCACATTGAAACGTCATTAATTATTACAATGACGCCAATGACTAAAAAAGCAGCTTTGAAT
Source organism: Tridacna crocea (assembly GCA_943736015.1). Classification (NCBI taxonomy): domain Eukaryota; kingdom Metazoa; phylum Mollusca; class Bivalvia; order Cardiida; family Cardiidae; genus Tridacna; species Tridacna crocea. The sequence goes on along the minus strand of OX031063.1, from coordinate 18,530,173 downwards.
TAAAATTTATATAAAAACGAAAAATGTTATGAAAATTGAATTAAATTATCGCACAAAAACTTACACGTTTTATTTACATGTATATATATTTTCATGATTTTATCTTAGTTTAAACATATTTTATTCATCAATTACATGTAATTACAAAGATCTAAAGACAAATCATCAAATTAACAAACAATAACTGACGAAATGGATCAGAACGAAAGCTAAGCTTATATTGTTCTTCTCCAAAATTTCAGGTACACAGTTACAGGTTGATAACGTAATAAAAAATCATAATGGTATTTTGATTGCTATTGAAAGAAAACCGTGTGAAAGAAAAATAGAACAGGAAAATAAGCTGAAAAATAAGCTGAATTATAAGCTGAATTGGTGTGGAGTGTTTCACTGTGGGAACGGGGAGGAATTTTTCGCAAACAATTGACCTCCTCCATGACCATCACATATCAATAGATATTGGATGCTATCAATAACAACATGCAGTTACTTATTTAAATATAAGCATTTAAAATAAGTTTTGGAAGCAGGATTTACACATCCAAAGAAAGAAAAAGCAATAATTATTCTAAGTAAATCTTCTACTTTGACTGATATAAGAGTGAACTGCTGCGAATATTTTTTCGTTTTCAGGTTGATCAAGATCTTCATCACCATATAAGATGACTTGAAGAGTAACTCTCGTAATTGTACTAATGTCATCATTTAGACTGATTCTTATTTCTCTGTAGAATGGGCATTCAAAGAAGTAATGATGTGTTGATTCAACAGAGCCGCATCTACAAAGGGGTGACTGTACTATATTTTTCAAATACAAGTGCTCATTAAGACAACTACACTTGTTACGTAATCTAGCATGTATGATCCGAGTTTTTCTATCTCCAAAGAAATAAAGCTTATTTGGTCTGGGTTTGTCAATGTTTAAGCGATATTTGAAAGAAAACAACGTTCCGGCATTTTTTGTTTCATCTGATAAACAATTCCAATCATTTATCACTGATGGCAAGAATGAATTTTTGTACAAAGTGGTTCTGCAAGCAATGGTTCGCAAGTTATATGGCCTTCGAAGATTGTAAGATGATGACTCTCCAACTGTCTGAGGAACAAGAGCATTAAGATAGTTAGGAGACAGTCCGTTGAACATTTTATAAAAGAGAATCTGTTTATGTTTTTTTCCTCCTTTGGCTTAAAGTTTCCCATCCAGTTTCTTGGTATAAATCACGGATAGCAGTTAGTTTGGTGCAGCCTGTTACTATGCGAGCCGCTTCATTTTGAACTTTATCTATTTGATCTTTCAGACCCTGAGAAAAGTTGTCCCATACAACATCACCATAATCAAGAATAGGCCTGATAAATGAAAAGTAAATAGTTTGAAGAGAAAGACGATCGAGACGCGTTTTAAGATGCCGCATGATCCCAATCCTTTTCCAGGCCTTTTCAATAGATTTACTAACGTGAATGTCCCAAGAACCGTCATTGGAGAGAAAGATTCCCAAATGTTTATGATCGTTAACAGACGGTATTTCTATATTTGACATAAACAGATCTGGGTGATTTGGCTTGGAACGTTTACGAGAAATTACTAAAGATTCAGACTTAGATGGATTAAACTTGACCAACCACTTCTGAGCCCACTGATTAATTTTGTCGATATCTGATTGTAAAACTCTTCCTACAATCATTGATAGGCTGGTATCGTCTGCAAATAGGTTTATATTAGCCTGAATATCATCTATACCATTGACGTAAACGAAAAATTAGAGAGGTCCGAGTATAGAACCTTGGGGGACACCGGCTTGTACAATACTTAAAGTTGAGACACCGCCAGGCAAAATAACCCTTTGATAACGAGCAGAAAGGTAACTTGAAAACCAAGATAATAACTTCCCTCGAATCCCTGCTCTCTTAAGCTTAAAGAGTAAACCGTCATGCCAAACTTTGTCAAATGCTTTACTTATATCGAAAAATAAAACTCTGAATTCCAAACCATCATCCAAAGCTTTACAAATTTGGTTAAAGAGACAAGCTACTTCGTTAACAGATGAGTCACCTGGCATAAAACCAGATTGCCAAGGTGTAAAGAAATCGATGTCCTTTAGATAGTTGTAAACATGTTTAAATATAATTCCTTCTAAAACCTTTTCAATATTACTCGACAGTGAAACGGGCCTATAATTGGAAGGTAGGGATGCATCACCTGATTTATATATTGGACACACATTGGATATTTTCCATGATGATGGAACAGAACTTGTATTTAAAGACTGATTAAATAGATCACACAGGTAAGGTGCTAGCTGACCAGCAGCCTCGATAAGAATTCTATTATTTATGCCGTCAGGTCCAGATGCCTTACCAAGCTTAAGTGTTTTGAGAACATCTAGTACTTCAGACGGCGTGACATTGATAGAATCTATTAAAGAATTGTTTGTAAATTCCTGATTTTCAACTGGAATGAAAGTTAAGGAATCGTCTATGCACGACTGGTTGGCAAAGTATGAATTAAGTAAGTTTGCTTTCTCGTCCTCTTTGATAATCATAGAATCATTGGAAGTATCATACAAAGGAGGGATAGATGTTGACGAATGAGAACACATGAGCGACTTTAGAGTTTTCCACCAACCACGCGAAGACAGAGTTCCAGATTTCAATTGTGAAGCCAACCGTTCGAAATATTGATCAATGCAATGACTTCATTTCTAGCCGACCTAAAATTTGATCAGTGGCTGACATCGTTTGACTTCTTTGCTTTTCTATATAATCTTTTACGGCGACGTATTTTCTTTTTAATCTCACAGGTCAACCACGGCGGTTCTTTGGGGTTGACATAAACTTTTTTGCTGGGGATAAACTTAAACGCGTTTTCAGTAATGACATCCGCTAAACTGTCAGCATAAATGTCAATATTAGAATTGTGTACAGAGCTCCAATCAAAAATTGAGAAGTTATGTCTGAGCTGATTATAATTACCTTGGTCATACTTCCAAATTGTTCGCTGTATATTCTTAACCTTGGGTTTAAGAAAATTAAAGACACCAAAGGCAGGACAGTGATACCGCATAGTAAGATCCAGACGCCCGTTGTTAATATTGAGTCTTTATTTGTAACAAAAAGAAGATCAATTATAGAGTGAGAATTTTCTGTAAAATGTGTTGGTTCGTCAATACATTGATTCATATGAAATTGGCTACTTTATGAAACTGGGTTTGATTCATTATGTTTAAGTTAAAGTCCCATGTAATAATAACATCAGAGATATTTGAATCAATAGCAAGACCAATAGAGTCCTCTATCAGTGAGGTGTAGACTGAATCAGAGGTTGGTGGTCTATAGAATACTCCATACAGGACATTCTTTTTATTACTAGACTTAATCTGAAACCAAATACATTCAAGACGATTAAGTTCGAGATCGTGCCTTCGGATGTAAGACAAATTATTCTTGACATATAGAATAACTCCTCCGTATCTATTGTCAGCTCGATCTTGGCGTTCGGGTGGATAGAAAGACGGAAAAAGTAAATCATTTGAAGAAACTTCATTACGTAACCAAGTCTCAGAAAAAGACATAATATCAAAATATGAGAACTCAGCAATCACAGTATCAAGCTTATTTGCTATACTTTGGACATTATAATGGATAGTTGAGAGATCATTAGGAAGGTTGAGAAAATTGTACAGATCAAATGAACTAGAACAACTATCTGAGCTCTCGCTAGGTGGTGGACCAGGATTCGGATGGACATCGCCTGATTTTAATATCAAAAGTATAATCACGACTGACGAAGGCAACAAACAAGAATGTATTATGTATCCCGTCAAAGTTTCTGACTGTTTAATGTTTGTGAAAACTGAGTATGAAAGAACATTACTACCTAATAATGGGAATAGAAAAAATAGCGTAATAGTCATGTGGAAGTGAAGAAGTGAACAGTGTGTTGGCTGGCTACAAGTAAACCTTTGAAAACTACATTGTATCATGTTACCGCACATACTAGGTACAGGAACGGCATGCAGCCGTACAACACATGTCCAGATCCACGTTTCTTACACGTTCCCACAGGTACACTATCTATGAATTCAACAATTATCACCAGACACTCCACACCAATGAAAAGAAAAAATGAAGATGTACAAGAAAAAAAGATAAAAACAGCTGATAAATGTAGGAAAATGGCAAAACACACAAAACATAATCTGTAAAACAAACTAGAATGGTCTAAATCAGAACACAGTTTATGAGTTGGTTACAAGTATGCAGACAATCGATATCTCTGAACGAGATTATCAAAGTTCTAGAGGAAATATAACTTCATTATTATATGTACTTGCTTGAAAATATTATTACATGTTTTACATTGTATATTAATGTGACCATTTGTCTGCAATATAACGCACAAAAGGTAAACGATATAAATCTGTCATTCAGTAAAAGATGTAAAATATACACACAATGGTAGGCAAAGCAATTTTTACCTAATTTGATACCGCTCATGATTCTACACTTTCCAGAATTTTTAATTTCTTAATACATATATAATTATTCTGACAGAGTGAAAAAGTAAAATGAGTCAGAAATTTATCAGTGAGCCATAATATGACTGTGTTATACTTCGGCAACCTGTTGTCTTAAACGTCAGCTAGACGACTCGGATTGAAAATAGCAAAATACAGACATTAATACGGAACATTACCGAAAATCAAAGTAGTAAGCAAAGAGGGCAGAAGCGTACCTTTAAGTATAATTCATAACGGGTTGACTTTGTAGACAGGCAATGAGCTAATGAAATAGTATCAAATCAGCTTTTCAGATGACATATATTTCCAAATAGACTGATAGAATAGATCGAATACATACCAAACCTAACCAAGCTTACAGACAAACAGACAGACGGACGGACGGACAATCAGATGGACAATGTTCTCATAATACACACAAACAAAGCTATGGTAATTGGTAATCAGTGTAATAACTAGACAAAATAACATGATAAATCAACTGATCAATCGATAAACATGCAGATAGACTGATAGAATAGGTCAAATACATAGCAAAACTATAAGCCCAACCTGACAGACAGACTGGCAGGCAGACAGACTGACAGATGGTCAGACGAACGGACGGACAGACAGTCAATCAGATAGACAGTCAGACGATTAATGTTCTCAAAATACACACAATCAAGGCCATGGTAACAGTTGAAAGCTAACTATGAAAAAAAGAAAGATAAATCAAAGTACTAGTTTGAGTTTAAAAAGACATCACAAAAGTAATCTACGATCGAAGATCGGAATGACTGCTCTGCACAATCCGATTTCGATTAACACTTATCTAATAAATAATATGGCCAAGGTTACTTCGAATAAATGCTTCTCAAGGTAACATAAAGTGTAGATCCAAAATCAGACCAAACGCTACGCACAACTCAATTTCGATATATGTACTATCCGAAAAATTCAGTTTTCTTGCGATAGATACAAAACCAAGCCATGGTAAGCGATCTAAGAATTAGCTAATATCACAGTTGCTAGTCAACAGTCTATAAGTACTTTTGCCGCACAATGCCGACTGTTAACGGCACTGGAAAAGACGCCTTCTGATTACATTATGATAACATTGAGGGAGAAGGAAAAAATACTGGTAATGGCATTTTCACCTTTTTCCAAAATACTCACAACCCAAACAAAGAAAAATTGCACCATGTGAGCCATAAACGATTGTCGTCTGCAAATACTCTCAAGCCGAAGAAAAGTAAAATTTTGTCATCTGGTAAAGGGTTGAACGATTACAAGATTACAAAGATTTCGCCTTGGAGTTTGTATATAATGAAGCAGCAACACATGCCACCAATACATATCATTATTATAAATTGGTTCAGTACTACGAACCTCTGATTTACAAACAATACCAACATGAAACAGTAAGTAATGATATTGGGTAGATCAAGATTGCAAACATAAATAAAGACAAAATTCGATTAACTCCCCTGCCATAAAAGCATTCATGCATTCCATACTCGTATACCATAATAAGGATTTATCTTTGCCCCTCGATTATAAAAAGCAGAAGAGTGATCAGACTGCACTCGTGAGCCGTATGATGGTACAAATGCTGATGTCAGTAAAAAATTGCCGACCCAATAGAAATGAATAAAATCCATGCTAGTGATTGTTTGAAATATGCAATTCACTGGAAAAGAATTGGTTCGATTATATATATAAATATTTACACTGGCGACAAAAGAAAATATGTCATGTAATAACACGATAATAATCCAATTATCGCTGTTTAAAAGTTATGTCTTGGGGAATAATATCTCCTAATCGGACAGTATAGTTCAAAGATCAGACCGCACGTTCTGTGCAGTCTGATCTTGATCTGCAGTGTCCGCTAAAGGTCAGTGACTCGCGTTTAGCAGCTAAAGGGTTTAAAAGAAAATAACCCTTGTGACTCCTTAACAAACAATTAAATACTAATCTTGTTCAATTTGAGAGCTTTTGCAGACACCACAATAATTACATACGAACGGAAAGTGCCGTCCCGGATCAGCCCGCGCGGATTGATCAGGCTGATCCGAGATGACACTCCACGTACCTACACAGCAATTTCGAATGAATACTACCGAGAAAGGTAATAGTTTGTTCATGCTTGTTTATGGGTTGTATAATTCTAAGATCAGACCGCATATTATGTGCGGTCCGATCCGGGATCTACACACCCCATACGTTCACCGAAGTAAAAACTGTATTGACTGAAGTACTGAGTAAATATAGACTTTTAACATACAAGACAATCACCACTAGCTCTATAATGTTATGCAGAAATAAGCATCGAAGACTTGAACCGTTCAAGGTCTCTGTGTGACTCCAGACGATGAATTTTCAATTGTTTGTCTTTCACAATAATAGTTCCGTCACTTGTCCAAGTGCTGTGAATGAGTTTGTCTTTCACTAGTTTTCTCGTTTGAAAGAAAATGTTGCCTCTTGTAGCTGTTAAGTTCTCATTCACATACACGTTCGTAAAGCCACTAGCTCTCAACTTTGACTTGTTCTTCAACACTTTCTGTCTAGCCCTGAAGCTCGTGAACTTGATGATGATATCCCGCGGACTGGACATCTGGTTACTACGCGTAGTTGCTCTTGGTCTATCCAATCTATGACAGCGATCTACAACACGTAATGCGATGTCAATTCCAATCGCTGTGGTCACATGCATCACTTTCTCGTCCACAGACTCGTTGTCAGTCTCGGAAATGCCCGACATGCGGAGACAGTTGCGCTGGCTATATTGTTCAGCTCTCTCAACTTTCAACTCCAGCTCCTCAACCCGGCGCCTCAGATTAGCATTTTCATCCGAGAGAGAAGCAATTTTCTCTTTAAGACTCTTGACAACACCTTCCACAATGTCCGATACTAATGCTGGTAGCTGATTTTCTAAAGAGCTCCTTAATAAAACACTTAGTTGTGTCAAATTTTCCTCACTAAGAGTGATCTGTGTAGGAGCACTGCCAGCTTCAGGTTCCTCGGCAATAGGTAAGCTCGAACCATCAGCCTCAATTACCGGTTTTGTTTTCTTAAGATCACTTTGATCCGCTGGTGAAGATAATGGGCGTTTCTTTTTCGGATTGGTCTGTGGGGTCGATTTACCACTCATTGTACCCTTTACAACTTTGAACAATATACTTTGAAATTTTTCGGCAGGCTCTGGGGTAGTACAGTCTCGTGCACAGGTAGTACAAAGCAATGTAAAAATCGTAAACTGACCAAAAAATCAGGAATCCAACCTCAAGTCCGCCGTCACAGTTCTTGCATTCAAACCACCAATATTAATGAACAATCTTTTACGTTTGTAGCACACAACTCACAAGATCACCTCCATAAATCAGCATTCAAGACCACTCGATGTAAACAAAGCTAATCTTCCATAACCGGAACCGGAAAAATGGTGAGTTAAATCTTATATTTTGAGCCAAAGTTTAAATGTACGAAAGTGTTACCTTACTTTCAGGACACCTGTATAATAATCAAAATCTCTTTAATACAAGTTTTATTAAATCATTTGTGTGCAACAGAAGAATGTAAAACTCGTGTTTTAACCACCATATCCAAAAACCTGTATTATGCAACCAGGCCCTACGAGTTCAAACTACAATTACCGCCACATTGTTACTATATATTTATTCGATGAATGGCACATAGATGAAATCTTAGATTACAAATAGCTGTACACTAGTGGTGGCAAATAGTATTTATAGGCCTAAAGATGCAGTTTCAGTCAATAAAAAGAACCAGGCATTTCAATTTTAGAGTTTTTGCATGAACATTTCACAGTATTTTGGACATTGTAGGCCGAAGATCAGACTGCAATTCTTGTTCAGTCGGTTCTTGATCTATAACGTCCGTAAAAGAGAAAAATATATATCGCCATATGTAGCCTTAATAAGTATACTGAGGAAAATCCCCCTCCCCCTTTCTTCGTAACGTTGGAGTACTTACTTTTCTGTTTAGCGCTGAATTTACAGACCATTTTTTCTGCTTGAATTTATCAGACTGAAATGAGTAAAGAAATAATAAACATAGTGTGTATCTGATTGAAATATAGGATTGACTGAAGTCTTATAATTCTCTTATGTAAGTGTATGTGCCAGACGTAATGACAAGTCTAGTCCGATCATGACTTTACCCCAGCACTGCTTGTACTGTTACCCCGTGGCAATATCTGCTGATTACGTGTTTTCTAAATGACAAAGGGTCTACAATAATACTGTTTAATAAAACACCCTGAACTCCCCTACTACTTATTTTAGTTTAAGTCATTATCTTCATATTAAACATTAGATTCGTATTACTATATTAGTTTAAAGGCCGGTTATTTGGATTTTTTGTTGATTATTAATCAGTTGATTACTATTAATTTTCTTGCACTCCAGTCAGTTTGGAAGCACTCTTCAGTAAAGGGGTTCGATAACATGTTCTAAACACGTGATAGAAAGATGATACCTCTATCAGTGTTACAATCTTGCTTCTACGAATCTTTCTTCTATTTATAGAATACAGTCATAGTATTTTTAGAAACGCACAAATAGTAACAAAGTTGCCAAGTTCGCTCGATAGACTATTTATGATTAACTCCAAATGAAACAGACTTCTTCGGCACTATAAACACCGTATTCATGTATCTATTTAATCGGTGGGCTACAATGGTTTTGTCTTTGTTGATATAGTTAACATTGCCATGAACTGAACGTTTAACAACAGGTGCATATAATATACTAGTATACATTTCATCGTTTATTACTCTCAAACGACAATCACGGCGGGGAATCACGTGACACAACAACAACAACAATGACCGACATTTGAAGAAATTCCCCGACTTCAGGTAAGAAAATCTTCAATAATTCCGTTTATACATGACCGATTGGAATTTGTTTTGAAGCAGAGACGGCGGAAGGACTCCAGGGATTTGCTTGATGTGTTAGATTTTTTAAACAACACCTGATAAAAATGTTATTGACGAGCAAACAAACTTTTTACCCTGGATAATTTGTTTGCTCGTCAATAACTCGCCTTCATTGCTTCAAACCAAATTCCAGTCGGTCACGTATTAATGGAATTATTGAAGATTTGCTTACCTGAAGTTGGGGAATTTCTTCAAATGTCGGTCATTGTTTTTGTTGTTGTGTCACACGATTCCCCGCCGTGGACAATATCGGCTTTACCTCAATGTGTAACGTTATCAGTGGTTATGAGTGAAAGCTCATTTACTAAGAGCTCTTTGACTGACAAAGGACGCGTGTTTTTGAGAATCTATTTTCTTCATATGATCTTGGCTTTTGATGTTTTATTTGTCTTTCTCGCTATATGTACACTGATATTGGTTGTGTGGCGTGATATGCGCGATCAGGGGAGAGATGTGAAGACACAAGAGTGAATGAGGATCTCTGTAGAGATAAGGTTAAGATCAGTACAGAATGTTGTGGTACCATCTAAATGAAGTGGTAACGTCTTGAATGAGAGAATAACTGATCTTACCAATTATTAAGGGTTTTACCAAAGTGACTTGTTCATGTTTAAATGCCATGTTTGCGTAGTTTACTTGTATCGTAATTAATAAACACTTATAAAAGGAGATTCGTTTCTATGTTGTATTTTATGAACTAAAATCCAAGATTTATTGAATGTTACTGGCTCGGTTTGAGAACGGCTAGGGAGACCCTACCTATTTCAACATTCTACTTCCTTTTCTGAAATCACGTTGTTAAAAGCAAAACGAATTTGACATGTTTCACACCGTTCCGATTTTTGTAGTCTAGAATGTTAAACTCACCGATAGTTTTCCGGGTCATTGTTTTAGATTTTTTCGGATTAATCTGCTAGCTGGAACTTCTACATGAACTCCAACTAAGACTCCACTCTTTTATCAATAAGTTGTTGTATTTGTTTTGCTTCGAAATAAGTTGAGGTTTCGCATAGCTAGCATATTAATAGTTGAAATTTTGGGATTCTCTTTTTATAAGTAACTTTCAACTTCATTTTAGCTTAAAACAAAAGTAACAAGCACATCCAGTGTATGTAGATCTATCTCCAAACAAAATTTCACAAACATACATGTATCTTGAGAATGGTTGATCACCATGGGTAGTTTTTAAACATCTTAAAATGGTTTAAGCAACTACTGATTTCATTGAATCTTTGTACATCATGTTACCCCTTGAGACAGACCAAACCAGACTTAAGGACAATAATTTGAACAACTTTCATATTTGATCACCAGAAGATGCTTATAAAGTAACATATTTTCAGTCTAGGCCTTGCAGTTTTAAACTAGAAGAATTTCTTTTCAAAGGTTCAGTTTGTAAATATACCCATGTCACCTCTAGGACAGTACCATTTTTGCCTATAAAGGTTATTAGTGAAGATGAGTGCACCGCATTCGTATTAAATGAAGGAATTCTAGATGGTCATGCATAGAAAATATTCACTTCATTGACATTATGGTTGCGAACAAACAGCGCTATGGTATTTTCATGTCAGAAAATAACAGACCATGGTCTATCCGAAACTGGGTCAAAAGTCGCACTAAGTCAACTATACTCTTATAAACGAACTTAGTATCAGTCCTGATACTTCTTATCCATACTAAGCTTTAAGGTCATTCGGCTGCCTGCTTTCCTGGTGGAGATTATCTTTTGAGTTTTTAGATAAGTAAGAGTAAAATAACAGAGGCATGTGACCAAGACCACTTAAAAAGATGCTTTGTAATATCCTGTAGTCTGGAAAAAAATTGATTGAATTGACCAAATAGATTAATTGTGGATGGGTGTTTAGATGTACAGATAGACATCTTGTAATTTCTATGGTAACGGTAAACATCTATGGCATTTTATGTCACATCTTACGATTTGAATACATTTAAGGTGTCTATGTCTCAAAGCAATATACATGTACATACTCGTATATGATGACACCATCTGTAGTGGGAATAAGATAAGTTTAAATATAATCAATGATCATCTAACTACTTACAAAAACAACTCTTACTTTGACAATAAATTAAAAAAAATGTATGTATATATTCCCTTTAATTGCAGCTATATTCGCTAATTGTGATTTTTGAGGCAAAACCCTCCTCCATTGCCAAAAGTCCATAGTCCGTGTCTCCCCTTTGAACAGTACCTGTTGCTTAACATGAATTCTCATTGTTGCTGCACTATTAAAAACATGTCCATACGTCAAGGTGATAGAACTAACTACTCAGTGTAAACGATCATTTATTACTTTCAAAAGTAGAGTTTTAACAGAACTGTTAGCGTTCAATGATAATGTCTTCTTCTACTGTTTATATAAATAAGGTTGCTGGCTAAATTTCTTATTAAAGTCGTTGAATTCATTAGACAACAAAACGAAGCACTACAGGTCCTTTCCAAAATGAGTTAAATTATTTTTTGATAAGGGCCAAAAGTCTTCAGATTTTTTTGTAAAACTACCATCATTTAGAGTAGTAGTAGCAAGCATCATATAATCATTCCATTGTTCATTAAACACTACAATCTATAGATGTAGAAAGTGCATACAGCAACATAATAATTATACGAGGAAAAAGTAAAACGTCCCTTACAACAAATTGCAAGCACAAGTATGACCCACTGCCTTTAAATAGATAAACAAGAGCACTGGATGCGGGTGTCAATGCTCGGCTGCAAGTGTTTGAGTTTCAGTGAAAGTCTAAGTCCAAAAAGGGGTATGACTGTGTCAAAATACTTTGATAATTACCTGTTCTTGTTGTGCGGCTTCCCTTTTTGATTGTTAACAAACTGTTCAAGTTTGAAGTAAATATCTTCATTAATAACAGAGATATTACAAGATATCAAATTCATGTATTCATCGAAAAGAGCCGATCTAAAAACGTACTTGAGCATGAGCTTAGATTCATGGCCGGATCATAAAGAACAAATAACGGGAACTTACCATTATTCAGATATGTTATCCTTGAATCCTATTAAAACTTTAATAAAATACCACATTCATCATCGACTCATAAGACAGTTGAAAACCTTAACAGCAATGGAGTAAAGAAAAGAATTCATCAAGTTTTCACCGGATAGATATTATTCTACATTTGTTTTTTCGTGGGTTTTTAGGATTTGTCATTTTGCGTCATTTGGTACCCCAAATTGTCTATATTTACACCTTTTGGAAAAGGAAGTTTAAAACGTACAAAGACATACGCTTACCTGTAAAAATATAAGCTTTTCTATAGGAGTATGTGTTCAGTCCCTGTTTTAAAAGTTAGTTTGTGACCGATTCAAAATCGTGTTGACAGTGTTTCTTACCGTGTTAAAGCTAGAGCCATTCCGACAGGGTTGTCGAAATAAAGATTATTTGGTGGAGGGTTAAATAGCCATTAACTGCTCTCGTCGTTACAAAAGTATCCTTTATCAAATACAAAAGGAAAGGCGCTTGATAAGGCAAAATTGAATACGTATCTTGTCTTTAACTCTCTACCAGGCGGCAATTTCTTGTATTTGTTGCAAACTGTAAACAAATGCCTCCGACAAATCAAATGTTGGTTAATAGCGTTTGTTTATTATTTTCCTTCGGAATAGGTAGAAAATATGTTCGGCTAAGCGTAAAATTCTGGCTACCAACATCTTACCCTCTTCCCTGTTTCCAAAGGCATTTCCCTCTCGGTTGTAAGATCCTCAACTGCCTTATGGTAACGAGCAGGACTGGTAAACTGAGGAACCATGGTTCGAGTCCCACTGGAGGCTCAGGCAAAAGACTTGAACACCCCTGCCTGGTACACATAGGACACACGAATAAGTAGCCGTTCGCGGAGATACTGCAAAAGCAGTTTGAGAAGCGACGTAAAGTATCATTTAAATATGCAATACAAGATTGTTGGGCAAATGGTAAATGTGAACATCCGTGTCAGCCCTTTTTCTATGCCTTTAGTAAAAGCCAGTACACACAAAAAGATTTGTTTTATGAAATTTATCTCAGAGATTTTTGTATCATAATATACTTGTGTACACACACAAATACAAATTTTAGGATACTCTTCTTCCCCATCCCCTCGGACGCTCTCAAAACACCAACAAAACATACCATATTCACCCTGTATCATCGACTCCGGAACTTGGTACCAGCTTATCGATACAAAAGGCAGTGATCGCACGGAGTGGGTCGAATAAATCGTTTCTTAGAGTGTTTTTTAATGAGTGTCTTCCCTTGAAAGTATATGCATCGGTGTTTAGAGATGTCTAACTGTTGTCCATGTTTGTGGATCGAAAATAGTATTCTTGCATGCTGCAAAAAACAGCGAAATCCTACTAGCTGGTACTGCTCAAAAAACTATATCTCATCGAAAATCGTTCGGTTTTCTTTGTTACAAAGCTTTTTACCCTTTGTTTTTAACATCAGAATATTCCGGACATTTGAAATTGACTTCGGTATAAGTTTCATATGCAACAATCAAGATTTGATTGAATTATTGTCGAAAACAATAATCCTGGGGAGTACGGCGACTTGATTGGTCGCTGTACGGCAACATGAAAATTTTATTAAATTAACTGTACGGCAACTTACACACGTACGATGCAGGATATGAGTCAATTTTGACGCATTCTTTTATCACGTTGCAGGTTCTAATGCCCTTCATTTGCGGGTATTGTCCCAAGTCTTCAAGAGGGCCAAGATAGCTCTGAATCGCTCAGCTGAGTTTTTGAGAGAAACCATAGCCCTTTTTTGGGGGGTGGATGTGGGGGTTGGAGGGAGGTATTGAACTTCCAAGCGATTCTGAAAAGGTCATTGAAAGTCATTTCAAAATATGTCACTACCCCTACAATCATCACCACAGCAATGATTTGATGTATCAGAATTTTGCAAATAAATTTTTGGATAGATCACCCTAGGACAATTTCTTGAAGAATAACACATGCTCGATAGCGACTAATAATATAAATAAAAAAAGAGCACGACCTGCAGGTACCAACAAATGGCTGTTTTTTTTTTCAAGGATCAAAATTTCACAAACAGTTTTTGAAAAGGGTCATCCAAGGATCATTTCTATGAAATTATTTTGTTTTGACCAGCCATTTCAGAGAACGATAATTTTTAAGAATTTCTTCTTACTCTATAGTGCAAGTAGCCCCCGTTAAACAGAGCTATGTCTCTGCTGGACGGATAAAAAAAATTGCAAACAGCATTTGAAATGGGCCACCCAAAGAACATCTCTGTGAAATTATTTCAAAATCTGACTATCGATTTCAGAGAAAAAGAATCTTTAACAATTTCTTCATTTCCGTATAGTGGAAGTAGCCCCCATTCCCCAGAGCCATGTTTCTCAACGAATCAAAATTTCGCAAGCTTTTTTTTAAAAGGATCACCAAAGGAACATTTCTGTGGAATTATTTCAAAATCTGACCCGCGGTTTCAGAGAAGAAGAATTTTTAAAAAGTCCTTCATTTCCGTATATTGCAAGAGGCCCCCATTCACCAGAGCCATGTTTCTTGACAGATCAAAATTTCGCGAACAATTTTGAAAAGGGTCATCAAAGGAACATATATGTAAAATTATTAATCTGACCAGCAGTTTCAGAGAAGGGAAATTTTCAATAATTTCTTCATTTCCGTATACTGCAAGTAGGCCCCATTCACCAGAGCCATCTTTCTTGAGTCTTGATGGATCGAAATTTCGCGAACAATTTTTGAAAAGTGACATCCAAGGAACATCTCCGTGAAATTATTTCAAAATCTGACCAGCGGTTTCAAAGAAGAATAATTTTTATGAATTTCGTCATTTCTGTATAGTGCAAGTAGCCCCCATTCACCAAAGCCACGTTTCTTGACGGATCAAAATTTCACGAACTATTTTTGAAAAGGTCACCCAAGGAACACCTCTGTGAAATTATTTCATAATTTGACCAGCGGTTTCAGGAGAAGAGTTTTAAAGAAGTTCCTAGAAAATTCCATTTGGTTGCCATGGCAGCCAGAGTTTTTGATGGAATCAAATTCTGTGAACATTTTGAAAGAGGATCTTCCAAGCAACACTCCAGCCACATGTAAGTTTGGTCCAAATTGGTCCAGCAGTTTAGGAGTTGCATGTTTAAAGAATTGTTGACGACGCACAACGCACTGACGCACGACGCACCAGTTGACGCACAACGGACGATGAACACCGGGCGATCCTAAAAGCTCCCCTTGAGCACGTTGTGCTCAGGCGAGCTAAAAAGTCAGGATTGTGTGGGAAGGGATTAATGAGGACAAATAACATATTCAGCATTCTGACGTCACGGAAAGGCAAAAGAGTACGGTTACATTAGAAAAGGAACACCATGAATCGCAGCAGTAAGGATATTGGTAAGGCATGGGACAGTGAGCAGTGTGCTTTTTTCAGCACCATCCTCCAACAAATAAGTTATATTTTGAATATGGTGGCAATCATGAACGTGATGCTAATTAGTAACAAGAGGGCTAATTATTATTGATGCAAATTATTATTGATATACATGGAAACCGGTCCACGCGATACTAGTCACATTTCTTACTTCGTATAGTGTACAGGTCGTGATCCCGGCTTAATGAATACGGCTTGACCTCCGATTAATACAGTTGACCTCGTATCAGTATTGATAACCCACGACCAATACAGAAATCCTTGAAAATGATTGGTCAAAAGTTCAGTCATGTGAGCGTCTGCGCTTACCTAAGGATAGCAAGGAGTTTTGTATTGGTCGCCGGTCATCAATATTGATACGAGGTCAACATTATTGATCGGAGGTCAAGTCGTATTAAGCCGGGGTCACGACCTGTATACTATACGAAGTAAGAAATGTGACTAGAAAACCCTGCTTTCACTTCTCTTAGGTTGTCATATTGAATCTGTGCCAACAATTAATTGATAAAAATGTCATTAATCAAGTGAGTTCGTATTGGACCATACAGGTCCTCGGCCAGCGGTATTGGCCCTCGGCCTTCGGGCTCGGGCCAATACGGTTGACCTGGGACCTGTAACTGGACCAATACGAACTCACTTGATTAATAACATTATAGTAATAATACCCTTTCGCGCTGCAGCGTTAAATTTTATTCTTTTCAAAATAAATCGCCGTACAGTTAGCTAGCAAGACGCCGTCCAGTAATTTTTACATTGTCGCAAGTTGCCGTACTCAAGCCTTCCGAGTTTTATCATGTTTTTATCGAGATCCATTAGCGTTTGGACAAAACTATTGATAATATACATGCAGCAGTGACTGGAATGTATATGGATAATCATGGATTGAAATTTGTTACAATCGTTTGTAAAATAACAGGTTGGTTTTGACGATGACATATATTTTAGGCAGTACCAGGCAGCTCATTTTACAATAAAAAGTGACTTTAAAATCATTTTTACGGAATTTCTTTTTGTGTATTTCAAACATAAATATGTTCCATAAATGCTGGCATTCTCATTAATGCATAATACCGCGACAGAGCCTCAAAATTAAGTTCTTATCCTGGACATGGCCAGTATTTGCTTTTCATCGCTTCAGCTGGTACCAAGTTCCGGAGTCGATGATACACGGTGTATTACCTCCATTTAAATGTTTACATGTTAGTAGCACTTGAAAGACCAATCCGCAGTGTCACTGACTTTAAGAACGCGGTGAAATGGATTAAGGAGAAATGTTTGCAACCTAAATAAACCACTGCATCACATAGTAATTTACAAACCTTAACTTTTAGAAACAGATAGCCTCTCTACTAAATCATCTTTTATATAACCATTTTTGGCTGAATCACTTACCAAGCGACCATGCCGCTTAAAGGTGGCACTTCAAATATTGGGACGAAAATTTTACAAAAATACAAAAAAATCATCCCAAAGCCTTATCATTTTCATTCATTAAACCCCAGTAGCCGAAAACCGTCCGACAACTAGATAAATAAGAGATTTACTACAGCCCAGGTCGACACTGGAGGGAACCACGGTCTATTTTAACATGAGCAACTCGCTCATTTACATACCGGAAATATACAGATTATGCTTCAAACATAGCGTCCGAAGTTCTAGACATTATGGAAACTAATTACATGTTTGTTATGCTATGGAATTTTATAGTCATTAGTCAAGTGCAGTGACTTAACATTCCCACAATTTTTTTTTGATTTTGGCGGGAAATCTAAAATAGCTTAAGAGGCTACGTAGCCTTTTAAGGGAATACCTCCAAAAAAATGTTTTTTTTTGTAATATTTCGATTCTTAATTACTGATGATTTGTATTGTTTTTTCATATTAATTTCATAGACATATATATTTTTTAATTTGTAGTGATGTGAAAATTCTAAATACCCACCTTTAAATAATCTATCTTTAATGCCATTGTTTGCTGCAGCGGATGCATCGCCTGCCCTAAGGGAATGTAAGCAATAATTATCACTGTTTTCTGAAAAATCGATTAAAAGTACTCTTGGATTTCTATAAAAATTCTCACATATTTCTGACTTGAAAGTTAATTTCGACAAAACAAAACTTATATGGATTGGCAGTATGAAATATAGTACAAGACCGATCAAGACGAAATGGAAATTAACCGGGGGGGGGATACAATTTAAACTTCTTTGACTGGAGTTCCATGTCGATCTAGACAAAGTGATAAAATTAATTTTTGAAAGCAAATTCAAAAGCATTAATAAAACTATAAATTAATGGAAAAAAAAGAAAACTAACACCAATTGGAAAAATGACTGTAGTCAAAAGCATTTTATTACTTTTACTCACACACCTATTTATCACTTCAACATCACCAACGAATGAATTTATGAAACAACTGAACAATACACTTTACGAATTTGTATGCGACGGTACTTCTAAAATTAAACAAACTGTCTTCACAAAGAGTTACATGGAAGGAGGTCTAAACATGATTGATGTCAATAACTATAATGTATGAAAATTAAATGGATAAGAAAACTTGTTGCTTGTGGTAAAATTTGTCATAAATTCACGAATAATATAATTGACGCCCACAAACTATATAATTTTGGAATGATGTTCTGTGAAAAAATTATTAACAACATAAAAAATGATTTCTGGAATGGTGTTTTAAATTTTTTTAAGGTATTTATCTCGAAATATAGTTTTACAAAAATGCTGGATGTAGATAACATGCCTCTGTTTTCTAATAGGAATATTTTGGTAGATTCTAAGCACATTTATATTAAAATATTATATGATTGTGGTATAAGATATGTTATTGACCTGTTAAACGCAGATGGAAGTTTGAAAAATTGGGTGGACATAAAGGAAATGACTAGAAACATAGTGACTTTTTTTAATTTCTGTAGCATTACAACGTCAGTTAAAACTTTCCTTTCAAAACATCATTTTTTGATTGAAAAGGATGCTTTAAAAGGATGTCACAATCCTTCTATTAACTTTTATATGCTTACTAGAACTGATATAAATAAACATGTTTACAATACTTTGACGCAAAACGAGCAGAATTAAATGAAACTCATTATATAACAACGTAAATATAGATTTGAAACAAGTTCATGGAAATGTGTTTAAATGCACAAAAGACACGTATACACAGTGGTTTCAAACAAGAATAATACAAAGGATAATTCCAGCAAATTCTCTGCTTTTTAAAATGAAATTGATAGATACAAACTTATGTACATTTTGTAAACGATATGAAGAAACTATTCTACATTTGTCCCATGACTGTGAACACACCAAATCATTGATCATTGCAACAATATTAAATACTTTTGACCATATTCTACAAATTGATAGTCAAACTTTACTCTTAGGCACATGCACACCAAACGTACCGTTAGACAGGCTACTTTTAGAAATGAATAAATATATTTATCACTGTGGGAATAAACAAAAATTACCCTCAATGATCGGTTTGAAAAATACTTTAAATTTTATCTTGAATATTCATAAATGCACAAACACACATGAAGTTGACAAATGTCACATGACAATTATAGAGCATGTTTACCAAATTCTCCTATTGCCAGTATAGTGTACAGGTAGGTATACATATTAACGAATTTCTATATAATTTTTCAAACAAAGATTCCAATTTCTTTTCTCCATATTCACACACCCACTCATCCAAACACACACATACTTACACTTATTTCATGTATTTTTCATCCTGCTTTCTGATTGTTTTTTATCTCTCTCTCTCTCTCTCTCTCTCAATAAGGCCACATTCAAGTGATGGAACAACTTTACAAAAAATACAATTTTCCTAGACATAGGAAACATCTTTTGTTTCAGATTACTAACAAATTACTAACAAAACTACTAACATTGAATTGTAAGGTATGATGGGAGATGACCACGACTCCCATCATACCAGTTGACGTTGCTAATAAAATTCTGAAAAAAAAAATGTTTTCAACGTGCGGCTTTAACGCTGCTTTAAACAAATCTCTCAACGAGGAATATGGTAACGCTTTATTCTCTCGCCTTGGCTTAAATCCACCTGAAGCTGCACTTAAATTACAAAATAAAAAGTCAGTATCTTTGAAATTGTACCACTTGATATATAATTCTAAGTTTTTTACTGAACACAAATTGGTTCCTGTTCTGGAAATAACTATCCAGGCACCGTCACTGTATCGATCTGTCTTACTATGCTCCAAGAAAATCTTTATACTAGTGGATTCGAACTTAATATCACAGAGTCTAATTTGCAATAGTTCAAAACTACGTAAAAACCCCGCAAAAGCAATCAACATAGCACAGATTATTCTTTGATTGTAAATATTGCCATTCACAAACAAACGGAAATATAGGGCCTGAAGCAAATCAGTGGTAACATGCTCTTTTTTAGTAACATTTATTTGCCAAGCTTCCGCTTAACTGCCTCGAGAACATTCACAACCAAAATGAATCTGTGGGAGATATACAGCCATAAATATCATGATAGAACTTCACACTATGAAAAGCGATGAGAACAGGGGAAAGGCTTGGTGCCGTCTGAATTAAAGAAGCCAGATATAAAGCAAGACGAAGAGTCTTAGCAGGGAGCACGTCCTTACTTCCCAAACCGTTCAGATGGGCCTATCTAGTCAAACGAAGAAAACCATTTCTGTATTTACTACATCTGCTTGCTGCTCTTGAATCGCACAACAGATCAGGAAGCAGAGCTGCACTCTCAACCAACTCTTCCGGCAAATCATCAGTATCATTTTTTAGAGTCTGAAAAAATAACCGTGTAACAGAATTGAACATGAGAAATTAACTTTGCCAAGGGAACCAAATGCGTAAATATCACAACGTATTTCTACGCATTCGTCTCCCTTACTATGTTCCATTTATTTATCTGTTCATCCCAGAAGGCAAAGCCTTCTGCGCTGATTCAATAAAACCAGAAGCTCTCACTTCTGCCTAATCTGTTCTTAATGTACGAACAATGTGCCACAGTGCACATCTGAGAAGCACCACCATATACATAATATGAACTTCATATAATCTTCACAAAATAGAAATGCCTTTCTTTTTATTCCAGAAAGACCAAAGCTATCTGCGCTGATTACTTAAACTCAGAAGCTCTCACTTCTACCCAATCCGTTCGTAATATACAAACCAAGTGCTACAGTGCACACCTGAGAAGCACTACCGTGTGCATGAAATTAAATTCAAACGATCTTCACAAAATAGAAATTTCTTGCCCTTTATTCTAGAAAGACCAAAGCTTTCTGCACTGATTACTTAACTCAGAAGCTTTCACTTCTAACCAATCCGTTCATAATATACAAACAATGTACTATAGTGCACTCCTTAGAAGCACCGCCTTGTGCATAATCTACAATACATATAATCTTCACAAAATCGAAATTTCTTTCTTTTTATTCTAGAAAGACAAAAATTTTCTCTTCTCTGATTACTTGAACTCAAAAGCTCTCACTTCTAACCAATCCATTCGTTATGTACAAACAATGTATAACAGTGCACATCTAATAAGCACTACCGTGTGCATACAAAAACTTCATATAATCTTCACAAATCAAAATTTCTTTCCTTTAATCTTAAAAGAAAACGTTCTGCACTGAATACTTTAAGTCAGACTCCCTCACTTCTACCCAAACCGTTCAAAATGTACGAAAAATGAGCTACTGTGCACATCTAAGAAGCACCGCTGTGTGCGAAATCTAGTTCATATATTTCAAAAAACAATTTTTATCAAAATTCTACGTATAAAGCAAGCATTCTTAAGTCCAAATCTTCAATCCCAAATAATCCACTGCCGTTCTAACAAGAGGAGTAATATTCTTTTGAAACTGGTAAATCCATCAAATCTCTTACAAAGGGAATGAACTCCTGTCGTCTGCAAACCATAGGCCAAAACATGGCAGATTCCCAGTATGGTAAAACCAGTACTCCCTTTACTCTCTCACAACGCATTTTAGATACAACGCGATGTAAAACACAGATTGGAGGTACAAAAAGACCTTTTTTTTTTCAGACCAGTCAAAGGTAAAAGAATCTAATCCAGTGGAATTCTCATTCCGGAATTTCGAATAAAAAATTGGGAGTTTCGCATTATGATCTGATGCGAACCAGTCCACTACTAGCTCTCCCCATTTTGTATGATCAAATCTAAAAGCTCAAAAAATAAGTTCCAATCGTCTTTTTCGACCACTTTAGACAGATAGTTTGCTCTATCATTTTCTGATCTCGGTATCCACTCAACCTGCAGCTGTATGGAATGAGACAAGCATAATCTGAAAATATCAATAGCTATGACCTGCAAGTCTGATCTCATGGAACCTTTATGTACTATTGAGGTAACCTCCTGGTTATTAATTTTGTGAATCATTTGACATGATGGTCAGAAAGAGTATGTATCAATGATCTAAGTATTCTGTATACCGCCAAAAGTTCTCTCCAAACGGAAGACTTTAACCTTTCCTCTAGAGACCATGTCCCATGAGATACACCATAAACTTTACTAACCTCGTATCCCCCGTACCCTTCACAACTAGCATTACTATACACCAATCTGCTGTATTGTACAGTCTCAAATAAATTTCTCCTAATTAGAGAATGTAAATTGTCTCTCCAGAAAATAATTTGCTGAGAGCTCTCCTCAGACAAATTTATATACTGATCCCAGGAAAAAGCATTCGCTATATCCGTGCTCAAAGATTTAGTCATAATTAAGACAATATCCCCAATGACTATCCTCATAGATATCAACTGATCTACTAAGGAAGCAATTTGTCTAACCATGACCCTTCTGTGTGCTTTTAAAAGGGACAAAATGACTGCAATGGTTTTCCTTATCTTATAATTCTCGTGTCAAGAATGGAAATGCAGCCAATTTCTGAATTCAAATATGCGCCTAAGTACGAATGGCACCGGACGGGCATCCAAATAGACATTTCAACCTTTGGCAATAAACCAGAATTCGGTATGTCTTCTTTTATTTCTCTCGTCATAATGCTAGTGTTAAAAAGGTCGTCCCCACACCCAAAACCATCATCTAAAAACATAAGGACCAACTTTCCTTCACTGCTCCATTTCTTGATTAATGGTCTGGTCACTTTAACCCAAATATAAGGCGCAGATGACAAACCAAAAGGAAGAACGAGAAATTTGTAATAATTATGTTGTCTCCCCTGAACTATCAACCCAACTGAATCCTAAAATCTCAGTGTGTGACTCGAAAATCTCAATGAAGTAATAAGCACTCCTTATATCAAATTTTATCGTATAAAAACCCTTCTGTAAATAATTCAAAGCGATTTGTAGATCATCATATTTAACGGACTGCTTCCAGATAGGTTCATTCGGTAAATGCAAATCAAGAATCAAACCTTTCTCCAATAAGCTTTGTATAGCTTCCGATACAAATGAACTCTCCTTCATAGCAGATTTATTATTCTTGGACTCACTACTGGGTGGCAAAAAAGGGGGGATTTTGTAACCATTGTCAATTACATCTATAACAAAATCAGAAGATCCTATGACCTTCCAGAATTAAACGTTTTTTTAAACTACCTTTAACAAGGACACCTATATTGTCATGCTCATCATCGCAGTAATCTGTAGAAAAACGGTCGGTAAATGAAGTATTCTCATCTTTAAGATCGAAATCATCCGATCTACTACTTTTTGTCGTTCTGTACCATGCCGGCTGATCTTCCTGAGGTGATGTATGGACAGTGTCGCCGAAAGTTTGTAAACTCACCACAGGCGAAGCATGATCCGGGACCCGAATATCTGTTGCTGAATCTCTAACCGATAGTGTTCGGGAAGCCACAAAAATTCCCGGCCACACTGGCACCTGGAAATCTCTGCGAATTGACCATAGCACTACTGCCGCCATTAAAAGAATTAGGACCGGGATGTTGCTGACCCATCGAGGGAACGTACGTGGAAGATACCTTTCGGCTCTTCTGTTTTCCTTGTTTGTTCTTCCGTTTGACGGCCCTGTTTTCTGCCTTGTTGATTCTACTCTCGTCCTCCGAATCACTAGCCACTGGATTAACCTCATATTGTTTTATAGTTTCCCAACCACCTTCAGGAGAGTCCGCTATACGTATGAGTTTGTTACGCTTCCTGATTTTCTCTTGAGCCTCCTTCAAAACCTCCTTTGCATAATCTCGATTTCCCATGTAGTAAAGCCCAATCAGTCTGGAAAAGAAGCTCCTCTACTTCACTGTTGAATTCAAACTGAATTATATTTCCTATGCGAGTCCACTTAATGTCCTTCTCCGTCTTCCGTCGCTTCACCTCGCTAGAAACACTCAACACATTCCCCTGAACGTCCTCACGCAAAGAAGATAATTAGGGATTGTGTGGTAATGGGTCAATGAAACTCCAGAGAATCTTATACTGCATGTATTACGGATGTACAGGCGGAAAGATCTGTCTTAGATATAAAGATCTTTGAGATTAATCTAGCTGCGTGTACCGAGCTTTACCGTTATCCATATTTTGACGACAAAATTCTTTTATAATCCCCCACTGAAGGCAGACGAATATAGTTTTTGCGTTGTCCTTCCGTTCGTTCGCCCGTCTGTCTATCCAGTCAGACATCTTCTTAAATCCTTGACAAAAAAAGATGAATTTTCATACCTGTGCTTATTATGATAAACCGGTATCCACCCGGTATAAGTTTTTGTTTAATTATGTAACTCGGTGTCATGGAAAAATAAAACTTGATGTATATTTCCATGTTAATCCTATCTCTTGAACTACTGTATAAAAATTTATAAAATTTTATCTTTGTATTGTTTATCATAGATCACAGACAATCTATGTTTGTTGTTGTGTAAGGAAATGGTGTGAAGTGGAAAAAGATGGGTGTAATTTCATTATGGATCAATAACGCCCCATGTATATGCAAAACACAATACGTCTTACATGTTTTTATGAAGAAAAAGGGCTTTTTCGGCAAGGGATATCATTCAAACGAATTATCTTATTAATATGGATTTCATTATATAATTTGATTCATTATAGGATTTTTCCGGTGAATTGGTGGAATCATAAAGCATATAACATAGGTTAACCTCTACAAGCATTTCAAAGATATGTCATACCAAAGATTGTTATTCAGATTTGAAGCAACTTAACATACTAGAAACAAATACGGTTGTAACAAAAAGAAAGGATTTGACAATGTAATAGTAGACGGAGAAAGCTTGGTCAAGCCAAAATCTTTCTTCAAGTGCGATATGTTTTTCAAAGACAAGACTTCAGAATTGATGAGACCAGACATCTCTCGCAAACCGATGCTGCTCTTTGAAATTCAAAACTAACGTAAATCTTCAAAAATAAAAACCCTCACCTTGTATATTTCACCCTGAGTTTCAAAAATAACATCATTCATAATGGGTGAAAAGGCGTTGAGAATAGTGTCGTTGAAAATTCAAGGCTGAAACATTCCTTGTTTGTGTTTCTGGTCAGGGAATTGACCCAATATACGAAGGTAATAAGTACCGATTGCTCTGCTTATCTCTTTGATCTGACATGAATGTTGCGCGTCCCTACTCAAATATACACTGAAACGACCTGAAACTGGCCGTTTAGAAGTTCGTTTCAGTGTATTGGCATATCACGTTTGAAATGAGAAAAATGTTGAACCCTCTGGGTATGAGGGTTAATTCGCTCCCTCGAAGAAAATACAAGAAGAAGAATCTGTGTCTTACATGCCTGACGTGCAGAGAGCAACACAAAGAAATTTTGCGAGAATTTTGCAATGCAACGTAGAAAAAACAACAGGAGAAAGATTAAAGCTCGGAAGAAGTATTTTGACCAAATTCCGTCAAAAGTTGGTGTTTGTTCAGGTGGATCAGATCAACTAGTGTACCTTGTATAAAGGCACACACTTTTGTACGTTAGTCCTTTGGGCTTCCGCCCGGCTGGATAGCTCATTAGTGTTTGACTTTTGACCTGATGCGGGTTCGATATCTGGTTGCAGCAAACTTTTTCTCCGGCAATTTTCTACCTCAAACCTCTGATGCATGCGAGAAAGCGGTTAATGGTTTGGAAAGAAGGCTGAATCAGTACTGCTGTAAGAAAGACAGGAAACATGCATAAGTGCACTGGTCGGCGTGATATAACCTAAGCCATTAAATCGGCGTTAAACTCAGATACAATCAAACTAACCTTTGGTTTCTACGATGAAATATGTCATTATACTGTACATGAAGTAACTAGTTAGACGGATGTTAATATTTAACTTTTCCCCCAAACTGCAAACTGGTAACTCTTCAAAACTGAAAGAAACTGCAGATGATAAGATAAAATTGGCACAAAAGACCTGTAGTTCTCTGATAGGGTAGGAAACATTGTTGGAAAAAGAGAAAATGATGGTTACCAGCATTTTCTCCTTTTGTCACAATAGATGTATTTACCAAAGCCGTCTGGGTCCTCAAAACACAGGTTGATGCGGTAAAGAGTTCAGAAGCAACAATTAACAATAATACGGACATACTTAAGGGAAATCCTTATTTTTATTGGACTTTACACTGGGTGTCCAGCGATGGAGGTCGCTTTGTTTTTAGTTCTTGTCATAATTTCATCATGCATTGTTGATACTGGGGCTATTTTCTGTGGTTCTTACACAACATGCCAAACTTGCACGACGAAATGTTCTTGGTGGTTTGGAAAACATTGCGAATGGTGTGCTACAAGTAAAACTTGCCACATCCCAAGATCTTCTTTTCGGAAATGTAATCAATCGCAGATAATCAAAAACTCTGGGAAATGCTACGACTCGACGCCTGGTGCTTACAACCCGAATTCAGCGTTTACAAGCACTCTTCTGGCGGCTGCTGCTTACACAGACGACCCGAGATCTTGTCTAAAGAAGATATACCCGAGAAATGATATTAGAATCGTCGAGAAAATTGCATGGAAATGCGCCGATCTGAAATTCTTTAGATACAAACGGTGTTTTGCCTATACTGCTGTTTCTCATGCTTCCATGATCATTATTGTAGCATTTCGTGGTACTACAATAAGGGTTCAGTTGATAGACGAGATTTTGTCCGTTTTAACTATACCGAAACAGCGTTTTGTTACCGGTGGCAATGTGCAAAATTATTTCAAAAATGCTTACGACGGACTTTATCCATGTGTCAATGAAAGTGTTAAAGCTCTTCTGCAGAAATACGCGGGTTATCAAGTGGTTGTGATCGGCCATTCTCTTGGTGGTGCGATAGCTTCACTTACAGCCGCAGCACTGGTGCACTATAAGGTAGTACCAAAGACAAAGATGACACTGTATACGTTTGGTCAACCGAGAGTGGGAGATAAGGAATATGCAGAAAACCACGACAAACTTGTCAGTCATAGCTGGAGAGTAGTTCATTACAGAGACATTGTCGCTCATCTTCCGACTTGCAATATTTTCTTTGGATGTGCCGCCTTCAAGTACTCCCCACACCATCATGGTACAGAAATTTTCTACCCAAATATAGAAATGAAAGTAAGATCGAAATATAAACAATGCTCAAAGGATGAGGACATACACTGTAGTGACGGTCTGGTCACCAAACACTCATGTATCAGTGACATCAGGCAGTGTATAAGCTATCATAAACACTACTTTGGAATGGAAGTTGGTGCTGTGTGCAGGGATTCGTCGTCGCTTTACTTTGATGATGTGGAGTCTTCTAATATCTGGAAGTATGCTGCCGTTGAAAAGTGCCAACGTTTTCAAGCATAATGCAAACATACTAGGATTTCCTGTTTTTAAGAGCAAACACTTCATATCAACTTTTGGTACATGTTTATCTGTTCTGAATCAGTCATCTTCTCTCAATGCTTACGATAACAAGATTTAATAATTAAATGAACTTGCACAATCGTTAACTTAAACAAGAGAAGAAAGGCAAAGATGGTTGCTTTTTCTTGTTTAATTTGGACAGATTTTTAATATACGATCATCACTTGCAACACATGTGCACCTTAAGGTAGTGGACCCGTAATACTTATAGTGCAACATGGAATAACATTTCTTGACAGTTGATAAATACAGATTTATACAGAAATAATACTTTTGCACATTTTTAACCGACCAGAAATCCCTTAATACTATTTGTTAATACTTTTGTTAGTTTTTTTTGAAAAGGGAGGTGATTATATCCCTTTGTAATCGGAATATAGTGGTTTTAGATTTATAAATGATAATTCTAGGAAGGACAAAAAGGAAAAAGTGGCTCGGTGACCGTAGAAATATAATACTCCTTTTTAATCTCATAATATTATAGAGGAAATAGCTGTTTTCTATTACGGGTCCGCTACGTTAAGAAAGTGTCTCGTCTGATATACAGGCTCGCTGAAGCAACGAATACTGTCAATGTAAGGAGGCTCCCGATAAACAAAAGGAATGCGTCCCAATAGAAATTAGCCCTATTCTGAGTAAAGGGGTTTCATTGCAATTCGACCCGGGTCAGCCTGACCTGGTTTAACCCTTTCCCAAACGACAAACTTTTGGACTAGACTAAATTCAAAACATTTGCAGACGACAATTCAACTCTTGCTGAAAAGATGATTTCTGTCTATGATAGGGTAGAAAACATTGTGGAAAAAGGAGAAAATGCTGGTAACCAGCATTTTCTCCTTTTCCCAAAATGTTTTCAAAAGGCTACTATTTCAGACCCGTAAAAACCAGGGATTGTTTGGGAAAGGGTTAAAACTTTTTTTTATACCTTTTTGCGTATCAAAGGAACAGTCTACTCCAGGACTCAGTAGGTTTGAGACAAAATGGATTTTCTGGAATCACGATTTTGTGACTTTCTTGGTAATACGAATCACGGGAATGCTTTAAACCTCCTATTACCAGAGGAGGGGGGGCGCTGTTATATGTTTTCCCCAACTACGTATATGAACATGTTACACGTTCTTACTGTATACAAGTGTTCAAACACTTTGAGCTGGTCAATTGCATTTATATAACCCTTTACCACACTATGCCGACTTTTGACGCCCCTTGGAAAAGAAGCCTTTTAAAAACATTGCGGGAAAAGAAGAAAATGATGGTAACCAGCATTTTTTCCTTTTCCCCACAACGTTTTTTACTATATAAAAGAAAGATTTCACCATTTGAGCCACACTGAAATTGTCGTCTGCAAATACTTTCAATTTGGACAGCGCTAAAATTTTGTCGTCTGGTAAAGGGATAACATTGCTGGGTGCAATGTTTAGTTTTTTGGTTATGAATAAAGCTTTGATCTGGCAAAAGGGAGCTCAATGCATCTCCGCATTGCCTTTTACCAAGCAAGTCCTCATACCACTCGGAATTCATATATGGCTTGCAAAACGCAAAAAGGGACATTCGGACATTTGCGTAAAGTGCCGTCTCGGATTAGCCTGCGCAGAATACGAGACGGTACTTTACGACTACACTAGATTTTGTACCATAGTAGACTTGTGTAAAACGGAAAATTACATAAAAACGCAAAGTGTCGTTTCGGAATAGCCTGCGCAGACTGCAGAGTCTGATCCGAAGCGACACTTTATGCAAATGTCCGAATGACCTTTTTCGCATGTTACAGGGCATATATAAGTACTATTTCATTTAGCAACCGACTAAATCCGGAGTGGTCCGTGGACATGCAGAAAATTAACCTATAGCAAAAATTTAGGGCCCAAGTGAGCCTGCGCGTACAGCGCAGGCTGACTTGAGCCGAAAACTTTTGTAGATGCATTAAACCCTCTTTTTACACAGTATATCACAAATGTAATATCATAATAGAAATTTTAATGTTTATTCGCGAACCTCGTTATATCAAAGGTACATAATCCTTGTAGTCTTATGTTGGCGTGTTCGTGTTATTTTGATACGTGGCGAGCAATTTTGAACTTCATGAATACCTGTCTGAATTACAAGCAGTTGCGAAATCTAATTTGTAGTTCCATAAACTAGATTTGTGTTTTGCAAGAAAAATATTGTGATATAAAAAAGAAAAAATGCTGGTAACCAAATTTTTTCCCTTTACCCCACAATTTATTCAATGCCTTTATCGTCAGAATTCTCTGGAATTTATGGTAAGTGGTGAATAAGATAATCTTGCATCGTGAAATATATCCCAGTCATTTCTAAATGCGTTTAGAAATAAACTTGAATTTTTTGTCTTACAAAAATTCTAAATTGCAAAGTTACGCAAATTCTGATTAGTACAACTATCAGAATGTTTTACGCTACTTTCTCAATTAAGAATTGGAATGAGAATTTATTTTAGAATGGGTCTTTTTTTTCACAAATTGTTGGATTTCAAAATCTTTAACTCTGTGTCTTTATAGCTGAACTAAATCCTGGCCAATAATGAGATGCACCAAGAGTGAAATATGGTGTTCACGAGATGAAATAAATTTCGATCTTTACCTGAAAAAAAAAATTATATTTATTTCATGCTTTTAACCCTTTCTGGGCGGAACTTAATCAAACTCGATTGCAGTTATTTTCAGTTTTTCCCCATGGCGTGCCCCCTGCGCATAACAAGGTACATGTATTACAATATGACGTCAAGTACATGAAATGTAAGGTAAATGACGTTGTTTTTCCATTTGGTTGTGAGTCAGGCGCATTTTACCTAGGTAAATCGAATATAAAAATCGGTATTTTCACTGGTCGTAACCATGAACCGATATTTCTCGATAACTTTCCAAAACACATGAAATAAATTTGAATATACAATAGGATGAGGGTAGCTTAGGATTAGACTTTGGCCTCTCACATCAGAGCTTCCGAGTTCAAATCGTCAGCTTTCTAAGGTCATTGTCAACATCACAGCGCGTAAGCTGGTTCGGTTTCAATGACGCCATTATCGAATGTGACAGGTTTAAAGTGTAAAAAACTTGTTTCACAGCCAATGTACGCTATAGAAATTCATGTACTTTTTTAAAACAGGTAAAGACGACGTAAGAGGTTTTGACTACGAAAAAATGATTATGAATGTCGAAACTTTCGGTGGTTTGATATAAATAGAAATTACGAAAATAACCCTTGTAGAAAAATTATTTTCTTTTTCCTTATTGTCAAAAGTGAAATACTCAACTATATCTTTATCCAAATCATCGCTGAAATGGAGCAGTTGATGTACACAAAAAATGTACCTGAGGATACATGTGTAATTTGCAACGGCTTGGCCACCTAACTAAGGTACTGTATTGTATATTATGTTAAATGCTGTTTTCAAAATTAAACTTATCTTGCAGCGGGCAGTGCACCTATCCATGTTTTGTTGGAGTTACTTATTCCAGTAGACTGCGCAACACAATACTGTTTCCAAGTGCCTGGCTGATTTTTCCACATAACCATTATTTACAAAACGGTCAGCGGTGAGAGAGGAATAAACCCTGTCGCAACAACAAACAGAAATCCCCGGAAAGAAATTGGCCGAGACGGGGAGCAAACAAGCAACCTCCTGTTCTAAACTTTTGCACGCTAGCGAGTGATCTACCGGAGCTCGGCCCCGACCAAAGTACAACCCATACCAAACGCCGCTTAATTATCACTATGTGACACACCAAACTGTATCAGCTCGTCACATATGCGACTTGAAAAAGCGACAAGAAGGCCAAATGAGCGTCATGTAAAGCAGAATTATGAGGTTTCTACACAACGGCTTTTTTACTTGTTTGTTTACTTGTAGCAAAATGTATTGAAATTAAAAGCCAATAAAATATTTGAAAACATTGATTCTGACCTCTCCTGGCTTCTTTTTTAAAGAATCCAACTTGTTCTGGTTTATACCAACGTGAACTCGGAAATACTAGTACATTCTTATTGTAATACGGCCTTATGTGGGAGGTACGACACGGGAATTATCGAAAACAACTGTATTTTTACTAAATTTCAATCCGCAAACAAACAGGGAGGAAGAAGTATGAAATAAAGAATTCGTTTGTTCGTTCTTTCGTTCGTTCGCTTGTTTTTGCGTGAAAGAGAGACATTCATTTCATCTCATCTCATGAACATCGTACAAAATTTGTTCCACTCGTAAGTGCACCATTCTTAAAGATATTTCTGATGCTATTCACTCATGTGAAAATTTTCGATCTTTCACAGAAAAAATAAATCAATATTCTCAACAGGAGTAGCGCTCTCCCAAAAGGGGCTCAGTGCATCTCCGTGATAAAAAGCAAGTCCATAATTGTGCATTCATAAAACCTTTAGTTTAACAACCGACTGACTTATGCAGCAGAATGGTCCTTGGATATAAAGAATGTTTATGGAATGAACAGAATTTTATTTTTTTCATGGAGGTATGAAAAAATACCTAATTACACTG
The DNA here is from genome assembly GCA_943736015.1 of Tridacna crocea. Taxonomy (NCBI): domain Eukaryota; kingdom Metazoa; phylum Mollusca; class Bivalvia; order Cardiida; family Cardiidae; genus Tridacna; species Tridacna crocea. Next base: position 18,497,908 of record OX031063.1, on the reverse strand, counting down.
TATGAAACCGCTTCAGGAATGAATCAGACATTGCAATGAAAAGTTGCGGTTAGCGACGAGGAAGCAACACATACGGAGTGTTAAGAGGCTTGGGGTACCGATACGGCCAGTGAAACGGATACTGCTAGTTAACGGGATGAGAGTTGCGCTCTTATCGTTTTGTTGCTGTATCATTCATACAGAAATGTGTTTTAAAACAAGAAGGAAATAAAATGAATTAGAATAAGATGTAATAATTACAACAAAAGACATTCAAACAAGGAAAAGAAAGCAGAAAACCGAAATAAAAAAACAAATATGTATATAACTTCCCTACTAAAGAAAAGGTAGGTATAACGGCTCGAACCACAATAGCCAGATTGAGAGGCAGGGATCTTTCCATTACACTAATGCTCGCTTAGTATAATCAACAGATTGTGAATTTTTTATACTTTTTTAATATACATTTTCATTTAAATAATCGGATAATTTACCTGTTCTAGCCGTATAGGAAAATAAAATGCTCTGAATCATTGTAAGCAAGGGCCACGGTTATCGCGTTCCGTTAATAGCAGTTAACAGTGTCGAGGATACATGTATGTAAAACCATCAAAGCCTCAGATAATAAACAACTTGCACTCCGCGAAAAAAGGGGCTTAAGTACGTCTGCAAAAAGTATCGACCCAGGTCAGCCTGCGCAGTCCGCGCAGGCTGACCTGAGTCGATACTTTTTGCCATTAGTCAGTTCTTTTAATGTTTAAGAGCTATTCTACTTCATGATTCTGTCGGTTGTTGGACAAGCTTGGTTTTATGAGTATCATTATGTGATGACTTGCTTGGTGTATTGCATCATTGCAGGAAGACCCTTTTTACCACAGCGTGACTCATATACAAAAGGAAAAACTTTTTTTCGAATCAGAAAAAGCCGATGTTATGATTTTTTTAAGATTGCGTTTGTTCATATTGTCCTCGCACATTGAAGACTGCCGATTCAACATCAGAGTGCACTGCTTGACCTAACTTCAGAAAGCACGTCTGATCTTGGCCGACAAAGTCCGCAAAAGGTACTTAAGTGGTCAAAGGCACCTTGATTTACTCTTGACCAAACAATTCCTCGATATAACCACCCTGGGGAAGAAACTATTTGAAACCATTGTGGTGAAAGAGAAAATGCTACTAACATTTTCTTTTTTTTTCCACAATGTTTTCTACTCTTTCGAAGACTAATTCAATCATTTGGGACACACCTGATCTGTTGTGTCGAAACAGGTTACTCTAAAAATAATTTTGACGTCAGGTGAAGGGATAAGGCAAGGACAAAGATAGCGTTGTAAAGGTTTTGTCAGTCTGAGTGGGCGACCAGGAATATGATATACCCACTACAAACTTGTCAAAATAGCTTAGCAGTGTTTCATCAGTTAGACATAGTCAGTCATCTTCCTTCCTGCAATATTTTCTCTTGAAGAGCCGCCTCCAAATATCGTAGAAGTAGATAGCTAGAGTAGACAGGTTTTCGTCAAATAACAAACTTCGCAATGGTCATAATTTAAAAATAAGACGAGGTGTCCGACTCTATTCCATAACGGATAACACTAGTCGTAATTTATTGGTAATTTACCCACTTACAGCTACCGAAATAAAAATATCGATGCTTTAATCATGCTGTGCAATGATTTATCTATCCATTGGTTTGTAAGTTGATAGAAAAAGGTAAGTATTAGAACAATTACAGAGGTTTAAGCCCTTGAGACGGACGATTTTTCTCTCTACTTCGATAACAAGTTTCATTGGGCTGAATATGAATTTCTTTCTTGATTAAAGCCATTGAGGAACTGACAAAGAACACTGTTTTGAATATAATTATGCCGGCTGCGTATGGAATACAGTTAGGGCCATCGCCTATGAATTTGTTGAATTCAAACGCGATGGCCGAAAGTACGACCACGATAACTCGATAGTATGATTATAATAGTGCGAGAAAATATCACGTTATCATCATCGTACTATCGCCTATCTCCATCGCACTATCGCGTTATCACCATTGTATTATTGCGTTATCCTCATCGTCCTCTCGCATTATCGTCATCGTACTTTCGAGCATCGTGCTTAAAATCAATAAATTCATAGGCATAGGCACTCTAGGAATGCCGTTAGGGCCATCGCCTTTGAATTTGTTGATTTTAAACACGATGCTCGATAGAACGATGATGATAGTGCGATAATTATAGTATCATCGTTATTATGTATCACCATCGCGTTATCATCATCATACTATCTCGTTATCACCATCGTACCATCGCATTATCGTCATCGTACAATCGTGTTATCACCATCATACTATCGAGCATCACGTTTAATCTCAATAATCTTTAAGATAATGGCCCTAACGGTATTCCATAGCTGAGTGACAATGCTTACTAGTCTTAATGCCGGTTAACCATGCTTACTAGCGCTGTTGTGGGCCGATGTAATGGGCTGATCTATTGTGCTCGCTAACCTTGTTGTCGGCTGCGCTACCAAGCTTTCTAGTTCTGTTTTAGGCTGAGCCACCGGGCTTGTTAGTTCTGTTGTCAGCTAAGCTACCGGGCTTTCGTCGGCCAAGATACCGGACTTACTAAGGCTAATGTCTGGTTAACAACTGGACTTACTAGCTCTCTTGTCGGCTGATGTACAAGGCTTGAAAGGCCCACTGTCGGCTGAGATACGGAACTTTCTAGAGCTAAGTACTGTCAGCTTACCTACGGGTTTGCTATCCTGTTCTGTTCGGTAGGCTAATGGACCCTTTTGGTTTACTCCTTCCTAACGACAAAATTATGGACCTAGCCAAGTCTAATGCAGATGGCAGTCAAAATATTTCTGATGGTTTGTCTTTATTTAAGTAAAAAGCATTGTGAGAAAGAAGAAAATGCTTGTTTTTTTTTTTTTTTTTTTTACCCCGTCCTGCTATGATAATTGGCCTGCAACATGCGAAAAGGGGCATTTGGACATTTGCGTAAAGTGTCGTCTCAGATCACCCTGCACAGTCCGCTCAGGCTAATCCGAAACGACACTCTCCGTTTCTAAGTAATATTCTGTTTCACGCAAGTCTACTGTAGCACAAGATCTATTGTAATCGTAAAAGTCCGTTTCGGATTAGCCTGCACGGACTACGCAGCCTGATCCTAAACGACACTACGCAAATGTCCAAATGACCCTTTTTGCATGTTGGAAGCCATATAGAGGCAAAGTGTAGTACTCGTAGCCTATAGGCCCCAGTTTCGACCTTCACCAGAGCACTTTTTTTTCGTGGGAGTGTCCTTCGGCAAGACAGTTTAGGACCTTAGCTTACTGCTAAGCTTACTGGTGACACAAACCAACCAACCAATCAACCAATGTCCATGGTTGTCAAAACACGGAATTGTAAAGTAAGTTTAATATGTGAGAAATTGCTAATTCAACTTAGTAATCACTGAATAAAAAAGCTGACCCCGGCTGCTCAGTAGTAATTGCATGAAATCAGGAGGTCGCCTTTTCGAAACCCCAATTTCTTTATTAGGACTGGTGAAAGTTCTAGCGATAGAATCAATTTTTCTCTCGCCGTTTATTAACCGTTTTACTCCATAGGTACTCATTACTACGCATTGCTTGTAGGAGCTTTTGGAAAACACTGTGGCAAAATGTAAAAGTGCTCGTCACGAGCAATTTCACTTTTTGCCACAGAGTTTTCTATGCTATCAAAAGGCATCATATACACATAAAAAACGGCTTCATCCTTGCTGTTATTTAGGGTCAATTAGAGATACCATAGAAATGCCTTATGGGGGTTAATAGTCTAGCATTGGATACCAGCCAGTGGCTTCGGAAGAATATTTTCCAACCACCACACAAACAAAGGAACAAACAAACTAATTGAATGTAATTTTTTCCCTTCCTTTTTATATAATCAACAATTTACAACACAAAATATCCATAGAGTATATAAAATCTTGTACATTGGGGACTCTCTGGCAAAGTGAAGTTCAATGCATATCCTTGATGAATTATACCAAAAAAGGTGTAAGGTAATTATATAACATAATTATATAACTTGATTATGTATCCATGTAATCCTTTTTGTCCAACAAAATTATTATATGGCTTGCAACACGCGAAAAGGGAATTCAGACATTTGCGTAAAGTGTTGTTTCTGATCAGCCTGTGCACTCTGCGCAGACGAATTCGAGGGGACACCTTCCGTTTTTATGTTATTTTCTGTTTTGCGCCAGTCTACTTTTGGACAAAATGTAGTGTAGTCGTAAAGTGTCGTCTCGGATTAGCCTGCGTGGACTGCGCAGGCTGATCCGAGACGACAATGTCCGAATGTCCGAACGCCCCGTTTCGCGTGTTGCAAGCCAATTATAGAATAGTCCCAAGATATGCAGAAAATTTACCAAGAGCAATAAGTTTCGGCAGCAGAGTGACATATGTCGATACTTTTTGCCGATGCATCAAACCAGCTTTTTCTCAAGAGCTTGACACATAAGTAAACAATTTAAAGACTCAGGTGTGAATGAAAATTTCCGTTATTAAAGTGTGGTTGGCAAATGTTTCAGTTGTTTTCACAGTGAAATACTTGACCAACCGTAATTTAACCCTTATCCTGCTTAATAAAGGAAATGAAGCATTCGATTGATAGTAAAAACCGATATGTTACTAGTTCAGGGGTTGTTTTTGAGAAACATATCGTACAGTGTATAATAAAGATCAGACTTTATGTATTGTGCAATCTGATCTTGATCTACAGTGTCTGCAAGATGTCACTGTGTCGCACTTAGCAGCATAAGGATTAATAGATTACCAGACTTCTGATAAGTGCTATACATTTAATGTAATAATTTTATACAATAGTTGTTTATGTAATAGTTGTTATGTACATCGCTGTTGAGGATATGAGCAACCGACCTGCCATATATAACGATAAAGCAATTCGCAGAGATGGAACTCAAATAAAGGCAACAGACTTTTCTAAATTCAAAAAGTAGGACAAACTTCTGCTTGGCTAAACCAAATGGTTCAGCCAATGTGAAGCGGCGTTACTTCCTAAAACTATAATTAGGCTGTGAATAATAATTAGAACGGTTGGTGAATACAGACCCCGAATTTGCTCTAATTAAACAGTATATTATATTTCATGTGTCTTTTTAAGAAATGTTATGGGGAAAAATGTCGTAATTTAAGCTGGGTGGAATTATTTCCCTGTCATAGTGAATATTTTTCTCCTGCCGAAAATCTGGAACTACTTTTTTTGTTCTACTTGGGATCACTAGTTTTAAAAGTGGCATTTGTTGACAAAATAATCAGAGGAAGTATAAAATATAATTTATTTCATCAGCTTGTGTTCCTACGGGGAAATATTTGTCTCAAAGGGAAAGGTCCGCGAAAATAACTCGTGCATTACGTAAACGGCACTCGTTATTTTCGCATACCTTTCCCATTTTCGGCAAATATTTCCCCTGTATTAACCGTAACAATAACATCACGAACATGAGTTGTTAGTTCATTGAAAAATACTTCATGGGAGTTTTCTTATCCTGCATCACATCATTCAGGTGAAAAAAGCTGATCCTGAAGGGTGTATCTATAATGCACAACTGTATGAGAGGGCTGTAAACTAACTTTTGTCATTCTTCTGCTATCCCAGAATCGGCAACATATATATTAGTACTGAATGGTTTTCTCCCGCCTCTACAAATTATCGACGTCCTTCTCCAAGCTTTCTTTGGATTTTTTCCAAACTGTATTTCAGCTTTGCCTCGCTGACTGTAAAAGTCAATGACATTTCCACCGGGCATCGGATTGCCATAGGTTTCCTCTTGATTTTGCGGGGGAGGTAGAAACTTCCCGTAGTATTCATCTATCTGGTGAAACTTGGCAGGTTTTCCAACGTTTTCTATAGCTGAAATAGTGAAATAAAAAGTTCATACTTCTGTTACATTGAAAAAAAACGCCATTATTTTAGAAAAAATAAAAGACATCATGATCAGAAACACTTTACAGCTGCAAATAACCAAACTTATGTACTGCGAACCAAGTGCTTCAATTTTATGAACCTCCAGTTGATCGTATGTTCAAAAAACTTCTTCTCATTTTATAAGTGAATCAAATGAAACCGACTGGGATTGGACCTTGATTGGTTGCTTGTTTCTACGAAGATTTATCTGTTTTTGATTATGTATTAATCTTACCATTCTCGATGGCCTTTTCTTCTTGTTCTAGTTTGTGTAGCTCCTTTTTGTTCTCAAGCTCTTTCTTAAGTTGAGCATTTATTTCTCTTCTTGATGCTATTTTTCCCTTTGAAACCTCGTTTCTTCGTTTGAGGTCTTCCTCCTTGATTTGTAAACGATTCAATTCTTCTTGGTCAGTGAAATGCTCATCAATGACATCTCGTCCTCTTTTGCAGGAGTCACTTTTCTTTTCCGGCACTGTTGCCGCTAAACCGCCGGCATTACTGAATTGTCGAACTTCTTCTCTTCTGTGTTCTTTGTGTACAGAGACATTTTCTGAACTATGTCTTGATCGAGAGATTGGTATTCCTGCGACCGAAAGTATAAGCAGTAAATGATTTTGCTGGTAATAAACAACAAAGTCCATGAAGACAACTAAGTCCGTCAACAGGTATGGTTATTGTTCTATTCTTTGACATTGCAGCTTTTGTTTTTACCATTATTCTCTGACGAATATGTATGTATCCACTTACTAACCTTCAATGTTCCCATATCATTTCATATTTATCACAAAATTTTGGTATCGGGTATAGACCTATATAAAACAGGAGAAATATAGTCATGTACTCTTCAGACAAATGGTAAAGATATTGTAATAAATGCTACTGCAGGTTTTATCAATTGACAACTGCATGGCAGTCTGATTATTTACATAAGCCATGGGCACTGCAATATGTTTTCTCTAGATCAATGACAAATCGCACTGTATGATAAATTTGAATAACAAAATATTTGATAAATAAAAAATTTGCTTTACGTACGCGGTGGAATTTCTGGACAAGAGCTCTCATTAATCTCCGCATTTGTCTCTTTAACATGTCTGTTTGATTTAGCTGACATTTTTATGCGTGGTGGTATAGGAGGTGCGTATATATCTGAAAAAGAAAATAAGAAAAAATATGATTGTTATTGTCAATTTTCTCTGTTTAAGATCCCGCTAATATCAAATCAAACTTAAAACATATCATCTCCTAGCACTTGTTGTGACAATATTGACGTGTTCCAACGAAAAGTAAAACATTAATTAACTGTATGGAACCTGTTAGTAGCCTTTAATATTCACGCATCAATAATAGAGTACGAGCTTCAGCCGAAGCCGCTAAACAAACGCTCTTTATAAATATAGATACACTGTACTAAAGCTTAGGGATGCAGTTTTAAAAACCATTTTTTCTGGATTTCCTAGGCAGGTATATCGAAACTCAACTTTCTCTTCATTCTCTGGAATCCTTTTTTATCTGCGATAACCTACAGCAAATTTTGAAATTTATATTACATTATAGAGTTGCTCGCCTTTCCAATGACACTACCCAGGAAATCCAAAAGGAGGATGCTCAGTAGCGAGTCACTTCCAGAAAAAGTTAAATTTCTTTACATATCGATAAAACAAACTTTTATAAAAGAAACGAAATCTAACCACTTTGAATGTTCTTAAATATCTCTTTACAGAAAACAAAGTTTGACTCTTTTTCCGAAGAATGGTCACATTCGTATGTAAAATACTTATGAGAGCCACATTTCTTTTGCTCTAAACATTTCAAACCGATTTTTTTTCTCTCAGAGTAGTCTGACCCATAGCATTCATCAGCCTGAGCTGAGGACAGTTTGCATTTGTATTAGAGTTCAAAGCCATTTCAAAATCTTTGGTCATAAGGCAGTCAATGACGCACCCATGTCTTTCCTGTCTTTCTCACACCAGCACTCAAACAACTTTCTTTCAAAATCCATTTTCTATTTTTCTCAAATGCATCAGAGGTGAGAGGCGAAGAATAGCACGAAAGCAAGTTCGCCACAACCGGGTATCGAACTCGCAACCTGCTGGTCACAAGTCAGCTACGCTAACCACAGAGCTATCCGGCCTGGCCTGAGGACAGTGTGTTCACCAATTAAAGAATAAAGTTACAGAAAACGAATACCCTAGCCGATAGAAAAAAATCGCAACAGTTCATTATTTAAAGCCCCTGTAAAGTCAAAAGAATAGGTAATTTTCACCGTTTATAACTCGAAAATAGAACGGATAACTCATCATAACACATCATGTATGAGATCGGAAAAAACCCGAACGTGTCAGTTACTCCAATGATTACTATGATATACGAAAATGCTTAGAGAAGCCCGTCGATTTCAGGGAAGTTATTGATCGAGAAAACCTTCGTTATCGTTCGTGTATATTCGAACAATGTCTTCGAGAATGTCACGTGATAACATTGCATCTCATTGGTGCTTTGATGTAGTACACAGGATTACTGTTTACACTTCTGATACTTTATCATCTGAGAGTAAGACTGCTTATTTCATGCTTTCCGATAGGATATCGAGAAATAGCAGTGAAAATATTTTTTTTTATTTCATGCTTTCCGGTAGGATATCGAGAAATAGCAGTGAAAATAATTTTCGATCTTACACTGGTACCACCAGTGAAAATACCGATTTTCACGTTCTTGTTGCCTAGGTAAATTGCGCGTGCCTAACAACCAGATGGGAAATATGACGTCATATACCTTACATTTCACGTTATTGACGTAACGTTGCTATGCGGGAGGGGTACGCCACGGGGAATAAGGGAAAAGAACTGTACTGAATTTTGATAAAGCTCCTCCCAGAAAGGGTTAAAAGCATAAAATAAATAGAATATTTGTTTTCTTCGGTGAAAGATCGAAATTTATTTCATCTCGTGAACACCATCGGTAATATTTTCACTCGTGGCTGTGCCACTCCTGAAAATATTACCGATGGTGTCCACTCGATGAAATAAATTTCGATCTTACACCGAAAAAAACAAATATCCTCTATATCTTACACCGGTACCACCAGTGAAAATACCGATTTTCACGTTCTTGTCGCCTAGGCAAATTGCGAGTGCCTGACATCCAGATAGGAAATATGACGTCATATACCTTACATTTCTCGCGCTTGACGTAATATTGTAATGCGTTTCGATACGGGAGGGGTACGCCACGGGGAATAAGGGAAAAGAACTGTTCTGGATTTTAGTAAAGCTCCTCCAAGAAAGGGTTAAAAGCATGAAATAAATAGAGCATTTGTTTTTTTCGGTGAAAGATCGAAATTTATTTCATCTCGTGAACAGCATCGGTAATATTTTCACTCGTGGCTGCGCCACGAGTGAAAATATTACCGAAGGTGTCCACTCGATGAAATGAATTTCGATCTTTCACCGAAAGAAACAGATATCCTGTATTTATTTTAAACCTGGATTGTATCTTCCTGTACTGATGATAAATGAACAAGCGATAATCGGCCTTTATCGTCGATTCTGTTTACGATGTCGATAAACTTAGTTTTTTTCCCTAGAATCGGGCAAAACGATCAAGTGAATGAATTTTGCTCCGACACATTAAATTATCACGTGGTGCTAACGTCACTTTTACGTCACTGCGGAGATTCACGACGAAAGTCGGCTAATCGTCGGCGGTCATCGATGTAAAGAAACAAAACATGGTAGGATTTGTGCTAATTTCTTTTTTTTCTGCCATTGACTGGAACTTTCACGAACTGCATCTTTACATATCGTCCAAGTCATGATAATTGCCATATTTTTAAATGGTGAAAATTAAATTTATTTTTATCTTATAAACAGGTCTTTTTGCATTTGGACGTTAATGTGACTTTTACGATTGCTTTACCCTTACCTTATGATTTTGATCCCTATAGGCTTTCGGCCGATATATTTTTCCTTACAGTTACATTACACGTTAACAATTGTTCGCTTCTACAAAGGCGTTTTATAAAAGTTTACTTTTTATCGCTGCAGTATAGGCCGAATTCTTTCGCCATAGTTCGAGCTCGCAGTACTTCGAATTGCACGTCAACGTTGTACGTTGACAGTGAGTAGCATTCTCAATCTATTTGTAAAAAGGCCAAGCAAAATGGTAATGTTGATCTACATCAACCAGAATGGAAATAACAGGAACCAGTATTTTATTTACCTCATTTCAACATGTCTGTCGACCGATTTAAGTATAAACTTGATAGATCAAAATGCACTAGAGCGTCTATGTGATAATTATATTTGATAGGTTGGAAAACATTGTAGAAAAGGAGAAACTAGTGGGTAAAGTCTTATAAAACTCGATAGATCGTCCATATACAATTTATCGTTTCTAAACCTGTAGACGCCATGCAAACCAAAATAAGTCATGCAAAGAAGAAAAAAAACATAATGAATTACGACTGAGAAAGTAGGTCTCGTAAGCTAAAGCTAGTAAATTATCAGTAAAGAAGAAAGACAAAAGTAAGGAAAGATTTTTCTGTGGTATCTTTAATGTGCTAAGTAACCTTTTAGGCAATTTTAGACTTTGTGCGACAGTTTCAAGAAATACTTTTGGGAATGTCAAATCAGAATGATAGCGTACTGATGGCACCATGTCCGATGTAATGAAATCGGACAGACTTATCGATTGCAAGACGACCATCTTGTTATTTAAACGCCCGAAGTTGCACCTCTTCATTGAATGTAATTGTACATTGTGTACGATCGCGAAGAAATTTCATGTATATCTTTTTGTACTTATCGGTATTTTACAAGAAATGTTGGTTTGCGGCATAGAAATGAAAAAGTGACCCATAAAAACTGCTGATGAGACATGTAAACCTTCGCATGCTTTCGTTATTTTACGTAATCAACGTTCGGCTAGTTCATATAGCTGCTAGGTAATACTCGAATTGGGATTCCAATAGGATTTAATAATTCTCTTCACTTTTTTTATTTTAATCTCGATAATCAAAGAGCGGTATGCGAAGGCAGTCAAGCACTGCGTTCGTAAATATTTTTTTTTTTTTTTGTTTTTAAACTAAGAACTTGACTTTTACAGATATGTTAGTAAATACATAGCTACCCAGTCAGGCCAAAGGAATGGTTGATTGATTGATTTACTTAATGGTGCTTTACGTCGCTTTTGATTGACTGAATGGGGCATTACTACGTTTTCACGATTATTTTGGTCATATCACGGAAACTTATTCATATATTTCCTGAGTTTACCAGTTTTAGGCTGGGGTTCTGAAGTGTCTTGCCCAAGAATACTCTCATGAAAAGCCCAGTTGATCCAGTGCGCTTCGAACCCGTGGCTTTCCGGTTAGGACCCAACACTTTACCACTGAGCCAAGCAGGACCCCTCAAAGAAATAGACCGGCTGGTAAATGCACTGATTGCCTTTGAAATCTTAGCACATTGAAAGGCGCGAATGAGCTCAAAGAGCGTGAAAATCACTACCATTTGCATATAGACAAATCAAGACTAGATACCGCGAGTTCACTTGATGTAACAGATTGATAGATTGTATGGTGTTTTCAACATCATTTCAGTTTTCCGCGGTAGCCTGTGCACATATACATACTTTCTCGGACTTTCTTTTACCAGTACTCTGCGAAATATTTTTTCCAAGCCATTGGCTGCATTCCCACATAACAGCGTCGAAATTGATGTAGCAGAGCGTGTTTGTGAAATTCAAACAATGTTGCGGAAAAAAAGGGAATATAGTTGGTCACAGTTCTTTTTACCAGCAGTGTTTTCAAAACAGAATATCAGTACTGTCGACGGTCGATGATACCCGACATTGGTAGCTACCATTCTATCAAAAAGTGCTGATAAACCAGATTAAGGGCAATTATCCTAAATTATACATGTATAAATCCTATACAAATATTTAGGAGTTTCAAATTACAACGACGAATTTCCCATGGAATCGTTACACTACTGTAAACAGTTGATATTTCCTAATAATTTTGAGATTTTCACTAGCCAAGAACTTGTCGTCCGAAGTTCACCGACACACTCGTCATAATTCGTGCAGGTCTGTAGGTATTGCTTGGTCATCCTATTGGTAATAAGTTTCATAAAACCAGACTACAATGAATTGAATAATTTAGAATCTTGTTAAAAAATCATAACAGAAACAGTTTACAATTTTGCACTTTGCTAATAAAACCAGAAAGTAGCTAAGTTTAACCAGTTTAGTTATATCACTATAAGGTTATCTACTAAAAATTTAGGAGTAGCAGACTCGGGCTCATCTGTTATCCTTTTTCATTTATATTTGCATTTTTCTACTCCGAACATTGAATCTACTCAGTGCGTTGTTGTTGTATGAAATAGAGGCAAGTAAATGCTTAATCCTCTCTCCTACCAGTGGCAGTATCGTCGTATATATTTTCGTCTTCACTCTGTAAGGTAGGCATTCTCAACTTCTTAATCTCATATACTGATGGTGTCGGTGTAACACACATATTGGTCATTGCTGTGTATAAAATAGAAAACAGAATCCCATTATAATGATAAAATACACAGTAAAAATGTGTTGCACATCCCCTGTCTTTTTTTAACTTGGTTTGATTTTCTGACATAAATAATATCAAATGGCTTAGAAACTAGTATCTGGCTGATGTATGCACCAACAAACCAGCCTTTTGCCTATAAAGCGAACTAGGCTGAGACATCCCTTGACCCCATGGCTTAGACATTGCATTTGAATTTAAGAAAAAAGGAGAAGGTTTTAAGTTTGGAAAAACTTGGAATTTAATGTCGAAAGAGAATTAGGACAGGTTGACAGATTGAGATTGAAAGCAAAATATAGAAAATGGACACACATAATCAGCAAACATTGCGTATATCCTTGTAGGGCCGGGATCACAGGTTGCAGTCTTTTTCTCATACTTCTCAGTGGTTGAAACAGCGCGAGCAGTAGCAGCTGCGGTAAGGTCAGGGAATACCTGAATTCAGTTCATATAAGAGGCAAATATACCGGTTTGTCGGTGTATGCAGCAGCCGGATCATAATAGAAATCAAACCCGGTAAAAACACAGGGTTGGGGGTGCATGGCTTTTTGTACCATTTATATATCATTATCTCTGTAATTCAATGGCGTTATAGAGTCACCTGAAGATACACCACAGTCTATAACAGTTGTAAAGAAGGCGTAATATATATTTCTGAACGTTTTTATATTAACACTTCAAAATTTAATTTTCCATGTACCCCTTCCACATAAACTCCGGATAAAATGGCATACCCATTCCAGGTAACAAACTATCGCAGTTGAATTATAACAGAATTGAGCCATGCTGTGGTTGAAGGGGTCTTAACCCATCAGCACACAATCCCACCTTTTAAGGACCCTTAGAAAGAAGACTTTTGAAATCATTGTGGGAAAAGGAGAAGATGACGGTCACCAGTATTTTCTCCTTTTCCTACAATGTTTTCTACCCTGCTGGAAACAAATTTCATTTTTTGAGTTATGTTCATCTTGTCGTCTGCATGTGCCTTCAATTTGGACCAGTCTAAAATTTTGTCGTTTGGTAAAGAGTTAATCCGTCTCCGCGGTGCATGATACTGAGCACGTTATCGTATGATCATGAATCCATAGATCAATAAAGTCCATTTTGTCTATTAACAAACTGAATATTGAGGTAATCGGGTTCTTGGAAATGCAAAATATTGACTATTCTAACATGACACGCGAATTCGGCGCTATAAATACAGTGCTAGGAAAGCGTTGTAAAATCAGCGACAATACATGTAGAGTGACGTCATTCTAGATCGAGTGACGTCATTCAATTTGTGGGTTATTCAATGGAACATAATCTTTATCAAGGGGTAACAACCTACGTCATAGCATACATCATCTGAGACATTTTAAATCCGCCATTTTTGTTTTAAAATGTAAGTTTTTCAGCTTGTACATTATTGTTATTGAAGATCTGTCCAAACAAAGCTGTGCATATGGTACCTGACAACTTTCTTCGTTAGTATACATTAATATTTTGTTCATTAGTTTTGTACATTTCGCAATTACCTCCGCACAGTTTTCGAAGCCGGTGACACATGTGCGATTTAACAATAGATGTCGTATACAATGACGTTAAGAATAATTGTGTTGAAGTGTTTAGAGCTTCAACATTGTCTCATGGCATTTTGATTTTTTTCGAATAGGACAAATATATTTACCATCACCAAATGATGTAGGTATTCAAAGTAAATTTTAGATACATATATCTTTTTAAAGTAATTAATCTGCAGTTTACGCGCACTTTTTTTTTTTTTTTTTTTGTCCCCGTTTTTTGTCCCCGTATAATGATGTAAGAGGGTCGGGGATCTATCCCTCTCCACATCTTACAATCTCTGACGTTTTACATTTTTACACGTTACAAGGAACAAAAAACATTTTTATGTGATAGAAAAAATAAAAAAAGAAAACTGGAAAGTGAAGAAAAAAGGAGAAAATAGAATGGTGAAGAAAAGATGTAATGAGTAATTTATAATAGTAACGGTTCGAATCTTCCCAGTGTTCGAAAATAAGATTAAATAGAACAGTAATAAAGTTGCTATTTATCTATTATTCTTTAAGAAAATATCCTAAATCGTTCCAGTTTCTTTCGAATTCCTCTAGTTTCTTTTGTTTCAATAGCAACTTTTTTCAAAATTGTATATTTATAAGATATAAATTTTTCAACACCGGTTAGAGTGGGTGTGTTTTTTGATGTTCGACATTTATAAATATACAGTTTAAAAAGAATGAGAAGGATGTTTTTAGCGCTTTTTGAATTTTTTGTGTAACCAAATAACATTTTACTGATGTTAAGGTCCATGTAAATGGCATTATCATGTTTCAAGTAATTTGTAATTAATTGTTGAACTTTAGGACAATTCCAGAATAAATATTCAATTTTTTCTTGATCGTTGGAACAAAAAGTGCAGCTCGCAGAATCAATACATTTTATTTTATACAAAAAATAGTTTGTTCCAAGGATACGGTGATTTATACGGAGTTGGAACCACTGTATGTATGTGTCCCTTGTTGCTAAAAATGGTAAAGAAAAAATCAGTTTCCATTCATTTTTGTCAAGATCAATGTTTATTTTTTTGTCCAAGTTTTTATTCTGGCAGGTTCATCTTTATTTCTAATCAGATATTGGTAGATATGTTTAGAACCCTGCGAATCTTTGAGAATGATCTGAAGGTGTGCTGGCAGATGCGGTTTTTGGTGTAAAGTTATGTCTCGAGGTGTTATCAACAATTTTTTAAAATATTCATTAATAGCACATTTTATCTGTATATAATGTAAATAATTTGCAGATATATTGTATTTTTTGTTTATCCGATCGACAGTTAGAAAACAATTATTAATATCAAGTGTATCTCCAATGCAGTGAATACCGGCATTGAACAGTCTTTTGAAATAAAAACTTTTTGCAGAAATGTGAATATTGTTATTGTGAAAAATAGGACATTCTGCAATATAAGTACTCTCAATACTGATATTATCGAATAGCTGACTTAATGCTTTTAGTGTGTCGATCCAAAAAGGGTTATTGATTTTTTCAATTAGGATTTTCATGTAATCTTTTCCACATAAACACAACTTTTCGATATCGATGCATTTCTTAATGATATTTGACCATCCACCATTATCTTTGAGTAAGCGCCTTATCCACGTGATTTTAAGTGCTTTAATGCAAGATTCAATATTTAACATTTTTAGTCCACCTTTTTCATAGTCTTTCGTGATACTTTGTGACAACCCTCCCAAATAAATGAATAGAAAACATCGTTTAGTTTCGGGATTAGTTTTTCAGAAGGATTGGGTAGAGCAAAAAATAAATGGTTCATCTTAGAAATCAGTAGACTCTTCAAAACTGTAATTTTACCGATAGGAGTAAGGACACGTCGACTCCATTTTTAACTATGTTTTCTATTTCATTAAATTTTGCCAAAAAATGTATGTCAATTATTCTATTCAGGTCTACATGAAAAATGATTCCTAGCAATTCAAATTTATTATGACCCCATATTAATTTCCACTTTGTTTTGATAATATCAGCACTGTATTTTTTCTTTCCAATCCAAATAACTTTAGTCTTATCAAAATTCATGTTTAAACCAGATAATTTTGAAGATCTTGATAGAACATTTAATGTTTCGTTTAATGATCTTTCAGATCCGTCAAGAATAATGCTTGTATCATCAGCAAAATGTGAAAGTTTAAATTCTGTTTGATTTATTCTTATTCCTTTTATGTGTTTGTTATTTCTGATGTTAATAGATAAAATTTCGGCACATAAAATGAAAATGTAGCTGGACAAAGGGTCTCCTTGATGACATCCTCTTTCAATTTTGAAAAAGTCAGATAGATATCCACATTATGATACTGTTGATTTTGCATCCTGATAAAAAATATTAAACCATCTTATAACTGATGGTCCAAATCGAAAGGTTTCAAGAGTTTTGTTGATAAAAGACCAAGAAAGAGAGTCAAAGGCTTTTTCAAAGTCAATTAAAAGTAAAAGTCCAGGAATGTCATTTTCTTCAGTATAATGTAGTAGGTCATATATCAATCGTAAATTTTCTCCGATGTATCTGTCTTTAATAAATCCGGACTGGTCTGTGTGGATAAATTTAGGGAGAAATGATTTAATTCTGTTTGCAATACATCCTGTTCCTATTTTATAAACTGTATTCAACAAAGTAATTGGCCGCCAATTTTCTAAGTATTCTTTTGGTTTATTACCTTTTGGGATACACGTTATTTAACATTGTGTTTGGGTTTCAGATAATGAATTTACATTTAATGCCTCATTCAGAGCTCTTACAACAAAATCTCCCAATTTACCCCAAAAAACTTTGTAAAAATCAGCGTTAAAACCAGATGTTCCTGGGCTTTTATTACTTTTCATATTTTTTAAGGTCTGAGATGCTTCTGTCATAGTAATTCTTCCTTCAATGCTTTCCGATTCTTTAACTGAAAGTCTTGGGATTTCAAGATTAGAAATAAAGCCATCAAAATGTATATCAGAGAAGTCAGATTGATTTGAGATATAAAGAGTCTCATAAAATTCTTAAATTTCTTCGAGAATTTGTTTTTGATGTGTAATCTCAGATCCATCATCTTTAATTATTTTTTGTACAGTTTTTGAAATAGTGTTTGATTTTTCAAGGCCACAAAAAAATCTCGTTGGCTTTTCACCTTCAATATTCCATTTTACTCTTGATCGTATAATCGAACCTTTCATTTTTTCCTGTTGCAATTGCTCAAATTCGTTCGTTAATAAATAATATTCATCTAAATTGCTTTGACTGAGATTCTCTTCCAAGAGTTTTATTTTTGATTAGATTTCAAGTTCTCTTTCGTTTTTCACCTTTTTTCTATGTGAACCGTAAGAAATTGACTTGCCTCTTATTTCCATCAATAGTGTTTCGAGAATAATTGATCGTTAATTGTAAATTGAATTTCGGAGTTAGGAATTTCCATTAAATGATTTCTGTCATATACTGGAAGTGCATATTGATTTTTAATTTCTTCAATTTTTGTATTTATTGTATTTATATAATCGAGCTCAGTGAGTTAACGCATTATTATGCTTCCACAGGTCTGAGGAATACTGGAATTCATTTATTTGTAGATGTGTTGAAATAATGGAGTGATCAGACATGAAGCTATTTTCTATTGAGGAAGAGATCGTAAAGGTATTTAGGGGTGGGGAAATTAGAAAGAAGACTAGGCGAGCTTGTTGTATTGGATTGCGTTTTCTCCAAGTGTAACATAGTTTGTCCGGATTAAATTGCCTAAAGGGATCAGTAAGATCACGTATCGAAATATGATTTAGTAAAGTGTCTCTAGACTTTTTGTTGTTTATATGTTTGTAATTAAAATAGTCTTTCTTAGGATCAATAACTAGGTTAAAATCTCCACAAATCATATAAGAGGCATTTCCAATTCTGTCTATTTTTCGAAAGATGTTATTATAGAATTGACGTTGATCGGTGTTAGGACCGTAGATAGAGGTGAGGGTAAACCGGAAGTCGTTAACGCTTAAATCGAGAATAACAAAATTGCCGTTTTCGTCGTCAGTTATTGATTCGTAAATTTTGAAATTTAGTTTGGAAAACAGAATAGCTACATCCCTACTTTTAGATGAATTGTAGCTCAAGTAAATTTCAGAGCCCCATTCAGAGTATAGGTTTTAATACATATCAGGAGTAAAATGGGTATTGTGTATGCAGTAAATGTCGTGTTTTAAGTTGTGGAGATACTGAAACACCGATAGCCTTTTATTCTTGTTATTTAGACCTCTACAGTTCACTGACAAGATTTTTAAACTATTAGCCATATCAAATGATTCACAAACAGATAGTTTTTGTAGCCAAAAAGGAATATCCCACATAACAGCGTCGAAATTGATGTAGCAGAGCGTGTTTGTGAAATTCAAATAATGTTGCGGAAAAAAAGGGATTATAGTTGGTCACAGTTCTTTTTACCAGCAGTGTTTTCAAAACAGAATATCAGTACTGTCGACGGTCGATGATACCCGACATTGGTAGCTACCATTCTATCAAAAAGTGCTGATAAACCAGATTAAGGGCAATTATCCTAAATTATACATGTATAAATCCTATACAAATATTTAGGAGTTTCAAATTACAACGACGAATTTCCCATGGAATCGTTACACTACTGTAAACAGTTGATATTTCCTAATAATTTTGAGATTTTCACTAGCCAAGAACTTGTCGTCCGAAGTTCACCGACACACTCGTCATAATTCGTGCAGGTCTGTAGGTATTGCTTGGTCATCCTATTGGTAATAAGTTTCATAAAACCAGACTACAATGAATTGAATAATTTAGAATCTTGTTAAAAAATCATAACAGAAACAGTTTACAATTTTGCACTTTGCTAATAAAACCAGAAAGTAGCTAAGTTTAACCAGTTTAGTTATATCACTATAAGGTTATCTACTAAAAAATTAGGAGTAGCAGACTCGGGCTCATCTGTTATCCTTTTTCATTTATATTTGCATTTTTCTACTCCGAACATTGAATCTACTCAGTGCGTTGTTGTTGTATGAAATAGAGGCAAGTAAATGCTTAATCCTCTCTCCTACCAGTGGCAGTATCGTCGTATATATTTTCGTCTTCACTCTGTAAGGTAGGCATTCTCAACTTCTTAATCTCATATACTGATGGTGTCGGTGTAACACACATATTGGTCATTGCTGTGTATAAAATAGAAAACAGAATCCCATTATAATGATAAAATACACAGTAAAAATGTGTTGCACATCCCCTGTCTTTTTTTAACTTGGTTTGATTTTCTGACATAAATAATATCAAATGGCTTAGAAACTAGTATCTGGCTGATGTATGCACCAACAAACCAGCCTTTTGCCTATAAAGCGAACTAGGCTGAGACATCCCTTGACCCCATGGCTTAGACATTGCATTTGAATTTAAGAAAAAAGGAGAAGGTTTTAAGTTTGGAAAAACTTGGAATTTAATGTCGAAAGAGAATTAGGACAGGTTGACAGATTGAGATTGAAAGCAAAATATAGAAAATGGACACACATAATCAGCCAACATTGCGTATATCCTTGTAGGGCCGGGATCACAGGTTGCAGTCTTTTTCTCATACTTCTCAGTGGTTGAAACAGCGCGAGCAGTTGCAGCTGCGGTAAGGTCAGGGAATACCTGAATTCAGTTCATATAAGAGGCAAATATACCGGTTTGTCGGTGTATGCAGCAGCCGGATCATAATAGAAATCAAACCCGGTAAAAACACAGGGTTGGGGGTGCATGGCTTTTTGTACCATTTATATATCATTATCTCTGTAATTCAATGGCGTTATAGAGTCACCTGAAGATACACCACAGTCTATAACAGTTGTAAAGAAGGCGTAATATATATTTCTGAACGTTTTTATATTAACACTTCAAAATTTAATTTTCCATGTACCCCTTCCACATAAACTCCGGATAAAATGGCATACCCATTCCAGGTAACAAACTATCGCAGTTGAATTATAACAGAATTGAGCCATGCTGTGGTTGAAGGGGTCTTAACCCATCAGCACACAATCCCACTTTTTAAGGACCCTTAGAAAGAAGACTTTTGAAATCATTGTGGGAAAAGGAGAAGATGATGGTCACCAGTATTTTCTCCTTTTCCTACAATGTTTTCTACCCTGCTGGAAACAAATTTCATTTTTTGAGTTATGTTTATCTTGTCGTCTGCATGTGCCTTCAATTTGGACCAGTCTTAAATTTTGTCGTTTGGTAAAGAGTTAATCCGTCTCCGCGGTGCATGATACTGAGCACGTTATCGTATGATCATGAATCCATAGATCAATAAAGTCCATTTTGTCTATTAACAAACTGAATATTGAGGTAATCGGGTTCTTGGAAATGCAAAATATTGACTATTCTAACATGACACGCGAATTCGGCGCTATAAATACAGTGCTAGGAAAGCGTGGTAAAATCAGCGACAATACATGTAGAGTGACGTCATTCTAGATCGAGTGACGTCATTCAATTTGTGGGTTATTCAATGGAACATAATCTTTATCAAGGGGTAACAACCTACGTCATAGCATACATCATCTGAGACATTTTAAATCCGCCATTTTTGTTTTAAAATGTAATTTTGTTAGCTTGTACATTATTGTTATTGAAGATCTGTCCAAACAAAGCAGTGCATATGGTACCTGACAACTTTCTTCGTTAGTATACATTAATATTTTGTTCATTAGTTTTGTACATTTCGCAATTACCTCCGCACAGTTTTCGAAGCCGGTGACACATGTGCGATTTAACAATAGATGTCGTATACAATGACGTTAAGAATAATTGTGTTGAAGTGTTTAGAACTTCAACATTGTCTCATGGCATTTTGATTTTTTTCGAATAGGACAAATATATTTACCATCACCAAATGATGTAGATATTCAAAGTAAATTTTAGATACATATATCTTTTTAAAGTAATTAATCTGCAGTTTACGCGCACTTTTTTTTTTTTTTTTTTTTTTTTTTTGTCCCCGTTTTTTGTCCCCGTATAATGATGTAAAAGGGTCGGGGATCTATCCCTCTCCACATCTTACAATCTCTGACGTTTTACATTTTTACACGTTACAAGGAACAAAAAACATTTTTATGTGATAGAAAAAATAAAAAAAGAAAACTGGAAAGTGAAGAAAAAAGGAGAAAATAGAATGGTGAAGAAAAGATGTAATGAGTAATTTATAATAGTAACGGTTCGAATCTTCCCAGTGTTCGAAAATAAGATTAAAGAGAACAGTAATAAAGTTGCTATTTATTTATTATTCTTTAAGAAAATATCCTAAATCGTTCCAGTTTCTTTCGAATTCCTCTAGTTTCTTTTGTTTCAATAGCAACTTTTTTCAAAATTGTATATTTATAAGATATAAATTTTTCAACACCGGTTAGAGTGGGTGTGTTTTTTGATGTTCGACATTTATAAATATACAGTTTAAAAAGAATGAGAAGGATGTTTTTAGCGCTTTTTGAATTTTTTGTGTAACCAAAAAACATTTTACTGATGTTAAGGTCCATGTAAATGGTATTATCATGTTTCAAGTAATTTGTAATTAATTGTTGAACTTTAGGACAATTCCAGAATAAATATTCAATTTTTTCTTGATCGTTGGAACAAAAAGTGCAGCTCGCAGAATCAATATATTTTATTTTATACAAAAAATAGTTTGTTCCAAGGATACGGTGATTTATACGGAATTGGAACCACTGTATGTATGTGTCCCTTGTTGCTAAAAATGGTAAAGAAAAAATCAGTTTCCATTCATTTTTGTCAAGATCAATGTTTATTTTTTTGTCCAAGTTTTTATTCTGGCAGGTTCATCTTTATTTCTAATCAGATATTGGTAGATATGTTTAGAACCCTGCGAATCTTTGAGAATGATCTGAAGTTGTGCTGGCAGATGCGGTTTTTGGTGTAAAGTTATGTCTCGAGGTGTTATCAACAATTTTTTAAAATATTCATTAATAGCACATTTTATCTGTATATAATGTAAACAATTTGCAGATATATTGTATTTTTTGTTTATCCGATCGACAGTTAGAAAACAATTATTAATATCAAGTGTATCTCCAATGCAGTGAATACCGGCATTGAACAGTCTTTTGAAATAAAAACTTTTTGCAGAAATGTGAATATTGTTATTGTGAAAAATAGGACATTCTGCAATATAAGTACTCTCAATACTGATATTATCGAATAGCTGACTTAATGCTTTTAGTGTGTCGATCCAAAAAGGGTTATTGATTTTTTCAATTAGGATTTTCATGTAATCTTTTCCACATAAACACAACTTTTCGATATCGATGCATTTCTTAATGATATTTGACCATCCACCATTATCTTTGAGTAAGCGCCTTATCCACGTGATTTTAAGTGCTTTAATGCAAGATTCAATATTTAACATTTTTAGTCCACCTTTTTCATAGTCTTTCGTGATACTTTGTGACAACCCTCCCAAATAAATGAATAGAAAACATCGTTTAGTTTCGGGATTAGTTTTTCAGAAGGATTGGGTAGAGCAAAAAATAAATGGTTCATCTTAGAAATCAGTAGACTCTTCAAAACTGTAATTTTACCGATAGGAGTAAGGACACGTCGACTCCATTTTTAACTATGTTTTCTATTTCATTAAATTTTGCCAAAAAATGTATGTCAATTATTCTATTCAGGTCTACATGAAAAATGATTCCTAGCAATTCAAATTTATTATGACCCCATATTAATTTCCACTTTGTTTTGATAATATCAGCACTGTATTTTTTCTTTCCAATCCAAATAACTTTAGTCTTATCAAAATTCATGTTTAAACCAGATAATTTTGAAGATCTTGATAGAACATTTAATGTTTCGTTTAATGATCTTTCAGATCCGTCAAGAATAATGCTTGTATCATCAGCAAAATGTGAAAGTTTAAATTCTGTTTGATTTATTCTTATTCCTTTTATGTGTTTGTTATTTCTGATGTTAATAGATAAAATTTCGGCACATAAAATGAAAATGTAGCTGGACAAAGGGTCTCCTTGATGACATCCTCTTTCAGTTTTGAAAAAGTCAGATAGATATCCACATTATGATACTGTTGATTTTGCATCCTGATAAAAAATATTAAACCATCTTATAACTGATGGTCCAAATCGAAAGGTTTCAAGAGTTTTGTTGATAAAAGACCAAGAAAGAGAGTCAAAGGCTTTTTCAAAGTCAATTAAAAGTAAAAGTCCAGGAATGTCATTTTCTTCAGTATAATGTAGTAGGTCATATATCAATCGTAAATTTTCTCCGATGTATCTGTCTTTAATAAATCCGGACTGGTCTGTGTGGATAAATTTAGGGAGAAATGATTTAATTCTGTTTGCAATACATCCTGTTCCTATTTTATAAACTGTATTCAACAAAGTAATTGGCCGCCAATTTTCTAAGTATTCTTTTGGTTTATTACCTTTTGGGATACACGTTATTTAACATTGTGTTTGGGTTTCAGATAATGAATTTACATTTAATGCCTCATTCAGAGCTCTTACAACAAAATCTCCCAATTTACCCCAAAAAACTTTGTAAAAATCAGCGTTAAAACCAGATGTTCCTGGGCTTTTATTACTTTTCATATTTTTTAAGGTCTGAGATGCTTCTGTCATAGTAATTCTTCCTTCAATGCTTTCCGATTCTTTAACTGAAAGTCTTGGGATTTCAAGATTAGAAATAAAGCCATCAAAATGTATATCAGAGAAGTCAGATTGATTTGAGATATAAAGAGTCTCATAAAATTCTTTAATTTCTTCGAGAATTTGTTTTTGATGTGTAATCTCAGATCCATCATCTTTAATTATTTTTTGTACAGTTTTTGAAATAGTGTTTGATTTTTCAAGGCCACAAAAAAATCTCGTTGGCTTTTCACCTTCAATATTCCATTTTACTCTTGATTGTATAATCGAACCTTTCATTTTTTCCTGTTGCAATTGCTCAAATTCGTTCGTTAATAAATAATATTCATCTAAATTGCTTTGACTGAGATTCTCTTCCAAGAGTTTTATTTTTGATTAGATTTCAAGTTCTCTTTCGTTTTTCACCTTTTTTCTATGTGAACCGTAAGAAATTGACTTGCCTCTTATTTCCATCAATAGTGTTTCGAGAATAATTGATCGTTAATTGTAAATTGAATTTCGGAGTTAGGAATTTCCATTAAATGATTTCTGTCATATACTGGAAGTGCATATTGATTTTTAATTTCTTCAATTTTTGTATTTATTGTATTTATATAATCGAGCTCAGTGAGTAACGCATTATTATGCTTCCACAGGTCTGAGGAATACTGGAATTCATTTATTTGTAGATGTGTTGAAATAATGGAGTGATCAGACATGAAGCTATTTTCTATTGAGGAAGAGATCGTAAAGGTATTTAGGGGTGGGGAAATTAGAAAGAAGACTAGGCGAGCTTGTTGTATTGGATTGCGTTTTCTCCAAGTGTAACATAGTTTGTCCGGATTAAATTGCCTAAAGGGATCAGTAAGATCACGTATCGAAATATGATTTAGTAAAGTGTCTCTAGACTTTTTGTTGTTTATATGTTTGTAATTAAAATAGTCTTTCTTAGGATCAATAACTAGGTTAAAATCTCCACAAATCATATAAGAGGCATTTCCAATTCTGTCTATTTTTCGGAAGATGTTATTATAGAATTGACGTTGATCGGTGTTAGGACCGTAGATAGAGGTGAGGGTAAACCGGAAGTCGTTAACGCTTAAATCGAGAATAACAAAATTGCCGTTTTCGTCGTCAGTTATTGATTCGTAAATTTTGAAATTTAGTTTGGAAAACAGAATAGCTACATCCCTACTTTTAGATGAATTGTAGCTCAAGTAAATTTCAGAGCCCCATTCAGAGTATAGGTTTTAATACATATCAGGAGTAAAATGGGTATTGTGTATGCAGTAAATGTCGTGTTTTAAGTTGTGGAGATACTGAAACACCGATAGCCTTTTATTCTTGTTATTTAGACCTCTACAGTTCACTGACAAGATTTTTAAACTATTAGCCATATCAAATGATTCACAAACAGATAGTTTTTGTAGCCAAAAAGGAATATCCCACATAACAGCATCGAAATTGATGTAGCAGAGCGTGTTTGTGAAATTCAAATAATGTTGCGGAAAAAAAGGGATTATAGTTGGTCACAGTTCTTTTTACCAGCAGTGTTTTCAAAACAGAATATCAGTACTGTCGACGGTCGATGATACCCGACATTGGTAGCTACCATTCTATCAAAAAGTGCTGATAAACCAGATTAAGGGCAATTATCCTAAATTATACATGTATAAATCCTATACAAATATTTAGGAGTTTCAAATTACAACGACGAATTTCCCATGGAATCGTTACACTACTGTAAACAGTTGATATTTCCTAATAATTTTGAGATTTTCACTAGCCAAGAACTTGTCGTCCGAAGTTCACCGACACACTCGTCATAATTCGTGCAGGTCTGTAGGTATTGCTTGGTCATCCTATTGGTAATAAGTTTCATAAAACCAGACTACAATGAATTGAATAATTTAGAATCTTGTTAAAAAATCATAACAGAAACAGTTTACAATTTTGCACTTTGCTAATAAAACCAGAAAGTAGCTAAGTTTAACCAGTTTAGTTATATCACTATAAGGTTATCTACTAAAAATTTAGGAGTAGCAGACTCGGGCTCATCTGTTATCCTTTTTCATTTATATTTGCATTTTTCTACTCCGAACATTGAATCTACTCAGTGCGTTGTTGTTGTATGAAATAGAGGCAAGTAAATGCTTAATCCTCTCTCCTACCAGTGGCAGTATCGTCGTATATATTTTCGTCTTCACTCTGTAAGGTAGGCATTCTCAACTTCTTAATCTCATATACTGATGGTGTCGGTGTAACACACATATTGGTCATTGCTGTGTATAAAATAGAAAACAGAATCCCATTATAATGATAAAATACACAGTAAAAATGTGTTGCACATCCCCTGTCTTTTTTTAACTTGGTTTGATTTTCTGACATAAATAATATCAAATGGCTTAGAAACTAGTATCTGGCTGATGTATGCACCAACAAACCAGCCTTTTGCCTATAAAGCGAACTAGGCTGAGACATCCCTTGACCCCATGGCTTAGACATTGCATTTGAATTTAAGAAAAAAGGAGAAGGTTTTAAGTTTGGAAAAACTTGGAATTTAATGTCGAAAGAGAATTAGGACAGGTTGACAGATTGAGATTGAAAGCAAAATATAGAAAATGGACACACATAATCAGCCAACATTGCGTATATCCTTGTAGGGCCGGGATCACAGGTTGCAGTCTTTTTCTCATACTTCTCAGTGGTTGAAACAGCGCGAGCAGTTGCAGCTGCGGTAAGGTCAGGGAATACCTGAATTCAGTTCATATAAGAGGCAAATATACCGGTTTGTCGGTGTATGCAGCAGCCGGATCATAATAGAAATCAAACCCGGTAAAAACACAGGGTTGGGGGTGCATGGCTTTTTGTACCATTTATATATCATTATCTCTGTAATTCAATGGCGTTATAGAGTCACCTGAAGATACACCACAGTCTATAACAGTTGTAAAGAAGGCGTAATATATATTTCTGAACGTTTTTATATTAACACTTCAAAATTTAATTTTCCATGTACCCCTTCCACATAAACTCCGGATAAAATGGCATACCCATTCCAGGTAACAAACTATCCCAGTTATAACAGAATTGAGCCATGCTGTGGTTGAAGGGGTCTTAACCCATCAGCACACAATCCCACTTTTTAAGGACCCTTAAAAAGAAGACTCTTGAAATCATTGTGGGAAATAGAGAAAATGCTGGTTACCAGTATTTTCTCCTTTTCCTACAATGTTTTCTACCCTGCTGGAAACAAATTTCATTTTTTGAGTTATGTTTATCTTGTCGTCTGCATGTGCCTTCAATTTGGACCAGTCTAAAATTTTGTCGTTTGGTAAAGAGTTAATCCGTCTCCGCGGTGCATGATACTGAGCACGTTATCGTATGATCATGAATCCATAGATCAATAAAGTCCATTTTGTCTATTAACAAACTGAATATTGAGGTAATCGGGTTCTTGGAAATGCAAAATATTGACTATTCTAACATGACACGCGAATTCGGCGCTATAAATACAGTGCTAGGAAAGCGTGGTAAAATCAGCGACAATACATGTAGAGTGACGTCATTCTAGATCGAGTGACGTCATTCAATGAGTGGGTTATTCAATGGAACATAATCTTTATCAAGGGGTAACAACCTACGTCATAGCATACGTCATCTGAGACATTTTAAATCCGCCATTTTCGTTTTAAAAAGTAAGTTTTTCAGCTTGTACATTATTGTTATTGAAGATCTGTCCAAACAAAGCAGTGCATATGGTACCTGACAACTTTCTTCGTTTGTATACATTAATATTTTGTTCATTAGTTTTGTTCATTTCGCAATTACCTCCGCACAGTTTTCGAAGCCGGTGACACATGTGCGATTTAACAATAGATGTCGTATACAATGACGTTAAGAATAATTGTGTTGAAGTGTTTAGAGCTTCAACATTGTCTCATGACATTTTGATTTTTTTCGAATAGGACAAATATATTTACCATCACCAAATGATGTAGGTATTCAAAGTAAATTTTAGATACATATATCTTTTTAAAGTAATTAATCTGCAGTTTACGCACAAAATGGTTGCTATTCCGACACCTTGTCCATGACGTAGGTTGTCAGCCTTATTTATCCGCGTTTTTACTCTAAGTTTGAACTTGTTTTCCTTTCATTAAGAACTGGCCATGTTAGAATCGAAATAATCTTCTTTCTATCGTGTTTTATCGTTCAATAAACCACGGTGTGAGTTATGAGGCGCAATGAATAAACCACTCGGGCTATCGCCCTCTTGGATTATTTATTGTGCTTCATAACTCACATCTGTGGTTTATTTAACGATATACTACGAAGAAGATTATTTCTTAAATAACAAAAAGTTTCGACCAGGTCAGCTTGCACGGGATGACCTGGGTCGGTAATTTTAGCAGATAGATTAAGCCGCTTTTCACAGGGCGTGGCTCAACTGTGTTTTACCATTTCTTCTGTGATGATTTAAAGGACTATTGCCCTTTAGTAAGGCAGCTCGGCTGACCTTCTCTGCACCAATATATTATCTGACAAATTAATACGGAGTGGGGGGAAACACTTCAAAGAAGAACAATAATTTTAAATGATACATAGCTGCATTAGCAGTTTGAACCAGCAGTCTATCAAAATATCTAGAAATGAGCCATGTCGAAATCTACAGATATTACAAAGAACAAATCTACATCGCTTTTTCCGTTACCCTATTTCCAATAGTTCTATTTTAATTGTTGTAAGTTTCTTCGAAATTCTTTTATTTTTACACAAATTTGTTAAGTATAGAGTCTATGAAAAAATGAATTATATTCTTCAAAGTAGTTGATAGTTCTTTTCAAAAGAAAAAGAAAATTAACTTTTATCATTTAATATACTAAGACCTATATAATATTTGTAGTAACAATAAAGATACATCAATAGGTACGTAAGCCAGTGCTTAATATAGCTTTAAACCAAATCACCATTGAAATACCAGGTATGACTGCCTCGATTGTCACGGCATGCAATATTTCATGCTTCAGTCGAGTTTTGTGTGCTAATTTGCACTCTTGTAATGTTGTACCGAGCTCGCTTAACGTCTGGGGATGTGGAAGACATCATTGCACTGAGTAAGGTTAGTGTTTACATCTGATTTATTACTAGAAATATTATATTGCGGTTAAATGTAAATTTTAATATTTCCTTTTTTTCTGATTAAAATGAAGTACGCCTTTTTATGAACAGCGTATAAATGCATTAATTAATCCTTGGAAGTCTCAAATCGCTCCAAGTTTTCGCATCAACATTGCGAGTAATTGGTTCAACAACTACCAGACACAAGATTTCACTTAAATAGATTGTCCACACCACCGTCTTCGCTGTTACAGAATTTGTGTCTGTGTTTATGATACAGAAGTTAAACTGCAGGTTTTTGGTTGGCTGCTGAAATCCCGTTAGTTTATTCAAAGCTTCTTTCGTAAAAAAATTGATGCCAAGAAAGAAAACACTTTAAGTAAAAATGATTTCTTTTCATGGACCGTTTTACACTTATTAACTCTAAAAGTCCATGCATAACAGAGCCACTGAGTTAAGGCACGAAGACGAAGACAGTTTTATTAGCACTTGCCAAAGAATGATTTAGTCAACTAAAAATTTTTATCAGGACCAGTAATATTACAACAAACATCATGCACTATCGCAGTTTTTGGTGCTTTTTGACTCTCTTTGTTTATCGAATAAAAATACAGATATTTTTTAAAAGAAAATTGTTCACGTACGAGAATTTAACCATCATTTTAACATGAAAAATTCAAAAGAAGAAATTCTAACTTACTTAAACTTTCACAAAAGTACAAATCAGGTGTGTATTCAGGCTCTGTTGTATCATTCCAAATGAATTCCTCCTGGTTTTCCATGTCCCAAACCTCCCTGACATCAAAGTCCTCAATGCTAGAACCTTTAGTTGCTACATTTGTGTCACCACTTCCACATGAACTAAATTCACCGGACACGGTATATTCGTCTACTGCTTGTACGTTGTATTCTAAACGAATGATTTTTCTCGAATTATCACTACACTGATTATACTTTCTAAGCTTTGTTCCAAATCTAAACTCAGAATTATATATAAACACTTGTAAACAGATCAGCATGCCTCTTTCTCTCTCTTTCTCTGTCTCTCTTATTGTTTTCCCAAAGTCATGTTATCATTTGTTGCGTTATCTAAATACAGCGTATCCTATTATTTTTAAAAAGATATTAACTTATTTGCACTAAATAAAAGAATGATAAACAAAAGATGAAAGAAATCAAATGAACCTGTATAATATGTGAAAGAAATGTTGTTTTGGCCAGAATATTGTCACAAAGCTGTAGACAGAATACTTCAAGTACCAGATTGATTAGCACACTGTGTTAGTTCTACTAATTCTCAAAAAGTAACACAGGTTAGGGAATGCGATTTATGGGTAAAGTTACAAAGGTTTACAAGAAGATTTTGCGCAGAAATTAACAAAATGTATAAATTATATAGGTTGAAAAATACAGCCTCAACACTCCACTTACTTGGTATTGCACTAGTGTTCATTTTTTGTGAGTTTAGCAGTCCATGTGGCAGTTTGTTATATCTTGGCGTAGTATGATGATTCAAATACTCATCTAAAGAACAGAACAGCTCATTAGTGCTTTTATCCCTCTCACCACTAATTTTAAAATCACAACGTGGAATTTAAGAACAATGTAATCCGCGGACACTTGGATTTTGACAAGTTTCGCCTACTGTAACCTAATAATTATGTAAGAAAAAGCAACCAATTGAATAACCTAAATGCATGACCTACCTATCATTTTAATCTACTTTTAACACATTTCTAAACTAGGATTAAAACAACTTCGTGGATTATACGATTGCATGGTAATTTATCCCCAATCTTATACATCGTATGGAGCAAAGGAATGAATAATATGAACTTAAGTGCACATAAGGTTTATCTAATACTTTACCTAGTGGCCAAGATTTTGACCCCATGTGACCCAGTTTCAAGCTCGCACAAGATATCATAAAGACAGACATTCTGACCAAGTTTCAAAATTATCGGACTGCAAATGCAGCCTCTGGAGCGTTTCAAAGTATTTTTTCAAATTCTCACCTAATTTTTTGACCATGCGTTACACACTTTCAACTATCATCAAGACAAATAGCCTGACCAACTTTGAAAAGTATTCGACTGTGGCCTCGAGACGGTATACAAGGTTTTTGTAAGATTTGACCTAGTGACCTTGTTCAAACTTCTTCAAAATATTATCAATACAATCGTTCTAAGTTTCATGAGTATCAGACAGAAAATGTGCCCTCTGGAGTGTGCACCATAATTTTCAAAGATTTGCCCAAATGAACTAATTTTTGCCCCGATATAAACCATTGTCAAGCTCGTCAAAGAAGTTATCAAGACAAACAACCCTGACCAAGTCTCGAGATTATTTGGCCGAAAATCTGGCCTCTAGAGTGCACAAGATTTTTTGTTTTGTTTTGTTTTTCTAATATTTGACCAAGTGACCTATTTCTTCACTCCATTTGACTTATTCAAACTCATCCTAGATATCCTAGATATCATCAAGACAAATACTCTAACCAATTTTCAAGGGTATTTGACTACAAATGTGGCCTCTAAAGCGTACATGATGGTTTCATATGATTTGACCAAGTGACCTAGTTTTTGACTCGACATAATCCATTGTAGACTTTTCATCCAAGTCATTATCAAGACTAATATCCTGGCTACGTTTCATGATTATCTGTCGGAAAATGTGGCCGTTACCGTGTGCACAAGGCTTTTCTAACATTTGACCTGGATACCTATTTTATCTATCATTTTCGAACCATTTACGACCACGTCGGAGATATCATCTAGACACACATCCTGACCAAGTTTCATGAGTATAAGGTTATTTTTTTTTTAATTTGAAAGTAACATTACTTCTTGTTGGCTAACCGATGTGTTTTAACCAATCAAAAGGTGCTTTACTTTCAAATTTAAAATTTTTTTGAGACGAAGGCTAAAAATATTCTTAGGAATCGTTGGTAAACACGGACCCGGAGACATACGACTTTTAGCTATCCTCATACAGATTAAAACCCTGAACGAAGTCGATTCTTTTTAAATAAAAAACGGAGTTGCGCATAACGACCTACAGTGTGCTGCAGGCAAGGCCCGCAACTAAGTGTCGCTCATTTTAAGCCAATAATTGAGGTTGAAACTTTGCAATTAGACATACTGGACAAATCTTATTGAAAAGTGTATTTTTTAAGTATCACACTTTTTCAAAACTGATTTTCATTATTCTTTATCTTTTTTTGTCCAATCGGATTGTTTCAATATAATTATGCAGTGCGGTATTTATATTTGCATTTTACGATGGAATGGAAAAAAAAAACTAGTTGGCTTTCAACGTAACCGCCCAATACTCGTAATCAAGATGAGCCCACTTGTTTTAGAACAGGTTATCAGTTACACTCCGAGATGAATATCTGTACAGAATTTGAAGAACCTATGTCAATTCTGTGTGTAGTAATCATCTGGACAATGTTTGGTCTATATATCATTAAGGTGAAAGCCACTGTGACCTTGATCTTTGATGGATTAATCTCAAAATCAATAGGGAGCATTTACACTCCACGGCAAATGTCTTTGCCAAATTTGACGAACCTACATGTACGTCAATTTTCTATCTAGTTTTCATCCAAAGTTTTGTCTATATATCAACATGTTGACGGTCACTGTGACCTGGACATTTGACCGATTAGCCTCAACATCAAATAAGATTATCTACACTCCGAGACAAATTTTTTTGCTAAATTTGACGAACTTAGGTCAATTCTGTGTC
Organism: Tridacna crocea; assembly: GCA_943736015.1. Lineage (NCBI taxonomy): Eukaryota > Metazoa > Mollusca > Bivalvia > Cardiida > Cardiidae > Tridacna > Tridacna crocea. The sequence continues at coordinate 18,465,332 of OX031063.1, read as the reverse complement.
CAGTGATCATCCGGCTTTTTTCTACAAGATTTGGTCTATATATCAACATGTTGACGGTCACTGCGAACTTGACATATAACCGATTGACCTTTCATTACATAGGGATCATCTACACTCCAAGATTCATGTCTGTGCCAAATATGACTAGGCTAATTCTGTGTCTAGTTATCACCCGAACAAGTTTTGGTCTAAATATCAACATGTTGACGGTCACTGTGACCTTGCCATTTGACTGATTTACCTCAAAATCAATAGGGATCATCTACACAGACGCATGTTTGTGCCAAATTTGACGGACCTAGGTCAATTCAACAGTGTCTATTTATAATCCGACACACCCACCCATCGACCGACAGACCGACCGACATTAGCAAAGCAATATACCCCCATTTCTTTGAAGGGAGCATAATAACAACTTTTTACATTCGAGTTCAGAAATACATTATCAATAAACTTTGACGGGCAGCCTTTGTGATGTGACCCCTTACACGCAGTTTATTATAAAGGATTAAAATCCACATGAAAAGAAGCAGCCTTTAAAGACAAATATTTTTCTTTACAGTGTCCATTACTAGATAGCTATGCTTTTATGACTCAGAAAATTTATCGTTCATGAGCCAAATCATATCTAAGACACGTGCTTTATACAAGTTATTCTTCATTTCTCTGTCATTACTATGCAGGGTTTATTTCCATCGCAACCATGCCTTTAGATCTCGGTTTGCTTTCTTCGGCATACTGGTAGAGTTTAACAATGACGCTTTAGTATTTGCTAAAGCAGCGGTTTTCGCAGAGAGCATATATCTCTCAAAACGAGACTGCATATACTGCGCATCTTTTGGACTCTAAAAAATTATTGGTTCATCAACGATTTTTTTTTTCAGAGCTACCAGTTATGTTTAAAAATGAAAGTTAATCCAGTTCAGAAAGCGTGATTGCTTACTTGTTTCTTCAAACTTTGGACGTGTTTCTTCATCAGTTACAGAGAGCAATAATGTTTGTTCATCATCGTACAAAGTACCGCGACAGGTTTGTACATCACCAATGAGACTGTCTCCGTTTACTGTGTCGTTTTCATCAAAATTCATGTATCTATCATTGTGCACACCGTTCTTCGTATAATATGTTTCCGTAACTCCTCGATCGTTTCTAATGTTTTCAAGCGAATAAACGTCTTCAGGTACAGCATACCAGTTTTCAGGCATGTCTTGGCTTTCTGGTATTATTGGTAAAGGTATTCGAGGTCTTCCTAAAATATACAGGTAAGTACTTAAAATATACAGTTAAATTAGTTGTTGTCGCCTGGCTTAATTAGATGGGTTCACGGTAATAATGCAAATCAGAGCTTTTGATGTAAAATTTCCAACCGGACATTTTCTAGAATTTTACTGCCGTTATAAGAAAATACAATTGAGTATTCTTGCGACTTGGCTTGTGTAGGAAACAAGCAAGTTCGGAAATGATTTTGTGCTTAGAGAAATACTAGGAATAAACTGACGGATACAGTCACTCTCGTAACAAAATTTAAATCTTTATGAGGAACACTGTTTAAAAATAATCAGCCAAGGTAAATGATAAAAAATAATTCCTGTACTAGTTTAATTCCTTGTTCCAAACCTAATCTGATTTCTTTTAAATGATATATGCTTCATTAACACCAGTTATATACCCCATAACTAAGAATTATAAAGGATAATATACATTCATGGGATTATCAAAAAAATGACATAAGAATCCCACCATTTGAATGATGTTTAAAGATAATCCGGAGAGGTAGTCTTTTTCCTAGAAAACAGGTAACTACCAGCTCTGTGTGCCCACACACACTAAGTTTTTGTGGGAATATTAAAGATGTTACGAGTAAGCCTACTGAAAATTATTTTGGTAATAATGGCTGATAGCAAGAGTAAGTACATGAAAATACGGCAAAAACCTATGCCCGAAAAACTTCAGCTCTTAATGAAAAAGTTTCAACAACTCTATTTTGTTGTTTGTATGTATAGACCATTCGGATTTTAATTGCACTAATGTTTTGATCCGATGTGTCCAAATAACAAAAAAAGTCCATATTCCTTTATTGCAATATTATATTCACCAAAAATTAAACTTTATAGTAATATTTCAGCATTTCTTTCACCTTAACGACATTGGAGTGACGGACAGACCGAGAGCAGCTTTAAGTAATAACAAAGTATGGTACAACACGTGTTTTTGTATTAATATCATCCATATTCAAATTCAATGGTAAGTTAAACTATAAACAGTCATTTTAGAATTATGAGACGTCAATTCTATAATTTACAAAGTTTATTTGTAAAACCATAGAAATAGAATAAGGACCAAAACATACTATCTATGCAATTCCTTTTTCCTTACATAGAAAAGCTGCCTTTTTCGATCCGGTCACTTAGTCCAATCTGGTCCGCAGAAGAAAATCTCCCCAACCTCACCCCTTCCGCATCAACTAAATAAGAGGGCCATGATGGCCTGGATCGCTCACCTGAGTCAAGAGGCAAAATTTCACTCCAGTCCATAATTTAATTTTTGACCAATTGTCAGGTCAGTTGAGCTTAAAATGTGGCCTCTAAAGCGTCCACAAGGAATTTCCGTAAGTTGACCTAGCGACCTAGTTTATCACCCCAGGTGACCCAATTTAGATTTCCTCAAAAATGTAATCAAGAAATATATTCTGAGCATTTTTTTCAAATTAATTGAACAATAACTGTAGCCTCTAGAGTGCCCACAAGGTATTTCTTTAATTTGACCAATTGAGCTAGTTTATGAACTCACATGACCCAAGTTCAAACTCATCCGATATTTCATCAAGACAAACCTTCTAACCAAATTTTAAGTCAATTGAGCTAGAAATGTGGCCTATGGGGTCCACTAAAGGTATTACTTTGACAAAGTGATCTAGATTATGACTATGTGACACAATTTTAAACTCACTCTAAATTTCATCAATACTAACATTTCAACTAGTTTTCAAATCAGTTGTACAATAAATCTCGCCTCTAGAATGCCTCAAAGGTATTTTTTTATTTGACCTCGTGACCTAGTTTATGACCCCACATAACCCGATTTACAACACATCTTAAAATTTATCACATAAACATTCTGATTAATTTTCAAGACATTTGAGCAAGAAATGTGGCCTCTAGGGCGCTCGAACTGTATTTCTTTAAAATGAGCTGGTGACCTAGATTATGACCCTGGTGACCCAAATTTTAACACATCCTAGAATTTATCAAGAGGAGGATTTTAACCAATTTTCAAGTCATTTGACCTATAAATGTGGCCTCAAGGGTGCCCATAAAGTATTTCTTTAATTTGACACAATGACCTAGTTTAGACCCCACATGGCCCTATTTAGAACACATCTGAAAATGTATCAAGACAAATATTATGAACAATTTTTAAGTCATTTGAGCAATAAATGTGGCCTTTAGAGTACCCTAAAGGTATTTCTTTAATATGACTTAGTTACCTATATGACTTAGTTACCTAGTTTATGACCCAAGTTAACCCAAATTCAGACTCATGTCGGATTTCATCAAGAAAAAATATTCTGACTAATTTTCAAGTCAATTGAATAATTGATGTGGTCTCTAGAGTGCCCACAATGTATTTCTTTAAAGTGACCTAGTGGCCAAGTTTATCATCCCATATGACCGAATTTCTGACTCATCCGATATTTCATCAAGATAAATATTCTGACCGATTTTCAAGTTAACTAAGCAAGAAAAGTGTCCTCTACAGTGTCCTAAACGTTATTCTTTAATTTGACCGAGTGACTTAGATTATGACCAAGGTGACCCAACTTTGAAACCATCACAGATTTCATCAAGACCAACGTTTTAAACAATTTTCATGTTAAGACAAGCATTCTGAATAGTTTTTTTTTCAAGTCAATTAAACAATAAATGTGGCATCTAGAGTGCCAATAATCTATTTCTTTAAAATGACTTATTGACTTAGTTTATGACCCCACATGACTCAATGTAGAAGTCATCAACGTATTTATCACAAAGAATATTCTGACTAATTTTCAAGTCAGTTGAGTAAGAAATGTGGCCTCTAAAGCGCCCCAAAGGTATTTCTTTAATTTGACCTAGTGACCTTGTTTATGACCTCAGTTGACCCAATTTTAAATTCATCCTAGATGAAGACCAACGATTTAAGCATTTTTTTAATCTATTGAGCAATAAATGTGCGTATAGAGTGCCCACAAGGTATTTCTTGAATTTGACCTACTGACCTTGTATATGACCCCAGCCGTCTTAAATATGGCTCACTAGGCAGTATACGGTCCGAGATGACTCAAATACAAATTCTGTCAAGATTTCACCAAGATAAACATTCTGACCAAATCTCAGGTCATTTGGGTAATAAATGTGACTTCTAGAGTGCCCACTAGGTATTTGTTTAATTTGACCTTGTGACCCAGTTTATGACCCTTCCATGTTTATGCCTTCCAGTTTCAGAAAAGAAGAATTTTACCGTTTTCTTTCTTTGTTCCGATGGTCGAACTTGTGACCCCCACGGCTGTGCCAGTTTTCACCCAAATGGCATCATTTGACTAGACTTGGTAGAGGTCCACTAAGAGATGCTACATACCAAATATCAAAGCTCTACACCTTCCAGGTTTAAAACAGACGAATTCTAAAGTTTTCTTTCTTTGTTATTGTGTAAGAATTTGCGATCCCTCGGTATGGGCCAGTTTTGGTCCCAGGGGCATCATTGGAACAGACTTGGTAGTTGGTAGATGTCCACTAAGAGAAACTACATACCATACCTTCGTGCTCAGGTGAGCTAAAAAGCAGACCGAGGACGAATCCATCTATGTATCAAACAATTCAACGTAAAATGTGTATTTTATTTGGATCTTTCAAAATTTTAATAGTTCGTAACAGTTGCGACTAAGAGTAAACAATGTAGGTGTTAAATGCGTTTAGGTTCAATTATACCATAAAAAAAGGTAAGGGAAATGATTGTGAAGATAGCAATCCGTTGCAGGGAACGGTCGGTTCAAGTGTCGGTCACTGTCAGAAAACTGAATTGTAAGTAGGTTAAAAGTTACCAAGCCGCTTTATCTTGTTTTAACCAGGTTTAAAATTTATTTTCTGCCAGAGGCTAACAGTCACCTTGGCTGACCGCACAATAACAGAATGTCATCTTCAAAGTTATTCCTTTACTTTCAAATAGTAAGAATTCAATTTCAATGCGTTCTAGGACCCGCATTGTTTACTTTTGGTCGCAACTTGGTCTTTGAGTTTACTTTTCGCCTGCCATTCGCGTTGAAGAACAGTTTCTGTCATACAGAGCGTTTTAGGAGTTCCTGTGGTAACAGTGCTCTCTCGTCTTGGTATCCAAATATCATCATCAGTGCTGGCCTCATCTCCATCTTTGTAGTATGCATTTTCGTCCATTAGTTCATTGTCCTCGAGCTGTCTTTGTGTCCTCCAGAGACGGACTTTTACTGCAAACTCGTCCTCCGAAATCGGATGACTTATGTAGTTAATTGTGTCGAAGTCCATATATTTAGTCTACAGAAAAGAGATAAGTCACTGACGGCTGCATCATAACATCCAGTAATATATTGAATATATTACTCTTGTAATAGCCTCAGCTAAATTCCATGAAACCTTGGAAAGTTAAAGTAAAAGTTACCTAAGTAGAAAAGTGAAATTATATAACGTGATAAATTTCGGTAGCAGTGAAGAATTGATAAGTCTGTCATTGTCTTGTGAGTGAAATTCTGAACCAGACGAAAAAGTCATGTCAGAAATTATTTCTCAACTCAAATATCACAGATGTTGATTTGTAGAGCTTGACACGCTAAAATTTCTAAATTGCTCCATAACAAAGTAGCATCTTCTACGGGCAAATTATCAAATGAATTATTTTCCTACATATACAAACTAAAAGGCGAGATGTCGTATATATATATATATATATAGAGAGAGAGTATATGAGTAGGGCGCTAGTATGCTTGTAAATTGACCAGTCCGGGAACTTTCCGAGTGCACCTCGTATAAACCTGACTTAAGTTGGAACCCGTGACGAACTGCATATTTAAGATCTTTACCTCGTGGTTCCTGGATTTTTTTTAGTATTATAGCTATGTCTTTTATGTAATAATTGAACAGATTTACCATCCTCTAAAACGTTTGTTAGAATATCACCTAAAAAAGACGATTTTCGAACACGTCCAAACTGAACAAAAAACTACTCCTTTTTCCACCAATGGTTCTTTTCTTTATCAGTGCTCAGGTTAGACAGGAATAAAAATGAAATTTAAAAAAAGACACTAAAAATCGGTCTGTGCCCTACCTTTTGCTTGGTTGTGACAGTGTCGAATGCGCCATCTTTTATTTTTACCTGTATATAAACAATAAGCATAAGCAGAAACAGCTGTTATTCATTTCGACATTGGTTTCTCTATCGTTACGCATATTCGCTACCAAAATGATCTTCTATGGGAAAAAGATTGTGGCTTAAGGTAATATTCAATATCAGTTTGTATTAGCTTTGCGGCAAGAATACATCTCATTCTTTTTCATTTTTGTAACTTGAACACAACAACATAGATGCCAAAGCAAGTCCTCCCTTCCTGAGATGAATCATTGTCCGATGAACAAAATACTACAAAAAGCTGTGAAGTGACCGAGCCTGATGTGGGAGGTAGTACTTTAGAATCCCTGCTACCTATTTTTTTTCAAAATCCACACGGAACTGGGTGAAGAGTCTGCTTTGTTATATTCAGCCGCACGTGTTTTGGAATATAAACGGAGAAGGTACCCTTATATCTGGCTTCAAAATAATAAATATGGCCAAGGAACATATGAAGGATTTTAATGACTTTCGACCTGTGGTCAGAGACGCATTTGGTGAGCTCTTGTTTGCTAGCAGCGAGTGCTAGACACCAGATAGGAAACGGTACCGTACCTCATTCTCCGGGTATCCCTGTCAAAAGAAAATTATCTGAGGAGAGGACTTCCATGAAATTGAAACAGCTTCGATTGTAAACTGCGAAGATTACCTTGCAAGTACGCTGAAACGAATTTCGAAACGGTCTCCTTCAAGTTGTAATTTCCCATACATTTTTTCTCGTGTCAGCTGCTTATAATAGGGACAGATTATTTGGTTTCATTTTTTGCAAAATGTTTGACCGGTCTGGTTACATACCCCAGCCAAATTCTGAAGGGAATTGATTCAATTTTTATCGCGGAAGAAAGTTTTTGTCGTTCATTCAATCAACATTGTAAATTGAAAAATCAAGCTTATGAGAACTTCATGCTTGTTTTTCTTTTTTTTACAGATTACATTTTTTCACAGAAAATAATTTTCATGATTTTTTCTTATTGCTGTCAAAAGTTCAGTATATTATGCTCTCTTTTTTAAACTGTTTTCGCTGGTAGTGACCACGCATGCGCAAACAATTACTTTTCCTTTTTATGAAAAAGAGAGTCCTTCTGTTTGCAAAATCGAGAATCTTTTCGTCACAACACCATGGTTAACGTCCATATATATGTCACGATTTGTTTTCATTAACATTTCTTTTACCTGCTCTAATTTAGAAGAGAAATTTTATCAACGGCGGGTTGTAGCACCTTTCGTGGAGTATCAGTGCGATGTGGACTCCGCAAACATAATTTTCTAAATTCCGAAGAAAAAAAAAGTCAAGACTTTCCCGAAAAAAGGAAAATGTGACATGTTTTGTTACTCATAATGTGGTAAAGGACTCCCATGCCGAAAGAGCTATTAAACCGATCAAATCTCGCCTCGTTCGTTACATGACGCATACACAAATCAGACGATAGATTGTACAAGACACCGGGCAAAGACATTTATGTGCATGTATTTAAAGAAGGTGATCTCGTGTGAGTGTCTTTTATACGCAAACATTTTTTAACGGGAATACGACAAACAGTTGTCCTTTGAACAATTTGTTATCAATGGTCGTTTTCTAAGGGGAGGTATTCCACAATATCGATTGATAGATTATGCCGGTGAAGTAGTTAGTGGTACTTTGTACCAACAACTTTGCACCAACAGGGTTTAAAGGTGGGTACTTAGAATTTTCACATTACACCAAATCAAAAGATATACATATCACAGAAATTTATTTGAAAAAATAATACAAATCCTCAACAATGAAGAATCATGAAATTACAAAAAAAAAAATTTTTTTGGTGGTATTCCCTTACAAGGCTACGTAGCCTCTTAAGCTATTTTTAGATTTCGCGCCAAAAATTAAAAAAAAAATGCATTGTACATAACAAACATGCATTTATTTTTCATAGTCTCTTCTTCGGACGCTAAGTTTGAAGCTTTGTCTATGTATTTACATTATGTAAATGAGCGAATTGTTCACGTAAAAATAGAACGTTTTTCCCGTCGATGTCGACCTTGGCCGTAGTAAATCTCTAATTTCTCGTGTTGTCGGATGGTTTTCGACTTCTGGGATTTTATGAATGACGATTATAAGGCTTTGGGAGTATAAGGATAATATTTTTGTATTTTTGTAAAATTTTCGTCCCAAATTCTGAAGTACTTCGCACTAGAGCCCTATATGTATGTGAAAAGTGACGTGAGCAATATTTTCTTCGAGAATGATACTACAACAAAATTTAGAATTCAGTTAAAATTTCCTCCTTTCTTACCTGCCTATGGAAAGGAGCTCTGGTGTTATTTCAAGCCACCGAAAAGCAAAAGTTTCAAAATTTACAGCTGAAGAAGTACTATAAATTTATTCGGATTTGTGTAAACACCCGGGGTTACCCGATATAGGACACTCGGAGGGTACAGGAACTGGAGGTAAACAAAGATAGTCACGGTAGACCAGGGTCTGAATTAAATCATTTATAATAGGATGTTCAAGTAACATCGGATATTATTGGTGTTGTAGGTTATTGGCCAACATAATAATGAAACAGTTTATGAACATCCTTTCTTATTATGTGGTCGCTCAAAGATAATATACTATTTTGATCTCGGAATTATGTTAATGCAGCGAGATTATTCGTATTCACTGGTTAATATTGAACGAATATACCATTTTAGCAACAAACTACCATCTTTAAATCAAAATTCAGTTAATTTACTGCAGATCTTAGGTGTCATCGCGCACTCATGTATAAGAATAAACTCAATATGCATAAAAACATTAACGACGTATCACAAAATCTGATACGGGAATTCTCGGAGTAATTTCTAAATGTAATTTTGTGAACTAGGAGGTATGGGTTTGGGAAGTCGGAGGTTTTAACCTTTCAAGGAGCTAATTGTTTTTTAAAATGTTAATGTAAGATTATATGAATGTGTCGGTAGCTAGGTAGGCAGAGGTAGGTATTAAGGGGAGGTAAATTTTCAATGTATGCAATGAAAGAAGACAGGATAGTTTGTCTTTTTTATGTAGACAGCCTCGCATCCCACCTTTATTAAACCGGAATGTATACACATTACTATTTCATATTTTTGCTCTTGATTACGGGTTTGTGTACCTGTTAGAACCCCTCATACAGGCTGTTCTAGTCTACACGCTAAAACTTCATTTGTGGCCAAAAATCAACCGAAAATTTGTCACTTTTAGAGCTGTAAAATCGTTGTATATTGCATAGACGTCTTTTTGTAATGTATATTTGTACTAGCTTGTCCTAGTAAGTGGTTCAAATCTGGTTTCCATTGATAAAATTTTACACGAGATTCAACCAATTCCTGTGTTATTGGTACCGATGAAAATCATCTTGACAAGACGATTATAGTGAATACCAAAACATAGGTTGACGCTTCTTATAAAACGATTTTTCAGCGAAAACAATTTTTGTCGAGCCCGCTTGCGTTGAACGAGACATAGTTGTCACAATGACAGATCGGTGTATGTGCGGACGTGCGTCCGTCCGCCCAAACCATAACTTCTACAATTGTGGATGGATTTCAACAGAATTTGACACAATTTTGAATTGTTCTCCATCACGTGCCGATCTGCCATTTGAAACATTCGTTCAGGTAGGCCCAAGGTCAAGGTCACACTTGAAGGTAAAACTTTTGTCTGGACCATAACTCCTACAATTTTAGATGGATTTCAACATGAATTTGCACAATTGTTCTCCATCATGAATAGATGTGCCATTTGAAACATTTTTTCACATAGGTCCAAGGTCAAGGTCACGGGGGCTCGACTTGTTTTTCGTGGACAACCTTCTAGTTAGTGAAGAGTTTTATATTTTGAATGGGGAAATTTAGTGCTGGTCGCTTAATAAAGGTGGTAGCTCGGGAAGAAAGCTTCACTGTGAGTTAAACGTCCGATAGAGAATTTTCATTGCGAACGTTTGTCCGTTAAAAGGGAGAAAAATATTTTATTTACAGTATCTTCATTTATATCTGAGTTAAAAAGACTTTCAAACTCCTATGCAAACATTCTTTCATGAACAAGCTGACTTCCTATGTTTCAAACTGCACTGTCTGAGGGAATTTGGAACGCATTTTTGATGTATTCTCTGTTGAAAACCATTCAACAACATCAAAGAAGAGTAAATAGCAAATATTATCGAAGAGCAATCTCCCAGAGGCTAGGAGTTCACTGTACTTAAGAATCCACGTGACCTAACTTTTCAAGACTTTCTATTCTTTTGGGAGTAAAATTGAAATTTCGTCAATATCTTGACATGATATTTGCTTAACCTTTTACTCCATAGATGTCATTTCTACGCATTGCTCGTAGGAGCCCTTGGAAAACATTGTGGCTCAAGGTGAAATTGCTCGTGACGAGCAATTTCACCTTTTGCCACAATGTTTTCTATACTATCAAAAGGTGTCATGTACACATAAGAAACGGCTTCATCCTTGCTGTTACCTAGGGTCAGTTAGAGTTAACATAGAAATGCCTTATGGGGTAACGGGTTAAAGGTTGTATTACAAGATATATTTTCACAGGCTTATAATAAACCGGACACTATTTCGTAGAATTAAAGCCTGGTGAGGTTCAGAGACAAACGAACACCTTCTTCAATATATGGGTCTTTTCGTCAGATTAATCATCCTAAGCCAATTGTCCAAATTGTGCTACACAGGTTATTGCACATTCTGGAATATTAGACCCAAAACATACTGTTGCCTGCTATTTTCCCTTTCTAAAGTGACATAGGCTATGGTCTTCACATTCAACTGTACATAGCTGAAATTTACCCTATTGCAGGATAGGATTCTCGGCGTTGTCTGCGCACGTCATATTCTTCGAAGATTCGACCAGTCTTATATGACGCATCACTAGCCCCAAAAGCGGGCAGATTATATTACGCTCTATAAAGTAGTAATGTAGAAAATAGCTTTTATCAATACGTATGAGGAGAAATGAGACCTGCTTTAGCTCCAGATTTCTCTCAACTGCTGATCATAGCTGGTTGAATTGCACAAGGTAGCGTTTTATTGAGTAAACCTTTATTTTAGATTGAAATTCAAAGAAACAGTTGTCGCGTAGGAAAGTGGTTCAGTTCTGTACCCAGGATGTCCAAATTAGATATATGAGAATTTATAGAATGCTATCTAGCGGGAGATAATGGGATTCTCGGACGACTTAGATATCTTAAAACAATAATTATTAACTTTAACAACAGGGTGCCCAGAAAGTAAGGTAACACTTTTACACATTTATAATATGGTTTTGAAATTCAGATAAATAGATAAAAATAAACACACATGTACATAAAATATGCAAGTTTTTGTGCGGTAATTTCATTCTATTTTCATGACAATATGCGCTTTTATAGATATATCAAATCAGAAGTACCTTTTGGTCATTGTCGTCATTTTTGTAATAAATGTCGTTTTCAATTTGACAGCCTTCTATGCTCTTTCTTTTCCAAACACACGCGATGAAATTGTCGATTACTTTTGGACACATTCAAATATCAATCATTTCGATTTGACTTGAAGGATTTTTCACAATGTCTCTGCATTGTCTGGATTAGGATGATAGACTCTTGACTTAAACAAAGTGCAAAGGAAGAAGTAACGCAGTTTGAAAATTGGATTGTGTGCAGACCACGATATTCAGCAATTCTTTACCCCTGCATATGGTTTTGATATAACCATATCGCCAAACGTATTATATATAAGATACTCGTATCACAGATTTAGATGTGTGTGCAGTAGCACTATCATGCACGAACCAAGTGTTTTGCAATGTGGGTGACATCATTCTGACTTCAACCCTTGCGACCTCTTTCTGCGGTGTTATGTGAAGTCAATGGTAGACAATTCCAACTCAGAGAGCACAGACATGTTGTTAAAGAACATTTAAAGTGAAATCAAGAAAATTGACTTTGAAGTGTGCGCCACAATGATGGACAATTCTATCATGCACGCTAGGCAAGGATAGAGCATAATCGGCCGTCAAATTGAAACGTTATTAATTATTACAATGACGCCAATGACTATTTTAACCACCATATCCCAAAACCTGTATTATGCAACCAGGCCCTACGAGTTCAAACTGCAATTACCGCCACATTGTTACTATGTATTAATTCGATGAACGGCACATAAATGAAATCTTAGATTACAAATAACTGCACACTAGTAGTACCAAATAGTATTTATAGGCCTAAAGATGCAGTTTCAGTCAATAAAAAGAACCAGGCATTTCAATGTTAGAGCTTTTGCATGAATATTTCACAGTATTTTGGACATTGTAGGCCGACGATCAGACTGCATTTCTTGTTCAGTCGGTTCTTGATCTATAACGTCCGAAAAAGAAACTATATATATATATACACACACACACACACACACCCACCCACACCCACCCACACACACACACAGAGCCTAAATAAGTATACTGAGGGAAATCCCCCTCTCCCCCCCCCTTCTTCGTAACGTTAAAGTACTTACTTTTCTGTTCAGCGCTGAATTCACAGACCATTTTTTCTTCTTGAATTTATCAAACTGAAATGAGTAAAGAAATAAGAAACATAGTGTGTACCAGATTGAAATATAGGATTGATTGAAGTCTAATGATTCTCTTATGTGCATGTAGGTGCCAGACGTAATGAAGAGTCATCATGACTTTACCCCAGCACTACTTGTACTATTAAGTCATTATCTTCATAAACTTTATGAAAGGTTTAATATCATTCTATTCGTTTTGTTATATTTGTTTAATGGCCGGTTTTTTGGATTTTTTATTGATAATTAATCAGTTGATTACAATTCATTTTCTTGCACTCCAGTCAGTTTGAAGGTACTCTTCAGTAAAGGGGTTAGATTTCATGTTCTAAACACGTGATAGAAAGATGATATCTCTACCAGTGTTACAATCTTGCTGCTAACAATCTTGATTCTATTTAAAGAATACAGTCATAGTATTTTTAGAAACGCACAAATAGTGACAAAGTTTCCCTAAGTTCGCTCGATAGACAATTTATAATTTACTCCAAATGAAAGACTTCTTTAGCACTATGAACACCTTTATTCATGTATCTATTTAATCGGTGGCCTAAAATGGTGATTGTCTTTGTTGATGTAACACTGTCATGAACTGAACGTGTAACAACAGGTGTGTATAATATACTAGTGTACATACCATCGTTTATTACTCTTAGCGTAGTGGACCCGTAATAGAAAACAGCTATTTCCACTATAATATTGTACTAGAAAATTTGCTAACATTAAAAATGAGTATTATTGTACTACTTTCACCGAGCCACTTTTTCCTTTTTGTCCTTCCTAGAATTATCACTTATAAATCTAAAACCACTATATTTTCATTACAAATGGATATAATAATTACCTCCCTTTTCTGGAAAACTAACAAAAGTATCAACAAATAATTTCAAGATAGACATCAAAGGAATTTCTGGTCGATTAAAATGTGCCAAAGTATTATATCTGTACAAATCGGTCTTTATCAACTGTCAAAAAACTTTTATGCCATGCTGCACTAGGCCTATTACGGGTCCACTACCTTAAACGACAAGATCGGCTTTACCTCTAACGTTATCAGTGGTTATGAATGAAAACTCATTTACCAATAACTCTTTGACTGACAAAGGAAGCGTGTTTTTTGGGGATCTATTTTCGTCATATGATCTTGGCTTTTGATGCTTTATTTGTCTGTCTCACTGAATGAACACTGATATTGGTAGCGTGGTGTGAGATGTGCGATCAGGGGAGAGATGTGAAGACACAGAGTGAATGAAGATCTCTGTAGAGATAATGTTAAGATCAGGACAGAATGTTGTGGTACCATCTAACTGAAGTGATATCGTCTAGAATGAGAGAATAACTGGTCTAACCAATTATTAAGGATTTTATGAAAGTAACTTGTTCATGTTTAAATACCATGTTTGCGTAGTTTACTTGTATCGTAATTGATAAACACCTATAAAAGGAGATTCGTGTTTATGTTGAATTTTATGAACTAAAATCCAAGATTTATTTAATGTTACTGGTTGGGTTTGAGAGTGACAGCCTGCCTATTTCGACATTCTACTTGTTTTTCTGAAATAACGTTGTTAAAAGCAAAACGAATTTGACATGTTTAACACCGTTCCGATTTTTGTAATCTAGAATGTTAAACTCACCGATAGTTTTCAGGGTCATTATTTTAGATTTTTCGGATTAATCTGCCCACTGGAACTTCTACACTCCACTCTTTTATCAATAAGTTGCTATATTTGTTTTGCTTCGAAATAAGTTGAGGTTTCACATAGCTATTATATTGATAGTTGAAATTTTGGGATTCTCTTTTTATAAGTAACGTTCAACTTCCTTTTAGCTTAAAACTAAAGTAACAAGCACGACCAGTGTATATAGATCTATCAGCAAGCAAAATTTCACAAACATATCTTGAGAATGGTAGAGCACCATGGATAATTTTATAAACATCTTAAAATAGTTTAGGCAACTGCTGATTTCATTAAATCTTTGTACATCATGTACCCCTTGAGACAGACCGAACCAGACTTAAGGACAATAATTTGAACAACTTTCATATTTAATCACCAGAAGATGTTTATAAAGTAACATATTTCAGTCTAGACCTTGCAGTTTTAAACTAGAAGAATTTCTTTTTAATGGTACAATTTGTAAATATACCCATGTTACATCTAGGACACTACAACTTTTGCCTTTAAAGGTTAATAGTGAAGATTATTATATCACAATCGTATTAAATGAAGGATTTCGAGATGGTCATGCATAGAAAATATCCCCTTTATAGACATTATAGTTGCAAACAAACAGCACTATGATATTTTCATCTCAGAAAATAACAGATCATGGTAGTCCAAACTTGATATATCTGAAACTGGGCCAAAAGTCGCACTAAGTCGACTATACTCCTATAAACGAACTTAGTATCAATCCTGATACTTCTTATCCATACTAAGCTTCAAAGTCATTCGGCTGCCTACTTTCCTGGTGGAGATTATCTTTTGAGTTTTTAGATAATTAAGAGTAAAATAACAGAGGCATATGACATCTTGTAATCTCTATGGTATACTGGTTCAGAAACTGCAAGAACAAGGCTTCGTTGCTCATCCATGTATATAAAGAGCTGCTGCATGTAAAAATCTCAAATGGTAAACACCTATGGCATTTTATGTCACATCTTACGATTTGAATACATTTAAGGTGTCTATGTCTCAAAGCAATGTACATACTCGTATATGATGACACCATCTGTAGTGGGAATAAGATAAGTTTAACATATATACTGTGTTCTCCTTTCTCTGTTCACCTAAGCGTAAATAAGCTCACAAAATTCACATTTTCGGTCAAGGAATCAAATTTTTTGTGTAATGATCAAATGTAAAATCTGAATCAAACTTGTAACTGAAAAAAAGTCTACAACTTGCATCAAAAGCTTCGATCCGAGGATTTTTTCAAACCTACTTCACCACCCCGGGTAGTATGGCCACTTTCTCATTTTTCCATTCATTTGATTGAATGTCAAGGCTGGTCGCTAACGACTGATGACTATTCTACACTCTAGTTCAGACGGACTAGATTATTCATAGTAAAGGGTAAACACAACCCATTTAGGCGTATTTATTGTTGAAAAACATTGAAATTTTGCTTTTTATTGTATCTAATGAAATATTTTCTTTCAAACTATGAAAATTACTCTCTTTCATTGCAATTTTGCGTCTTATTTGATAGAAAAATACTTTCGGTGTAGGATAGGATGTTGTGCATAATATCTGACAGAGTAGAATAGAACCAGGGTGGAACAAAACGTCATGGGCACTTATTCCTTCCGCTTTAGTACATGAACGGAGAAGCGAGAAATGAGAAAAGGCCATAATCAATGATCATCTAACTATTTACAAAAGTAACTCTTGCTTTGACAATAAATTAAAATATTTATATGTATATATTCCCTTTAATTGCAGCTACATGTATATTCGCTATTTGTGATTTTTGAGGCAAAACCCTCCTCCATTGCCAAAAGTCCATAGTCTGTGTCTCCCCTTTGAACAGTACCTATTGCTGCACTATTAAAAACATGTCCATACGTCAAGGTGATAAAACTAATAGTCTCAATAATGAGACGCTCCGGTGATCTTTTTCATTTTTGGACATTTACTGTACACCGTACCGTCTCAAGTCCATCGTAAATTTTCCGGTAGCAAATATAGAGTGCTATAATGACTTTCTGTTTCGTCAGTTTAATCCGTATTGCAGCGGAATGCGGTTAACTTTTAGTAATAAACATGACCAAAAGTAAATTGTTAAACCATTTATTACACAAAGAGCTTGTAGAAGTCGTTTATAACATGTTTATCTCTGAAAAATCACTGACAGACTTTGTAGTGCGAGGCGGCCATTTTGTATGTTTTCGGGAACGTAAACAACTCGAGTAACTGGTGAAATATACGTGTTTTTCTCACGTTCAGCGTTTAAATTGAAAGTATTTGTATTTCAAACAAATATTGAATACACAAGCAACAGGTACATGTATGTTTAAATCCTAGTATTGTGCTCTATTTGCGAAATTTATAAGAGTTCAAACTTGCGCACAAAATCTGTGCGGATCTTTCAACTGATTTTGTCCGGATTGTCTCTGTACCCAGAGGCGACAGTCAAAAAGTAACATCGCCTTTGGGGACAGTTATCTGTACTAATAGAACTAACTACTCAGTGTAATCGATCATTTATCACTTTTAAAAATACAGTTTTAACAGAATTGTTAGCGTTCAATGATAATGTCTTCTACTATTTAGATAAATAAGGTTGCTGGCTAAATTTCTTATTAAAATCGTTGAATTCATTAGACAACAAAATGAAGGACTACAGGTTCTTTCCAAAATGAGTTAAAATGATTTTTTGATAAGGGCCAAAAGTCTTCAGATTTTTTTGTAAAATCACCATTATTTAGAGTAGTAGTAGCAAGCATCATAGTATCATTCCATTGTTCATTAAGTACTACAATTTACAGATGTCGAAAGTGCATGCGGCAACATAATAATTATACGAATAAGAAGTAAAACGTCCCTTACAACAAACTGCAAACACAAGTATGACACACTGCCTGTAAATAGATAAACAAGAGCACCGGATGTGGGTGTCAACGCTCGGCTGCAAAGTGTTTGAGTTTCAGTGAAAGTTCTAAGTCGAAAAAGGGGTATAAAAGTGTCAATACTTTGATTATTACCTGCTGTTGTTGTGCGGGTTCCCTTTTTGATAGTTAACAAACTGTTCAAGTTTGAAGTTAATATATTCATTAATAACAGAGATATTACAAAATGTGAAATTCATGTATTCGTCGAAAACAGCCGATCTAAAAACGTACTTGTGCATGAGCTTAGATTCATCACCGGACCTTAAATAACAAATAACGGCAACTTACCATTATTCATATATGTTACTCTTGAATCCTTTTGAAACTTTAATAAAATACAACATTCATCACCGACTCATAAGACAGCTGAAAATCCTAACAGCAATGAAGTAACGAAAAGAATTCATCAAGCCTTCGCTGGGTAGATATTATTTTACATAAGTTATTTCGTGGGTTTTTAGGATTTAACGTCCTTTGATACGATACGTCGTATTAGATACGTCATTAACGTCCTCATACCCCCAAATTATCTATATTTCCATCTTTTGGAAAAGGAAGTTTAAAATGTACAAAGACATATGCTCACCTGTAAAAAATATAAGCTTTCCTGTACGAGTATGTGTTAAATCTCTGTTTTAAAAGTCAGTTTGTGACAGATTCAAAATCGTGTTGACAGTGTTTCTTACCGTGTAAAAGTTACAAAAAAAAATGAATGATTGATTGAGCAGAATTTCAGCTATAGATAGTCCACAATTGTTAGGGTAAAATAGCGAGCTTTACGCAGTGATTTTTATTTCTATATCAAGCGACGAAATTTAGACTTCAAAACTGACAGCATCCGCAGACGACAAATCAAATGTGGCTCAAATGATGGAAATTGTCCTTGAAAAGAGTAGAAATCATGGCGGAAAAAGAGAAAATATGGTTATCAGCATTTTCTCCTGTTTCCATACTGTTTGCTAAATAGCTAGAGCCATTCCGACAGGATTGTCTAAATAAAGATTATTTGGTGGAGGGTTAAATACCCATTAACCACTCTTGTCTTTACAAAAGTATCCTTTATCAAATACAAAAGGAAAGGCGCTTGATAAGGAAAAAAAATAATTCGTATCTTGTCTTGAACTCTTTACCAGAAGGCAATTTATTGTACTTGTTGCAAACTGTAAACAAGTACCGCTGACAAATCAAATGGTGGTTAATAGAGTTTTTTTTTTTATTATTATTTTCCTTCAGAATAGGTAGAAAATATGATAGGCTAAGCGTAAAATTCTGGCTATCAACATTTTACCCTTTTCCCTGTTTCCACAGATATTTTCCTCCCGGTTGTAAGGTCCTCCGTTGCCTTATGGTAACGTGCAGGACTGGTAACCTGAGGAACCAAGGTTCGAGTCCCACTGGCGGCTCAGGAAAAACACTTGAACACCCCTGCCTGGTACTACATAGTGAAGCATAGGACACACATAAGTAACCATTCGGAGTGATACAGCAAAAGCAGTTTGGGGAGCGACGTAAAGTACCATTTTAATATGCAATACAGGATTGTTGGGCAAATGGTAAATGTGAACGTCCGTGTCAGCCCTTTTTCTATGCTTTTAGTAAAGGCCGGTACACACAAAAAGATTTGTTTTATGAAATTTATATCAGAGATTTTTGTATCATAATATACTTGCGTACACACACAAATACAAATTTTAGGATACTCTTCTTCCCATCCCCTCAGACGCTCTCAAAACACAAACAAAACATACCATATTTATATCATACCAATGATAGTCTCCCCTTGAAATATGGCGGCCGTATATTTTTGAGCACTGCTGAGAAATTAGAAGAATTGAATATGGGAGTTGATTTAGAGACTTATAGGGTGAGAATTGGACAATTCATTATGCCGAAGAAATCCAGGTATCGGTTGAATAAACTCTGTGTCCACCAATGTACGATAAAAAAGGTTATAAGACTGGCAATTCTGTTCGCTGTATTGGTAACACTGGGTGGGGATGTAGAGAAAAATCCCGGACCTGGGCCTGGTCAGGTCAGTAGTAAAAGTCAGGCTTTGAAACAGACTGTATCGTATGCAGAAGCAGCCAGGTCTCCACCAAGTAATTCTTTGACCCCATCCCCCTCACCGTACCTAGAGCATAGGCGAGAGGTAAGGACACGGGCACAAAAAACAGTGAACAAGGATTCGGGTGGGATTTCTCATGGAAGGGAGATCGATCCTACATTGCCTCGAAATGATAGGAAAGCGCAGGCTCATGAAAAGACATTGGCAGACAAAAGGAATACAAGACAAAGTAAATTATCAGTGGCTGATAATGGTGATATAAGCTTAGTTACAGAATCTGATTCTGATCAACTCCCTGACCTTATACGATCATTGAAAGTTGACATGAATAAAAATATGGCATCTATAAATAGCCAATTAACCGGTTTGACCACTACGATAACATCACTGTCCTCAAAAATGACCGACATTACAGACAAGTGTGATCAGCTGGTTCTTGAGAATAATTTGTTGAAAAAAAGTAATTCGGACTTGCAGAGTAGGGTTACTAATCTTGAGAAAGCAATTGACAATATAGAAAATCAATCCAGAAGATCGAATTTGATTTTTGATGGCATTGAGGGCGAGTATAATGAGCCGTGGCATGTTAGTGAAGAGAAAGTTAGAACTGTTGTTCGGTCTGATCTGGGTATATCGGAAGCAGATGAAATGAAAATAGAGAGGGCCCACCGGCTGGGAAGTAGTAGTAATAATAAGTTTTCACCAATCATTGTGAAATTCACTTACTTTAAGGATAGACAAACTGTTTTTCGAGCAGCGAAGGAGAATCTTGGACGTCGGTCAAGTATTACAATTAGGGAAGACTTCTCACTTAGAGTGAGAAAGCAAAGGAAACAACTCAAAAGGTTTATGTACGACGCCAGGGATAAAAACCATTTCTCCGTCCTAAATTTTGATAAACTTGTGATAGATGGCGACGTGTATTGCTATAACGAAGAGGATGATACAATTAACTTGATTAATAGGAGACCACGTAAGCAGATGACGCGGTCGCAAACTGAAAACGGTGCACGTGATAAGTCGAGATACGCCGGCGCAATTGACAAAGAAGCAACGCCCTCTTCCCAAAACTTAACTGAAAAAGCCAATCAAGAAATACCTAGGGCGGGTCCTTCTACCCGTAATTGGGAAAATTCAACCAATGAAAATAGTGCTCAGTATCAGAGTAATGAATATGCAAATTCAGTATGTGACGATTGATGTGAAGGCCAGGATCCCAGGGACAGCGATACAGACTATTCTTTTTTCAAGATTATTTCTTGGAATATTGCTGGTTTAAAAAAATATTCACAAGATACCGAATTCAAAAAGTTTTTGAAAACTTTCAATATTATTCATTTATCCGAAACATGGGCTGATAAAAAAGATGAATTTGTGAACTTTTTAGACGATTACAGGTATTTTGACGTTATAAGAGATAGGAAAGAAAAGGCAATTCGAAATAGCGGTGGTATTTCAGTTTTTATTGAGAGCAATGTCTTCCGGAAATTTTTTGATTGTAGATTACATGTGGAATTTCCGGAATGTATTGCCTTTTTATTAAGCAATACATTAGTTCAAGTTTTTGGAAAAAATGTTATTCTACTATTCGTTTATATATCACCAGAAGGTTCGATTGTCTATGAAAATGAAAGTAGCAATGGTATTGAATTACTTTACGAACATATTCTTTTGTTACGTAACGAATTTCCGGAATGTTTGTTATTTTTAGCCGGAGATTTCAATGCAAGAACTAAGGATTTACTGGACTTTATATCTGATGATTCACTAGAATTTATTTTTGGGGATGTTGCCTATAGTAATGATCCCCTTAACTTACTTGAATTTCCAAGAAAAAATAAGGATTCTAAATACAATAACTTTGGTATATCACTTGTAGAAATGTGCAGTGTTTTAGATATCCATATTCTGAATGGAAGAGGTTTTCAAGACAGAGAGGGCCATATTACTTGTATCTCCGGAAACGGATCTTCAGTAGTAGACTACTGTATAGCTTCAAGTGATCTTTTTCAGTTTGTTGAAAATTTTCAAGTCCTAGATAATAGTAATTCTGATCATTTTCCCCTGATTTGTTCGTTGAAATTGCCTGTCATTACTGATTATAAATCAATTGATGAATCTCTGGACAAATACATTAATAATAATGAATATAATACATTTAAACTACTAATTAAATTTTACTGGAATGAAAATAAACGTGATAGATACGTTTCTTTGTTCAATTTGAAATTTACGCTTAGCTATGATGATATTGTATATTTGATTGTTACAAATATAAATCAAGTAATTTCCATGTTCAATGATATGTACACACAGACCGCCACCGAATTAAATATGAAATGTAAAAGCAGACCAATTAATCTAGAATATAGTCGAGCCAAAAAACAACCAGTATGGTGGGATAATGAGTTACAATCTTTAAAAGATATAAAATATGCATCCTTAAAATTGTTTAGAAACACCAATAATATAAATGATCTCAACATATACAAAAATAATAAAAAAGAATTTAAATTAGCATGTAAGAAGAAAAAGAATTTATTATGCGCAAAAAGTAGACAAGAGTTGATAGTTTGTAGAAATGACCCGAAAGCATTCTGGAATTTACTCAGAAAGAGGCTTAATCCTAAGGCAGTGCAGCCGAGAATCTCGGGTCAGGCTTGGTTTATTTATTTTTCTAATCTTTTGATGAGCAATGAAATATTTGATTATAATTTTGAAGACCTGAACCCAAATAATAATAATAATCATATCTTAAATACACAGATTTTAGAAGATGAAATACATATAGCTATTAAAAAGATAAACCCGAGTAAATCGCCTGGACCAGATGGTATTCTTGGACACTTTATTACGTCAACACAACATGTGACTATCCCAATTTTAACTAGACTCTTCAATGCTATTTTTAACAGGGGTGAACTCCCTAAACTTTGGTCAGAGAATATTATTTGCCCAATACATAAATCTGGATCGTTAAAGGATGTAAATAATTATCGCGGCATTTCTCTTAGTAATATTTTATATAAAGTTTTTGCTAATATTCTAAATACACGTCTATGTCGATGGTCCAATGAACATAAACTCGTAGACGAAGCTCAGGCTGGTTTTAGAGCTGGTTATTCAGCAGTAGACAATATGTTTATCCTACATGCAATGATTCAGAAATATCTTTCTAAACGAAAAGGCAGATTTTATGTTCTTTTCATTGATTTTGAAAAAGCATTTGATAATATATCACATAAAAAGCTATTTGAAAGTTTATCTTGTAAAGGCGTTAATGGAAAATTTTTGAAAATCCTTTTAGAAATTTATAAGAAAAACAACTCCTGCGTTAAAGTAGCAGATTCTTGCACTAGTTACTTCCCCTGTCAGAAGGGAACCCGACAAGGGGATACCTGTAGTCCACAAATTTTCAATCTTTTTATAAATGATCTCTGTAGCTATGTGGGAATTAATTCGGACACTGGTATATTTATTAACTCAAACATTCCTAAAATAGCTTATCTTTTATTTGCTGACGATGTTGCTTGCCCGGCTGATACAGTGGCACAGCTTCAGCGCCAGATAGACAAAGTTGAGAATTTCTGTAAGAACACTGGCATGAAGATTAATGTTAAAAAGACCCAAATTGTTATATTTAGGAAAGGGGGTAGATTACGAAAAAGTGAAAAATGGAAATTTGGGAATAAACCTTTATCTGTAGTTAGTTTTTATAAATATATGGGAATACTTTTCACTCCTAAATTGAAATGGACAAAGGCTCTTCGAAATCTATCTGCACAAGCAACCAAAACGTTAAACTGCCTTCGTGTATATAACTACCAATATGGGACACTCTATTACCAAGATCATTTTAAGGTATTTGATACAATGGTTAAACCAATACTTTGCTATGGGGCAGAACTTTGGGGCTATACATATAGAGACATCGTAGAAAAAGTACATGTCCAAACCTGTAAACAGTTTTTAGGCGTTGGTAAAACTACTTGTAATGCTATGGTTTTGGGTGACTGTGGTAGATATCCTCTATGTTTAGATTATTTTGTTAGATTTATCAAGTACTGGTGTAAACTACTACAGATGCCGAATAATAGATACCCAAAACAATGTTATTTAATGCTGAAATATCTGGATGAAAATAATAAAAATACATATGCTACTGAAGTAAGAAAACTTCTGTTTAGCTATGGATACGGCTTTATTTGGCTATCTCAAGATATAGGCGATATAGATAGTTTTATCAAAGAATTCAGATTTAGAGTTAAGGACATATTGCAGCAAGATTGGCATAATAGCCTCATTAGTTCTCCAAAAGCTAATTTATATAGTCAATATAAGTCATTATTGAATGTAGAAAGTTATATTTCATTTAATTTTCCATTTCATCTCAGACAAGCATTTGCGAAATTCCGATGTTCCGATCATAAATTAAATATTGAAGTTGGTAGGCATTATAATACACCCAGAGAAGAGCGTATTTGCTCTTTTTGTCTTGAAAACTCTTCAATTTCAGTGATAGAGGACGAATTTCATGTCTTCTTTCAATGTAAAAAATATGACTATTATAGGACAATTTATCTTGGACATAATTATATTTGTAATACTGAAAGGTTTATTTCATTTATGGTCAGCAAACAAGAGTTTTTACTGTTAAATATATGTAAGTTCGTCCATAAAATACTAGAAATTAATAAGAATAGTATGTAATATTAAATTCTTGAACGGACAGAAAGATCTTGGAATGGATAACATCTGATGAATTTGTAGAATATAAAATATAATACAAAAACGGAAGGGATAGGGAGTTTTGTGGACAAGGAGATAATGATAGTATTCAGTATTTCTTCCCTCTCCCCCAATGTTTTCAATGCCTTCCCTTGCAGTTCGTTAAAGGCCATGATTATTTGGTAAAGAGTTTCAGTTTGAATATTCAAAAGTTTTTTTTTTTTTTTATCTTTTGTATAATGTGCTAAGTACTATAATGTAACTACACATGTCTTGCCATTTGTCAATGCGTTGGACTTTATTATTCAAGTGGCTGTGTGGGAGGTGGAATTTTTAATATGAATTTTAGAATTTCTTCCCTGCACATAGCTCTTTGACCTGTATGTATTTTTATTTCTTGATTTTCTAAATGTTATCTGTTTATTAACCCAATACCGTACAATCCCTACTTTTCACGCTCTTGAGAAAGAAGCCTTTTGAGGGCACTGTAGGAAAAGGAGAAAATGCTGGTAACCAGAGTTTTCTCCTTTTCCCACAGTATTTTCTACCCTTCCAAAACGACAAATTTCTATATTTCATTCACCTTTATTTTGTCGTCTGCTGCAAATGCTTTTAAATTGAGCCAGTCAAAAATTTTGTCGTGTGGTAAAGAGTTAACAGTGACTTTCATGCCTTTTTGTTAAGGGGAATTATGAAATGGTATATGTTGTACGCTGGGCCAGAGGCCTAAATACTCAATAAACTAATAATAAAAAAAAAAAAAAAACATATTACATCCACTTAATGTTTACATGTTTGTAGCACTTGAAAGACCAACCTGCAGGGTCGCTGACTTAAAGAACGCGGTAAAATGGATTAAGGAGAAATGTTTGCAACCTAAATAAACCACTGCATCATCTAGTGATTTACAAACCTTAACTTGTAGAAACAGATAGCCTTTCTACTAAATCATCTTTTATATAACCATCTTTGGCTGAACCACTTACCAAGCGATCATGCCGCTTAAATAATTTATATTTAATGCCATTGTTTGCTGCAGCGGATGCACCGCGTGCCCTAAGGGAATGTAAGCGATAATTATCAATGTTTTCTGAAAAAATTGATTAAAAGTACTCTTGGATTACTAAAAAAATTCTCACATATTTCTGGCTTGAAAGTTAATTTCGGCAAAACAAAACTTATATGGATTGGCATTATGAAGTATAATACAAGATCGATCAAGACGAAATGGAAATTAGCTTGGGGAAATAAGATTTAAACTTCTTGGATTGGAGTTCCATGTCGATCTAGACAAAATAATAAACTTGATTTTTGAAAGCAAATTCAAAGCATTAATAACACTATAAGTTATTGGAAAAAAGAAAACTAACACCAATTTGAAAAATAACTGTAGTCAAAAGTGTTTTATTACCTTTACTCACACACCTATTTATTAGTTTACCATCACCTACGAATGAATTTATGAAACAACTGAACAATACAATTTACGAATTTGTATGGGACGGTATTTCTAAAATTAAACAAACTGTCTTCACAAAGAATTACATGGAAGGTCTAAACATGATTGATGTCAATAACTATAATAAAAGTATGAAAATTAAATGGATGAGAAAGCTAGTTGTTTGTGGTAAAATTTGTCATAAATTCACAAATAATATAATTGACACCCACAAACTATATAATTTTGGAATGATGGACTGTGAAAATATTATTAACAATATAAAAGATAATTTCTGGAATGATGTTTTAAAATATTTTATGGTATTTATCTCGAAATGTAGTTTTACAAAATTGCTGGATGTAGTTAACATACCTCTGTTTTTTTTAATAGGAATATTTTGGTAGATTCTAAGCAGATTTATAATAACATATTATACAATTGTGGTATAAGATATGTAAAAGACCTGTTAAACGCAGATGAAAGTTTGAAAAATTGGATGGACATAAAAGAAATGACTAGAAACAAAATGCCATTTTTTTTTAAATTTCTATAGACATCAGTTAAAACTTTCCTTTTAAAACATCATATTTTGATTAGAAGGATGCTTTAAAAGGATGTCACAGTCCTTCTATTAGCTGTTATTTCTTTCTTACGCTTACTAAAACTGACATAACTAAACAGGTTTACAATACTTTGACGCACAACGATGAAATACCTTCGAGCAGAGTTAAATGAGACTCATTATATAACAACATAAATATAGATTGGAAACAAGTTCATGGAAATGTGTTTAAATGCACAAAAGACACTTATACACAGTGATGTCAAACAAGAACAATACATAGAATAATTCCAACAAATTCTCTGCTTTTTAAAATGAAATTGATAGATACTAACTTGTGTACATTTTTTAAACGATATGAAGAAACTATTCTACATTTATCCCATGACTGTGAACACACCAAATCATTGATCATTGCAACAATATTAAGTACTTTTGACCATATTCTACAAATTGATAGTCAAACTTTACTTTTAGGCACATGCACACCACACAGGATACTTTTAGAAATGAAGAAATATATTTATCACTGTGGGAATAAAGAAAAATTACCCTGAATGATCGGCTTAAAAAATACTTTAAATTTGATCTTGAATATTCATAAATGCACAAACACACATGAAGTTGACATATGTCACATGACAATTATAGAGCATGTTTATCAAAGTCTTCTATTGCCGGTATAGTGTACAGGTATATTAAAGAATTTCTATATAATTTCTTTAACAAAGATTACAATTTCTTTACTCTATATTCACACAGTCACTCACCCCCACACACACATACTTACACTTATTTCATGTATCTTTCATCCTGATACTCTCTCTCTCTCTCTCTCTCTCTCCCTCTCTCTCTCTCTCTCTCTCTCTCTCTCTCTCTCAATAAGCCCACATTCAAGTGATGGAACAACTTTACAAAAAATACAATTTTTGTTAGGCATACGAAACATCTTTTGCTTCAGATTACTAACAAATTACTAACAAACTACTAACATTGAATTGTAAGGTATGATGGGAGATGGCCACAACTCCCATCATACCAGTTGACGTGGCTAATAAAAATCTGAAAAAAATGTTTTCAACGTGCGGCTTTAACTCTGCTTTAAACAAATCTCTCAACGAGGAATACGATAACGCTTTATTCTCTCGCCTTGGCTTAAATCCACCTGAAGCTGCACTTAAATTACAAAATAAAAAGTCAGTATCTTTGAAATTGCACCCTTTGATATATAATTCTAATTTTTTACTGGACACAAATTAGTCCCTGTTCTGGAAATAACTATCCAGTCACCGTCACTTTATCAATCTGTCTTACAATGCTCCAAGAAAATCTTCATATAAGTGTATTCGAATCTAATATCATAGAGTCTGATTTGCAGTAGTTCAGAACTACGTAAAAACCCCGCAAAAGCAATCAACATAGAACAGATTATTCTTTGATTGTAAATATTTCCATTCACAAACAAACGGAAATATAAGGACTGAAGCAAATCAATGGTAACAGACTCTTTTTTAGTAACAGATTTGCCAAGCTTCCGCTTAGCTGCTTCAAGAACATTCACAACCAAAATGAATCTGTAGGAGACATACAGCCATAAAGATCATGATAGAACTTGACACTATGAAAAGCAGTGAGAACAGGCGAAGGGCTTGGTGCCGTCTGAATTAAGGAAGCCAGATATAAAGCAAAAGGAAGAGTCTTGGCAGGGAGCACGTCTCTACTTCCCAAACCATTCAGATGAGCCCATCTAGTCAAACGAAGAAAACCATTTCTGTATTTACTACATCTGCTTGTTGCTCTTGACTCGCACAACAGATCAGGAAGCAGAGCTGCAGTCTCAACCAGCACTTCTGGCAAATCATCATCTGATTTTTAGTCTGAAAAAATAAACGTGTAACAGAATTGATCATGAGAAATGAACTTTGCCAAGGGAAGCAAATGCGTAAATATCACAACGTATTTCTACGCATTCATCTCCCTTACTATTTTCCATTTATTTATCTTTTTACCCTAGCAGGAAAAGCCTTCTGCGCTGATTCAATAAATCCAGAAGCTCTCACTTCACCTAATCCGTTCGTAATGTACGAACAATGTGCCACAGTGCACATCTAAGAAGCACCACCGTATGCATAATATAAACTTCATATAATCTTCACAAAATAGAAATGTCTTTCCTTTTCCTTTTCCAGAAAAACCAAAGCTTTCTGCGCTGATTACTTAAGTCAGAAGCTCTCACTTCTACCCAATCCGTTCGTAATATACGAACAAAGTGCTACAGTGCACACCTAAGAAGCACTACCGTGTGCATGAAATAAAATTTAAACGATCTTCACAAAATAGAAATTTCTTCCCCCTTTATTCTAGAAAGACAAAAGCTTTCTGCGCTGATTACTTAACTCAGAAGGCTTAGCTTTCAATTCTAACCAATCCGTTCGTAATATACAAACAATGTACTATAGTGCACTCCTTAGAAGCACCGCCTTGTGCATAATCTACAAAGAATCGAAATTTCTTTTTTTTTTTCTTCTAGAAAGACCAAAACTTTCTGCTCTGATTACTTGAACTCCAAAACTCTCACTTCTAACCAATCCGTTTGTTATGTACAAACAATTTAGTACATTGCACATCTAATAAGCACTACCGTGTGCACATACAAAAACTTCAAAAGCTCTCACTTCTAACCAATCCGTTCGTTATGTAGAAACAATGTACTACAGTGCACATCTAATAAGCAATACCATGTGCATACAAAAACTTCATATAATCTTCACAAATCAAAATTTATTTCCTTTAATCTAAAAAAAAACAAAGCGTTCTGCACTGAATACTTAAAGTTACACTCTTTCACTTCTAACCAAACCGTTCATAATGTACGAAAGATGTGCTACTGTGCACATCTAAGAAGCACCGCTGTGTGCGAAATCTAGTTCATATATTTCAAAAAACAATTTTTATCAAAATTCTACGTATAAAGCAAGCATTCTAAAGTCCAAATCTTCAATCCCAAATAATCCACTGCCGTTCTAACAAGAGGAGTAATATTCTTTTGAAACTGGTAAATCCATCAAATCTCTTACAAAGGGAATGAACTCCTGTCGTCTGCAAACCATAGGCCAAAACATGGCAGATTCCCAGTATGGTAAAACCAGTACTCCTTTTACTCTCTCACAACGCATTTTAGATATAATGCGATGTAAAACACAGATTGGAGATACAAAAAGACCATTTTTTTTTCAGACCAGTCAAAGGTAAAATAATCTAATCCAGTGGAATTCTCATTCCGGAATTTCGAATAAAAAATTGGGAGTTTCGCATTATGATCTGATGCGAAACAGTCCACTACTAGCTCTCCCCATTTTGTACGATCAAATCTAAAAGCTCAAAAAATAAGTCCCAATCGTCTTTTTCGACCACTTTAGACAGATAGTTTGCTCTATCATTTTCTGATCTCGGTATCCACTCAACCTGCAGCTGTATGGAATGAGACAAGCATAATCTGAAAATATCAATAGCTATGACCTGCAAGTCTGATCTCATGGAACCTTTATGTACTATTGAGGTAACCTCCTGGTTATTAATTTTGTGAACCATTTGACATGATGGTCAGAAAGAGTATGTATCAATGATCTAAGTATTCTGTATACCGCCAAAAGTTCTCTCCAAACGGAAGACTTTAACCTTTCCTCTAGAGACCATGTCCCATGAGATACACCATAAACTTTACTAACCTCGTATCCCCCGTACCCTTCACAACTAGCATTACTATACACCAATCTGCTGTATTGTACAGTCTCAAATAAATTTCTCCTAATTAGAGCATGTAAATTGTCTCTCCAGAAAATAATTTGCTGAGAGCTCTCCTCAGACAAATTTATATATTGATCCCAGGAAAAAGCAATCGCTATATCCGTGCTCAAAGATTTAGTCATAATTAAAACAATATCCCCAATGACTATCCTCATAGATATCAACTGATCTACTAAGGAAGCAATCTGTCTAACCATGACCCTTCTGTGTGCTTTTAAAAGGGACAAAATGACTGCAATGGTTTTCCTTATCTTATAATTCTCGTGTCAAGAATGGAAATGCAGCCAATTTCTGAATTCAAAGATGCGCCTAAGTACAAATGGCACCGGACGGGCACCCAAATAGACATTTCAACCTTTGGCAATAAACCAGAATTCGGTATGTCTTCTTTTATTTCTCTCGTCATAATGCTAGTGTTAAAAAGGTCGTCCCCACACCCAAAACCATCATCTAAAAACATAAGGACCAACTTTCCTTCACTGCTCCATTTCTTGATTAATGGTCTGGTCACTTTAATCCAAATATAAGGCGCAGATGACAAACCAAAAGGAAGAACGAGAAATTTGTAATAATTATGTTGTCTCCCCTGAACTATCAACCCAACTGAATCCTAAAATCTCAGTGTGTGACTCGAAAATCTCAATGAAGTAATAAGCACTCCTTATATCAAATTTTATCATATAAAAACCCTTCTGTAAATAATTCAAAGCGATTTGTAGATCATCATATTTAACGGACTGCTTCCAGATAGGTTCATTCGGTAAATGCAAATCAAGAATCAAACCTTTCTCCAATAAGCTTTGTATAGCTTCCGATACAAATGAACTCTCCTTCATAGCAGATTTATTATTCTTGGACTCACTACTGGGTGGCAAAAAAAGGGGGGATTTTGTAACCATTGTCAATTACATCTATAACAAAATCAGAAGATCCTATGACCTTCCAGAATTAAACGTTTTTAGCTCCACTGGCCGAAGGCCAGCGGGCTTATGTCATGGCCCGTTGTCCGTCGTGCGTGCGTCCGTCCGTGCGTTAACTTTTTCTTTAAACATCTTCTTCTCTGAAACTACCCATCCAATTTTGATGAAACTTCACAGAAATGATCCTGCCATGGTCCTCTTCAGAATTTCTTGAAAGAATTTAATTCCTTCAAAAACTCTGGTTGCCATGGCAACAAAACTGAAAAAATTTGAAAATCTTTGAAAATCTTCTTGTCTGAAACCGTAAGGCCTAGGGCTACCAAATTTAGCATGTAGCTTTATCTAGGGGACCTCTACCAACTTTCTTCAAATTATAGCCCTGGGGTCAAAATTGGCCCCGCTCCGGGGGTAACAAGTTTTACATGGGCTTATATAGGGAGAACTTTAAAATTCTTCTTCCACCTAGCCATAGGGCCTAGGGCTACCAAATTTGGCATGTAGCTTTATCTAGTGGACCTCTACCAAGGGTGTCCAACTTATAGCCCAGGGGTCAAATTTGGCCCCGCCCCGGGGGGTAACAAATTTTACATGGGCTTATATAGGGAAAACTTTCAAAATCTTCTCGCACCTAGCTATAAGGGCTAGGTCTATCAAATTTTGCATGTAGCTTTATCTAGGGGGTCTCTACCAAGGGTGCCCAAATTATAGCCCTGGGGTCAAATTTAGCCCCGTCACAGGGGCTCACAAGTTTTACATGGGCTTATATAGGGAAACTTTAATAATCTACTTGTACATAGCCATAAGGCCTAGGGCTACCAAATTTTGCATGTAGCTTTATCTAATGGGCCTCTACCAAGAGGGCCCAAATTTTAACTTTGGGGGTCAAGTTTGACCCCACCCCAGGGGTCACAAGTTTTATATTGGCTTTATAAACCTGTCTCATGGGTCACATATTTTACAGGGCCTTTTATTAAGCAAACTTGTTTTACAGGGCTTTTTATTGGGCAAGATTCAAAAATCTTCGTGTTTATAACCACACATTCTAGTTTCATATTGTAGGTCTGAGGTCAAAATTGGCTCCATCCAGGGATCACAAGTTTAACATGGGCTTCAAAATATAGTCACTTCAATTTAAACATTAATCAAGGGAAATAACTCTTTGTATGAAAGATAAAGTTTGGTACTATTTACCTCCCTTGATTATTATCAAACTGCATTGATACATGATTGGTGCTAGACATTAAGTTTTTTTATAGAAAATATTCTGTTTTCAAGTGTGATTCAATTTGATGCTAATAGTTATGCTCACATGAGTTGAATAATAAATTCAGAGTAAGGTTTCTATCATTCAGCTTATTTTTCCAAGGATTTTACCTTTCATGCTTACGAGTTAACCTGCTTGTACTGCCTGACAATGTTCATTGTTTTTGAAGGCCCTCTTTTTTAGGGTCATGAACGCTTGAATTTGCGTGGTAAAGGGTTAAAAAGCCAGTGGAGCGATACAGGGCCATCATGGCCCTCTTGTTTTAAACTACCTTTTACAAGGACACCTATATTGTCATGCTCATCATCGCAGTAATCTGTAGAAAAACGGTCGGTAAATGAAGTATTCTCATCTTTAAGATCGAAATCATCCGATCTACTACTTTTTGTCGTTCTGTACCATGCCGGCTGATCTTCCTGAGGTGATGTATGGACAGTGTCGCCGAAAGTTTGTAAACTCACCACAGGCGAAGCATGATCCGGGACCCGAATATCTGTTGCTGAATCTCTAACCGATAGTGTTCGGGAAGCCACAAAAATTCCCGGCCACACTGGCACCTGGAAATCTCTGCGAATTGACCATAGCACTACTGCCGCCATTAAAAGAATTAGGACCGGGATGTTGCTGACCCATCGAGGGAACGTACGTGGAAGATACCTTTCGGCTCTTCTGTTTTCCTTGTTTGTTCTTCCGTTTGACGGCCCTGTTTTCTGCCTTGTTGATTCTACTCTCGTCCTCCGAATCACTAGCCACTGGATTAACCTCATATTGTTTTATAGTTTCCCAACCACCTTCAGGAGAGTCCGCTATACGTATGAGTTTGTTACGCTTCCTGATTTTCTCTTGAGCCTCCTTCAAAACCTCCTTTGCATATTCTTGATTTCCCATGTAGTAAAGCCCAATCAGTCTGGAAAAGAAGCTCCTCTACTTCACTGTTGAATTCAAACTGAATTATATTTCCTATGCGAGTCCACTTAATGTCCTTCTCCGTCTTCCGTCGCTTCACCTCGCTAGAAAAACTCAACACATTCCCCTGAACGTCCTCACGCAAAGAAGATAACTCCCCTCTCTGACTTTTAATCTCGTCAAAAAGGAGCTTAAGCTGAGACTGAATGGAAT
Organism: Tridacna crocea; assembly: GCA_943736015.1. Classification (NCBI taxonomy): domain Eukaryota; kingdom Metazoa; phylum Mollusca; class Bivalvia; order Cardiida; family Cardiidae; genus Tridacna; species Tridacna crocea. The sequence goes on along the minus strand of OX031063.1, from coordinate 18,431,860 downwards.
TCTCTGGACATTCGTCGGTAGACATAATATTTGGATGCAAGAAATGATGTCTGCTCTTGTTGCTCTCTCAAAGCTGAATGAAATGAAGCCTTGTCAACGTAGCTAAAACCCTAGAAAACAAGAGCTTCTACCTTTCCGTACTTGTATTGAAGCGTCATCGCGAAAAGGGAAAATAATTTTCCACTAATTCGATACTCAAACGTGGAAAATTATATTTTACTTATCAGTTTTTCCCGGCCAGAATTATGCATAGATGTCAAACAGGGTACGATGAAGTGATAACGGCGTTCGATAATTATTGCTATTGCGTTGGAAAACTTAGACCATTCCAGCTACAAATGTGTTGGACGTGGAAAATCCATTGTCTGTGTTTCAGAAAAGCGGCTTACTCAACATGTATACACTTTACAACATCTGCAAATGTACAGGTAGCTCATCTTCCAGGAAATGCTAGGCCGTTATTTGATAATACTCTTAATAAAAACTTTAGCAAATAGAGCATTGTTCTTAACCTATTACAGTTTAACTCATTACCAAATGACAATATTTTAGGCTTGTCCAAATCGAAAGCATTTGCAGACAAAAAATAAAAGTGTCTGAAAATTTAAATTTATTTTGTGAAGGGTAGAAAAAATTGTAGGTAAAGGAGAAAATACTGGTTACCAGCATTTTCTCCTTTTTCCACAATGGTTTCTAAAGGCTTCTTTCTCAGGGTCGTCGAAAGTAGGGATTGTGTGGTAATGGGTCAATGAAACTCCAGAGAATCTTATACTGCATGTATTACGGATGTACAGGCGGAAAGATTTGTTTTAGATATAAAGATCTTTGAGATTAATCTAGCTGCGTGTACCGAGCTTTACCGTTATCCATATTTTGACGACAAAATTCTTTTATAATCCCCCACTGAAGGCAGACGAATATAGTTTTTGCGTTGTCCTTCCGTCCGTTCGCCCGTCTGTCTATCCAGTCAGATATCTTCTTAAATCCTTGACAAAAAAAATGAATTTTCATACCTGTGCTTATTATGATAAACCGGTATCCACCCGGTATAAGTTTTTGTTTAATTATTTAACTCGGTGTCATGGAAAAATAAAACTTGATGTATATTTCCATGTTAATCCTATCTCTTGAACTACTGTATAAAAATTTATAAAATTTTATCTTTGTATTGTTTATCATAGATCACAGACAATCTATGTTTGTTGTTGTGTAAGGAAATGGTGTGAAGTGGAAAAAGATTGGTGTAATTTCATTATGGATCAATAACGCCCCATGTATATGCAAAACACAATACGTCTTACATGTTTTTATGAAGAAAAAGGGCTTTTTCGGCAAGGGATATCATTCAAACGAATTATCTTATTAATATGGATTTCATTATATAATTTGATTCATTATAGAATTTTTCCGGTGAATTGGTGGAATCATAAAGCAGATAACATAGGTAAACCTCTACAAGCATTTCAAAGATATGTCATACCAAAGAGTGTTAGTCAGATTTGAAGCAACTTAACATACTAGAAACAAATACGGTTGTAACAAAAAGAAAGGATTTGACAATGTAATAGTAAACGGAGAAAGCTTGGTCAAGCCAAAATCTTTCTTCAAGTGCGATATGTTTTTCAAAGACAAGACTTCAGAATTGATGAGACCAGACATCTCTCGCAAACCGATGCTGCTCTTTGAAATTCAAAACTAACGTAAATCTTCAAAAATAAAAACCCTCACCTTGTATATTTCACCCTGAGTTTCAAAAATAACATCATTCATAATGGGTGAAAAGGCGTTGAGAATAGTGTCGCTGAAAATTCAAGGCTGAAACATTCCTTGTTTGTGTTTCTGGTCAGGGAATTGACCCAATATACGAAGGTAATAAGTACCGATTGCTCTGCTTATCTCTTTGATCTGACATGAATGTTGTGCGTCCCTACTCAAATATACACTGATACGAACTGAAACTGGCCGTTTAGAAGTTCGTTTCAGTGTATTGGCATATCACGTTTGAAATGAGAAAAATGTTGAACCCTCTAGATATGAGGGTTAATTCGCTCCCTCGAAGAAAAATACAAGAAGAAGAATCTGTGTCTTACATGCCTGACGTGCAGAGAGCAACACAAAGAAATTTTGCGAGAATTATTCAATACAACGTAGAAAAAAAAGCAGGAGAAAGATTAAAGCTCGAAAGAAGTATTTTGACCAAATTCCGTCAAAATTAGGTGTTTGTTCAGGTGGATCAGACCAACTAGTGTACTTTGTATAAAGGCACACACTTTTGTACGTTAGTCCTTTGGGTTTTCGCCCGGCTGGATAGCTCATTAGTCAGCGTGTTTGACTTATGACCTGATGCGGGTTCGATATCTGGTTGCAGCAAACTTTTTCTCCGGCGATTTTCCACTTCAAACCTCTGATGCATGCGAGAAAGTGGTCAATGGTTTGGAAAGAAGGCTGTATCAGTACCGTTGTAAGAAAGACAGGAAACACATGCATAAGTGCACTGGTCGCCGTGATATGACCTAAGCCATTAAATCGGCGTTGTACTCAGATAGAATCAAACTAACCTTTGGTTTCTACGATGAAATATGTCATTATACTGTACATGGAGTAATAAGTTAGACGGATGTTAATATTTAACGTTTCCCCCAAACTGCAAACTGGTGACTCTTCCAAACTGAAAGAAACTGCAGATGATAAATTAAAAATTGGCACAAAAGACCTGTAGTTCTCTCATAGGTGGAAACATTGTTGGAAAAGGAGAAAATGCTGGTTACCAGCATTTTGTCCTTTTGTCACAATATTTACCAAAGCCGTGTGGGTCCTCAAAACACAGGTTGATGCGGTGAAGAGTTCAGAAGCAACAATTAACAATAATACGGACATACTTAAGGGAAATCCTTATTTTTATTAGACTTTACACTGGGTGTCCAGCGATGGAGGTCGCTTTGTATTTAGTTCTTGTCATAATTTCATCATGTATTGTTGATACTGGGGCTATTTTCTGTGGTTCTTACACAACATGCCAAACTTGCACGACGAAACGTTCTTGGTGGTTTGGAAAACATTGCGAATGGTGTGCTACAAGTAAAACTTGCCACATCCCAAGATCTTCTTTTCGGAAATGTAATCAATCGCAGATAATCAAAAACTCTGGGAAATGCTACGACTCGACGCCTGGTGCTTACAAGCCGAATTCAGCGTTTACAAGCACTCTTCTGGCGGCTGCCGCTTACACAGACGACCCGATATCTTGTCTAAAGAAGATTTACCCGAGAAATGATATTAGAATCGTTGAGAAAATTTGCATGTAAATGCGTCGATCTGAAATTCTTTAGATACAAACGGTGTTTTGCCTATACTGCTGTTTCTCATGCCTCCATGATCATTATTGTAGCATTTCGTGGAACTACAATAAGGGTTCAGTTGATAGACGAGATTTTGTCCGTTTTAACTATACCGAAACAACGTTTTGTCATTGGTGGCAATGTGCAAAATTACTTCAAAAATGCTTAAGACGGACTTTATCCATGTGTCAATGAAAGTGTTCAAGCTCTTCTGCAGAAATACGCGGGTTATCAAGTGGTTGTGATCGGCCATTCTCTTGGTGGTGCGATAGCTTCGCTTACAGCTGCAGCACTGGTGCACTATAAGGTAGTACGAAAGACAAAGATGACACTGTATACATTTGGTCAACCGAGAGTGGGAGATAAGGAATATGCAGAAAACCACGACAAACTTGTCAATCGTAGCTGGAGAGTAGTTCATTACAGAGACATTGTCGCTTATCTTCCGACTTGCAATATTTTCTTTGGATGTGCCGCCTTCAAGTACTTTCCACACCATCATGGTACTGAAATTTTCTACCCAAAATTAGAAATGAAAGTAAGATCGAAATATAGACAATGCTCAAAGGATGAGGACATACACTGTAGTGACGGTCTGGTCACCAAACACGCATGTATCAGTGACATCAGGCAGTGTATAAGCTATCATAAACACTACTTTGGATTGGAAGTTGGTGCTGTGTGCAGCGATTCGTCGTCGCTTTACTTTGATGATGTGGAATCTTCTAATATCTGGAAGTATGCTGCCGCTGAAAAGTGCCAACGTTTCCAAGCATAATGCAAACATACTAGGATTTCCTGTTTTTAAGAGCAAACACTTCATATCAACTTTTGGTACATGTTTATTTGTTCTGAATCAGGCATCTTCTCTCAATGCTTACGATAACAAGGTTTAATAATTAAATGAACTTGCACAATCGTTAAATTAAACAAAAGAAGAAAGGCAAAGATGGTTGCTTTTTCTTGTTTAATTTTGACAGATTTTTAATATACGATCATCACTTGCAACACATGTGCACCTTAAGGTAGTGGACCCGTATTACTTACAGTGCTACATGGAATAACATTTCTTGACAGTTGATAAATACAGATTTATACAGATATAATACTTTTGCACATTTTTAACCGACCAGAAATCCCTTGATATTATTTTTTGATACTTTTGTTAGTTTTTTTTTTTTTGAAAAGGGAGGTGATTATATCCCTTTGTAATGGGAATATAGTGGTTTTAGATTTATAAATGATAATTCTAGGAAGGACAAAAAGGAAAAAGTGGCTCGGTGACCGTAGAAATATAATACTCCTTTTTAATCTCATAATATTATAGAGGAAATAGCTGTTTTCTATTACGGGTCCGCTACGTTAAGAAAGTGTCTCGTCTGATATACAGGCTCGCTGAAGCAACGAATACTGTCAATGTAAGGAGGCTCCCGATAAACAAAAGGAATGCGTCCCAGTAGAAATTAGTCCTATTCTGAGTAAAGGGGTTTCATTGCAATTCGACCCGGGTCAGCCTGACCTGGTTTAACCCTTTCCCAAACGACAAACTTTTGGACTAGACTAAATTCAAAGCATTTGCAGACGACAATTCAACTCTTGCTGAAAAGATGATTTCTGTCTATGATAAGGTAGAAAACATTGTGGAAAAAGGAGAAAATGCTGGTAACCAGCATTTTCTCCTTTTCCCAAAATGTTTTCAAAAGGCTACTATTCCAGACCCGTAAAAACCAGGGATTGTTTGGGAAAGGGTTAAAACTTTTTTTTATACCTTTTTGCGTGTCAAAGGAACAGTCTACTCCAGGACTCAGTAGGTTTGAGACAAAATGGATTTTCTGGATCCATGATTTTGTGACTTTCTTGGTATTACGAATCACGGGAATGCTTTAAACCTCCTATTACCAGAGGAGGGGGAGGGGCTCTGTTATATGTTTTCCCCAACTACGTATATGTACATGTTACACGTTCTTACAGTATACAAGTGTTCAAACACTTTGAGCTGGTCAATTGCATTTATATAACCCTTTACCACACTATGCCGACTTTTGACGCCCCTTGGAAAAGAAGCCTTTTAAAAACAATGCGGGAAAAGAAGAAAATGATGGTAACCAGCATTTTTTCCTTTTCCCCACAACGTTTTCTACTATATCAAAGAAAGATTTCACCATTTGAGCCATACTGAAATTGTCGTCTGCAGATGCTTTGAATTTGGACAAGGCTAAAATTGTGTCGTCTGGTCAAGGGATAACATTGCTGGGTACAGTGTTTAGATTTTTGGTTATAAATAAGCTTTGATCTGGCAAAAGGGAGCTCAATGCATCTCCGCATTGCATTATACCAAGCAAGTCCTCATGCCACTCGGAATTCATATATGGTGTGCAACATGCGAAAAGGGACATTCGGACATCTGCGTAAAGCGCCATCTCGGATTAGCCTGCGCAGTCCGCGCAGACTAATCCGAGACGGCACTTTACGACTACACTAGATTTTGTACCACAGTAGACTTGTGTAAAACAGAAAATTGAATAAAAAACGGAAAGGGTCGTTTCGGATTAACCTGCGCGGACTGCGCAGGCTAATCCGAGACGACACTTTACGCAAATGTCCGGATGACTTTTTTTCGCATGTTGCAGGGCATATATAAGTACTATTTCATTTAGCAACCGACTAAATGCGGAGTGGTCCGTGAACATGCAGAAAATTTAGGGCCCAAGTGAGCCTGCACGTACAGCGCAGGCTGACTTGAGCCGAAAACTTTTGTAGATGCATTAAACCCTCTTTTCATACAGTATATCACAAATGTAATATCATTATAGAAATTTTAATGTTTATTCGCGAACCTCATTATATCAAAGGTACATAATCCTTGTAGTCTTATGTTGGCGTGTTCGTGTTATTTTGATACGTGGCGAGCAATTTTGAACTTCATGAATACCTGTCTGAATTACAAGCAGTTGCGAAATCTAATTTGTAGTTCCATAAACTAGATTTGTGTTTTGCAAGAAAAATATTGTGAAAAAAAAAAAAGAAAAAATGCTGGTAACCAAATTTTTTCCCTTCACCCCACAATTTATTCAATGCCTTTATCGTCAGAATAGTCACATCTCTGGAATTTATGGTAAGTGGTGAATAAGATAATCTTGCATCGTGAAATATATCCCAGTCATTTCTAAATGCGTTTAGAAATAAACTTGCATTTTTTTTTCTTACAAAAATTCTAAATTGCAAAGTTACGCAAATTCTGATTAGTACAACTATCAGAATGTTTTACGCTACTTTCTCAATTAAGAATTGGAATGAGAATTTATTTTTGAATGGGTCTTTTTTTATTCACCAATTGTTGGATTTCAAAATCTTTAACTCTGTGTCTTTATAGCTGAACTAAATCCTGGCCAATAAAGAGATGCACCAAGAGTGAAATATGGTGTTCACGAGATGAAATAAATTTCGATCTTTACCTGAAAAAAAAATATATATTTATTTCATGCTTTTAACCCTTTCTGGGCGGAACTCAATCAAACTCGATTGAAGTTATTTTCAGTTTTTCCCCATGGCGTGCCCCCTGCGCATAACAAGGTACATGTATTACAATATGACGTCAAGTACATGAAATGTAAGGTAAATGACGTTGTTTTTCCATTTGGTTGTGAGTCAGGCGCATTTTACCTAGGTAAATCGAATATAAAAATCGGTATTTTCACTGGTCGTAACCATGAACCGATATTTCTCGATAACTTTCCTAAAAACATAAAATAAATTTGAATATACAATAGGATGAGGGTAGCTTAGGAATAGACTTTTGGCCTCTCACATCAGAGCTTCCGAGTTCAAATCGTCAGCTTTCTAAGGTCATTGTCAACATCACAGCGCGTAAGCTGGTTCGGTTTCAATGACGCCATTATCGAATGTGACAGGTTTAAAGTGTAAAAAACTTGTTTCACAGCCAATGTACGCTATAGAAATACATGTACTTTTTTAAAACAGGTAAAGACGACGTAAGAGGTTTTGACTACGAAAAAATGATTATGAATGTCGAAACTTTCGGTGGGTTGATATAAATAGAAATTACGAAAATAACCCTTGTAGGTAAATTATTTTCTTTTTCCTTATTGTCAAAAGTGAAATACTCAACTATATCTTTATCCAAATCATCGCTGAAATGGAGCAGTTGATGTACACAAAAAATGTACCTGAGGATACATGTGTAATTTGCAACGGCTTGGCCACCTATCTATGTCCGCAAAAGGAACTTAAGTGGTAAAAGGCACCTTGATTTACTTTTGACCAAACAATTCCTCGATATAACCACCCTGTGGAAGAAACTATTTGAAACCATTGTGGTAAAAGAGAAAATGCTACTAACATTTCCTCTTTTTTTTCCACAATGTTTTCTACTCTTTCGAAGACTAATTCAATCAATTGGGACACACCTGATCTGTTATGTCGAAACAGGTTACTCTAAAAATAATTTTGACGTCAGGTGAAGGGATAAGGCAAGGACAAAGATAGCGTTGTAAAAGTTTTGTCAGTCTGAGTGGGCGATCTAGGAATATGATATACCCACGACAAACTGTCGAAATAGCTTAGCAGTGTTTCATCAGTTAGACATAGTCAGTCATCTTCCTTCCTGCAATATTTTCCCTTGAAGAGCCGCCTCCAAATAACGTAGAAGTAAATAGCTAGAGTAGACAGGCTTTCGTCAAATGACAAACTTCTCAACGGTCATAATTTAGAAAAAAGACGAGGTGTCTGACTCTATTCCATAACGGATAACACTCGTTGTAATTTATTGGTAATTTACCCATTTACACCTACCGCAGTAAAAGTATCGATGCTTTAATGCTTTAACCCTTTCCCAAACAAGCCCTGGTTTTTACGTGCCTGCAGTAAAAGTCTTTTGAAAACACTGTGGGAACGTAACAAGCAATTTCTCCTTTTCCCACAGTGTTTTCTACCCTTTTTGTCATGTTCTCCAAATCTAAAATTGTCGTCTGCAAACTCTTTTGGTTTGGAAGAGTCCAAAATTTGTCGTTGGGAAAGGGTTAATCATGTTGTGCAATGATTTATCTAACCATTGGATTGTAGGACGATAGAAAAAGGTAAGTATTAGAACAATTACAGAGGTTTAAGCCTTTGAGACGGACGATTTTACTCTCGACTTGGATAACAAGTTTCAATGGGCTGAATACGAATTTCTTTCTTGATCAAAGCCTTTGAGGAACTGACAAAGAACATTGTTTTGAATATAATTATGCCGGCTGCGTATGGAATACAGTTAGGGCCATCGCCTATAATTTGTTGAATTCAAACGCGACGACCGAAAGTACGATGACGATAACTCGATAGTACGATTATGATAGTGCGAGAAAATATCACGTTATCTTCATCGTACTATCGCCCATCACCATCGCACTATCCCGTTATCATCATCGTACTATCGCGTTATCACCATCATACTACTGCGTTATCCTCATCGTACTATCGCATTATCTTCATCGTACTTTTGCGTTATCACCACCGTGCTATCGAGCATCTCGCTTAAAACAAATAAATTCATAGGCATAGGCACTCTAGGAATACCGTTAAGGCCATCGCCTTTGAATTTCTTGATTTTAAACACGATGCTCGAATGTAAGAAGATGATAGTGCGGTATAACATCATCATTATCATGTATCACTATCGCGTTACAATCATCGTACTATTGCGTTATCTCCATCTTACCATCGCATTATCGTCATCGTACTATCGTGTTATCACCATCATGCTATCGAATATCACGTTTAAACTCAATGATCTGTAAGACGATGGCCCTAAAGGTATTCCATAGCCGAGTGACAATGCTAACTAGACTTATTGCAGGTTAACCATGTTTACTAGCGCTGTTGTGGGCTGGTGTAATGGGTTGATCTATTATGCTCGCTAATCTTGTTGTCGGCTGAGCTACCAACATTCCTAGTTCTAGTCTTGGCCGAGCCACCAGGCTTGTTAGTTCTGTTGTCATGTAAGCTACCGGGCTTTCGTCGGCAAAGATACCGGACTTACTGGCTCTTGTGTCTGGTTAACAACTGGACTTACTAGCTCTCTTGTCGGCTGATCCACAAGGCTTGCAAGGCCCACTGTCGGCTTAGCTACGGAACTTTCTAGAGCTACTGTCAGCTATCCTACGGCTTTGCTATCCCTTTCTGTTCGGTAGGCTAATGGACCCTTTTGGTTTACTCCTTCCTAACGACAAAATTATGGACCTAGCCAAGTCTAATGCAGATAGCAGTCAAAATCTTTATGATGGTTTGTCTTTATTTAAGTAAAAAGCATTGTGAGAAAAGAAGAAAATGCTGTTATTTAGGGTCAACTAGAGATACCATAGAAATGCCTTATGGGGGTTAATAATCTGGCATTGGACACCAGCCAGTGGCTTGGGAAGAATATTTTCCAAACAACACACAAACAAAGGAACAAACAAACTAATTGAAAGTAATTTTTTCCTTCCTTTTTATATAATCAACAATTTACAACACAAAATATCCATAGAGTATATAAAATTTTGTACAATGGGCAATCTCTGGCAAAGTGAAGTTTAATGCATATCCTTGATGAATTATACTAAAAGGTATAACATAATTATTTTACGAGTCAGGCGTAACTAGAAAGTAGAAGCCAGCAACAAACGATAACAATTAACAGAATTTATTAACAAAAATATCAAATAAACAGTGACAATATTATAATAGTACAAAACAATACCTTAGACGTTAACTTCAGAAGACAAATTATTCCAGTCTTAATTCCAATCTGATCCTGATCCTAACTGAATGTAATCCAAGCACACGAAATAATCCTCACTTAAGTCTAGTCTGATCCGAATCCAAACTGAATGTAATCCAAGCACTAATTATGACACAAACACAAAATAATCCCCACTGTAGTCTGGCAATCATGTATTAACTAGTGAACACTGAGATGTAAAAAGCTTTTCCTTTTATAGTAACAGAGAAACTTCCAGAAAATTCATGTTAAAATCAGTTGCATAATTTCTGGTAAACAGATTGGTAAAAGGCTTGGAAACTTCCAGCACAATATTCCACAAGAGAGAATCCAGTTATAAAAATAGCAACAGGGGAAAACCATTCAAAAATAGATACACACATGAACAAATCTAGGAATAACTGGGTATGTACATAACACTTCCCCCCTTGAAAAGAAAAAGAAAGGTTTATGAAATAAATCTTTCTTTTTTGCAATATTATTTATATACATGTATATGATACTGTATCTGAAGTATACATAGGAAATGACAAACTCAAATATTAATCATTTCAAACTAATGAAAATAATCAAGGTAATGAATGTACAATTTGAAAATCCAGTTTGAACTTGAATTAGATAAAATGACTATTTGAATTTCAAACTCTCGAAAGAGCATCTGGTATAATGTTATCTTTCCCTTTTATGTGTCTTATGTCAAGATTAAACTCTTGAAGCAATAAACTCCACCTCAGTAATCTTTGATTCTTATTCTTAAGTTTGTGTAGAAAACTTAAAGGGTTACGATCACTGAAAACAACAATTGGTGAAGTTGAAGAGGTTAAATAAACTTCGAACTGCTGGATTGCCAGAATTAAAGCAAGACACTCTTTTTCTATGGTAGAGTAATTTTTCTGATGTTTGTTAAACTTTTTAGAAAAGTAACAAACTGGGTGATCAATACCATTATTATCTTCTTGTAAAAGAACAGCACCAATACCAACATCACTTGCATCAACAGCTAATTTGAAACATTTGTCAAAGTCAGGTGCCAAGAGAACTGGTGCGCTCTTTAGTATGGCTTTTAGACGATCAAATGCATCTTGACATTTGTCATTCCATTTGAACTTTGTGCTTTTCTTTAGTAAATTTGTTAAAGGTTCAGCAATACCTGAGAAATTTTTACAAAATTTCCTATAGTAGCCAGCCATACTAAGAAATCGCATCAGCTGTCTTTTACATTTAGGCACAGGAAACTCAGAGATAGCACTGACCTTAGCTACTAAAGGTTTAACTTGACCCTGTCCCACAAGATGTCCTAGAAATGTTACAGTAGCATGACAAAATTCAGTTTTTGCAAGATTCACAGTCAGTTTCGCTTTACTGAGTCTGTCGAAGAACTTCCTGATTCTTTAAAGGTGGTCACTCCAACTGTCTGAGTAGATGATGACGTCGTCAATATATGCATCACAGCCATCTAATCCATATATAACGTTGTTTACAAGTCGCTGAAACGTTGCAGGAGAATTTTTCATCCCAAACGGCATAACTGTGTACTGGTACAGACCGTTTGGAGTAGCAAAGGCTGATACTTCTTTTGCTTTATCAGTCAGTGGAACTTGCCAGAATCCTTTTAGCAGGTCAAATTTGGTGACATATTTAGAATTTCCAACTTTGTCAATACAGTCATCAATTCTTGGTATTGGAAAATAGTCTGTTTTTGTCACAAAGTTCACCTTACGATAGTCAGTACACATTCTGTAAGTTCCATTTGATTTCGGTACTAATATACATGGTGAACTGTAATAACTCTGGCTAGGTTCAATAAAGTCATTTTCCAGTAAGTATTCTATTTCATCTTGGAGGTATTTCTGTTTCAAAGGATTCATTCTATATGGATGTTGCTTTATTGGTTTAGAATCTTCCACAATGACATCATGATAGATTTTATCAGTTCTTGTGGGGATATCAGGAAATAAATGTTCATATTCATGTATCAACTGTTTCAGCTCTTCTTGTTGTGATGGTTCCAAGTCAGAAAGTTTGTTGTCAAGGTTTCTCAAAATATCAGAATTCTCAAGTTTAGATGGACCAGGATCAGATTTATCAATATAGTCAGAATTTACTTCAAGTTCAAATACATTTGATTCTTGTGGGACAGTGTTTACAACTGTAATTAGTTTTGAAATAGAGCTATCTCTGTCAAAGTATTCCTTTAACATATTTACATGACACATTTATTTGTTTTTACGCTTTCCTGGAGTATTAATTATATAGTTTAAATCACTTGTTTTCTTGTCAATAGTGTAGGGTCCAAAATATCTTGCCTGTAGAGGTCTGCCAGGTATTGGCAAAAGAGCAAGGACTTTCTCACCTGGTTTAAATTTTCTATCAATAACATGGTTGTCATATCTTGCTTTCATTTTGCCCTGAGACGTTTTAAGATTAGACCTAGCAACCTCACATGCCCTAGACAGTCTATTTCTGAAGTCAGAAACATACTGCAGTAAATTCAAAGGTGTTTTATCATTTGAAAGAAATTTCTCTTTCAAAAGTTTTAAAGGTCCACGAACAGAATGGCCAAAAACTAATTCAAAAGGACTGAAACCAAGAGATTCTTGTACGGATTCTCTGGCTGCAAATAGTAACAAATGGATGCCCTCATCCCAATCTTTTTCGGTGTCAAAGCAATATGACCTTATCATATTTGTTAACGTCTGGTGAAATCTTTCTACAGCACCTTGACTTTCAGGGTGATAGGCGGATGACCTGTATTGCTTGATTCCTAATTCATGCATAACCTGTTGGAATATACCAGACATAAAATTTGACCCTTGATCAGACTGAACTGATTTTGGAAGACCAACAAATGTGAAAAATTTTATAAGAGCTTTGACTATTGACTTTGTTTTGATGTTCCTTAAAGGAATAGCTTCAGGAAAACGTGTAGAAGTACACATAATTGTTAAGAGATACTCATTTCCTGACTTGGTTCGAGGTAAAGGACCAACACAATCTATAAGTATCCTACTGAAAGGTTCATCAAAAGCAGGAATAGGTTGTAATTGAGCTTTGGGAATGGTTTGGTTGGGTTTACCTACCATTTGACATGTATGGCAAGTTTTACAATATTTAGAGACATCCGATTTGAGACCAGGCCAAATAAAATGATTAATAATTTTGTGATAGGTCTTGTTTATACCTAGATGACCTGACATAGGACTTTCATGGGCTATACTTAGTATTTCATGACGATATGACTTTGGAACCACAATTTGGTGGTAAACAGCCCATTCATCATCAGCTGGGACATCAAATGGTCGCCACTTTCTCATTAGAATCCCATTCTTTATATACATGTAGTAACACATTGGGACTTGTGAAATTTCATCTTCAGGTAAAGCCCTAAAAATTAATTTTGAAATCTCAAGATCAGTTTGCTGTTCCTGGATAAGCTGTGACTTTGACAGCGTGTATTGACCTTGGTCAATAGACCGTGGTGGTGAATGACAAGACATTGACGAGTCTGTCTAAATAATCAGACAAACTGGGATCAAGAGACTTTTTAATCTCATTATTAGAATATTGACCGATAAAAGTATCCGTCAAGTCAATGTCAGAGTTTGAGTTTTTCAGAATGGCCTTTTTAGCCATAGCTCGGGTAACTGCACAAGAAGGATACAAGTCAGGAATTTCCTGCTCGATAGGGTCATCTGTTTGACCTATATTTGATGTGTCAGTTACAAGTGGATTAACCACAACCTTATCTCCAACTAAGTCATTGCCTAGCAGTAAATGGACACCTTTAAATGGTAAGGAAGGTTTAATACCAATAACCACAAGCCCAGTAACCAAATCTGATGACAAATTAACGTAATGGAGAGGGATATTAACAGTTCCACACTCTACACCCTGAATAAGGACACTAGTACCGGAAGAAGTCTTCTCAGAAAAAGGCAGTATATCTGCTAAAATAAGAGATTGAGAAGCTCCTGTGTCTCTTAAAATTTTAATAGGGGTAGGTGGGCAATTATCACCTGAAAGTGATACAAAACCATTCAACATAAATGGTTAAAAAATCTCCATAGCAGAATCAGACTTGGGTTTTGTGACTATGTCAATTGTATTGGTTTTAATAGAAGACTGTGGCCTTGGCCTAAAAGTGGTGAGCCCTGTTGGTTTGGCTTCATCACTTTCTAACTTCCTTTTTAATTTCAAACATTCAGAAACAAGGTGACCAGGTTTCTTACAATAGTTACAAGTGGGTCGAGATAAGGGATATTGACTTTTGGTTTCACTAGTAGAATTTGGTTTGGGTGTATTGGATTGACTGAGCATGCCAGATGAATTACCAGACGTAAATTTATTTTGGGGATGTGAGGAAGTAGGTTTTGGTTTAGAAATAAAAGAAACTTTATGTGTAAGGTAGTAATTATCAGCCAGACGAGCTGCTTCTTCTAAAGTTTCAACTTGTTTTTCGTCTAAGAATGTCTTAACATCAGATTGAATACAACGTTTGAATTCTTCAACTAACATAAGTTGTCTTAGTTTATCATAATTTTAGTCTATTTTCTTAGAAAAGCACCATCTATCAAATAACTGTTCTTTGTTTCTAGCAAATTCAACATGAGTCTGATTAGAATCTTTTTTACAATTTCTAAATTTTTGTCTATATGCTTCTGGGACCAGCTCATAACCTTTGAGAATAAGTTCTTTAACAGTCTCATAATGATGACATTGTTCAACACCTAGTTGTATATAAATTTCACAAGCTTTGCCTATCAAAACACTTTGCAGAAGCAAAGTCCAGTGCTCTTTTGGCCAATTTAAGTTTTCTGCATTTTTTTCAAAGTGTAGGAAGTATTTATCAACTTCTTTTTCTTGAAATGGAGGAACAAGCCTAATATGTTTTGTAACATCGAAATTGTATTCATTCTTTTGCTTCGGCTGATTTGCTCTTTCTTGCATTTCTATTTCCCTCATTCTTAATTGAAATTCTCTCTCCTTCTCTCTCTCTTCCCTTTCTCTTTCTTCTCTCTCTCTTTCCCTTTCTCTTTCCTTCTCTCTCTACTCTCTCTTCTCTCTGTCTTTCCCTTTCTCTCTATTCTCTCTACCTTTCTCTTTCCATTTCTAACTGTCTGATCTGAAGTTTTAATTCAAGTTCTTTCGAACTTGAAACTGACTGAATGTCAACTATCAGGGAAAGCGCATTTTCATTGAAAATCTCCTCATCAACAAATTATTGTACCAAAATGTTCTTAATTTCATGTTTACGCATTGAAGATTTTACTTCAGACAATTTATAGTGTTTAGCAAGATTAAGCAAATCAGTCTTTTTACCTACATTCAATAACTCCACAGACGGTTCAGCCGTAAATTTATCTAAGTCAAAAGACATGTTTGTTTGTTGCTGGATTCAAGTACAAAATTGTATTATAATTACTGATTAGTAGACGAATGCGTTAGTCTTATTTTCCAATCGATGGTTAATCCCAAAAGGAAAACGAATGTGTTAGTCTATTTTCCAATCCCGGACGAGCCCCCAATTTCTGTTACGAGTCAGGCGTAACTAGAAAGTAGAAGCCAGCAACAAACGATAACAATTAACAGAATTTATTAACAAAAATATCAAATAAACAGTGACAATATTATAAAGTACAAAACAATACCTTAGACGTTAAATTCAGAAGACAAATCATTCCAGTCTTAATTCCAATCTGATCCTGATCCTAACTGAATGTAATCCAAGCACACGAAATAATCCTCACTTAAGTCTAGTCTGATCCGAATCCAAACTGAATGTAATCCAAGCACTAATTATGACACAAACACAAAATAATCCCCACTGTAGTCTGGCAATCATGTATTAACTAGTGAACACTGAGATGTAAAAAGCTTTTCCTTTTATAATAACAGAGAAACTTCCAGAAAATTCGTGTTAAAATCAGTTGCATAATTTCTAGTAATCAGATTGTAAAAAGGCCTGGAAACTTCCAGCACAATATTCCACAAGACAGAATCCAGTTCTAAAAATAGCAACAGGGGAAAACCATTCAAAAATAGATACACACATGAACAAAGCTAGGAATAACTGGGTATGTACATAACAATTATATAACATAATTATATAACGTGATTGTGTATCCATGTAATCAATTTTGTCCAACAAAATTATTATTAGCCTGCAACACGCGAAAAGGGAAATTCAGACATTTGCGTAAAGTGTTGTTTCTGATTAGCCTGCGCACTCTGCGCAGACAAATCCGAGGCGACATCTTCCGTTTTTATGCTATTTTCTATTTTTGCGCCAGTCTACTTTTGGACAAAATCTAGTGTATTCGTAAAGTGTCGTCTCGGATTAGCCTGCGCGGACTGCGCAGGCTGATCCGAGACGACACTTTACGCAAATGTCCGAACGTTCGCGTGTTGCAAGCCAATTATAGAATAGTCCCAAGATATGCAGAAAATTTACCAAGAGCAATAAGGTTCGGCAGCAAAGTGACATATGTCGATACATTTTTCCGATGCATCAAACCAGCTTTTTCTTAAGAGCTTGACACATAATTAAGTAAACAATTTAAAGACTCTAGTGTGAATGAAAATTTCCGTTATTAAAATGTGGTTGGCTAAAGTGCCAGTTGTTTCCCCAGCGAAATATTTGACCAACCGTAATTTAACCCTTATCCTGCTTAATAAAGGAAATGAAGCATTCGATTGATAGTAAAAACCGATATGTTACTAGTTCAGAGGTACTTTTTGAGAAATATATCGGACAGTGTATAATAAAGATCAGACTTTATGTATTGTGCAATCTGATCTTGATCTACAGTGTCTGCAAGATGTCACTGTGTCGCACTTAGCAGCATAAGAATTAATAGATTACCAGATTTCTGATAGGTGCTATACATTTAATGTAATAATTTTATACAATAGTTGTTTATGTAATAGTTGTTATTTACATCGCTGTTGAGGATATGAGCAGCCGACCTGCCATATATGACGATAAAGCAACTCGTAACGATGGAACCCAAATAAAGGCAACAGACTTTTCTAAATTCAAAAAGTAAGACAACTTCTACTTGGCTAAACCAAATGGTACAGCCAATCTGAAGCGGCGTTACTTCCTAAAACTATAATTAGACTGAGAATAATAAATGGAATGGCTTTAAATCAAAGGACTGATAGTCCTGAGAGTCGCCTGTAGGGTAATGGGATAGAAGTTTTCACCCTTTTTTGTTCAAATCTACTAAAAGCATTCAAGATACAAAATAGCTTAACCACAAGACAGTATTATATGCAAGCATATTTCTTAGTTGTCATTCTAAAATTCAAAATATCCGTAATAAAATTTATATTTAAAAAAATGTGGTGGAAATTAAAATTTAGGCACCAGGACCAGCTTTAATAAGTTCAACGTTTTTTACTCACAGACAACAACCCTTTACAAATAAAGACCAGATTATCTTCTGGTATAGGATCTAGTGGCATACTTTTAGACCAAAAATGCTTTTTTGCAACTTGCTCATATCTAATCTTAGCAGTCTGACAAAGTTTCATAAATATTAGACTGAACACAAATGGATTCTACAGCTCTTTTACGGTTTCGTCTGATTTGACCTAATTACAACCTTAGGCTTTTTCTTTTAACCCCAGGTGACCTATATTCAGTTTTGTCAAAAATATTATTGAGACAAATAGCCGGGCAATTTCATGATCATTGGACTGAAATGTAGCCTTTGGAGCACAAACAAATATTTGACTCAGTGATCTACCTGTCTTTTGGAAATAATTTGTTTTTGTTGTTGTCCAGGTTGAGGTCTTGACCAGCAATGGACTCTATGAATGTGGCTGCTACAACTCAATAAAATCTATAACCCAACAGCATGATCATCAGCCTTTAATATTTGTCTGCGTTTTATAACGTCCCAGGGATTATAGTGCTTCCACACAAATCGAAAATTGTCTACATGTATATTGCTTTGGTGTAAATTAAATGTTTTCGATTCGCCTTATTACCCTTTACAAAACCCTTCACAAGATTACAAACACTCCAATAAAGAACCTGTTGTTCGAGCGGGTAAACACTGATCTATTCTATTATATTTGAATTATAGCGGAGTAAAAAGTTAATTGCTCAGATTGCTGGTTGTTAGAACTGCATGCGTAGTGTAAATTCAGATTTTTGCAGTTTCAAAAGCACCTTGCGTTCTAATACCCGCACTAATAAATTGTTGTTTAACTCTTTACCAAACAACAAACTTTTGGTCTAGTCCAAATTGAAAGCATTTGCAGACGACAAAATAAATGTGAGTCAAAAAAAAATAAACTTGACTTTTGTTAAGCAGAAAACAATGTGGGAAAAGGAGAAAATGCTTCTTACCAGCATTTTCTCCTATTCCCACAATGTTTTCAAAAGCTCTATTTCTCAAGGTTGTTAAAAGTCGGGATTGTGTGGTAAAGAGTTAATAGATACTAGATCTAGGTTAATCGCTCACTGAAAAAAAAAACAGCAGACTTTAACAAATTTGGCCGTCTTTATGAACGAAAACCAATTAAATATAGCAAACTTCGAAGCACTCTCTCTACATAGGTCGGTGCACGCTGAAAGTAAAGGCCGGTTCAGCGACTTATTAATAAATATGTAAATTCATAAAGATTTCCGTGGTGCAGATGACGTTTATACGTCACGTGATTACAAGATCTATATTTGTCGCAAAGCTACATTCCAGAAAACACCTGCAAAGCGATAACTTTGTACAGCCTAGAACCTTGTACATTGCATACGCTATGTACGATCTCTAGTGCACCTAGAATGTGGGTGTGCAAAGTATCTAAAGTCTTGATTAAAAAGCTAGGAAGAAGCAAGGTGTAAGACTATCTAAGAAGGCAATGCAACCATTCCAAGTCGTTATAAATTCGTTAAATTTAAAAAATTAGCCTACTGTTGAGAAAAAAAGCAATTGAAAGCTTCCATGTTAACTCGGCATCGCCTTTCGGCATCAATCATAGGTTGGGCGTTGAATTGAAATAAGGCTTGCAGTTAGGATTGTAAGATTGTAAGAGTTAGAGTGTACTTCTAATAGGTAATTATCAAACAATTTTCACTGAGAATTGTCCACAAATAGAAGCAGAAAAGATGCTTGTAGTTGAAGATTTCTCAGCGTGTCCGCACGGCAGCTATTTTTACATATACGTAATGCGCTACCTTTAGAGATGATGTCTTACACAGACATCAGGCTAATGTGTACCCTTGTAGACGAAATGATTGTTTCAAAGGTTTGAACCGTTAAACAGCCCAGTCTTTATAGACATATTCATTATCACAAAGGCACAATTGTAAATTATTTACAACAGAAAAAAACTGGGTTGTTCACGGAATAATTAGAAAACTGTTTTATCTCGTAAACCGGAACCTGGGACAGGAAGCAGTACAAGGCCGGAGGTATGCTTACGTCACCCCATAGACCAGGACGATAACAATACATGGATCCGTGGAAATCGATATTTGACTAATCAGGACATCGCATTTATTCTACCCGATGTCCTACCTTGGTTTCTGCTATTTCGGCTCACAAATAAACGACTGTTAACGTTAGAAGAATGCAATTCTCTTTATTTATGTTGTGTTTTTGACGTTTGACTTTTAAATAAAACTTACACAATGTGCTTTGCGAACGTGTACCGATGACGTGAGATCACGCAGAGGCTATAGAATAGTTTAAATTGTGATGATTACTGAAAATTTGAACTTGTGCAAAGAGCTAATCAGCGCTGGATAATAGATTAATTTAAAGTATTCTGTAATTTTTCCTCTCTGAAAGAGAAAACTGGAAAACAAAGGTAAAAGCAGACCTATATGAAGTATTAATAAAAAGAAAATACTTTTACTTGAATAATAACCTTGTTTAATAACCTATGCACATCCAAAAAGTAGCCGCGTTACTTGTCACAAATGTTTCAAATTGACATTAATTTTAACCCATGATGCATGAAGAATATGCTGAATGTGTACTGGGATCGTATATACGATCTCTGATGTGTAGATATAGATCAGTTTGCAAATTACATGATGTTAATTATTCTTGGATTTAAAGTACCTGCTGATTACAATAAGCACTTTGACGTGTAGTTCTTCCTCACTAGGAGTATATTTCAATTTTAAAAAAAGTCTAACTTCTGATCTGGTGGAACATGGACATTTTTCTCTTGACTTATCTGTTTTAACCGTTTACCACATAACGGGTTTTAACGACCCGTAGAAAGCTTTTAAAAGCATTGCGGAGAAAGGAGATAATGCTTGTAACATTCATTTTATCCTTTTCTCTCTATGTTTTGCGCTCTTTCAAAAACAAATTTCAATTTTTGAATCATTTATTTTGTTGTCTGCAAATATTTGAATTTGGATTGCTCTAAAAATTTTGTCATTTGGTGACGAATTTAAATGGATTAGCACATCTGCACATTAGCACAAAGGGTGTGTTGGTAAACTGTTAATTTGATAAGAAGTGTGTTTGATTGCAACACAATTTGCCGCTCAAATCAACTTGACCACCCGTTGTCATCAGTATATCATATACTACCGTCAATTGATGATATTAACAATTTTCTTAATTGACAACACACTAAACGCATTTTATAATCCATCAGACAACCCTTTTCCCCTTAACCTGATATGAAAATTTTTCATTAACTTAAACCTCTCTGTACATTCAGACATTCTATAAACTTTTCGAAAGGTTTGTAATTCAGTGTTATTTAATTTGATTTGATGCTGAGATGACTTTACTAGCCCAACGAAAGCAATAAATATCGTTAATTCTATTATTCTGTGGCAAAACGGAGATTTGTTGATGTTTTTTATATGTTCAAATTTTTGTTTAAACATGTAAATCTGTTACATTGTACTTCGCCCCCGTAATTCGCCCTTTTAATACATCTCCGTATGTAAATTAGTAAAGCATCTTTAAATTTCTTACTGAGAATTCATCACCGATAGAAATATATGATTAAAATACTTTTTCCGGAATTTTATTGTGAGAAACAGTCATGAAAGCACGATTTAAGTAGCCTATCTATTATACTGTATATGTATTGACTACGTTTGTTTGTGAGACCTTGGCAACAGTAACTAAGGTAGTCGGTTTATCTTTTCGCCACGGATCCATGTATGAGAGTAGCAAACAGGCGACTAAAAAACTGTATAATATATTTCATTTGTCTATTTAAGAAATGTTTATGGGTAAAAAATGTCGTAATTTAAGTTGGATGGAATCATTTCTCCGTCACAGTGAATCTATTCTTCCTGCTGAAAATATGAAACTACTTTTTTGTTCTAATTTGCTAAAAGAAAAATGAAAGTGGCATTCGTTGACAAAATAATCAGAGGAAATATAATATATAATTTATTTCATTAGGTTGTTGTTGTTATGGGGAAATACTTGCCTCAAAAGGGAAAGATCCGCGAAAATAAGTCGTGCCTCACGACACCCGTTATTTTCGCATACCTTTCCCTTTTTCGGCAAATATTTTCCCATATTAACCACAAGCTGTTGAAAAAAAAACTATGTCTATCCAATCTGCTTAAGGACGTCTTGATACTTCAACACTCTGATGAGAAGTTAAGAATTCATATTCCAGCTTTATACCATGTACATGTACATGTGTATATTTCTATCATAATTACCCCCACCTCCACCTTAATGTATGAAAATAATTTAAACCATTGGAATATTTGTGTTCATGACTAAATATATAAGATGCCGTGCTGGCAAAAACCTTCTACCTGACAAATCCGAGGCGACATCTTCCGTTTTTATGCTATTTTCTATTTTGCGCCAGTCTACTTTTGGACAAAATCTAGTGTATTCGTAAAGTGTCGTCTCGGATTAGCCTGCGCGGACTGCGCAGGCTGATCCGAGACGACACTTTACGCAAATGTCCGAACAGAAAGCAAGATAGGAAATATAGAAAGCAAGTGCGGTTGGATACGTATGATGCTACCTTAATGTCTTTTTGTCACAAAATACATACCTGCTGGTGTAGGTGTACCCTACCCACACGGGTTACTGTTCGAATAATTATGTATTTTCAAAGGGCCATGACTCAAAGGAAAGTCTTCATACCAGAACAAGTTTAACGAATGAGTATGGCATCCTTATTAAGGAAGTTTACGATAGGGTTTCGTTGAATTAAATCCAGTGGTACATGAGAAGTAGCACTGAAACAAAATTTAGGGACTAACAGTTCATAGGGCCATAACAATAAGAAACATGCGCACGAGCACATGGACAGCATGACGTCTATCTTCTCCTCCGATTTCTTTTTTTCGGGGAGCTCCGAGTATAAAAATCTCTAAAAGCAATCTTGAAACACATGGATCGGGGCAATACATTTAGCAGTTCTGTTCAATGTGATGCTAGGAAATGCAAGAAATATTAATTATCCAGCAGTAAAGTTATTTTAGGAATTAGACTCGTAACTGATAGACATTTTTTAAAGCAGTCTTGATTTCATAATGGATCTATATTACTGGAAGACAACTGACAGCGAAAATCTATCCAAATGAGCCTAGAAATTACAATGCAATGCTCAGAATATTACATGTACTTGACCATAGATATCAGTCAAAATCAGCCTTGCAAAACATCGACAGAAGCCCGGAAGTGCTAACCGTTCATGGCTCCTGACTTTGCCGGTTGACAAAGGTTCAAAGAACTTTGTAGCCTGCTGGCAACCCATCTACGTGCACATTAACAATAAAATCACGAACATGAGTTGTTAGTCCATTGAAAAATACTTCATGGGACAGTTTTCTTACCCTGCTTGACATCATTCACGTGAAAAAAAGCTGATCCTGAAGGGTGCATCTATGATACACAGCTGTATGTAAAGTAACTTTTGTCATTCTTCTGCTATCCCAGAATCAGCAGCATATATTTTAGTGCTGAATGATTTCCTCCCGCCTCTCAAAATTATCGACCTCCTTCTCCAAGCTTTCTCTGGATTTTTTCCAAACTGTATTTCAGCTTTGCCACGCTGACTGTAAAAGTCAATGACATTTCCACCGGGCATCGGGCTGCCGTGGGTTTCCTCTTGATTTTGCGGGGGAGGTAGAAATTTCCCGTAGTACTCATCTATCTGGTGAAACTCCGTAGGTTTTCCAACGTTTTCTATAGCTGAAATAGTGAAATAAAAAGTTCATTCTTTTGTTACATTAAAAAAAACAAAAACAAAAAAAAAAAACAACATTCTTTTAGAAAAAAAAAAAAAATCATGATCAGAAACACTTTACAGCTGCAAATAACCAAACTTATGTACTGCGAACCAAGTGCTGCAATTTTATGAACCTCCAGTGGATCGTATGTTCAAAAAATCTTCTCATTTTATAGGTGAATCAAATAAAACCGACTGGGATTGTACCTTGATTGGTTGCTTATTTCTACGAAGATTTATCTATTATTGATTATGTATTAATCTTACCAGTCTCGATGGCCTTTTCTTCTTGTTCTAGTTTGTGTAGCTCCTTTTTATTCTCCAGGTCTTTTTTAAGTTGAGCATTTATTTCTCTTCTTAATGCTATTTTTCCATTTGAAACCTCGTTTCTTCGTTTAACATCTTCCTCCTTGATTTGTAAACGATTCAATTCTTCTTGGTTAGTTAAATGCTCGTCAGTGACATCTTGTCCTCTTTGGTAGGAGTCACATTTCTTTTCCGGTACTGTTGCCGCTAAACTGCCGGGATTACTGAATTGTCGAACAACTTCTTCTCTTCTGTGTTCTTTGTGTACAGAGACATTTTCTGAACTATGTCTTGATCGAAGGATTGGCATTCCTGCGACCGAAAGTAAAGGCAGTGAATGATTTTGTTGGTAATAAGCAACAAAGTCGACGACGACTACTATTAAGTCATTCAATAGGTATACTTATTATTATATTCTCTGACATTGCAGCTTTTGTTTTACCATTATCCTCTGATGAATAATATGTGTATGTGTCCACTTGCTAGCATTTAATGTGCCCATATCATTTCATATTTACCACAAAAAGTTGGTATCGGGTGTAGACCTAAATAAAACAGTAGAGATATAGTCGTGTACTCTTTGGACAGATGGTAAAGATATTTTAATGAATGCTACTACAGGTTTTATCAATTGACAATCGCATGACAGTCTGATTATTTACTGTACATAAGCCATGGGCACCGCAATACGTTTTCGCTAATCGAACTGTATGATGAATTTGAATAACAAAATATTTGATGAATAAAAAAATTGCTTTACGTACGTGGTGGAATTTCTGGACAAGAGCTCTCATTAATCTCCGCATTTGTCTCTTTAACATGTCTGTTTGATTTAGCTGACATTTTTATGCGTGGTGGTATAGGAGCTGCGTATATATCTGAAAAAGAAAAATAAGAAAAAATATGATTGTTATTGTCATTTTTCTCTGTTTAAGATCCCGCTAATATCAAAATAAACATAAACATATCATCTCCTAGCACTTGATGTGACAATAATGACGTGTTCCAAGGAAAAGAAAAAAATTAAATAACTGTATGGAACCTGTTTGTAGTCTTTAATATTCACGCATCAATAATAGAATATGAGCTCCTGCTGAAATCGCTAAACAAAAGCTCTTTATTAATATAGATACACTGTACTAAAGCTTAGGGATGAAAGTTTTAAAAATCATTTTTTTTTTTCTGGCTTTCCCAGGCAGCTATATAGAATCTCAACTTTCTCTTCATTCTCTAATCTTTTTTTTTATCTACGATAA
Organism: Tridacna crocea; assembly: GCA_943736015.1. Classification (NCBI taxonomy): domain Eukaryota; kingdom Metazoa; phylum Mollusca; class Bivalvia; order Cardiida; family Cardiidae; genus Tridacna; species Tridacna crocea. Next base: position 18,407,009 of record OX031063.1, on the reverse strand, counting down.
CCTACTGCAGATTTTGAAATTTTAATTACATGTACATTACAGAGTTGCTCGCCTTTCTAGTAATACTACTCGAAGAGGATGATGCTCCGTAGCGAGTCACTTCCAAAAAAAAAGGTAAAATTTCTTTAGATACAGATATAATAGAATTTTATTAAAGAAACGAAATCTGATCACTTTGAATGTTCTTAAATATCTCTTTACAGAAAACAAAATTTGACTCTTTTTCCGAGCAATGGTCAAATTCTTATATAGAATAAAGCCATTTCTTTTGCTCTAAATATTTCAAATCGACTTTTTCTCTCAAAATAGTCTGACGTATAGCATTCACTAGCCTGAGCTGAGGACAGTTTGCATTTGTATTAGAGTTCAACTCCATTTCAAAAGCTTAGGTCATAAGACGGCCAATTACATGCCTACGTGTTTCCTGGCTTTCTCACACCAGCACTGAAACAACTTACTTTCAAAATCCTCTTTCTACTTTTCTGAAATGCATCAGAGGTGAGAGGCGAAAACTAGCAGGAATGCAAGTTCGCTACAACCGGGTATCAAACCCGCAACCTGCTGGTCACAAGTCAGATGCGTTAGCCACACAATTACCCGGCCTGGCATGAGGACAGTGTGTTCACCATTTAAAGTAAAAAGTTACAGAAAATGAATAAACTAGCCGATAGAAAAGATTTGCAATAGTTCATTACTTAAAGCCACATTTAAGTCAAAACAATGGGTAATTGTACCGTTTTTAAGTCGAAAATAGAACGGATAACCCATCACAACACACAATGTATGAGATCGGAAAAAGCCTTAACGTGTCAGTTACTGCATTGGCTACCATGGTATACGTTTGCGAAAATGCATAGAGAAGCCCGTCATTTTCAGGGACAACCTTCGTTATCGTTCGTGTGTATTCGAACTAGGTGTTCGAGAAAGTCACGTGATAACATTGCATCTCATTAGTGCTATGATGTAGCACACTTCCATTATTACGTTAGATTGAGAGAGTAAGATTGCTCATTCTAAACCTGTATTTTATCTTCTTGTATTGATGATAAATGAATAAGTGATGATCAGCCTGTGCCTTCGTTTCTGTTTACGATGTCGATAAACTTAGGTTTCCTCTAGAATCGATATAAAACGATCAAGTGAATGGATTTTGTTCCGACGCATTGAATATTCACGTGATGTTTACGTCACTAATTAATACGTCACTGCGGAGATTTACCACGAAAATCGGCCAATCGTCGGCGATCACCTAACTAAACAAACAAATAATGCGACAGACATGTTAGGATCTGTACTAGTTTCTTTTTTTCCCTGCCATTGACTGGAACTTTCACAAACTGCACCTTTACATATCGTTAAAAATCATAATAATTGCTTTTTTTTTTACATGGTAAAATTAGATTTAGATCTACTTTTATTTTATAAACAAACCTTTTTACATTTGGATTTTAATGTGACTTTAACGATTGCTTTACACCTTATATTATGATTTTGATTCCTATAGGCTTTCGGCCGATATATTTTTCCCTTCGGTTACGTTACACGTTAACAATTGTTCGCTTCTATGAAGGCGTTAAAAGGTTCCTTTTATCCCTGCAGTATAATTCTTTCACCATAGTACGAGCTCGAGGTACTTCGAATTGTACGACAACGTTGGAGGTCGAAAGTGAGTAGCAGACTCGATTTCAAGAGACGTTCTCAACCTATTTGTCCAAAATGCTAAAAAGGCCAGGCAAAATTGTAGTGTTGATCCACATCAACCAGAATGGACATGGCAGGAACCCGTATTTTATTTACCCCATTTCAACCTGTCTTTCTAGAACATCGACCGATTTAAGTAGTTAACTTGATAGACTAAAATGCACCAGAGCGCCCAATACCTATTATATTTAATAGGTAGGAATGCATCGTTTGGAGAAACTAGTGGGTAAAGCCTTATTAAACTCAGTAGATCGTCCATATACAATTTACCGTTTCTAAATCTGTAGACGCCATGGCAATTAAAATAACATATGAAAAAAAAAAAAACAAAAACGATGAATTACGACTGAGAAAGTAATCATAATAAAGTAGGTAAGCCAAAGCTAGTAAATTATCAGAAAAGAAGAAAGACAAAAGTTATGATAATTTTTTCTGTGGTATCTTTAATGTGCTAAGTAACCTCTTTGGCAATTTTAGACTTTGTGCTTTGTGTTTCAAGAAATACCTTTGGAAATGTCAAATCAGTGTGAGTGTGATGGCGTACTGATGGTACCATGTCTAATGTAATGAAATCGGACAGAGTTACCGAGTGCAAGACGATCATCTTGTTATTTAAACGCCCGAAGTTGCACCTCTTCATTGAATGGAATTTTACATTGTGTACGATCGCAAAGAAAATATATCTTATTGTACTAATCGGTATTTTACATGAAATTTTGGTTTGCGGCATAAAAATTAACAAGTCTCTGTAAGGTTTGCTGGTGAGACATGTAAGCCTTCACATGCTTTCGTTATTTTCAATAATCAACGTTCGGCTAGTTCATATAGCTGCTAGGTAATACTCGAATTGAGATCCAATAGGATTTAGTAATCGCTGATTGTAAGAAATTGCTTCTTTCTCTTCACTTTTTTTAATTTTAATCACGGTAATCACAGAGCGGTATGCATAGGCAGTCGAACACTGAGTTCGTAAAGATTTGTTTGTTTTTAAACCATGAACTTGAATTATACAGATACGTTAGTAAATACATAGCTATCCAGTCAAGTCAAAGAAATGGTTGATTGATTGTTTTACTTAGTGGTGCTTTACGCCGCTTTTGATTGACTGAATGGTGCATTACTGCGCTTTCACGATTATATTGGTCTTATCACGGAAACTTATTCATATATTTCCTGAGTTTACCAGTTTTAGGCTGGGGCTCTGAAGTTTCTTGCCCAAGAATACTCTCATGAAAAGCCCTGTGAATCCAGTGTGCTTAGAACCCGGGGCTTTCTGGTTAGGACCCCACACTTTACCACTGAGCCAAGCAGGACCCCTCAAAGAAATAGACCGGCTGGTAAATATACTGCTTGCCTTTGAAATCTTTGCACATTGAAAGGAACGAATGAGAATTAGCTCAAAGCGCTTGAAAATCACTACCGTCTATAGACAAATCAAGAATAGATGTAAAAGATTGATTGATTGTATGGTGTTTTTAACATTATTTCAGTTTTTCGCGGTAGCCAGTGTACATATACATACTTTCTCGGACTTTCTTTTACCAGTACTCTGCAAAATATTTTTTTCCAAGCCATTGGCTGCATTCCCACATAACAGCGTCGAAATTTATGTAACAGAGCGTGTTTGTGTATTTCAAACAATGTTGCGGAAAAAAAAGGGATTATAGTTGGTCACGGTTCTTTTTACCAGCAGTGTTTTCAAAACACAATAATAGTACTGTCGACGGTCGATGATACCCGACATTGGTAGCTACCATTCTATCAAAAAGTGCTGATAAACCAGATTAAGGACAATCTACCTAAATTATATATGTATAAATCCTATTCAAATATTTCGGAGTTTCAAATTACAACGACGAATTCCCCATAGAATCGCTGCGCTACTGTAAACAGTTGATATTTCCTAATAATTTTGAGATTTTCTCTAGCTAAGACCTTGTCGTCCAAAGTTCACTGACGCGCTCGTCATAATTCGTGCAGGTCTGTAGATATTGCTTGGTCATCCTATTGGTAATAAGTTACATAAAACCAGGCTACAATGAATTAAATAATTTAGAATCTTGTTAAAATATCATAACAGAAACACATTACAAGTTTGCACTTTGCTAATAAAACCAGAAAGTAGCTAAGTTTAACCAGTTTAGTTGTATCTACTAAAATCTAAGGAGTAGCAGACTCAGGCTCATCTGTTGTTATTTTTCATCTATGTTTGAATTTTTCTACTTCGAACATTGAATATACTCTGTGCGTTGTTGTTGTATGAAATAGAGGCAAGTAAATGCATAATATGCTCTCCTACCGGTGGCAGTGTCGTCGTATATATTTTCGTTTTTGTCTTTACTCTGTAACTCAGACCACTCTAAGGTGCTTGACTTCTTAATCACATTTACTGATGGTGTCGGTATAACACACATATTGGTCATTGCTGTGTATAAAATAGAAAACAGAATCCCATTATAATGATAAAATACACAGTAAAAATGTGTTACACATCCCCTGTCTTTTTTTAACTAGGTTTGATTTTCTGACATAAATAATATCAAATGGCTTAGAAACTAGTATCTGGTTGATGCATGCACCAACAAACCAGCCTTTTGCCTATAAAGCGAACTGGGCTGAGACATCCCTTGACCCCATGGCTTAGACATTGCATTTGAATTTAAGAAAAAAGGAGAAGGTTCTAAGTTTGGAAAAACTTGGAATTAAATGTCGAAAGAGAATTAGGACAGGTTGACAGATTGAGATTGAAAGCAAAATATAGAGAATGGACACACATAATCAGCCAACATTGCATATATCCTTGTAGAGCCTGGATCACAGGTTGCAGTCTTTTTCTCATACTTCTCAGTGGTTTAAACAGCTCGATCAGTTGTAGCTGCCGTATGGTCAGGGGATACCTGAATTCAGTTCATATAAGAGGCATAAATACCGGTTTGTCGGTGTATGCAGCAGCCAGATCATAGAAATCAAACACGGTAAAAATACAGGGTTGGGGGTGCATGACTTCTTGTACCAGTTATATATCATTGTCTCTGTAATTCAACGGCGTTACAGAGTAACCTGAAGATACACCACAGTCTATAACAGTTGTACAGAATGCGTAATATATATTTCTGAACGTTTTTATATTAACATTTAAAAATTTAATACATTTTTTTCATTTACCCCTTCCACATAAAAACCGGATCAAATGGCATAACCATTCCAGGTAACAAACTATCACAGTTGAATCATAACAGAATTGAGCCATGCTGTGGTTAAAGGGGTCTTAACCCATTAGCACACAATCCCACCTTTTAACGACCCTTCTAACGACCCTTAGAAAGAAGACTTTTGAAAATATTGTGGGAAAAGGAGAAATGCTGATTACTAGCATTTTCTCCTTTTCCTACAATTTTTTTCTTCCCTGCTGGAAACAGATTTCATTTTTTTGAGTTATGTTTATCTTGTCGTCTGCATGTGCTTTCAATTTGGACCAGTCTAAAATTTTGTCGTTTATTAGTAAAGAGTTAATCCGTCTCCGCGGTGCATGATACTGAGCACGTAATCGTATGATCATGAATCCATGGATCAATAAAGTCCATTTTGTATAACAACAAACGGAATATTGAGGTAATCTGGTTCTTGGAAATGCAAAATATTGACTAATAAAACAAAAAGTTTCGACCCAGGTCAGTTTTCACGGGCTGATCTAGGTCGGTACTTTTAGCAGATAGATTAAGCCCCTTTTCACACGCGTGGCTCAACTGTGTTTTACCATTTCTTCTGTGAAGACTATTGCTATTTTGTAAGGCAGCTCGACTGACCTTCTCTACACCAATACACCATCTGACAAATTAAGGGGAAAGGGGGGGGGGGTTAAAGCAGGCGCTGATCATCTTTCAAAGAAGAGCAAAACTTTAAAATGATGCAATGCATGAACAGCGTTGGAACCAGCGGTTTACGAAAATATCTAGAAGTTACCCAAATCGAAATCTACAGATATTACAAAGAACAAATCTTTATCGCTTTTCCGTTACCCTTTTTTTAGTCGTTGTATTTTACTTGATATAAGTTTCTTCGAACTTCCTTTATTTCTAAACAAATCTGTTAATTATAAAGTCTATAAAATAATGAATTATATTCTTCAAAGTAGTTGATAGTCAATTTCAAAAGAAAAAGAAAATTAACTTTTGCCATTTATACTAAGAGCTATATAATATTTGTAGTACGAATATTAATGCGATATGAACGTAGTAGACGACGAATAACATTTTTTGTTAGTCTGTCTGAAATATAGTTTTCTGAGAAACCAAATTTTGCCAAGGTATTACTGCAGATGGCCAACTGCACAATTGATGCGTATTCCGTCTGCAGTATTACTCAACAAAGTTGCCGAACTTGTTTATCTTGCAGTCGAACTCCAATCTACCTAAATAATCATTATTGTACTCAATTATGCCGAAATTAATATCGTTTTTCTGATTTTCTCACATATCCATTTTTTGTCCATGGAATTTAATTTCATCTTTTGATTTGTTTCTGTTGTTTAATGTTTATAAATTTATGTCCAGCCTATCGATGGCAATGAAACATTGTAAAATGTTTTTCGTCAATTAACTACTTTGAACTTGAACGGCATGCAATATCTCATGCTTCAGTCGAGTTTTGTGTGATAATTTGCCTCTTGTAATTTTGTACCGAGCTCGCTCAACGTCTGGGGATGTGGAAGACATCATTACACTGAGTAAGACTAGTGTTTACGTCTGATTTATTACTAGAAATATTATTATAGGGCTGAGTGCAGATTTTTGTGTTTTCATCGAGACATAAAATGCAATTTTGCCTTATTACATTGCAAATAACGCCCGAAGGGTGTTATGTTAAGCCATGTAATAAGGCAATCTGCACTCAACCCTTATAACTGCACTCGCTTATCACTTAAATCACTTTTCGAAAATGATAGATAGAAAAAATCACGGACAAATACGTCTATCCCATGTTTCTTGTAAGATATGAATCGAATGACGCCAACGTTTTGTGACCGACTTGTTAGAATATAAATCAAAGGACTGATAGTCCTGAGAGTCGCCTGTAGGATAATGGGTTAGAAGTTTTCACCCTTTTTTGTTGATATCTATTAAAAGCATTCAAGAAACAAAATAACTTAACCACAAGACAGTATTATATGCAAGCATTTTTCTGAGTTGTCATCCTAAAATTCAAAATATCCATATTAAAAATTACATTTAAAAAAATGTGGTGGAAATTAAAATTTAGGCACCAGGACCAGCTTTAATAAGTTCAACGTTTTTTACTCACAGACAACAACCCTTTACAAATAAAGACCAGATTATCTTCTGGTATAGGATCTAGTGACATATTTTTAGACAAAAAATGCCCTTTTGCAACTCGCCCATATCTAATCTTAGCAGTCTGACAAAGTTTCATAAGTATTACACTGAACATAAATGGATTCTACAGCTCTATTATGGTTTCGTCTGATTTGACCTAATGACAACCTTTAGGCTTTTTCTTTGATCCCTAGGTGACCTATATTCAGTTTTGTCAAAGAAATTATTGAGACAAACAGCCGGGCAATTTCATGATCATTGGACTGAACTGTAGCCTTTGGAGCACAAACAAATATTTGACTCGGTGATCTACCTGTCCTTTGGAAATAATTTGTTTTTGTTGTTGTCGAGGTTGAGGTTTTGACCAGCAATGGACTCTATGACTGTGACTGCTACAACTCAATAAAATCTATATCCCAACAGCATGATCATCAGCCTTTAATATTTGTCTGCGTTTTATAATGTCCCTGGGATTATAGTGCTTCCACACCAATCGAAAATTGTCTACATGTATATTGCTTTGGTGAAAATTAAATGTTTGCGATTCGCTTTATTACACTTTACAAAAACCTTCACAAGATTACAAACACTCCAATAAAGAACTTGTTGTTCGAGCGGGTAAACACTAACCTGTTCTATTATATTTGAATTATAGCGGAGTAAAAAGTCAATTTCTCAGATTGCTGGTTGTTAGAACTGCGTAGTGTAAATTCAGATTTTGGCAGTTACAAAAGCACCTTGCGTTCTAACACCCGCACTGATAAATTGTTGTTTAATAAATACTAGATCTAAGTTAATCGCTCATTGAAAAAAAAAAAAAAAACAGCAGATTTTAACAAATTTGGCCGTCTTTATGAACGAAAACCAATTAAATATAGTAAACTTCAAAGCACTCTCTCTACATAGGTCAGTGCACGCTGAAAGTAACGGCCGGTTCAGCGAATGATTCATAAATATGTAAATTCATAAAGATTTTGATTATTTTTTATTTTCGTTTATTTATCGTCGCTACCGACGATCTGAGCGACGCCCCCAGAAGACGGTTAGTTGTTACGGGGGATAGTGCAAGGATACAGGACGAAACTACTGAGAATTCCGCCTGGTTCTTTAACGTGCTCGGTGTGTAGCACCGTCACACGGGACCTCGGTTTAACGTCTCATCCGAAAGACTATTAGTAATTTTTTAGTTCGCCAGCCGGGGATTCGAACCCACAACCTGTAGGACATTGTGTTCACAAGTCCTACGCTCTACCTACTGAGCTATATCGGCTAGTCATAAAGATTTCCGTGGTGCAAATGAGGTTTATACGTCACGTGATTACAAGATCTATATTTGTCGCAAAGCTACATTCCAGAAAACACCTGCAAAGCGATAACTTGGTACAGCCTAGAGTCGTGTACATTGCATACGCTATGTACGATCTCTGGTGCACCTAGAATATGGGTGTGTAAAGTACTTAAAGTCTACATTAAAAACCTGGGAAGAAGCAACGTGTAAGAATGTCTAAGAAGGCAATGCAGCCATTCCATGTCGTTATAAATTCGTTAAAAAATCAAAGGACTGAAAGTCCTGAAAAGCGGATTTGTTGAACAGTTTCAAGCTATTTGGTGTGATGTGAAAAATCTAAATACCCACCCTTTAAACTATTTTCTCCTGTTCCAATAGTGTTTACAATTGTATGAGTAAACTTTATTAGTTGTACGGTCAGGTGGCAGGGGACTTGGAAACTTGTTCACGGCTGTGGTTAATCATGTCGCCCCGAGCCGAAGGCGAGATGGCGACATGATTCACCACAGCCGTGAACAAGTTTCCAAGTCCCATGCCACCTGACCGTACAACGAATTTATTATACTGCAAAGTTTTACCCTTTCACAGCGCATTAAGCGAAATTTTCCTGTTTTATACTCTCACGAATCGAGTATGCTGACGAAATAGAAATTCCCTTCTGTGTGCCCCAATTCAATGAAAACTGACGTCACTAAAACGTGCAGTTTGGTGAATAAATGTCCAGTCTGGTGATCGATCGACGCCGCCATTTTGGATGTTGTGTTGCACGTGTAATGATGTTTACGGGGCACTCAAAAGGGAAACTGGCTTTACATGGTTTTGCCAGGGAACATGATATTATGTTCCCGGCATGTTAACCAATCAGATCACGAGAAATTTCTTTGCAGTATAATAAAAGTTCATTTACAGGTATCATTTTCTTTTGTCTGCAGATGCATTTAACTCTTTCCGTACTATAAGCAACACCAGAAGCTTTGATGGACAGTGTGGGTCAAGATCAGACTTTACAGAACATGCAATCTGATCTCTGATCTTCACTGTTCCCTGCTTCATTGTAGATTCATGACCGAATTGTTTCTTGATCTTGCAGAAGGGATGTATTTTTAGCCTTTGAGACAATGCAATTAATTTGTTCAGTAGTGAAAGCGTTAAAGTGCCTAAAACTTGTCATATGCGACAGTAATGAACAATGAAATGGCATGAATTTGATTACCATATTTGATTAAAAAACAAGAAGTACCGCAACTTATGCATAGATGATTGATGTAGACTAACCTGAACAAGCTTACAAAATTAACTCCCATCTAAATGTGGATCTGGGGTCCTGCATGGCTCACTAGTAAAGTGTAGGACTTGTTACCTGATGGCCCAGCCTCATTGGATGCATAATGTTTTTTTTCTGCAAGAGTGTCCTTAGGCAAGACAATGCAGTGCATTAGCCTAATACATGTACTACTTAAAGCCAGACATACAGAAATAAGCTAGCTGTAGCAGTCATACGACTGAAATAATGTTGAAAGTGACAGTAAACATCATTCGATTAATCAAATGTGGATCTAACATTGGCCTGCAAGGTTAACTTTCATCTAATATTTCTGTCAGCCTCACAAAATGTAGCTGTTAAGTCTTAGAAAACATTGGTAGACCAACATATTTTCAGTTTTCATTCTTACTTAGGTAAGACCTGTGTAATGGAAAACAGCTATTTCCACTAAAATATCATCCTGCAAAATTAGCTATAGTTAAAAATAAGTATTATTGAACTACTTTCACTGATTCATTTTTTTTTTCATTTTTTCCTTCTTTGAATTATCATTTGTAAATCTAAAACCACTATATTCTCAATTCAAAAAGAGATAATAATTACCTCCCTTTTCAGAAAACTAACAAAAGTATAAAAGATAATTTCAAGATAGGCATAAATGGAATTTCTGATCCGTTAGAAATGTGCAAAAATATAATTTCTGCATAAATCCTTATTTATCCTTATTTATCATCCAATTAGAATATTCACCGGAAGTGCATTACACAGGTCTTACCTTAACTCTTTACAACACAATCCCGAGTTAACAACTGTGTGAAAGAAGCCCTTTGAAAACAGTGTTGGAAATGGAGAATATGCTGGTAACCAGCATTTTCTCCTTTTTCCACAATGTTTTCTACCCTTTTGAAGACATATTCCATCATTTGAGCGACATTAGAACTGTCGTCTGCAAATGCTTTCAGTTTGGAACTGTACAAAAATTCATTGTATGGTAAAGAGTTAAGTCATTTTCCTCCATCCCATTTCACCATGAAGGATACAAGGTAAGTGTGGCAATATTATCCCATTTTGAAGAATGTTCAGAAAAAAGAACTTTTGAAACAACTTATCCAATTGGCTGAGCTGTTTTTTGTTTGAGACATTGCTTTAAATCAGATTGAAAATATTAAGTGCTCAGCCTAGGGTTTGTAAACATGTGAGCTTTTATAGATACACAAGACATAATAATTCTATCATTCTTTTCTATAGCATTTTAAGCATTTCTAAATTCATCATTGTTCATCATTATGCATGACTCTTTTAAAAGATTGAAACTTCTGTACTCAAACATTAAGGTTTTGATTTTAACAGTAGCATTTTACAATTCTAGCTTAAGCACAACAATTTCTAAACTTTGATATGGTTGGTATAATCATACAGACAGCAAACAATTCAAATCTAAAACAGTGAGCCAATGAGAATGGAATTTTACCATATTAGGCAGTCTGATCTTACTCTACCAGTACACCTGTTACAAACTATTACCTTCATTCTGAGGTATAAAGCATGCACTGTTTTTAAACTAGTATGGTTTAGTTAAAAAAAAAAACAATACAGGAGTCCTCTCTGGGTAAAAGAAATAGTGGTATTTTATATGTAAGTTCTTACTGAAAGCACATTGTCCTTTCCATAACTCTTTACACATAGTATCCTTTCAAGGTTCCTCTTAATTACAACACAACTTCAAACTATTAATTTAAAAATGAAATACAAAATCAAACTAGTAACAATAATTTGATTGTTCAGGTAGAATAATTTCTTCGTTTCTTTCATAAGAATGTTCTTGGTTTCATTCCTGAACTCAAAAATGTTTTGTAATAGTCTGAAAGGTGAAAACTAAGTAATGTGTTCAGTAATTTCTAAGATTTAGACCATGTGTAATTCATGAATATTGAATGTACCTTTCTTCTTTAAATAAATGAAAATTTACCTTGTATCTTCATAAAGAAACAAGTCAAGAAAAGTAATGATTGTACAAAAGAAAGTAAGGTCAACTCATGCAGTGCCACAAAATATTAACCCTTTACCCCATAAGGCATTTTTATGGTATCTCTAATTGACCCTAAATAACAGCAAGGATGAAGCCGTTTCTTATGTCTATATGACACCTTTTGATAGTGTAGAAAACATTGTGGCAAAAGGTGATATTGCTCATCACGAGCAATTTCACCTTTTCCAACAATGTTTTCCAAAGGCTCCTACAAGTGATGCGTAGAAATGAGTATCTATGGAGTAAAGGGTTAACTTGAAACCTTCAAGAATAATTTGATGGGGACTATTTTCTGGTTATCAGTAACCATTAGTGTCAACACTGTTTCAGTCTTACAGTGACAACATTTCATCCATTTCTGTACCTTTTGGGTTTTACTAGGGCTAGGCTGGTTCTCTGCGGTGTCTTGCCTATGGGCATTCTACAAAATCCTAGCATCTAGAAGAGGATAGAACCTGTGATAATCCATAAGTGGTCAAAACTGGTCAATAGTGGTCGACTTGTAGCGGTAAATTGGAAATTTAAATGGTCAGATGAGTTTTAAAATGGCAGTAAGGCTAATTTGTGGATGATTTGTTGTGTGGATTTTTTCCCTCAGATAAGTTGATTTCATCAATGTGAAAGAGAGGGATGGAAAAACTGTTTTGTCCCTGCCAAGGATACTCATCAGCTGGCTTTTGCCACTTTTCCAAACTGTGTAGAAGTTCCTAATAAGGTGTTTCAGTTTCATGTTTGACACCTAAGTAATTGCTTGATGATAAGATATTATCATGACTACTTACAAGTCATTATTTCATGCTTTAGGAATAAAGCCTGGTGTCAAGGATAATACCCCAAAATAGGGACACATAATTTGTCCCTTTGGTAATTTGATTTAACTCTTTACTAAATGACAAAATTGTAGGCTGTTCCAAATTGAAAGCATTTGCAGACGACAGAATAAATGTGACTGAAAAATTTAAATTTGGTTTGGGATGGATACAAAAAAAACATTGTGGGAAAAGCAGAAAACACATTTTCTCCTTTTCCCACAATGTTTTCAAAAGGCTTCTTACTCAGGGTCATTAAAAGTCGGGATTTGTGGTAAAGAGTTAAGCCACACCCAACTGAGGTAGAAAGGGCCAACTTTCAAACCTTTAACTGTTTTGACAGCACTTTATAGATGTAGGAAGACACTTAAATGTACTTCAAAGACATTGATGTATCCCAAACTATTGTTTATTTAATCAGTTAATGCCTTCTTCATGTGTATCTCAAAATTCCTATACATTTATATTAATAACAAACCTGCATATTTCACATGTTTGCCTATCAATGACTGCTTTTCTGCAATTTAACATGAGAGGTGGAGGGAGGGAGAGAGAGAGAGTGTGTGTAGAAACATTATCTAACATGTAAGAAATGATAATGGACAAAAATTTTTTGCTTAAACAAAATGACCTCTATGCAGGTTCAATAAAGAGAGTCATTCTGACAACCTCTTCAGTTGACCAGCAATACTGTCTTTTGAATTATGATCAAATAAAAAAGTGCCTTATTAATAAAAACCATGATACTGATGATAATATGATAATAAACCTTCATGTACAGGATATAAGAGGACAGCTTTTAATATTAATTTAGAAACCAGACAGGTATACATGTAAGTCTGTGATTTAATCAACCACCCCAATCAACCACAGCAATCGACCACTTGTGACCAGTATTGACTGTTTATAACTGGTTAAAGCTGTCAGGCTCATACTCATATTGACCTGCTCTTTGCCAACCTTGCACACTATATATTAACTAAATCATTGCAAATATGTGCAAAAAATACCTGTTGTAGCATTATGAGCTACTTGAAATTAACATTCATACACTGGTATAACTGTTATTTATTACATCTAATGCATTTTTGAGTGAATCATTTTCATGGTCTAAAGAAAAGACTTAACCCTTGAAGACTTTCCCAAACGACAAATTTTGGACCTTCCAAACCAAAAGAGTTTGCAGACGACAATATTAGATTTGGAAAAAATGGCAAAAAACAAAAACGGTTGAAAACACTGTCGGAAAAGGAGAAATTGCTCGTTACGAGCAATTTTCCTTTTCCCACAGTGTTTTCAAAAGACTTTTACTGCAGACACGTAAAAACCAGGGCTTGTTTGGGAAAGGGTTAAAATCATCACACATCACCGTGCAGAAAATAGTCCTTTTTTTTACATATGTGAATCCAAGCCCTTGGTACAACTGATGGTACTTTTGCAGCCAGAATGGATGAAGATCACACTCAGTGTGACATATTGCCATGCAGAGTAAAAAATAACTTTAACATAACTAAATTAAAACTTTCAAGTTGAATGTACAATCCAATTATTGCTATTTTGAAGTTAATTCTTTTGGGAAAAATACTTTCTTACAAGGCAGTATGGATCAAAGATCAGACTGCACTTTTGTGCAATCTGATCATAATCAACAGTCTGCAAAAGGTCCTTGAGTAGCACTTATCAGCCTAAGGGTTAATGGCATTGGGTCACTCTATAAAAGTTTAAAAACTATATAGGCATACTTTCATGCTAAGGTTTGAATTACATAAAACACAGTCACTGTCTTAAATATGGGCTGAGCTGCAGTTCATAATAAGAATTTAAATAAGTAAAAAAAGTTATATAACTTGCTCTGTAAATGCACTTCTAATTCACAGGATCAGAAATATATCAAAGATGTCAAATCTATATGTCTAAAAGAAAGACGTATAGATGCATTTCTGTGCATCCTTTGTCATAAATTATCTACTAACTCGGCATTTTTTTTTTTTGCCGAAATGTCACAAAATAAAATTCAAGGTATCAGAGGGACTAAAAATGGAGTTTTACATCTTGAAGACAAATTGGAAGCCTATCTGAGTCCTTTAGGATTCACGTTAGTGGATGTCTAGTTCACTGAGAAGGATACGATTTTCCATCAAAAACCGTCAGTTAAATTCGTGTCACGGGTTCGTACTTGATTGGGGCCGTTTGTAAAGAAAATATTTCTTACCGTCGATGACAAGAGAGAAATAATGGTTCCAAGCTTTTATGCTACAGGATGCATGTAAATCAAACATGTTTTTTATACATTGCACGATCTCCATACTATCAAAAGTTCTGCAAAAATGTTTCAAACAATTCGGAAATTCATCGAGAGCGTCATACGAGTGGCAGCAACTAGGTTAGGTCGACTTTATGGCTTCTGTATATTCGTTATCGACAGGGCTTTTAATTATATATAGCCAAATTCTAGCTGGCTCTCTGAACAGTGAACAATTTTTTAAATAAGACATGGCTGAAAATGTGATTTTATCGGGGGAAAATTGCTTAATCTCCTTGTTTATTTGGCAGCGGACGTTACAAGTTGTGAATGAAAGTTCTTGAATGAAAACGAGGGCAGTGTAAATAATGTTCATACGCTACATTTTGAAAAATACAAGAACAAACTTTGTTTTAGTATTTAAAGTAATTTAGATTGACTATTTTTTTAACTTTTGTTTCGGTGAAATTTCGATAAAGAAATAACCTCAATTTGTATGGTTTGTTCAGGATCAGAATTGATCTGATTTGTAGATCTGCGTTATTAGCCTATAAATCAGCCATGCAAAACTGAAAGTAAGCGCGCATGCGTCGTTACAGATGATGTATTTGGTTCCGGTCAAAACGATCACAGTAAGCGGATTTGCTATAGCAAATCCGCTAAAAATTAGCCTACTGTTGAGAAAAAAGCAATATGTTAACTCGGCATCGCCTTTCTCTGTCCGATCATAGGTTGAGCGTTGAATTGAAATAAGGTTTGCAGTTAGGATTGTAAGATTGTAAGAGTTAGAGTGTACTTCTAATGTGTAATTATCAAACAATTTTCACTGAGAATTGTCCACAGATAGAAGCAGAAAAGATGCTTGTAGTTGAAGATTTCTCAGCGTGTCCGCAGACTTGTTTAGTTCGCGGCAGCTATTTTTACGTATACGTAATGCGCTATTTTTAGAGATGATGTCTTACACAGACATCAGGCTAAGGTATACCATTGTTGACGAAATGTTTGTTTCAAGGGTTTGAACCGTTAAACAGCTCAGTCTTTATAGACATATTCATTATCACAAAGGCACAATTGTAAATTATTTACAACAGAAAAAATCTGGGTTGTTCACCGAATTATTAGAAAACTGTTTTATCTCGTAAACCGGAACTTGGGACAGGAAGCAGTACAAGGCCGGTGTAACGTTGTAAAGTGACCCCCATAGAATAATGACCCCCGGTCATTATTTTATATAGAATATCGACTCCCCGGTCATAATATTATGACCGGGGGGTCATAGTATTATGACCTCCCCACACTTAGAAAAGTGACCCCTCACATAGAATTGTGACCCCCTATAGAATAACGACCCCCCATACACACCCAAACTCTTACTCTAACCCTAACCCAACTAAGGTACACTTACAACATAACTATCTCCATCGATAGGCATCGGAAGTGTAATGGCACCCGTCCGTGCATGCGTCCGTCCGTACGTACAGAATTTTTTTACCGCAACTCACCATTCATTATTGGGCGGAACTGATTCAATCTGGCTGGTTAGGCGCTTCCACCGCATCTGTATGGGTTCTGATTCGTCTGTACAGTACAGTATTTTCAGGGATTAAGAACTACTACCGATGCCTATTTGTGTGGAAAGAACAAATGGTTAAGGTTTCCGACCGAGAATCACTTGCCCCTCACCGTTGTGAGTTCGAGGCCTACCAGGGTTGTGTATGGGTGTCTGGCATACACACTGTCCTACTTGGCGGTTGCATATTAGAGTGATTCTGTTGACATTTAGTCACTTTAGCGAGATAGTTATCTAGGTTTCTATAATGACACTCAGATTTGGTGTTAAATAAACAAGTACCCGACAATTTGCTTTACAACAGAACGATTTCTGCTACTTTTACAATGCGCTATACGAGTCAAAATGGTTCCAATAGCTAGGGTCCATTCAGTCGCCTCATAGTATAGTATAAACGCAATACTGTGCGGTGGTTGCAGTTTTATTTCTTTGATGTTAAAGGGAACCGTTCAACCACAGTGGACACTTCAATATGCAGCGCTCGATAATACGGCTGTTTCGACTGACAGGACGGATAAGCTGCAGTTCAGAGGTGAAGTAGAAAAAAATGTTGCCTTTAAGTTGAAAACAAAATTAGTAGCATACAAAATAACGTTAAAACGAGTTATATATGTCAGCATCAGCTCCAGTAGAAACAACAACAACAACAAAAAACAACAACAACAACAAATAAACACGACAGTGATTTCAATCGATGTACATGTAGAGTATGTTAAATTAGCAATAAGTTACATGTAGGTGGGGGTCAATATTTTATAGATAAAATCAGGAGGGGTCATTATCTTATAAAGGGGGTTAGTATTTTATAGAGAGGGGTCATTATTCTATATAAAATAATGACCGGGGGTCATTATTCTATGGGGGTCACTTTACAACGTTACACCGGAGGTATGCTTACGTCACCCCATAGATCAGGACGATAACAATTAGAGCCTGTTTGCTACGCAAACAGGCGACTCAAAAACGGTGTCGCAGCTGTTAATTTTTCAATATTTTTGGTTTCCCAGTTCTAGGCTTGTTTCTAATATCGTCCATATCACGCAAACATTTAAAAAATTCTTAACACAGTGTATTCAATTTTGTTGGTCCTTTCTCCAACAGTTCTTTCACTATATAGATCTACATTCGATCAAATCCACGATAATTTTTTTCTGGTCAATAGTCATCTATCATCTTTTTATCCTAATCCCTGCAATAGAAAAGTTAAGATTAACTCCGTCATAAAACAAGTATTAGTGTTTAACCTCATTCGCTGACCAATCAAATGGCCCCATATTTTGGAAAAAAAGCGTCCGTCTTATTTATTAAACCTGGCTCCCTGAACAATTAATCATTAAGAGTTCGCCACTTAATCATTTAAAAGTGTTTAAGACGAAGAGCGCATGCACCAGTGAATTGTGGAAACTCCGCCCTACTGGCCTGTCGGGCCGACACGTGCTGCACTACATGTACAAGTGTCTAATCAACCTTTGCAGGGCCGCATTTGAAACATCTGACAATTCCATTTTGATCACTGGACCATTTCATTTTTGTATCATAGAGTTTTTAAAAGCATCAGTTGTATATCTTAGCGACAAACAATGCAGAATTCAAGTGAATTAACTCATCGTGCAGCCTCGTCTAAATCTGCACAGTTTACAAGTGTCAATATTGATTTTGGGGACGCAGGGTTAATTGACAAGGCATGATAACGTTGCATTAAGTGGGAAAATGAAATTTCATGACGTAAATTGTTTCGTCACAAGATATGGAGGAGATTTTTGTTTTCGGTGAAAGATCGAAATTTATTTCATTGAGTAAACACCTCCGGTAATATTTTCACTCGTGGCTGCGCCACTCGTGAAAATATTACCGATCGTATTCACGAGATGAAATAAATTTCGATCTTTCACCGAAGAAAATAACCAAATATTCTTTTTATTTCATGCTTTTAACCCTTTCTTGGAGGAGCTTTATCAAAATCCAGTACAGTTCTTTCCCGTTATTCCCCGTGGCGTACCTCCCCCGCATAGCAACGCATTACAATATTAAGTCAAGCGCGAGAAATGTAAGGTATGTGACGTCATATTTCCCATCTGGTTGTGAGGCACGCGTAATTTACCTAGGCAACAAGAACGTGAAAATCGGTATTTTCACTGGTGGTACCAGTGTAAGATCGAAAAATATTTTCACTGCTATTTCTCGATATCCTACCGGAAACCATGAAATAATAACTCTTATCCTGCTATATAACTAATAGTAAATTTTCATTTCGATAATAATAACCTAAATATTACTGCTTCAAAGTTATGTTTTGGGAAATAATATCTCCTTATCGGTCAGTGTGGATCAAAGATCAGATTGCACATTCTGTGGAGTCTGATCTTGACCTACACTGTCCGCAAACGGTCAGCGAGTCGCGCTTAGTAGCCAAAGGGTAAAATGAAGGCGCAACCTAAAACCGGATTTTATTGGGTGTCGTGCTGTAAAGTCAATCATTCTGTTTCGACATTTACCTCACCACAAAAAGATTTCACTCGCTGTCGTACTACAGTTCAAAGGTTAAACACTAGGTCAGTTAGTGTTTATTAATTGAAAACTTAACAATTAAGACATCCCGGTCGCTCACTACGTTCGCTCCCTTCGGGTGTCTTAATTGTTAAATGTTCAATTAATAAACACTAATACATCAAATTCATTTATGCAAGAGTGATTATTCCGTTTACACAGTGCACTAAATTTAACTCAGTGACCTTGGCTTCATAGAAATCGACCGCTGACGTATTGAATGATGTAAGTGATGACGTCGACCATTCAAACTCTCGATTCACTGTTGGCATAGTGTTTTTTAGCTCCCCTGAGCACAACGTGCTCAAGGGGAGCTTTTAGGATCACCCGGTGTCCGTCGTCCGCCGTGCGTCATGCGTTCTCTAAACATCAACTCTTCCTAAACCGCTGGGCCAATTTGGACCAAACTTGGTTGGAATGTTCCTTAGGAGGTCCTCTTTAAAAGTTGTTCCTTGGGTGACCCTTTTAAAAACTTGTTCGTGAAATTTTGATTCGTCAAGAAACATGACTCTGGTGAATGGGGGCTACTTGCACTATTTGGAAATGAAGAAATTCTAGAAAATTCTTCTTCTCTGAAAACTGTGGTCAGATTTAAAAAAAAAAAAAATCACAGCAATGTTCCTTGGGTGACCCTTTTAAAAAATTGTTCGTGAAATTTTGATCTGTCAAGTAACATGGCTCTGGTGAATGGGGGCTACTTGCACTATATGGAAATGAAGAAATTCTTGAAAATTCTTCTTCTCTGAAACCTGTTTTTAGATTTTAAAATAATTTGATAGCAATGTTCCTTGGGTGAACCTTTTAAAAAAAAGTTCGCAAAATTTTGATCCGTCGAGAAACATGGCTCTGGTGAATGGGGGCTACTTGCAGGACGGACGTGAGAACATTCTTGAAAATTCTTTTTCTCTGAAACCACTGGTCAGATTTTGAAATAATTTCAGAAATGATCCTTAAATGACCCTTATTAAAATTGTGCGGGAGATTGTGATAGGTCAAGAAATATTGCTCTGGTGAATGGGGGCTACTTGCACTACATGGAAATTAAGGAACTCCTTAAAATTCTCTTTTTCTGAAACTGCTGGTCAGACTTTGAAAGGACTTTTACAGGTGACCTTTTGAAAATTGCTTGGCAAAATAATTATGTTGTTTCCAGAGTTTCAATACCTCAAAAATAAATTGACTTTGGTCGTCTCAAAAATTCAGGTGAGCGATCCAGGGCCATCTTGGCCCTCTTATTTATTTTTAGGGTGTAAATAAAAATAAACATGCATCATTTTGTCAATATTTATTCGGTAGTTTCCTTTTTGCAAGTTTTTTAAAGAAAAAGAAATCGATATTTTTGCATTTGACTGATTCAGCGATGGAACACTTTCTATAGCCTATAGTTTACATGAAATCTAACATTAGATACTACACAACAATTTGGAATCAAAGCGTTGAGAACGCAGTTCAAAGTGGTATTTGTCAAGGAAACCCATTGAGTGGAATAAATAGCTTGAAAGAAAAAGAGGCATATTGTTCAAATATTGGCTTAAAAGTCAACCCACTAAGCAAGTAAATACCTTATCGATTGAAGGGAGAGTACTCATGTACCTTAAAACTATAATTTTGAAATATCTTTAGTCTTTTACATTTGATTTCCAATATTACAATCAATTACTTCGATCTATAAATATCAAATGGAGTAGCGCACAATAATAGGATGAACAAGCAATGGAACGAATTGGTTTTGGAACGAAAAAGCCCAGGGTCAGTTGGCAAATTTGTGTCATTGCACCAATAAAAGGCTATGAGCGAGAGAAACTATTTTCAATGAAAAATAAGTATCTCAAAGATCGATGGCTTCGCACAATGTATTTTAATATGCCATTTCAAATTATATATCTGAGTGCCACCGAAAAACTCATTTGCCTAAGAAAAAATGAGTTTAACTGTTTTTTTTGGTTTTTTTCCTTCAGCTTTGCAAAAAAAAAAAGATACATGGTTATCACAATTCAATCTTAAACTCATAGTGGTATTGTCTTCGACAAATACCACAAAACCGAAAGTAGTCCCATTGCGTTCATCGTAAAATGGTATGCAGTTTTTTTCATCACATGACCCGATTCTGACCAAACAAAAAACGTTTTTTACACCTTGAGTGCAATTTTATAACGGTTAAAGGTAAAATTTAATCTTTCTTTTTTTTTCTGATTAAAATGAAATACGCCTTTTTATGAACAGTGTATAAATGCATTAATTAATCCTTGGAAGTCAAAAATCGCTCCAAATTTGTGGCTGTGCTTATGATACTGTAGGTAATACGCAGGTTTTTGGTTGCTTAAATCATTAGTTTATTCATAGTTACTTTCATAAATGTTACAAAATTTTGATTCCAAGAAAGAAAACTTTTCAAGTAAAAATGAGTTATTTTACATGGAGCTCGAGATTATTATTAGCTCGAGAAGTGCATACATAACAGAGCCACTGAATTGAGGCAGTTTTATTAGCACTTGCCAATTTTGACTGATTTTGTCAACTGAAAATTGCTATCACGACCCGTAATATTACAACAAACATCATGCACTCTCACAGTTCTTGGCGCTTTTTGACTTTCGTTGTTTATCGTTGTTTATCGGATATAAATACAGAAATTTTGTAAAAGAAAGTGGTTCGCATACGAGAATTTAACCATCATTTTAACATGAAAAATTCAAAAGAAGAAATTCTAACTTATTTAAACTTTCACAAGAGTACACATCAGGTGTGTGTTCAGGCCCTGTTGTATCATTCCAAGTGCATTCCTCCTGGTTTTCCATATCCCAAACCTCCCTGACATCAAAGTCCTCAACGCTAGATCCTTTAGTTGCTAAATCTTTGTCACCACTTCCACATGAACTAAATTCACCTGGCATACTCGTCTACTGCTTTAAATATAAACATCTGTAAACGGATTAACATGCTTCTCTCTCTCCCTCTCTCTCTTATTGTTATCCCAAAGTCATGTTGTCATTTGTTGCGTTGTCTAAACACAGCGTATAGTCTTATTAAAACAATATGAACTTGTTAGCGCTAAATAAACGAATGATAAAAAAAGATGAAAGAAATAAAATGAACCTCTTTAAAATGTGAAAAATATGTCGTTTCGGCCAGAATATTGTCACAACTTTGGAGACAGAATGCTTCGAGTACCAGATTGGGTAGCACATTGTGCTAGTTCTACTAATTCTCCGAAAGTAACACAGGTTAGGATATGCAATTTATGGGTAAAGTTACAAAGGTTTATAAGAAGACTTTGCACAGAAATTAACAAAATTTATAAGTGATAAGGTTGGAAAATACAGCCTCAAAACCCCACTAACTTGGTATTGCACCAGTGTTCATTGTCTGTGAGTTTAGTAGTATATTTTGATGTCGATGTGGCAGTTTGTTATACCTTGGTGTAGTATGGTGATTCAAATACTCATCTAAAGAACAGAACAGCTAATTAGTGCTTTTATCTCTCTCACCACTAAATTTAGTATCATATCGTGGAATTTATGAAGGGCCCCATCGATGGAATCCGCGGACACTTAGGATTTTGACAAATTTTGCTTTCTATAACCTAATCCGTAAGCAAAAGCAACCAATTGTAAAATCTAAATGCATGACCCCTTATCATTTGAATCTACCTTTAGCACATTTCTAGACTGGGATTTAAAAAAGCTTTGTGAATTATATGGTGTTCTACATGATTATTTTCTACTTCTTTTCTACTATTTGACCTGGTGACTATTGTTTCACTCCACCTGACTCATTTTTAAACTCCTCCCACATATTATCAAGACAAATACTATGACGAACTTTCAAGTATATTGGACTTCAAATGTTGCCTCTAGAGCGTACACAAGTGTTTTCTGATTTAACCAGGTGGCCTAGTTTTTGACCCGACGTAATCCACTTTAGACTTCTCATCAAAGGCATTATCAAGACTAACATCCTGGCCAAGTTTGTTGAAATTTGGTCGCTACAGTGTACACAAGGCTTTTCTAAGATTCGACCTAGATATCTATTTTTCTTTCGTCCGACATGAACCATTTTCGACCACGTCTGAGGTATCATCTAGACAAATATCCTGACCAATTTTCATGAGTATCTGGCCGAAAATGTACCCCCGCCCAACAGTGTACACAGGAGTTTTTTTTAACTTTGAAAGTAACACAACTTCTTGTTGGCTAAGCGGTGTGGTTTAGCCAATCAAAAGGTGTTTTACTTAAGAGCTTTTTTTAGACTTAGGCTGAAAACATTCTTTTAGGAATGGTTGGTGAACACGGACCCGATGACGCACGACTTTTAGTTATTCCCATATAGATTTAGACTATAACCCAGAACGAAGTCGATTTTCTCTTAAATCAAAACCGGTGTCGCGCCTAACGAGCTAGGCCCGCATCTCACTGTCGCTCATTTTAAGCCAATAATCGAATTTGAAACTTTGCTGTTGAACATATTGGCCAAATATTATAGGTGAAAAGTGTATTTTTAAGTATCACACTTTTCATTTTTTTTTTTTTTTTTTGTCTAATCGATTTTTTTTTTTTTTTCAATATATGCAGAGGGGTATTACACACAGTTTATTACAAGGGATTAAATCCACAAGAAAAGAAGCAGCCTTAAAAGACAGATATTTTTCTTTACAATGACCATTACTATATAGTGTTGCTTTTATGACTCGGTAAAATTATCGTTCATGAGACAAATTCTATCCAAGACATCTGCTTTATACAAGATGGGCCAAGATATTCTTCATTTTTCTGTCATTATTTGATCGTATGCAGGGTTTATCTCCATCGCAACCAGGCATTTAGATCTCATTTTGCCTTCTTTGGCATACTGATAAAGTTTAGCAATGATGCTTTTAGCATTTACTGAAGCAGCGGTTTTCGGAGAAGGCATATATCTTTCAAAATGAGACTGCATCAACGGCTTTTTTCAATGCTGTCAGTAATGTTTAATCAAAGGACTGATAGTCCTGAGAGTCGCCTGTAGGGTAATGGGTTAGAAGTTTTCACCCTTTTTTGTTGAAATCTATTCAAAGCATTCAAGATACAAAATAACTTTACCACAAGACAGTATTATATGCAAGCATATTTTTGAGTTGTCATCCTAAAATTCAAAATATCCGTTTTAAAATTTACATTTAATAAATGTGTGGAAATTAACATTTAGGCACCAGGACCACCTTTAATGAGTTTTTTATTCATAGACAACAACAAACAAATATTTGACTCGGTGATCTACCTGTCCTTTGGAAATAATTTGTTTTTGTTGTTGTCCAGGTTGAGGTTTTGACCAGCAATGGACTCTATGAATGTGGCTGCTACAACTCAATAAAATCTATAACCCAACAGCATGATCATCAGCCTTTAACATTTGTCTGCGTTTTATAACGTCCCAGGGATTGTAGTGCTTCTACACCAATCGAAAATTGTCTACATGTATATTGCTTTGCTGTAAATTAAATGTTTGCGATTCGCTTTATTACCCTTTACAAAAACCCTTCACAAGATTACAAACACTACAATAAAGAACTTGTTGTTCGAGCGGGTAAACACTGGTCTGTTCTATTATATTTGAATTAGAGCGGAGTAAAAAGTCAATTTTTCAGATTGCTGGTTGTTAGAACTGCGTCGTGTAAATTCAGATTTTGGCAGTTACAAAAGCACCTTTGCGTTCTAACACCCGCACTAATAAATTGTTGTTTAATAAATACTAGATCTAAGTTAATCGCTCATTGAAAAAAAAATAGCAGACTTTAAATAACAAATTTGGCCATCTTTATGAACGAAAACCAATTAAATATAGTATATTTCAAACCCTCTCTCTACATAGGTTGGTGCACGCTGAAAGTAAAGGCCGATTCAGCGACTGATTCATAAATATGTAAATTCATAAAGATTTCCGTGGTGCAAATGACGTTTATATGTCACGTGATTACAAGATCTATATTTGTCGCAAAGCTACATTCCAGAAAACACCTGCAAAGTGATAACTTGGTACAGCCTAGAACCGTGTACATTGCATACGCTATGTACGATCTCTGGTGCACCTAGAATATGGGTGTGCAAAGTATCTAAAGTCTAGATTAAAAAGCTGGGAAGAAGCAACGTGTAAGAATGTCTAAGAAGGCAATGCAACCATTCCATGTCGTTAAAAATTCGTTAAGAAAAATTAGCCTACTGTTGACATGTTAACTCGGCATCGCCTTTCTCTGTCCAATCATAGGTTGAGCGCTGAATTGAAATAAGGCTTGCAGTTAGGATTGTACGATTGTAAGAGTTAGAGTGTACTTCTAATAGGTAATTATCAAACAATTTTCACTGAGAATTGTCCTCAAATAGAAGCAGAAAAGATGCCTGTAGTTGAAGATTTCTCAGCGTGTCCGCAGACTTGTTTAGTTCACGGCACCTATTTTTACATATATACGTAATGCGCTATTTTTAGAGATGATGTCTTACACAGACATCAGGCTAATGTGTACCCTTGTGGACGAAATGATTGTTTCAAAGGTTTGAACCGTTAAACAGCTATAGACATATTCATTATCACAAAGGCACAATTGTAAATTCTTTACAACAGAAAAAAACTGGGTTGTTCACCGAATTATCAGAAAACTGTTTTATCTCGTAAACCGGAACTTGGGACAGGAAGCAGTACAAGGCCGGAGGTATGCTTACGTCACCCCATAGATCAAGACGACAACAATGAGAGCCTGTTTGCGTAGCAAACAGGCGACTCAAAAATGAAACTAAATCCAGTTCAGAAACTTTAATTGCTTACTTGTTTCTTGAAACTTTGGATGTGTTTCTTCATCAACTACAGAGTGCAATAGTGTATCGTAAAGATCGCGAGAGGTTTGTTCATCATCGATGAGACTGTCCCAATTTTCTGTGTCGTTTTCATCAAACATGTATCTATCATCGTGCACACCGTGCTTTGTATAGTATTTTTCCGAAGCTCCTCGATCGCTTCCAGTGGTTTCAAGCGTGTAAACGGCTTCAGGTTCAGCATACCAGTTTTCAGGCAAGTCTTGGCTTTCTGGTATTTTTGGAAAAGGTATACGAGGTCTTCCTAAAATATACAAGTAAGTGTCATCAGTTGGTTATTGTCGCCCGGCTTATTTAGATAGGTCCACGGTAATAATGTTTAAACATATTTTATTCAATATAATTACAGATATTATTCATGTACAACAACATATTGCCAATAGGATTAGAACGAAACCATCAAAGCTTATATAGTTCCTCTCCCTAAAGAAAATCACGTGGTATAACAATTACAGTAAACAAAAATAAATAGAGACACCAAAATAATGAACTGACATTGAAAAATTTAAAGAGTAACGGTGAAAAATGAGGAATGATGTAAAAAAAAAAATCAGAGGTTGTGCGGAGTTAAGAAAGAAAATGTAAAATTGACTTTTATAGGCCTCGTGTATATGTGTGTCTGATGCAGTACAATATCCAAAGAAAGGTACCATACACTAGTAACGTTAAATTTAGCTTAAAACTCAGGAGAATCTACCACTATTCTCAATAAAAGCATGGACTGCATTAAAGATTATTTCATTTTCAGCAAGGGAGAGATTATTATCTCCAAAAAGGACAACGTCAATATTATAATCAGATATTTCACAAATATATCGTCTGAATGCTGTCCTAATATTACGATAAAATTTGTAAACAAAGAAGTAGTGTTTATTGGATTCTATTTCCCCGCAACGACATAAAGGGTTTTCTACAATATTTTTCCAAAATAAGTGTTCCTTAAAACGCTACATTTATTCCTAAGGCGAGCATGTAAAATCTGCAGTCTTCTTTCTCCATAGAAAAATAGTTTGTTGGGAATTGGCTTATCTTCATCTAATATACGTTTAAAAGATGAGAGGGAGTCTGTCTCCCTTGTAGACTGTGGCAAAGAGTTCCATGCCTCTATGGTAGAAGGGAGAAAAGATTTCATATAAAGTTTAGTTTTGCAGGCGATGTTTGATAAATCATTAGAATTACGAAGATTGTATGTAGTATTACTGCCAACAGTGGTCGGTACTAGAGAACATAAGTAATTTGGAACTAAACCATTTACCATTTTGAAAAGAAGAATAAGCTTGTGTTTGTTCCTACGCTGTCTTAGTGTTTCCCAGCCTGATTCTCTTATAAGGTCAGCAATTGATACAAGTTTAGTACATCCCGTTACAATCCTGGCAGCCTCGTTTTGAATCTTGTCAAGTTCTTCCTTTTGGTATTCATGAACATTATCCCAAATAATATCTCCATATTCAAGAATCGGTCTTATAAATGAAAAATATATGGTTTGAAATGAAAGGCGATCGAGCTGGTACCTCAAACTTCTTAAAGCACCTATTCTTTTCCATGCTTTTTCAACGGTACACTGCACTTGTTAATCCCAGTTTCCATCACAAGATAGATAAATACCAAGGTGTTTGTGAGACTGTACTAATGGGATAACAACATATGACATAGAAAGATCCGGACGAACAGGTTTTATTCGTTTGCGAGAACTTAAAAAAAATTTAGATTTAGAGGGATTGAATTTAACCAACCATCTGTCTGCCCAACTGTTAACCTTATCTATGTCTGACTGTAAAATAGCACCAGATATATCTGGAGTATCAACTACTATAGAAAGACTTGTGTCATCGGCAAACAAATTGATACCGGATTCAATATCGTGAACAATATCATTGATATATACCAAAAAAAGCAATGGACCTAATACTGAACCCTGTGGGACTCCCGCTTTTACAAATGATAAATCGGAAGAACCTCCAGGAAGAACGACTTTTTGAGTTCTGTTAGTCAGATAGTCCTCCAGAAATGATAAAACTTTACCATCTATTCCTGCAGCATGTAATTTGAAAATGAGACCCTTGTGCCACACCTTGTCAAATGCTTTACTAATGTCGAAAAAAACCATCCTTATTTCAAAGCCATTATCTAAGGCGCTACAAATTTTATTGTACAAATATGTCAATTGGTTGACAGTAGAGTCACCAGGGAGGAAACCAAACTGATGTGGTGTAAAAAAAATTGTCTCTTTTAGGTGATTAAAAATATGCTTGTAAATTATTCTTTCAAGTACTTTCTCCATTGTGTTTAGGAGTGATACAGGTCTATAATTAGATACAATAGAAGGATCACCGCTCTTTAAAATAGGACACACGAGGGATGTTTTCCAGGTGGTGGGAAGGACACACTTGTCGAGACAAAGATTAAATAATCGACAAAGTGGAGTTGAAATCTGAAGTGCTGATTCCAGTAACATTTTGTTATTAATACCATCTGGACCTGATGCTTTCCCAATATGAAGAGTTTTTGATACATCTAAAACCTCATTTGGGGTGATGACTTTACTGTTAAGCTTCTCACCAACAAATTGCTGGTAATCACTCGGAAGAGAGTTTAAAGAGTCGTCAATCATAGACTGACTGGAGAAAAACGAATTCAAAACATTTGCTTTTTCATTATCATCCACTGCAAATCTGTCGGTACTGGAATCAAAAATGGGTGGCAGTGTTGATGGTGAGCTTGAAGTCGGGCATATAAACGACTTTAAAATTTTCCACCAGTCACGTGGATTTAAGTTACCAGATTTAAGTTTTAGTGCCATTCGATCAAAGTAATCTTTTTTCGCAAATCGAATACTAGAAATTACTTCATTTCTTAATCGTTTGAATTTCAGCCAGTGCTGATCAGAGGTGGTCCTTTTTGCTCTTTAATAATATCTTTTTCGTTTGCGTATTTTTCTTTTGATTTCTAATGTTATCCAAGGCGGATCGTGAGGATTTATAGTGACAGTTTTATTAGGAATTGATTGAGATGCTTTTTCAATTAAGACATTCGAAATATTCTGCGTGTATATATTTTCATCATCATTATAAACAGTATTCCATTTTACCTCGGATAAACTTTTCCTTAACTGAAAATAATCGCCGCTATCATATTTCCAAATTCTTCGTTTAAATGACTTATATCTGGGTTTTAAAAAATTGAAAACACCAAAGATGGGACAATGATAACGGACATTTAAATCAAGACAGGGTTCCCCTACTCCTGAAGTTAGAATTGATTCTTTGTTCTTCACGAAAAGAAGATCTATGACTGACATTGAGTTTTCAGTAAAATGAGTTGGCTCCTCAATGCACTGAGTAAGATTGAACTGTTTACAGATCGAGTCTGTTTTCCTGAAATGTGATTGATCCATGGTGTTTAAATTGAAATCATCCATTATAATAATGTCAGAGATATTTGTGTCAACTGCAAGAGCGATAGAGTCCTCAATTAGAGAAGTATACATAGCATTTGAATTGGGATGTCGATAAAAGACACCACAGAGAACATTCCTACTATTACTTAGTTTTATTTCTATCCAAAGGCATTCTAATCTATTAGGTTCTAAATCATATCTACGCTTGTAAACAATTGTATCTTTAACATATAGAATCACACCACCATACCTATCCCCAATTCTATCTTTACGTTCAGGTGGGTGAAAAGTAGGGAAGAGAAGATCATTGGATGCGTAGTTACTATGTAACCATGTTTCTGTAAAGGACAGCACGTAAAAGTAAGAGAATTCCGAAACCAAGAGATCTACCTTATTTGCGATACTCTGTACATTATAATGAACAATAGACAAATGATTTGGGAGACTCAGGAAATTGTACAAATCATTGGTGCAGAACGAGGCTGATGAAGTATCAGAATGAGGACCAGGATTCAGATGAACGTCACCGGACAAAAACAACAAAAATATCAACACAGTTAAAAAATATGCAATATCAAGAAATACAAAACTCCTCAAAAGGAAGAGAGAGAATGTAACATTTTGAGAATGATTCTGGTTAGGAGGTGCTCTCCTTTTATCACGATTTTCAATTAACCTAAACATAGTAGATGAATGCCTGAAATTCCAGTGCACAGAAAAAAGATACAAGGGAAACAACTGTACTGCACACAATAGTACAGAAGTTATACTGAGACAAAAAGGAAAGTTCGGACGATATGTCGGTTTAGCACTTTCTATAAAATTTCTATCAAGTTATTCCAATAGGTAGATACTGAAATACATGAAAGCTCGACATACGTCCAGAATATTCCAGCAAAGTAAACAAATGGAAATTGATTCTGCTACATAGACACACGCATTTGACCTTTGTTAAATGACACTCTGCACAATCACGAGAAGAAAAGAAAATGGTAAAACAGAAAAGTATTAATGGAAAATATGAAAAATGCAACATACAAACAAATGAGATGAAAATACGTCGTTGAATTGTAATACATATCTCCAAAATTTGAGTGTGGTATTCCATCGGTTGTGAACAACAATAACAAAAAAAAAAAACAATGAATCAGTGACATAAATGCAATTATACCGATAAAAGAGATAATTACAATGAAGCTGATAAATGCTGATTACAAACACTACTGGGTGAATTGAATAAAAATTAGAAATTGTATCAGTAAGTAAGAGAGAGGTAGAGAGAGAGAGAGTAGAAGTGAAATAGTGGTTAAATAGATATAGGCTATAACATGTACATGTTGAATATTGAATAGCAGACAAAATACTTACAAACCAGATTTGTGAATGAGACGAACAAAGAAAAGGGACAGTAACTAACGAGAGAAACAGTGAGTGAGAGAGTGCGTGGTGAAATAATAGATAAATGGATGTCAACATGCACCTGTTGAATATTAGATGGTAATCAACAATACGTACACAACACATTTGTGATTGAGAGGAATTAAGAAAAGGACATGACTGGCGAAACAGAGAGAGAGAGAGAGAGAGAAAGAGTAATGAAGTAAATAAAGGAATGTATGGCATATGTACACATGTAAAATATTGAATAGCAATCAATATAAAATGTACAACCTAGATGATTCACCGAAATAAAACAAAAATAAAACAAAGCAAAAAGACCAGGAAAGAGCGAGGGGTGGAGGCACAGAGAGAGAGAGAGAGAGAGAGAGAGAGAGAGGGTGTAATGGAGATTGAAAACTGAAAGGATAGCTTCATATACACAAATAGATAACTGATCATTAAGGCATCAAATCGACATGCGATCAAATGCAACAGACAATGGGAGACAAAGATAAGAAGGGCTAATAATATTAAAAAAAAAATGTTGCTTAAATGTCATAGGTAGTATTAATATACTAGTGAAAAACAAGAAATTGTAAAATCTTCATCATAGTCAGAACGAGACAGAGAGATAGAAAGAACAAAAGACAAGATGGCCAACCTTTTCAATTGAGTCGTGATCTATATATATGAGCTAGCAATGAAGACTCTTAATACGATCGGCTATCACGCTAAAGCGTCGATAATCACATAACGTCTTAGCTGGAATATTATTGATAATAAATACTACATACTAGTACTACATACTAATAACAATAATTTCAGATGTACAATTTGTCAATTCTCAACATACTAAATACTAATAACAATAATTTCAGATGTACAATTGATCAATTCTCAACATAACTTTTGACACTCCTGAGAAAGAAGCCTTTATAAAACATTGAGGGAAAAGGAGAAAACGCTGGTAACCAGCATTTTCTCCATTTCCCACAATGCCCCTACCCTTCACAAAACACATTTCAAATTTTCAGTCACCTTCATTTCGTCGTCTGCAATCCCTTTCAATATTGACAAACCTAAAATTTTGTCGTTTGGTAATAGGTTAATCACAGAAGTATAACCGTTATGGTTCAACCCTCCCTTTGTTATAAATAGACAAAAACTGAAAGCTGTCCAGACGGCATAATTCAGGATCAGACCGCACAGAATGTGTAATATGATTTTCGCTTTATGCCATCTGTTCGTTTAGTTACGTTTATCAGATAAAAACCCTGCTAAGTTTCTGTAGATTGTATTTTCAGTCGCTAAATCTTGTCGGGTTCATTTGATTAGCGATGAAAAAGTCAACTCCTTACAGAACAACAAAAAATTAGATACCCACTAGTGTAAGCATCTGCAGACGACGAAATAAATATGAATCATAAATGAAAATCATTGAAAAGGGCAGAAAACGCTGTGGAAGAATGACAAAAAATTCAATTACTGCTCCAGTGATTGGATATACTTTGAAAGGTTGGAAAACAACTGGGTAAAAGGAGGAAACGCAGGCTACCAGCATTTTTCTCCCTACCCCACAATGCTTTAAGAATTAGTCTTTATAATACAGTAGATCGCACGGAAAAGAGTCAAGACAACATAAAAATTAAAATCATAGGCCGCTGAATATGACTCAATGCCTGCAATCAATCGTTCACTACCAAACCTCTTCAAAATGCAATCTGATTCCACTTAAACTATGACCAACAAAGATAGATTTTTTCATTCAAAACAACTCTACATCAACCTCTGTCTACGCCAGTAGATTGTATTTTAATACTATTACTTGTATTATAGCTTAACGCTGCTACAGCAGGACCAGTCATATCACGGCAGTTAGTGAACCTACGCATATTTTTCTGGCTTTGTCACATCAGTACTGGCATTACTAAATTTCCACGTCAATGATTGCACTTCACATGTATTAAAAGTGAGCGCCGAAAAATCACCGGTAAGAATGTTTGCCTCAAGCAGATATCGAACTCATAACCACCGGATCACGAGTCGGATACGCCAAACTCCGAGGAGCCCTGAGCCGCTCCAGCATACTCGCCTTTTAATAGCAATATAATCAGAAACGTGATAACGCTCTTACGAACTAGACCATTACAGAATCAAATCGTGAATAACAATCGTCCAGTAAAAAATCTTTCTCCAAGAGTAGCACAGTTAGAGATCCAACAGCGCAATACGCGCAGTCCGATCCCAGATCTATATCTCAGATAGGGAGACATTCAAAAGAAAAATCCACCGGAAATATACTACTCAAAATTTGCTACGGATCACTATATTTGATTCAGCCCAGATCTGTATGTGGCGTGTATCCTGCAGAGTTTTACAATACGTTACACAGCCCAACTACACTGATTAATAAAATCACACGTGGAAATAGACCTTTAACCCTTTACCTTACAATTTCGACTGTTAAAGACACATAGAAAGAAGCCTTTGGAAAACCGTGTTGAAAAGGAGAAAATGCCGGATACCAGCATTCTCTCCCCCTCCAACGCTGCCCTCTACCCCGTAACAGACAGCATATTGTGCGTTGCATTTGGCTTTCAGTCAGCAATTGCTTTCAACTTGGACAGTTCTAGAATTTCATATTATGGTAAAGAGTTAATGCAAAACTGTTGTAACATATGCACCTATACTGACACACATAACTGATCCCATCAAAATGTGATCAGCACCCATAGACTAAAAAGTTCCATTCTCTATTAAAAAATTAGGAATAACATCAGACAGATAAACAAGAAGACCGACAGACAGACAGACAGACAGACAGACAGAGACATTCAGACAGACTAGTTCTCAATTACACAATAATTAACTGAAGAGAGAGAGAGAGAGAGAGAGAGAGAGAGAGGGGGATATTATGTAGGCTATTATGACTGACAAGCACCATCCAGCATTTAAAGTCTAAAGTTCTGCAGATTTAAGAATGAATTAACGGAATCCTGGCAGCAGTCACATGGTATTGGAGAGACACAATAGTCAAAGTTACTGAAATCTTGATAAGTCACTTGTTCTTTGCACTCTGGATTTTATTAAGTTTATCCTTCACCAGAATGACGCCATCAGATGACCAAACTCCATCGACCAGAGAGCGTCTCAGAAGTTGCCTTGCATCGTAAAACAATTTATTACGCTTCTTTGTAAGGTCTTCGTTCACATACACGTTTCTGTGAGACTTTTTCAGTTGTGTCCTCTCTTTGAAAAGTTTTTGCCGGGCTCGATAAGATGTGAATTTTACAATAATTTGTCTCGGGCTAGGACCATTTGGTTTGCCAACACGATGTGACCTGTCTATGTCAGTTTCGCTTAAGGATAAAACCAAGTCTTTGCAAATAATAATGTGACTCAGAACTTATGATGTAAAACTTCCAACCAGACATTTTCTAGAATTTTATTGCCGTAATAAAAGATTACAAAATTTTGAATATTCGTGCGACTTTGATTGTGTAGGAAACAAGCAAGTTCGGAAATGATTTTCTGCTTGGAGAAACACTAGAAATGAATTAACGGATACAGTCACCCTCGTGACAAAATTATAACCTTTATAAGAAAAATATTAACAATTAACCAGCCAGAGGAAACGGTAAACGATTAAAAAATTCCTATACTAGTTTAATTCCTTGTACCAAACCTAATCTAGTTTCTTTTAAATGCTTCAATAATACGAGTTATACTTCAAAACTAAGAAAGATAAATGATAACTAAAATTATTTTCAGTAGGCCTACTCGTAACATCTTTTATTTTCCCATATCAAAGATGTTACGAGTAGGCCTACTGAAAATAATTTTAGTTATTATGCCTGATAGCAAAAGTAAGTACATGAAAATACGACAAAGACCTATGCCCGAAAAAGTTCGACTTTGAATGAAAAAAGTTTCAGTAACTCTATTTTGTTGTTTGTATGTATAGACCATTTGGATTTTAACTGAACTAATGTTTTGATCTGATGTGTCCAAATGAAAGAAAAAGTTCTGTATTTCTTTATTGCAAAATTAAATTCACTAGAAATAAGCTTTATAGTAATATTTCAGCATTTCTTTAACCTTAATGACATTGGAGTGACGGACAGACCGAAAGCAGCTTTAGGTAATAACAAAGTATGGTACAACACGTGTTATTGTATTAATAACATCCATCTTCAGATTCAATTGTAAGTTAAACTATAAACAGCCGTTTTAACATTATCAGATGTCAATTCTATATATTACAAAGTTCATTTGTAAAGACATAGAAGTACAATTAAATGAGGATCAAAACAAATTATCTATGTTATTACATTTTTCCTAACGTAAAGATGCTTTCTTTTTCGATCCGGTCACTTAGTCCAATCTGGTCCAAGAAGTTAATCTCCCCTACCTCACCCCTTCCGCATTAACAAAACAAAAGGGCCATGATGGCCCTGGATCGCTCACCTGAGTCAATAGGCAAAATATTACTCCAAGTAAATAATTTAATTTCTGACCAAATGTCAGGTCATTTGAGCTTAAAATATGGACTCTAAAGCGTCCACAAGGAATTTCCGTAAGTTGACCTAGTGACCCAGTTTATCACCCCACGTACCCAATTTAGATCTCTTCAAAAATTTATCCAAGAAATACACTCTGAACATTTTTTCTTCAAGTTAATTGAACAATAAATGTGGCCTCTAGAGTGCCCACAAGGTATTTCTTTAACTTGACCAACTGATCTAGTTTATGACCCTACATGACCCAATTTCAACCTCATCCTATATTTCTTCAAGACAAACATTCTTAACAATGTTCAAGTCAATTGGGCAAGAAATGTGGCCTCTAGGGTGCCCTACTGGTATTTCTTTGACTAAGTGACCTAGATTATGACTCTGGTGACACAATTTTAAACTCATTCTAAATTTCATCAAGACAAACATTTTAATCAATTTTCAAATGAATTGTATAATAAATCTGGCCTCTAGAATGCCTCTTGGATATTTTCTCATTTGACCTCGTGACATAGTTAATGACCCCACATGACCCGATTTACAACACATTTGAAAATTTATCGTAAAAAAATTCTGATTAATTTTCAAATCAGTTGAGCAAGAAATGTAGCATCTGGGGCGCCCGAAATGTATTTCCTTAATTTGAGCTGGTGTCCTAGATTATGACCCTGGTGACCCAATTTTTAACTCGTCATAGATTTTACCAGTCCAAGCATTTCAACCAATTTTCAAGTCATTTGACCGGTAAATGTGACCTCAATGGTGCCTACAAGGTACTTCTTTAATTTGATATAGTGACCCAGTTTATGACCCCATATGGCCCTATTTAAAACACATCTGAAAATAAATCAAGACAAATATCATGAACAATTTTTTAAGTTATTTTAGCAATAAATGTGGTCTTTAGAGTGCCCTAAAGGCATTTCTTTAATATGACTTAGTGACCTAGTTAATGACCCAAGTTTACCCAAATTAGACTCATGTGGGATTTCATCAAGTAATACATTGAGGCTAATTTTCACGTCAATTGAACAATAGATGTGACCTCTAGAGAGCCCACAATGTATTTCTTTAAAGCATTTCTAAGATATGTCTAATTGACCCTAAATAACAGCAAGGGTGAAGCCGTTTCTTATGTTCATATGACGCCTTTTAATAGCATAGAAAACATTGTAACAAAAGGTGAAATTGCTCGTCACGAGCAATTTCACCTTTTGCAACAATGTTTTCCAAAGGCTCCTACAAGCAATGCGTAGAAATGAGTATCTACGGAGTAAAGGGTTAAGACAAACATTCTGACAAATTTTCAAGTCAACTGAGCAAGAAATGGTGCCTCTACAGTGTCCTAAACGTTATTCTTGAATTTGACGAGTGACCTAGATTATGACCCATGTGACCCAATTTTGAAACCATAATAGATTTCATCAAGACCAACTTTATAAACAATTTTCAAATAAAGACAAACATTCTGAACAGCCTTTTCAAGTCAATTGAACAATAAATGTGGCATCTGGAATGCTAACAATCTATTTCTATAAAATGACCTCGTGACCTATTTTATGACTCCACCTACCTCAATGTAAAACTCATCAAAATATTTATCAAAAAAAAAATATTCTTACCAATTTCCAAGTCAACTGAGTAAGAAATGTGGTCTCTAGAGTGCACCAAAGGTATTTCTTTGACATGGTGACCTTATTTATGACCTCAGGTGACCCCATTTTAAATTCACCCTAGATTTTATCATGAACCAATGATTTAAATATTTTTTTAAAATCAATTGAGCAATAAATGTGGCCTATAGAGAGTCCACAAGGTACTTCTTTGATTTGACCTACTTACCTTGTTTATGACCCCAGCCGATTTAGATTAAGACTCATGTGAGATCTTATAAAGGTGTTACCATCCTAATGGAAAACAACTACTTTATCTTTAATAATATCCTACCAAATTTCCTATAATCATAATTGAGCACTATCCCACTTCTTTAAACAGACCCACTTTTTCCCTTTTTACCTTCTTGGAATAATCATTTATAAATCTTAAATCACTATATTCTCTTTACAAAGCGAGATAATAAGTACCTCCCTTTTCAGAAAACTAAAAAAGTATCAACAAATAGCTTCAAGATAGACATCAAATGAGTTTCTGGTCGGTTAAAATTTAAACAAGTATTATTTCAGTATAAATCCTTATTTATCAACTAATAAGAAATTTTACTCCATGTTGCACTAGAAGCGTGAGAATGGTAATACCATAGGACAAAATTAATATTCTGACCAATTTTCAGGCTAATTGAGCAAAAAAATGTTGAGTGCCTACACGGTATTTCATTAATTTGACCTAATGACATAGATTACGATTTTAGATGACCGAAATACAAATTCTTTCGAGGTTTTACCAAGATAAACATTTTGACCAAATTTCAGGTCAACTGGGTAATGAATGTGACGTCTAGAGTGCCTTCAAGGTATTTCTTTAATTTGCTCAAGTTACCTAGTTTATGACCCTTCCATTACTATGCCTTCCAGTCTCAGAAAAAGAATTCTACAGTTTTCGTTCTTTGTTCTGATGGTCGAAATTGT
Organism: Tridacna crocea; assembly: GCA_943736015.1. Taxonomy (NCBI): domain Eukaryota; kingdom Metazoa; phylum Mollusca; class Bivalvia; order Cardiida; family Cardiidae; genus Tridacna; species Tridacna crocea. The sequence goes on along the minus strand of OX031063.1, from coordinate 18,369,508 downwards.
GACCCCTGCGGCTGGGCCAGTTTTCATCCCAGTGGCATCATTTGAACAGACTTGGTAGATGTGTGCTAAGAGATGCTACATGTCGAATATCAAAGCTCTACACCTTCCAGTTTTAGTAAAGAAGAATTTTAACGTTTACTTCTCTGTTCCTGTGTAAGAATTTGCGACCCCAAGGCTGAGCCAGTTTTGACCCCAGGTGCATCATATGAACAAACGTGGTAGAGGTCCACTAAGAGATATAACATACCATACCTTCGTGCTCAGGTGAGCTAAAAAGCAGACCGAGCACGAATCAAAATATTTATCAACGTCAAATGTGTAATTTATTTTGATCTCTCTAAATTATAATAGGTCGTAACAGTTGCGACCAAGAGTAAACATTGTAGGTGTTAAATGCGTTTAGATTAAATTACACCATGTAAAAGTAAGGAAAATAATTGTGAAGATAGCAATCCGTTGCAGGGAACGGTCGGTTCAAGTGTCAGTCACTGGCAGAAAACTTATTTCTAAGTAAATAAAACTTCTTTATCTTCTGTTTTAATCAGGATAAAAATTCATTTTCTGTCAGAGACTAGCACCCACCTCGGCCGACCGCACAATAACAGAATGTCATCTTCACAGTTATTCCTTTACTTTCAAATAGTAAGAATTCAATTTGAATGAGTTCTAAGACCCGTATTGTTTACTTTTGCTCGCAATTTGGCCTTTGAGTTTACTTTTTGCCTGCAATTCCCGGTGAAGAACCGTTTCTCTCATACAGAGCGTTCTAGGAGTTCCTGTGGTAACAGTGCTCTCTGGTCTTGGTATCCAAATATCATCATCAGTGCTGGCCTCATCTCCATCTTTGTAGTATGCATTTTCGTCCATTAGTTCATTCTTCTCGAGCTGTCTTTGTGTTCTCCAGAGACCGGTTTTTACTACAAACTCGTCCTCCGAAATTGGATCACTTATATAGTAGATTGTGTCGAAGTTCATATGTTTCGTCTACAGACAACAGATTAGTCATTAAAGGTTGCATCACAACATATATAAATATATTACTTTTGTAATAGCCTCAGCTTAATTCCATGCAACCTTGAAAAGTGAAAGTAAATGTTACGGAAGTAGGAAAAGTGAAATCATATAACATAATAAATTTTGGTAGCATTGAAGAATTTATGAGTCCGTCATTGTTTTGTGAGTGAGTTTCAGAACCAGAAGAAAAATTTATTTCAGAAATGATTTCTCAACTCAAAACTTCACAGATGTCGATTTGTGGAACTTGACAAGAAGCCCAAGAAATTGTTCACCTGACCTCGAGATGCAGTCCAAAGGTTTCTGATCAATTCATTAGCATACTAGCGCTAACTAATGTTTGTTTATGATCAAGAATTTCATACATGCTAAAATTTTTAAATTGCTCCATGACAAAGAAAGATCTTCTACGGACGAATTATCAAATAAATTGTTTTCAAACATATACAACGTAAGAAAAGGCGAGATGGCGTTTATATATATATAGCAAATTTTAGCATGATCAGGGCCCTAGTATGCTTATAAATTGACCGGTCCGGAAACTTTCCGACTGCACCTCGTATAAATCTGACTTAATTTCGACCCCATGACAAACTGCATATTTAAGATCTTCACCTCAAAGTTTCAGGATTTTTCTTAGGATTTCAGCTATATCCTTCATGTAATAATTTAGCAGATTTACCATCATCTAAAACGATTGATAAAATATCAGCTAAAAAAGACGATTTCCAACACATCTAAACTGAAAAAAAAACTACTCTTTTTCCTACCCATGATTTTTTTTTTCTTAATCAGTGCTCAGGTTAGACAGGAATAAAAATGAAATGAAAAAATACTAAAATTCGGTTTGTGCCCTACCTTTTGTTTGGTTGTGACAGTGTCGAATGCGCCATCTTTTATTTTTACCTGTGTATAAACAATGAGCAGAAACAGTTATTCATTTCGACACTTGATTTCCCTGTCGTTTATGCATATTCGCTACTATGGGAAATAGATTGTGGCTTAAGGTAGTGTTTCCTATCAGTTTGTATTAACTTTGCGGCAAGAATACATCTCATTCTTTTTTCATTTTGCTGCTTGAACACAAAAACATGGATGCGAAAGCAAGTCATTCCTTCCTGAAATGAATTATTGTCTCATGACTTTTAAAAACATCTCTCAATAAACAAAATCAACGACGGGTTGTGGCACTTTTCGTGGATTATCAGTGCGATGTGGACACCGCCAACATGATTTTCTATCAGAAAGACAATAACTTATATGTTTATTTCGTCTTAGCGACTTTTATTTTACATAAGTGTGTGTGGACAATTCCTCTGCGCATCACTACGGGGCAAGAAATGGTGGAAGCTTTGACAAGGATATTTGTCACGGGAGCTCATATTAGGAGTGCGAAAATGCGACATGTTTTGTTACTCATAATGTGATAAAGGTCTCCCATGCCGAAAGAGGTATTAAAACGATCAAATCTCGCCTCGTTCGTTACATGACACATAAATAAATCAGACGATGGATTATACAAGATACGTGGTAAAGACATTCATATAATGTAGGTCATCTTTTATACGCAAAACTTTTCAACGAGAATACGACAAACGGTGGTCCCTTGAACAATTTGTTATCAATGATCGTTTTGTGGAGAGAGGTATTCCACAATATCGATTGATATATTATGCCGTGGAAGGCATCCTCGGATACCCCGGGGTCTCCCTATTTGCTACGCTACATCGATCCCTGGGACAAGTGACAAAAAAAAACTTTGAATCAGCCGCCGAAAATCGATACGAAACATCATAGCGTACAGTCCACTCGCTCATCACAAAATGATGATGGAACCAATGAAAAGCCAGCATTCGGCCAGCGGTAAAGCGAGGGAAATTCAATTAATTGTCCCAGGGGTCGATGTAGCGTAGCAAATAGGGAGACCCCGGGGTATCCGAGGATGCGTGGAAGTAGTAAGTGGTACTTTGTACCAACAACAGCTGAACAAGAGGGCCAAGATGGCCCTGGATCGCTCACCTGAATTTTTGATAGGACCATAGCCATTTTGTTTTTCTTTTTTGAGGTATTGAAACACTGGAAATAAAATCATTATTTTGCCAAGCAATTTTTAAAAGGTCACATGTAAAAGTCCTTTCAAAATCTGACTAGCAGTTTCAGAAAAGAAGAAATTTTAGGAGTGTCTCGATTTCCGTAAGTAGCCCCCAATCCCCAGAGTCATGTTTCTTATCCTATCAAAATTTCTTGAACATGTTTTAAAAGGGTCATTCAAGGAACATTTCTGTGAAAATATTTTAAAATCTGACCAGCCGTTTCAGAGAAGAAGAATTTTCAAGAATTTCTTCATTTTCTCATGGTGCAAGTAGCCCCCATTCACAGAGCCATGTATCTTGACGGATCAAAATTTCGCGAACACTTCTTGGAAAGGGTCACCCAAGAAACAATGCTGTGAAATTATTTTAAAATCTGACGACCAGTTTCAGGGAAGAAGAATTTTCACGAATTACTTCATTTCCCTATAGTGCAAGTAGCCCCCACTCACCAGAGCCATATTTCTTGACGCGAACAACTTTTGTAAAGGGTCACCCATGGAACATGACAGTGAAATTATTTTCAAATCTGACCAGGCGTTTCAGAGAAAAAAAAATTCAAGAATTTCCTCATTTCCATATATTGCAAGTAGCCCCCATTCACCAGAGCCATGTTTCTTGACGGATCAAATTTTCGCGTACAATTTTTGAAAAGGATCACCCAAAGAACATCCCTGGGAAATTATTTCAAAATCTGATCAGTGGTTTCTGAGAAGAAGAATGTTCAAGTATTTCTTCATTTCTGTATAGTGCAAGAAGCCCCCATTCACGAGAGCCATGTTTCTTGACTAATCAAAATTTCACGAACTATTTTTGAAAGAGGTTCACCCAAGGAACATTGCTGTGAAATTATTTCAAAATCTGACAGGCCGTTTCAGAGTAGAAGAATTTTCAAGAATTTCTTCATTTCCCTACAGTGCGAGCAGCCCCCATACACCAGAGCCATATTTCTTGACGGATCAAATTTTCGCGGACAATTTTTGTAAAGGGTCATCCAGGACCATCTCTGTAAAATTATTTCAAAATCTGACCAGCGGCTTCAGAGAAGGATGATTTTTGAAAAAAAAAAAATCTTAGAAAATTCCATTTGGTTGCCATAGCAACCAGAGTTTTTGACAGAATCAAATTCTGTGACCAATTTTTAAAGAGGACCTCCCAAGGAACATTCGAGCCAAGTTTGGTCCAAATCGGGCCAGCGGTTTAGGAGAGTTGAAGTTTAAAGAGTTGTTGACGACGCACGACGGACACCGGGTGATCCTAAAAGCTCCCCTTGAGCACGTTGTGCTCAGGTGAGCTAAAAACCCATACGAACAAGCAGTCTACTTCGTCGAAAAAGTACTTCGCACTCGAAATCTATATGTTTGTGAAAAGTGACGAGAGCAACATTTTCTTCGAGAATGATACCACAACAAAATTTGGAATTCAGTTAAAGTTTCCTCTTTTCTTACTCAGCCTATGGAAACTAGCTCTGGTGAAATTTCAAGCCACCGAAAAGCAAAAGTTTAAAAAATTACAGCTGACGAAGTACCATGCATTTAATCGGATTTGTGTAAAGGAAGTAATGCTTATTGGAGAGAACGTGCCCTCCTGAGATGCCTGGAAAAGAAGGCGAGAACTGATGGGATTGATTACATATTAGACAACCCGTTTTACTTCGATGTGATTAAGAACGAAATTGCAGACTTTAAAATCTATATAAAGCATCAAACGAATACAGATGCCACACATTTAGTGAAACCCGTTCATTTGACTCTTCATTCCAAACACTGTCTTTTTTGGTGAATATGAAACTATACGTGCCAAAGCCACAATTTTGGGTCGACTTCTTTGATCGCGTTATCCAGGTAAAGCTAGCTTACAGTAAACTGGAAGTGGTAGATTTGCAAGCGACATTCAGGTGACTCCTTCATCGCACTCGGAAGAAAGGAAAGTTGCTATTAATGCAGTATTACCTACGGAACAGGTCACAGCGGAGACAAAAGCGCAACTGGAGCGAGAACATATAAATCCAAAACAGGTTGAGAACGCCTTTCAAACTCTCTCGGAGCGTCGTACAAGTAACAACAAAAGGAAGGCTGGAGTGCAAAGTAAAAAAGGCGAATAAAATCAAGACAAAACTTTTAAAAAGGAACAAACACGCAGATATATTCGAAATCAAATGGAGGAAAATATGTTAGTGTTCAACGAAGGGAATTAAAAGAGGGCCTCGGGTCGAAGTTGTCAGTTTTTGACTTGCCAAGTACTCAAACTAGCGTTACGGTCGTGCACTTCGATGAAATCCGCCCTCTATCGCAGGTTTCAGATGACAGCCCTTCGAGGTTAAAGATCAGCGGTCAAAATTCAATGAATTATATAGAACTTAAACACTCTCAAATTTATGTCCGATTGAAAGTAGAGAGGCCAAGTGGTACTGCTTTAACTAAAACATGAAGAGTATGCCTGGCTAACCTGTTTCTCCAAGCGCTCTATTCGTCGACAGAAGTCACTCTTCAAAAGAAAGCCACTACGAATTGCAACTGTAACCCTTACAGGGCTTATATTCAAACCTTGCTCAACTACGGTACAGATGCCGTCAATAGTCATACGAGATGCTGCTGACAGTTAAAGAATAACTGATCCCTATGAAATAATGGACTCTTCAATCGAGCTGACATGATTGCCGAACCCAAATACATCGATGTACAACGACCCATATTCCACAATTTGTTTTCCATGTCGAGGTACGGTATTCGTTAAAACAGATAGATGTCAAAGTGAAAATGTGCAAATGCCCGAATAATTTTTATCTACTGACCGGGAATGCCAATGACTATAGTGCAAATATCGAAGATATCTACATTCTGATGAAAAGGTAAGAGTCAGTCCCGCTGTCACCTACGGACACTCAAAAATCCAAAGAACGCGCTGTATCCCTACAATAAGGTCGAGGGGAATCAGTGAGCACCCCGACTAATTTGACCATCTACACCTGGGAAAATATGTTTCAAAGAAGACAGCCAAATAAGATCGTCCTTGGCTTTATGTAAAGTAGAGCTATAAGCGGCGATTACGAAACGAATTCGTTGAGAACTTTGAGAACTGCGGTATTCCACAGATTTTGGTTTAAAACGATGGTTTACCCACCGAAAGAGGTCCACTCACGATGGATTTTGATGCCATCGGAGGAACTTCAATCATGGCTACACTAAGTTGCTGGTATCTAGCAGGAAATGGCCAGAATACGGGAGCAATCTTCTGGACAGAGTGCACTACAGAAGTGGTTCCGCGGGAAATGGAGAGAAGACGGGGGCAATTGTCTGGATAGAATGCACTGACTATATCAGCGGTTCCGCGGGAAATGGAGAGAAGACTGGGGTAATCTTCTGGACAGAGTGCACTATATTTATATAAGCGGTTCCACATTACTCGGATTTCAGTTGGTAGCCAACTTCCCTCAGCACAGATAATATCTATCATTGCTTAAGATGGGCAGTAAGGCTCTCAATTACAATGTATCATTTCCTTCGACCCTGTATTACAAGAACAAACTCTGGCTGTGTTTTCGGCGAACCAGTTACCACAGGTATACGCAACAGACCATGTGAATTTATTAACAACAGCAATCAAGCGGGACAACATTGGCTCGCGTTTTTCATTTGTGACAATACAGTGGAGTATTTTGATAGTTATGGTCAGGATGCATGTGTATGTAACTCACTGTTTAATCTCTGGTTACGGCGACATGCCAAGACCCTACATGTAAACTGTCTTCGGCTCAAACTGACCATTCTAATTTATTTGCACATTTTTAGTTTACTTCTTGCACCAAAGTTTCTAAGCGAAATGTATGGAAACGATTGTTCAACCATGTACTACCAGTGCTCCTGGGGTGAATGATTAATATATAAAAGATTTATTTTTGCGTGTATACCCTCTTTGCGTAAAAAATGATTTTTGTGTATAATCAAAGTTGCAAACCTTGGTGCATTGAATATTCTTATTACATAATGTACATAATCATGGGTTTTTTTTTTTTTTTATCTAGCCTGAGTATTTCCTCGTATGTAATAGACAAAATGATCAAACTAGATAAAAAATCGGGAGTAACAAATACATGTATCCATCGATTTCTGTTTGTTGTCTAAAGTTGATTCTTTCACGTGTTATAAACTAAATACATTGACTTGGTACTTTATCGTATGTTCCATACATATATAAAACAACAAATCTTTCAAACAAAGTAATAGAAATCTGGCACACGTTTTCTGTTTTAAATATTGTAAACTAAGCTGGGTGCTTTATAGTATATTTTGTACTTAGGGCAAAACATCAAGTCTACACAAACCAGAGCTTCGGCTTGACTTGACTTGAAAATCTTCTTTCAAGACGGGAAGGGGGGAGGGAAACTACTAGCTTTTGTAGATTTGTAATATTTATTTATTTCCATAACTTTTATCTTTGTATCAAATATCGTGTATTATATAATATAATTCGTTCCGTTTATTTTCTTATATACATGTATATATTTTGCAATTCAGTCCTAGACACAAAACTCCGAAATTTGGTACTCCAGTCCCAGAACGAAAGTCATATAAAGTACCATATATATATTATTAAAGTTCATAGACAAAGTGACGAACGAAGGCTGGTGTCACTCGTTTGGCTCGTTATTCGTTTTGGTCTTTGTCCTTGGACCTTAAAGACCGTTGCATTTCCACATTTCACACGTTTGATATACATGACAGGTGTGCTACTATTACCTTTTGAGCCAGACATCTCCAACCATCTTCATGTAAAAACGTTTTTGCCCGTGAATGAAATGTTCTTTCTATGGATCATCATCCGATTTCCATCCCCAAAGAATAACTAACTCCGCAAACCTAACACATCACTTACGTTACCATAAAACAATCCTACATGAGCAAGACTACAATCGGATTTAATTAGTTGATGCAGCCACGAGGAAAAACTCGCCATTTGCTCCTTAATCAAAACGTATTCCGGATTTGCCAGTCCGTTGTCTCAGGTGTGAAAGCCTTTCATTGTGTTTCAAAAGCATTTATCTAAACTCTTCAGCTGTATCATTCGATGTTTCCAGCTTGGTGTTCTCATATTTCGGCGCCAGTCTTTGCAATTTAGTTTTAACTCGTTCATGGCAATATACTGCGGAGACGCATTTGAGTCCCAGTCTCTTTCCACTGAATTAGAATGTCTACTCATCAATCTCAGATATCACGTTTTGAAACGTCAGTTGTTGCTGCTTGGTTAATTAAACACAAAAATGGTCCATTTATGACAGAGATTCGAACTGACATCCTACACACAATCGGTGCACTATGTTTGGTAGACACCTTACAATTTCTTTCGTGAAAAACAACGGCAGATATGAATCCAACAACGTGCTTATGTCGGTTGCTTTAAGCCATTTCTTTTTTGTGGGTTTTTTCTTTTTTTCAAACATTTATATATAGTCAGTCTACGATATTGTCCGTGCATTAGTCAGAGTGAAAATTTGTTACGTTTATTTGGGCCTCATGATTCAGTTACTGTGAAAAATTGAAGTCCGCAATAGCAACACATCCATCGACAATCGTAGCCCCGTTTTTCTAATGGGTCTTTTAAAACGTAATACGAACTTGCGAGTTCCACATGGCATCAAAGACCTTGAATTTACTCCCGCTCCAAAGTAGCACATACGTCGATGATTTGCCGTGCTTCGCATCGACAGAAAAACGATCTTCAAAGCGACAACTCACTCGAGGATTATTCGATGTCATATTGCTTAACTCGTCCATCTTATGATTATATGCGTCCAGTCGCTTTTGAGCCATAGTTGCTACTCAATATCATACGAGGTTAGTTGTGTAGCTAAGCTTTTACCTTAAAGTATAGACCAACCAGCAACGAGAACGATGACCAATCGTGGCTTGTACCGTCATTTATTTTTCTGTCCTCAATATTACTGCGGCTTACCTAGGGAGCCATTTTATCGCAGCACTTGCGTTGTAATGGAGTAAAAACATTTTAAAACTCTGCACACATTTATAGATATTTGAAAACACAGACGAATTGCATTAATTGCCCACGTTTTATCCTCTCTTATTCTTTGCAAATCAACTTTATCATAATTAAACTCCTTCTTTCACAAAAAGAACCTATCTGTTAAGAAAGAAACTTATTTGCATTTATATTTCATTTTTTTCAATAGACTATATCACATGACATACGGCAGGAAACTAATTTCTGAATAGGCCGAGCTCAAATTCCATTTCTTATCAAGAGAAACTCATTTGCATTTAGATTAAAAATATTTTTTCAATAGAGTTTACAACATGACACACGACAGGATATTAAATTCTGAATTGACCGAGCTAAAATTCTATTTCTTAACAAAAGAAATCTATTTGCATTCAGATTACAAAATTATTTTTTCAATAAACCTCATACTGCGACATCTCAATACACCTGCCAACATGATTGATGAACCCCATGTTTAAACTTGCTGCCCTCCCAAATGGGGAAGGGGTCACTAAGTGTGAACAGGAAACCGGAAAAAAGGTTAATAAAACTCTTCTTCTACCACTTCTTACAAAATTTTCGAGTGTATATACTGCGTTCGAAATCCCGTAGTTATTTTTCTATGAACTAAATGTGAAGAAAAATGAAAAAAAAAGTAAAGCAGGGAAGAATTCGCAAACGTTACTCTGAACACATTGTACCTAAATACTTTTCGTCAATCATCCTAAGCCAATCGTCCAAATCTTCCTGCACAGGTTATTGCACATTCTGGAATATTAGACCCAAAACAAACTGTTGCCAGCTACATGTATCTTCCCTTTCTAAAGTGACATAGGCTATAGTCTTCGCATTCAACTGTACATTGCTGAAATTTACCCTCTTGCAGGTTAGGATTCTCGGATGACCCAGATATACTAAATTTACAATTAAGCTTAGCAACAGGGTATCCAGAAAGTAAGGTAACACTTTTGTACATTTATAAAAATCAGATAAAGAGATGAAAATAAGTATACATTTACATAAAATATGCAAGTTTTTGTAAAGTAATTTCATTCAATTTCCATAACAATATGCACTTTTATAGAGATTTCAAATCAGAACCGCCTTTTGGCCATTGACGTCATTTTAGTAATAAAAAATGTCCTTGAAACAGACGCGATGAAATTGTCGATTACTTAAGAAATAATCTTCTTTCTATCGTGGTATATCGTTCAATAAACCACAGTTGTGAGTTATGAGGCGCAATAAATAATCCACGAGGGCGATAGCCCGAGTGGGTTATTCATTGCGCCTCATAACTCACAACGTGGTTTATTGAACGATATACCACGATAGAAAGAAGATTATTTCGATTCTAACATGACCAAACCTTTATTGAAGGGAAACAAGTTCATACTTATATTTGCGCGAAGACGATGCGGATTAATTCCCTTGAATATACCACGGCTGTTCCAGTTACTAACCAAAACAAAACCCCACTGCCCTGTCGGTAAATGTAAAAAATGACATCTAATTCAGTAAAACCATGGGCCTGAAACACAACACAAGTTGTTAACCTTTCAATATTCATATATTTTCTCCTTTTCCAACGACAAAGAAGAATACATTTAGATATACTGAACATGTTGAAATTGAAAACTTGAAGTGAGGTCAAGGTCAACGCTATCGACACCGCTACGCCCTGCCTGGCGAGAAGGATGGAAAATTGAAGTACTGGACGATTATTACTGCTTTTGATATATATTGATAGTGATAGAACTATTTGAGATATTTCCGGTAAACATGTGGATATCGAGTGACTTTTCGTGTTGTAGATTTACATCAAAATTGGTCGGTGTTGAGTCTGCAATTGGATTTAAAGTGGGTGGAATAATGCTCTTTGCTGGGACTGTATTGCTTGATGAAGATGGACAGAGGGCCCTGCTCAAGCGCTCTCTCTCATCTTCACTTGGTTTAATGTATGATGCCAAACTAGCCACATTCCTGTGGCCGGTAACGGACATAATTGCTCTGCTTGAGAACCCTTGTTCGTGCAATGTGCTTGTAACACGAGCTCTGATACAGTGATTTGTGTATCTCCTGCTCAAAGATGCTTCTTGAGACATCCTGGACATAAATGAAGCTAAAGTATTCACCCCCAACGCTCTATTAGCGTACCACACTGGAGAATCTTCAGAAATTTTTTCAAGGGGCCTTTGGAAGAAAACCTCACAAGAAGGATTCAACTTGGACAGGTATTTCTCATATGATTTTACAGGACAAAATTCACCCTCATTTTCATACATCCTTGGTTCCTTAATTTCCTCCTTACAATCAATACCATGATGTGTTTTATCGGATTCGTTGTAGGTCATTGTTACATACCTACGCCCTTTAGCATCAGCTTTAGAAATAAAAGAGTGTTTGGTTAAATTTCTAAGCCCCTCTTGACCTCTTCGGCCAAACTGACTGATAATATCAAACAAAACTTTATTTTGTAAGGTATTAGGACTTTGTAGTGAGAATAGGCCTGATGAATATAATCTATGTAGATCTTCTTCACAAATTGGTTCCTTGTGGCAACGAGACCAGACAGGACCTGGTTTGAATGAAGAAACTCTCTATCTTTCATGAGATTTATATTTCGCGAGATCGGTGGAGTTGTCAGATATCGGTTCAGAGCTGCCCTCATCCCAACTAGTGCTGATTTTGAGTATTCTTTGCCCTCTTTTGTTCTTGCAGCTGAATAGAATCTTTGCAGAAGCTGGTCAAGTTCTTTGACAGGCAAGTATTCAAAGATTATGTTCACATAACCTGCTTCATTCATCCATTCTGGAAAGAGTGAGGTAAAACAAATATTTTCAGTCTTTATAGGTCAAATTTTTCAAGCTCTACCAGATATCAGATGGGGATATTGCAATAGGCATTTTCCATCTCTTCCCAAAACAAATTTGAATGTTTGAATCACATTAATTTTGTGGTCTGAAAATTCTTTCAATGTGGACAAGTCTAAAATTATGTTGTTTGGTAAAGACTTAAAATTTCATGTGCCTGAAAAGCAACAAATGTTTCTGTTTTAATATTTTACCAAAAAATCCAGGGTTTTAGTGATCAGGGAAAAAAGTCTTTTGAAAACATTGTGAGAAAAGGAGTGTAAGAAAATGAGGGAAAGCAGCATGTTAAGAAAATACGAGAAAAGTGAGTATTTATGAATATCACCTGTGGTTTTTATCCAAAGTGCTTTGTGGTAAAATGTAAGGAAAAATATGGTGTATTAATCTAGATCTATGATTGTGAAATAATATCATGGATTTTATGGATTTAAAAAATGTTCAATTGAAGGTCAAAATGTGGAAATAATTGTTATTTTAATTATGTATCATTAAAAACCCTTCAAAGTTTAGGTGCAGTTCTGTTTGTGCATGCAAAATGCACATAAACATTGAATTATACTATAAGAAAATCTTATTTAATTGACAAAAGAAAAATTTTGCAAGGACACTGAAACCTGCATGAAGAGACAACCTCTGAGACCATTTAAAGTGGCCTTAGTTTAAACATATTTATTTTACATCGATTCAGAAACAAGTTCTTACAACTTATACTAATCTCTCTCGATTCTGCTTCCTGGGAACTACACCAGTACTCGCGCCGAATGTGTGGGCCAATGAAAAATCCTAAAGTTGACACCCGCTCCCGGGTGTCGAACTCAGGACCTTTAGGTTATGAGGCCGACGCTCTACCTCACGACCACGGACACCACTAAAGTGGCCTTGCAGGATTTTAAATTGACATACTTTTGATGCCCCTACGAAAGAAGCCTTTTAAAGACAGTGTTTGAAAGAGAGAAAATGCTGGTAACCAGTATTTTCTCCTTTTTCCACTATGTTTTCTATCCTTCCCAAAAGAAATTTCAATTTTTGAGTTACATTTATTTTGTTGTCTGCAACTGCATTCAATTTGGACCAGCCTAGAATTTTGTTGTTTGGTAAAGAGAGAAGGGGGTTTCTTGATCCCCTCACAACAGAATAAAAGAAGCCAAAGATTTAGGTTTAGATTTAGAAAACAAGGGGGCTCAGTTCTAAGAAAGGGGAAGGAATATCTCAGGTTTTATTTTTGTAGTGCTAAATGTGCTTTCAATGAGTTTTTTTTTCTCTTTTATTGTAATGAAAATTCACTTATTCATACTTTTCTGGTACTATGCAAGACTCTGGAGTGTCTTCCTTAAGGACACTTCCACATGCTGTATCATGGAAACAGTTTTTCACTTTTAGCCCAGCTTTGACTTAAGACTTATGGATGTAATAATTTACTCATGTCTATATTAGGGGAGGAGGTTGTATTCACATTTTTCTAACCTTGGAGTAATTTTTTGGCCCATTTTGTTTGTTTGTTTGTTGATGGCTCTGTATTTTGAGCCCTCAGATAATCGACATTCTCCAAAGTGCAAGATTTAAACCTTTCTTTTGTCTTTACTTCAGGTAATTCATTCAGGAGGAGAGGAGGAAGAGTTTGCATTTGGATAGTGTCACTTTCAAATGACTCATTAAACAATCTGTCCATTTCTTCAGATGACATTGAAGCTAGCTCATCAAGAAAAAAATTAATATCATCATATGAACTAGATGAAATTTCCGTGACTTCAAAGTTGTATTTTCGAACAATCTGTCCTGTCTCAAAAGACTGTAGGACGCACTTCTCAACAATGCCTTCGTGGACATAGTTTATTACTCTCCAGTGGCCAGTTTCCCCTCGGACAGAGCAACGGGTGCCGATTTTCGGCATGTACGGAACATTTTTGCGATCCATTGTACCAGAAACTATTTGCAGACGACGTACTACGATTTGTTTACGTCACGTGACTTTCATTGATAAATAACGGAGGGCGTAAAATTTAACAGCCACTCGTGCGACCTACTTTTAGTAGAATGACGTAGATTTTACCACGCTTTCGATGCACTATATTTATAGAGCCGAATTCACGTGTCATGTTAGAATTTTGGACACATTCAAATATCAATCATATTGATTTCACTTGAAGGATTTTTCACATGGTCTCTGCGTTGTCTTGATTGGGACGGTAGACCCTTGACTTAAACACACTGCGAAGGAAGAAGTAACGCAGTTTGTAAATGGGACTGTGTGCAGTCCACGATATTCAGCAATTCTTTACCTCCGGATATCGTTTTGATATTACTCTATCGCCGAACGTATTATGTATAAGACTGTCACAGATTGGATGTGTGTGCAGTAGCACTATCGGGAATACACGATACATTAATTAACGTAACGCCAATTAGCGCGTTCCGCGCCAAATGGTAGTTAAATGTGACGTCACTTCTGTCCGTTAAGAAAAACAATAATAAAAGGATACGAACCTACAACGCGTAGTACGTCTCGTCTATTTCTCACACAACATTTTTTGGTGCGTGACCAATCGAGTATCGAAGTTCAAAGTGTACAGAGCCGGAGAGACAAACTTACACCGAGACACGTCGACTAAATCCTACAGCCTCGGAATTTATTCCACCCCCAAGAGATGATCTCATCCCCACTGTGAGTATTTCTTCTCATTCCACACAGTTTCACCGCTTACCTAAGCTGACACTTCAGTCGTTTAATGGTGACATCCTACAATGGCAGACATTCTGGGATTCTTTTGAATCTTCTATACATCTGAATATGAATTTAACTGATGTTCAAAAGTTCAACTACCTTAAATCACAATTAGAAGGCGTCGCCGCATCAACTATAGAGGGATTTGCGTTAACAAATGCAAATTACGGTAGAGCAATTGAGCTTTTACGAGAGAGATTTGGTCAAATTCATAAAATCACGAACGCCTACATGCAAGCTTTTCTGCAGATTCCTGCTCCAAACAACACATTCCCAAGTCTTAGAAACTACTACGATAGGCTCGAGACATACATTCGTGGGTTAGAGTCATTAGGAGAATTTCAAGATTCTTACGGTAAATTGCTGGTGCCGATTATTCTAAACAAACTCCCACAAGAGGTCCGCCGAAATCTAGCACGTGAGAATGGGAGTGACAATTGGTTGTTAGGGGAC
This sequence comes from Tridacna crocea, assembly GCA_943736015.1. Classification (NCBI taxonomy): domain Eukaryota; kingdom Metazoa; phylum Mollusca; class Bivalvia; order Cardiida; family Cardiidae; genus Tridacna; species Tridacna crocea. Next base: position 18,354,359 of record OX031063.1, on the reverse strand, counting down.
CTACGATCGGCAATACGCAAGGAAATTACAATATTAGAGGCTAGTCAACCAACCGAAAATTTCCCAGGGATAACTGCATCATTTCTGGCCGAAAATAAAGAAAAATCTCACACACGTGCGCAACACAAACCGCGTTATAGTAGCCAAACGGACATCAAGTTATGTGTTTATTGCGATGAGCCACACAAACCTGTGAACTGTACAAAGTTAAAAACCACCGAAGAACGCACTGAACTTGTGAAAAAGAAACGCCTGTGTTTTAACTGCCTGGTGCAGCCTGTTACTATGCGAGCCGCTTCATTTTGAACTTTATCCATTTGATCTTTCAGACCCTGAGAAAAGTTGTCCCATACAACATTACCATATTGAAGAATAGGCCTGATAAATGAAAAGTAAATAGTTTGAAAAGAAAGACGATCGAGACGCGTTTTAAGATGCCGCATGATACCAATCCTTTTACAGGTCTTTTCAATAGATTTACGAACGTGAATGTCCCAAGAACCGTCATTGGAGAGAAAGATTCCCAAATGTTTATGACCGTTAACAGACGGTATTTCTATATTTGACATAAACAGATCTGGGTGATTCGGCTTGGAACTTTTACGAGAAATTACTAAAGATTCAGACTTGGATGGATTAAACTTGACCAACCACTTCTGAGCCCACTGATTAATTTTGTCGATATCTGATTGTAAAACTCTTCCTACAATCATTGATAAGCTGGTATCGTCTGCAAACAGGTTAATATTAGCCTGAATACCATCTACTATACCACTGACGTAAACGAAAAATAAGAGAGGTCCGAGTATAGAACCTTGGGGGACACCGGCTTGTACACGACTTAAAGTTGAGACACCGCCAGGCAAAATAACCCTTTGATAACAAGCAGAAAGGTAACTGGAAAACCAAGATAATAACTTCCCACAAATCCCTGCTCGCTTAAGCTTAAAGAGTAAACCGTCATGCCAAACTTTGTCAAATGCTTTACTTATATCGAAAAATAAAACTCTGAATTCCAAACTATCATCCAAAGCTTTACAAATGTGGTTAAAGAGACAAGCTACTTCGTTAACAGATGAGTCACCTGGCATAAAACCAGATTGCCAAGGTGTAAAGAAATCGATGTCCTTTAGATAGTTGTAAATATGTTTAAATATAATTCCTTCTAAAACCTTTTCAATATTACTCAACAGTGAAACGGGCCTGGAAGGAAGGGATGCATCACCTGATTTATATATTGGACACACATTGGATATTTTCCATGATGATGGAACAGAACTTGTATTTAAAGACTGATTAAATAGATCACACAGGTAAGATGCTAGCTGACCAGCAGCCTCGATAAGAATTCCATTATTTATGCCGTCAGGTCCAGATGCCTTACCAAGCTTAAGTGTTTTGAGAACATCTAGTACTTCAGACGGCGTGACATTGATAGAATCTAAAGAATTGTCTGTAAATTCCTGATTTTCAACTGGAATTAAAGTTAAGGAATCGTCTATGCACGACTGGTTGGCAAAGTATGAATTAAGTAAGTTTGCTTTCTCGTCCTCTTTGATAATCATAGAGTCATTGGAAGTATCATACAAAGGAGGGATAGATGTTGACGAATGAGAACACATGAGCGACTTTAGAGTTTTCCACCAACCACGCGTGGACAGAGTTCCAGATTTTAGTTTGTGAAGCCAACCGTTCGAAATATTGTGCTTCATTTTGTCGGATCAATGCAATGATTTCATTTTTAGCCGACCTAAAATTTGATCGGTGGCTGATATCGTATGACTTCTTTGCTCTTCTATGTAATCTTTTACGGCGACGTATTTTCTTTTTAATCTCACAGATCAACCACGGAGGTTCTTTGGGGTTGGCATAAACTTTTTTGCTGTGGATGAACTTAAACGCGTTTTCAGTAATGACATCCGCTAAACTGTCAGCATAAATGTTAATATTAGAACTGTATACAGAGCTCCGATCAAAAATTGCGAAGTTATGTCTGAGCTGATTATAATTACCTTGGTCATACTTCCAAATTGTTCGCTGTATATTCTTAACCTTGGGTTTAAGAAAATTAAAGACACCAAAGACAGGACAGTGATACCGTATAGTAAGATCCAGACGCCCGTTGTTAATATTGAGTCTTTATTTGTAACAAAAAGAAGATCAATTATAGAGTGAGAATTTTCTGTAAAATGTGTTGGTTCGTCAATACATTCATTCATATGAAATTGGTTACTTTCCGAAACTGGGTTTGATTCATTTTGTTTAAGTTAAAGTCCCCTGTAATAATAACATCAGAGATATTTGAATCAATAGCAAGACCAATAGAGTCCCCTATCAGTGAGGTGTAGACTGAATCAGAGGTTGGTGGTCTATAGAATACTCCATACAGGACATTCTTTTTATTACTAGACTTAATCTGAAACCAAATACATTCAAGACGATTAAGATCGAGATCGTGCCTTCGGATGACATATAGAATAACTCCTCCGTATCTATTGTCAGCTCGATCTTTGCGTTCGGGTGGATGGAAAGACGGAAAAAGTAAATCATTTGAATAAACTTCATTATGTAACCAAGTCTCAGAAAAAGACACAATATCAAAATATGATAACTCAGCAATCAAAGTATCAAGCATATTTGCTATACTTTGGACATTATAATGGATAGTTGGGAGATGATTAGGAAGGCTGAGAAAATTGTACAGATCAAATGAACTAGAACAACTATCTGAGCTCTCGCAAGGTGGTGGACCAGGATTCGGATGGACATCGCCTGATTTTAATATCAAAATTATAATCACGATTGACAAAGGCAACAAACAAGAATGTATTATGTATCCCGTCAAAGTTTCTGACTGTTTAATGTTTGTGAAAACTGAGTATGAAAGAACATTACTACCTAATAATGGGAATAGAAAAAATAGCGTAATAGTCATGTGGAAGTGAAGATGTGAACAGTGTGTTGGCTGGCTACAAGTAAACCTTTGAAAACTACATTGTATCATGTTACCGCACATACTAGGTACAGGAACAGCATGCAGCCATACAACACATGTCCAGATCCACGTTTCTTACACGCTCCCACAGATACACTATCTATTAATTCAACAATTATCACCAGACACTCCACACCAATGAAAAGAAAAAATGAAGATGTACAAGAAAAAAAGATACAGCTGATAAATGTAGGAAAATGGAAAAACACACAAAACATAATCTGTAAAACAAACTAGAATGGTCTAATTCAGAACACAGTTTATGAGTTGGTTACAAGTATGCAGACAATCGATATCTATGAACGAGATTATCAATGTTCTAGAGGAAATATAACTTCATCATTATATGTACTTGCTTGAAAATATTGAAACACCCCAGGGTTGTTATTACTGTAAAGCAAGGACTAAACATTTTTCATGAACTGTGTAACTTGTAACATTCAACTGTGAACAGTTCTCAACAGAAACTTTACCTTTGATTTTCTCTAGTCATATCGTGTACAGTTCATATTTTCCATTTCTGTGATCTAAGGGTGTTTATGGCAACTAACCATTGATTAAGTGAGTAAATTGGCTCAGTCCAAATAAACAGCCAGTCTACACATGAAATAAATGGTAGTTCCTTTCGTTCTAGTAGGTCCTTTCCAGAGTTGAATGTGGTAAATCCAAGCTACACTGTAAATGACCTTCACTCTGTCAACGTGACTTGTTTGCTTGCATATACTGCACTAGATCGTATCAAACCTAGCATGTATGTTCATAATGTTGTTTTTGTGTAAATTATGTCACATTAGCTTTATCCTAGCAAGGCTATCACACTTATCCCTGAATATTTCGCACGTTTTAGCGATTGAAAACATTGTACAGATTCCAAAACTAGCCATAGTCAGCCATCTTTAAACTTTGCATGGTGGGATAGTTACGCTTCGAGAAGGTGATGACATCACTTCGGCGGCAAGTTTAAATATCCTGCTATACAGTTTTACTTGTTAGGTACACATAGCTACTGCATTTATCCCTTTTATTTTGCCTTAAACTTTGGTGGTGTTAACTTTCACACGAGATCACGGCCATTTCTCACAACCTTTCTACCCGCTTTGGGTAGACGTTTTTTACCAGGTTTTGGTAGCGACCCGATTTCGGTAGCAAGCTTTCCGCCAGATATTGGTAGCTTCTACCAAAACTGGGTAGTTCTACCATTTTTGGGCCAGTGGCTTGTCTGGAGACTATAAAAGCGACGTGATTTTGCGTGTTCGAGGATTCCTTTCGCTTGAGCTTGTAGAACTCGGTCACGTCATTTGCACCAGAACTATTTTGACTTTGTTTGAGGAATTTTAACAGTAACATTTCTAGATTGCCGGTTCGTCACGTATTATAAATCTGTCTAATTTTTATATCAAACTCTGTGATCAAAACGAAAACTAGATCTGGGTCTACTTATTGAAATTGCCAGAGCATAATTATATTTTTAACTCGAGTCTCATCTATTGTTAGCTGTTTATTGATAATTATTCCCACTGAATATTGTCGCTTTATACTTTGAATTAAATTCAGAATACACCACATAGCTGTATTACGTTAAAACACAACTCGGTGTCTTGGGTCATTTCTACTCCCAGTTACTACATTAAACCAGATCGTAACACATTTCTTGGTGGCAGAGGTGGGATCTGTTATAAAATAAACAGGTCCAAATATACGAACAGTCTCCGACACTACAGTTTTAAAGTCTTAACATTTATTAATCTATCAAGGGCATAAGCGATAATAAGTTATCGAAGATGAGTAGTCCGATCCCAGTTGATAGCTCAGGGGAGATAAGTTTTCGCATTAGATCTGATAATCAGCAGATTACAGAGGAAGAGCAGGATATCTGTACCATGAATACATTCGATAGTTTATCAAGCCCGTCGCCGGCAGAGGTAGAGAGTCATAACCATTTAAGGAATCAGGGAAACATTGTGGAGAAAGAAACAATGCAGGATCAAATACAAGCATTGCGTCTCTTTTACAAGACGTAGTCCGGGATCTTAAGTCGATAAAAGCCCTGAGCGGCCGAGAACCGGGACAGCAAGCAAACGGCTACATGTATGTCAGTAGAGGCCAGATCAATGAGCGTTTAGGCTGTACAGACAGTATTGGGGTTCGGGAGAGTTCTACGGTTTTACAGTTAGCCGACACACGGCCGTGCAGTAGAAACGCACTGGAAAATAACGGGATAAATCGTACGAATCCGGCAAATCGTGTAAGTGAGACTGACTGTCTCAGTGCTCCTGACCAGTCAGGTTATTTTTCAAGTCACAGACAGTTCCAGTGTTTGAGCGGGAACGACAGTAATTTAGCAGAAGACAGTCACAGGCCATGCCGAGAGCCTAGTTACAGAGACGACTCCGGGTTCGAAGTCAACTACCATCAGTCGCTGGATCAGAGATTTCAAGAGCCAAGGCTAGGAAGTGGGTCTCTTGGTGTTGGCTACAGCGGTAACAGAAGTGCCAATAATAGTATGGGTGTCATGGTAGGAAGTACGGCTGGGCCGACCTGCAGGAGCTACCCATCTTGCCGCCAGACCCAGCGGACCAGATTTGAAGCAAACTCAGGGGCGTATGGCAATGTGCAACGCCAGCCCATCAAAATGTGTCCATTTAATGGAAACAATAATTGGCCAACGTGGGTAGCGCAGTTCGAGGCCTTAGCTCGACGTTATGGCTGGACGGAGAGTGATATGTTAGATCAGTTGCTTCCAAGAATAGAGGGGACAGCAGCGCAATTTGTATTCACTCAACTGCCGGGAGAAGTGCTCGACAATTACCGCGAATTGAAATACGAACTAGATACTCGCTATAGAAGCATAGAAACGTCTAGATCGTATGCTGCAAATTTTAGCCGTCGCTCGCAGAGGCAAGATAAGAGCCTGGAGGAGTATGCTGCAGAACTCAAGCGTTTGTACGACAAGGCCCATGGTTATCGAAGCAAGAGAGCGAGAGATGAGGATCTAGTGCAAAGATTTCTCGATGGTCTAATCGACGAGGACCTCAGGTTCGCGGTAGAGTTCAATAAAGAACCAGTCAATATCGACGAGGCTGTTTATTATGCAGTGAATTACGGACAGATAAAGAACTTAGGCAAAGGAGAAAGAAGAGGGCGTTTTCAAGCCAGATGGGCTGCAGAACCGGAGCTGACAGAAAATAGGACCTATGACAAATCAAGACAACAACAATCAAAAAGAAGTACAGAGCAAAACTGCGGGTCAGACAGCAGCAGGCTATTGCAGGAACTAATTATTAGAGTTGACAAGCTGGAGGGAAGGCGTCAAAATATGAGAGACAGGAGAAAGAGAGACAGAGAAAAGGAAGAGTGCTATAGCTGCCATCAGCTTGGACATTATGCTAGGGACTGCCCAGGCAGATTTTCTCAAGAAGGCAAAAACAAAGAAGAAAGAAGCAAGCCTTTAAACATGAAAGGACCTGCTCTTGCGGCCAAAGAGAGGTCCCAGTAGTAATCGTCCACGGCCAGTCACCTGAAAGAGAAACTAAGAAGTCAGCAGAACAACCGCTAGAAAAGAAGTCAATAAATTGCCAGCCAAGGAGGGGACTTTCTGACGGGATTTATGTGAGGGGCACTGCTAATGGGGAACCAGTAGTCTACACGGCGGACACTGGGGCGTCAAGGACGATTATCTCCACTAGAGTGTATAATAAAATCTCGGAAGCGAGTCGCCCTAAACTTGATCACTCTGCATGTATTGTGGGTGCAGGAGGTGCCCCAATTAAGGGGGTGGGAAAGGCTGTGTTCAATATTTCTCTAGGGCCTTTAGAGTTACAACAAGAAGTGTTTGTCGCCGACATTGAGGACGAGGCTCTGTTGGGATATGACATTCTTAGGGGAAGTAACCGTGGGCCGGCTGATATCTTGCTCTCGGAAAACAGGATTGAGCTTGGGGGAGTAGATATCCCGACCTTCCCGATAGGCTGTGGTAAACCTACTAGAAGAGTTGTTGTGGCTGACGATATCAGGTTGCCAGGTCAAGCAGAAGCTGTTGTTAGTGTCTTTCTTGAGAGGTTCGAAGAAGACGATTACCAGTCTGCAGACTTCATTGTGGAACCGACTGACCACTTTAAGGAAAGCTATCCGCTGCAGATGGCATGTACATTGGTCAACGCAAATCAGGGACCTACATGCAAAATTGGTATTCTAAACCCATTCCCTTCTGAGGTAACGCTGAAGCAGGATGCTGAGATTGGCAAGGCGGAAAAAATTGAGCGTGTGGTTAGCATGATAACCGCAGCGGAGCACGAACATGAGACACATAGTTTTGAGTGTTTGCGAAGAGTACAGCTGAATACTTGTGTAGATGATGAAACCGTGGGACCGCTTGAAAACCTTGCTAGCGAGAGCGATGTACCGGTGCACCTAAAAGGGTGGTTTGAGAAATCCACCATGGACAGAACACGTTACGAAAGACAGGTTATTACTGGTTTATTGGTGAAATATCAGGACGTTTTTTCCAGATCAGATTGGGACATCGGACTGACTGACCTTGCAGAACACAGTATCAATACCGGTGATGCCCCGCCAATAAAGCAGATGCCGAGACGAGTGCCATTAGCTCATGCAGAGGAGGAGAAAAAGGCAATAGAGGACCTGTTAAAAAAAGGAGTAATCCGAAAGAGTACGTCACCCTGGGCATCCCCTATTGTTCTTGTGAAAAAGAAATCAGGAGCAATAAGGCCGTGCGTCGATTACCGGAAGGTGAATGCTCTGGTCAGGCCCGATGGTTTTCCCCTTCCACGAGTCCAGGATTGCTTGGATGCCGTCGCCGGAGCAATACTATTTAGCAGTTTTGACCTCACAAGTGGGTATTTTCAAATCCCACTGAAGAAGGAGGATATTCCCAAGAGCGCATTCTGCTGTAAATTCGGACATTATGAAATGACTCGCATGCCTTTTGGCCTCAATAATGCAGCCAGCACGTTTCAGCGAACTATGGAAATCGCACTCCAAGGGCTGCAGTGGGAGACTTGCTTGGTATATATTGACGACATCATCGTCTATGGGTCAGACCTCAATCAGCACGTAAAGCGAGTGGAGCAGGTGCTTGAACGCATTAAAGCGGCTGGGTTAAAACTGAAACCAGAGAAGTGTCATATGCTACGGACTAAAGTCGTATTCCTAGGTCATGTTGTTTCAAAGGACGGTGTCCTACCAGACCCCACAAATGTGATGAAGATTGCAGATTGGCCCCGGCCGACTACTCAAAAGCAGGTCAAACAGTTTGTGGCAACAGGTTCCTTTTACCGGCGTTTTGTGCGAGACTTTGCAAAGATAGTCCGGCCATTGATTAACTTGACAAAGAAAGATGTTCCCTTCCATTGGTCTGAGGATTGTGAGAGTGCCTTTAATCAGTTGAAAAAGATCCTTATGGGTCCCGAAATTATGAGATATCCATTAGATAAGGGTGGCACATTTCTTCTTAATACAGACGCATCGGGGACAGGGATAGGAGCAGTCCTTTCTCAAATGCAGGCAGGTAGGGAGCGAGTGATAGCTTACGCCAGTCGAGGTATGAGCAAAGCAGAAAGAAATTACTGTGTTACTGAACAGGAGTTGCTGGCCGTGGTTTTCTTTATCCAATACTTTAGGCAGTACCTGTTAGGCCGAAAGTTTGTGGTGCAAAGTGACCACCAAGCCCTTATATGGCTTTTCAGACTAAAGGAACCTAGTGGCAAGATCGCTAGGTGGATAGAGATACTAGCCCCCTATGACTTTGAAATACAATACCGTCCTGGCTATAAGATGGCTCATGCAGACGCTCTGTCAAGATGTGCCTCGCCGAAAGATTGCAAATGTAGTGAAGTGGATACTAGTGAGCCATTGAAATGTGGTCCATGTGCCAAATGTTTGAGAAGAGCAGAGATGATGGCTTTACAGCTACCAAAGCCGAGTGAAAGCTCTGTTTTAGTTGATAGGCAGGTGCAGCAGCCAGCTGCTGTTGGAACTTCCACTGTTAGGGCAATAACCAACCAGGGAACAGAGATTGATGCGCCTAGTACATCTAAGGCAGTGTGTCCCGATAGGACTGGGGACTGGTGTTGGTCTATGCCATCCCAGGAACTTGTCAACAGTCAACTGAAGGACCCGGACATAGCACCAATTCTCTCGGCTAAACGTGAAGGGCGTAGGCCGAGTCTTGACGACATGGAGTCTAAAAGCCCAGCATGCCGTCATTATTGGATAGTGTGGGACAATCTTATTTTGAAGGAAGGAGTGCTTTGCAAGATATATCAGAAGCTTAATGGTACAGGGAACTTCGACCAGCTAGTCCTACCACGAAGTCTTTGGAAAGAGGTACTGAGCCAAATGCATAGTGGCGCTTTATCAGGTCATTTTAGTGTGAGGAAAACAAAAGAAAAGATCTCCCAGAGATACTACTGGTATAACCTAAAACAAGAAGTAAAAGATTTTATTAGGAATTGTGCTTCAGACAAGCCCCCACCTGGTAACCCAAAGGCCCCCATGGGACACTTGAAGAGCGGTGCTCCCTGGGATACTCTAGCTTTAGATTATTTGGGCCCTTTTCCACAAACCAAGAAAGGTAATCGGTACATATTAGTGATGACAGACACATTCACTAAGTATGTAGCAGCGATACCAGTCCCTAACCAGAAAGCAGAAGACTGCGCAAGGGTTGTGGTCAACGACTTCGTGTCAAGATGGGGAACTCCCTTGAAGATTCATAGCGATCAAGGAACCGCTTTTGAGAGTAGAGTTTTCAACGAAATGTGTCGACTTCTGTCTGTGCGGAAAACTCGTACCAGTCCAAGAAACCCACGTGGTAATGGCCAGACGGAAAGGTTCAACAGGACCCTGCTAAAACTGATGCGTGCTTACCTGTCAGGTGAACAGGAGGATTGGGACCAGAATCTTGGGTGTCTTACCGGAGCATACAGGGCTACACCAAACGAATCCACCAACTTAAGCCCCAACCTGTTGAGCTTGGGTAGGGAGATACGTTTGCCTGTTGATGTTGTCTATGGTCACAAGGAGGGTACCAGCCATGCAGATGTCCCGGGTTTCTGTGACTATATCGAAGATCTGAGAGATCGCATGCTACACGCTCACGAAGTTGCTCGTAAATACCTCTGTTCAAATGCAAAACGCAGCAAAGCTATGTATGATACAAGGGTGGTCTTAAGCAATTACTCGCCTGGAGATCTTGTATGGTACCTTCATGAAACCAGAAAGGTGGGCATATGCCCAAAACTTGAGAAACGATACGACGGACCATTTGTTGTGAAACGCAAGCTTTCAGAGTTGAACTTTGAGCTCCAATTCGATAAGGAAGGGACATATAAGGTCGTCCACCACAATAAGCTAAAACCTTATGAGGGAGAAAGCCCTCCAAAATGGACGGTTGCTGTATCCAAGCGCATAAAGAGACTGCTTTAAGTGTAGAGGGCGGAATAGTGCTTAAAAATTAACGAATGCCGAAACCCGACTTTTGTTTTGAGATGTTTACTCAATGTTATTTTGTGATTTGTGAATTGAATTTGTATGTAGGATTGATATGGTTACCTGTTTCAGTGAAAACGCACAAGCGTTTGTCATTAACTCTTATGGACTTACTCAGTTTTTCATATAAGGTTGTAGTAACTGGAAATAGAAAACAAGACGTCGAGTTTAGATTAATAATAACAAGTGGTGTTTGCGAAGAATAATGATCAGCAGTAACCAATAAATTAATCAGTGCAAAAGCACACCTGCATTAATTAACTCTGCATTTTTAATAGATCAAAAAGAAAATAACGTACCTTGGTAATCTGTAGCAGTGAGGTCTCTTCGAGATCTAGCAGTCGTCATACCTTAAATCTAATCACATCATGAGAACTCTAGAAGTGAAGGCGCACTTACCTGATAAGTCAGAGAGACCTAGTCTTGAGAAGTCATGCAAACCATGCAAGATAAAGTACAACGATAAGAAACCTCACTGATTTGGTGTTAATATGGTTTCATTGATAACAGATTCTTTTGAGGCTTCTTGCTTATATATTTCAGAAAGATGCTTGCTAAAAAAACTGCTGAGAAACACAGGAGGTACAAGTGTAAGCTGTGTGGAAAAGAGGACCGGAAGGGCAGAATCCTGGGCCATGTCCTGAAGTACCACATTCCAATGGATAGAGTCCCCTTTTCCTGTAGTTTGTGCAACTTCCGTTGCACTGACAAAGCGACCCTCGTTGGCCACATCAACCAGTACCAACGTCATCGGGAAGAAGCTGCCAAGTTGGGTGTGTCAAACCTTTCGCAGATCTTGAACAGATCATCAAACCCAATAGATGCATCCACCTTGATCTCTGTGGTGGATTCCAGCTACCCTACAGTAGATTTGGATGGTCTTGATCTCAGCATCTTCGAGGCACCGGAACCAGTGGAGCCATCTCTTCCTGACTGGCTTGAAGGCTTCGAACTTCCAGTTGTGTCGACAGCAGAAGCCCAAGTGCCAACCGTTCCAGAAAGTTGGGGATCTACGACGATGAGTGTCTTGCCGAAAGGTCCAGTTAAGACCACTCCTTTGCTGTTGGGGTCACCCTTGAATTTTGGCTACTCGTTGCAGAGACACTCCTCCAACATCTGTGTACCAGTCATCACATGTACTACTCCAGTTTCAACCAAACCTAGGACGCCAGCTATGCCAGCCACGACTTCTCTAGCGGCTTTGGAAACACCTCAGTTAGGGGTACCATCTATGCCTCAGTTCCAGACCCCCATACAGGGACCTGCCTCGGTGCTTCACCCACAAGGAGCCGTAGCATGTCAAAAGGATTTGAATCCCAAGGCCAGTGTAACAGCTAGCTTGGCCACTGTTCCAGCACCTGCCACATCGACACCCTCTGTAGTCCAAAGTTCAGCGGCCACACCTTTGCAAGATGAAAGGTACCTTGTTTTTGATAGCCCTTTGGACCAGTCCTATGTTTCGGACCCGCTGTACTTGGAAGGTCAGACGGTAGAACAGCAAATGTCGATTGGAAGCAAGAACAACTCGCAGACAGTGGGAAAGACCGCACCTGTAATGCCTCCTATTAGGTGTTCTTCACCACCAGCACGTCGTGACAGCCAAGCAGGGGCACAAGACCGACAAGAAAAGTTGCTTTCAGACATACTTCGGGCGATTGAATCGAATGGGAAAGAACTTCATGGAGTGAACCGGAATATGCGAGCCATTAGGGATGACATTTTCGGCTTACAAATGGCTATACTTTCCCTTGAGAGGACCTGCACCCGTGCATTTGCCCGTCCCAGTCCAGGGAGCGCCCCCAGGAGGAGGTCACGCACACCAGTTTTCCAACCCAATACGAGTAGGAAGAGGAGTTCATCAGGGAAAGACAATGTGAAGAGTGTAGTGAAAAAGGTCAAAGGAGACAAAAAGTAATTCCAAAGTATTTCATGTTTTAACCTTACCTGCTTTTTTCACTCTTGATCAACTTCTGGACCTGCTGTCTTGTGAGTGCCCCCGTTGTCCTTTTGCAGCAAGACAAGCTATGCATGGGGCAAGTCGCTTACCTTGGCGAAAAAGGTAGGCCCATTTTGAGCCTGTCTATGGCAGGAGGGCACAGAATGGGTAACTGGGTAACTGGAACTAGTCATACTTACATCTTTGTTGAGTCATCTTTAGCTACATCAGCAGAGGCAGCGTTTTCGGAACTTTACAGATTTTAGTGATAAACTGTTATCAAAGTGAATTAATCAAAGTGATTAACTTTTAAAAATTAGTGTTTTAAGTCTTTATCTCTGTTGTTTACACGTGAGCAATAATTGATTAACTCTTAAAACTTTAGTGTTTTAAGTCTTTATGTCTGTTATTAACAGGTGATCAGTAATTTTGTAATATGCCGAATCTTTTACCATAGAATGTATTAACCCTTAAGGTCTTAAAGGTTTAATTAACTAGTAACTTTTTATTAAGTGGCAACAGGAGTTTAGCCACTAGTCGGAGGGGGTAGTGAAACACCCCAGGGTTGTTATTACTGTAAAGCAAGGGCTAAACATTTTTCATGAACTGTGTAACTTGTAACATTCAACTGTGAACAGTTCTCAACAGAAACTTTACTTTTGATTTTCTCTAGTCATTTCGTGTACAGTTCATATTTTCCATTTCTGTGATCTAAGGGTGTTTATGGCAACTAACCATTGATTAAGTGAGTAAATTGGCTCAGTCCAAATAAACAGCCAGTCTACACATGAAATAAATGGTAGTTCCTTTCGTTCTAGTAGGTCCTTTCCAGAGTTGAATGTGGTAAATCCAAGCTACACTGTAAATGACCTTCACTCTGTCAACGTGACTTGTTTGCTTGCATATACTGCACTAGATCGTATCAATCCTAGCATGTATGTTCATAATGTTGTTTTTGTGTAAATTATGTCACTTTAGCTTTATCCTAGCAAGGCTATCACACTTATCCCTGAATATTTCGCACGTTTTAGCGATTGAAAACATTGTACAGATTCCAAAACTAGCCATAGTCAGCCATCTTCAAACTTTGCATGGGGGGATAGTTACGCTTCGAGAAGGTGATGACATCACTTCGGCGACAAGTTTAAATATCCTGCTATACAGTTTTACTTGTTAGGTACACATAGCTACTGCATTTATCCCTTTTATTTTGCTTTAAACTTTGGTGGTGTTAACTTTCACACGGGATCACGGCCATTTTCTCACAACCTTTCTACCCGCTTTGGGTAGACGTTTTTTACTAGTTTTTGGTAGCGACCCGATTTCGGTAGCAAGCTTTCCGCCAGATATTGGTAGCTTCTACCAAAACTGGGTAGTTCTACCATTTTTGGGCCAGTGGCTTGTCTGGAGACTATAAAAGCGACGTGATTTTGCGTGTTCGAGGATTCCTTTCGCTTGAGCTTGTAGAACTCGGTCACATCATTTGCACCAGAACTATTTTGACTTTGTTTGAGGAATTTTAACAGTAACATTTCTAGATTGCCGGTTCGTTACGTATTATAAATCTGTCTAATTTTTATATCAAACTCTGTGATCAAAACGAAAACTAGATCTAGGTCTACTTATTGAAATTGCCAGAACATATATTTTTAACTCAAGTCTCATCTATTGTTAGCTGTTTATTGATAATTATTCCCACTGAATATTGTCGCTTTATACTTTGAATTAAATTCAGAATACACCACATAGCTGTATTACGTTAAAACACAACTCGGTGTCTTGGGTCATTTCTACTCCCAGTTACTACATTAAACCAGTTCGTAACAATATTATTACATGTTTTATATTAATATGACCATTTGTCTGCAATATAACGCACAGAAGGTAAACGATATAAATCTGTCATTCAGTAAAAGATGTAAAATATACACACAATGGTAGGCAAAGCAATTTTTATCTAATTTGATACCGCTCATGATTCTACTCTTTTCAGAATTTTTAATTTCTTAATACATATATAATTATTCTGACAGAGTGAAAAAGTAAAATGAGTCAGAAATTTATCAGTGAGCCATAATATAACTGTGTTATACTTCGGCAACCTGTTGTTTTAAACGTCAGCTAGACGACTCGGATTGAAAACAGCAAAATACAGACATTAATTAATACGGAACATTACCCAAAATCAAAGTAGCAAGCAAAGAGGGCAGAAGCGGACCTTTAAGTATAATTCATAACGGGTTGACTTTGTAGACAGGCAATGAGCTAATGAAATAGTATCAAATCAGCTTTTCAGATGACATATATTTCCAAATAGACTGAAAGAATAGATCGAATACATACCAAACCTAACCAAGCTTACAGACAAACAGACGGACGGACGGATGGACAATGTTCTCGTAATACACACAAACAAAGCCATGGTAATTGGTAATCAGTGTAATAACTAGACAAAATAACATGATAAATCAACTGATCAATCGATAAACATGCAGATAGACTGATGGAATAGGTCAAATACATATCAAAACTATTAACCCAGCCTGACAGACAGACTGGCAGGCAGACAGACTGACAGATGGTCAGACGAACGGACGGACAGACAGTCAATCAGATAAACAGTCAGACGATTAATGTTCTCAAAATACACACAATCAAGGCCATGGTAACAGTTGAAAGCTAACTATGAAAAAAAGAAAGATAAATCAAAGTACTGCTAGTTCGAGTTTAAAAAGACATCACAAAAGTAATCTACGATCGAAGATCGGAATGACTGATCTGCACAATCCGATTTCGATTAACACTTATCTAATAAATAATATGGCCAAACCACCCAAAGGTTACTTAGAATAAATGCTTCTAAAGGTAACATAATAGTGTAGATCCAAAATCAGACTAAACGCTACGCACAACTCAATTTCGATATATGTACTATCCGAAAAATTCAGTTTTCTTGCGATAGATACAAAACCAAGCCATGGTAAGCGATCTAAGAATTAGCTAATATCACAGTTGCTAGTCAACAGTCTATAAGTACTTTTGCCGCACAATGCCGACTGTTAACGGCACTGGAAAAGACGCCTTCTGATTACATTATGATAACATTGAGGGAGAAGGAAAAAATGCCGGTAATAGCATTTTCACCTTTTTCATAAATACTCACAACTCAAACAGGGAAAAAAAAGCACCATCTGAGCCATAAACGATTGTCGTCTGCAAATACCCTCAAGCCGAAGAAAAGTAAAATTTTGTCAACTGGTAAAGAGTTGAACGATTACAAGATCACAAAGATTTCGACTTGGAGTATGTATATGGAGTGCAACACGCGAAAAGGTGCATTCGGACATTTGCGTAAAGTGTCGTCTCGGATTTGCCTGCGCAGTCCGCGCAGGCTAATCCGAGACGGCACTACATTAGATTTTGTGCTACAGTAGACTTGCGTAAAACAGAAAAATACATAAAATCGGAAAGTGTCGTTTAGGATTAGCCTGTGCGGACTGCATACGCTGATCAGAGACGACACTTTACGCAAATGTCCGAATGACCCTTTTCGCGTGTTGCACTCAATATAATGAAGCAGCAACACATGCCACCAATACATATCATTATTATAAATTGGTTCAGTACTACAAACCTCTGATTTACAAACAATACCAACATGAAACAGTAAGTAATGATATTGTGTAGATCAAGATTGCAAACATAAATAAAGACAAAATTCGATTAACTCCCCTGCCATAAAAGCATTCATGCATTCCATACTCGTATACCATAATAAGGATTTATCTTTGCCCCTCGATTATAAAAAGCAGAAGAGTGATCAGACTGCACTCGTGAGCCGTATGATGGTACAAATGCTGATGTCAGTAAAAAATTGCCGACCCAATAGAAATGAATAAAATCCATGCTAGTGATTGTTTGAAATATGCATTTCACTGGAAAAGAATTGGTTCGATTATATATATAAATATTTACACTGGCGACAAAAGAAAATATGTCATGTAATAACACGATAATAATCCAATTATTGCTGTTTAAAAGTTATGTCTTGGGGAATTATATCTCCTAATCGGACAGTATAGTTCAAAGATCAGACCGCACGTTCTGTGCAGTCTGATCTTGATCTGCACTGTCCGCTAAAGGTCAGTGACTCGCGTTTAGCAGCTAAAGGGTTTAAAAGAAAATAACCCTTGTGACTCCTTAACAAACAATTAAATACTAATCTTGTTCAATTTGAGAGCTTTTGCAGACAGCACAATAATTACATACGAACGGAAAGTGCCGTCCCGGATCAGCCCGCGCGGATTGATCAGGCTGATCCGAGATGACACTCCACGTACCTACACAGCAATTTCAAATGAATACTTCCGAGAAAGGTAATAGCTTGTTCATGCTTGTTCATGGGTTGTTTAATTCTAAGATCAGACCGCATATTATGTGCGGTCCGATCCGGGATCTACACACCCCATACGTTCACCGAAGTAAAAACTGTATTGACTGAAGTACTGAGTAAATAGAGACTTTTAACATACAAGACAATCACCACTAGCTCTATAATGTTATGCAGAAATAAGCATCGAAGACTTGAACCGTTCAAGGTCTCTGTGTGACTCCAGACGATGAATTTTCAATTGTTTACCTTTCACAATAATAGTTCCGTCACTTGTCCAAGTGCTGTGAATGAGTTTGTCTTTCACTAGTTTTCTCGTTTGAAAGAAAATGTTGTCTCTTGTAGCTGTTAAGTTCTCATTCACATACACGTTCGTAAAGCCACTAGCTCTCAACTTTGACTTGTACTTCAACACTTTCTGTCTAGCCCTGAAGCTCGTGAACTTGATGATGATATCCCGCGGACTGGACATCTGGTTACCACTCGTAGTTGCTCTTGGTCTATCCAATCTATGACAGCGATCTATAACACGTAATGCGATGTCACTTCCAATCGCTGTGGTCACATGCATCATTTTCTCGTCCACAGACTCGTTGTCAGTCTCGGAAATGCCCGACATGCGGAGACAGTTGCGCCGGCTATATTGTTCAGCCCTCTCAACTTTCAACTCCAGCTCCTCAACCCGGTGCCTCAGATTAGCATTTTCATCCGAGAGAGAAGCAATTCTCTCTTTAAGACTCTTGACAACACCTTCCACAATGTCCGATACTTATGCTGGTAGCTGATTTTCTAAAGAGCTCCTTAATAAAACACTTATTTGTGTCAAATTTTCCTCACTAAGAGTGATCTGTGTAGGAGCACTGCCAGCTTCAGGTTCCTCGACAATAGGTAAGCTCGAACCATCAGCCTCAATTACCGGTTTTGTTTTCTTAAGATCACTTTGATCCGCTGGTGAAGATAATGGGCGTTTCTTTTTCGGATTGGTCTGTGGGGTCGATTTACCACTCATTGTGCCCTTTACAACTTTGAACAGTATACTTTGAAATTTTTCGGCAGGCGCTGGGGTAGTACAGTCTCGTGCACTGGTAGTACAAAGCAATGTAAAAGGTTCACTGACGCGGAACAAGCGGAGTCAAGAGAAAAATCGTAAACTGACCAAAAAATCAAAAATCCAACCTCAAGTCCGCCCTCACAGTTCTTGCATTCAAACCACAAATATTAATAAACAATCTTTTACGTTTGTAGCACGCAACTCACAAGATCACCTCCATAAATCAGCATTCAAGACCACTCGATGTAAACAAAGTTAATCTTCCATAACCGAAAAACCGGAAAAATAGTGACTTTAATCTTATATTTTGAGCCAAAGTTTAAATGTACGAAAGTGTTACCTTACTTTCAGGACACCTGTATAATAATCAAAATCTCTTTAATACAAGTTTTATTAAATCATTTGTGTGCAACAGAAGAATGTAAAACTCGTGTTTTAACCACCATATCCAAAAACCTGTATTATGCAACCAGGCCCTACGAGTTCAAAATACAATTACCGCCACATTGTTACTATATATTTATTCGATGAATGGCACATAGATGAAATCTTAGATTACAAATAGCTGTACAATAGTGGTGGCAAATAGTATTTATAGGCCTAAAGATGCAGTTTCTGTCAATAAAAAGAACCAGGCATTTCAATTTTAGAGTTTTTGCATGAATATTTCACAGTATTTTGGACATTGTAGGCCGAAGATCAGACTGCAATTCTTGTTCAGTCGGTTCTTGATCTATAACGTCCGTAAAAGAGAAAAATATATATCGCTATATATAGCCTAAATAAGTATACGGAGGAAAATCCCCCCCTTTCTTCGTAACGTTGGAGTACTTACTTTTCTGTTTAGCGCTGACTTTACAGACCATTTTTTCTGCTTGAATTTATCAGACTGAAATGAGTAAAGAAATGATAAACATAGTGTGTATCTGATTGAAATATAGTCTTATTATTCTCTTATGTAAGTGTATGTGCCAGACGTAATGACAAGTCTAGTCCGATCATGACTTTACCCCAGCACTGCTTGTACTGTTACCCCGTGGCAATATCTGCTGATTACGTGTTTTCTAAATGACAAAGGGTCTACAATAATACTGTTTAATAAAACACCCTGAACTCACTACTACTTATTTTAGTTTAAGTCATTATCTTCATATTAAACGTTAGATTCGTATTATTATATTAGTTTAAAGGCCGATTATTTGGATTTTTTGTTGATTATTAATCAGTTGATTACTATTAATTTTCTTGCACTCCAGTCAGTTTGGAAGCACTCTTCAGTAAAGGGGTTAGATAACATGTTCAGATAACATGTTCTAAACACGTGATAGAAAGATGATACCTCTATCAGTATTACAATCTTGCTTCTACCAATCTTTCTTCTATTTATTGGTCGCCCGGCAGAAGCCGGCGACCTTATTAGTCGCCGCGCAGAAGCGCGCGACTATATTTTTAATAGTTTTTCGAGTTAGGACATGGATAGTGGGAATTTCGTTTTTATAGGGGTGTTAGGTTAACAAGGAATCTTTGTAACGTTACTTCGCCTTAAACTGACTTTTTAGTTCATTCTTAAACTACGAAATTGGAATACGATACTATTTTTGTTCTATTAATACTTACAACATCAAAAAACCGCCTAATTATTTCTTTTATTGTCGCTATTCGTGAGAAATGGACTCGTCCACATAAATGCCTTGTTTCCATTGGTCAAGGCTGTACAGGTTTCCAGTCATTTCGTACCTTGTTAATTTCGTACCTAGGTCATTTCGTACGATTTTGGTCATTTCGTACCTACTTATACTTTCAATTTTGGTCATTTCGTACCCAGTTGGTCGTTTCGTACAACCTTCGTACACAGGTTTAATAATCATTTTGACTATTTTGTAGATAGTTTTTCCTACTATTTGTGTGTTTTTTGTTGAATGAGCACTGCTAAAATTGTGTATTGCTGAAATTGTGCTAAATTCCGCCGAAGAACGGGTATGATGGTTATGATTGTATCTGACCATTATTGGTTACTTATTTCTAAGTTTAGTTTTTACAACAAAGATAGCTTAGAACTCCTTTGTTTATTTCTCGACGAGCTCTGCATAAATTTAATTTGTGGAAAAAATCTGGAGAGAGGCCACTTTTTCGCTGTGTTGTTCATAATGATAAAGCGCGATGTAAAACCATGATTCTCTATGAACACTGTTCACTAAACACTACAGTCTTAGACTTGTTTAAATTGAAAGCATGCCTTGCAAACTTACGTCCTCTTGAATCATACTTTCCTAGGACAGCAACATTTTAGTAACTTAGCCCTGCTTTCACCACTTTCCCAAACAAACACGGGTTATCACATGTGTGCTATCAAATTCTTTTGTCAAAACATGTTGGATAAGGAGAAATTGCTCGTTATAAGCAATTTCTTCTTTATTAAATACTTTTTCCCCACTACTAGCGAATTTTCCACCATTTTTGCAGCTTTTTAAATTGTCATCTGCCAACTCTTTGAATTTGGAAGAGTCTGATATTTGTCGTTTGGAAAAGAGCTAAGAGAGCGCCGTGCTAGGGTATTAGATACTGTAACAGAAGACAAGTTTTGATATACATGTAGGTTACTATTCACATAATTTCATAATGTGTTAAAAAATCTGCTGATGAAAACTGACATTTACTTACTTGCCCTGGCTTTCTTGAAGCATTACACAATTTTTTTTTGCGGCGACTTTGATGCTTTGCATCAACTTTTTCTTGTACATGTATTTAATATAGTTCAGAAGAGATGTTCATGGAGAGTGTAGGTACTTCCGGTTGAAATCTTTCATCACATTCGCCAGGTTTAATTTGGTAAAATAGGTGTGAATGTTTGTGAAATTGTTGTGTGGGGCTTTCTTCACCTTTTTTGAGGTTGTTTACTTGTTTTTAAACCGATAAAGAAATGTACAATAATTATTAACGGTCTGCTGCGCAACATTTTGTGGAACAATTAATGTTCTTGTGCAGAATGCATCTATTTTCAACGCAAATGAACTCGTCCAGTCACATGATCTTAGGAACCAATGGAAATGCAGAACTGCTCCTACTCTTTACCGTTGTCTTCGCATGTCATATTCTTCGATGATTCGAGTATTTATAGAATGCCATCTAGCGGGAGATAATGACTCTTTACCGGTAGGCCTAAAGAGCGAAATGGAAATATTTTAGAGCAATGGACGGAATGGAAAAGAAAATACGCATGGAAATATATAATGCCTGTTTATTAAATAGAATAACAATAATGATTTGAAACATTTTTTTTTTTCTACCCATTAACGGTAATTTACAAGTAAAAACCAAAAATTATGTTTTTGTACCGCTGAAAAAAATGTGCTTGTAGTGATATTTTTCCTTTATGCACGTATTCCTAGATGGCGAAATGAAAAATTTACCAACAGTATATTGTACCTAAAGTGTTACAGGTCTTTAATGTATTTTCTTATGGGTTCCTAATTGAAGAAAATGATTAGAATATCTTTATGCTTATAAGTAAACCTTTTAACCCTTCCAAACGACAAACTTTTGGACTAGACCAAATTGAAAGCATTTGCAGACGAAATTTCAACTCTTGCTGAAAAGTGATTTCTGTCTATGATAGGGTAGAAAACATTGTGGGAAAAGCAGAAAATGCTGGTTATCAGCATTTTCTTCTTTTCCCACAATATTTTTAAAAGGCTACTATTCTAGATCCGTAAAAACTAGGGATTGTTTGGGAAAGGGTTAAATTTCCTTTGTGTGAGACTGGCGCAATGGAAAAGAAAGTACGCAATAGACATTATACATTTGTTACTGTATAAAGGAAATATGTATGATTTCAAACGTGTGTATTTGTACTCAAATATCTTTCCTAGCGTATATCTACAGGAATATTGAAAAATAAAGTTTTTCCTGTTAAAAAAATATATTTGTAGCAATATTTCCTTCTTTAAGCAGGTAATCTCAGAAGGGGAAATGGAAAAATTACCAAGTTCGAACAAGTACAATATAATGCACCCAAAACAGGTCTTAAAAGTTCAGATTGAATTTTAAAATGGATAATAACTTGATTTGAATATCAGCTTACATGCATTAGACTGCGTGGATCTAGGATCAGACTTCAATTTTGGTAAGTCTGATCTTGATCTACACCCTCTTCAGATATTTCACTGATCGGCTTTGGTTACATGTATCATCTTCTATACATTAGATTGCGTGAATCTAGGATCAGATTGTAATTTTGGTAAGTCTGATCTTGATCTACACCGTCCTCAGATATTTCATTGACTGGCTTTGGTTACATTAATCAGTTTACATGCCAGCTTACATGTTTAGCAATATCCGTAATTATTACTTATTTTGTCAGGTTATATATGAATTCATATACATGTACGTAGTTCAGCGTTTTGATCAGTGTATTGGACTGTGTGGATCTAGCATCAGAGAGCATTTCTTGTAAGACTGATTTTAATCTACACTGTGCTCAGAAACTTCACCGACAGAATTTGGTTGCAATTATCAGTATACATGTATATATTCTATAATTCGCAGTTGATTATTTGTAGTACATGAAATCTTTTTTTTTTTATTTCAGATATTCGAAATGTTATCAGACTTTCCTCGTATTTATGAATGTAATTGAAAATTTTTCAGGAAAGAAAAGCTGAAGATTGAGTAGTTCCACCTGTTAATTTTCAGACTTTGTGGATTAGCGATCAGAATGCACATTGCGTGCTGTCTGGTCCTCATGCACAACATTTGCAATACCATATTTAGGCGCACTCAGCAGCAGATAGTTTTGGTGATGTTTGAATTCTTGTATGTCAACGGTTTTTGGTTTTTCAACGTAAACAACGTAATTTGTAATTATCTTTTCCATTATTCCTTATGAAAACATGAAGTATTTCATGTAATGCCGACATACACTTATTTTTTCCAAATTATACTGAAATACATGCATTTTTGTCTTTTCTCATGTCTTGCATATCTTGTTAAACTGTATTTTGTATTGGCTATACATAGATAATACAAGAAATAAATGTGAAAAGGATCGGGACGAAAGCATATTGCTTACATAGTTCCCCTCCCCAAGCTAAATCACATGATACGTCAATACTATCAAATAATATCAAGAAGAGAAAAGATTATCATAAAAAACAGAAAGTGATGAATGTAAAGATCAAAAAGGCTTCATTATCTGAAAAAGTACAAAGAAAAAAGGAATGGTGATTGGTGATTGAGTGATTGAGCAGAGTGGCAACAAAAGATACAAAATTATACTTGTACATGTATATAATTTATATTTTCTCGACAGTAACGTGTTACATTGTCAAAAAAGAGGACTTTTCATGTACTGGATTAAAACTAAGAGAATCTCTTGCTTTTATAAAAGTATTCATGAACTGCATTGAAGATCTGTTTTTTTTTCTTTTTTTTTTTTGACAAGGGAGAGTTCATTGTCTCCAAAAAAAACTGTATCAATATTAAAAGCAGATTTTGCACTAATATGTTGTCCGAGTGTTGTTCGAATGATAAAATCTGCATTCAAAGAAGTAGTGTGTATTAGATTCAACGACAAAGAGGAGAAGCCAAAATATTTTTTCCAGAAGTGATGTTGTTTTAGATCGCTACATTTACATGTATTTCTAAGTCGAGTATGAATAATTTGCGTTTTTCTTTCCCCATAAAAATACAGTTTACAAGGAGTGGGTTTGTCTATGTTCAGCAAACGTTTAAACGACGAGAGAGAGTCAGTTTCTCTTGTAGCTTGTGGCAAAGAGTTCCATGCGTTTACACCTGATTGCAGAAAGGAATTCATATAAACGCTAGTTCTACAAACTATGTTTGCCAAGTCATTAGAATTACGAAGATTATACGTCGTGTTACTTCCAATGGTGGGCGGGACAAGAGAGCATAGGTAGTTTGAAACTAGACTATTGACCATTTTGAAAAAAAGAATGAGTTTATGGTTGATAATATATATAATAAAGATGATATTACTTGATAAGTTATAAGTTAAATAAGCTGAAACTTTTTTCCCCATACCTATTGAGTACCCAGATCATTAAACTTCTTCTAAATTACCATTGCACGGGACCGGCGCAATGCAAAAAGAAACTTCAAAAGGGAAATATAACTTGAATGTAAGTTGTAAAATAAACTATTTCGTAACCACATGTATATTTTGTAATCATTGACCAATTATAAGGTATACATGTATCTCCAATTATAAACGAAATACAATATTTTTGTACTCATGGCTGAAAAAAAATGTATTTGTAGAATTTTTTTTTTTAATTATGCAGTTATTCTCAGATGGCGAAATTGAATACTGGCACAAAAGTAGAATAAAATGTAAATCGGGCATTTGAATGTTTTGCAGTGCGAAAGCCCATACTTTATTTTGACAGTTGGTCATAGGCTATGGCAAATTTATGACAGTGTAGGTCACTATTGTCACGTCAATTTCATTGGAAAACAATAGATCTAGCTATTTTTATCACAAATGAAAAATAACTGAAAAAAATGGAGTCAGATCAATTCTGTTGTCTACATATTTCTCAGTTTAATAATGAGAAAAAATCATTTTCGGGCGTCCTTGACGCCCTTGCGTCTTCTTTTTCTCTTGTAGAATACAGTCATAGTATTTTTAGAAACGCATACATAGTAACAAAGTTGCCAAAGTTCGCTCGATAGACAATTTATGATTTACTCCAAATGAAACAGACTTCTTCGGCACTATAAACACCGTATTCATGTATCTATTCAATCGGTGGGCTACAATGGTTTTGGCTTTGTTGATATAGTTAACATTGCCATGAACTGAACGTTTAACAACATGTGCATATAATATACTAGTATACATTTCATCGTTTATTACTCTCAAACGACAATCACGGCGGGGAATCACGTGACACAACAACAACAACAATGACCGACATTTGAAGAAATTCCCCGACTTCAGGTAAGAAAATCTTCAATAATTCCGTTAATACATGACCGATTGGAATTTGTTTTGAAGCAGAGAAGGCGGAAGGCCTCCAGGGATTTGCTTGATGTGTTAGATTTTTTAAACAACACCTGATAAAAAAGTTATTGACGAGCAAACTAACTTTTTACCCTGGATAATTTGTTTGCTCGTCAATAACTTTTTTATCAGGTGCTGTTTAAAGAATCTAACACATCAAGCAAGTCCCTAGAGTCCTTCCGCCTTCATTGCTTCAAACCAAATTCCAATCGGTCATGTATTAACGGAATTATTGAAGATTCGCTTACCTGAAGAGGGGGAATTTCTTCAAATGTCGGTCAATGTTTTTGTTGTTGTGTCACGTGATTCCCCGCCGTGGACAATATCGGCTTTAACTCAATGTGTATCGTTATCAGTGGTTATGAATGAAAGCTCATTTACCAAGAGCTCTTTGACTGACAAAGGACGCGTGTTTTTGAGAATCTATTTTCTTCATATGATCTTGGCTTTTGATGCTTTATTTGTCTTTCTCGCTATATGTACACTGATATTGGTAGTGTGGCGTGATATGCGCAATCAGGGGAGAGATGTGAAGACACAAGAGTGAATGAGGATCTCTGTAGAGATAAGGTTAAGATCAGGACAGAAAGCTGTGGTACCATCTAAATGAAGTGGTAACGTCTTGCATGAGAGAATAACTGATCTTACCAATTATTAAGGGTTTTACCAAAGTGACTTGTTCATGTTTAAATGCCATGTTTGCGTAGTTTACTTGTATCGTAATTAATAGACACCTATAAAAGGAGATTCGTTTCTATGTTGTATTTTATGAACTAAAATCCAAGATTTATTGAATGTTACTGGCTCGGTTTGAGAACGCCTAGTGAGACCCTGCCTATTTCAACATTCTACTTGCTTTTCTGAAATCACGTTGTTAAAAGCAAAACGAATTTGACATGTTTCACACCGTTCCGATTTTTGTAGTCTAGAATGTTATACACACCGATAGTTTTCCGGGTCATTGTTTTAGATTGTTCGGATTAATCTGCCAGTTGGAACTTCTACATGAACTCCAACTAAGACTCCACTCTTTTATCAATAAGTTGTTGTATTTGTTTTGCTTCGAAATAAGTTGAGGTTTCGCATAGCTAGCATATTAATAGTTGAAATTTTGGGATTCTCTTTTTATAAGTAACTTTCAACTTCATTTTAGCTTAAAACAAAAGTAACAAGCACATCCAATGTATGTAGATCTATCTCCAAACAAAATTTCACAAACATACATGTATCTTGAGAATGGTTGATCACCATGGATAGTTTTTTAAACATCTTAAAATGGTTTAAGCAACCACTGATTTCATTGAATCTTTGTTCATCATGTTACCCCTTGAGACAGACCAAACCAGACTTAAGGACAATAATTTGAACACCTTTCATATTTAATCACCAGAAGATGCTTATAAAGTAATATATTTTCAGTCTAGGCCTTGCAGTTTTAAACTAGAAGAATTTCTTTTCAAAGGTTCAGTTTGTAAATATACCCATGTTACCTCTAGGACAGTACCATTTTTGCCTATAAGAGTTATTAGTGAAGATGAGTGCACCGCATTCGAATTAAATGATGGAATTCTAGATGGTCATGCATAGAAAATATTCACTTCATTGACATTATGGTTGCGAACAAACAGCACTATGGTATTTTCATGTCAGAAAATAACAGACCATGGTCTATCCGAAACTAGGTCAGAAGTCGCACTAAGTCAACTATACTCTTATAAACGAACTAAGTATCACTCCCGATACTTCTTATCCATACTAAGTTTCAAGGTCATTCGGCTGCCTGCTTTCCTAGTGGAGATTATCTTTTGAGTTTTTAGATAAATAAGAGTAAAATAACAGAGGCATGTGACCAAGACCACTTAAAAAGATGCTTTGTAATATCCTGTAGTCTGGAAAAAAATTGATTGAAATGACTAAATAGATTAATTGTGGATGGGTGTTTAGATGTACAGATAGACATCTTGTAACCTCTATGGTAAACTGTGTTCAGAAACTGCAAGAACAAGACTTCGTTGCCACCCCATGTATATAAAGAGCTGCTGCATGTAAAAATCTCAAACGGTAAACATCTATGGCATTTTATGTCACATCTTACGATTTGAATACATTTAAGGTGTCTATGTCTCAAAGCAATATACATGTACATACTCGTATATGATGACACCATCTGTAGTGGGAATAAGATTAGTTTAAATATAATCAATGATCATCTAACTACTTACAAAAACAACTCTTACTTTGACAATAAATTTAAAAAATAATATGTATATATTCCCTTTAATTGCTGCTATATTCGTTAATTGTGATTTTTGAGGCAAAACCCTCCTCCATTGCCAAAAGTCCATAGTCCGTGTCTCCCCTTTGAACAGTACCTGTTGCCTAACATGAATTTTCATTGTTGCTGCACTATTAAAAACATGTCCATACGTCAAGGTGATAGAACTAACTGCTCAGTGTAAACGATCATTTATCACTTTCAAAAGTAGAGTTTTAACAGAACTGTTAACGTTCAATGATAATGTCTTCTTCTACTGTTTATATAAATAAGGTTGCTGGCTAAATTTCTTATTAAAGTCGTTAGACAACAAAACGAAGGACTACAGGTCCTTTCCAAAATGAGTTAAATGATTTTTTGATAAGGGCCAAAAGTCTTCAGATTTTTTTGTAAAACTACCATCATTTAGAGTAGTAGTAGCAAGCATCATAGAATCATTCCATTGCTCATTAAATACTACAATCTATAGATGTAGAAAGTGCATACATCTTCTACTGTTTATATAAATAAGGTTGCTGGCTAAATTTCTTATTAAAGTCGTTGAATTCATTAGACAACAAAACGAAGGACTACAGGTCCTTTCCAAAATGAGTTAAATGATTTTTTGATAAGGGCCAAAAGTCTTCAGATTTTTTTTGTAAAACTACCATCATTTAGAGTAGTAGTAGCAAGCATCATAGAATCATTCCATTGCTCATTAAATACTACAATCTATAGATGTAGAAAGTGCATACAGCAACATAATAATTATACGAAGAAAAAGTAAAACGTTCCTTACAACAAAGTGTAAACACAAGTATGACCCACTGCCTTTAACTCTTTACCACACGAGAAAAATTTGGACTGGTCCAAATTGAAAGCATTTGTAGACGACAAAATAAGGGTGGGGAGGGTAGAAAACACTGTGGGAAATGGAGAAAATGCTGGTTACCAGCATTTTCTCCTTTTCCCACAGTGTTTTTAAAAGGCTTCTTTCTCAGGGGCGTCAAAAGTAGGGATTGTGTGGTAATGGGTTAAATAGATAAACAAGAGCACCGGATGCGGGTGTCAATGCCCGGCTGCAAGTGTTTGAGTTTCAGTGAAAGTCTAAGTCGAAAAAGGGGTATGACTGTGTCAAAATACTTTGATAATTACCTGTTCTTGTTGTGCGGGTTCCCTTTTTGATAGTTAACAAACTGTTCAAGTTTGAAGTTAATATATTCATTAATACCAGAGATATTACAAAATGTGAAATTCATGTATTCGTCGAAAACAGCCGATCTAAAAACGTACTTGTGCATGAGCTTAGATTTATCACCGGACCTTAAATAACAAATAACGGCAACTTACCATTATTCATATATCTTATCCTTGGATCCTTTTAAAATTTTAATAAAATACCACATTCATCATCGACTCATAAGACAGCTGAAAATCCTAACAGCAATGAAGTAAAGAAAAGAATTCATCAAGCCTTCGCTGGGTAGATATTATTTTACATAAGTTATTTCGTGGGTTTTTAGGATTCGTCATTTAACGTCATTTGATACCCCAAAATTATCTATATTTACACCTTTTGGAAAAGGAAGTTTAAAACGTACAAAGACATATGCTCTCCTGTAAAAAAAAATATAAGCTTTCCTGTACGAGTATGTGTTAAATCTCTGTTTTAAAAGTCAGTTTGGGACAGATTCAAAATCGTGTTGACAGTGTTTCTTACCGTGTAAAATTTACAAAAAAAATGAATGATTGATTGAGCAGAATTTCAGCTATAGATAGTCCACAATTGTTAGGGTAAAATAGCGAGCTTTACGCAGTGATTTTTATTTCTATATCAAGCGACGAAATTTAGACTTCAAAACTGACAGCATCCGCAGACGACAAATCAAATGTGGCTCAAATGATGGAAATTGTCCTTGAAAAGAGTAGAAATCATGGCGGAAAAAGAGAAAATATGGTTATCAGCATTTTCTCCTGTTTCCATACTGTTTGCAAAATAGCTAGAGCCATTCCGACAGGATTGTCTAAATAAAGATTATTTGGTGGAGGGTTAAATACCCATTAACCACTCTTGTCTTTACAAAAGTATCCTTTATCAAATACAAAAGGAAAGGCGCTTGATAAGGAAAAAAATTAATTCGTATCTTGTCTTGAACTCTTTACCAGAAGGCAATTTATTGTACTTGTTGCAAACTGTAAACAAGTACCGCTGACAAATCAAATGGTGGTTAATAGAGTTTTTTTTTTATTATTATTATTTTCCTTCAGAATAGGTAGAAAATATGATAGGCTATGCGTAAAATTCTGGCTATCAACATTTTACCCTTTTCCCTGTTTCCACAGATATTTTCCTCTCGGTCGTAAGGTCCTCCGTTGCCTTATGGTAACGTGCAGGACTGGTAACCTGAGGAACCAAGGTTCGAGTCCCACTGGCGGCTCAGGTAAAACACTTGAAGACCCCTGCCTGGTACTACATAGTGAAGCATAGGACACACATAAGTAACCATTCGGAGTGATACAGCAAAAGCAGTTTGGGGAGCGACGTAAAGTACCATTTTAATATGCAATACAGGATTGTTGGGCAAATGGTAAATGTGAACGTCCGTGTCAGCCCTTTTTCTATGCTTTTAGTAAAGGCCGGTACACACAAAAAGATTTGTTTTATGAAATTTATATCAGAGATTTTTGTATCATAATATACTTGCGTACACACACAAATACAAATTTTAGGATACTCTTCTTCCCATCCCCTCAGACGCTCTCAAAACACAAACAAAACATACCATATTACATACACTTAATGTTTACATGTTTGTAGCACTTGAAAGACCAACCTGCAGGGTCGCTGACTTAAAGAACGCGGTAAAATGGATTAAGGAGAAATGTTTGCAACCTAAATAAACCACTGCATCATCTAGTGATTTACAAACCTTAACTTGTAGAAACAGATAGCCTTTCTACTAAATCATCTTTTATATAACCATCTTTGGCTGAACCACTTACCAAGCGATCATGCCGCTTAAATAATTTATATTTAATGCCATTGTTTGCTGCAGCGGATGCACCGCGTGCCCTAAGGGAATGTAAGCGATAATTATCAATGTTTTCTGAAAAAATTGATTAAAAGTACTCTTGGATTACTAAAAAAAATTCTCACATATTTCTGGCAAAACAAAACTTATATGGATTGGCAGTATGAAGTATAATACAAGATCGATCAAGACGAAATGGAAATTAGCTTGGGGAAATAAAATTTAAACTTCTTGGATTGGAGTTCCATGTCGATCTAGACAAAATAATAAACTTGATTTTTGAAAACAAATTCAAAGCATTAATAACACTATAAGTTATTGGAAAAACGAAAACTAACACCAATTTGAAAAATAACTGTAGTCAAAAGTATTTTATTACCTTTACTCACACACCTATTTATTAGTTTACCATCACCTACGAATGAATTTATGAAACCACTGAACAATACAATTGACGAATTTGTATGGGACGGTATTTCTAAAATTAAACAAACTGTCTTCACAAAGAATTACATGGAAGGTCTAAACATGATTGATGTCAATAATTATAATAAAAGTATGAAAATTAAATGGATGAGAAAGCTAGTTGTTTGTGGTAAAATTTGTCATAAATTCACAAATAATATAATTGACACCCACAAACTATATAATTTTGGAATGATGGACTGTGAAAATATTATTAACAATATAAAAAATAATTTCTGGAATGATGTTTTAAAATATTTTATGGTATTTATCTCGAAATGTAGTTTTACAAAATTGCTGGATGTAGTTAACATACCTCTGTTTTTTTTAATAGGAATATTTTGGTAGATTCTAAGCAGATTTATAATAACATATTATACAATTGTGGTATAAGATATGTAAAAGACCTGTTAAACGCAGATGAAAGTTTGAAAAATTGGATGGACATAAAAGAAATGACTAGAAACAAAATGCCATTTTTTTTTTAAATTTCTATAGACATCAGTTAAATTTTTCCTTTTAAAACATCATATTTTGATTAGAAGGATGCTTTAAAAGGATGTCACAGTCCTTCTATTAGCTGTTATTTCTTTCTTACGCTTACTAAAACTGACATAACTAAACAGGTTTACAATACTTTGACGCACAACGATGAAATACCTTCGAGCAGAGTTAAATGAGACTCATTATATAACAACATAAATATAGATTGGAAACAAGTTCATGGAAATGTGTTTAAATGCACAAAAGACACTTATACACAGTGGTTTCAAACAAGAATAATACATAGAATAATTCCAACAAATTCTCTGCTTTTTAAAATGAAATTGATAGATACAAACTTGTGTACATTTTTTAAACGATATGAAGAAACTATTCTACATTTATCCCATGACTGTGAACACACCAAATCATTGATCATTGCAACAATATTAAGTACTTTTGACCATATTCTACAAATTGATAGGCAAACTTTACTTTTAGGCACATGCACACCACACAGGATACTTTTAGAAATGAAGAAATATATTTATCACTGTGGGAATAAAGAAAAATTACCCTGACTGATCGGCTTAAAAAATACTTTAAATTTGATCTTGAATATTCATAAATGCACAAACACACATGAAGTTGACAAGTGTCACATGACAATTATAGAGCATGTTTATCAAAGTCTTCTATTGCCGGTATAGTGTACAGGTATATTAAAGAATTTCTGTATAATTTCTTTAACAAAGATTACAATTTCTTTACTCTATATTCACACAGTCACTCACCCCCACACACACATACTTACACTTATTTCATGTATCTTTCATCCTGATACTCTCTCTCTCTCTCTCTCTCTCTCTCTCTCTCTCAATAAGCCCACATTCAAGTAATGGAACAACTTTACAAAAAATACAATTTTTGTTAGGCATACGAAACATCTTTTGCTTCAGATTACTAACAAATTACTAACAAAACTACTAACATTGAATTGTAAGGTATGATGGGAGATGGCTACGACTCCCATCATACCAGTTGACGTGGCTAATAAAAATCTGAAAAAAATGTTTTCAACGTGCGGCTTTAACTCTGCTTTAAACAAATCTCTCAACGAGGAATACGATAACGCTTTATTCTCTCGCCTTGGCTTAAATCCACCTGAAGCTGCACTTAAATTACAAAATAAAAAGTCAGTATCTTTGAAATTGCACCCTTTGATATATAATTCTAATTCTTTACTGGACACAAATTAGTCCCTGTTCTGGAAATAACTATCCAGTCACCGTCACTTTATCGATCTGTCTTACAATGCTCCAAGAAAATCTCTACATAAGTGTATTCGAATCTAATATCATAGAGTCTGATTTGCAATAGTTCAGAACTACTTAAAATAAAACCGCAAAAGCAATCAACATAGCACAGATTATTCTTTGATTGTAAATATTTCCATTCACAAACAAACAGAAATATAAGGACTGAAGCAAATCAATGGTAACAGGCTCTTTTTTAGTAACAGATTTGCCAAGCTTCCGCTTAGCTGCCTCGAGAACATTCACAACCAAAATGAATCTGTAGGAGATATACAGCCATAAAGATCATGATAGAACTTGACACTATGAAAAGCAGTGAGAACAGGCGAAGGGCTTGGTGCCGTCTGAATTAAGGAAGCCAGATATAAAGCAAAAGGAAGAGTCTTGACAGGGAGCACGTCTCTACTTCCCAAACCGTTCAGATGAGCCCATCTAGTCAAACGAAGAAAACCATTTCAGTATTTACTACATCTGCTTGTTGCTCTTGACTCGCACAACAGATCAGGAAGCAGAGCTGCAGTCTCAACCAACACTTCTGGCAAATCAGCATCTGATTTTTAGTCTGAAAAAATAAACGTGTAACAGAATTGATCATGAGAAATGAACTTTGCCAAGGGAAGCAAATGCGTAAATATTACAACGTATTTCTACGCATTCATCTCCCTTACTATTTTCCATTTATTTATCTTTTCACCCTAGCAGGAAAAGCCTTCTGCGCTGATTCAATAAATCCAGAAGCTCTCACTTCTACCTAATCCGTTCGTAATGTACGAACAATGTGCCACAGTGCACATCTAAGAAGGACCACCGTATGCATAATATAAACTTCATATAATCTTCACAAAATAGAAATGTCTGTCCTTTTCCTTTTCCAGAAAAACCAAAGCTTTCTGCGCTGATTACTTGAACTCAGAAGCTCTCACTTCTACCCAATCCGTTCGTAATATACCAACAAAGTGCTACAGTGCACACCTAAGAAGCACTACCGTGTGCATGAAATAAAATTTAAACGATCTTCACAAAATAGAAATTTCTTTCCCCTTTATTCTAGAAAGACAAAAGCTTTCTGCGCTGATTACTTAACTCAGAAGGCTTAGCTTTCAATTCTAACCAATCCGTTCGTAATATATAAACAATGTACTATAGTGCACTCCTTAGAAGCACCGCCTTGTGCATAATCTACAAAGAATCGAAATTTCTTTTTTTTTTTTCTTCTAGAAAGACCAAAACTTTCTGCTCTGATTACTTGAACTCCAAAACTCTCACTTCTAACCAATCCGTTTGTTATGTACAAACAATTTAGTACATTGCACATCTAAATAGCACTACCGTGTGCACATACAAAAACTTCAAAAGCTCTCACTTCTAACCAATCTGTTCGTTATGTAGAAACAATGTACTACAGTGCACATCTAATAAGCAATAACATGTGCATACAAAAACTTCATATAATCTTCACAAATCAAAATTTATTTCCTTTAATCTAAAAAAAACAAAGCGTTCTGCACTGAATACTTAAAGTCAGACTCTCTCACTTCTAACCAAACCGTTCATAATGTACGAAAGATGTGCTACTGTGCACATCTAAGAAGCACCGCTGTGTGCGAAATCTAGTTCATATATTTCAAAAAACAATTTTTATCAAAATTCTACGTATAAAGCAAGCATTCTAAAGTCCAAATCTTCAATCCCAAATAATCCACTGCCGTTCTAACAAGAGGAGTAATATTCTTTTGAAACTGGTAAATCCATCAAATCTCTTACAAAGGGAATGAACTCCTGTCGTCTGCAAACCATAGGCCAAAACATGGCAGATTCCCAGTATGGTAAAACCAGTACTCCCTTTACTCTCTCACAACGCATTTTAGATATAATGCGATGTAAAACACAGATTGGAGATACAAAAAGACCATTTTTTTTCAGACCAGTCAAAGGTAAAATAATCTAATCCAGTGGAATTCTCATTCCGGAATTTCGAATAAAAAATTGGGAGTTTCGCATTATGATCTGATGCGAACCAGTCCACTACTAGCTCTCCCCATTTTGTACGATCAAATCTAAAAGCTCAAAAAATAAGTCCCAATCGTCTTTTTCGACCACTTTAGACAGAGAGTTTGCTCTATCATTTTCTGATCTCGGTATCCACTCAACCTGCAGCTGTATGGAATGAGACAAGCATAATCTGAAAATATCAATAGCTATGACCTGCAAGTCTGATCTCATGGAACCTTTATGTACTATTGAGGTAACCTCCTGGTTATTAATTTTGTGAACCATTTGACATGATGGTCAGAAAGAGTATGTATCAATGATCTAAGTATTCTGTATACCGCCAAAAGTTCTCTCCAAACGGAAGACTTTAACCTTTCCTCTAGAGACCATGTCCCATGAGATACACCATAAACTTTACTAACCTCGTATCCCCCGTACCCTTCACAACTAGCATTACTATACACCAATCTGCTGTATTGTACAGTCTCAAATAAATTTCTCCTAATTAGAGCATGTAAATTGTCTCTCCAGAAAATAATTTGCTGAGAGCTCTCCTCAGACAAATTTATATATTGATCCCAGGAAAAAGCAATCGCTATATCCGTGCTCAAAGATTTAGTCATAATTAAAACAATATCCCCAATGACAATCCTCATAGATATCAACTGATCTACTAAGGAAGCAATCTGTCTAACCATGACCCTTCTGTGTGCTTTTAAAAGGGACAAAATGACTGCAATGGTTTTCCTTATCTTATAATTCTCGTGTCAAGAATGGAAATGCAGCCAATTTCTGAATTCAAATCTGCGCCTAAGTACGAATGGCACCGGACCGGCACCCAAATAGACATTTCAACCTTTGGCAATAAACCAGAATTCGGTACGTCTTCTTTTATTTCTCTCGTCATAATGCTAGTGTTAAAAAGGTCGTCCCCACACCCAAAACCATCATCTAAAAACATAAGGACCAACTTTCCTTCACTGCTCCAATTCTTGATTAACGGTCTGGTCACTTTAACCAAAATTTAAGGCGCAGATGACAAACCAAAAGGAAGAACGAGAAATTTGTAATAATTATGTTGTCTCCCCTGAACTATCAACCCAACTGAATCCTAAAAACTCAGTGTGTGACTCGAAAAAAGTTGGTGTTTGTTCAGGTGGATCAGATCAACTAGTGTACCTTGTTTAAAGGCACACACTTTTGTACGTTAGTCCTTTGGGTTTCCGCCCGGCTGGATAGCTCATTAGTGTTTGACTTTTGACCTGATGCGGGTTCGAT
The DNA here is from genome assembly GCA_943736015.1 of Tridacna crocea. Taxonomy (NCBI): domain Eukaryota; kingdom Metazoa; phylum Mollusca; class Bivalvia; order Cardiida; family Cardiidae; genus Tridacna; species Tridacna crocea. Next base: position 18,318,637 of record OX031063.1, on the reverse strand, counting down.
ATCTGGTTGCAGCAAACTTTTTCTCCGGCGATTTTCTACCTCAAATCTCTGATGCAAGCGAGAAAGCGGTCAATGGTTTGGAAAGAAGGCTGAATCAGTACTGCTGTAAGAAAGACAGGAAACATGCATAAGTGCACTGGTCGGCGTGATATAACCTAAGCCATTAAATCGGCGTTAAACTCAGATACAATCACACTAACCTTTAGTTTCTACGATGAAATATGTCACTATACTGTACATGAAGTAACTAGTTAGACGGATGTTAATATTTAACTTTTCCCCCAAACTGCAAACTGGTAACTCTTCAAAACTGAAAGAAACTGCAGATGATAAGATAAAATTGGCACAAAAGACCTGTAGTTCTCTGATAGGGTAGGAAACATTGTTGGAAAAAGAGAAAATGCTGGTTACCAGCATTTTCTCCTTTTGTCACAATACATGTATTTACCAAAGCCGTGTGGGTCCTCAAAACACAAGTTGATGCGGTGAAGAGTTCAGAAGCAACAATTAACAATAATACGGACATACTTAAGGGAAATCCTTATTTTTATTGGACTTTACACTGGGTGTCCAGCGATGGAGGTCGCTTTGTTTTTAGTTCTTGTCATAATTTCATCATGTATTGTTGATACTGGGGCTATTTTCTGTGGTTCTTACACAACATGCCAAACTTGCACGACGAAACGTTCTTGGTGGTTTGGAAAACATTGCGAATGGTGTGCTACAAGTAAAACTTGCCACGTCCCAAGATCTTCTTTTCGGAAATGTAATCAATCGCAGATAATCAAAAACTCTGGGAAATGCTACGACTCGACGCCTGGTGCTTACAACCCGAATTCAGCGTTTACAAGCACTCTTCTGGCGGCTGCTGCTTACACAGACGACCCGAGATCTTGTCTAAAGAAGATATACCCGAGAAATGATATTAGAATCGTCGAGAAAATTGCATGGAAATGCGCCGATCTGAAATTCTTTAGATACAAACGGTGTTTTGCCTATACCGCTGTTTCTCATGCTTCCATGATCATTATTGTAGCATTTCGTGGTACTACAATAAGGGTTCAGTTGATAGACGAGATTTTGTCCGTTTTAACTATACCGAAACAGCGTTTTGTTACCGGTGGCAATGTGCAAAATTATTTCAAAAATGCTTACGACGGACTTTATCCATGTGTCAATGAAAGTGTTAAAGCTCTTCTGCAGAAATACACGGGTTATCAAGTGGTTGTGATCGGCCATTCTCTTGGTGGTGCGATAGCTTCACTTACAGCCGCAGCACTGGTGCACTATAAGGTAGTACCAAAGACAAAGATGACACTGTATACGTTTGGTCAACCGAGAGTGGGAGATAAGGAATATGCAGAAAACCACGACAAACTTGTCAGTCATAGCTGGAGAGTAGTTCATTACAGAGACATTGTCGCTCATCTTCCGACTTGCAATATTTTCTTTGGATGTGCCGCCTTCAAGTACTCCCCACACCATCATGGTACTGAAATTTTCTACCCAAATATAGAAATGAAAGTAAGATCGAAATATAAACAATGCTCAAAGGATGAGGACATACACTGTAGTGACGGTCTGGTCACCAAACACTCATGTATCAGTGACATCAGGCAGTGTATAAGCTATCATAAACACTACTTTGGAATGGAAGTTGGTGCTGTGTGCAGGGATTCGTCGTCGCTTTACTTTGATGATGTGGAGTCTTCTAATATCTGGAAGTATGCTGCCGTTGAAAAGTGCCAACGTTTTCAAGCATAATGCAAACATACTAGGATTTCCTGTTTTTAAGAGCAAACACTTCATATCAACTTTTGGTACATGTTTATCGGTTCTGAATCAGGCATCTTCTCTCAATGCTTACGATAACAAGATTTAATAATTAAATGAACTTGCACAATCGTTAACTTAAACAAGAGAAGAAAGGCAAAGATGGTTGCTTTTTCTTGTTTAATTTGGACAGATTTTTAATATACGATCATCACTTGCAACATATGTGCACCTTAAGGTAGTGGACCCGTGATACTTATAGTGCAACATGGAATAACATTTCTTGACAGTTGATAAATACAGATTTATACAGATATTATACTTTTGCACGTTTTTAACCGACCAGAAATCCCTTGAAATTATTTGTTGATACTTTTTTTGTTTTGAAAAGGGAGGTGATTATATCCCTTTGTAATGGGAATATAGTGGTTTTAGATTTATAAATGATAATTCTAGGAAGGACAAAAAGGAAAAAGTGGCTCGGTGACCGTAGAAATATAATACTCCTTTTTAATATCATAATATTATAGAGGAAATAGCTGTTTTCTATTACGGGTCCGCTACGTTAAGAAACTGTCTCGTCTGATATAGACGCTCGCTGAAGCAACGAATACTGTCAATGTAAGGAGGCTCCCGATAAACAAAAGGAATGCATCCCGATAGAAATTAGCCCTATTCTGAGTAAGGGGGTTTCATTGCAGTTCGATCCGGGTCAGCCTGACCTTCGTCAAAACTTTTTTGATACTTGTCAGTTATTTGCGTGTCAAAGGAACAGTCTAGTCCAGGACTCAGTAGGTTTGAGACAAAATAGATTTTATGACTTTTTTTGTGACTTGATTGGTATTACGAATCACGGGGATGCTTTAAACCCCCTATCACCATAGTGCCTCTCTTATGTGTTTTCTACAACTACATATATGTACATGTTACATGTTCTTAGTGTATACAAGTTTTCAGACACTTTAAGCTGGTCAATTGCATTGGTATAACTTTTTACTACAATATGCCGACTTTTGACGCCTTTTGAAAACATTGCGGGAAAAGAAGAAAATGCTGGTAACAAGCATTTTCTCCTTTTCCCACAACGTTTTCTACCCTATCAAAGAAAGATTTCACCATTTCAGCCACACTGAAATTGTCGTCTGCAAATGCTTTCAATTTGGACAGGGTTAAAATTTTGTCGTCTGGTAAAAGGATAACATTGCTGGGTACAGGGTTTCGATTTTTGGTTATAAATGAATTTTCATCTTGCAAAAGGGGGCTTAATGCATCTCCGCATTGCATTATACCAATCAAGTCCTCATGCCTTTTGGATTTCATATATATAAGATCTATTTCATTTTACAACCGACTAAATCTGGAGGTAGAGTGGTCCGTGGACATGCAGAAAATTTACCAATAGCAAAAATTTTGGGCCCAAGTCAGCCTGCGCATACAGCGTGGGCTGACTTGGGCCGAAAACTTTTGTAGATGTTTTAAGCCCTCTTTTAACACAGTATATCTTAAATGTAATACTATAATAGAATTTTTAATGTTTATCCGCGAACCTCGTATATCAAAGGTACATAATCCTTGTAGTCTTTTGTTGGCGTGTTCGTGTTATTTTCTTTTTAATCACGTTTCCTTTCCCAATGAGTTTCAATTTGATACGTGGCGAGCAATTTTGAATTTCGTAAATACTTGTCCGAATTGCAGTTGCGAAATATAATTTGTGCTTCCATAAACTAGATTTGTGTTTTGCTAGAAAAATATTGTGACAAAAAAAAGAGAAAATGCTAGGGACCATATTTTTTTTCCCTTTTCCCCACTATTTATTCTATACCTTTATCGTCAGAATAGCCACATCTCTGGAATTTTAGGTAATGGGTAAGTAAGATAACCTTGCATCGTGATATTTATATCCCAGTCATTTCTAAATGCATTTAGAAATAAACTTGCATTTTTAGTCTTACAAAAATTCTAAATTGCAATGTTACGCAAATTCTGATTAGTAAAACTATCAGAATGTTTTACGCTACTTTCTCAATTAAGAATTGGAATAATAATTTAAATTAGAATGTGTCTTTTTTTCACAAATTGTTCGATTTCAAAATCTTTAACTTTAGTTTAGTTTAAACATATTTATTTTACATTGATTGAGAAACAAGTTCTTACAACTTATACTAATCTCTCGATTATGCTTACTGGGAACTACACCAGTACCTGCGCCGAATGTGTGGGCCAATGAAAAAATCCCAAAGTTGACAGCCGCTCCCGGGTATCGAACTCAGGACCTTTAGGTTATGAGGACACCACTCTTTAACTCTGTGTCTATATAGCTGAACTAAATCTTGGCCAATAATGAGATGCACCAACAGTGAAAATATGGTGTTCACGAGATGAATATTTCGATCTTTACCCATGAAAAAATGTTCTATTTATTTCATGCTTTTAACCCTTTCTTGGAGGAACGTAATCAAGATCCACTGCAGTTCTTTTCAGTTATTCCCCATGGCGTGCCCCCTGCTATAACAATGTACATGTATTACATACAATATGACGTCAAGTACAAGAAATGTAAGGTAAATGACGTTGTTTTTCCATTTGGTTGTGAGTCACGCGCATTTTACCTAGGTAACTAGAATATAAAAATCGGTATTTTCACTGGTCGTAACCATGAACCGATATTTCTCGATAACTTTCCTAAAAACACGAAATAAATTTGAATATACAATAGGATGAGGGTAGCTTAGGATTATACCTATGGCCTCTCACATCAGAGCTTCCGAGTTCGAATCGTCGGCTTTCTAAGGTCATTGTCAACATCACTGCGCGTAAGCTGGTTCGGTTTCAATTACGCCATTATCGAATGTGACAGGTTTGAAGTGTAAAAAAACTTGTTACACAGTCAATGTAAGCTAGAAATACATCTTGAATGTCGAAACTTTTGTGTGGTTTGATATAAATAGAAATTACGAAAATAACCCTTGTAGCTAAATTATTTTCTTTTTCCTTATTGTCAAAAGTGAAATGCTCAACTATATCTTTATCCAAATCATCGCTGAAATGCAGCAGTTGATGTACACAAAAAATGTACCTGAGGATACATGTGTAATTTGCAACGGCTTGGCCACCTAACTAAGATACTGTATTGTATATTATGTTAAATGCTGTTTTCAGAATTAAAGTTATCATGCTTTGCTGGAGTTTCTTATTCAAGTAGACTGCTCCGCACAATACTGTTTCCAAGTGCCGGGCTGATTTTTCCACATAACCATTATTTACAAAACGGTCAGCGGTGAGAGAGGAATGAACCCTGTCGCAGCAACAAACACCAATCTCCGGAAAGAAATTGGCCGAGACGGGGATCAAACAAGCAACCTCCTGGTCTAAACTTTTGCACGCAAGCGAGTGAGCTCGGCCCCGACCAAAGTACAACCCATACCAAACGCCGCTTAATTATCACTATGTGACTCACACCAAACTGTATCAGCTCATCACATTTGCGACTTGAAAAAGCGACAAGAAGGCCAAATGACCGTCATGTAAAGCAGAGTTATGAGGTTTCTGCGCGGCGGCTTTTCTACTTGTTTGCTTACATGTACCAAAATGTATTGAAATTAAAAGCCAGTAAACTATTTGAAAACATTGATTCTGACCTCTCCTGTCTTCTTTTTTAAAGAAGCCAACTTGTTCTGGTTTATACCGACGTGAACTCGGAAATATATTCTTATTGTAATACGGTCTTATGTGAGAGGTAGGACACGGGGAATTACCGAAAACAACTATATTTTTACGAAATTTCAATCCTCAAACAAACACGGGGGGAGAAGCATGAAATAAAGAGTTCGTGTGTTTGTTTGTTCGTTCTTCCGTTCGTTCGTTCGTTTGTATGTTCGTTTTTGCTTGAAAGGTGAGAGACATTCATTTCATCTCACGAACATCTTAAAATATTATTTCCACTCGTAAGTGCGCCATTCCTAAAGATATTTCTGATGATATTCATTCATGTGAAAAAATTTCGATCTTTCGCAGAAAAAATAAATCAATATTCTCAATATAAGCAGCGCTCTTCCAAAAGGGGCTTAGTTCATTTCCCTGATAAAAAGCAAGCCTATAATTGTGCGTCCATATAACCTTTGCTCTAACAACCGACTGACTTATAAGGTAGAATGGTCCTTGGAAATAAAGAATATTTAAGGAATGAAGAGAATTTTATTTTTTTCGTGGAGGTATGAAAGAAAACCTAATCACACTGTATGAAACCGTTTCAATAGTGAAGGGAATTTTATTTTTTTCATGGAGGTATGAAAATAAAAAACGTAATCACACTGTATAAAACCGCGAAGTGGTTTCATACAGTGTGATTAGGTTTTTTTTTTCATACATCCATGGAAAAAAAGTAAAATTCTCTTCATTCCTTATCATTTATTATTACAGACAACATACACCTTCGGAAATAACTCAAACTGAATTCATTTTTTTCAGTTTTAAATCTAATGTTGGAGTTTCTTAAGCCCCTTCCACTCATATTTTTATGGCGCAAGGATACAATAAGGAAGTAGTTTTCAGATCCCCAATACGGAAAATTAACCAATAGAACAAAAGTAAATGAGCAAAGCAGCATGTAGGACCCGCAAAAGTAACTTTCAGCAAAGTAGTTCCGGCACAAGATATAGAGGATACTGTAATCAACTGGTTGTTTTTGATATGAAAACTATCTCACGAGGATGCGTTGTTAGGCGTTGAAAAAACGAGTGCGCAGCACGAGTTTTTTTTAACGCCTTACGACACGTCCGAGTGAGATATTTTTCATATCAAAATAACCAGTTGATTATTCTATTTATTATATACCTTATTAACATCATTTTTTGTAATTTGCCTTTGAAAGTCGAAAAAAATGTAGTCGAAAAAAAATGTAGTTCCCAAATTACGTCAGGAAGTGAAAGTGAAAGTTGATAACGTCACTAGTGATGATATCAAAATTTATTACACTGGGAAATTCCAGGATTTCACTGCTAGGTAATATTTTTTTTTTCATGGAGCTATGAAAAAAAACAGCCAATCAAAACTCGCCAATGTTCATGAAAACGACTGATATTAAATTATTCACAAATAGCAAAAGATTAATCCTGTCAGCCTACATGGAGGGCGCTGGTATGTGTAACTCCTTTTTTATAGACGAATTCACTCCTTTTAAAAAAAAATGACTTATTTTTTTATCAATACAAAACCGCAAGTAGACGTACAGTAATGGGCTATATGGGCTATATGGCAACACTTAAAAGATAGGACCGTACAAATTGGTTCATAAAAGGATTGTTCCCATCATACTCGTATACTAGATCTATAGCTTGAGTAAGCGTCTCGGCATATCGATCAGTGCTAACAAAGTTTTTATATTCGCAAATTGGCGGTCAGGGGCCCACCAAATGAACAACCCGACAATGTTGACCTACTAAAAAATACTTTTTATTCATTCAAGTGCATCAATCAAAAACAAAATGTGGTCATGGTCTGTATTGACTAACCATGATTATTAATAACATACATGTACTTAGTATTATTCTCCAAGATTTTCTCTATTTGATACTTACACTAACACTTCTTCTGATTGGCTAAACCAAATGTTTTAGCCAATCAGAAGTTCTGTTAATTTTAAATAAAGAAACATTTGGAGAAAGGGTTAAAGACTGTCCATTTAAAAAAAAAAAAATGTCCCTTAGTATGGTTGGTGAATACGAAACCCGAATCTAGTATTATACACCGAAAAATAAAAATTGTTGAAATTTAACCCTTCTCCTGCTGAGAAACTAAAAATAAATTTTCAATTTGACACTTATAACCTAAATATTGCTGTTTCAAAGTTCTATTTTGGGGAATGAAATCTCTTTAACGGAAAGTGTAGATCAAAGATCAGACTGCACGTTCTGTGCAGTCTGATCTTGATCTACACTTTCCGCCAAAGGTCAGCGGGTCGCGATTAGCAGCCAAAGGGTTAAGATGGAGACTAGGAAGTTATCGTGATATCTCACTTTTTCGGTCATTATCAAACTTCCTTATACAACACGAAACAATGTCAAGTAGCTTATAAGCGTTCGAGTGTTTAATTCAAATTAATGACTGCGACAAATTAAACTGTATTAAACCATTATATTGCTTGCTATAGCTGGAATGAAACTTTCAAGCCCATAATTAAAAAAAAAAATATAAAAGCTATTTCATTTTTTTAGGGGGGGGGGGTTTAATTAACTCCTTATAGGACTTGTAGATCGCAGATCAGACTGCGCATTTTGCGCAGTCTGATCTTGAATCTATACTATCTGAAAAAGGCCCTTGAGTCGCGCTTAGCAGTGATTTTTAATAAAAATAGAAGAGACTGGTCGGCCTAGATTCAATGCATTTGCAGACGACATAGTAAATATGACATAAATAATGAGATTTGTTTGTGAAAAGTTAGGAAACAGGGATAGGAGAAAATGCCTAACACCAGCATTCGCTCCTTTTTCAGCAATTTTTTCAAAGGCCTTTTTTCATTCGGTAAGGGGTTAACGAAACAATTCAAAACAAATTCATTTTTCACAGATTTAGATCGTGTTCAATCTATTATAGGCATGTTCTTGCAAATCAGGTTTTAATGCATCTCTGGAAATAGCTGTATTTATAGTCATAAACGGAAATTATGAAAAAGAAAAGAACTGACTATAGTAATACGTACGTAGATGGAAAGTTTGCCAGCCTTTTGCTTTAACCCTTTACTCCATTGATACTCATTTCTACGCATTGCTTGTAGGAACCTTTTGAAAACATTGTGGCAAAAGGTGAAATTGCTCGTGACGAGCAATTTCACCTTTTGCCACAATGTTTTCTACTCTATCAAAAGGTGTCATATACGCATAAGAAACAGCTTCATCCTTGCTGTTTTTTAGGGTCAATTAGAGATACCATAGAAATGCTTTATGGGGTAAAGGGTTAAGGTGGTAATGTACAGCAACAATTTGAGGGCCCTGTTATTTGTTGTGATCATTTTTTTTTCAAGAATGTGATTGCTTTTAACCTACATGTTGGTATTTATTACAAATGAATAATTAGAAATTGTGATTAGTAAAAAATATAGACATATTTATTTTAAGGTTCCTGATATTGTATAAAGGTATTTCATTTAACTTTGAAAAACACTGAAACATGCTACATTGCATTTTCTCTCACTGTATCAACTCTTGTCGTTTTACCAGCCAATCTTTTACAAACTCCCGTGCTAAAGTATTTTTGAAATTTGGTTCAATTATAAAAAGTCTGAACAGCCCCGTTCAACTCTTTATCACACAATCCCAACTTTTAACGGAGGGAGAAAGCTTTTGAAAATATTGTGAGATAAAGAAGAAAATGCTGGCAACCAGTATTTTCTGCTTTGCACAAGATATTTTCTACCTTATCAAGGACAAATTTCTTCATTTGAGCCGTTTTTGATTTTTTCATCTGCAAATGCTTTTAATCTAGACCAGTCTAAATTTTGTTCTATGGCAAAAAGTTGAATAATGTTACAGTATTTTTTTTAACCCGTAGCATGCTAAATTACCCAAAAGGACAAATAAATCCTAGAAATAAGGTCATTATAAAAATAACTTTAAGGTTGCTATTCGTTATAATTTCATGACAAAGTGGGACAGAGTAGATCAAAGATTACACTGTACCTTTTGTCCACTCCATTCTTAATCTCTAATGGCAACGATTGTCATGAAAGGGCTAACACTTTACCAGATATAAAGCAATGTTCGACCGATCCAGATGGATGAAAGCACGTGCAGGCGACAGATTGGACATGCTTAGAATAATTGGGGTTGCTTTTAACCACAAAATTTTGGACATGTCCAAAATGAAGGCATTTGCAGACGTCAAAATAAGTGTGACTAAAAAATTGTAATTTGGCTTGGGAAGGGTAGAAAGAATTGTGGGAAAAGGAGAAAATGCTGGTTACCAGCATTTTCTCCTTTTCCTACAATGTTTTCAAAAGGCGTCTTTCTTAGGATTGTTAAAAGTCGGGCTTGTTTTGGAAAGAGTTAAGAAGATTTAAATTGGAAATGTTGAAAAAAAGGAGAACATTGCTATTAACCGGCATTTTCTCCTTTACTCACACCGTTTTCTTTAGCTTTCTTTCTGAGGTTCGTTTAAACACAGTACTGTTTAGAAAAGGGTTACAGTGATGAGATAGCACCATAAAATAGTCTGTTTAGGGTATTTCCGCGAGATTATTGTATTTTTTTACCTGTTGGTGTAAACAATAAATGATACAAAAATTTATATATCAAAAAGGGGATTTTTATGCATCATGGGAAGAAAATCGATATATGTCGCCCTGTCAAATCTGCGTACTGTAGACTGACCTGAGCCGAAACTTTTATTGGCCAATTTATGCATGTGTAAGTACCGGTCTACCTCATGATTAAATCGGCTGTTATTTGACAAAATAGATTCTATGGATCCACAATTAACTCTTTTACCACACAATAAAATTTTAGACCGGTCCAAATTGAAAGCATTTGCAGACTACAAAATAAAGGTGACTGAAGAATAGAAATTTGTTATGGGAAGTGTAGAAAACACTGTGGAAAAAGGAGAAATGCTGGTTACCAGCATTTTCTCCTTTTCCCATAGTGTTTTCAAACGGCTTCTTTCCCAGGGGCGTCAAAAGTAGGGATTGAGTGGTAATGGGTTTTTAAGTGACGAATGTTCTGGAATAATACATCACGGAGATGCATTAAACAGAACAGATCAGAACATATGTTCTGTTCTGTTCATTAATTGCCCTTTTTCCCAAAGCAAAGCTGTTACTGTTCTCTTTCTTGTTTGTTATTTGCCAGCCAGTTCCTTGTTAGATTCACTGATAACACATTTTCAACAATTGGTTGAACCCTTTAAGGCTACTGACCTTTTGCGGACAGTGTAGATCAAGATCAGACTGCACAGAACGTGCAGTCTGATCTTTGATCTGCACTGTCCGATAGTGTGGTATTATTCCCCAAAACATATCTTTGAAATAGTGGTATTAAAGCTTTCTTTTTCTATGGGATTGAAAAATTGAAAAATTGGTTTTAGCTATTACGTAGGATAAAGATTGATTGTAGAAAATCCGAGTTTTAAAAAACACACTCACCCAGCCCCATTTATCAAGATAAAAGTGTTATATTAGGTCTTATCCTGCTAAATGAATGAAATGGAATTCTCAAGCTGGTAGTAAAACCCCAAATGAAGCCTTTTTTAAAAGTATTTTTGGTGCAAAGATACCTTTTTGACAGACAGCGTTGATCCAAGATCAGACTGCACGTCCTGTGCAGTCTGATCTTGATCTACACTGTTCGCAAGAGGTCCTTGGATCGCGTTTAGCAGCTTTATGGTTAATCCTTTACCAGACGACAAAATTTTAGACTTGTCCAAACTCGAAGCGTTTGGGGGCGACAAGATAAATTTTGGATTGAATAATGAAATTTGTCTTCTAAACGATTAAAGAGAAACATTGTAGGAAAAGAAAACAATGCTGCCTGACATTTTCTCTTGTTGCTATTATGTTTTCAAAAGTGATCTCCTATGGGGTCAAGACAAATTAAATGTAGTTAAAAATATGGATGCCGTCTTTTAAAGGTTTGACTGAAAATAATTGTATAAAAATGCTATTTTAAAAGGGTTGCCTCCTCTTCCCATTATATTTTCAAAGCACTATCTTCCTCGGTATCATAAACACAATACCACACAAACACAACTTTTAACTCTTTACCAAACGACAACAATTTTCGTGTGGTAAAGGGTTAACGACCATTTAACGACCTTGAAAACAATGTAGGAAAAGGAGAAAATGCTGGTTACCAGCATTTTCTCCTTTTCCAACAATGTTTGTTCGCTCATTCAAGGAAAAATTGAATCTCTTCAGATACATTTTATTTGTCGTCTGCAAATGTTTTGAATTTAGACTAGTTTAAATTTTTGTCGTCAGATAAAGCGTTAAAACCCGGGATGGTTCGGTAAATGATTTTCTTAAGTTATACACTGTGATTTGTATTTTTTACATCCGGGTAACCTTTTTATTGCATAAATGTATTTTACGACTCAACCGTCGACAGCTTTAGTATAAAACATTGTGTGAAAAGAAACCTGAAAAGGATCAAGCTATTGTTTTTTTTTATTTGCAATATTTTTTTAACTTCTGACAGTTGCGTAGTTAGCAATATAGTAAAGATGAAGGCGAATTTCATCCTAAATTGTCCTCTCTCTTTTTTCTCCTCCGTGTCTTTCCTCCTTTTTCCTTTGGTTAAATAGGTGTTAGCACTTTAACCCTTTACCAAACGACAAAATTTTAGACTGGTCTAAATTGAAAGTACTTGCAGACGACAAAAGAAACGTAACTCAAAAATCGAAATTTGATTTCAGCAGGGTAGAAAAAATTGTGGGAAAAGGAGAAAATGCTGGTTACCAGCATTTTCTCCTTTTCCCACAATGTTTTAAAAGGTTTCTATATCAGGGTAGTAAAAACCAGTGATTGTTTGGTAAAAGGTTAAAACGCCAAAGAAATGTGTACCAATTTCTTGAGCAAATAAAAAAGTGAAGATCCCGGATCGCAATTCCGGACAAAGTCGATCAGGATAAGTCTGCACAAATCGTACAGTCTAATCTTTGTCTGCTCTTTAGTTTTTTTTTTTGTTTTTTTTTTTTTTCATTATAAAATGCGATCTTGAAATTGAAATAATTAAAACTAAAATTTTGGTCTTTTTTATTGACTGAGAAAGCGCATTTCATGTTTTAGACGGTAAATGTTGAAGCCTGAGCTTCCGGGTTTCCGCCTGGCTATAAATGCTTGATTGTAAAAAACCCGGATGTTCTCATTTCTTCGTAATGTCTATGCTGTGTACATACACAGTGGTTTGAAACAGATTTTGATTGGTCTGAAAATAGACTGTACACTGACATTTAACGCATATAATATAACGTATATAACATATATAATGACAATGACTGCACATGTATACCGTAGCAAATGACAAAGATTAAGATCAGACTTCAGGAGCACTTCGATCTTATGTCAACCCTGTATGCATTGTTTTAACTCTTTCCTACACGACAAAACTTGGTCCGAATTGAGAGCATTTGCAGACGACATTTTCTAGGGGCTTAAATAACGAAAAACTTGACTGAGTAGAAAATACTGTGGGAAAGACGAAAATGCTGGTTATCACTTTTTCTCCTTTTCCACCACAATGTTTTCATTTTTTTTCTTAGGGTCGTTTAAACTCGTATCTTTGTAGTACAGAGTTCAACATTTTCTAACTAAGAGACCCATTTAACCCTTTATCACACAATCCCTACTTTTATAGTCCCTACTAAACGAAGCCTCTTGAAAACATTGCGGGAAAAGGAGAAAATGCTGGTTCCCAGCATTTTCTCCTTTCCCCACAATGTTTTCAATTGCCTTCTTTTTCCAGAGGCGTTAAAAGTCGGCATTGTGCGGGAAAAAGTTAAAAATCTATTTTACTGCCGGCGACTGACACTTTGAACGACCTTACAGTAACAGGTTGTCATCATCACAATAATTTATAGGCTTGTAATTTGCATTATTTGAATTTATATTAATATTACCATACCAATTATTTACTTGTGTTCGCTAATCTGCCTTTAATAATTGGGAAATCTATATGGCCTAAAAAACTCATCACAAACATCTAGCAAGGTTTCAGAAAGTTGCCATATTAAATATCTAAATCGTCTGTGCTCATTGTCCACTTTTCCAGATTTCTATCTTATTTTCCATATTATTTTCTTACCCGAGTCTAATTGTTAAATTTGATTATTTATATTAATCTGTCTATTTAAATGACCTATTTGATATCGAATATATACTTGTATGTTACGAAATGCATGTATATGCATAAGTATGTATAAAAATCTTCAATCTTGAATCTAATATTCAGGTAACTGTACAGTTATTTCTCTTTAGAAATTCACGACTTCACACTTTCCAGCCTTTAGACGACCTTTACCTTGATCAAATCCAAATCTCAGCGAATCAGAACGTCGCCGACGGGAGTTGGTGGTTTTTGGACCATCACATATTGTTCCAACCGGGATTCCAAAGTAATGCTTGTGGTACTGAATACAGTTTTCTATATCTGTAGTGCACCACTTTTTCAATAGTAAACCGTTGCTGCATGTGTAATCTTCATTAGCAACGCATATCTTATAAGGTGATGTAACATTCATTACGATATTGGGATAAAACACCTCCGTTTTGGCGTGATACGGTCCTCCGTCGGTCGCTGAACATCCGTGAAATATGGAACATATCGGCAGATGGCTAACAACATCCCTGTTATGGACGACTCGCCAGCTGTTCTTTACTAAAAGATCGTAGTTTTTGGCGTAGTCTCCATTTCCGACTCGTGGTTCCCCAAACTGATAGACAGTCAAGTTATCGGTGTTGAGAACTTTTTTATAGACAAGAGAGGCAGCAGACAAGGAGACCAGCGCTGCACCAAGAGAATGACCAGTTAAAGTCACGTGATAGTCTTTGTATTTACCCGTGAGATTGCGAACACTTTCTTCGACGAAAGGTGATAGTAAATCGTGGGCATTTTTGAAATATTGCTGCACCTTACCTCCAATTATAAAGGATTGTTTAGGAGTAAACAGCGTAGATAGAATCTGATCTAGCAACTGCCTCGTTTTGGCGTTCTCGGGAAACTCTGTACCTCTGTACGCGACTAGAATTGTTTTGCTTATATGCGACACTGCTATGTAAGCGAAACATATCTCCTCTCCGAAGAATGAGAGATATTTACAATTACATTTAATGCCCTGATAAAGGACAAAGTCGGTGTCCGGTAAAAGTTTGGACATGCACTTCTTCGGATCCATTGAATATGCTAGAGCACTCATCAGCGTGTAATTGTATGCCAGTAGTGGGCTGTACGTAACCTTGTCCTGTCTAGGCTTATCTATCAAAGTAGCTGGTATGTTGTCATAGTTCACACACTTATTTTGCTTGTAAGACCAAAAACATTTCAGTTCGTTGAACATCCCGTTTCCATAGCAGTCTTGGGGTGCCCCATATTTAGAACAATCCAATGTACCCTCGGTTCTTCTGATGGACAAAAGTACGATTAGTGCTGAAACCAGTTGTAAGTGCAACATGTCACTAATTAATCCACGAAAAAGGAAACCCAAAAAACACTAAGCCCTTTACTTAACAATCTCGTATTAAATAACGACCCTAAAGAAGCCGTTTCAAAACACCGTTAGCAAAGGAAAAATGTTGTTTAACACCACTGTCTTTTCCCACAGCTTTTGTTTGTTTGTTTGTTTTATTCCTATCACTTCAGGGACCCTTCCTTATTATCTTGGTAAAAATTAATTTGTCGACCGCAAATACAGTCAATATTGACCCGTGTAAAACTTTATCGTTTGATAAAAAAAAATAGATATTCAAAAAGCCAATCTAGTTCCACAGCTCTTATAAACACTAATGAATCCCGTTTGTAGTCATATTTGAATACAAACTATATGAACCACTTTAACCCTTATCCTGCTAAATAAGTTAAACAAAACTTTCAAAACTGATAGTAAAATGCCGGAATATCGTTATTATAAACTTAATTTCTGGAGAAAAATATCTGTTATTCGGACAGTGTAGATTCAAGATCAGGCTGCACATTTTGTGCGGTCTGATCTTGATCTACACTCCGCAAAAGTTCAGTGAGTCGGGCTTAGCAGTGTAAGGGTTAGGACAGTAACCCCTCAGCAACGAGTGCAAAGTGAAGTATTCTGGGTTTTTTATTTTTTGGTTTCTTTTTAACTTCCTTGTTTCTGCCATTGGTTGAGATTGTCAAATAATCTATCAAATTATTATCTATCAACGACCCTAAAAGACAAGCGATGTGAAGATCAATTTTTATTCCGATAGGTTTACCGAAAATGGCCTCTAAATGTATTGTAGAAAATCGGACATTATTACTCTGGCATTTTTTAGATTTACTGCAATGCTCTCTCTCTCTCTCTCTCTCTCTCTCTCTCTCTCTCTCTTTCAAAAATTCTCATCAGTAGTATCCGAAAGTGATTTTTTTTCTGATCTTTTCACGGCACAAAATGATAAAGTGTTTAATCATTTATTTTTTACTTCCTTTTATTAATGCATTAAGACCTTGTGAGAAAAACAGGAAAATACACGTATTGTCAAAACTAAGTACATATCCAATTGTATCTTGCAAATGTTCATTTCCTTCAAGTCTGTCTTCTCCGTACATCTGAACTCCCTACACTGCAATCCATGCTGTTAACGACATCGGGAACAGAGGCTTCGAAAAAAGAAATGTGGAACAAAAGGAGGAAAAGCTTGTAGCCAACATTTTCTTCTTGTCCCATGATCTTTTCTACTCTTACGAACGAAGTCCGTAACAAAGAAACAAATGAATAAATGCATGGCAGAAATAAAGGTCCGAGCGGGATTCGAACCCCGGAACTCCCGGACGCAAGGCCAATACCCTAACCACTGAGCCAAAGAGATATCTCCCTGACGCAGTAGCCAGGTATTGTATTTAAATCGGGAGTATGCCATGCAGGAAGGAGTGGTCTCCCGTAACACTACCCTATCAAAGACAGGCATCACCATTAGATTTTAACCCTTTACCCCATAAGGCATTTCTATGGTATCTCTATTTGACCCTAAATAACAAAAAGGATGAAGCCGTTTCTTGTGTGTATATGACATCTTTTGATAGTGTAGAAAACATTGTGGCAAAAGGTGAAATTGCTTCGATTCTTCCGTGGAAAATCTGATCTGGTGCATTGAGAACATAATTATGGTGTCCGCGGCTCACGTTGATCAGTGTGAATTTGGCTAAGAAAGCATCACGTCTAAAATCAAGTTCACTCTTCTGCAAAACTTTAAGATTTGACTACATAGTTCATATCTCTACACCAGCCCATACATTTTGGTAAAGCAGGGATGATATGCGTGTATATTTAATCTAAAATGAATTAGTGTAAGTCTAACAAGTTTCGTGAAAGATAGCCCAGTCATGAGTCAGATATGCCAAGCATTCAGCAACCCAGCCAGGATGAAGTAAAAACTAAAACAAACTCTTTTATCGATTGGTCAAACTTTAAGTTGTGCGGATGAGGCAAACACATAGCTCTGAACAACATATTTTCCATTTTCCAAATATGTTTTCAAAAACCAGTATAGTTAGGTAAAAAGGTAAAAAGGTAATTCCTTACATCACGGAGGCACATTTTTTCAGTACAAATGTTTTCAAAACATTTTATCAATTACAGAATCTGTTCTTCTCTGTATTCTAGCCATGCTTTGGCAAAATAGGTTCTGTGCATCTCTGTGATGCATGATACCAAGTAAATCCTCACATGATCTTGGATCCAATGTCTTTTCTGACCAACAATCGACTGAACCCAGAGGTAGACTGGTCTTTTGACATAAATAAAACTGACGAATATTGAAACTTTCGGCCGACGTTAGCCTGCGCGGACAGTGACTATTTTAGGGAAGGAGAGGAGACAAAATTGGGAAAAAGAATAGGTCCATTTTGATATAAAAAGAGGACAATAGACTGAATTACATCCTTATAAAGTAGCTGGTGTAAGTGGATTTTATTTTAATTCCATCCATGCTACACATAGACAGATAATTTGTGTGGCATTTGTCGAATACAATGTCACTATGATTTCAATGTTGAATTTTGAAGACCATGTATCGTAATTTGTGCAAAATCGAAGAACAAAAAGTAATTTTACTCAATTTTGCACAGACAAATGAGTTTTTCTGTAGCACTATGACATGTAATTGGAAATGGCGTGTAAAATAAATTGGATTAGGCCATCGGTGTTGGAAATGTTTCTTTTTTATTAAAAAACAGTTTTACCCATGCATAGTCTATGTAGGCGCAATGATAGGCCTATACACAAAATTTGTCCACTGACTGTTTCGTATCGGGCTTGTTCGTTTAGAAACCAATTCATCCTTGAGCTTCTTCATCCCATGCTTGCACGCTACACTACTAGTATTTGATAGTGCATGAATATTTAGATATCTTAAAATCATAGTTTTCAGGAACGAACTGATTTTACTCCATATATTTTCATAGTTTCTCTCTCTATCCATCATGCATCCTGCAGTCAAGGCTGCTAAAAGGATGAAATTCCTCAAAGTAGACTCAGAAGAGAAATATTCAAACAAACAAGAGTTGAAGAAGGAGTTCCATCATCAACCCTATCAGGACAGGGTCTTATAGATGAACAAAGTTCACTAAATGCCGGATTTCGGGGTGAAAGAGCTAATTTTCTTTTCAGAAGATTCGGACGGTTCGACAACAGAATGCAGTTTTTTTACTCTCCAGCTCAAGAGGTTGAAATATACGGTGAAGCTTTTAACATGTGTGTGAATCAATTTGAGAATTTAATTGGTTGATAGGTACTGTTATTCAAGATTAGTGATATCTAAAGCTTGATGCTTGATACCACTGATCCTGTATTTAACGTTCTATTGCTGTTAGCCGGCAAACATAATATGATCTGTAGCGTTCCATTAAACTAATTTGTGAAGGACAGTTAAAAAAGCGGGTGCCTACGTGGCTCTGATACAAGATATATGATACATACTTAGTTCAGACAACTGCCTTTCGATTTGTGATATCAACCATTGTGGTTATTCAGTGTCGACCGATTACAGTGCTGACAGCACTTTGATTTTTTTATGTCGCCGCGTCAGTTGTAGTACTACTAAACTATCAGGACAGGGCCTTATAGATGAACAAAGTCAACTAAGTGCTGGATTTCGGGGTGAAAGAGTTAGTTTTCTTTTCAGAAGATTCGGACGGTTCGACAACAGTTTTTTTTTTACTCTCCAGCTCAAGAGGTTGAAATATATGGCACAGCTTTTAACATGTGTGTGAATCAATTTGAGAATCTTTCCCTGGAAGGTTCAAACTCATAATTGGCCTGCAACACGGGAGAAGGGGCATTCGGACATTTGCGTAAAGTGTCGTCTCGGATCAGCCTGCGCAGTCTGCACAGGCTAATCCGAGACGACACTTTCCGTTTTGATGCAATTTTCTGTTTTGCACATTTCTATTGAAGGACAAAATCTAATGTAGTCGTAAAGTGCCGTCTCGGATAAGCCTGCGCGGACTTCGCAGGCTTTTGGCGTGTTGCAACCCAATTATAATGTGCGATTTAACCCTCAAGCTGCTAAGCGCGACTTACTGACTTTCTGTGGACAGTGTAGATCAAGATTTGATCTTGGATCTGCACTGTCCAATAAAGAGATATTATTACCCCTCAAAAATAACATTTAAATAGCAATATATGTGTATTTTAGTATCCAAATGTAAATGTCATTTTGAATTGTATAGAAAAATACCGAGTTCTACGAACTTATTGACCTCCCCTCGTAACTCAAATAATGTCGAAACGGCGTTAAATACCATACAATTAGTCGGATGGCCCTAATATCGGTACTAGCACAAAAACAGAAACATCCTCAAAACAAAGACAGGCTCAATTAACGAAACTTAATTTCGTAGCTGCTAACCAGTATTTTCTCCTTAACGCGCAATGTTTTCGAAAGCTCTCTTTCTAGAGCTTGTTTAAACTGGAAACTATTCATTAAAAGGGTTAAAAAATGATCGATCAAGCCCCACGGTTGGCTATCCAAAACTATTGATAGTCTTTCCGATGAGACTTCAAACTGAAGTCATGTTTAAAGGTGCTATAAATAAAGTATTCACGAACCAGACGAAACTTGGGATTGGTTTTGTCCTCTGTCCTGCACTATCCCTTGTAACAATACTAACAGCCTTTAGGGAGCGTCTTTTATATAGGCAAGCTGTGGCTACGATTTATGAACATCAAACAATGCATCTATCAGTCACATGATCTTAAACCTTGTTTCGCCCATGTAAATCAATGACGAACAACATAAACAACCGCAATCATGGAACGTATCACTTTAATTATGGTCCATTTCAGACAATGTACACATCTTTTTCGATAATTTGGCATTTTAAGCATTGTGCTCTTTTCCCTTTCTATGCCCAAACATTTCTTAACCCGTTTAATAAATAGTTTCCAGTTTAAACAACCTCTAGAAAGAGAGCTTTCGAAAACATTGCGGGTTACGGAGAAAATACTAGTTAGCATCTACGAAATTAAGGTAAGTTTCGTTAATTGAGCCTCTGTTCATTTTAAGAATGTCTCTGTTTTAGTGCAAGTACCGATTTTAGGGCCATCCCTTGACCAATGCGTTATGAATTTGGATAAGTCTAAATTTTGTCTTGAGGTAAAGATCTAAGAAGATGAAATACTGACGAGATGTCCCGAAGATCACTCGAATAATATGGTGAAAGACAGCTGATAAGCCACAATCTTCTTTTGAGGGGATTCCATTGTAAAAGAAGCACAAGTTGATTGAAAGTTGAAGGAGGCGTTGACTCAGTGATATGTGAGATACTTCCACTTGCCTCGCACACCATACATCTTTTGCTCAAATATTTAGTTTAGACCACATTTATTCAATGTAATGTTTACATACATCTTAATCTTCTTATCAATTTAAGTATGTCAAAAGTAAGAATATTGATTTAACCCATTACCACACAATCCCTACTTTTGACGCCCCTGAGAAAAAAGCCTTTAGAAAACAACGTGGGAAAAGGAGAAAATGCTGGTAACCAGCATTTTCTCCTTTTCCCACAGTGTTTTCCACCCTTCACAAAACAAATTTCAAATTTTCAGTCACTGTAATTTTGTTGTCTGCAAATGCTTTCAATTTGGACCAGTCTAAAATATTGTCGTTTGGTAATGGGTTAAGTGGGTTAAAAGTAACCAGGTCGCTCCATCTTTTATCCACTTTTTTCGTGATTTTGATATTCTCTTTTTTTTCTGCATGCGACTAGCACTTGGACCGACCGTTTATAATAATTCTGTCACCTTCAGAATATTTTTTTTATACTTTTATACCATATGATTTAAAACCAGCATTTTCTCCTTTTCCCACAGTGTTTTCCACCCTTCACAAAACAAATTTCAAATTTTCAGTCACTGTAATTTTGTTGTCTGCAAATGCTTTCAATTTGGACCAGTCTAAAATATTGTCGTTTGGTAATGGGTTAAGTGGGTTAAAAGTAACCAGGTCGCTCCATCTTTTATCCACTTTTTTCGTGATTTTGATATTCTCTTTTTTTTCTGCATGCGACTAGCACTTGGACCGACCGTTTATAATAATTCTGTCACCTTCAGAATATTTTTTTTATACTTTTATACCATATGATTTAAATTTGAATGTATTTTAAATCCCTTTTGTTTACTTTTAGCAGCTATTGGGGCTTTGAACAAAATTTGCCATAGAAAATCTCACAAATCATTTACAGCGGAATCTAAGCTTGGATGCATGCTTAAATAGGCAGAGAAATGTGCGAAAACCCGGTGAATATACCTGCTCATTAACAAAATATTGCTAAAGACGTCAACGCCTATTGCTCTTTGAAATCGAGACTTTGCAACACTCGATGCTCAGTTTTTAAAAGCTAGGTCGAAGGCTTTTTGTTGGTTGCAAACGGGCTGCAGTTGAAAGCGTTATATGCGCGAAGTTTGCGCCAAGTTTACAAGTATTCGTTATCTTTACACTGCACAAGCATGAATCCTGCATGAATATTGATGGCGTTGTGTGCTCCCCCCCCCCCCACCTTACATTTTAAAAGAATCTGCTTGTTTTAAATTTTATCCATAAACGAATATATCTGGATTTAGTTCTTATAAATCTTATTTGATAAACCTTTCATTATCACTTTATATTATCTGCTTCTTTGGGGGAATACATGTTTAAAACCTAGAATCGGGATGAAATGATATAAACATAATTGTGTTGGGTTTTTAAATAATCTCATCATGGTACGTGATTTTTAACTTATTATACCTTATACAAACAATTATATATACTAATGATGAAACCTTTATTGAGGGAGAGTAATAATTTCAAGGCCATGTCTCACAAGCCTTCTTGTTATTGAAACACAGAAGGAAAAAGTCTCATAAAGTTTGTAAAAAAAAATTGTTCCCATACAGCATGTTCAATGGCAACAGAGAGAAGAGGTATCAGCTGAACGTGATAAGTTCGCCGTCTACCTGGACTAATCAATTAAACTTGATTCGTTCCATCAAGAGCTCTATGATCTGACCACGCTACCATAGTATCAGATACACTGGTTGCAATGTATGATAACAATAACATTCACAACTTAAAAGGGTAAGTTCATGTTTTCAAAGAGCCAGCTTTGGTTAGGAAAAAAATATATACCTTAATTATCGCTTTCGCAATATAGAGCATATGCTTGAGTGTGCAAAACTGATAAACCTGATAAAACTTCGTGTAAACAAAACTACATACGACGTGTGTTAGGGCAGAGGAATTTTACTGTAGAGTCATTCCAAATATCCTTTCTTCTTTATCGTGTTCTTTTGAGGAATCGCAGGTAATTTCTAAACATACTTTGTTTTTATAATATAGGTTTAAATATTAGTAGTTGTAGTTTTTCACTCATTCCCTTCATAGAAAATGGAAGTCTATGGGATTTCCCTTGCACGGAACAAACTTACACCCATGCAAACGATTGGGGGAAAATCGTGAAGTTTTGCGGCTTTATCGTTTTTACAATAAGGAAGTTTAGGCTAGCAATGATAGTACGTTTCTTGGTTTGGTTAAACAACATCATTTTTTTTCCATGAAATATTTTACATGAAATCCATTAATATTTTAATCGATACACTATACTCCTATAACTTTGCATATATAAACAATAATTCTGGAGTTACCAGTTAATAGGTGAGGTATTTCAAATGTCCTAAAGAAACGTAAACTCCAATTTAATCGTTGACTTTGCCTCCCTTCGTAGGAAGCTTCTAAACCTTTCACTGCATACTAAATTGACTCGGCTTTTCGCTAGGTTTAACAGTATATTTTTTTTTGTATTAATTTGAAGCGGGCTTTGGTTAAAATAAATCGTTTCGTGCAGTCTGGTCTTGATCTACGCCGTCCGCATGATGAGCTTTGGAAGGCGACTTTGGCAGTGAAAAGGATAATCTCCCCATCTCCGCAAGCGAGGGAACCCTAAAGGGGGGGATCCGTTGTCTTGGGATGTAATTCAATATAAACACTAGGGACGCCACTCTCATTAAACAAAAAGAGACCATGGCTATCAGTGAACAGGATTCGTAATCAAATCTGTGTGAAAAGTGGAATCAAAGGACTGATAGTCCTGAGAGTCGCCTGGAGGGTAATGAGTTGGACGTTTTCACCCTTTTCTGTTTAAATATATTAAAAACATTCGAGATACAAAATAACTTAACCACAAGACAGTATTATATGCAAGCATATTTCTGAGTTGTCATCCTAAAATTCAAAATATCCGTATTAAAATTTACATTTAAAAAATGTGGTGGAAATTAAAATTTAGGCACCAGGACCAGCTTTAAAGGTGGGTATTTAGAATTTTTACATCGCGCCAAATTAAAAAATATATATTTCACTGAAATTTATATGAAAAAATAATACAAATCATCAATAATTAAGAATCATAAAATTAGAAATAAAATTTTTTTTGATGGTATTCCCTTAGAAAGCTACGTAGCCTCTTAAGCTATTTTTTGATTTCGCGCCAAAAATCAAAATAGCATTTTGGGAATGTCAAGTGACTGGCACGTGACTAATAAGACTTAAATTCTATTACAAAACAAACATGTAATAATTATTTTCCACAATGTCTTCTTCGGACTGTAGGTTTAAACTTTGTCTGTGTATTCCTGTATGTAAATGAGAGAATTGACCATCTAAAAAAAGAACGTGTCTCCCGTTGGTGTCAGTCTGGGCTGTAGTAAATCTCTAATTTCTCGTGTTGTAGGATGGTTTTAGACTATTGGGGTTTATGAACGCAAATTAAAAGGCTTTGGGAGTATAAAGATGACTTTTTTGCATTTTTGTAAAATTTTCGTCCCAAAATCTGAAGGGCCACTTTTAATCAGTTAAACGTTTTTTACCCACAGACAACAACCTTTTACAAATAAAGATCAGATTATCTTCTGGTATGGGATCTAGTGACATACTTTCAGACCAAAAATGCCCTTTTGCAACTCGCTCATATCTAATCTTAGCAGTCTGACAAAGTTTCATAAGTATTAGACTGAACATAAATGGATTCTACAGCTCTATTACGGTTTCGTCTGATTTCACCTTATGACAACCTTTTGACCTAATGACACTCCAGGTGACCTATATTCAGTTTTATCAAAAATATTATTGGGACAAACAGCCGGGCAATTTCATGATCATTGGACTGAACTGTAGCCTTTGGAGCGCAAACAAATATTTGACTCAATAATCTACCCGTCCTCTGGAAATAATTTGTTTTTGCTGTTGACCAGGTTGAGGTTTTGACCAGCAATGGACTCTATGAATGTGGCTACTACAACTCAAGAAAATCTATAATTACCCAACAGTATGATCATCAGCCTTTAATATTTGTATGCGTTTTATAACGTCCCAGGGATTAATACTGCTTCCACACCTATCGAAAAGTGTCTACATGTATATTGCTTTGGTGTAAATTAAATGTTTACAATTCGCTTTATTACCCTTTACAAAAATCTTTCACAAGATTAAAAACACTCCAATAAAGAACTTGTTGTTCGAGCGGGTAAACACTGATCTGTTCTATTATATTTGAATTATAGCGGAGTAAAAAGTCAATTTCTCAGATTGCTGGTTGTTAGAACTGCGTTGCGTAAATTCAGATTTTGGCAGTTACAAAAGCACCTTGTGTTCTAACACCCGCACTAATAAATTTGTTGTTTAATAAATACTAGATCTAGGTTTATCGCTCATTGAAAAAAAAACAGCAGACTTTAACAAATTTGCCCGTCTTTATGAACGAAAAACAATTAAACATAGTAAACCTCAAAGCACTCTCTGCATGGGTCGGTGTACGCTGAAAGTAAAGGCCAATTCAGCGACTGATTCATAAATATGTAAATTTATAAAGATTTTCGTGGTGCAAATGACGTTTATACGCCACGTGATTATAAAATCTATATTTATCGCAAAGCTACATTCCAGAAAGCACCTGCAAAGCGATAACTTTGTACAGCCTAGAACCGTGTACATTGCATACGCTATGTACGATCTCTGGTGCACCTAGAGTATGGGTGTGCAAAGTATCTAAAGTGTAGATTAAAAAGCTCGGAAGAAGCAACGTGTAAGAATGTCTGAGAAGGCAATGCAACCATTCCGAGTCGTTATAAATTTGTTTAAAAAAAACAGCCTACTGTTGAGAAAAAAAGCAATAGAAATTAAGCTTCCATGTTAACTCGGCATCGCCTTTTTCTTTCCGATCATAGGTTGAGCGTTGAATTGAAATAAGGCTTGCATTAGGATCGTAAGATTGTAAGAGTAAGAGTGTACTTCTATTAAGTAGTTATTAAAAAATTTTCACTGGGAATTTTCCGCAAATAGAAGCAGAAAAGATGCTTGTAGCTGAAGATTTCTCAGCGTGTCCGCAGACTTTTTTTGTTCACGGCAGCCATTTTTACATATATACGTAATGCGCTATTTTTAGAGATGATGTCTTACACAGACATCAGGCTAATGTTTACCCTTGCGGATGAAATGACTTTTTCAAAGGTTTGAACCGTTAAACAGCTCAGTCTTTATAGACATATTCATTATCATCAAGGCACAATTGAAAATCATTTACAACAGAAAAAAACTGGGTTGTTCACCGAATAATTAGAAAACTGTTATATCTCGTAAACCGGAACTTGGGACAGGAAGCAGTACAAGGCCGGAGGTATGCTTACGTCACCCCATATATCAGGACGATAACAATGAGAGCCTGTTTGCTACGCAAACAGGCGACTCAATAAAGTGAATGATGTTGACTGATGTGTGACATACTTTTTTATTGGTATAGATAGGTGGTGCTGCTAAACCTCTTTAAACATTATAATTTACTTTATTGTTAACACTTGTATTGTGGATTTCCGTAAGTACTGCCTAATCTGCCTACAGATCATCCACAGCGCATATTGTGAAACAACGAAGACTGTAGGGCACATATTCAACTAGGGTTTATCACTAGAGTACAGAAATACTACGCTTGTGAGGAATCGTTTACGCAGAAAAATCATGTCGAGAAAAATCTACGATTGGAGACCGTCATATATAGTACGAGGGGAGGTCGATAAGTTCGTAGAACTCGGTGTTTTTCTTTTATTTTTGTGCATTATAAACCTTTGCCAGCTGAATGATAAAAGCCATTCAGTCAACACTTTACAGTTTTTGCGCTTACTTTTTGTTGGAAAACCTATACCCATCGACAAAAATGAAAAGTCAGAATATTGAGTTCAGAGCACAAGTCCAGAGTTGCACAAGCGGCTTTTCGTGAGTACAAGCTCGAGCAGTTAAATCACCTATTATACAGTCCAAACCTGGCCCGAAGTGATCATTGTCTGTTCTTAAATTTGATATCCCACTTGCTTGGAGCGAGATTTCCGGACGATAATGAGCTCAAGTCTGCTACAGAGTGGCTTCTGATTTTCCATTTTTGCCGATGGGTATAAGTTTTCCAACAAAAAGTAAGAGCAAAAAAAAGTGAGAGCTGACTATATGGCTGTTATAAATCAACTGACAAAGGTTTATACTGCCAAAAACTGAAAGAAGAAATTTTGAACTGTATAGAAAAATACCGAGTTCTATGAACTTATTGACCTCCCCATGTATAATCAGAAACATCATCAAATTACTAGTCATTTCCATACCATTCGGTAGAATTACATGGCGGAGTTGAGATAGAGATACAAAAAAGTGTATGTAAAGATAAAAAGAATAAAATAGAACAAGTTCCAAACAAAAAAAGTCTTTTAAAGAGATACTGCGTAAGAAGAACGAGAGAATGAATTTTCAATATCAGCGTTTAAAAGAAATAACGTCGACATCGATGCCTTTTTTGTCCCTATTGTTTTCATTCTGTAAGCTGGATGACTGGTTTTTTTTTTATTAGATATTATATTTCAAAGGTACTTGGAAAATGCTTTGGTTTTGTATGAGCACAATTCATTGGCGCACCACGATTTAGTCACCATCCGAGCAAAAGTAAATTTTTATGCCCGTGCCTTTATCTGTGGACCGCACATGAAAAGTGTACAGGTTGGCTTCTTTGACAAAGAAGCCAGAAGAGATTAGCTAGCATCAACGTTTACAAATAGTTTATTGAATATATATCCAAGAGGCATGATGAGCTGTGTAGGTGTAAAGTTAAAAAAAATCTGTCCGTTAGTAAAATAAGTGACATACTCCTTTAATGAAAGCGATATCCGATTATAAATGCCTTTTTCCAATCGAAAATTGAAAATCTGTGCAATACAGCGGGATATAATGTAAATTAAATTTTGTTAGGTTGAATGCATTTGGTGCACCTTCTCCAACTAAAAGCCACGAGTGAATCAACTGTAAATGTCTTTTTTAAAAGTCATATTGCCATCACTTCTCAACCTATGGACCTGTAAAAGGGGTACTATTTGCTAAGAGTTGTCTGTACAAAATGAAGTCTTTTCACCAATTGTCTGCAGCCTATTTAAATCGCAACAGATATTGGATGAAAATTAAAATATCTGGCTTAAAATCAGAGATTCATTAAGCATATATATGTAGAAAAATGCAATGCTGATTTTGCAAGTTTTTCTGCTTTTTCATGTTATCTTGTACCTATGTGATTCAGTAGCCAGGAAAACAAACCAAATTACATTATGTCAAAAAGAGAAAAATACCTTTAGAATAGTCAAGAGTTGTAGATTTTCTTTTTGTCTTCTGTATACAAAGATTAGAAACTGAAAGGTTGAAAGTGTATCTGAAATAGTTGTCGGACATACTTCTATATTTTGAGAGAACAAAATCATTCAGTTTTCTTTTTGAAAAAAGCAGAGTAAACAGATTTATGGGGAAGATTACATTATCTTACGTTTTTAATGAAAAAAGCAGAATATATAGATTTATGGGAAAGGTTACATTATCTTCCGTTTTTACGAAAAAACCTGAACGTGAGTCACAACCCACAAGTAACAATAGTGTGATTAAATTAATCGGTATGTTCTATAATGTCCAAGATATTGGTTTGAAAAAAAAGTATCTGTAGATTTTTTTCCGCTGCGCAAAAAAAAAAATCGAAATGCCGCTACTTTAATAAGAAGAAATATCTTTAAAAAGATAGAGTAAATTTGGCAGCAAAAAGGCAGTGGCTTTTTGATGAAACGAAAAATGTCTACATTTTTGACAAACAACAAAATTCTATTTGTACATCTGTTATCACTACAAAAACGTAGGCCAAAAAGCCAATATATTCTGCGACGCAAAAAAAAACAGAGAGAAAAGCTGCATCAGGAATTGTGTTTTCACACATGACCTCCGTATCTACGTGAAGATTGGCATGTTTCACTGAATAACACAAATGGCTTAATTCTTTGAACCAAAAACAATATACTCATTTTTTGCGTTGGATGTGCCTTTGTAAGATTTTATTTCTGGCTGATCTTTTGAAATGGGTTCATGTTTGTAAAGTCGAGCTGATCCTCCGAGTTCAGAAAACATGTATGGGTATGGATGAAAATAAAATGATGCATTCTGGTTGTGATTCTCGCTATATAGTCACTCATTGGATATTATCTATCCAATCAGGTTTTGCTATTGTCTACCCAAACTTTCGACTGCATAATTTCCAACTCAAACCTTTGCTTTTCAATAAAAATATTTAAGTCCACTAGACAAAAAACTTAAACATGCTTCTCAAATTTCAGATACACACTTCAGTAAAGTGAATAGCAAGCCTTAAAATTGTGTAAAGGGCCGTACAGTTTTGATGTTTTCTAACAGAAATCAATACGTGAACTTCTCTGTATAACTTATTTTTAGCAAATTTTACTCTGTTTACATTACTCTTTCTTGTGTAAAGGCGAGGTATAGAGTGGGGTGATCTATCTGACATAGCCACTAACCTTAGCGGCTTAGCATATCCCATAGACAATCTCGTGGTCGAGGTGGAGTTACAATGCGTAATTACAGACTAACGACCGAATTCTGATTTGCCTATTGATCGGAACCGTGGCTTAAAAATGATCTTAATGGTAAATAAACTCATGTCTATATCACATAGACAATCCCCTGTGATGCCCATCCTTTACCTTAGCCGACTCTCTCATGTGATAACAAGAACCGTACATTTTGATAACAAAAAATATGAGTGGGTGTAGCATACGTGATTTATTTATAGGTTGTTTAATGCCGTTCTTGGACATTATTTCAGTCGTACATCTGTCTTGCTTTAGGCCTAAAGAAAATAGTTTGTGTAGGGTAACGTCCCCAAAAAAGTTAGGTAGGGACTATTTTTATCTATCATTATTATTATTTTAACATCCCCTCCGCCACCCAAGAATTTTGAAAGAGCTTTAACAAATATAAAAAAACAATTCGAGTGATTATCGGTTCGCGTGCTTTTAAAGATATTTTACACGAACATTTTCTCATTGCATGCGGATCTAGATCTATCTAAGAGAGATAAAAACAAGAAAATACAGAAAGTAACGAATTCACGGTCACACTTTCACATTGCGTATGAAAAGGAGAAGGGAAAAAAACTTTCACTTTTTATAGCTCTATATAAATATAGTTGCATGGTACGCTGCTGTCTTTCTGTAATACCACTAGTGGCTTTTATGGCCACATTTTCAAGGGTTTAGTTGGTGATTAAGCTCGATGGATTATTTCCATCGGTACCTTGGCGCTACTACAGCGACATCTGATCATTCTCAGACCTGATTCATCATGATCTCTACGTCTTAGGTGAGTCATGATATATGTGGTGTTTTTGTGTGTGTGTGTGTGTGGGAGGGGGGGGGCTATGATTTTTAACAATTCGACATTATTTCAGTTGTAGATGTCAATGTCAAGCGTCGAAACACTGATCGGTATAGGGTATAGGGAGTGAGGAACTTTTTGACAATAAGTAGATCGTTCATCAATTCTAGGACAGAAATTTGCTAAGTTATCGATAGTCAAGTACTAATCCGATCGGACGATTGTCATTTTTGACCGAACCGGTAGTTGTGTGAAAGATACGTGATACGTGTGACGTTATGCGACTAGCCGTGGGACACATTAATTTTACTAATTCCTATCTAGATTTAGACTAAGTGTTGCTGCAAAACGAGCTTCACTCGTTAGGGGCTGCCCGTAACTCGCTGTCGCTCGTCAGTTTTGCGTATTTATTTACATTTCATATGCTACACGGGTGTTACAAAATAGGTAATCTATAGTCATCGTTCAGAAATTCTTGAATTCAAATCGTCTATCAAACTTTGTTGTTTGATTCTTTAGGACCTCGACTTCATTGTAAGTTTTATAACAACAGTTCGACAACAACTGTTACACGGAAGGTTCCTAAACTTAACCCTAAACAAGCCTGAGGCGAAGCGGTATGTGATTTCGTCTTCACGTGATACTCTCAGCAGGGAAACCGCAGTCTGAAGCCATAATTAGGATCTAAGAAGCTGCAGATATGTCTTAAGCCAGTGGTATCATAAACAGTACCAAGAAGTAAGGACATGAGTGGCAGCCATCGGTGGCAGCCAACCATGTGGTGTTCGTGGTCGTGAGGCAGAGCGTCGGCCTCGTAATCATAAAGATCCCCAGCTCGATACCCGGTCGGGATTTTTCAGAAGCACACACATTCGGCACGAACACTAGTCAGCAGAATCGAGAAAGATCAGTATAAGTTCAGAGTTCCGATCACACAGAATTTTACGTGAAACATGTATGTATGAAATAACAAACGTACAAAATGACAACCCTATACGTAAAATCACGATAAAAATACTGACGAAGATCTAAGAAATAAGAAAGTTGATTGCATAGAATGGCTCATTTAAACTCGATTTTCGGAAAATGTAAAGCAGCGGTAAATCTTGGATTTCTAGCTTTCCATTTTTAGAAAAATTAAACGGTCGGCGTACACAGTCTGAATGCTTGTGATAAACAACTGCAGACTGGGACTCGTTGTTTTTTTTTTTCCAAAAAATATCCCTGATTCATATGTTCTATCTTGTTTACTAAAAGTGAAAATTGGAATTGTTTTCCTTGAAAGCTTTCGGATTTCAGAATTCAAAATTTAGCTAGTAGGACTAAATCAAACAACAGGAACATAGGAGGATAATAGTGTCGCAGATGATAGCAAGGCTATTCAGAAACCGATAGCAAAAACACGATACCAAAACAAATGGCTCTCCGAGTTTTGGTATCTCAGAGCTCGACATTAAATCTTTTGTACAAAAGGCATATGAAAAGATGAGCATATAGAATAATACTTGACATTGAACACTTTGCCAAACAATAATTCCACTGTTAGTTACATGTAAAGATAAACATTCACTTTATAGATTGATATTAGTTTCCTTCACCTGAAAGAGAAACAGGCATTTGAGAAAACAATTTAGAGTTGTACTGTTTCTTCTGAATTTGTATCACCATTTTTTTCTTATACCCTTGACCTTAAATAATGCTAAGTGTCGGAAAGACGGTTGTACATACAATTCAAACAGAACAACTTGGCAAAAACAAAGTATGTTGTATTTGGATTCCTTCGATTCTCTTTCAATTTGACACAGGAAAAGTTACCGGGTTTGGATTTAGGGCGAGTTCTCTGGCACCGTGACAACGCTCCGGCTGATCGGTTAGAGACGACACAGTGAGAGATAGATCTACCGAGTTTCGTAGAGTTGTATCACTGCCCTACTCTCCTGACGTTGATTTAATGAACTTTGAAGTATTCCTTTGAGTAAATTATACAGAACAAATACGGACGGAAGTATCGAACAGACTGGTACTGTGAGTCTCTCTGTCCTAGGATTTCCGAAACCCTTGGCAATCACGTGATCTGAAACAGCATCCTAGGCTACAAGCAAAACTCTTGCGTGATCTGGTCAAGGACGAAGGAACTTTAGGTTTTCCGGATCTTTCGGAGCTACGGATATTTCCGAATGCAGAAATAGTTCTAATGGGGATTAAAAACAACTAAACTTTTTCGGGTAAGCCAGTCAATCTTTCCTCTACAGTACTTTTCGCAATTTTGCCAATAAAACTTCATTCTTATTTCATTTTGACGTTTTCCCTATTTCCAAAGTTTTGTTCTGTAAAGATAGCGTTCTATTTAGACAACTCGGCCAGTATTTGATATATGTACCCAGGTCAACTTGGCCCAAGCTGCCTGCAATCTGAATGGTTGTTCAGACCTTAAATTTGTGATTGTTTCTCCGACCAGCGTAAACACATTAAAAAAATAACATCGTAGCAAGCCGTCGAAGTGAATAAGCTCTCGCAAACTTCAAGGTTCTTTTATCTATATTGACATATTTCTAGCATGTCTTTTATTAATCCATATCTCATTCAGATCTAGAGGAAGATTTTTACTGTTAGGTACACTATGGTATAATCTGCCAAATCGTGGTAGAGATTTTTCTTTACTTTCTCTAAACGGAAGGAATCCCGCTTCCCTTTTCCAATTTTGTGATCGTGTGGTTTTCTTATTTTCTTTTCAATTAGAAGCCGAATATTGCTTGTTAAACTCCTATCAAACACTATCAGGGTTTGCATCATGTTTTTCATAGTATATATTTGGATTTCATCTTGACAGCATTGAACATGAAATTTTGTGACAGCTGTTGTTGAATCAACACTTCGCAGAAACAAGAATAAAAAGAGTATTTCACTAGTCAGCGGTTAACCAATATCTATTGAGCGCCAAAACTTCGTAAAAACAGAAACTTTAAATGTGTTCTTTACAGAAACATACCTTTATTTAAATCTGAAAAAAGGAAAACGATCTGCACTTGCTCAATTGCGCTGTGGTATTCTTCCACTTAGGTAAATATAATGGTGAAACTATTGAAAGCCGAGTTTGCATATATTTTTGTAACTCTGATATAGAAAACGAAGTTTATCTTGTTATTTCTTGTAAGTTTTACAAGGACTTAAGAATCCTGCCATTTTGCTGATGTATTTGACAAAAATCGATTTACGCATTTGTCTCCCTTCGACAAAGCTGTCATATCTTATGAAGAACCATGTTCGCTCACTTGCAAAATTAATTTTTAATGCATTTGAGAAGCAAAGAAAATCTACCTATTGCTAATCTCTGGAAGTCTATAATTTTGTTTTATTGAACCAGCTATTAATATAAATATACATTCTAAAACTGACGGTGACTTATAGGCACATGGGGCCGGGTAAATGTTTGTAATTGATTATCTTTTTTGTATGTTATTCTGTACACATGCCGCTGTAAAAAAAAAAAAAAAAACTATTTACTTACTTACATATATTAATATCATCTTAAATATCGTCTACAGTCTTGGCTTGATGGAAATTCTCAGATGTTAATGAGAAAATATTCTAAAATTCGGGATAGCTGTCTTTTCTAAGGACTGAGACGGTTGTTTGGATTGTCAATCTAATTCTGCACCATTAGTCATGCAGCTGCGTCAAACGCACTTTACGACTACATTAGATTTTGTGATATAGTAGACTTGTACAAAACAGAAAATTACATAACCAAACGTGTCGTTTTGGATTAGCCTGCGCGGATGTCTGAATGCCCCTTTTCGTGTGTCGCAGGCTAATTATAATCCTACCATCAACTTATCCTGATCACCCAATCTGTGATTCTGCCAATCATGCTAAAATGTATTTAGAGCTGTCTTACACAATGAGTCAATAGTTCGGACATTTCCAAAAATAAAAGAAAAAGAAGAGATGGAACACTCCTGTGAATATTTTCCCAATAAATTATATAGGATTAAATCCCCTCTTTGCAGAAAGAGATTGTTCCTCAGATTTTGAAGGGATGCTTTTAAGTTTCAAAAACAAAATCTTGTGTTAGACCTTCTGACACTCCCGTTTTGCTTTACTTTCAACAAATCTAAGTTTATTACATCCCTGCAAAATCATCAGCTGCGTAGTCTTTTTTTTTTCTGCTGATTATTTTTGTGAGTGACTATTATTTACTTTTGGGTGATCTGCAGTTATATGCTTATAGAGTACGGTTTCACGAAGTCCTCTTTTAACCCCTGATTGCGCTGATTCATGGGGAAATATCCTATAGCAAGGCTTACCACAAGCCACAGGCTAGCACTGATTGAAACTTTACTAAGAAATTATATTAATAACAATAAATAAGCTAAGCTGCTATTATAAAATATAAAGTTAAACTCCA
Organism: Tridacna crocea; assembly: GCA_943736015.1. Lineage (NCBI taxonomy): Eukaryota > Metazoa > Mollusca > Bivalvia > Cardiida > Cardiidae > Tridacna > Tridacna crocea. The sequence goes on along the minus strand of OX031063.1, from coordinate 18,284,531 downwards.
TTCAAACAAATAATAAAAATGTGTTATGGTGAGTAAAGATCCTCACCACAATACAAACATTTTATGGGTTTAATAAAAAGAAGTAGAGTCATGAGACGTAAATAAAATCGCACGTTCGATTCACCTTTGACTCATGTCCTGCTATTGGCGACAATAGATTTGTTGTGCGGGGAGTACAGAGCAAGATCAGCCCGCACGTACGTCCTGTCTGATCTTGCTTTGCACTTCCTGTTGTTCTTTCACTTATTTCTAGTGACGAAACGCTATCCAGTGCCATTTAACCAGATTAAATCTTTTTGTTTAATCGTCAACAATTTAGATTTGGCAGAACAAACGTTAAACAAATACTAATTCATCGCTCTTCCTTTAGTAATAATACGAGAACGTTATCAGAAATATACGAAGGTTTATCTCCAAATTAGCAGTATCGACGGGCTGGTACAATACTACCTCAAGCGCAAATTCGTTGTGTATGGTGTCAAATCACTCAAATAGACTCCTATATAATTCAATGTAAATTCCGCAAATTCCACACGTTGTCACATGTTCCACGACATTCGTTCATGAATAATATGCTCCAAATGTTTCAGAAACTTCACTAATCCCTTGATTTTCCAACAAATACATCCATCATGACCGATTGGATTTTTCACAAAATTAGGTCAAACATGCGTACCATGTCTTTTTCCTAACCATCACAGGTCCGGTACCCACATCTACTTCACAATTTCCAGCATCCCTACACAAGAAATAGTCCTGAAAAGAAAGATGGATTTTAGCTCATTCAGCACAAAATACCCTTTTTTCAAAACATCAGGTGAAATAATGTGAGAAAAGCAATCATGCAATGAAGCATGCACTATCAAAAAAAGGTTTCATTTTTTTCAAAGAACTACTTTAGCACCATACGACCCGGAAGTACTTCTCTGGGTGATTTGACACCTAGATGACACTGCAAGTTGGTCAAAATCTCCAAACAAGGCATTCTTACTGATTATTGGCTTCAATGCATTATCAAAATGCACCAACTTCAATACATTTTATGTTCAGATGCACACAATCTCATTTCAAAAGCATTACCCCTAAGCGACAAAATCCTGCGCTTTCAGCTGCAATTAGACATGTTTCGAAACAATACTTCGAATCAAAGATTCTCTGGAAGTAGTTGGTAGATTTTGACAAAACAAAGTGCAGCATGCTTTGGCCAGTCTGTAGTTTCCATTTTACAGCTTTTTGTAGATCATTGCAGCCATCAAGGTCAAAAAAGGTCAGAAAAGTAACAATTCTTGTGGAATTTTGGGGGTCAAAACTGACTTTGTCATAAAAAAATAGAGTTAAAAAACCCCAAAGCCACCTTTGTTTGTACTTGAAAGACCACCCACAGTCAATGTACTACAGTTCACAGCAAAATACTGTCATGAGATGCAGTACAGAGCCTCAAATATCACAAGTTATATTAGCAAAGAGAAGAACCCGCTGGCTCTTCTAGATTAAACCCAGACTGTCAAGTTGTATCTTCCCCTTAATGTTTTGCACCAGCAAAATCCTTATCATCTTGGATCAAGACAAGAGAAGAAGGCAAATTTAGTGCAGAATTTCTTCCGGACCATCTCAAGTCGAAAGATGCCAGAGGATTGGCTGCTTTCCGCAAAGACATCCGCACTCGTTCCAGTGCAATTTTTTGAAGAACTGGCACGACTCGGAAATAGGGATATAGTAAAATTGATTCCGAAATTACCTTCAGTGAGGGCAGCCACCATTCTTTCGTATTCTGGAAATTGTAGTGATTGTCCGGGAGAGTCCCTTGTACGCTCTGGAGTGCGTGAAGGGAGTTGGTGGGTTAAGTCTGCATTTGGTGCCTGAAAATGGACCGAAATGACCTTTTGATAATGGAGAACATTTTTGAAATGAGGCTAAGTGAAATGGCTGTGCAAAGTGTCAGCTCCAAGACCTCCATGCCAAAAAACATGTCTTTCTCAAGTTATTTGTAAAATTTTCTTCAAAAACAATGCGTTCAGTGTTAATGCACAGTTTATTATTGCACAAATGGCTGGCTTGTTGTTCATGAGGGACATCTAAATACTTAGGTTTGACCATTAAGGCCATTCTGTGCACACTTCTGGTCTTATTGCCGGCAAAATAAGGGTCTCTTGGATCTTTGTATCTAAACTGCCCATAGCCCTTGTTTGTGCAGCCCGTCCAAATGATGCACTGTCCATTTCCATGGGGTTTTGAATGACTTTCAAGTTCCTTTTGGCACAATTCAAAGAAATTCTCCATCTGGACATTTTTTAAACAATTTCTAAATTTTTTAAATTTCTTAAAATTTATCTAAATTTCAATTTCAACTTCAAAAGTCACAATAAACAACTTTAGGAAATTGCAGACGACAACTTTCCTCATTTTCAAGACAGGGATACAGTATATACAGGAAAAACCAGACTGGAACCAGTCTATGACTGACACAAATTACAGAATATTTAAAAAATTCAATTAAATTCAATATTTAAATTTAAAAATGACTCACCAACATTGAAAGTATGATTTCATTAAGTTTTCCATGGTGTAAGCAATTTGTATTCCAAATTTCAAGTCTTTAGCTCCAATAATCGCAGAGAAATAAACAATCAAAAATTTCTGCCAGAATCACTTCTAGGTGTCAAATCACTCAAATAGACTCCTATATAATTCAATGTAAATTCCGCAAATTCCACACGTTGTCACATGTTCCACGACATTCGTTCATGAATAATATGCTCCAAATGTTTCAGAAACTTCACTAATCCCTTGATTTTCCAACAAATACATCCATCATGACCGATTGGATTTTTCACAAAATTAGGTCAAACATGCGTACCATGTCTTTTTCCTAACCATCACAGGTCCGGTACCCACATCTACTTCACAATTTCCAGCATCCCTACACAAGAAATAGTCCTGAAAAGAAAGATGGATTTTAGCTCATTCAGCACAAAATACCCTTTTTTCAAAACATCAGGTGAAATAATGTGAGAAAAGCAATCATGCAATGAAGCATGCACTATCAAAAAAAGGTTTCATTTTTTTCAAAGAACTACTTTAGCACCATACGACCCGGAAGTACTTCTCTGGGTGATTTGACACCGTATGCACCGAAGACGCTCCCACCCATCTATGTATGTACAGATAATTAGTGGTCACGGTACAATGGTAAAACTGGTTTCCCAAGATAGGTATATGTGAATTAAAATTCTGTTCTGTTCTGTATTTAACACTGTTCTGTTATCAATCCTTGAATGGTCATTACATGATCAAGGTCGATTTCATCGGAAGCTTGTCAGTAAATGCATTTTAGAGGAGATAAAGAAGGCCATAGACCCCACGACCGTGCAGACTAATCTTACCCTACACTACCTTCAAAAAATACTTTGTTTGTGATCAGCATGATAAGTGTTAACACAGGTAAGCTTAACACTGTACAGTAAAGTTAAATGGAGGCAACGCTCGACTTCAAATCATCGAGATCAGATAGTTTCCACACGGTATAGTTCTAGGTATACTTGTCTGTGACGAAGATGACACCGACCTTTGTCCATATCAGTGCTGTTGATAATCTTAACCATAGCGAGTTTTCTTGTTTGAAAGTAAATTTTGTTTCATCTCATGGTGAGGTCCTCGTTGAGGAAAATGCGTTCAGATCCACTAACTTTCAACTTTCTTTTGTTAAGAAGAAAGTTCTGTCGCGATCTATAACTCATGAATTTGATAACAATATCACGTAGTCTTGCTGTTTCCTTGGCTTTCCTTACCCATGGGCCCTGATTATTTCTTCCCGTGTAAGGTCAACGTTTATTTCATTGGCTACATGCATAATCTTGTCCTCAACCGATTCGCTTTCTTCATCTTCTTCTTCTTACATGCCAGAGTTCAGATGTACACGAATACATTTCCTTCTGCTGTACTGCTGTACTGCTCCGCCTTGTGTGCTTTCTCTTCCAATGCGGAGATCCTTTGCCTCAGACTGTTATTCTCCACTTCAAAACCAGACACTTTGACAGTTAATCAATCCTGTAAGCCGTCTACTCTGCTTTTCACCATAACAGTCATTATAGTTCTAATGGAATCTGCAAAAACAGCCGTCATGTGAAGTAACTGATCCTCAGTTAGTGTAATAACTCAGGCTGGGTGTTCTGGCAGCGTATGTGATTGCATGGACTAGTTTAAACATATTTTATTTGTAACATTTTACATACAAAATATAATAAGACAATTACAAAGTATAATTAGAATATGCTACAAAATGGATTGGTACGAAAGCATAAGCTTATACTGTTCCTTTCCATGGATTCTAGATGGTATCAGTCCTATTTTATTCATTCATTAATTGATTAACCCATTACCACACAATCCCTTCTTTTGACGCCCCTGAGAAAGAGGCCTTTTGAAAACACTAATGGGAAAAGGAGAAAATGCTGGTAACCAGCATTTTCTCCTTTTCCCACAGTGTTTTCTACCCATGGCCAACTTTATCATGCAAATCAAACCCGGTAACTGTTATTTGACCGCTATGTAAGCCAATTAAATTATGAGAGTTTGATCCCTTTTGGCCGTGAAATCGATCACATACGGAATTATATATTGACTGGCGATCTCTGCAAACCCTTTGCACTTATAACCCGAATTTCGCGGTTGGAGTGTAGAGGGTTTCAGTTTATTGGAAAACAACTCTGCGGGATATCTGGGGTTGTAAATTACTGGGGTACCAAAACTTGTAGGATTTGTTTTCCTTTCAGGTCTTACAATTTGATCTACCTCAGATTTTACCGAAAGCACGCGTTTGAAAAATTATGGTCAGTTGTAGAAATGTTTTTGACCAGCATTTGCTCTTTTTCAAGCAATGTTGTCATGCTTTAATTGATACAAAAAAAGTAACAAATTGAATAATTAGAGCCATGTTTATTGTGTTGTCTACAACTGCTTTAGAATATTAGTTTAGTTTAGTTTAAACATATTTTATTGCCAAGTATTTTACAAGAATAGAATTTACAACATAGAACAATATACACAATCAAAGGACAAGGCAAAAGGGTCTGACCACAAGTTCTCTCAACTTAGATTCGGTCATTCCCTTTATGAAATTGCATTTTTTTAGAGTCGCCCATTTTTACTTTTGGCTTTTTAATATGCATTAAGTTTTCCTTTCATTTTTGACGACAATTTTGTTCCAGTTACGCACTAACATCGTAATGGCAATTGATAAATTGATAAATCGAGTTGGAAATGAAGAAAGGAAATTTTTAAAATAAAAGAAAATGAAGGAAAAAAGAAAGAACACTCAGATTTTAGATTTTAACTAAATGATTACTTTAGAATTTTGGGGCAGTCATACATTGCCAGTTCCTGAAGATTTAAAACAAAAAAAGAGAAATATCCGCAGTACAAGTTTCTTATGATGAGACTAAAGCCGGGGGAGGAGCGCGACACGAACGCTCGAAATGTAACAGCATGAACATATGTTTACTGCATCTTTGGAATTTTATCTCTGATTTTTTCATCGTGATTTTGAATTCAATCTCTGATATTTTTATTGATTTATCAACAAAAATGGTACAATAGTAAAAATACTTCGGTTGGATCTATTTCTGAATAGCTACCCACAAAGTTAAGGATATTACGAAGAGGCTTCTCTTGTTACAATGTTTTTGAAAACATTAATCTCCAGCCTGTAGCACAGAGCTATTACATAGTCAGCATACGGCATTTTATTGTAATTGTCTTGCATAGCATCGTCACAAATACATGTACAATGTACGTACATGTATATTAGATTGGGGAAAGTGTGGTGGTAGATCAGACCACACGGGTATCGTCTGATATATCATAAACAAAACAACCGAATACACATTGTACTTTTTAACCTTTATGTTCAATAGGTCAGTTCTGTTTAAAATAATTTCGTCATTTTTTAGAAGTCAGTGGTTTTGTGAGCACACGGTAAACATAAATCAGCCTGCACATTGTGTCGGAAAATCAAAATTATCTTCAGGGAAGTCAGAAAGCTTATTTATTGTTCTGTAATATGGCGTAGTTTTCAGTCATTTAGAAAATACATTTTTAGTCCTTTTTACACTTTTTTAAAGCAACTATCGTATTTTTTTTGTCTTTTTCCCTGATCGTTTGCATTGTGCCGGAGTTCTCCGATGATGACCGAGTCTCACTGTTAGATAAGACGCCTATCGGGTATCTTGATTTGTGTTACGTAATGGTATACATTGATACATTGATACGGGGTAATCAGAAAGAAAGTATCAGGAAAAAAATCAGACTTCTTTAGGGAGAGGAACCATATAAGCCTTGATGCTTTCGTTTCAATCTTTTTCGCAATATATTGTTGTAAATGAATGATGTTATCATATTAAATAAATTAAAACCAAATATTTAAACTAAGATCAGATTTTTTTTTATGAGATTATTTATAAGGATTTAAAGTCAAGTTTAACAAGATCTGTATAAGGAAGTCCAATTTGCCGCCTTCTCTCTTTAACTTTTTACTTGCAAATGTGTGATGATTAATACATTTTCAAAAGTATTTTATGGCGACAGCTCACATATTCAAATTTCCTCGCTATTTTCAATCCGATCACATGTATATTCTCCCTCTCATGTGTTTTCAAAAGTCAATAATTTAAAACTTTTACCCATATGGAGAACTTTCTGACTTCACCAACTTTAAAAAAAGCAATTTCAGAAAATAAATCTAATGTAGCTCAATTGATATTTATCACTTTAAAAGAGTAGAAAACATTGTAGAAAAAGGAATCAATGCTGGATATTGGTATTTCTCCTTTTCTCACAATGTTTACAAAAGGTTTTATGCAGGACCGTTAAAATTTGGGAGTGTGCTGTACGGGTCACATCAATACTCCCAAAACGCAAATTGTTTTCTTCTGATTTCAGTCACATATTTATATTGCAACGTCAATTTTTTTTTAAGCCAAAAGAATTTCGACACATAAAATAAAACCGATACCGCCCAGGATCATACTGCTTGTTTTGTACAGTTTGTTACTGGTCTATTGACTGCATAATTATTATAATGATCCAATAGTACAACAAATTCAATCTTCTTTAGAAATAAAGACTAAAAAAAAAAGAAATAAAAATGCAATTTAAAGAAATTTATGCTAACTAAATTGAAATTATTTTCCTAGAAAGAATTAAAAAGGACGATACTGGGAAGATAATGTTTTTTTACAAATCTCTTAAAAGTTTTCACTGATGAAAATAATATACACGTACATGCATAAAAATGATAAATACATGTACAGTCATTATATATTTGGACATTGTGTAAAAACAGGATTCAGGTTTAACAAAACAATATAGACAAGGTTATCATGTCATCAGTTCTTATCATCCCTTTATCCGTTGCTAAATCTTTTCACCCAGTCTTAAAATCTCACTTTGCTCGATACAGCATTTTTATACAAAAATTAACGATAGTGTTGTTTTTAAACTAAAATGGACGCAAGATCTCAATTTAACAAATGTAAACGAAAACTTTGATCATAATCACAACAAAACAGAGAATACTTCAAGACGTTATAGATTTTTTTCTTGCAATTCATTTTTATGTTATTTAGCGTCATAAACGGCGCAAGAGGAAATTTCTTAAACCTTTCTATAGAAATAAGAAGGAGAATGGGTCAGTAACTTTAAATCAAAATGGACGCAAATTCCCATTTTGCTACAGAAATTAAAATTATATTGAAGTAAAGTAGAGATATTAAAGAATACTTCAGGACGTTATAGATTTTAATCATTTTAGAAGAAAAATGTGTTTTAGTCGATCAAAAAAATTTCCCTTCTAAATCCTATATGACAGGCCGTTATCGGAAATCCTTTCGGACCAGATAATCGATAAGTTCCAATGAGAGTAACTCTTGCTCGACCTGCAGCTGAAAGTTGGGGATGCTTACCATTACAAATTTCTGTGTTTGAATCACCTTTATTTTGTCGTCTGCAAATGCACACAATTAGGACCAGTCTAAGATTTTCTCGTGTGGTAAAGAGTTAATTGAATTAACAAGTAAAAGAAAAAAAGGTGCCAAAAGGGAAAAAGGTGTCAGTACAGATGTTATAGACAGGAAGATCGTGCGATGTGGGATGCTTTCTAAACCAATATTAAGAAATAGACTCTATAATCTCTATACGTTCGATATAATAGCAAATCGAAACTACAGAATTATTAAAAGAGTTAAATAGATTTTCTTTATAGCTTGAACCTTTTGCTATCCTTAATAAAAGACTGCACTTCTAAAAATACTGTTACATTTTCTTGAAAAGTAAGGCTTTCGTCACCGTACAGCAGGACATCCAAACTGACAGCTGTGAATTTTTCAATATTTGCAAAAAGCTTATTTCTAGCGACAGTATAATATCCACACTCTAACAGATAATGGTGACTAGTTTCAGTTCCACCACATTGACACAAAGGCGAAGCAACTAAATTTTTTTGGAACAAGTCAGAATTTAGAGAACTACATTTATTACGCAGCCTAGTGTGGATAATTTGAAATTCTCTTTCACCAATAAAATAAAGCTTATTAGGTATAGGTTTGTCCCTGTCAAGATATGTCTTAAAGGCTGCAAGGGAATCTAAATTTCTAATGTCATCGGGCAGAGCATTCCAATCGTCCACCACTGACGGAATAAAAGAATTCTTATACATTGAAGTTCTACAAGCAATGCCTTGGAGATCGTTAGCTCGTCGCAGGTTATAATTCGTAGAATTTCCAACCGTATCTGGGACTAAAGACGATAAATAAGCAGGAGTAATGCCCTTAATCATTTTAAAAAATAGAATTAATTTGTGTTTTTTCCTTCTATGTCTCAGCGATTCCCATCCTGCTTCATTTATAAGATAATCCAGTGAAACTAGTTTAGTGCAGCCAGTCACAATTCTTGCCGATTCATTTTGAACTTTTTCAACATCATTTTTTAAGTACTCGGGAATATTATCCCAGATATTATCAGCATATTCTAAGACTGGTCTTATGAACGAAAAATAGATTATTTGTAGCGTGTGCCGATCTAGCTTAAACTTTAATGCTCTCATGATATTAACTCTATTCCATGCTTTTTCTAATGTTATCTTTATATGATAATCCCAAGATCCATTACAGGAAAAATAAAGCCCAAGATGTTTATGCACTTCTACGTTAGGTATATTAATGTTTGACATGTTAAGATCCGGGTGGACAGGTTTCAGTAGTTTCTTTGATACGATAAGGGATTCAGATTTTGCAGGGTTGAATTTCACCAGCCATTTCCTCAATTAACATCTAGAGATTGGTGGAAAACATTGAAATCCCTCATTAAACAAAATACATGTACGTCTATACCACCACTTTTTGATACTGCTACAGATTCTTTGGTTGTTGACGACCATGAGAAGGCAAACGTTCTAAACTCTTTCTTTGCATGTCAGAGTTCCATCGATGATTCACTGAATCAACTCCCAGCGGATTTTCGACCGCCCCGGGGATTTAGCCTTAACTACTTAGTTATAAACCCGCGTGAGGTCCTAGACATTCTGAATATCCTTCCGCTTGGTAAAGCGTCTGGGCCGGACGGTATAAGTAACCGAGTTTTACGTGAGTGTGCTCATCAAATAGCTAGGCCTCTATGTGAACTTTTTAATCAATCGCTTAATTTCGGAAAAGTCCCCGTATTATGGAAAATTTCAAATGTATGTCCCATATATAAATCAGGCGATCCATCAATACCGTCGAATTATAGACCCATTTCACTTTTGAACACAATGGAAAAGACATTCGAAAGAATTATTTTTAAACATCTTTTTAATTTTTTAAAAGAGTCAGACTTTTTCACTCCCCAGCAGTCGGGATTTTTGCCTAGGACTCGACGGTCAATCAGTTATCAGTTTTGTATGATAGAATTTGTAAAGCCTTAGACGATGGACTTGAATTCCGGGTAATTTTCTTTGACATAAGTAAGGCATTTGACAAAGTCTGGCATAGGGGTCTTCTTTTCAAATTGAAACAATCTGGTATAGACGGTAAACTTCTTAATTGGTTTAGAAACTATCATACAAATCGCTCTCAAAGAGTGGTGCTTCCCGGCTCTCTTTCTGACTCGTGTTTTATCAATGCAGGAGTGCCTCAGGGCTCGATCTTAGGTCCGATCTTATTCCTAGTCTACATTAACGATATAGTTGAAGACATTAACTCCAGTATAAATCTTTTTGCAGACGACACTAGTCTATCACTTGTTGTTCACGACCCAGTTTTGGCAGCTACTAACCTTCAGGCGGATATACATAAAATTGATTGCATGGACTGTGGCATCTTGCTTCCTTCAACGTTCGCTCGTTCTTCAACGTTCGCTTGTTCTACTGGTTTGCTCTTTTGAAAGTAATGAAATCAGTTGGTGAAATCTTTGTCTTTATTCTGACGTGGTCCAGGGGTAGAACAAACGCTCATGTCTTTTTAATCTCGAACAGTATATTTCTTATTTCACTGAACAGTAAAGGTATACTTGTGAACAACGATATCAAAGATATTAAGTGTAATAAACCGTTACGTAGGATAATAATACGATGGAATAGTGTTCATTCTGTTGTTAGCAAATAAGTTCAGAAATAGTGAATTAATTCCAAAAGTTCTAATGTGTATAAATGGGCTGTATAATGTTCTAACTCTCTTCCTATTTTCAACATGATTTACGTACGAGAGTAGTATAATTTTACAAAACTGTCTTTTCTGCTTCAAATCAAAATATTTACCTTCTCATGACCAGAAAAGGAAGTGAAATTTTTCAGAGGTGCGGCCTATTCGACGAGGGGGCCCACACGCTCATTTGACTATTCTAATTGATCTTTTACTGAGGCCTGTATTACTGAAAATAAGCAATTCCCCATGTGGTAAAGATTTTGGTTCACGCCAAAAGTAGCTTTCGAACATTCATGCCTACCTTTAGTTGGTGAATAGATTCTTCCGCTTGAAAACTTAAGAATGTCCAAAACTCGTTACGTTACCACATTGATTTTCACATCGTGTTGATTGATCATGGCGATTGGTGCCGATCAGTCGTTAACTGCTAATGTACTTGCATTGAAGGCGTTGTTTGGTATGTATTGCCAAATAATCAATTCAAGTGACATTTCGACAATTTCGAAATTCCGTCAAACATTAGACAAAGGGATAAAAGAATCCTTACGTTCTAAAGTTCTCTGAGTGAATTGATCTCCAGAAGGGGAAATGAAAAGGCGTCGTGAGTTCAGTATAAAACATATACCGGTACATGTATCTATAGATGGACCACGATGTACCTTAACCAAGCGTTTTAGCCGTTGCCTATATGCCGGGGTGGCCTATACAATATTTTTTATTCCGAAACTGGTGAAATCAGAGGATGCGACCTATCCATTGCGACGGATAAGAACGTAGTGCAGGACAATTCTAGAAATGAAATAATACCCAAAGTGCTTAAAGCACATGTATATTGAGAAAGAAATCTCATGGGTACATCAGGGTCCAAAGCACCTTAATAACAAACTCTTAAGAAGACTTTTCATCATTGAGAATCGTTTTTCTCTTTTACATTCATTATTATAATAGATGTAAGGTTGTCTGGGCTACGTTTCATAAATTGGTTATTTTTGACGTCATATTTTTGCTTCTTACAGCCCAAGAAATATGGCCGGTACTGTACTTGCGGGGGAAAACATCGAAGATGTGGCCGAAGGCATTAAAGAAGCGTTCGAAAATGGGGGAATAGAAGAAGTAAAAAGACATGTAGCTACAATTCAAGACGGATGGAAAACAGTCACTGTAAATATTGGTGTTATTGGACGGTCAGGAGTGGGCAAATCAACTTTTATAAATGCCTACAGAAATATTCGGTACGATGACGAGGAGGAGGCTGCACCTGTTGGTGTCACCCAGACGACAATGGCAGCAACACCTTACCAAGACCCAGAAAACGATAACATAGTTCTATTTGATGTTCCAGGAGTTGGAACAGATGAATTTCCAGAATCAGATTACCTTGATAACCCCAAGGTTGGTATAGATAAATATGACTTCATCATCCTAATTACGTCTACACGGTTTACTGAAGCTGAAATTTGGCTGTACGAGGAGATGAAACAAAGGAACAAGCCGGTATTTTTTGTCAAAACAAAGGTCATGGAGGACGTAGAGAATGAGAGGAAGCGGAAACGCGAGCAAGCGAAAAAACCAAAACATCGAGTTATTCGTGAAGTAATTGTAAAGTACGAGTCAGAAATGAATCTTGGTGCAAAAGTTTACTACATTGATAGTCATGAGCGAGACAATCCAGATTTGCAATTTGAAGAGTTGTTGGCTGACATTGTCAATGCAATCCCAAAAAACAAACGAGAGGCACTTTTGTTTAATTTAAAGATTTATACACCAAAACTGATAGAGAAAAAAGTTGAGTTTTTACAAAAGAGAAAATGGCTTTTAGGTTTGGTTTCGGGTGCGGTAGCGGCAATTCCTGTACCAGGAATATCTGTTCCAATTGATATTGCTTTGGTAACAGCAGAGGGCATGTTTTATCGGAAACAGCTTGGTTTGGAGACCAAGGAAAATTTTACTGTGTACGGTCTAAAAAAAAAGGCAAGGCAAGCTGCAATTTTAATAACTGAAAAGTGGAAAGTGATAAGCCTTAAGATGATTGGTGCATTAGTTACATCCGAGGGTATTGAAAGTGCATCAAAAATCGCAATCCCCATCATAGGATCTGTAATATCAGCTGTTGTCTCATATGGTGCGACAGTGTATACACTCAAGCAGTTACTAGATGCGATGGCCAAAGATGCTGTTGAAATGAGTGGAATACTTTTAGACCAGTTTCAGGAATAGCCCAGATGATGATTGATTTCTTCATGTAAATAGCAGTATTCATGGCTAAACGTTTTTGGCTTATCCAATGTGACACGTTGGGCAAGGCTGCCCATAAAATTATGAATCGACTCTTAGTAAGCCAAGGAAAACACAGTATTTAAATTCACAAAAGTGTCCTGTAGTATATGTCATCTAATGTTTTTCTTTCTATTTTTTCTCCCTAAACTTTTGAAGACTTCCATGTTTATATGCCTAAAAAGCACAGAAGGGAGTTATGTGGAGCAGATATGCTATACTGTTATTATGGAGTAGACAGATGTTTGACCAGTTGATATTATTTGGTAACTTTACAATCGGTCAACCTGGACTTTTTCAGCTTTAAACGAAATAGGATTTCTAGACTTCAACAATAGATTCTGCCTTTGCTCATGAACTAATTGTTTTCCAAAATACAAAAGGAGCTACAAGTTTTACGCGTTAACGATACGTTTCCCCCAAAGTTGCAAATTGAAACTAGCCGATCTGATTCTGCAAACTCTGGATCTTTATGACCTTGTCAATAACTAATCTGCAATGCCTATCTTCAACTCAGATTTCAAAGAAAGAACGGTGTCCTGTGCAAAGACAGGATTTAGAACCAGCATAGAGTTCATAACTCTGTATGTTAATAATTCATTTTTTTTCCTTCGTCTTCTTCTTTTTGTTTATATGTAAATGTTTGGAGGTCCAAAGCTCCGGTTGAAGTATTAAATAGATATATAGTAAGGATTTGTATTAATTATGTGTTTTTTTTTTTCTTGAGCTTGGATACCGATGTAAGTATGCATAAACGTGTTATTGTTGTTGATGATGTTACCGCCGTTGCTACCCTCATTTTTCTTCATTCATTTATTTTTTCTTCTCTTTCTTCATCACCTTTTTTAGTTAAAAGTTAGAGATAGATAGAGAAAAGGAAGGAAGAAAGGATGTAGCAAGATAGAAAGGGAAGGAATAAAGAAAGAAAGAAAGAAAGAAAAAGACATGCACATTTATGAGACTTAAGATGAATGATTTTATATATCATCACTTTTATATGATATTTGTGAAAAAAGTTTTTGAATACTGATATGATTTTCTACCAGAAATTGATACGGGAAAAAGAAATCGTCTGCTTGCTTTGATCCAAACATAGAAAATATCACAAAATAGGTAATTTAGTCGTATTTGTGTTTTATTTTTCGTTTTATAGTTCGAAAAAAGCATTTATCGTATAATAACGACAATATCATGTTATGCAGTCATTCATTTCTGTTATCGAACTCATCGATACTGTGTACAAATGATACACCGTAGAATTAATAAAACCAGATGAAGTCAAAGAAAAGAAAACAACTTGTGTTTTTCTTAGTTTAAGTTTGACTAAACATGAAGCACTTACAACTTGTATTTTTTTTTTATCGCTCAATGTCTATCTTTGCACTTTTTCTCTCATTAACTAAAAGATCATACGAAACGAAGATTGAAAGGATTATCAAAAATAGTTCAAGAAATCATAAAGAAGTCGCCAGAAGACCTGCTATAAATAAACTGAGACCAATAGATTTATAAATGTATTCGCTCGGTCTCATGGATATAATAAGCCACAAACATAGCAGCAAAGTTTCTGAGGAGAACAAACGCATTAGACAATCTGAAAGAGGTCTACCGAATGATCCATCATGTCAGCAAAGACATCAAATGTCCGGTAGTTAGAAAAAGAGTTTAAAAGAGTATTCAAAAGTTTTCACTTTTGCCATTTTTTTGAAAATCGTACTTCTTTAGTAAATCTTGAATTTTTCCCGAATGAAAGGTATGATGGCAAGAACATTCGTTAACATTCGTTTGAAGTTGTGCATGTTGTGTCTGTAGCTTCAGAAAGCTGTTAGGGACATAGGCTCAGGTATGCACAGATGTACACGAAACAGACACGGGACAATCTCACAAGCGCCGTTGGAGGGTAGAGCTGTTTCATCAACTTTGCAGTTACACGTCAAAGTCGTGGTCATTTTGCATATCTAGAGATAGTAAAAGGTTTATGTTAGATCTGGCATGTGTTGACGTAAAGGTTATTTATATATCTGACATGTGTTGACGTTTGACATAAAAATTTATTGGATCTAAACAAGACTAAGGAAAAATGTTATCATCACATAAGGCTGTTTCATATCATCAATCATAAGATACAAAACAAGCTGTAGAGGCAGGTGCGATAATATTCATAAAATCTATTAATTCCAACGAAATACGTACATAATAATGTCATGTAATTGTGATATAAAGCGTGTATGATACAGAAGTTACAGTGAAACAAATCAACAAATGCATGGCAGAAATAAGGGACTGGTAAAGTATTTTAAATCGGGACGAAACCATGCATGAAGGAGTGGTTACCCGTAACACACCCTCTCTGAAAGTCATCATTTATAGATGACTCCAAGCCTTATTAGTCGGAAAGTCTGTTTTGGGACAACAAATGGGATTAATGGCTCAATGGCCAATCCTTGAAGAGCCCCCATCTTACAAAGTCCGTAACAAAGAAACAAATCAACAAATGCGTGGCAGAAATAAGGGACGGGGCAGGATTCGAATACTAGAACGCCCGGACGAAAGGCTAATACATTAACTTTTGGGCTAAACAGATCTCTCCAAAACACAGTAGTTAGGTATTGTATTTCAATCGGGACGAAACCATGCATGAAGGAGTGGTCACCCGTAACAGTGTCTGATCGAAATTTCTTTCATCGACTAAAAAAGCAAGCACCATATTTTCAGGGTGATATCTCGCTCATGCACCGAAAGTAAAAATAATTATGATCTTTCTTCTTGCTCTTCACTCAAGACTTTCTTTTACGTCATCTTTTGGCTCATCGTGAAAATGTGCGTTTTCACGGAAAATGGATTTATCCAGTTGTGAAAATGACGTCATTAAGTGATGTTCACTCGGTCATAAAACGCTACGTTTGTCCGCTAAAAATACTATTTTGATAAAATGTTCTGTAAATATTCACGACATTACACCAAAATACCGTTTTATATAGGTCGTTGCACTTGCATTGGAATATATAACGCTTTTGAGGGCAAGTACGCCAGAAAAAAAACAGTTTAACACTATATATATAAACAAAATAGGTCGGCAGATGCCGGTCCGACACAAGGTTTAGTGGTTAATATATATATATATATTCCTACGTGCAAGTGCACTAATTTTTTTCTCATTTGATGTTGTTTACATAATTCCCTGTGATTTTATTATGTTTTAATCAAATTCATTGTTTTTTTTTAAGTTTTAAAATTTCAAATGCGATAAGAAACCCGTTCCGTCGACCTACCGTAGTTTCGCGAAATACCAGTATTTAACATTGGCTTATGATGACGTCACCGTTGCTAGAGGTATGCAAACAAACATGGTGCGATTGAGAATCCTTTTCATTTGCGTAAAACAAGTTATCGTTAATATAAATACACTTTTTGCATACCTTTCTTGTGACTTTTATTCAGGAACCAAATGTTCTGTTCATTGATCATGTTTTTGTTTAGTAATATGTTTTGAAAAGTGCGTCCAATATGATGTCCGACTTTGAAATTTATGACAATGGCGGCCATTTCTATTTTGATTTTTGGCACTTTTTATAATGCTTCCGTACTAAGCGACGCACGTCAGAAAACTTCTAAAACACACGGTGTCCGGAAATATGTAATACGACTTTAAAAATCAGATAAAGAAATAGAAATAAATATACATGTATATAAAATATGTAAGTTTTTGAGTGGTAATTTCATTTTATTTTTCATAAGAATATGCAATTTTATACATATTTCAAATCAGCAGCACCTTTTAGCCATTGGCGTCAATTTCATAATTGTTGGCTATTCAATTTGACGGCCTTTTATGCTCTTTCTTTTCCGAAAACACACTATGGAATTTTCACTACCTTTGAAATGCATTTAAATATCAATCCTGTTGATTTCACTTGAAGGATTTTTAACGACAAGTCTGGGTTGTTTAGGTTCAGCACACTGCAAAGGAGGAAGTCATCCACGTTGAGGTTGAGGTTGAGACTGTGTGCTGGCTAAGATTTTCAGCAATGTCTTACCTCCGGTTATCGTTTAGATATTACCCTATCACCGTACGTATCATATAATCAAAGTGCTGAAAGCACCGACAGACTAGCGAATTTGAAACTATAATAGTAAGTGGCTATGGTAAATCATTGTTGATTTATACCAGACCGAAGAAATATTGTCATATTTGTTTTCTGAGTCTGTTTCAGGTCCTGAACTGCCGCAGGGCATGATTTACCTAAAGAAATATTCACATAATGAGTTCAAGATTGAATTTTGATAACCATGTATCTTATTTTGTACCGTGAACCTAATACTCCATCGCGTTAAGGTACACAGCAGTAGAAAGAGATTGAGTTCAAGTAGTTCCCGCTTAAATTTTGCCGGAATATTCCGGATGTTTGCAGCTTGAAAATGCTTCAAAGGCTTTGGAATATCATTACTATGTTCTCTGTCCTAACCACATACAAACAGACAAAGCAATGATTATATGCTCTTTTATCGCAAATAAAGCCAGACGGGCTGAAAAACGTAATTTCAGTGTAATAACTCAGCCCTTTTCAAAAAAAAGTCAGTCGTCAATGACACTGATAAATTTTATCAACCTCCGAAAGGTTCCAGGCTTTAGCGCAAGAATATAAAACTTAGCATAAAGTAGTTCAATTTAAATACTTGAATATTGCCATTTTCTTCATAATTTGCAGCTATCTAGGACGACATTTCAACTTAAATCTTGATTTGCAGATCTTCTATATGATATATATTTCTACATATGCCAGCGTATCCATTTTGTCACAGTGTACCCAAACTCTTTAGAGTCTATACCGAGTCTATACCGAGACAGCGTACCCAAACTTTGTAGAGTTTTAGTTCAACCATTTTGTGCAAAACCGAAGGAAATAAACCCAGTTAAACTCATTTTTTCTCAGGCTAATGACTTTTATTGTGTCACTCAAATATGTAATTTGAAATGGCATATTAAAATACATTGGGCGAGGCTATCGATCGTTGAGATACTTATTTTTGATTGAAACTAGCTTCTCGCGAAATGATACAAATTTGCCAACTGACCTTTGGCTTGTTCGTTCCAAAACCAATTCGTTCCATGGCTTGTTGGTCCTATGATTGCACATTACTCCATATGATTGCTCATGAATATTTATAGATCGAGGTAATAGACCTTTTGCCAAGTACCGTTACTGACGCGTCATCACGAGTTACTTCCCTTTCCACCCGACAATTTTTCCCATTCCTGTAAATATCCGAATAGTGAAAGTGTCATATTTTTTAAATGGATTACACACTAAACGCGATAAATAAACAACCTAAAACGGCCGTGCCGTTAGTTTCATCAATTATCTTTTTCGAAGACACACACAAAAAAGAACTGTTGTTTTATCAATTTTTCGGTAGACTTCAGAGAGTAAAGCGGTATCATTTATAAGAGCTGTCTCCTGCCGGGCGTGTTGATAGAGCTTTTTGTATGCAGCCTCCATAGCCAACTTTCGCGGACATGGAAAAATCGATATTGGCCAATTTTACCTGCATTTTTTATATAGAATTATGAAGGGCCTAGGTAAATAAACGCTTATAACTTCATCAATTTTCAGAATTGAAAATTATCTCAAGTGAGGTAAGAAAATTCAATTTATTCTCTTTCAAATGAACTTAGTTTTAAAAATTTCGAAAAAGAAACTTTTGGTCCTTTTTTAACTTAAAAATTGTAGGTATGGTTTATATAGAATAAAGAGGAAAAATGCATTTTCCGAGGTCAAACATTGTAATATTTGTTTAATTTTCTTTCGTTGTGTTCAAAAGTCAAAATTATCTCAAGTGGAGCAAGTTACTTTATTCATTTCTCTTTCAAATGGTATAATTTTGAGTCATTTAAAAAAATAAACTTTTGGTCCTTTTTACAGTTTTTTAATGCCACTATCCTATTTTTTTCTTTTTCCGTGAACGTTCGGATTATGCCGGACTTCGCCGATATTGGCCGAGTCTTACTGTTAGATAAGCCAGCCGGGTATCTTTATTGTGTTACGTAATGTTTCATTGACAAACGGACCCCCTGCTATGTTTATGATATACATGTATCCACATGATTATAAACTGGAATTTATACCCGGGTTGTTTTCAGATCGGAGACAGTTTGATCCTGACAGTATCCCTAAGATGTTTTATTAACTATCCTATTTATCTAAAAGACCAGAATTTAATACTTATGAAATTATTTCCTTTTACAATGATTAAGATTAATATATGAAATAAGAAAATGTACGTTTGATGATTTCTTTCAACTTTTCAGCTTTTTAGAATTTAATGCTTTATTTTTTTTTTCTGGCGACAGCTCACAAACTCGCGTTTCCTTGCTTTTTTCACATCGTTCTTTGATCTGTCGTGTCATACAGAATGCCTTTGAGAACATTGAAGAAAAAGATTTTAACGCTGGTTGCCAACATTTTCTCCTTTTCTTACACTATTTTTAACTTAAAAAAAGATAAGTTCCATTTTTTCCATGTTTTATTTGTCTTAAGAAAATTACTTCATTCTGAACAAGTCTGAAATTTTGCCTTTTTGTAAAGATTCAAATAACAAGCTTAACCTGTTACTCTATAAATACGGCATCTAACGACCCTGCTGTTGATTGTTTAGGATAAAATATGGAAACAGGCGCATTATCTTTTTACAAGTTATCTTCTACTTCTCAAACATTGTTGTCTACATCACTCAATCCGTTTCTCCTGCAAAGAGTATTTACTATTCAAAGAATGACAACACTAGATCCAAATTGACAACTTTTATTTTACATAAATCAAACAGTTTCTCCCTTCTTTCAAATGTCCCCCTCCCTTTAACATCTTTAATATTTTAATTGTTCATTGGAAGAATTGGCCTAAACAGTAAGGTTCTTCCATCTTTAAAACGATACAACCTGCAAAAAGCATAACCGCTATGAGTGAATAAAAGAGAAAAAATGACATAGACCATGCATGTACCCGGAAATGGGAATAATACAAACTACCTCTCCTTTACCAGTAACTTAAAAAGTTACCTGCTGCATAATCATTATTTATTATCTCAAGATATAGTATTCAATCAACCTTGTATTAAGAATGATTTACATGTATCTTAGTTTGAAACCGGTTTTTAACACAGCTTTCTGGTGAATTCTACTGATTATTAGTTAAAATGACACCATACATAACTTTTTTAGAAGAAGAAATATCTTTTTATCTTTATCATGCCTGTAAGTGGCGCTAGAGTGTAGCATCGGATCATTTCACAAGTGCTGATCTGTTATGATACTTTCAAGACGAACCTTTTAGTAACTTTCTGTTGAGTCTCGAGCACATTTTCCCCCATTTCGGATGCAATAAAAAGAATCTAAAGTATATATAATACATCTGCAACGTTTTTAAATTTGTGTGATAATAATAGCTTGGACCTACTTTTATGTATAAAGATATAGTTTAGTGCATAGATAGACCTAACTTGTTCCGAAATACTTATACTTAAACATCTTAATACATTTATTGATATTTAGTAGACATTGTAAGCAAATGCAACATCCCTCATTAAGCCAAAATACAAATCGGCGCCACAGAGTATATGGAGTGTTCGGAACGAACCATTTTCTTTTATTTGTTCGATGAAAACCAACTTTGAATTAATGCTTTTTTATATGGCGAATCTGTAACTTTTCGTCTGCGTAAAACCATGTAAATTTACTCTGATGGTTCTGAGCAGCCGTTGAAATTATTTTATGTGCTATAACAGTTTTATTTCTCCACCTTCCCAACCTTTTTTCTTGTAAAAATCGTAGAAATTGGACATTATAGAAATCAAAACCATCAAACCACACATGCACACAAAAGACAAAGTTTACCCAATCAAGATATAACCATTAGCTATTTACTAAACGACAAAATATATTATGATTTTTTTTTTTCAAGTTGAAAGAACTTACAGACGAAAAATACGGCAAATAATGAAACTTGCTTTCGAAAGGGTAGAAAACACTGTGGGAGAACAGGAATCGTAGAAAACATGTTATATACGATCCCTAGGAAAACAAATGCAACTCAAATGATAATGTCTGTTTTGAAAAGGTAGAAAACATTTTAGGAACAGGAGAAAATTTTCTCCCTTTCCAGCAAAGTGTACTAAAGCCTTTTCTCTCAGGTCCGTTAGATTGCGGTAGTGTGAAACTAGTATTACATTCTCAAAAGGCCGAATTTTCTGCTGAATACAACTTGTTGATTTTGCCATGAATATCAAAGATTTTTTTAACCAAAATAATTTTCGCCTTATAGAATCAATCAGGTCCAAGATCAGACAGCTTGTTTTATGCAGCCTGGTATAAATCTACATTGTCATCAAAAGTGCATTTGGACGGATTAGATTTCAGGATCAGACTACAAAAAGTGCATTTGTCGAGAGCAGTTTAAGGACCAATCAGTTTATGTCTCAGAGAATCAAAACTTAACCCTTAATCCGAGGATAAATGAATTACAAACCGACAAATAAAGCTGAAATATAACAATTTCATTGTTCTTTCCTCAAGAAAAATCTCGCTTTATCAGATGCTATTCCAATATGCTGTTGAGTCTAATAAGGTTGCGCATTATGTGCAGTCTGATACTGATATTCAAGAGCCACACTGTGCTGTACCAGACAAAGGGTTTAGGTTAAAATCAGAAAAAAAAAATGCCAGGACAGATATACCGTCTAGGCAGGGATTGTGAAATTGAAGCAGGCCACTGTTACGTAATGTTACGTTTCTCTTATCTTTTATCGCTGCAGGCTATTGAATATCGATTACTTGTATACACGATGTAAGTTCGCCAAACTCCGGAAACTCCCGGACTTTTACGTATGATATCGATTATTTTCATCGATTTGTTGATATGCGAGACTGCTGATAAGGCATGTCCGTGAAAGTTGGCTATGGACTGCATTAACCCTTTGGCTACCAAGTGCGACTCAATGACCTTTTGCAGACAATATAGATTCAGATCACACCAGGAAGAACGTGCAGTCTGATTCTAGATCTACACTGTCCGATACGGAGATATTTTCCTCGAAATATTCCTTTAAAATAACTTTTGAGGTCTTTTGAGGTTTTACTATCGGCTTTAAAAGTGGCATTTAATATATTTAGTAAGATTAGGTTTAACTTAAATAAAACAAATACGGTACCCCCATCCCTTACTAAAGAAAGTATTGCAAATATACCGTTCAAAGTGGGACCTGTTAACCCAGGTTACATAATGCATTTGAAAAAAAAAATGTTCAGGCAGAAAAATGCATCTTTTGGCACCAGTAATTAGAACAGAATTACCCTCCGTCACAGCTTTTAACAATTCCAAACCTTTACAAGTGATCAACGTAAGAAAAAAGGGATAAACACTTAATTATGACACGTGTGTGTTAACTAGTCGGTGCCTAAAAAGAACACAACAGCTGTTCAAATAGATCATCCACTTTGACGGTGAAACACCGAGATCAAACGTACACCCAGCTAACCCTTGACTAGCTTTTCAATGAAATTAAGTATAGCACGTATTCGCTTCCTGAAAATGAATCTGTAACATCTTTTCTTCTAGAGGGAATGGAAGGTTTGAAATTTGAATTAAACTTTGTTATTACCATAGTGTCAACTTATAAGGTAGTTCAAACAGGAACATGGCAAGCATGCAACTATACAGATTTTTAAAAATGTTATTTCAAAGTTCAGATTTTTGCTATAAATTCAAAATGTTTGATGTCCCAGTTTTTTGTTAGTAGACTGTCTCTGTCTTTTAGCAGATACTGGAACGATTTTTTGGAAAAATTATCACAATAATAGTTTAAATAAATCAAACCACAGATTCCTGGACTTCGAGCCTGTTCGTTACAAACTTAGCTACAGAATTACGCAAACATTGGTTGAATAATCAGACATAAAATTAGGAAAGGTCTATTACAGGTATATTGATGTTATCCTCTAACACCCCATTTTTTATAACACTGAATCTTTCACCAACTCTTTACGAAACAAAAATTTGAGACTTGCCCAAATTGGAAGTCTATGCAGATAACAATTTGAATGTGGCTTAAAAATTAAATTTTCTTTAGGAAGGATAGCAAGGGAAAAGGCATCTTCGCAAGCCAAGGATACTAGGGTAGTACCCTTGGCCGCTCGCCTCTTTAAAAATCGAAGCTCCCGCTGCGCCTTTTCATTGGATGCGATCAAAACCCATCGCGTCCAATCAAACCATCCGCAACAAGAAATCTTTCGCAAAACAGAAAACAATAATGGCGGCGCCCATCAAAAACGAAAGTTGTCGTGTTTGTGACGAAATTTGCCAAAAAAGAGTAGACGATCGATATTTAGTGAGTTTTTTTTTTTGTTTACGATCAATTATGTGAAGTATTAGGACGGGTTCCATAGTCAAATGATTGCGTCTGTTCGTCTTGTTTTGGTGTGATGAATCCGAAAGCGCAGCCATATTTGATGCATAACCAACCAATTTTATTACGAGCATTTTGATTTGTCAGAAATAACATCAGCAAAGGTTACGCAACTCGTGATATTCGACAGGTGGCGCAGTGGGTGTTTCGATTTTTAAAGAGGCGAGCGGCCAAGGTACATAACGAACAAAGTGGAGTTAGTATCCTTGGTTTGCGAAGATGGGGAAAAGGAGAAAAGGTTGGTTACTAGAATTTTAACCCTTTTCAGCATCATTTTTAAAAAACTATATTTATAAGGGTCGTAAAAACCTGGTTTATGTGGCATAGCGTTTTAAATAGTTACTGCGAATGTTTTCACCCGACAACACTTTGGACTCGTCCAGATACTTAGCATATGGAGACGATTGAATAAACGTGGGTCAAATGATTGTTATTGTCTTTTAAATAGTAAAAAAAAACTATTGTTGAAACAGGAGAAAATGCATGTTGCAAGCCCTTCCCTTTTTCCTCAAATATTTTCGCTCACACTTTGAAAATTGGTTTTTATTACAAATGTTTATGACATATTGATTAATTTCAGTTTTCGGTTTTTTGAAAGTGTGTGTGTGGGGGGGGGGGGGTGTTACGGTTGAGAAAGTGAGACAAATAACAGACAGTGGGACAAATCAGCACGTCTGCCCCCTTTTTACACGGGTCGCTCGAAATACTTTGGTAAAAGGTTGATTAGCTGTTTAGTGTCTTCAGAAAGACAGTGACAGTCCATTTAGTGATTTTAAAGTACTATTATCAGACATCCTTTTTGCACTTTCAGGCATATACCTATTGACGAACAACTTATGTTATCGAACATGAACAAAAGAAACTTGGCTTCAGATCAAAATTCAGACCTTCCATAACTTCTTTTAAGCTTCATTTTGAGTATAAAAATATGTATCTAATGAAGTCTTACCAAAAAAGTAATGGGTGAAGGGTTAAATCGGTGTTCCTTTGATCTCGGTATCGCACTGCAGAGTGGGTGACCTTTAGAACAGCTGTAATCACGGTGTAGGACCGGAAGTGTACAGTGTTTGAGATTGTATGTCACTTGGGAATCTGTACAGCGGTGAAATGTCACTTGGTCGTGAAAATTGCTAACACACGGTAAGTCAAGCTGGTGATTTTTCATTTATTTTGATCGCTATTATAAAACCTTCATATCCAGTTGTTTGTTTGTTAATCATAGACCGTATCAAGAACACTCATGTGCTCTGAAAAGCTTTCCTGGAGATATGGGGATGCCTTGATCATGTAACCATACTAAAATACAGATGATTTTGCCTAAAACAACGGGGTATTTTGTTTGATTAATCATCCTTAAAAGCTTTTTTGCTGAACGGAAAATGTATAGACAGTTTCTTTATT
Source organism: Tridacna crocea (assembly GCA_943736015.1). Lineage (NCBI taxonomy): Eukaryota > Metazoa > Mollusca > Bivalvia > Cardiida > Cardiidae > Tridacna > Tridacna crocea. The sequence goes on along the minus strand of OX031063.1, from coordinate 18,259,725 downwards.
CACTTTTGTTTGAAAACATGTAAATAATTGGTAACAAAATCGACTACAATCCTCCTAATCGTTCGTTTAAAATGGCATGTCAACATAGGGAATTTGTACTGTCACTTGATAAACTGTTGTACAGTCACTTGAGATCTACAATATTTTATACAGGTGACCGTACAAAATTCTGTTGGTAGACATGCTGGAATTTCGTCGTTTTAATCGCTTTTAAGGTCACAACTTGGAACTTGTTGATGAAAAGAGAAAGCAGACACATCGGCAGACATTTTAATCGTAGAAAGAACTCTCTCGTGTGCGCTAAAGCGAAAATTCTGCTATTTTTTGTAGTCGAAAATCATTTCAATTTTCTCACATCAAGATGATCAAGACATTCTTATTGCTATAAGGAGGTTGCATATTTCACGATCAGGTGCCTGGCATGTTTAATATATATCAAAAGTACATGTAGATGGAAAGAATTCAACCAAATATAAAAATAAATGAACAAAATATTAACTTCACTTACCGTGGAAACACAGTTTTCTAGAATCAAGTGACATTTCGCCACTGTACAGACTCCCAAGTGACATACAATATCAAACAATGCACACTTCCGGTCCTACACTGTGGTAATGTACTTCCCTCTTACAGATTATCACACACGTGTCACATTAAATTGACTCTTCTTATCTTTTGTTTCATATTGATTTACCCATTTGGTTATCATTAATGGTCAGGATTATGAATTTTATACAGGTTTCAGAGGCTAAGCCCGTTCTTAGTCTCTACATGCTCTTTATTTAAATACGATTTTATAAAATGCATATTTTGTCTGTTTGTGATTTTCTTTTTCAAAGGCAATATTATGAAATATGTTTGAATTGTGTTAGAATTGATTTCCATAGATTTCTTGCTATGTCATTTTCTTTTCAGTTATGAATTTGTCCAAATTGAAAGGATTTGCAAACGGGACATACGGCATTTGTTACTGAAATAATGCTTTGATTGTCCGGTGTCACGTGATACTGCTGGTGCGCCAATTACGATAAAATGGAAATATCACTTACCGTCTATTGATTGTAATGTTGGAAATTGAATGTAAAATGCTAGAGATATTTCATAATTATAGTTTTCAGGAACAAACTAAATTTTGTTCGATATATCAACAGGATTTTTCTCTCTATTCGTCATGCATCCTATCCTACTGTCAAGGGGCGTTACTCCTGCTTCTTCCTCATGATCAAAAGGAGACCAATTATACAAAAATAATCCAAACTTTGTCATGAATACTCTCCCTTCAACCGAAAAGGTATTCATTTGCTTGGTGGGTTGACTTTTAAGCCAATATCTGAACAATATGTCTGTTTCTTTCAAACTATTGATTCCACACATGGATTTCCTTGACAAATACCAATTCAGCGTTTTCAACGCTTTGATTTATATCCTGCTGCTGTAGGTCATATAATAAACTATCACCACACAAAGTTTCCTGAATTCTTAATGTTTCAAAAACTGGTGAAACTGTAGTGATTGTCTTTAGAAGTATGAAGTAAAATGGAAGCTTAATAGCAGACATAAGATGTTTGTTTATTTCATGCTTTCCGATAGGATATCGAGAAATAGCGATGAAAATATTTTCGATCTTACACTGGTACCACCAGTGAAAATACCAATTTTCACGTTCTTTTTGCCTAGGTAAATTGCACGTGCCTAACAAACAGATGGGAAATGTGACGTCATATACCTCACATTTCTCGCGCTTGACGTAACGTTGCTATGCGGGCCGGGTACGCCACGGGGAATAAGGGAAAATAACTGTACTGAATTTTGATAAAGCTCCTCCCAGAAAGGGTTAAAGGCATGAAATAAGTAGAATATTTGTTTTTTACGGTGAAAGATCGAAATTTATTTCATCTCGTGAACACCATCGGTAATATTTTCACTCGTGGCTGCGCCACTCGTGAAAAATATTACCGATGGTGTCCACTCGATGAAATAAATTTCGATCTTTCACCGAAAAATACAAATATCCTCTATATATTCTCTATATATTCTATCTATAGAAAATTACCACTGATTAAATCCATCCAATGACTTTTAAGATATGTGCCATACAAAAGCTTGAACTGGGCGATTCCAATTTTTCTGGACACTTGTGTCCTATTTGAAAAACATGTATCGTATTTCTGTTCAAAATTTCTATAGATGTATTATTTGACATGGTCGCTTCTCGATCTACAACTATATATTGTTGAACAAAGATAAAGAAAACATGCACGATTCGAAGAGCTGAAAAGCTGCATAGAAAAGGGATACACGCAATGTTTCTTGTCCCAATGCCAAGTGAAATAGATTAATATTTTGCATTTCATTACTTAAAATTTAGATATAACCTTTTGAAAATGTCAGACAACCTCAATACTTGCTAGTTACAGGTAAAGCTATTTATTAGTATTTACGATCAAAAACAAAAAAAAAACTTGAAAACGCACGATATTTCATTTCTTTCATTAAAAGGCGGATGTGACGTCATGACAGACTTTGAACACGGGAAATTGGGAAACGAAGGCGATGGTTTGATGTTATGACACGATTCGAGTGGGGAATTTACTTTTAGCTTTAAGTGTAAAATTCGTAGGCGTACTGATTTTTTTAAGGGTCGTTACCATATTTTAGATATTGAGTTCATTGAACAATTACAAGAGTATTTTTGCCTTTATTATGACTAAAAGATAGTGCAACTAAGCATGTGATAAGAAATCAGCTTGAAAGATTATTCCTCGGAAACTAAAGTCGGGGTAAAAAGGAAAAAAATGTCTTTCTTGTATTGATCTTTACCGATACAAGTAGCGTAAAGGAGATGTTCTGATGCGATGTAGCATGGATAATTCACTGGTAAGTGTAAAGCTTAAAAGCATTTATGATTAAATACTTAATAGATGTACAGCTTGGTTTTTAAAAAGAAATCATTTCGAAAGTTTAAATTTTGGTGGCTCCAGATGGGTAACTAAATACTCCCATTCCCGTAAAAGTCATAACCGAAATGTAAAACGATCGCTCTATCACTTAGAACGAAAAGACTTCATAAAGTGCTTGTCATAAGTATAAAGTACTTACAAATAACTGCTTAAAATATGAAGTAATCACAAATTCTAGATGTTAGATCCTCGTTCATTTCTTACTTGGTGCATCTGAACGGTATCCAAAGCTTGGTTACGAAAATGATGTTAGCAGACGAGACTCGATCAAGAATTATGAAAATCACTTTCAATTTCTCACTGTCGATGTAATGAGGTGCTATCGAAGGTATATGTATTTCGTACCCCTTTCAAAGATTTTTTTTTATTTAAATCTGTTTGGGTATTTAGATTTAGGAAAGAATGTCAGATGTTTTTACGTAAATTTTACACTAATCCGACTGATTAGACATGAAATAGATAGTTTTTTGCGATCAATGTAGATCACAAATCATGCAGTCTGGTCTTTGATTTACACTCTCCACTTTGCTGAAACAATTTAGACTATAGTCATCAAAATAGTTAACCATTCTGGTTTTATTTCTAAACTAAAAATGTATGTTGGGTTTGGCCGTCACTCGTAGGATTGATGAGGCCCAAAGCTACATCTGTTTGCTAAATATCTTCTATCTTATCTAACATTTGTTCTATTTCATGCTGTTCTGTTGTTTCATTTTCTAAAATTTATATTTTCCTGGTTCCAAAAACAGGAAATGATCATGTAAATGTCACGGTAAAGCATTGAGGAGGATGGGCAGGAACTCTGCATACTTACAGCAGTGGCAATTGAAATTGATCGAAGCTCTAGCAAAGCAGGGGTTTCAATGCTTCAATGCATTATACCAGGTTACGTACAAGTCATTACATGACCATATGTCCTTAAAATCCTCTTAGTCTTACAACTGACTGAATCGGGCTGACATGACTCGATGTTCTTTTGCAGATACTTTGAAACCGCCTTTCACAGAGCATGGTTAAATTATACCTTTCCTTTTAAACGGTCCCTCCAATAACACGACTGACTGTACACATATACATGTACTTTTCAAGATGGCATGACAGTAATTTATGTCCTCATTTTTCTTAAAAAAAAATCTCTGAAAACTGATTGAAACTGGCGGTTGAGTAAAGGTCTAGGCACATATGCTGCTAAGTGCAACGTTGTTTAGTTTTGTAGACTGTTTAGATCAAGATCAGAATGCACAGAATATGATATGCGCTTTCTCATATTAGCAAAGTTTTAAATCGTATTCTATCAGTTTTCACTATTGTGCTGGGAATCTTTAATTTATTCAGCATCTTAAGGGTCAAAGCAGACTAAGTGTGTAAGATGGCTATAATGATTGCTTCTCACAGTAAGGCTTCCGAAGGATTCGAAGTCGAATCTCGTATTAAGAGGGGTTAAAATTTGGAACTGCATGTATTCAGAACACGGCGAAAGCACTGTTTAGGGTAACCAGGAAGCAATCGTTGCGAATGGCTGATGAAATTATAAGAACATGTTTCAAGTGGAATACTTTGAGGTTATGTAACGTGCTTGGGTACAATACTGAATTCTGTTGGATGAGTACACTCCAAAACCAGTCTATATTTTGGACTTGGCTGTCGCCTCGTCCAAAATATAGATTGGTTCTTCAGTATACGAGTCCAATTGAATTCAGTATTATACCCAACAATGTTAAATGACCTCTGTATTTCACACTACTGTATTGACTTTAAAGTAAACGACAAGTATAGTGCCATTTTAATTTGAATAATTAAAAAAAAATCAAAAGAGGGTTTTGAAGATGCTTTTTTTGCAACGCACTTCGGCCGACTACTCTTCCGGTCCAATATCGATATTCGGGACTTTAGCCTCGTTTTGAAAAATCCGTATTGGACTCTTGCCTCGCTCTGAAAAATCTGTATTGGACTCTTGCCTCGTTCTGAAAAATCCGTATTGGACTCTTGCCTCGCTCTGAAAAATCCGTATTGGACTCTTGCCTCGTTCTGAAAAATCCGTATTGGACTTTTGCCTCGTGCTGAAAAATCTGTATTGGACTCTACAGCGTCAAATATAGGCTAAGATATTCTGTACTCACGTGGTAGTATTAAAGTGATTTCATTGGACATTAAATAGTAGGTGTGAAATGAATTCGTGTTATTAGTATTATAAGGGTACTTCTTCACTAATTGAGCGTTCACATTTTATATCTTTTCAGTTCGAAGGAATCTGACTTGTATAGAGAAATGGATGAAAAATTTGAGACTGTTCTTCGGCTCCAGATGACCAAATCCAGTCTCGATGACGGTGATATTGAAATACGAATGGAAGAAATTAAGAGGAAGTTTGAACAAGGAGGTATGGCTGATGTACTTAAATATGTGGAGGACATGAGGGAAATGTGGAAGAAAATACCTGTAAATATTGGTGTCATTGGCAGAACCGGTGTCGGCAAGTCTACATTTATCAACGCGTACAGAAACATTGAATATGATGACGATGAAGGGGCCGCACCCGTAGGGGTCACACAAACCACAATGGAGGCATGTGCCTATCCTGATCCGAAACATGAAAACATAATACTGTGGGATGTTCCGGGAGTCGGCACAAAGGAGTTTCCAAGACAGTCCTATCTAACGAACGAAAAGGTTGGTATAGACAAATATGACTTCGTCATAATTCTTGCCTCTTCACGTTTTACTGAGGATGAAATATGGTTGCGTGAAGAAATGGCACAATTACAGAAACCGGTATTTCTCGTAAGAGGTAAGGTAATGCTAGATGTAAACAACGAGAGAAAAAGGAAAAAGTCGAATTTTGGCAAATCAGAAAAGGAAATTATAGACGAAACTATTACAAAATACATGGAAGAAATGAAAATCGATACTCGAGTTTATTTCGTTGACAGCGTCGAGAAAGAACATCCTCACCTACAATTCGAAGACTTGCTCGTTGACATCGTTAAAGAAGCCCCAGCAGCAAAACAGGAAGCAGTGCTACTTAATTTGGAAGGTCAATTTTCAAAAATCATTGACGAAAAGGTTAGGGTTCTAAAACAAAGACGTTGGCTGATTGCCGTTGCGTCAATTGGTGCAAAAGTTCTTGGTATGGCCGTTTCTGAAGACTTTCGGGAAAACGTGGATTACAAGCTAATCTCAAAAGAGGTTGAACTATATCGAAAACAGTTTGGCCTCGAGGAGGAGAGACTGGCCCAATTACCAGATGGATCACAAACAATGGGAGTCATTGCCGAAATTATTGCAAAATGGAAGCAAAATGTTTCCGTTTTGATGAGTTCCATGACTAAGAATCAAAGCTTCATCGATGTGGTAGTGCCTTTGTCTCTCATTAGAGTGATTAAAGACTTAAAAGATTCATATCAATACTGTGTATACAGCCTTGGACAAGTGGCTGATAAAATGGGTGAAGATGCGCATAAACTGAAGGACAATGTGCTTCGTGAGGGACAAGAGGTACGATAGAACAGGTAATACATCTAGGTTCGATTTCAGGTGAGAGACGTTGACCTATGATTATTTTCCAAACAACAGATAGTCCAATAGAAAGAATAATATGAGTGCTTGGTGTGTTATTTTAATGATATGAAGTTAAATGAGTAATGTGAAAAAATGTAAGTGTATAGAATAAAGTTTTCTAATCTGTCACAGATGAAAATAAATTAGACTCGCTCACATTTAAAGGGCTTGTAGGCAATAAACTTAATTTGACACAAATTATTTAACATGTTATGGAAAGGATAAAAAAACATACTACTTAAGAGAGAAAATTTTGATCGCCAGCTTCTTTGTTTTCCCCTTTGTGCTTCAAGAGCTAACTCCTTCCGCTTCATAAATTCAAGGGGTTGCTTGATCAATGTTTAACAAGCAACGGAAATGTTCACCAACTGTGTGCCAGATGATCGGAAGAGCAATTTCTTTTAAATTAAGTTAATGTAAAAAGGTGGGGTTTATTTTTGTCTAATTTTGTCTATTTTATCACACTCCGCATGAACAAAGTTTGAATCTACTTTATCATAAATACTCTGAATGCACAGGGGCTCGGCACATGATAATTTGTGCTAACTTGTGCTTAAAGACAACATTTTAATGAAGAAAAATGTTAATTTCTGTGTATAAATATCTACAAGAGATGAAACTTCACGAAGGTCAATATGCATATCGACCTCGTTCCAATCAGGTTTTTCTTACAAAGTTGCAGAGGTTTTTTCGCACTGTAATCCCTGGAAGAACCTTTGTCAAAATGACATCTTACGACCTAGAAAGACTTCAATCTGAGGATGATAAACTTGCACTGTGTGATACATCCACAACAACAAACGAGCCCCTGACAACTACCACCAGCCAACAAATGCCAGCTACAACTGCAAACCAATGACTAACAAGTACGACTACCAATCAGCCACTTTCATCTACAACTACCAACCAGCCACTACTAACCGAGACTATCAACCAGCCACTATCATCAACCACTACCAATCATCCCCTAACATCTACTACCGACCAGGCCCTTCAAACCATTTCTTCGAATTTGTCCACACGAACTTCTACTTCCAGTTAGTCACTATCCAACTACTTCTACCAACCAGCGCCTACCAAGTGCAACCAACCAACCACAATCAGAAACATGTTTTAACCAACTCCTACCCACTACGACTACAAATCAGCTATTACCAGCAACGACAAGAAACCAGTCACTACAGACTACTACTACCAACCAATTACTACTAACTACAAACCACTACAGCAAACTACATCTGCCAACCAGTCACTTCTACTTACTTCTACCGATCAATCGCTGTCAAATATCAAACAGCCACTGACGGTCACATCAAGCAATTGTCCGTCATTATTAGATCAATGTCGTCAAGCCATCTTAGACCAACGTAAAAGAGCAAGAGAGTAACAAAGAATGGTAAAAGGATCCCGTATAGAACTAAAGGCAGGTGAAGCTGGAAACAATGTTATTGTACAGACACCCTTAGTTGACGGAGGCAGAGGCGATCCCAGAAACATTCTCGGTGATATTATTGACCGTGATAAAAATGGCATGTACAGTATTGCTGTGAAATCAGAAATTTTAAGAACAAAATATTTCAGGGATCATTTTGACCTTTGCACACAACGCCTTCTTACCAGTTTGGATGTGAACACAGAACAAAATGTAACTCTTTGTCAACTCTTTGTCAAGCTGTTAAGAACACAGATTATGGTAGTAAAAGATTCTTCCATTGTGACGGTGGTCTTGGAAAGAAACAGTGCCAGACTAAGAGATTCGAGTGTTTCAAGGCGCAGAGGTTTTGCAATAGTAGATGTCATAACAGTCTGACTTGTAACAACAAAAACTAAGCACTTGACACTAATTGTGTTATTCTTACATAAAATTTAACCAGTATGTTTTCTAAGTTATTTTAACATATTTCCATAAAATCATAGGTCTTAGCGACCTTGGAGAGGGAGACTTCGAAAAATATCGTGGAAAAGGGGAAAATGCTGGTAACCGGTATTTCAACTTTCCACACAGTGTTTTGTACATTAAAAAGTATAAAGGGCATAAATCATCATGTTAGCGTCATTAATTTTTCAGCTGAAATGCTCTCAATTGAGGCCCGTCGAGAATTTTGTGGAATGATAAAAACTTAATTCAAAAGCACATGGGAAATGGTAAAACCAAACTGTACTTTATGTATTTATGTATGTAATGCAATATTTTTTACTATCATTCGGTTACGTGAATGCTCAAACCTTTCCAATATTGAGAAAAATTTGAGTTTGCACTGAAAAAGCAATTTCATCTTTCGTCTCAATATTTAAAAGTATGAAAAAGAGAGGTGATTATAATGGCAGTTAAGATAGTTAAAATATATTAACAATCATGTCAATATTCATTTTTGTTGAAATATCTTGTAAAAGTTCATCCTTGATCACTTAGTTTGTCAATTTTTATGTAAAATATCATGAATAAACATACGAACAAACAAATCAATATCTTTTCACAAATCCCTACTTTTAACAACCCTTAGAAAGAAACTGTTGAAATAAGAAAATAGGATAAGGATATACTACCGGTAATCTCCTTTTCCAACCTTTTTCTTTTTTGTATTCTTTATTTGAGAAATTTTATTGTGTGAACCATATTAGCGTTGCCTTCTTATGCTTTCAAATTTTAGACCTATATAAAATTTTATTATCAAGTAAAGAATACAAATTATTCCTGTCATATTGAATATCTTTCTTAGTACAATTATCATATCGCTAGTCAATAAAAAAAATCAACCTGGAATTGTTTCACGAATTTCATGAAATAACTGAAAACATTTTTATGTCATTTCACGAAATTCCTGCTAAAATCCAGGCTTTTCGCGAAATCCCAAGGTAAAACAGTCATTTCACGAATTTCCTGATTTTTTTTAGGAATTCCTAGTTTCACAGATTTACTATAACATAATTGTACGCTCCAGCGGCCATGTTTTCAGCCCGATACTCACGAAGCTTAGCCCTTGAAAGTGTTTTGTCTTGATAATATCTGGAACCAGTTTGAAAATGGGTACGGTCGGGTCAAAAACTAGTCAAATCTGAGAAAAAACTTGACGGTTTCAGGGACAAGATTTTTACAAAATGCAAACAGCCTCCTTCCCCAACTCCCACCCCCTCCCCCCCAGCGGCCATGTTTTTTGACGGATCAAAATTTTAAATGGAATCAAATTCTGTGAACAACAAAGAGGACCTTCCAAGGAATATTCCAGCCAAGTTTGGTCTGAATCGGCCCAGCGATTTAGGAGGAGAAGATGTTTAAAGAAATTGTTGACGACGAACAAAGGGTAGCCACAAAAGCTCCCCTTGAGCACGTTATGGTAAGGTGAGCTAAAAAAAAGTACCATGTAGGTGCGTATCAGTCATCGTAAAGCAGCCGAAAGATTTGATCGACAGATCGCCCGAGGTTTGCCGAATGCATTTTGGGATATCAAAGGAATTGGTTTCAGCTTGTGAAACACTTTCACCGAACAAACCTTGAAACTCATAAGGTCTAATTCACGTATGAAAATATTTGTTTCTTTCATTTTATATTTAGAGCAGGTTGATTCAGGATCTTTGCGCTGTATGTGTAGAACATTTCAGACAGTTCTACAGTTTTAATAATGATGCCAAATGGATAAAAAGGACGCAAGATTCCATCGTTGGGTGAAGTCGACACAATGGAACTCTGGAGGTTTAGTTAAAAGCTAGGTCGAAGGTGTATTTGGCGGTATCAATCGGACCATGAGGGTTGAAGTTACATCTTGACTAAAGAAATGTTTATTTCCGAAGTTTATGCCAATTTCATTTGTATTCATAAATTGTATACTGCACAAGCACGTATATTGAGACCGCTTTGAGCTGTGGTCCCTTTACATTTCGTGTAACCTTTTTTTTCTTTTAAACTTTATCCATGAAAGGGAACGTGTATATAGACTCTTGTTTACAAGACAATTTCACAAAAGTGTCCTTTTCTGAAACACTGGAAGAAAAAGTTTGAAACCTAAATTAGGTTAAAATACGGTACCAAACACACAGAACAGTAATTGATATTAGGGGAAGAAATTTTCTATATGCCTTTCTTTGTGTAAAACTACCAAACCTGATAAAACTTCCGTGAACAAGGTGAATAGGACGCGTTTATGAGCGACAGGACTTTATTGAACAGTTACTTCAAGACCTAATTTTTCTACATTGTTTTTCCTTTAGGCTATTGTAGGTAAGATTTCAACATATATAGTGTTTAGAGTACAGGCTTTACTTGTGGTAGTTTTATTTCCAATTATTCCTCTAAAAATCAATATTTATGGACTTTCCCTGCGACGAGCATATACGCCCAGGTAAACAGTTGAAATATACTCGCACACAAATGAAACTCTATACGTTTCAATTTTGGATTACTACAGTGTATCCGTGTCTCCTCCAATTTCCGGAAAACATCTTCTAAGGGCGTGGAATCCCATTTTTAAAGGGCAGCACAGTAAATTGCATTCTCAATCCCAAATCTACCGAATTGAATTGAATAGAGCCGAGCTAAGTCAAGCCATGCCGACATGACAGTCTGTAAATTAACAAAAGGGAATGAAACGTTGTTTAGAAATTTTGATAAATCAGGAGGAATGGATATTTTCGAATAGACACAAAAAAATGAATGACTAACAGACAAACGAGCAACTGGATAATCATTCAATGCGTTGCAATTTCATATTACATAAGCAAACCCGTCACACCTGCCAATTCGATAATCGATAGTTCATTATCTTATCTATGTGTTTGAACGTCTACCACTCTTTTTCACATGTACGTTGTGAAACCTGTAAAATCAAGTGAATTATTAGTTAGTAAACCAAGCAAACCCGCTTGTGTATTTATGGGCAAGGAAGACGAATGAACAACCGCGTGAACACCAATGACAATTCCAAATGAACGACGTGAATTACAAAAAGTTAAATTAACCAATTTGATGAATTTCAGTTACCAAAAGAAGGTCCGAATTATTAATAGCTTTGACCAATAAACAAACCAGTTCTTGAAATGAAACTTCACTAACACGTCTTCTCTCGTCTTAGTCAGTTTTCCTTATGACAAAGGAATAGGCACTAGGCCTACCAAATTTTCCTTAACCCTTTGCCACACAATCCCGAATTTTAACGACCCTGAGAAAGAAAGCCTTTGAAAACATTGTGGGAAAAGGAGAAAATGCTGGTAACCATTTCATTTGATCAGTAGGTTGAGCCAGTATTTGAATATTTTTCTTTTTTTCTTACAAATTATTGATTCCACACACAATGGCTTCCTTTACATATACCACTTCAGCATTCTCAAAGCTATGATTTTTCTCTCCAGTCATCTCAAAAACATCGATGAGGAAATAGAAAAGGTGCATATGAATTATCATACTCATTCAAATCACGAAAAATGTTTTACTTAAAACAGTAACTGTTGTGAAAGATGAAAATAAAATGAATAATATAAAAATTCTCTTTTTTTCGATTGCTTAGTAGACTGTGTGGAAGATAGTTGTGTGTGTATGTGTGTGTGTGGGGGGTGTGTATGACAGAAGAGAACAGATTAGAATTTTATTGTTATAAATAATCACAAATACTTCTGGCTTTATAGAAATAAAATAATTGAAAAATGAAGACATGAAAAGTTCGCAACCAAAAACGAATTTGCGCACAAATGATCTTTTGAAAAATATTTTGAAACAATATTGTTGTTCTGATATGCATGTGTATAGCGTCGGTATCTCACAGCCAGGCCTCGTGTTCAAGTCTCGTTATGATCGGTGTCAAATTGTCCAGAGGTGAAATAATTGGTCAAGGTAAAATGAAATAATCTTCGAGAGTGATTGGTATAAGGTGTGAGAACTTGTTTCACACTTAATGCGAAATGGATCTGTTAAAACTAAAAACAGACTTTAATAGGAGTCAAGTTCGAGGTGTATCATACAACGTTGCTTCGTCACCAGTCTTAACAGCAATACTCTTATGTATCTTTTCAGTTTAAAAAAAATTAACATGGATTTAATGGAAAGAAAAGTTGAACGTCTTTGTCGGCTTCAGATGGCAGAATTTAATCTCGATGATAATGATACAGAAATTAAGATGGCACAGATAAGGAAAAGGTTTGATCAAGGAGGTATGGCTGATGTACTTAAATATGTAGAGGACATGAGGGAAATGTGGAAGAAAATACCTGTAAATATCGGTGTCATAGGCAGAACCGGTGTCGGTAAATCTTCATTCATCAATGCGTACAGAAACATTGAATATGACGACGATGAAGGGGCAGCACCTGTAGGCGTCACACAAACCACAATGGAGGCCTGTGCCTATCCTGATCCAAAGCATGAAAACATAATACTGTGGGATGTTCCGGGAGTCGGCACAAAGGAGTTTCCAAGAAAGTCCTATCTCTCGAACGAAAAGGTTGGTATAGACAGGTATGACTTCATCATAATTCTTGCCTCTTCACGTTTCACTGAGGATGAAATATGGTTGCGTGAAGAAATGGCACGATTACAAAAACCCGTATTTCTCGTAAGAAGTAAGATAATGCAAGATGTAAATAACGAGAGAAGAAGGAAAAGGTCAAATTTCGGCAAATCAGAAAAGGAAATTATAGACGAAACTATTACAAAATACAAGGAAGAAATGAAAATCGATTCTCATGTTTATTTCGTTGACAGCCTTGAGAAAGAACATCCTCACCTACAGTTCGAAGACTTGCTCGTTGACATCGTTAAAGAAGCTCCAGAAGCAAAACAGGAAGCAGTGCTGCTAAATTTGGAAGATCAATTTTCAAAAATTATTGATGAAAAGGTCAAGGTTCTAAAACAAAGACGTTGGCTGATTGCCCTTTCGTCTTTGAAAAATTTTGTTGCCTTTTCCGAAGAAGTCAGAGAAAATTTAGATTACAAGCTAATTTCAGAAGAGATAGAATTGTATCGAAATCAGCTTGGTCTCGAGGATGGGAGACTAGCCCAATTACCGGATCGATCGCAAACAAGGGAGGTCATTGTCGACATAGTTACTAAATGGAAGCAAGATGTTTCTGACATGATGAGTTTATTAGTTGAAAATGAAAGTTTCGGCGACGTAGTGGTGTCTTTGACTCTTGTAAGAATAATAAAGGGCTTAAAAGATTCATATCAATACTGTGTATACAGCCTTGGACAAGTGGCTGATAAAATGGGTGAAGATGCTCATAAACTAAAGGATGTTTTGCTGCGTGAGGGACAAGATCTCCAATAAAGGGACAAGATCTCCAATAAAACAAGTAATATAGTTATGTTTCACTTCAGGTGAGAGACACTGACCTAGAGTTTTGAACGACCTCTTTATTGCCCTTCAAACAAAAAAAAGTTCGATAGTACTGCTGATGTTGTTGTTTACAATTTTGACGAGTCTAAAATGTCGTCGTTTAGTCAATAGTTAAAGCGTTTGATCTGACAACGGAAAATTCTGACTTGAATGAAGCTGACTACATTGATGTTGAAGTGTGGATTGACAATGCAATATAGAAACCTACATCTGTAATGTTGAAATTCATATAAAACATAAATGAGATGTGGCCAACATGCAGCAGAAAATGCCTTTGGGAACAGATTTTCTTTTTTCTGTTTTCATTTTTATGAAAGGGTTCTTTAAAATCAATAGACATTCTAATTTGGAAGAGTTCTCCACAAGGTAAAAGTGGTAATTATTTATTGCACAAGAAGACATTATAGGTATTGCTTTAGCGCTATGTCTTGGAGCAGGGCTCGTATCAACCACATATTCACCATTCAGATAATTTCCCAGATTAGAAGTTCCTTTACATTCTGTATCTAGAACATGGCTGAGAATACAATATAAAGAATGATTGGTCAATACGGACCCAGGTGTTCAACAGTATGCTTCTATCCAACTGAACACTAGACCTGTAGTTATACTTGAATAAAGATTTGTATTGTGTAACATTGTTTTTGAAATTAAGAAGTCCTGACTTGAATCTATCTGACAACGTTGATTACATTGAAGTATAAACAGACAACGCACTGCAGAAACCCAGCTATAGAATGGTGAAACTCAAAATAGACAGACATAAGTCAGATGTGGCTGAAATGCTGTTGGAAACTTATGAATTTATGACAAAAATTCATGAAAATTATATTTTAGTTGCTTTTTTGTGCTACCTTTGAACTTTTATGACCAAAGACTGTTAAATTGTCTATATTTTTGAAATCTTACTGTATTTGTAGTGAGAGCGAGACACAGAGAGAGGGACGGGGAGAGAGAGAGTATGTATAGAATATAAACATTATCTAACCTGTAAGGAATGATGACAGACACAATTTTTTGCTTGAAAACAGCCGACCTCTATGCAAGTTCAATAAGGAAAGTCATTCCAACATCTCTCCGGCAATACTGTCTTTTGAATTATGATCAAATGAAAAAGGACCGCATTAATAAAAGCTATGATCCTAATGATAATGTGTAATAAGCCGTCATGTTAATATTAATTTAGAAACCAGACGGGTATGTGAGCCAGTGATTTAATCAACGAAATCAACCATTCAAACATTTAGCAAGAATGTTTCAAACAATTCGGAAATTCATCGATAGCGTTATACGAATGGTGCCGAGTCGACTTTCTGGATTCTATGTATTCGTTATCGAAATGGCTTTAAATCATTTATGGCCAAATTCTAGCAGGCTGTCTGACCAGTTAAATATATTTGATATTTTTTATCGATGAAAAACTGCTTAATCTCCTTATTCATTTTGGCAGCGGACCACACAAGTTGTGAATGAAGTTCTCCAATGAAAGCGGGAGCAGTGTAAACAATGTTCATATACATATGGCTATATTTTGAAATAAAAAAAAAAAACCTTTGTTTCAGTGTTTACAGTATTTTAGACTAATCGGCGAAATTTCGATAAAGAATAAATTCAATTCGTATGATTTGCTCAGGGTCAGAGTTGAATATCATTTGTAGATCTGCATTGTTCGTCTCAATCACAACCCATGCAAAGCTAAAAGCAAGCGAGCATGCGTCGTTACGCATTATGTATTTGGTTCTGGTTAAAATGGTCACAGTAAGCGGGTTTGCTATATAGCAAATCCGCTTAAAATACCACAAAACTAGAAAAAGGAAAGAAAGGAGAAATAAGTATATATAATTTATATAATTTTCTTCCTGTAAAAAAAAGATTAGAAAAGGCTCGAACCAGGAGAGCCGCCTTGAGAGGTAGGAATCTTTCCATTGCACAACTAATCGCTTAGTTGAAGCGATGGCTTGTAAAACTTCTAACGCTTTTCAGTGTACATTTTAATTGCAATTATCGAATAATTTACCTATTCTTCCCGTACACGCAGATAGAATGTTCTGAATTATTGTGAAAAAGGGCAATAAAAGGGCAATAGTTCTCGCGTTCCGTGAATACCTACGCACATGTTTATCACAAAATACACGTATATTCGTAGGACTTTCATTTTACATGTAGTAAGGTCTTTTATTTTTCGGTTATGGTTAGGTTTAATAACTCTGGATGTAGTTTAGGCATGCGTCACAAGTTATGAGAGAGTTATCTTCCTTTGGCCATTTATTACCTCATGTACATGTATGACTACAAGGTTAATACAGTAATGGGGAAAACATTGTCTCTTTGTTACATGATTTTCACAGCGGTAGCCATTATTAGCGACAAATATATATATTCCATATATGTCGCAGGCAAAATGTTGAAGGCACATAGTAAAAAAAATAAATACAGATTTCATCTTAGAACGGGAAGAACCCTGTGTGGTTCATCGGTTTACCTACCCACACAATCATCTGTTTTTAACCCTTTGGCTACATATCGCGTCCCACTGACCTTTTGCGGACATCGTAGATCAAGATCAGACTGCACAGAACGTGCAGTCTGATCTTGGATGTACACTGTCCGATAAAGAGATATTATTCCCTAAATCATAACCTTGAAATAGCAATGTTTGGGTTTTTACTATCGAATTGAAAATTTCATTTTAGTTATTTAGCAGGAAAAGAGTTAACAATCTTAGGGAGGTAGGCTTATAAAGGAACAAATATTTCCTCACGATGTTTGTTCTTCTTTTGTTAGAAACAAACTCCATTTTAGTCTTTTACTCTCAGTGCTTTCAATTGGGATAAGATTAAAACTTCGTCGTGTAATAAGAGATCAGGCGTTTGTGTTTGAAATCTGTCCAAATAAGTTTGAAATAAATCCAAAAACAACCCTGGGTCCGTATTCACCAACCATCCTTAAGAACATTCTTAGTCTTATTCTTCAAAACTTTGTCAATGTGAAAGTAACAGAACTTCTGATTGGCTTAACTATTTGGTTTAGCCAATCAGAACTTCTGTTACTTTCACAGTTAGAAAATTCCATTTTTTTTTTTGTAATCATGACCTTATTAGTATAAGCCATGGTCTGACAAAAGTGGGGGGGGGGGGGGGGGGGGTATGCATCACCGTCATGCATTATAATAAGCAAGCTATCACGTTGTTTTACAACTTGCCGAATTAAAAGGTAAAATGGTACTCGGAAATGCAAAAAAATAAACAATAGAAAAATATTTCGACTAGAATGAACCTGCATGGACTGCACAGGCTGACCTAGCTCGATACTTTTAAAGGGGTTTATTTAACCCTTATTTCTCAGAGCTTGGCGCATATGCACGTATTATGATTAGCAGCATTTTTCTCCCTTTCCCACAATGTTTTTAGAAGTCTTTTTCCTAAAAGTAGGATTTTCTGGTACAGGCTTTTTGATACAAGAGTTTTTTTCTGATAAGATAATTTCAATTAAATACTCCCACGGTCACTTAACCCTTAACCATACGTCAGAATTTTATACCTGCTCAAATTGAAAGCATTTGCAGACGATAACTTCATAGTGGCTCAAATGACGCATTTATTTTATGATAGAGTAGAAAACTTTGTGGGAAAAGGAGAAAATGCTGGTTACCAGCATTTTCTCCTTTTCCCACAATGTTTTCAAAAGACCTCTTCCTCATGGTCGTTAAAAGTCGCCATTGTGTAGTAAAAGGTTAAAAGAAAGTTGATTTGTGATTTAAGGTAAGATTTGTGTAATGCACTTCCGGTGAACATGGGGCAAAAATTCTAATTGGTTAATAAAAAAGTATAAGTAAGGATTTATGCAAAACTAATATTCATGCACATTTCTAACGGATCAGAAATTCCGTTTATGTATATCTTTAGATTATTTTTTTGATACTTTTGTTAGTTTTCTGAAAAGGGAGATGATTATTATCTCTTTTTGAATTGAGAATATAGTGGTTTTAGATTTATAAATGATAAAGAAGGAAAAAATGGAAAAAATGAATCGGTGAAAGTAGTTCAATAATACTCAATTTTCATTATAGCTAATTTTGCAGGATGATATTTTAGTGGAAATAGCTGTTTTCCATTACACAAGTCTTACCTTAACCCGTTACCACACAATCCCTACTTTTGGCGCCCCTGAGAAAGAGGCCTTTAGAAAACATTGTAGGAAAAAGAGAAAATGCTGGTAACCAGCATTTTCTCCTTTTCCCACAATATTTTCTACCCTTCACAAAACAAATTTCAAATTTTCAGTCACTTATATTTTGTGGTCTGCAAATGCTTTCGATTTGGACAAGCCTAAAATATTGTCGTTTGGTAATGATTTAAGCAGTTTAACTCTGGGCTGCTGCACGTGACTCAATGATTGTTTTGCGGACAGTGGAGATATAAGATCAGACTGTATGTCATGTGCAATCTGATCATGGATCTACACTGTACGATGAGGGGGATTGTTTCTCTCCAAAAACGGCACAATTTTACCCATCACCACACAATCCCTACTTTTGACGACCCTGAGAAAGAAGCCTATAGAAGATATTGTGGGCTGGTAACGAGTTTAACTTTTTCCAAACGACAAATATTTAGACTCTCTGAAATTTGAAGCCATTGCAAGGAACAGACACATTTGTTTCTGTAACGGCTCTGAAAATCTTTGGAAAAGTAGAAAACATCGTGGAAAAAGGACAAAATACTGGTCACTAGCATTTTCTCCTTTTCCCATAATGCTTTAAAGAGACTTCTACCTGTATCAATGGACCATTTAAAGGGGCTAAACAGGGCTATTTAAATGGTCGTTACTCTGTTGATAGACACTAAACTTAGTGGGTTTTAGATATCCAACAGTAGGACGACCTTTTAGAAGAGAACCCAACAGTTTTCAAGTAGTGAGCAAACATACTTTGGTAGAAGGCAAACTGTTTTTAAAGAAACCGACGTATTACTTGTGTCAAAGTAACGGAATAAAAGTTATTTTGTCAAGCTTGAATAGCTCCGTCATTAGCAAATATGCATCTTTCCTGAAAAAAAAATGTTGCAGGCTCGAAACTTTGGGTCTTTGAATTTTACTAACAGACTGGTAAAAGGCAGCGGAACAGCCGGTTCGGCCGAACATTGTACGTAACACCAGGTAAGAATTATTAAAGAAAAGCAGCGATTGTCACAGAACTCTAATATTGTGTAACGCCTTCAGCAAACAATTTCGAATTTTACAGACCCTGGGGGAAAGGGGATTTTGAAAACATGCTGAGAAATGGATAGAATGTTGGTAACCAGCATTGTTTTTTTTACTTTTGCCACAAAGGTTTCTACCCCACGACAGAAATATTCCATGTTTTGAATAACCTTAAATTTATGGTCTGCAAATGCTTTTATTTCGGACACGTTTATAGACATATCTTCGGTTTACTTCAAAAACCGCGTAACTACAGCTTGTTTCAAGCTGTAGTTAAGAGGTTTTTTAAGTAAATCGACGTTATGTCGTATGGAAATGGGTTATTTTTTATAATTATCTCGGACGGTGAGAGTCAAAGATCAGACTGCACTTTCTGTATCCATATCACAATATCATATCAGGATCCGTATTCACCAACCATTCTTCAGGACGTTCTTTGTCTTATTTTCCTGAATTTTCTATATTTCTTTCTTTCATTCTTGCATTCTTTCTTTCCCCGGGTCGTTTAAGACGGATTGGGTGGTAAAGGGTTGATATTCACCACGTGACCTATATCTGATGACAGGAAGTATTGAGAAAAAGGATCGTATGTAAATATTGACTCATATCATGTGATTCAACCCTTCTCCTAATACGTACCAATGTCGCATATCGAGACAAGGTTTACGTATTTCAGCGGAAAGAAATACGTCCAAAAGTTATTATTTCCAAAGAATAGCACGAAGGTATAATAACAGGATCCTGTATGGAGCAATGGTTAAGTGTAGAACTCGTAATCTGGGGGGCTCCGAGTTCGTGCTTTACTGGCAGCACTTGGTTCTTCGTCAAAGTGCCCATGCTAAGACAAAATCACAGCCATAGTCAAGTACAAGTAACGGAAACTCAGGAAATATATGAATATGTGAGCTGTCACCCTGACCTGACTGACAGTAGGATGAAACCGGCATTAAACACTGTTTAGTCAATCATTCGGTCAACCAATCTATTGTTCAATTAATCATTTAATTGCATAATTTTGGGAATATCCGATTTGGAATTAGACAGAATTACATGTATTTAGAATTTTTGCGTCTATGCCAAAGGCTTCTTGGCGCAAGTCATAAACCTTTTAGAAACGGTGTGGTCAGAGATCACGCAAAGAATGTAAAGTCTGGCCTTGGATACACAGGGAGGTTTCTAGTGATAGAAACTGTGAATAGATTTCGAAATTTGTTTAAGTTTTCAAATGATTAGCTTGATACCAAACAGTCGTGACTTTAAACGGACCGAACGGCCTTTGAAAACAGTGTGGGTAGAGGAAAAATACTGGTAACCAGGATGTGTTCTTTTTCCGTGATATTCGTCAAAGACAGATTTTGTGGTCGGAAATACCTTCAGTTCGGACAAGTCCGACCTGACAGCATTTGCAGATGGCAAGTTATTTGGATCAAATGATTAAATTAAGTGTCCATGAAAGAGTAAAAAACAGTGTGGGAAAAGGAGAAAATGCTGGTTACTAAGATTTTCTCCTTTCCAACATTGTTTTCAAAAGCTTTCTAGCCCAGGATGGTTAAAACACAGAATTGTTTGGTAATGAGTTAAGCTATATTGACAGTGTCGCTCTTCCTTTTAACCAAAACGAGTTATATAATCAATCATACTTAAAAAATGATGTATATTTCTTTTCTTTTTTTTTTACAAAAGCATGAAAGGTTATTTGTCTAACATAAAGTATATTTATCTTCTATCTGTTTTGTGGTGTCAGCGGTTGTAAGGTAGAGCGTCGGCTTCGTAATCGTACGGTTCCGATGGTGTTCTGTCCGTAGTTGTACGGTAGGGATTCGGCATCATAATCATAAGGTCCCGAGTCTGTGCTGTCCGTGGTTGTAAGGCAGAGCGTCGTCCTCGTAATCATAAGGTGTCGAGTGTGTGCTGTCAATGGTTGTGCCTTGTGTGTGTTGTCCGTAATTGTGAGGTAGAGAGTAGGCTTCAAAATCATAAGGTGCTGAGTGTGTGTTGCCCGTGGTTGTGAGGTAGAGCTTCGACCTCGTAATCATAAGGTGTCGAGTGTGTGCTGTCAATGGTTGTGAGGAAGAGATTGGGCGTCCTAATCATAAGGTGCCTTGTGTGTGCTGTCTGTAAGTGTGAGGTAGAGCGTCGGCTTCAAAATCATAAGGTGCTGATTGTGTTGTCCGTGGTTGTGAGGTAGAGCGTCGAGCTCCTAATCATAAGGTGCCGGATGTGTGCTTTTTGTAGTTGTGAGGTAGAGCGTCGGCTTCAAATTATAAGGTGCCGAGTGTGTGCTGTCCGTGGTTGTGAGGTAGAGCGTCGGCTTCAAAATCATAAGGTGCTGAGTGTGTGCTGTCCGTGGTTGTGAGGTACAGATTCGGCTTCATAATCAAAAGGTCTCAAGTGTGTCCTACAACCCAGCACGCTACCGACTGAGATAATGGGCCTCGGCAGCTATGAGACGGATGATGTCAGTTGGGAATAAGGGTTTTATGATCGATGATGGATTGATGGATACTTTTGTACATTGATGAGAAACATGATTTTGCGATTTTTCTTTTCATTTTTGAAAAATATTTCTATAAAGTTTTCCTAGTCTGATCAAGGATATACACTGTTTTAAAAGGAGATATCTTTTCTCCGTGAATACCTTTCAAAGAGCAATGTTTGGGTGTTTACTATCAACCACAAAGCTTCATTCATTCCTTTTCTTACGCAAGTGGAAAAAGAAATATCGAGCAAGAACTGTCTTTGACAAAAGCGTTGAGAACGCTGAAGTGGTATTTGTCAAGGAAGCCATTTTATGAAATTTATATCTGCTTTTCTTTCCTTTTGTAATGAAGAAGTCTATATCTTTCTTATTTCCTCCAATGAGAAAAATTATGCAACTGTTTATTTATTTATAATTTTATGTCTGTTAACCCGTTTTTTAAATGGTTTAAACGAGATTTTGAATTTTTAAGGGGAAAAGGTACAAATGTGATTTTTTTAATCATAAAGATGCGAATGTTTACCTTAAGATGGGGAAACACAAACAAATACCGGAGAGAAAAGAATGCTTCCGATGAGACTCAAATCCATGACCTCCGAGACCTCGCTCTATCAACTGATCGAATTATCGAACCGATTGAAGCTTCTCTGTGTGTTATTTGTGTTTTATTTGTATCTTATCCATGTTATGCAATGACCTTTATACCGTTTCAAACGTTATCGGGAATTAAACAGTAAAAATATTAAAGTTACGATGTTTCCTGTATGTTTTTTGCATGTGCTTTTATCGAGGTTTTAACTGTAAAGTAACTTTTACACACAAATGAACAATTAGCGTTCTTTTTTCAGATTTAAAAAAAAAAACAAATATTACATGACGAAGTCTAGTTAAATGTCCCTTTAATACCGACTGTCTAACGTTTTGGTGCTCTACAGAAATCAATTAGCGTGTCTGCGTAATTCTTCAGATTTGACAATTTTGAGAAAAATTGCAGAACACAAATTAAAAATCTCTTTATACTAGTATAATAGGGTTCTTGAAAGAATTATTTTTAAACATATGTATAATTTTCTTGTGGCCAATGATCTTCTATATAAATATCAATCTGGATTTTTACCAAAGCATTCTACAACCTACCAACTTGTCGACATATATCACCACATATGCCAAGCTATTGATCACGGCCAACTCTCTTGTATTGTTTTTTGCGATATTTCTAAAGCATTTGACAGAGTATGGCATAAAGGTCTTTTATTTAAACTTAAAGAAAACGGCATAGGTGACAGTCTTCTTCTGTGGCTGAACAGTTATCTTGAAAATAGGAAACAAAAAGTAGTAATACAAGCATCAGAATCTAATTTTCTACCCTTAAAAGCAGGAGTTCCGCAAGGCTCAGTACTTGGACCTCTTTTGTTTCTCATTTATGTAAATGATATTACAGAATCCTTATTAAGTCTTACTAGATTATATGCAGATGACAGTTCCCTTTATTATTCAGCTACATCACTACAAGATATTGAGGGTATTATAAACCATGACCTGAGAAATGTTTCAATATGGGCAAAACAATGGCTGGTCGATTTCAACCCAAATAAAACTGAAGCTGTTATATTTTCCTCAAGAAAGGATCATAGTGAGCCAGAACTTTATTTTGAAAATTCTAGAATTAATATTGTAGATCAACATAAACATCTTGGTATAACACTAAGTAGTTCAGGTCTTTGGAATGACCATATAAATAACACTTTAAACGCGGCATCCAAAATAATTCATATTATGCGTCGACTTCAATTTACTCTGACTCGTGCAGCATTAAACCAAATTTATTTATCCTATGTAAGACCTATCCTTGAATACTCATCTATAGTATGGGATGGATGCTCAGCTTCATGTTCGGATTCTATTGACAAACTACAAAATGAAGCTGCAAGAATCGTAACAGGCCTTACAAGATCAGTATCTCTTGAAAATCTTTATCGAGAATGTGGTTGGGAAACATTATCGGCAAGACGGAAAAATTCTAAGTTGTGTTTTATGTACAAAGTTTCTAATAATCTTGTCCCACAATATATTGCAGAATTAATTCCTCCATTAGTTGGCAACAGATCACAATATCAGCTGAGAGACAGCCAAAATTATGAAAACATACATACTAGAACAAGTATTTTACAAAAGTCATGTATCCCATCTTCAATTTCACTCTGGAACAATTTAGAACAAGAAATAAGAAGTAGTTCAACATATAGTTCGTTTAAATCCAAATTCTCTGATAAGAATAAGCAAGTCAAAATTTCAAATATTTATTGTATTGGTAATAGATATATCTCAGTGCTTCATGCACGGTTAAGAAACAATTGTAGCCATCTAAACGAAGATCTTTATATAAACCATCTAAGATTGGATCCAATGTGTGATTGTCTTACTGGGGTCGAAAATGCTGAGCATTATTTTTTTAAATGCCATCGTTATTCAGATTTTAGGATCTCGCTTTTTCGAGCAACAAGGGAATTCCATCCTTTAAATATTAATAAACTACTGTTTGGGAGTGCTGACCTAACTTTTGATCAAAACTGTTTACTTTTTGAAGAAGTCCAGACATATATTAAAAATACCAAACGTTTTAAGTAATTTACATCGACTGTAACAGTGATAATATTACTAGACATCTAACAGAGAGCACCATCATATTTCCTTTTATCTTTTTCCCCTTATAAATATCCCTTTTTTCCGTTCCTTTCGTTTACATTTTTGTCTTCATTTATTGGAAAGGTATTTACTGTATTTGCCATTGTTGTAGAAATCACTATTGTACATTCTTGTAGGGGAAGGACCGATTCTAAGTTGTTAGAACTTGTGGTCCAACCCCATTTCATTGTATATGAAATAAAATATGTTTAAACTATAATAGGGTTAATAACAGACAGGATACAAAACATTTTCGGGAAAGGTAACCAGCATTTTCTCCTTTCACCCAAAATATTTTCTAAGGCCAATTCTGTGATGGTTGTTAGGTTACAGGATTGGTTGATAAAGGATTATACTGAGTTAATTTCTACCTGAATTTAATTACAACATTGTAAATGAGTCTTTTTGGCGTAACATTTTTGACATTCGATCCTGCATCAACACCCATCTTTTCATCTTTTCATTTCATTGTGTAAGACTTGTTCAAATTGAAAGCAATCGCAGATGATGAAAAGGCTATTGCTCAAACGAAAAAAAGTTGTCTTTCATACGATAGAACATTTTTAGAAAAGCACGGTACCGGTAACCACTTTTTTCTCCTTTACCCTAGATACTTTCAATAGCCCATTTTCTCAGTGTCAAAGCGCGACTCACTGACCTCTTGTGGACAGTGTAGATCAAGATCAGACTGCACAAAACCTGCAGTCTGATCTTGAATCTACACTGTCCGACAAGGAGCTATCTTTAGCCCTAAAAACCTTTGAACAGCAAAATGTTGTTATTTACTATCGACCTGATATTTTTCAATGCTTTTTTATTCAGCGAGATAAGGGTTAATATACTTGTTCAATGATAAGATAAGTTTTTGAGAGAACAGGAAACATTTTGGGGGAAAAGAAAGCACTATGTGATAGTGACATGCATTTTCTCATTTACATATACTGTTTTCAAAGGCCTTTCCCCAATACAGATTCAACTTAAAATTTGGTTTGGTAAAGGGTTTGTTTATCACGAAGAGAAATATCTCAGCTAAACTAGGGTATCGAACTGGCACTTCCAAAATAAGAAAGGGCTGTGTGAATGGACTTAGCACTTGGGCAAGGTCACGTGGTATGCTACAGCCTGTCTTGCATCACGTTCAATAAGTTTTATCATTGCATACATCGTTCCGTTAGCATGCTTTTGACCTTTTACGATATTCATACGTGACGAAGAAGAAATAAAGAATTGTGAGCTTTAACACATTACCACACAATCCCTACTTTTTACGCCCATGAGAAAGACGCCTTTTGAAAACACTGTGGGAAAAGGAGAAAATGCTGGTAACCAGCATTTTCTCCTTTTTCCACAGTGTTTTCTACCCTTCCCAGAACAAATTTCTATATTTCAGTCACCTTTAATTTGTCGTCTGCAAATGCTTTCAATTTGGACAAGTCTAAAACTTTCTCGTGTGGTAAAGAGTTAAGTAGACACAATACTGTTGATGAAAATCATAGTAAGTAGTATTTTCTTCTAATCCGACAATGTTTTCTTTCCTTTTACACACAAATCTCATCGCTTGTATTACCCCTAGGTTGTCGTCTGCAGATGCTTTGAATTTGGACAATCCTGAAATTTTGTCGTCTGGCAACGTGTGAAATTGGCGCCACTTAATAAGAACGACTCGCGTCTGGCAATTCTGGGAAAAGTTGCATGTTCCCTGCAATTTGAAATCGGAGATCTTCTGAGAGTCTTCCAGTGCTTAACACGTTACCAAGTAATCCTTCTTTATTAAGTACCGTCTAAGAGAAAGCTTTGAAAACATTGTGGGGAAAAGGAGAAAATGCTGGTAAACCAGCATTTCCTCCTTTTCCCCACAACGTTTTCTATCCTTTCAAAGACAAATCTAATCACTTGCTCCACATAAAACGTTATCCTGCTAAAACACTTGGGTTAAATTTTCCTAAATTGAACTAATACTAATAACCCAAACATTGCTGTTTCAAAGTTATGTTTTGGGGAAATGTATCTCCTTATCGGAGAGTGTTGATAAAAGATCAGACTGCACATTCTGTGCAGTCTGATCTTGATCTGTAGACACTGTCCGCAAAGGGTCAGCGATTCGCATTAGCCTTAAATCTGTCGGCTGCAAACTCTTTCAAAGTAGAAAAGTCTGACTTTTTCTGGTCCGATGAAGAGTTACGTCGACACAACATTATAAAAAAAGCCCACGTCTGACAATTCTTGCAAGGGTTGCATGTTCACTTCGGTTTGAACCCAGTATTCTCCCAGAACTGATTCCATTACTACACCTCTTGTTTGCAACAAAATCCCGAGTTACCTTACTGAAGAACAATCTGGGAAAAAAATGTGAAAAATGGAGAAAATGCCAGGTAATGCTTTTAACCTTTCAGCGACAAACTCTGCTATTAAATTGTCGTCTGCAAGTGCTTTGAAATTTGACAAGTCTGAGATGTTGTCGTCTGATAACGTGTTAAACTGACGCCACATTATAAGAATAGCCTGCGTCTGGAAAAATCTGAGAAGAGTTTCAATTGGTCCATAACAGTTGATGCCAGTGGTCTGGCAGGAATCTTGAAATACTTAATCCTTTACCAAGCAATCTAGAGTCTTATCGACCCTCTGGAGCAAGGCTTTTGAAAACATTGTGGGACAAGGTAACCAGCATTTTCTCCTTTTCCCACAAAGTTTTCTGTCCTTTCAAAGACAAGTTTCGTCATTTGTACCACATTTAATTTGTCGTCTGCAAATGCTTTGAAATGTAACAAGCCTGAAAGCTTGTTGTCTCGTAAGGAGTAGCATTGATACCACATAATAATAACGTTTCGCGCCTGGCAATTCTGATAAGAGCTACTAATTCCCTAAAACTTTAATCTGGCGGTCTTTTATAGCACATGTAATCCTGTACATCATTTGCTTCTACATGTTACCCGATTAATTGACTGCTGATTGATTGGTTGGTTGGTTGGTTGGTTGGCTGGTTGGTTGGTTGGTTAGTTGGTTGGTTGGTTGGTTGGTTGGTTGGTTGGCTGGTTGGTTGATGGATGGATGGATGGATCGATCGATTGATTGATTTTACGCCGCTTTCAACCATATTCATATAAAAGGCAAAAAGTCACCTGTATGTCCTTGGTTTCATTAGTACAAGGCTCGGCCACGGACATCCAAAAAGTCCAATGCTTCCAGCGAGACTTAAACCCAGGCCCTCCGGGTTGAAAGCCCTAAACTTTACCACTTAGCCACAAAGGACCACTTAATGGCTCGTGATCATTGCTCTTTCAGACCTGTCTGGCATACAACAAATTCAAGATATATAAGCGCGACTAAGGGACCCCTGCGAACTATGGAGAACCGACAGTCTGATCTTGATTCTACGCTGGCCTAAAAGGAGATAATTATAAGACGATATTTTTCCCAAAAGTAGTTCTGAAATAGCAACATGTTTTATCTTAATATCAGCTTGAAAATGTCAGTTCACCTATTTAGCAGTTTAGGGGTTTAACTCTATACCAAAAGCTAAGTTCTTGCACTGAACCAAGTTCTGCATCTGTAGACAACAAATTAAAACTTGGTATTATGATGATTTCTGACTTTGATACAGAAGAAAATATTGTTACCAGAATTTTCTCCTTTTCCCGAATATTTAAACTTCTTTCTCTGGTTCCATAAAAAGTCAGAATTATGTGTAAACAGTTAAGGAGCTGAAATGATGTGAATTGTATTGTAAAAGTAGACAGCACCGTAAAAAAAAGAATAAAGTGCTGGTCAAGCCTTCTTTGCTACGGGCGTCAAAACACGGGGAGTGCTCGGAAAAACCGTTTAGTCATTCAATAAAACATGAAAATAATATTTGATTGCATAAATATTATTGTACTTAAGTATCATGTCGGCCATTAGTAAAATAAGGTGAAATGTTCGACTGTTGAAGTCATAGTCTGTGAAAACGGTGTTTAATGCATCTGCAAAAAGTATCGACACAGGCCAGCCTGCGCAATCCGCGCAGGCTGGCCTGTGTCGATACTTTTTGCTTTCAGTACATTTTCTGCACGTTCTAAGATCGTTCTGCCACAGGATTCACCGGTTGTTGTTGGACAAAATGTAAGGCATGGTTCCATAATTATGTGATGACTTGCTCCGTATCATGCAGCACAGAGAGGCTCTAAAACATATTTTTTTTCCAGATCATTGCTCGTTTGTTACGTCTAACGATGCAGTTAACTCGCTACCAAAAGACAATATTTTAGGCTTGTCCAAATCGGACGCTTTTGCAGACGACAAAATAAAAGCGACTGGAACTTTGAAGTTTGTTTTATAAAGAGTAGAAAACATTGTGGGAAAAGGAGAAAATACTGGATACCATCATTTTCTCCTTTTCCCACAATGTTTTCTGAAGGCTTCTTTCTCAGGGTCGTCAAAAGTAGGGATCGTGTGGTGATGAGTTAAAAGCAGTTTTAGACCAAAATGGTATTTTGGAGTTGTCTGTGACATACTGAATAAAGTGTTACAACTAACTTTATCATCAAGAAATCCTGGTCTGGTCTTCAAAGGTAGCATTTTTGGTTTCAGAACGGCTTGGGCAAGGCGCTGCAGAGCCGAACTCAATAACTTGTGAACCCCGGGAAAAAGAATAATTATTGTGCTGAAACCTTTATAAGATTAAGAAAATGAAGAAACAGCACAACTAGCTTTTAATTTAAAAGCCCAGTAGCGACCAAAAGTAATCAGTGGGGTTATTAAAATGTATTTGAATTTAAATCATTTGAAAATATAGAAATTATTGTGAAGATGACAAACTGTATTGTATGGTCGACTGTTAGTGGCTGGCAGAAAAAAAAAGAAAATATTCAAGTACTGGGTAAAAGGTTGCCAAGTCGCTTTGTCTTTTGTTTACTTTTATCTACATGTAGTTTCGAAATTCACATTTGAGCCAGTGACTATATAACTTGGATCAACCGTAATAACAAAAACAGATTGTCATCTTTAAAATAATTGTAATACTTTTAACTGGCATCATTTAACTCTTTACCAATCGACAAAATTCTAGATTGGTCCAAATTGAAAGCATTTGAAGACGACAAAACAAATGTGAATAAAGAATTGAAATTTGTTTCAGGAATGGAAGAAAACATTGTGGGAAAAGGAGGAAATGCTGCTTACCAGCATTTTCTCCTTTTCCCATAATATTTTCAAAAGGCTTCTTTCACAAAGCTGTCCAAAGTCGGGATTGTGTAGTAAAGGGTTAAATCTAAATGCATTTTAAACCCACATTGTTTACTTTTGGCTGCTACTTGGCCTTTAAAAACAAAGGGAGAAACAAAGTGGTAAAAAACAATAAAGGATTGACACAACATGGCTTTTTTTGATGACATTGTAAAATGAGAATTTTAATCGAACCCCAGGTGTTCCTATATCTTCACTGTTCCCTTTATAGCAACAAGCCTGGCCATTTCATGATGAAAAATCATGAAAGAGTTTGCAAATCCTTTACAAAAACAACCAGGTTTTTTCTAGATAGCTTTAGAAAACATTGTGTGAAAAGGAGAAAATGCAGGTAACCAGCATTTTCTCCTTTTCTCACGATGTTTTCTGTTGTTTCAACGAAAATGGACAACAATTTGTAAGAAACTCAATGTTTCGTTTCCAAACGTTTTCAATATAGACAGGTTTAAAATTGTATCGCTTTGTAAAGAGTTCAAGGCAATAAAAGACTATCCTTTTTCCAAATACAGATTTTTTTTTGTTTTCGCCATTTCTCATTTAATCTTGCTTGTTTGGCTTTTAGCTCATCTAAGCACGTAGTGTTCAACGAGTCAGAGTGCTGTGTCCTTTCGTCCGTAGCGCTAAATCCGTCGTGCGTCGTCAACTTTTAACTTGTGTATGCTCTCAACGCTGCATTTTTAGTCTGGTACTCATGAAAATTGGTTAGATGTCGACGAAAAAATCTACGTAAAAATAATAACTAGGTCACCAGGTCAAATCGAAGAAAAAGCTTGTCCACGATCTAGAGGCCACATTTTCATGCAGTCTGAACATTTTTTGAGGGTATTTCTGACAAGTTTAGAAATGTGACATGTCAGATATAGAACTAGGTCAGGGTCAAGTTTAAAACGAAATGTACACTTTAGGGGACATATTTCTAGTCCAATATTCATGACAGTTATCAGAATGTTTGTAAAACCTTGTGCACACTCAAGAGGACTCATTTTAGTCCTATTCTCATGAAAGTTAATCAGAATATTTGTCTTTGTGATATTCAAAATGTGTTTGAAATTGGATTATGTTGGGTAAAAAAGTAGGTCACAAGGACAAATCCTTGGAAAAGTTTGTTTACACTTTAGGGCGACTTTCTCAGTCCGATACTCATAAAAGTTAGTCAAATTTTTTATCTTGATAATATCCTCGGCATGTTTTAAAGTTGGTCATACCAGGTCAAATAGCTCACTGAGACAAATCTAAGGAAAATCCACGTGCACGCTGCTTATATCATATGTTCTGTCCAAAACCCGAAAGATTAAAATTCAGTCTATATGGTATCAACAACACGTTTGAAAATTTACCATTTTGAGATAATAATGTAGGTAACTGAGATAGATTCAAGATTGTGTACGATATAGAAGCCACAATTTCGGGTTCAATACTCATGAAAGTCTGCAAGAAAGTTTGTCTTGATAATGATTATCTCGGACGATTTCAAAAATGGGTCATGTTCGATCAGAAGTTTCAGGTTAGCGACTTTAGGGCCATCGTGGCCCTCTTGTTTGTTAAATGCTGTTTTCAGCTGTGATTCAGTTATATCATGGCGATCATAGCATCTGCCTATGCATTCCTGGAGTTTACTTTGATACTGGGCACAACTGTCTCTTTTCTGACTGATTAGCTGCTTTCCCGCATTTCCCCCACACGAAATGTTGTTAACCCTTTACCACACAATGACGCCTATTAACGACCCTAAAGAAGAGACCTTTTGAAAACATTGTGGGAAAAGGAGAAAATGCTGGTAACCAGCATTTTCTCCTTTTCCCTCGATGTTTTCTACTCTTTCCAAGACAAATTTCAATATTTCAGTCACGTATATATTTTCTTGTCTACAAATGCTTTCAATTTGGACTGATTTGCAACTTTGTTGTTCAGCAAAGAGTAAACCTTTGTTTGTATTGGAGTTTAACGTCGTGTAACAGGTTACGCCATATATCACTGAGATCAGTGCACTAGTAACGTACGCGTTTCCTTGATTTCTCACACAAGCACTGACACAACTTTCTCTCCAAAGCAATGACAACCTTTCTCACATGCACCAGAGGCTAGATGAGTGAAATCGGCAGAAAGTAAGTTTGCTGCAGCCTGACACCACTTGGCCAGAATTCAGATACGCTGACCACTGAGATACTCGGCCGAGTACCATGCATTTTAAATAAAAGAAAGAGTTCAATTCGAGTTTACCAAATAATTCCCTGTTTTAACGAACCTGGGGTTTCCGAAGCTGTGAGGTAGAGTGTGGACCATGAGGTACCTAGTTCAATACATGAGAGGGAATGTCAACTTTGGCACTGTCCATGGGCCCACACATTTAGCGCGAGTACTCGAATAGTTCCCAGGCAGCAGGATCGGGAAAGACGTTAGTCTGAGGTGCAAGAAATTGACTCTCAATCGGTGTAAAATAATTAAACTTAAACTTTAAGGAAGAAGGAAGAGGGCATTTTTTTCTGCATCGAAATTTCGTTAGTTTTTATATTTACCCAGATATTTCGAGGTAACCAAGTGCTCGATCCATTATCTTGCTCGAATTATCGAGAGAATACACTGTTGCAAATGAGGCTCTGGTATTTCTCATTAAACTCTTCACCTAACGACAACAATTTCGAATTCAAATTATTTGCAGACGACAAATTAAATGTGGCTATATTAATTGGATACGTCTGTGGAAGGATGCAAAACATTGTGGGAAAAGGAGAAAATGCTGATTACAAGCATTTTCTCCTTATCCCTCAATGTGTTCAAATTCCTTTTTCTTCATCTTCATCGGAAACGAGGGACTATTTGGTACAAGGTTTAACCTTCAACTCACAATCGCGACTGTTAACCAGCTTCTGCATGGCAGCTTTTGAAAACATCACGGGAAAAGAAGAAAATGCTGGTAACTAGCATTTTCTCCTTATCCCACAATATTTTCTAGTCTTTCTGGTAAAAGTCCCATCCTTTGTGCCAAATTAAATTTGTCGTCTGCGAATGCTATCAATTTGGACAAGCCTAAAATATTATCGTCTGGCAAAGAATTAACATAGAAAAGACTGACAATGTAACGCTTTCCATTCACGTTGAATGAAATCCCTTCGGGTAATCAATCAACTTGTCATGTTGTATGCAACAGCCGGGCTGGCCACGTTTTTTTGCCTTTTATCTGTATGTATATCTGGCATTTTGCTGGTTAACTCTGGTTAACATGTGACCAGTTTGTCGCGAACTATAATTGTTTGTGAAACATTTAACTTTGGTTTTTTTTTTATTATTTCAATTATATCACAGCTGCCATTGCACCTATCCATGATTTCTTGGATTTTCTACTAGCATTACCAGTTCTTCCAATTTTTTCCAAAGCCACTGGCTGACGTCTCACACGTTGTCTGCGCATGTCATATTCTTCGAAGATTGGACCTGTCTTCTATGACGCATCACCCATCCCCTCCCAAATACCTGGGAAAAGTAGGGCTTACACTGAAGCTGTTAGCCTATTAGCCAAACTTATAGGGGCTGATTTAATAAATGACCGATGCACAGCTTACATGCCAGCTGATAATAGCTGCATGAATCGCACCAAGTAGCGTTTTATTAACTCTTTCCCAAACGACAAATCTTTGGACCAGACCAAATTGATTTAGCATTTGCAGACGTCAATTCAACTCTTGCTGAAAAGATGATTTCTGTCTATGATAGGGTAGAAAACATTGTGGGAAAAGGAGAAAATGCTGGTTACCAGCATTTTCTCCTTTTCCTACAATGTTTTCAAAAGGCTTCTATTCCTGACCCGGAAAAACCAGGGATTGTTTGGGAAAGGGTTAAGTAAACGTTTACATCATTTTGAAATTCAAAGTAACGGTTGTTGTTATGAAAAATTAGTCCGCTTCTGTACCCAGAATGCCCAAATTAGATAGATGTTTATTGGTAGAATACCATCTAGCAGGAGATAACTTTTTCTGAAATAGCCGTCGTCGAAACAATGATCAGTGGTGAAAGAGCTAACAGGCTTGACTTATAACAAACTTTAATTGTCGACGATAGTTAAACAAATATCAGCCTTTATTTCGTTGAGGTCTAACCTTGATCTGCAGATTCACTTTTACTCGTATTGAAGATTCGAGCAGTAATGACGTTTTAACTCTTTAGCAAAGAACCCCGACTTTTTAACAACCCTACGTTTTAGAGGTTGTTAACATTTCCAGAGGCCTGAAAATTAATACGTGAAAGGTATAGATACAAGATCAGTTCTCACTTTTTTGTATTCCGTGCAGTCTGATCTTGATACATGCTGTTCGCCAAAAAGCCGGTAATTTTCATCAATGACACGGAAATGGGTCAAGGCGGTCAAGAATGCTTTTCAGTTTGATTGCAGAGAAGGCTGTTGCCATTCAGAACGTGATACAACCGCTATGAATGGGCCACAAGACTGAAACCTCTTAAACCACCTTTTCACACCTGAGGTTGCCTTTGAGGCGATTGTATATCAAGATCAGACTGCAGAAAACGGGCATTCTGATGTCTAATCAACATTGTCGGCATTGTTTAAACAGGACGAAAGAAATAATTAAACAGTGCTTAATTTAGGTTTCATTTCTATACCATAAATTTATGTCTGTTAGGTGTATTCCTTGCGCAAAAGGATCACCCTTTAACAAAACGAAACTCATACTTAATAATTAATAATGTCTGAAAGTTGTTCTTGTATGTGATTTGAAGTTTTTTGAAAGGGCAGAAAACATTGTGGGAAAAGGAGAAAATGCTGGTTACCAGCATTTTCTCCTTTTCCCACAATGTTTTCAATGGCTTTTTTCTTAGGATCGTGTGAAGTCGGGAAATTTTGTGTGTGTGTGTGGGGGGGGGGGGATAAAGCGATAAGTATTTGTGCAGATCTGACAATGAAATTCTTGTTCTTTATGACTTCATCATCGCTATCCATCAAAACCTGTGAATGAAAACAGGCAATGAATGACGGCGCAACGTGCGTTCAGTCAGAGGATTCCGAATGGAGATCTACATGTAAGCATGCTCTGATAAAAGGGGGCTTAATGTATTGTACCTAGAAAGACATCAATTTAAGTCACTGTGGCGGCCAAAAGTAAACAATGGGATATTAAAATGTTTTTGAATTGTTATACGAGGGGCGTTCAATAAGTAATGCCCCTGACCCACTTCCAGTCGTCTGATCTAGCTAAAATATTGCATGTGCAATGATTGATATCTGTATGGGTTTTGTGGCAAATTACACCTCTGAACTAGTGGTGGTTTCTGGTTTACAGGTGTTTGAATGGAGTCAGTTGTGGCTGACATCTGATAGAAAAAAGAATAAAAATTACTTCGTGTAAACCAATGGACTTTACAGACTTCCGGTCATGTTTGAATTCACGATGCCAGCGTTTTACAAGGTCATATGATGGGGCATTATCATCATAAGTTTCTTTAATTTCATCAAAAAGTCCCCTGTGGTGAGAGTCCTTTCAAATACAAAAACTGGATCAGTGCGCGACACTCAACAGGCTTCCATTTCACACCTGACTCAATTCAAACACCTGTAAATCAGAAACCACCCTTAGTTCAGAGCTGTAATTTGCCACGTAACCCATAGAGATATAAATCATTACACATGCAAATTTCAGCTAGATCAGACATCTGGAAGTGGGTCAGGAGCATGACTTATTGAACGCCCCTCGTATCATACCATTCAAAAGTACATGTATACAAATTACATGATAGTGACAATGACGATCTGCCATAGTACTCTCGGTCCGTGTGTTAGTCGCTACCAGAGATTTGAATTTTAAAAACTGGTCGGGAAGTAAATAAAAAGACAGAAAAAAATGGGCTGACCTAGCAGCTTCTGACATGGTTTTACGATTCCTTTTTTTCTGTTAACATTTTTCTGTTAACATTTGGGCCGACCATATAATAACAGATTGATATCTTCGTAATAATATTAACCAATTACCACACAGTCCCTACTTTTGACGACCCTGAGAAAGAAGCCTTTAGAAAACATTGTGGGAAAAGGAGAAAATACCGGTTACTAGCATTTCCTCCTTTTCCCACAATGTTTTCAGAAGGCTTCTTTGTCTTGTTTGTAAAAGGTTAAGACAAAATGGATCTATCTAATGCTTAGGCTTGCTAACTCTGTACCACACAATCCCGACTTTTAACGACCCTGAGAAACAGGCCTTTTGAAAACATTGTGGGAAAAGAAGAAAATGCTGGTAACCAGCATTTTCTCCTTTTCCCACAATGTTTTCTACCCTGCTGGGAAAAAATTTCAATTTTTGTTACATTTATTTTGTCGTCTGTAAGTGCTTTCAAATTGGAGCAGTCTAAAATTTTGTCGTTTGGTACAGGGTCAATTACGAAGACCCATTAACCCATTACCACACAATCCCTACTTTTGACGCCCCTGAGAAAGAAGCCTTTAGAAAACATCGTGGGAAAAGGAGAAAATGCTGGTAACCAGCATTTTCTCCTTTTCCCACAATGTTTTTTACCCTTCACATAACAAATTTCAAATTTTCAGTCACTTTTATTTTGTCGTCTGCAAATGCTTTCAGTTTGGACAAGTCTATAATTTTGTCGTTTGGTAATGAGTTAAACCCTCTTTTTTCAAAACGCCCCTGGATATTCTCTAAGACAAGTTCACATCGTTGGGAATAAAAATGGATGATGGTTTTGTTTCGAGGCATGGAATCTAGTGATTAATCTACCAATTTCTTGGAACGATTTGGTGAAAAACTTCAACTCTGCAGTCGAACAGGCCATAAATCATTGTACATGTACATGTACTTTCAATTTTAATTCTACTCAAAGTTTTATTTTTTCCAAAAAATGGGTTTCTAAAAACCTTGAGTGTCGAATTTTCATATCTGTTGTAAGAATAGAATTATTGTAGATTTTCAATATCTGAGCCGAAGTACAGTTTGATCTGTAACAATTTACATAACAATAAATTTTTTAGTTTTTTTTTCCGAATTAGGAAGCATCTGTAGACGACAAAACTTACGTGCGTCAAATAAACCGAAGCTCTTTGACATGATAGAAAACATTGTGGAAAAGGTACAAATTCTGTTTAGTAGCAATTTCTATTTTTCCCACAATATTTTCAAAAGGCTTCCCGACACTGGGTTGTCAGAACTTGGAATTGTATGGTTACATTTTCAGAATCTGATATTTTGTGAAATCTATCGACCAGGAAACCCTGTCGATTACTACAGTTTAAAGCCAAAGGGCCAGCCCGAATATTTAGGCTACTCTAACAAATTACAATTATGTAGACTGGTCTAAGTAGACAGCATTTGGAGACGACATTTTAGATGTGATTAAAATGAAGGAATGTATCTTTGATAGGAAACATTGTGGAAAAGTCAGAAAATGATTACAAGTAAGCAGCATTTTCTCCTTTTCCCGCAATACTTTCAAAAATGCTTGTTTCTCAGGTCCATTAACTCTTTATAACACAATCCCGACGTTTAACAACCCTGAAAGAAAAGCCGTTTGAAAACATTGAGGAAAAAGGAGAAAATGCTGGTAATAAGCATTTTCTCCTTTTCCCACAATGTTTTCTACCCTCCCCACGAACAAATTTCGATTTTTGAGTTACCTTCATTTTGTCATCTGCATGTGCTTTCAATTGGAACCAGTCTAAAATTTTATCGTTTGGTAAGGAGTAAAAACCCAAGGTTGTATGGTAATGTGTTAAATGGCAATGCGTTAAAAAAGGCATGGCGTCGATATATATTTTGCAATGCAATTAGTACAAGATGCAAGGAAAAGCTTCCCCCCTTTTTTCCTCCCCGATAAAAAAATAACTTGTTGCCAATATATATTACACAGTGCAACAAGCGTCTGCACAAGTATTGATTTCTCTCAGTTTTTATCGCCTAGTACCTCCTTTCTTCTCGTTGGCACTCTGTTGCAAGACAGATTCCTCGTTGCTTAGGAAATGAACGGCAGGGTTAAGTGTTGGCCATGTATTTCTCCAACCGAAAAATATGCGCCAGAGATTTACATTTCATCGCGGAACTATAATTATCATGTTGGCAGTTATACGTTCTGCACTTCCGGCTGAACACCAAAACAACATTTAGCTAAGCCCAGCTAAAAGCAACTAGCCCGTGGACTTAATTAGAATTTCTTTTGTTCTCGGTTTTAATTCTATCACTAAGTTTTCCTTTTAAAATAAAGCCTATCTTAACCCTTTACCAAAAATCCCTGATCTTTTACGACTCCGACTGAAAAGCCATTGAAAACATTTTACCGAAATGTTTTCTACTCTTCTAAAGTCAGGTTTCAACTATTGAGTCTCGTTTGTTTTGTCGTCTGCATTATTATGCTTTCAATTTGGACAAGTCTAAAACTTTGTCGTTTGGTATAGAGTTAATCTCAATTTCTCTAACTTCCCTTCGAGATCAATCTATGACCTCCTGCGAGGTCAAAAAGAATATTAGAAATGATAGTTTATTTTTCTATGCACCAAAAGCAATTTGTTTATGCACAGAGTAAAAAATGTGTAAAATATGCTATATGGAGTGCAACACGTGAAAAGGTGCATTCGGACATTTGCGTAAAGTGTCGTCCCGGATTAGCCTGCGCAGTCCGCGCAGGCTAATCCGAGACGGCACTTTACGACTACATTAGATTTTATGCTACAGTAGACTTGTGTCAAACAGAAAATCACATAAAATCGGAAAGTGTCGTTTCGGATTAGCCTGTGCGGACTGCACACGCTGATCAGAGACGACACTTTACGCAAATGTCCGAATGACCCTTTTCGCGTGTTGTACTCCATATTATCAGATAATATCTGATTATTTCAGACATTTTCATGCCATGCATGGCTTCGGTAAGTTGGCAAACAGGTATTCGATCTAACATATTTCTGAATATAAATCATTTTTTTTTATCAGACAACAAAATTGTAGATTTTCGACCCATCAGGCAAAAAGGGACCATCTGGGAATTCTGTATATCAATTGCATAAAAAACAGATCAACGAAAGTGCAGTTCAGTTTACGTTGATAATTCAAAAATAATTGTACAACAAGGTACAATGATCTCTTTTCATTTAAAAAAGAAAATGTAATCTAAGAGAAAAGTGTCAAACCTAGTCAGCCTGCGCTATTCGCGCAGTCTGACCAAAATTGACGATAATGGGCCAACTGAAGAGAAAGCACCATAAACGCGAACTGCATCGAAGGCACCATAAACGCGAACTGCATCGACAGCACCCTTTAACGCGGACTGCATCGAAGGCACCATGAACGCGAACTGCATCGAAGGCAGCATATACTAGTATACGCGAACTGCAGCGACAGCACCATAAATGCGAACTGCAGCGAAAGCACCCAATATGCGGACTGTAGCGAAAGAAAATTATCACACACTGTACAGAAAGCACCTCAAGAGAATTGGTTCAAAAAAGTACCTCGTGTGAGGATTTCGAAAGTACAGGACAAGAACACTCCTGATGGAATGCAACCTGAGCTAAGATAACTAGCACATGTATATTGCTCAAGTCAAGTGCAAATTGAATGAATATTATGAAGAAATTACTATCGAACTAACGTAAATAAGAAGTGAATGAACGATTAAATCCCTAAATTGATATTATATGCGGTTGTTCGTAGGCGGCTAGGTCATGACACTGGTAACAACAATTCCTCTCGGTCGTGGAGTTATAACAATCTGGCTGTATAATCTGATCGCATAAGTCAGGTTGCCTATCTCCATAGCGGCATTCTGAAATGAAAATCAAACACATTTCCATCTCTGAATAATTAGATGATTAGTTCGTCTAGAAGCAGGTATTTGAAACCACTGTGGCAACTGAAGAAAGATTTTGTTACGAGTACTTATTCATTCGTCCAATTGCGTTTACTTCTATTTGGATATCCAATATCATGTTGTTTTTATATATTTTTCAAGGATGTTTTCAGTTCGATCATCGCCCAAACACATGGTTTAATGTGAATTTTGTTAGGCAAAGCACTTTGGAGTCCCGCCCTTAAATTGATGATACCCGAATAGCTCATGTTTAAGTTAGCTGTCATCACACCATGGCTGAATGCACAGATCAGGGCAAAGTTCTGACATCTTTTTTAGAGTAATTATGATGTATTTCATGTTCCAAGAATAAAACATTTGATATCTTGGGTCCGTATTCACCAACTATTCTTAAGAACATTCTTGGGCTTATTCTTCAGAATTTCGTCAATGTGAAAGTAACAGAACTTCTGATTGGCTAAACCAATTGGTTTAGCCAATCAGAAGTCCTGTTACTTTCACAGTCAGAAAATCTTGAAGATTTAAACAAAGAATGTTCTTAAGAACGGTTGGTGAATACGGATATCCTGGATTATGGCTACATGTTAAGTTGCTGTCAGCTCAGCCTCGCAGACACCGTGGTATGACGTCATCCAGGATTGGTAGTGGAATTTCCGGTCATTGTATACCCATTGTTCGCCGGAATACTATCACATTGTTCTTGGGCAGTCACGCGTGAATGGTTCCATTATTCTTGGAACAATACCCCCATTGTTCTTGCTCATCGCAGGTATCGCACCCTCGCAGGAACTCTGCCCATCTGATTGTTAAATACTACTACATGTAATTGCAGAGGACATATGAAATAAAAAAAACTCAAAAACCTGGCTTGTCTTTGAAAGGTAAAAATATTTCGAAAATCTTTCCTTTTTCCACAATGTTTTCAAAAGCCGTCCTCTTTCAGCTCGTTAAACTTCCGGACAGTCTGGTAAAAGGTTAGATCCTATGCAAAAATGTCAATGTGCCCCTGTGGAATTTCATATCTGCATAACGAAATTTCAATTCCGGGTTCGTTGTATATTGAGTGCGAAAGTTTCGATCTCTGTCACTGTTATTATTCAGTCTTGAAATTGCTCTGGATGCATTTTCAAAATACTGTGCGAAACACAGAAATTGTTTGGGATGAGCAATGTGTAAAGTTCTTCATTTTCTCACAATGTTTGATTTTTTTAAGTCAGTCACGTTGTCTATTTCTAAGCTTTTTTGTGAAAAAAAATTCCAATAAAAACTGACCAGGAAAAAAAATAAAACGCAATGTTATGCTTTGCTCTTTTAATTTGAACAAATGAAAAACGTCTACTATGTTTAAAATCAAATGCGCCAAATATGTCTGTGTTTTCCAAAAGAAAATTGTCAAGGTGTCCCTATGCGAAAGATGTATACAAAGACACACACAAAAATGCAGTTCATAAAGTTTGGCTAAAAAGAGTTATCAACAATTAAAATTTCCTTAATCCACGAAAAATGTGATGAACAAATGATGTTTCATGATGATCACTACTTTAAAATTACAGCTGCATTGCAGGCGCCATAATTTGGGTAACTAACCCCCTGGTTGCTGAGCGTGACTCACTGACCTTTTGCGGACAGTGTAGATCAAGATCAGACTGCACAGAACGTGCAGTCTGATCTTGGATCTACACTGTCCGATAAGGAGATGTGATTCCATAAAGCACAAGTTTCAAATAACAATATTTCGGTGTCCACCATACAAATGAAAATTTCATTTTAGTTATGTAGCAGTATAAGTGTTAACTCTTTACCCCATAAGGCATTTCTATGGTATCTCTAAATGACCATAATAAACAGCAAGGATGAAGCCATTTCTTATATGTATATGACACCTTTTGATAGCATAGAAAACATTGTGACAAAAGGTGAAATTGCTCGTCACGAGCAATTTCACCTTTTGCCACAATGTTTTCCAAAAGCTCCTACAAGCAATGCGTAGAAATGAGTATCTATGGAGTAAAGGGTTAAGATATTTTGGCCTTCAATACATGCTAAAAAGACCATTCGGACATTTGCGTAAAGAGTCGTCTTGGATCAGCCTGCGAAGTCCACGCAGGCTAATCCGAGACGACTCTCCATAACTACATTAGATTTTGTGCCACAACACCCTTGCGTAAAACAGTAAATTGCACGAAACGGAAAGTGTCGTTTCGGACTTGCCTGCACAGACTGCGCAGGCTGATCCAACACGACGACACTTTCCGCAAATGTCCCTATACCACTTTGCGTGTGTTGCAGGCCACTTAGAAACCGGCGAAAAAACGCTATTCAGTCTCTCAGTCAATTATAATATATATTTATATCAATATCTTTCCCTTCACCCTTTTCTTTGGTACATCAAGTTCAAAGCGAAGCAATAGGTATTGGTGTGATAAACATGATGCATGCTTGCATGCATACATGCAAAGATGAGGTAATTTGAAATGCACACGTCTACTTGTAGACAAATCGATATGGTAGACATTGTCTGGCGTAGTAATATCGGAAGATGCATTGTAAAAATGCATTACTTTATCCTGAACTATTTTCACACGATAACACAATTTTATTGCATTACTGGAAACGTGCGAGTTTTGTACATTTCGGTCCCAGCTGAGTCCGCTAGCTTAATAGGTAACTAGAACACGTGACTCGAGACCTTGAGGTCACTGGTTAGAATATTCAGCTCGGCATTGTTTTTTGCCGAGGATTAATGATAATCACTGCGACAGGATTCATTCCTCTCTCACATATGACTAATGTATCAGCTATGGCTATGTGGGAAAGCAGTCAGTGGCTTGGGAAAAAATATCGCACGAAGCAAGCTGTAGTTAAGAGGTTTTTGAAGAAAACCGACGATGTCAAAATTGGCTTTATACAGCACACGTACCGGAAACAAATTCTGCAAACATTGCAGGAAAAATCAGTAAAAGTTTGTAGCAAGCAGTTGGTCATTTGCCTGCAATATTTCTCTTACTAAAAAAAGGCGTTTGGCTTTTATCTTTACACGTGGCTTGTTATCTCAGGTGCATTTTTCTTCCTTCCGTAGCATAAGCCAAGGAACTTCCGGTATCGAAGAACAAAGTTATGGAATCTTACAAGGTTAACATGGGCTAAGATTTCTTTTTCTTAAAAATCCCAGCTTTCTGAGTCGTTTCGGGTTTATACCAGGATGGAAAACGGGTGGGGGCTTTAATAAAACTGAAAATATTGGTTATCCCATACCGCTTTTCCCATGTTATTTTTCACAATCCTTCTTCTTCGGGCTGAATGAAAAACGGAATAGCGAGGTAAAGGAATAAAGTCAGTACATACAAACATTGTTATATCTACTTGTTGATTTTAAATCCCGTTTAACAAACGTTAAGTTGTGCTTAACCCATTACCACACAATCCCTACCTTTGACGCCCCTGAGAAAGAAGCCTTTAGAAAACATTATGGGAAAAGGAGAAAATGCTGGTAACCAGCATTTTCTCCTTTTCCCACAATGTTTTCTACCCTTCACAAAACAAATTTCATTTTTTCAGTCGCTTTTATTTTGTCGTCTGCAAATGCTTTCGATGTAGGCCAGTCTAAAATATTGTCGTTTGGTAATGGGTTAAATTACCCAATCCTGCTGCATAAGGGAAATGGACGTTTAAAGACTGTAATAAAAATTCAAAGTTTGCTATTTCAAATATTGGTTTGGAAAAAAAAAACAATCTCCCTATCGGACAGTGTAGATCCAAGATCAGACTGCACGTTATTTGCAGTCTGATCTTGATCTGCACTGTCCGCAAGCGGCCAGTTATTCGGGATTAGAAACGCAAAGGGTTTACAAATGTTAAATTGTACTGTTTTTTTATAAGATAAAAAAAAGAAAAAAACTGGCTTAAAAAAAAACTGATAAAAAAGGAAAATTCACATCTTGCGTGAAAATTACGTAAAACATCTCCAATCAAAATGAAAGGGAGACAAAAAGAAAACAAAAGGTCTTTTTGTCACTGGATTATTTCAAATCCATCTCCTGACAGGAGAGGATTTTCTCAGATTTATTTAGAATCTGCCTCTTTGTAAATATCCCTGAGCTAAGCTTTTCTATACAGAATACAGATTTTATTCCTTTCTTCTTTCATCGATGTGGAGATGCGTCACAAAACTACTGGTATTACATAGAGCATTTTCGTGTTTTTAGAATGGGGGTCTCACGTTTTCTGCCTCTAAAGTAATCATGAACAGCAAAAAAGGCTGATCCGAGACGGCACTTTACGACCACATAAGATTTTGTGCCACAGCAGACTTGCACAAAACAGAAAATTGCATAAAAAGTGGAAGTGCCGTTTCGGATTAGCGTTGACGGACTGCATAGGCTGATCCGAGACGACACTTTACGCAAATCATGTCAGAATGCCCTATTTCGCGTGTTGCGAGCCAAACGTTTGAAAGATGAAAATCTCACAATTTGTAAACCAGGGTTCAATCAGCTTAGATTCGCAAGCTTACCCAATCAGATTATTTTGATGGAAAAAAATAGAAGAGAAGTCTTTAATAATGTACAAAACAATAAATTTCTGACGTTTCCGAGGAATGATTGTATGGTGTTTAGTGCCGTTTTCAACATATATTCAGTTATATCGCGGCGGCCAGTGCACCTATCCATGCTTTTCTTGAGTCTGACTTACCATTAATTAGCTCAATTTTCTTTTCTTTCCAAGCCACTGGCTGCTTTCCCACAATTATTCGTCGAAAAAATGGTCAACGGTGGGAAAGGAATGAATCCTGTCGCAGTGACTATATCGTTAATCCTCGGAAAGAAATTGGCATAGCCAGGGTTCGTAGCCAGTGATCGAGCCTTGGACCCCGTGTTCTTAGTCCTGCACGCTACCGATTGAGCTACCGGGGCTCGGCCCGAGGAATGATAATATTTGTTTTAACCCTTTACCAAACAATCCCTGGTTTTTACGACCCTGAGAAAACATTGTGGGAAACTTTGATGAGAAAATGCTGGTAACCAGCATTTTCTCCTTTTCCCACAATGTTTTCTTGCCAGCTGGAAACAAATTTCAATTTTTGAATTATATTTATCTGGTCATCTGCAAGTGCTTTCAATTTGGACAAGTCTAAATTTTTATGTAAAGGGTTAACTCTACATTCAAGATCACAAAATTCTAGTCGCGTCCAAAAGGATATTTTCAGCAGACGACAAATCAAATGTGGCCTAAAATATAAAATGTGCCTTACACGGAATAGAGAGCATTGTGGGAAAAGGAGAAAATGCTGGTTATCAACATTTTCTCCTTTTTTCACAATGCTTTCAAAGTCCATCCCCTATATGGGGCATTCAATTTTGGGACTGTCTGGTAAAGGATAAAAACCAGCACCGTTGCCTGGCAACCCGCGTTGCATACTTATAGACATTCATTTTCTAAATGTCGTCTGCTACATTAGGAAGGATGGGAGACATTTAACCCTGAGCCAAACGATCCCGTGATGTGATGA
Source organism: Tridacna crocea (assembly GCA_943736015.1). Taxonomy (NCBI): domain Eukaryota; kingdom Metazoa; phylum Mollusca; class Bivalvia; order Cardiida; family Cardiidae; genus Tridacna; species Tridacna crocea. Next base: position 18,214,980 of record OX031063.1, on the reverse strand, counting down.
CATGAGAGGTAGAGAAGATTTTCTTTTCTAACATCATGTGAAAAGCAGAAAATGATTGCTATCCAATCTTTCTTTTTTCCTCTCACTATCTTAACTTATTACCAAACGACAAAATTTTAGGTTTGGCCAAATCGAAAGCATTTGCAGACGACAAAATAAAAGTGACAGAAAATTTGAATTTTTTTCTTTGTGAAGGGTAGAAAACATTGTGGGAAAAGGTGAAAACGCTAGTTACCAGTATTTTTTCCTTTTGCCACAGTGTTTTCTACAGGCTACATTCCCTGGGTCGTCAAAATTAGGGATTGTGTGGTAATGGGTTAAACTACCCTTTGAAGACAAACTATTGGAGTCATACTTAATTTGTCGTCTGCAAATGCTTTCAGTTTCGATTAAAATTGTATCGTCTGCTAAACACTTAACTCTGTAACCCTTTACCAAACAGTCCCTGGTTTTACGACCCTGACATAGAAGACTTTGGAAAACAGTGTGGGAAAAGCAGCAAATGCGAGTTAACAGCATTTTCTCCTCTTCCCACAGGGTTTTCTACCCTGCTGGAAACAAATCTCAATTTTTTTAGTAACGTTTATTTTGTCGTCTGAAAGTGCTTTCAATTTGAACCAGTCTAAAGTGTTGTAGTTTGGTAATGGGTTAACAAACAAAATATAATTTTTAGTATTAACAACCTTGAGACTAATGACTTAGGAAAACAGTATGGGAACCAACATTTTCGGCTTTTCCCGCAATGCTCTCTAGCAGTAAAGAGATACCATTTGGGTACCAGCTTTATTAAAACAATTTTACAATTTCACAATTTTATTTACTTTGCTGAGCTTGAAGATCATGATCAGAATGCATAAAGAGGTGCAGTATGATAGGCGATAATACATTATTAATTAGATTAACCCACTTCGCAGATTGCCCGGACAGGCACAGTCTTGAACGTGCAATTTTTGGTAACATTTTTACTGACAAATTCTCTTATCTTGATGTTTGCGAATCTTAAACTATATACCAAACGATGAAATATTTGACTTTTCCAATTTGTAAGCGTTTGCAAACAAAACAATATAAATAAAGGACAATATAAATATAGGGCAAAGTTCGAAAAGCAATGTTGGAAAGGCATAAAATATTATGGGTAGTTTAAACATATTTTATTCAATATAATTACAGATATTATTCATGTACAACAACATATTGCGAATAGGATTAGAACGAAAGCATCAAAGCTTATATAGTTCCTCTCCCTAAAGAAAGTCACGTGGTATGACAATTACACTAAACAAAAATAAATAAAGACACCAAAATAATGAACGGACAGTGAAAGATTTAAAGAGTAACGGTGAAAAAATGAGGAATGAAAAAAAAAAGAATATTGATCAGAGGTTATGCAGAGTAAAGAGAGAAAATGTAAAATTAACTCTTATAGTATTATGGGTAAAGGAGAAAACGCTCGCTACCAGCATTTTCTCCTTTTTCTTCAATGTTTTCAAAACCAGTCTCATTAAGCCTCGGTAAAACTCTGAATTATTTGGTAAAAGGTGAAGCTTAACCCATTACCCTACTTTTGACGACCCCGAGAAGTAAACATTGTGGGAAAGGGAGAAAATGCTGGTAACCAGCATTTTCTCCTTTTCCCACAATGTTTTTTACTCTTCACAAAACAAATTTCAAATTTTCAATCACTTTTATGTTGTCGTCTGCAAATGCTTTCGATTTGGACAAGGCTAAAATATTGTCGTTTGGTAATGAGTTGAACTTATCCCCGCAGATCGATTTGCAGACGCGAGAGAGAAAGATCTATTTATAGCCTTAGTGAAAGTGAGGCGAATATCGGCAGTTTTAGAGAGTATTGGAATGAGCTTCTTCGTCTGGAAAAATAGGTTAACGGAGCAGGCGAACATGACTGAGTGTTAGAGCGCGTGGGCGACTTTATCGCTCTATCATGTCATGAATAGAGCCATTTTCATCCTGGTGCGTTTTATCATCAAAGTACTGAAAGTACAGATCCTAGAACTACTTTTTTTTCCCGGCAGAGGTGAATGTGCTTGCTTTTGACTTACTTTTTTGGAACGAAAACCAAATGAATATATAGAAATTTGTGATTGGTCAAATGTGTGAATACGTTTATTCTAAGGGCTCCTGTCTATTTGCGGAGAGATTCACGCCATATATCTTTGTTCAAATATATTTCATGTTGAAACTCGATACAAGAAAATGGAATATGAACCTCTTCTAAACTGATAGCACCTGCAGACGACAAACCAAATGTTGCTATAATAATGATATTTGTCCTTAAAAAGGTAGAAAACCGTGCAGGAAAAGTAAAGGGGAAAAAACACTGGTAAAGACTGTCTCTGTAATCTATATAATAAAGGTTGAAAAGTGGGCTTAAAATTGCGAAGGCCAGAGATGACCGCAGAGAAAATAAAGTTTGCTGTTGGTTGTAATGCCGTCCGCTTGTAAAGTTTAGCCTATAAAAATCTCGATATTAGATCTGAAAAGCATTACATTGTAATCAATCGAATGAGGTTGGGTTTATATGGCTTGAAACACGCGAAAACGGGCATTCAGACATTAGCGTGAAGTGTCGTCTAGGATCAGCCTGTCCAGTCCGCTCAGGCTAATCCGACACTGCACTTTACGACTGTATTAGATTTTGCGCTACAGCAGACTTGTGCAAAGCAGAAAATTATATAAAAACGGAGTGTCGTCTCGTATTAGTTCGTCTGAGACAACAATGCCCCTTTTCGCGTGTTGCAGGACATAATTATACTATATATACCTATGGCGCTGTAAGAGCTGATCGATTCGATATACCGTAAATACATTCGCGTGTCTATTTCTAGACATCTTTTTCAAGTGGCTGCTTCGCCCAGTGAAATTTTTCACATGCCGATTTTGTCATTTCATTATATGTATAGTTGTTCACTTGCAGATATTAACCCTCGTCCTGCTAAATAACTAAAATAAGATTTTCACCTCGATACGAAAACCCAAAAAGGTAGGTTTCGGAGAAAAATATCTCCATATCGGACAGCGTAGATCCAAGATCAGACTGCACGTTCTGTGCAGTCTGATCTTGATCTACGCTGTCCGCAAAAGGTCAACAAGTTGCGATAAGCAGCCAAAGGGTTAAAACATATTCCATGAAATGAATTCAGAGTCTGAAAGTACATACTGGTATATTGCTAGGAGTGGCCCTTTCAAAATGCAGCAAAAGTAAGGAAGAGGAAATTGTTTCTTCATGATAAATTGAAAGTTTTCGCAGATGACAAATTAAATATTGCCCAAATGGTGAAATTTGTAAGTGACGGGAGAGAAAACATTGTGGTAGAGGAGAAAATGCTGTCTTTTTTCTCACAGGTCGTTAAAAATCGGGATTGGTTGGTAAATGCAATCAACTGTTGAGACAGTTACTCATCACTTATCTAGTTTAGTTCAAGTTTTTTTTTTAATTTCTGTTACATCATAGAGTATCATTATAGAAGCATTATTTGAATACATAATTACAAATGAAAAGGATATCATTTACCGACCATCTCTCTCCGCCAATGAAAAATATCAAGCACAATATTTCTTTGTTGTGAACAAACTAATTTATTTCTTTTGAAACATGATATGTATCTCGAACTTAAATTTAATTTCTCCTCAAAGAACTAAGAGTATCAAATGACCAATACACAGACTTTCAATGATATCTAATATCATGAGACGCATTTGCACTCCGAACCTGCAACGTTTTAAATAAAGATATTTCTATTTCCAGCTAACAAAAGCGGGTGCGCTCAAGATAGCCCATTGTTGTTGTCTGCTGTCTGCTCAGATATTGACACTTTAAAAAACAGCGTTAGAAATGGTCAGTCCGCAAATTCTTTACTGATCTCCCCAGAGTTCTAAGAGTCAATTCGAATTAGAATGAAATTTCACATTCCCTAGGCTGTAGGGAAATATATATGCATGTTGATGGATATCATGGCGATGTCCTTCGTGTTCATGTGACAACCAACCATTTTATAACATTCTTAGTCTTTTTCTCAAAAACTTTCAAAGAAAGATTCGAAGCAACATATTTTTTAAGTAGCTAAACGAAATGGTTTGCCAATCGGAAAATGTATAACTTTGTCTATAAAAATAAGACTAAGAATGAAATTTGGAATGATGGACGAAGACAGATGCAGGTCACATGACCAAGAGAGACGCCGTTTCCACGTATATTGTCAAAAATTTTAAAAACTTTCTTCTATGGAAACCAAAGTAAGGTGGCATTGAAACTTATGCGTAATAAGTCGTGATGTTCGCCGTCCTGAAAATTACGAAACTCTTTACCAGACGACAACATCGCAGACTTGTTCAAATTGAAAGTATGTATTTGAAGAAACATTTGATGTAGATTATGCCAATAAAATGATTGAATTTAATCATAAAAAAATAAGAAAAAAAGAGTCATTGTGGGGAAAAAGGGTATATGCTTGTTATCAGCATTTTCTTCTTTTTCCTACAATGGTTTCAAAAGTCTTCTTCTCCGGGGATATAAATCACGGAACTATACGATCAAAGGTAAAATTCGCGATTTGCGACGAGGAGAGTACACCAAGCGGAGGCTTTAACTTTACCCCACCTCCGAACATTATTTTTCGAACATGACAGAAAACGGCTTGCATTCTGTGCGGTCTCATCTCGATGTTCACTGTCCACAAAATTAACTTAGTAAAAGTCTCGTCTGGATATTTGATTACTAATGATAAACTATTATCTTTTTCACTTACTCTGACTCTTTGAAACTTTTTCCATAGTGTTTTCCTGGGGTTTTTTTAAGTTTCTATAAACATGTATTTTTTGTCAGAGAATGCTATCTTGCCGTTTTACAAACTTCAATCGAAAGTAATTTCTGGATTTCTAGATACTCAAAGACGATTTGAACAGAATGTCAAAATTTACGTCGGCGCTTGTACAGTGCAGACTTATCTTTGACTCACACTATCCGTGAAGCACTTAACTCTTTAACAAACGGCACAATTTTAGAAATGTCAAAATTGAAAGCATTTGTAGACGACAAAATAAATGTGAATAAAATATTGAAATTTGATTTGGAAAGGGTAGAAAACATTGTGGGAAAAGGAGAAAATGCTGGTAACCAGCATTTTCTCCTTTTCCCACAATGTTTTCAAAGGCTTTTTTTCTCAGGTTCGTTAAAAGTAGGGATTGCGTGGTAAAGAGTTAAATGGGTGCCATGGAAAAATACATACCGTAATACAAGGTCGTCGGCTATTGGGTCAATCCGACTAGGAACGGAAATACTTTCACTGCCGGACATGGCACCGACTAATACAGCTATTAACTTTTTCCGAAATAATCACGTTTTTATCGGATCTGAAGAGGAAGGAATTTGAAAACATCTCGACAAAAGGAAAAAATGCCATTAATCAGCATTCCCTCCTTTTTTCCTATATATTTCGAAACATTAGAAAATGAATCACAAATAGAGTCAAATTCAAATTATCGCCTGTAATAGTTCTTAGCTTGTACCAGTCTTAAGTTCTGTCGCCTGAGTTAGTGAGAAAGTGCAGCCTTAAGAATGCATCAAAGGGCCCTAAACAATATAAGGAATTTCTTTTCAAGAGAAATAAATCCCTGGCCTCTGACTGGTCAAGTAATGTCGATATGGCCTCCAACAGGCGAAAAAGAGGTATTCGGATATTTGCGTAAAGTGTCGTCTCGGTTCAGCCTGCGCAGTCCACAAAAACTAAACCGAGACGACACCTTCTTATCATGTGTGATTTTCTGTTTCATAAAGTCTACTGAAGGACAGAATCTGATGTTGGCGTAAAGTGTCGTCTCGGATTAGCCTGCGCAGACTGTGCAGGCTGATCCGAAACGACACTTTAAGCAAATGTCCGAAAGCTTTTTTTCGTATGTTGCAGACCGTAATGCAAGCTACGACCACGTCACGTTATCAAAGGCAACGCTCGACAACCTTGAAGCACCTAAGTGAGCGCACTTTTGCAATGTCTTTCTCTTATTTCCAACAGACTTAAACAAGTAAAATCGTTATTAATAAACAAAGTAGGTCAAATCAAAATATTCCTGTCAGCGCATACATATAATATAAATACACTTAGATACCACATTGTCCAAATATGGTAATAAGAATCTGTAAAGGTATCTGTTTACCTAGGGTGGTCAAGCCCGTGTCATTACATCATGACTATTGTCCAGGTGACCCTAATCCTGATTTTACCAACCAGCCCAGTGGTCAGTCGGTCACTCGATATAACTTACTCTTGTCCTACTTAACTAATTCGCGTCTTTGTTATTTTGTTAACAAAACATTTTCGTTCTATGACCCATTTTTTGTACGTTGTCTTTGAAAATTGACAATGGAAACCATTCTAGATGGAAATCAGACGGCCTGAAACACGATGGCGATCACAATCCAAGGATCTTATTCTGAGAATAAATCATTTGCCTGTATCCTCAACTAAATGGGCAACTTTTTAACAAAGGGGGTTAAATCATACATCACCTTGATACATTATATACATAGCTAGTAATCATGAAAAAATTCAAATCCACTTTGTTCAACAGCCGACTGAAAGATAAGAAAGACAGATCTCTTGTAATGCAGAAAAAACTATCACAGTGTTGGACAAAGTGAATTTTATGGATCTTAGTCTTCATTAGGAAGTTTACGAAAGAAACATCATTGAAGGTCTGAATCACGTCAAACTGAAGTTTCTATGACTTCATGTAACATTGCAGGGACGCACAATCGTCTTTCTTGTGATGCGGTTGTATTATATAGGCAGAGGACAGTAAAGATCTGAGATCTGACTGAACGTTCTGTGTAGTCTGATCTTGATCTAAACCTTCCGCAAAAACCTATCTTAGCCGCACCTTGCTGGTGAAAGAATTACAATCATTCTTGATGGTCTGAATGACTCCAAAGAGTATGTTTGAAGATTTCATAGAACGGTATCTATAGGAAGGAAAAAATTGCCTTCCCTGTAATAAAACGCCATTTTACTCTTTACTACGCCCTTGAAGAAAAAGCCTTTTGAAAACATTGTGAAAAAAGGACGAAATGCTGGTACCCAGCATTTTCTCCTTTTTCTGCAATGTTTTCTACCCTTCCCAAAACAAATTACATTCCCTGAGCAATGTTTATTTTGTCGTCTGCAAATGCTTTCAATTTGGACAAATCTAAAATTTTGTCGTGACTGTGATAATGAGTTAAACCATGTCGAAAGTTTGCCCCTCCGGACGTTGACCTATCTGGACACTCGGGTCCCCAAGAGCATCGACTATCTTTACATTTCGTACAAGTTTGATACCCAGAGGTCAGCTGTTCCATTCCTAGGGACTAGCTCAGCCGGCATGCTCTTTCCGAGGAGTCATTTTAGGTCTAATATCGTGTAACATCGGTGTTTGCGAAAAAGGCTATATCATAAAAAACATTTTGGGAAAAAGAGAAAATGCTGGTAATGGCGTGCAACACACGAAAAGGGGCATTCGGACATTTGCTTAAAGTGTAGTCTCAGATCAGCCTGCGCAGTCCGCGTAGGCTAATCCGAGACGACACTTTCAGTTCTAATGTGATTTTCTGTTTTCGCAAAAGTCTACTGTGAGGACAATATCTAATGTAGTCGTAAAGTGCCGTCTCGGATTAGCCTGCGCGGACTGCGCAGGCTGATCCGAGACGACACTTTACGCAAATGTCCGAATGCCCTTTTTCCCGTGTTGCAAGCCATATATGGCCAATCTTGGCAGCTTCCGTCTTTAGTGTGAAAGTTGGGTGCCGTAGACCTTAATTCCTGAGCTTTCACCGCTGAACATTTCGACGACGCTACTGTAAGAAAGCAGTTAATGGCTTGGAAACAATGTGTGAAGCACTGATTATTTAAAGAAAAATTCCTGAAAGCAAACAGGGTACACTAGCCGCCTCTATATAATTGATGATTTCATTAAAAAGAAATAAAGTATTGGAAACAAAATGGAAGAAAAAACAAATCGCGAACCTCGAGATGGAGGTAAGAGTAAGAGCGAATGTCCTTGGCCTAGTTCTGTCCGAATTGTACTGAAATACCCGTCGTCTATTTTTTTAATAAAAAAAAGTCATGGCGTGTCATTCAAGGCTGCACCCTTTATCTTTTCCATTCACGAAGGAATCTGAAACTTTACAATAACGAAAGCATTTTGTAGACGTTTGGCTCAAATTTTGTGATTTCCTTTGAACGAGTAGAAAACATTGTGAGAAAATGAGAAAATGCTGGCATTTTCTCCTTTTCTCACAATGTTTTCAAAAGCCCTCTCTCCGCCAGAGTCGCAAAGCATTAATCTTGGGAGAAACTATAACTGTCTGATTGATCCGTTCTCAAAAAGGAATGATCGGATTTGTTGCTTTAAATACTTCAATTAGAGCATGCTAGGTCTAGATATTTCTAATATGTTCTTGAGATAACACAGGTCAAGATCAGACTGCGCGTTCAATGGAGCCTGATCTATGGTAAAAAAATCTCCGATTTTTTTTCGTCAAGTTACTCTCGCAATAAACAATGCTGATACCGTGGTATCATTTAGGAACAAGCGCGTGTTGACCTCTGTTATTTTTCCGTGTCAAACAAAGCAGAATTGTTTTTTTTTTCCAAATTGAAGATAAATGTTTCAACGTCGAAATACGTAGATTAATATGTAGGGCTACAAGAGCATTTGTTGTAAAAAAAAACAGTGTGATAATACAATGTTGAACAAACCATTTCTAACGCTGTTTAAAGTGTCAATATCTGCCAAAAGTAAGCAAAGCGGCTGTTAAAATGCAATTTAAATCATCAAGTTTAAGTATTATTACGGGAGACCACTCCTTACTAGACGGCTTCCTGGATGGCTTCGTTGCGATTTAACCCTTAAAGCGCTGGAACCGACTTAACTTGTTTTTGTGGACAGTGTAGATCAAGATCAGACTGCACAGAACATGCAGTCTGATCTTGGATCTACATTGTCCACTATTTTGTTTCATATTCTGGCAAAAATAATCTTGGTACCGCAATATTTCAGATGTTTTTCCTATTTATTAATGCCTCTTGTGTTAATTCAGCACTTTAAGGGTTAAATATATACATCTCTTTGGCTCAATTGGCCTTTTGTCCGGGAGTTCTGGAGTTCGAATCCTGCTCGGACAGTGCCTTACTTCTGCCATCCATTTGTTGCTTTGTTATGGACTTTGTTCGTAAGATATTGGCTTGTTCGGGATTGACCATTGAGCCATTAATCCCATTTGTTGTCCAAAAACGGACTTTCTGCCTAATAAGGCTTTGAGTCATCAATAAATGAAGGGGGTGTGTTACTGGAGACCACTCCTTCATGCAAGGCTTCGTCCCGATTTAAATACAATGCCTAACAACTACGAGATAACTCTTTGGTTCAGTGGTTAAGGTATTGACCTTTCGTCCGGGAGTTCTGGGGTTCGAATCCTGCCCGGTCCCTTATTTCTGCCATGCATTTATTCATCTGTTTCTTTGTTACGGACTTTTTTCGAAAGAGTACGGAAATTATTATAATCTGTTATTATACGGTAAGTCCACGTTTTAGTCGTTCGCAAAGAAATTTATTTCAATTCTAGCTGACGTAGTGGAACCGTAATAGAAAACCGCTTTTTCCACTTTAATATTATCCTACAAAATTTGCTAAGATTAAAAATAAGTGTTATTATACTACATGTACTTTCATTGAGCCACTTTTTCCTTTTTGTCCTTCTTAGAATTATCATTTATAAATCTAAAACCACTATATTCTAATTACAAAGAAATATAATAATTAGCTCCCTTTTCTGGAAACTAACAAAAGTATCAACAGGTCATTTCAAAGACAGACATCAAAGGAATTTCTGGTCGGTTAAAAATGTGTTAAAGTATTATATCTGTATAAATCTATCTTTATCAACTGTCAAGAAATTTTATGCCACACTGCACTAGAAGTATTACGGGTCCACTACCTTGTTGCTAGGTCAGTCTGAGATTCATTTTTGCCTGCAACTAAAACTTCGACCAAGAATACTATAATAGACTGTCATATATGAAATATTTTTCATACTTTTAAAAGGTATCATTTAAATCAAAATGCATTCAACACCCCATAGTTTACTTTTAACCGCTTTTGTGCCTTTAAAATGTTTTTATTTTTTTCCCCATTAGGTCACTTGCACTAAGTTGCATTTGCACTAACTTGTTATCGATATGCCTAAAAATAGCACGTGTGATAAAAAGTGATCTAAATGACGGAAAAATTTAGAGATAACCAATTACCTTTAACATTTTGATAAACTGTTACCACATGATTGCAAGCTTTATCTTTTAGTCTTGCACCGAAATCGATTTTCCATGCTCTCTGAAAAGGGAGTGCAATGCATTTGCAAAAAGTTTCGATACAGGTCAGCCTGCGCAGTCCGCGCAGGCTGACCTGTATCGAAAGTTTTTTGGTGTTGGTCGCTTTTTCCATGTCCGAGGACCATTCTACCTCACATTCCACCTCGGTTGTTTGACATAAATAGTTTTTATGGATCCATAATTATGTGATGACTTGCATGGTATCACGCATCACACAGATGTATTGAACTCCTTTTGCCAGAGCACTGAGCATATATACTGAAAACGCCTTCGGGTGTGTAATAAACGAACGGGCGAACGAACGCACGCACTTGGGAGACGACAAGATAAACGAATTTCAAAAAATTAAGTTTTTTTACAGCCGGTTAAAAAACATTTTGGGAAAAGGAGAAAATGCTGGTAACCAGCATTTTCTCCTTTTCCCACAATGTTTTCAAAAGGCTTGCAGATGACAAAATCAATGTGACTGAAAATCTGACATGTGTTTTGAACAGTGTAGAAAACATTGTGGGTAAAGGAGAACATGCTGGTAACCAACATTTTTCTCCTTTACCCCACGATGTTTTCAAAAGGCTTCTATCTCAGTCTCGTAAAAACCAGGGATCGTTTGGTAAAGAGTTAAGAAGTTTGCACCCTCGAGTAAAAGGTTAAATAGATCTATTGCTATGTATAAGTTTCCAACTGAGTACAAAATCAGTTTGGTCAACATAGCAATCGGATAATGCTGTCGATCTATGGTCAGACTTGACTTTTTGTACAATCTGATCTTAACCTACATCCACATAGCTATGGAGGTTGTTATTTGCAGTGAATGAGGTAAGAGAGTTGAATTCAAAGAATACCCATCTGGTTGGCAGTGGGGAATTAAATGTCTGACACAGCAGTGCGAAGAACTGGTTGGAGTCTGTCTTTAAAGGTGGGTATTTAGGTTTTTTTTTTTTTAATCACACCAAATTAATATATATATCAATATATATATATCACTGAAATTGATATAAAAAAATACAAATCATCAATAATAGGCTAAGGCCCAGATCGAAAAAGGGCTGTATTTTTAATTTTTTTTCAATCCATCTGGTAGAAAAATTCAAATGGTACAGTGAGTTAGGGTAGCCTATTAGAGTCACTTTAAGCATGGATGCCAGATCTGAAAGTGGTGCAGATTTTTTTTATATGCTAATAAACGCGCCTACCCCAAATTTGCCTATAACAAAAATTAAACTTTTCCTCTGTTCACAATAATGGAAAAAACAATGAAACAATGCAATCTTTTTGACAAATCTTTTGAATTTAAGATGCTCATAAAAATCCACATTTACCTGTATGTAAGACTTTTATTAAATCAAGTCTGACCAATTTCACATACCGTAAAATACCTAATAAATGCTCCTAGCAGAAATGAATTGAAAACAATCTCTGAATTTCAGTCTTCACATTGAATGTGTTCATATTTCTGGCTAGATTTTTTCACAGTTTTGGCTGGATCTACTAGGACAGACATAGAGGACCAGAATTAAGAACAGTTATGGAGTTTTAGCATTTAGCACCTCAAAAATGATCTATTTATGAGTGCAACAGTATAATTTGTTGTTGCACACTAACCTTTGATTTCGTTATTTCATTATATATTCACAACTGTAACCATAAGTATGCCGACACTAAGATTTGGCTATTTTCATTAAGCTGCTTTATTTCCTTTGTTATTCTTAGTCTCCTACTCTGTTAGTCTATTTCACTGATACAATAGGGGATATGACTTGAAGCAATAGGGTCATGATGGCCCTGTATCGCTCCACTGGCTAATAAGTGAAAAAACTACTAGCCAAACATTATAGGCTAAGGCCCAGATCAAAAAAGAGCCCTATTTCTAATTTTTTTCAATCCATCTGGTGAATTAGGATAGCCTATTAGAGTCACTTTAAGCATGGATACCAGATCTGAAAGTGGTGCAGATTTTTTTTATATGCTAATAAACGCGCCTACCCAAAATTTGCCTATAACGTAAATTAGACTTTTCCTCTGTTCACAAAAATGAAGCAGACAATGATACAATGCAATCTTTTTCACAAATCTTTTTAATCTAAGGTGCTCATAAAAATCAACATTTCTGTAAGAATTACAATGTATATTAAATCAAGTCTGACTAATTTCACATACCATAATTCACCTAATAAATGTTCCTTGCAGAATTAATTTGAACCAATCTCTGAATTTTCAGTCTTCACATTGAATCTGTTTATATTACTGGCTAGATTTATTCACAATTTTGACTAGACCTACTAGGACAGACAAACAGGACAAAAATCAAGAAAACTTACTGAGTTATAGCATTTAGTACCTCAAAAATGATCCATTTATGAGTGCCACAGTATAATTTATTGTTGCACACTAACCTTTGATTTCGTTATTTCATTATATATTCATGTCCAACCATAAGTATGCCAATACTAAGATTTGGATATTTTCATTATTTAAGTTTCTTTATTTCCTTTGTTATTTTTACTCTTCTATTCTGTTACTCTATTTCACTGATGGGGATATGACTTGAAACAAGAGGGCCATGATGGCCCTGTATCGCTCCAGTGGCTAATGAGTGAAAACACAACAAGCCAAGCATTACAAATCCGGCCAACAAGTTTCAAACTTGAAGACATACAATAGGGTAAGGCCCAGGTCAAAAAAGGCCCTATTTTTTCATCCATCTGTTACTTTAGTTCACTGATGCAATAGGGAATCTAACTTAAAACAAGAAGGCCATGATGGCCCTGTATCGCTCCACTAGCTAATAAGTGAAAACACTACAAGCCAAACATTACAACTCTGGCCAATTGGTTTTAAACTTGAAGGCATACATTTTATTTCTATGAAATTCTACGAGAATGTTATGACCCCTTGACCCCTGGGCAAAGCCATTTTTTACCACAAAGCTATAACCTGAAACTTGGTGGAGGTCCGTAAGATAAACTTCCATATTACATAATATAGGATGTGTGGTATACCAGAAGGTTTTCAAAGTTTCCTAAAATAAATGCCATGTAAAACACGAGACCCATGAAACAGGGCTAAATTTGGTAGCCCTAGGCCTTACTATGGTTCGTAAAAAGATCATTAAAAAAGTTTTCACCACAAAAGCCCAGGTAAAACTTGTGACCCCTGGTGTGGGGACAAACTTAACCCCAAGGCTATAATTTGGGCCCTCCTGGTAGAGGCCCACTATATAAAGCTACATGCAACATTTGGTAGTTCAAGGCTTTGTGGTTATGTACAAGTAGAGGTTTTCCCAATATAAGCCAATATAAAAATTGTGATCCCCGGGGCCGTGCCAAATTTGACCCCAGGGCTATAAGTCGGGTACCCTTGGTACACGCCCACTTGATAAAGATACATGCCAAATTTAGTGGCCCAAGGCCCTGTGGCCCGCCCTGGTGGCTCAGTGGTGATCATGTCGGACTCATGACCTGATGGTTGTGAGTTCGATACCCGGTTGAGGTGAACTTTCTTTCCGATGTATTTCCCCCTCTCACGTCTGCTGAAGCATGTGAGAAAAGTAGTCGGTGGCTATGGAAAGAAAGCTTAGTACTGGTGTGAGAAAACCAGGAAACACATGTGCGTCACCGACCCCCATGATATGATCTTAGCTGTTGAAGTAGTGTTAAACCCCAATGCAACCAACCAATCAACCAACCAAGCAAGGCCCTACGGCTAGGGATCAGAAGGATTTTAAAATTTTGCCTATATAACCCCATATAAAACTTGTGACCCCCCGGAAAGGGGTCAATTTTGACTCCATACCTATTATTTGAAGGAACACTGTAGAGGTTCGCTATATAAAACTGGGCCTTATGGTTTCGGATAAGAAGATTTTCGAAGGTTTTCAATATTTTTCAGTTTTGTTGCCATGGCAACCAGAGTTTTTAAAGGAATCAAATTCTTTCAAGAAATTCTGAAGAAGGCCACGGCAGGATAATTTCTGTAAAGTTTCATCAAAATTGGATGGGTGGTGTCAGAGAAGAAATATAAGTTAATGCACGCATGGACAGACGCACAACGGACACCGGGCTATGACATAAGCGAGCTTGCCTTCAACCAGTTGAGCTAAATACCTCTTGATGACTTAAAGTAAACAAATGCGCAGTTCATTGAGTGTAATTGTGACGTGTGATCAATCATCAGCTTTTTGTTTGCTGCATTGACAGTACAGCTGCTTTGTGTGTGTATATATATTTGTTTGTGTGGGGTGTGGAAGAGGGTGAATTTCTGTTTTATTTTGAAATGTCATGATGTAACGGATTTATTTCCTACATAACAAATCTTAACTAGTCAACAAGACAGTATTTTGGAACAAATGACTTTTCTTCATTTGATGCATAACTATTCAATAATTGTTTAGTTTATTTTTTCTCAAATAAAGGCACTAAGTATCAAAACTTTTTTTTAACACTTTTATGTGTCTGCACTGTAACATTTTGTGTCATTGCTGTAACACATGTATCGTTTATTATATAACAATGATAAAAACTGCTCATAAAATGAAGCCACGCCATTTAATTTAATAAAGAACATTCTGGAAACATTTTCATTACAAACAGCTATTTACTAAATCTATATAACTTTTTCAAGGAATTAAAATAGTTGCAAAAAACTGATTTTCTCCGACATATAATGTGCCAAAATTTTGTTCCAAAATACTCAATTCGAACAAAACATATATGCATTATACAGATGGTTCGAAGTGCAATCTGACCTGAAAAATATCTAATTTTTTTAATTAGAATGGGATTTCTTTTACTTTACAATTTCGTTACATGAAGGACATGTCAATGTGTTATGACTGGCATTGCATCACCGTAAACAATATTCAAGTGTGGAATATGCATTTTTCCGTGTGCAGTACATTCTATTTGTACATATAAGAAACCTAATCAAAAAAAAAAAATCCAACTTCATTTTCAAAAATCATGTCTCCTACAATCTGCCATAACTATATATTAGCTTATAATGGGTGGGGTAAAGGATAAGCAAGACCAAAACATAAATACATGTACAATGCAGCAATTTAGTACAATAGTAAGCATTTAGTTCTCATCAAACCCTTCTACAAGAAGCTGAAACCCAAAGGTCTTAAATGATATCAAGTTGCTCATGATTTTCAGTAAATGTATGCGAATTTGGTGGGTGGGGTAACACCAAGGCGCCCAATCTATATTTTCTCCTCCTGTAACTTAATTTTACCATAACTTATGCGCTTCACTGCCAATTAGAACTATTTGCAATCAATATACTCTGGCAGATATTGAAATTTTGTGGTTTGTACACATAAGCTTAATTCAATGCATTTTCAGTGGGTGGGGTAACAAAATGTCGTCTGAAAAAAATCTGCACCACTTTTGTTTCTGGCATCCACCCTAATTTCACTTCTATATAGCTGTACTATCACCTGGTACCAGTGAAATTTTTCTACCAGATGGATTGAAAAAAAATTGAATCCAGCTGGCCAGGCCTTAGACTATAATTAAGAATCATAATATTACACACAAAAAAATGACGCTATTCCCTTAAAAGGCTACACAGCCTATTAAGCTATTTTTAGATTTCGCACCAAAAATCAAAAAAGCATTGTGGGAATGTTAAGTTACCAGAACTGGTACGTGACTAATGACGCTTAAATTCCATAACATAACAAACATGTAATTATTTTCCATGATGTCTTTAGACGTTATGTCTTCTTCGGACGTTATGTTTGAAGCCTCGTCTGTGTATATCCGGTATGTAAATGAGCGAGTTCCTCATGTAAAATTAGACCATGTTTCCCGTCGGTGTCGACCTGGGCTGTAGTAAATCTCTAACTTCTCTTGTTGTCGGATGGCTTTCGACTACTGGGGTTTTGTGAATGAAAATTATAAGACTTTGGGAGTTTGGTTTTTTTTTTGTATTTTGTAAAATTTTTGTCCCAAAATCTGAAGGGCCATCTTTAAGGCCGAGTACCAACCAAAATGTAAACAAAGGGGATTAAAATGCATTTAGATACAAATCGTACCATTTAAAGTACGGAAATTATCGTGAAGATAACAGCAAGTTAGATCTATTGCACAGTCGGTCCAAGTGTTAGTTGCTGACACAGTGATTAATTTTAAAAATAGGTTTATAGTAGGCAGGTCCCTTTATCTTTTGTTTACTTTTAACCAGATTTTAAAATTGATTTTTTTTCGCCAGTGACAAACACCTGGGCCAAAAGTGCATTAACAAATTTTGATCTTGACAATATACGTGTATCTTATACTTTCAAAAGTTATTATTTAAGATTAAATGCATTCTTATATTTGCATTGTTTACTTTTGACCTCTATTAGGCCTTTAAGGCTCCTCGAAAAAGGCTGTCCACTACAGTTGTTGCTGATAAAGTAGAACACAGCCCTAGTATCACAACTTACTCGCATTTTGTCAAGGGCTGAAGATACGTACAGTCCTCTGAAACTACGGTGGAGTTGCGTCTTTTAGAAGGCTCAACTAAAAGAGCAGCCGGTATATATCTAAGATCAGACTGCACCGGACGCGCAGTCTGATCTTGGATCTATGCCGTCCGCAATTCCTAAGTTCTCGTCTATCGCTCTGAAACAATTATCTCTGGCGCCACTTTTATCAAACCATTAAAAAAAGCAACTTCGGGCACTTCCGGTACAGAACCAAGGTCAGGAAATCTAAGGTAAAACATTCAAACCCTAAAAGGTAAACAAAACAACACATCGTGCTTATATTTTTTATCGCTAAAAAACTTATTTTTAGAAAATACGCGGGCAAGTGTTAAAAAAACAACGTTAATCTGTTTTCTTTTTACGTTACTGAATGTGCGGCTTTGACCTATTTTTTATAGCCTAAAACCGTTGGCATGCTATGGAGTAGGCAAATTTTTCCCACTAACATACAAATCCACGTTCAGATTGCATTTTCTCTGATCTACGTCTGATCCTGATCCTCATTGTTGGTTTATCATTCCATTCTAAGGGCAAAACAAATCTTTCCGATTGCAAATCCACGTTCAGATTACATTATGGCGAAGGTCTGATAGTGATCTACCTCTTAGCCTATGGTGTAACACCAGAACTGAAAATTTGATACCAAGCCCTCTTCCACACTGTTTTATCATGAAGTATGAGAGGAAGAGTCTAAAATGTGTTTCTGAAGCTAATTTGATTAATTCCTCAGAGAAAGAACGCATTTTATGTATTTCTTTTAGGACTACTTCTTTATATGTGACCAGGCAAAGCGACATGGTCTATCACCAGTTAGGACCGACAGCAATTTTCCGAGGGTCCATGTGTTTGAAGAGGAATAGCAAAAAAGTTCATCGCTCATGATGCCATTTTCTGCTGCTTTTTGTGGAGGGCATTGAACATATATTTGAAGGGAAAAAACTGCATAGCTCCCGCTTCGTCAGGGATTCAGCAGCAGCCAGTCAAAGACAGTGGTTTTTACTCTATTTTCAATGAGCGAAAAAGTTACCGGTGTGACACCATATATCAGTTCATACTGGGGGCTTTGGATATCTTTTCGACTGAAAAGTCACAGAGTTCATCGCAGGTTAGGTGTTATATTTAGACATTTGGCATGTTTGGTATTTACTGTGAAATTTCGCCGTTGAACGCTATATTTACACGACCTTAATCCTTTTCCACACAATCTGATCCTGAACAAGAAGGCTTTTGAAAACATTGTGGGGGGAAAAGGAGAAAATGCTGACCAGTAAGCAGCATTTACTCCTTCTCTCGTAAAGGTTTCTACCCTACCAAAGATGGGAATAATCATATTTGGCTCACATATAAGTTGTCGTCTGTAAATGCTTCAATTTGATCACATCTAAAGTTTTTTTGCCTGGTAAAAAGTTCATCCCGAGGCTACTAAGAACGACTTTCAGATACTAGTGCCTTTTTTACGGACAGTATAGATCAAAATTAAATTGGACATAACGTGCATTCTGACCTTTATTCTGCTCTGTCCTGCGAGGTTTTTCCTCTGACAAAAACTTTTTAGACGGCAATGTTTTGTGGGTTTTTTTTCTGTTGGCTGAAATCTTCTTGCTTTTTCCACTGTTACTAGTATATTGCAGTTAACCCTTTCCCAAACAAGCCGTGGTTTTTACGTGTCTGCAGTAAAAGACTTTTGAAAACACTGTGGGAAAAGGAGAAATTGCTCGTAACGAGCAATTTCTCCTTTTCCCACAGTATTTTCTACCCTTTTTGAGAACTTTCTGCCATTTTCTCAAAAACTAAAATTGTCGTCTGCAAACTCAATCAGTTTGGAAGAGTCCAAAATTTGTCGTTTGGGAAAGGGTTTAATAGTTTACCAAACGATTCCGTAAAACCCTTTACTTAACGACCATTCAAATTGACACTGGTCCAAATTGAAAGCACTCGCAGGCGACAAAATAAACGTAACTCAAAAAATGAAATTTGCTTACAGCAGGGTAGAAAACATTGTGGGAAAAGGAGATAATGCTGGTAACCAGCATTTTCTCCTTTTCCCACAATGATTTAAAAAGACTTCTGTCTCAGGGTCGTAAAAACTAGGGATTGTTTGGTAAAGGGTTAAACAACCTCGAATATAATATGAAAAAATATGCCAAAGAGGAATTCTTCAATAACTTGGAGACAAATTTAACTGAACTTCGATGCAACGACAAGAAAAGGTTTTGGAAAAATATTAAATATTTCTTAAAAAAAGATTCATCTGTATCATGCTTCCCACCACTTTGCAAACCACATCCTAATGGGCAAACAGTCTGGTACACCTCCTCTCAAGATAAGGCCAACTGCCTAAATGATTATTTTACATCAATATCTATGGTAGTTGATACTAATACTATATTACCTGACATTCAGTTGAAAACTGCAAACAAATTAACAATCGATGGAGTAACACAATCCGAAATAGAAGATATCATCAAAACTATTGAGACAAATAAAGCTAGTGGCCCCGATGATATAAGTCACAGAATGCTCAAAGGATGTATCCATGCAATAAGCAAACCACTGTACATTTTATTTAATCGTTCTCTTTCTGAGGGTGTTTTCCCTGAATTATGGAAAAGAGCAACAGTAACGCCCATATTCAAAAAAGGCGACAAGTCTTTGCCAGCTAACTATAGGCCTATCTCTCTTTTGAGTAGTTGTGGAAAAGTCCTTGAAAGAATAATTTTTAAACATGTATATAATTTCCTAAATACAAATAAGCTACTATATAAATATCAATCTGGTTTTTTACCAAAACATTCAACCACCTACCAGCTTATAGATATATATCACCATATATGTCAAGCCATGGATCATGGTCAATTTTCTTGTATTGTTTTTTGTGATATATCTAAAGCATTTGATAGAGTATGGCACAGTGGTCTCCTATTTAAACTCCGAGAGCATGGCTTTAGTGATAGCCTTTTGACTTGGTTTAAAACTCATTAGTATGACTAAACCCAAAAGAATACCCAACCTATATTTTTTCGGAAACCGATATCTGTCGATAATTCATGCTAGAATAAGGAATAATTGCAGTAATCTAAACAATGACCTGTTTCTAAATCATCTAAAATCAGATCCAATATGTGCTTGTGGAACTGGTGCTGAAGATGCGGAACACTTTTTTTTTAAATGTAATAGAAACACTGATAAAAGAACCATTCTTTTTCGATCGACAATAGCATTTCACCCTTTAAACACTAACAAATTGTTATTTGGCGATGAAAATTTAAATTACAACGATAACTGCTCGCTATTTGCATCAGTTCAGTTATTCATTCAACAATCCGGCCGTTTTACATAATTTTGATTTCAATCCAATTGCACGCGCGGATCCCAGAGTATCTCAATCGAGTATTTACCTATCCTTTCTCACTCCTGCTTTTCGCAAGTAACTTGATTTTCATTTTTGTCTTGTATGTCCATTACCGAAATTTTCTGTCTCCTTTTTTTCTCCTTTCTTTCATCTCTCTATTTCTTTATCTTATATTCAGTTACCTTTTTTTGTTTCCCTTGTTTGTTATATATGTTTTTTTTTTTTTGCTGTTGTTTTTTTTTTTGCTTGTTGCCATAAAAATATTATTTTGTTCTTTTCATTGTAGGGGAAGGACCGATTCTAAGTTGGTAGAACTTGTGGTCCAACCCCATTTCACTTATGAATAAAATATGTTTAAACTAAACTAACAACCTCGATGAAGGAAGCTTACAAAACATAGTGGGAAAAATAGAAAATACTAGTTACCAGCATTTTTCCCTTTTCCATAATGTTCCTTCACTCCTAGGCAAACCAATCATATCATTCTAGCCATATTCGATACATCGTCTGGAAATGCTTTATGTCATGACAAAAGTACAATTTTTTTCGTCTGAAAAAAGATTTAACTTAAAGTGCTAAATAATTGAGGCGAAAATTTCAGCTCAAACTTAAAATCCTTTAATACTGTATTGCAGTTTCAAAGATGATTTCACCGGGAAGAAAATACCGTATTGAACAGTGTAGATCAGACATCATGACTGCACATTCTTGTTGTCTGATCCTAGTCTACACTGTCCACAAAAGCGTTCCAAGTCTTACTTAACTGCGTAAGGGTTAAGTATTGGATTAATTGAGTATGGACGTCATCCGACTTGATTGTACTAAACGTGTGGAGAGACGATAAAGTACATTGAATGGGCTCGACTGATTTTATTTATGTACGAAACTTTCAGTTGACGATTAACCTCACCGACATCCTGTTTGACCTTGTACATAATTATGTTCCTCTTCTGGCACCCTTTTCTGTTTGTCTCGAAGGGATCCCATTGGGAAAAAAAATCTTTCTAAGGGAGAATTATTCGTCACAAAAAAAAAAAAGACTTAGATCTATTTAGGCAGTTGACTTGCGTATAATATTTAGTCTATGGGTGCCAGGAATCAAACCACGGACCCCTATGGTTCTGTGATCCTATCCAATAAAATTCAATACTGCACCCAGGTATGTTAAATACATGTAACTTCATAATACCTCCCCCCCCCCCAAAAAAAAAAAATCTTGAAATAGCAACATTTCGGTTTTTACTATCGGCTGTCAGAGTTTCATTTCATTTCTGGTCAAGAGTTTTAAAATACTCGTAAATAGTCGATTTAAAAAACCATAGAGCTCTGTGTGAGATTCGACGTGTGGTAAAAACTCTGAACGACATGTAAAATTAAAATTATTGATTTACCTGTCATTGCCACTGGTCATTTTTTGTCGACGGTGAAGCGTTTTTTCACTTCCGGTTAAATCCTGAAACAAAAACAGGCAACAAACGGATGCAAAAGGTAAAACTCCTCGATCTCTGTATTCCAGGTAATTTGATTAATGGTATGTCTTCATAAGCATGCTAATTCTGGTTTTTTAAGGTCAGAGGAACGCAACGTCTCACAAGACTTCGGATGCCTGTCACATCGCAAGCATATTTAAATTGTGATGTATAAATTACCCATACAACGAGTCTTTAAATGTGTAATCTACTTGTAATGACCCTTGACATATTGAGCAATAAATTGTAATTAATATTTGGATCTAATATTTGGTTCATCCCGCCAAAATTTAGCCATTTATTTTTATACAACCCAGAATCTTATTTTTTCCGTTTTTCTATTATTATTTTTATACTAACGACATCGAAGTTGAGAGGCATATTGTTGTTTTGGCCTGTCTGTCTCGCCGTTGGTCTCTTTGTCTACGTAACATGGTTTCATTTGAATAACGTCAATGCCTATCGCCATTTTTTCTGACATGTTTTTCTGACAAAATACATAGCAACAAGAGAGTACAAAAAAAACCTGTAACCTTTCCCCCTTTCCCTCCCCATGAAAAACACATGTATAAAGGTAGCCTGCTTCACCTACATTAAATAAATGGCTTTTAACCATTATCAGAGTTTTCAAAATACTGTTTTTCTATAAATATTTCAATATAACTGGAAAAACTCGTCATTTTTTCCCTGTCAAACCATTAAAAGCATTACCCAACTTCACCTTAATGGTTATACATGTACCTCGCCCTCCTAGTCTCAAATATGAGACTTTTCATGTATGGACGTTACCTGTCCACCGTTCGTAACGTCTCAATTCCATCGTGAATATTGCATGCGAAAAGCTTCTCACTTTGGTTTGCCATTTTTATCTGTATTGCCGCGAAATGCAATTAACATTTAGTGGTACACATGACCAAGAAAAAATAGTGAACGCTTTAACACCAAAAACGCATTCAGAACTTGTTTTTTAAGTTGTATATCTCGGAAGTACCAACAAAAAGCCGTGCAGTGTTTGGTACGAATCTTGTGTCTATAATGAGAAACGTACATATCACGGAGAATGGATTGTTATTTGTCTCTCTCACCTCTAACGTTAAAAACAAAAATACCTGTATTTTGAAACGAAGGATTATGAAATATTGAAGCAACAGATATTATCAAATTCTACTTTTGTTGGTATTTTTCTAAGTTCAAAGTGTGCAAAAAAAAATCTGTGCTAAGATTGTCCCCTTTTTCTGCGATAGTCTACATGTACCCGGATGCAATTTGTCAAAAAAAAAAAATCTGCAACAGTAATCTGTACCAGTCACTTTCCCTTCCTCGATAACAAGATTAAACCGAAACTAAGTTTTAAGAGATCTCGGATTTTGCATTTTCTCTCTGCAAGGTCATCTAAGGTCTGAATGAATGAATACACGGAATTTGGGTTAACGTGGAAAATCGGTTAGAGTGCAAAATGGGGTTGTCTGTCACGTGGCAACTCATTTTGTTAAAGCTGATAATGACTGTCAATGTATTGATTCATACTGTGAGGTTATGGGAGGCTAATAGTCAAGCAACAACGAGAGATCTTTAACGCATACAGGGCTTAGCAAGATAGATTGCTTTTGTGGTTAATGTTGATCAAGATCAGACTGTACAGAAAAATGCATTGTGATCTATGGTCTGCACTGTTCGCTGTTGTGAAAGATATCTTTGGTCAAAACAGCACTGACGTCGTTATCTTCAAGCCAATTTTGAAGTCTGTATCAAAAAAACGCACATTGGTTTATTTGGCGCGTTAAATTCTTTATCAGATGACAATGTTTTAAACTTGTCAAATTCCAAAGCACTTGCAGACGATACTCGTACTTTAAATGTGGCTGAAATCATAGGTTTGTCTTATAAAGAATTGAAAAACACCGTGGAAAAAAGGAGAAAATGCTGGTAACCAGCATTTTCTCCTTTTTTCCCACGATGTTTTCAAAAGCTTTTTTATTAGGGTCGTTAAAACTAGGGATTGTGTTATACAGGTCTAAGGGTTGAAAGGTATTTCAGAGGAGTTGCTCAGTTCATTATCGTTAAATAGCAATCCAATTGACAAACTGTGTCTGTGTGAATGGAATAATGTCTTTGCACCTAGATTTAGTATGAATAGCCATATCCATTGAAATGATCTGTTTAATCTTGTCCAAGCATTACCACTTTCGATTTTGTCTTCAACCTTGCCAGTAGCCCTTGTGTGTAGATCAAGATCAGACGACACATGAATTTGAGTCATGCTCTGGCAAAGAGGGGAATTTCACCCATTACCTCACAATCCCTACTTTTGACGACCCTGAGAAAGAAGCCTTTAGAAAACATTGTGGGAAAAAGAGAAAATGCTGGTAACCAGCATTTTCTCCTTTTCCCACCATGTTTTCTACCCTTCACACAACAAACTTCATTTCTGAGCAATGTTTATTTGTTTGTTGAGTATTTTGGTCTGGTTAATCCTAAACTATAAACAACAAGAATAGATTAATCCACAACATTTATTTTATACCACTGAATACTATATATGCATACATAAAGGACATGACAAATACATATTGAATTTCAACTTCAATGTTGGTATTTTGTTCAAATTGGAAAATAAAAATTAAACATTCAGCACCATAGAGTCTATTGAACAACTCTTTACCAAATGACAAAATTTTGGACTTGTACAGAAAATAAATTAAAGGTAGAAATTTGTCTTTTTTATAGAGCAGAAAACACCTTGGAAAAAGGAGAAAATACTGGAAACCAGCATTTGCCCTTTTTTTCCACACAGAGTTGTCAGTCCTTTTCAGTACAAATTCTGTCATTTGAGCAACATGTTATTTTTGGGAATTGATGTCAAAAATTGCTTTCCGTTTCGACAACTCCAATATTTCATCATCTGGTACAGAGTAGTCATGGCAAATTATCTGTATTTTTGAATGCCAACAAGTATCATTTTGGTCTCATTTTGCAACCTTGAACTACAAGTCGATGTTGTGCAATAATAAATTTTCATAACTAAATCCTTTGCTCCCTTTATCATACCAGTGTAGGTGTACCGCTTTGTTGTACATTACTATAGAAAAGAAAGCCTTTGCCACATTCGTACAGTGCCTTTAACAGCATTGGTTGCCTTTGTTGCCAGTGTTAGATCAACATCAGACTGCACCAAACATGCAGTCTGATCTTTGATCTACACTGCCCACTTAGCTGAGAAACTCTGGATATGTGCTACCAAGAATTTTCAACTATTTGGGCCAAATCTCTTGACTGAAAATATTAATCTGGTTAGGTTAAACAGAACCCTAACAGTGATTAACTCTTTACCAGATGACAAACTGTTAGACCAGTCCAAATCGAAAGCATTTGCAGACAACAAAAAATTAAAACTATCTCATTTCATGAAATTTATCTCTGAAAGGAAAGAAAACCTCGTGGGGAAAAAGGAGAAAATGCTGGTTACCTTACCAGCATTTTCTCCTTTTCCCACAAGGTTTTCAAAAGCCCTCCTTTCCACCGTCATGAAAACCAGGGCTTGTTTGGTTGAGTTAAATCGCAAAATTTTGAGGAAAAAAAAAAGACACTGCTTGTACCAAGCTACTTTTTTTCAGTGGTTTCAGTATTTATATATATTTACTTGCCTGTTTTCAAAACCTGTTCCAGTATGATGAAGGGTGGCATGCCATTTATTATTTACAAAATATCAACATGGTTGAAACCAACGTACCGTCCATATAGCATAAAGCTCTAGCATAGAAAGAATATTATATGGTGGACCCTTTTTCGGCCCCTACAACCATGTATTGTAACCCCTAGCTACACAACCTTACTGTCAAACAGTATCAGAGAGTTGATCATTTTTCTCATTAATCAAAAAATATTTCAGAACAAATCCTTTCTATTTATCTTATAGAATATTTTTTTCCCAAAAAGATAAATGTATTCTTTACCACACAATCCTGACTCTAAATTATCCCGAGAAAAAGACTTTCGAAAACATTGTAGGAAAAGGAGAAAATGCTGGTAACCAGCAATAACAATGTTTTCTACCCATCCAAGTATGTCATACTTATGTTGTTGCTACAAATGCTTTTAACCCTTTACTCCATAGATACTAATTTCTACGCATTGCTTGTAGGAGTCTTTGGAAAACATTGTGACAAAAGGTATCTCTAATTAACCCTAAATAACAGCAAGGATGAAGACATTTCTTATGTGTATATGACACCTTTTGAAATCATAGACAACATTGTGACAAATGGTGAAATTGCTCGTCAAGAGCAATTTTACCTTTTGCCACAATGTTTCCAAAGACTCTTACAAGCAATGCGTAGAAATGAGTATCTATGAGTAAAAGGTTAAAAGCCTTTTTCAGAGGCAATAAAACATGAGCTTATGTGGTAAGGAATAATAAAGGTCAAATACATGTACAAGTCCGCCAACATTTTGGCAGACAGAGAAATTGTTTGTTACAAGCCATATTTTAAAAGCAATCTACCGCAATTCCTCTGCAGGTGACAAGTCAAATCAGTATTAAAAGATGTCAGCTGTAGCTGGGCTAACAATACACTTACAGAAACGAAATGAAAAATAAATGCTCACAAGTTGTCATACTGTCATTGTTAATAAATGAAAAATACAAGTACACGATATCTGTCCCTTAACAAAATAGTCCTGAATTTGACAAGAATGAAGAGGTAAGCTTTTGAACTTTAAGTGGGAAAAGAAAATACTGCAATTGCTCCTATTTCAACAATATTTTCTACACTTTGGATGACAAATCCCATGACTTGATTCACATTCACACCGACATCTTATAATGCTTTTAGTTTGGATATGACATAAATTCTGATGTTTGGTCCAGAAAATACAAAATTGCATCATACTAAACTTGGGACTACTTTCAATTTCACATATCCATGCCTTTAGATCTTCTGAAATCTTAAAAACAATGACAAAAGACAAATTGTGGTACAAATATATGTCTTCATATGATACAACTTGTGTTTAAGAATAACAGACATGTTAAAACAGTGTAACAAATTGCCCCAGTGATCATCATCCTTTCAGGTGCTTTTATATAAAATCCTTGGTTCAAAAATCAGGACTCTCTAAACCCTCACCAACACCACTATCCGTTTACGCTTTACCTAAAAACAAAATTTTACACTGGGCCAAATTGAAAGAATTTGCAGATGACAAAAAAATGTGACTGAAAGTCTGAAATTTGTTTTGGGAGGTGTTGAAACCATTGTGGGCAAAGGTTACCAGCATTCTCTCTTTTTCCCACAATGTTTTCGAAAGGCTTTTTTCACAGGGTCGTTAAAAGTCAGGATTGTGTGGTAAAGATTTGACTGAATATACAACCTTCTGCAAGAAGGCTTTCCATAAAAGGGAGAAAATACTGGCAATCACCCTTTTCTTCTTTTTCCCTCAAAATTTTCCACCATTTAAAAAACACACACCCATACTTTTAGCCTGTAAATACTTGCAATTTTGACAAATATTTAAATCCATGGTCTTGTAAAGAGTCAACCCTGTACCAAACCACCTCTGGTTTTTACCACCCAGAGAAAGAAGCCTTCTGAAAACATTGTAGGAAAAG
This sequence comes from Tridacna crocea, assembly GCA_943736015.1. Lineage (NCBI taxonomy): Eukaryota > Metazoa > Mollusca > Bivalvia > Cardiida > Cardiidae > Tridacna > Tridacna crocea. The sequence goes on along the minus strand of OX031063.1, from coordinate 18,187,697 downwards.
TAGAAAATGCTGGTGACTTGCATCTTCTCCTTTTCCCACAATGTTTTCTACTCTTCTAAAGTCAAGTTTCAATATTTGAGTCACGTTTATTTTGTAGTCTGCAAATGCTTTCAATTTGGACAAGTCTAAATTTTGTCATTTGGTAAAGAGTTAAGCCTAAGACACTGTAATATGCTGCAATGTGTAAAATTTGTGCAAAGTATGAGTATATTAATATGACTGCAAACCCAGCGGGTTTCCTATATTTCAAAAGAGTTTTTTTGTCCACAAAAGGAGGGGGCGGGAAAATGGTTTTCTGGCTATCATAAATACATGACTTCAGTATACTTCTAGTTTTATAAGTTTCTCAATACTTCACTTGAAAATAAACCTTCAACCAAAAGAAATCAGAGCTTGCAGCATGTGTACACATGCACATTTAAACCCTTTTCCAAACAATCCCTGGTTTTTACGGGTCTGGAATAGTAGCCTTTTGAAAACATTGTGGAAAAGGAGAAAATGCTGGTAACCAGCATTTTCTCCTTTTCCCACAATGTTTTCTACCCTATCATAGACAGAAATCATCTTTTCAGCAAAAGTTGAATTGTCGTCTGCAAATGCTTTCAATTTGGTCTAGTCCGAAAGTTTGTCGTTTGGGAAAGGGTTAAGCCCTTTCAAACTTCATGGTTACCATTATGCGATGGTATATATAGAAACTTCTACAAAACTTTAAAATGTTTTGAACATCATATTCTTACAGACTTTTTTTTTTAAAAATCATTTCCAACAGCATGCTTTGACAGATTTGTACCAAATACTTTTTAACACACTGAAAAGCAATGGTATGAAAGATTAATCGTCTCCAAAACCACCCTCAATACTTTTTGTAGCCCTGTAGCACACAATCCTGATTTTAAATGACACATAGGAAGAAAGCTTTTGAAAACATTGTAGAAAAAGAGACACCTAGTTAAAACCATTTTCTCCTATCCCTTTTCCCCTAGGTGTTTTCTACTGTATCAGGGTCAAATTTTGTCATTTATTGTCTGCACATACTTTCATTTTGGACCAGTCGTTTGGTAAGACTTGACCCATTTTTCCACTCTTGGTATTCTGTTAGTCTGTCATTCAAAATGGCGGGAGGGAATACAGTGGGTTGAAGGTAGATACTGTACAAATTGGTATGGTATGATCTAAATTCGCACTCTTTGAGGGAAATGACCACTGAAGCATTTTTAAATATAAATAAGTGATAATTATGAATATTATGTACAATGGAGGGTTATGATTTTTATTTTCGTGATATGGAAAAAAATAGTGTTATAGCACTTGATATAACATACATTTTTATATAACAACGTTGAGCTTTCAGACACAAAATGAAACAAGGGCTGTACTCAAGAACAATTCTACAAATGAAAGTCTGCAAAAAGGCAGTTTAACCCTTTACTCCATAGATACTCATTTCTAGGTGCCTTTGGAAAACACTGTGGCAAAAGGTGAAATTGCTTGTGACAGGCAATTTCACCTTTTGTCGCAATGTTTTCTATGCTATCAAAAGGTGTCATTTACATATAAGAAATGGCTTCATCTTTGCTATTATTTAGGATCAATTAGAGATGTCATAGGGATGCCTTATGGAGTAAAGGGTTAAGGCATTTTGGAAAAAAAAGTACCAATGTGTGTTAGCCTGCACAGTCCACAAAGGCTGACATGCATCAAAATTTTACTATTTGTGAATTTTCTCAATGTTTAACACTTTACCAAACAACAAACTTTAGAATGGTCCAAATTGAAAGCAACTGCAGACATCAAAACAAATTGAAATTTGCTTTAACCCATTACCACACAATCCCTACTTTTGACGCCCCGGAGAAAGAAGCCTTTTGAAAACACTGTGGGAAAAGGAGAAAATGCTGGTAACCAGCATTTTCTCCTTTTCCCACAGTGTTTTCTACCCTTCCCAGAACAAATTTCTATTTTTCAGTCACCTTTATTTTGTCGTCTGCAAATGCTTTCAATTTGGACCAGTCTAAAATTTTCTCGTGTGGTAAAGAGTTAAGACGGATAAAATACATTGTGAGAAAGGGAGAAAATGCTGGTTACCAGCATTTCCTCCTTTTCCCACAATGTTTTCAAGTCTTCTTTCATAGGGTCGTTAAAAGTCGGGATTGAGTGGTAAAGGCATTGAGACACTCCATCTCTAGGTTCAGCTAGTTGTAACACTAATGACTGTAAGGACTTTCTTGTTATAACACATCATGAAAATGCAATAAAACCAGCTCTTCCCAGAATGCCACTCAAGTACAAATAGCTCTAATTGTAGACCCAGTGACAAGCCATCTGATTGGCTTAGACCAACTGCCTCAGCCAATCGGATAGATAGCTTTAGAAATTCAAATTTAGAACACTTACTGAATACAGTCCCAGTTCTCAAAACATGGCAATATAGACATTACAGAAACAAGCACAAGTCACTGGCAAACTAACACATTTACAATTCAACAATACTCCCATTTATGATCTAACAGCTCATATATTAATGTAGTACCACTAGCACACGACATTTTTTCACCGTGAAGCGCCAATTAGTAAAATTTTTGTTGAAAAAAAAGATAACTTGCTTGTATTGAACAATATCTCCTTTTTCAACAATGCTTTCATATGTATGTAACTTCTTTCCCAGATAATCCCTCCTTTTTAAAGCTCTGTCAAAGTCGAAGGTGTTAGAAAATACTGAGGAAAAAGGAGAAAATGCTCATGTTAAGCATTTTCTCCATTTTCCTTAGTGTTTTTTTGTCCTTACAGATAAAAATACAACCTTTATAGCCACTCTATATTAGTCACCTGCAAATTCTATCAATTTCACCAGATCAAAATGACTTCATCTGGTAAAGAGTTAAAAAAAACCCCATTAGTTCTGGGTTGATTATCCTTGGCAATCTGAACTTGATTTACATGGAATACATAAGCACCTAAATCAGCATTTAATATGCAATGGATAAAATACTGTTACCATTATATTCCAAAAGTAAAACAATATGCCACAGAAGTTGAAAGGTATGAGCCATGCTGTGTGAAAAGGGGGTTTACCCCATTACCACACAATCCCTACTTTTGATGATCTAGAGTAAGAAGTGGCTGTAGAAAACATTGTGGGAAAAGGAGAAAATGCTGGTAACCATCATTTTCTCCTTTTCCCACAATGTTTTCTACCCTTTACAAAACAAATTCAAATTTTTTTAGTCACTTGTATTTTGTCGTCTGCAAATGCTTTCGTATTGGATCTGTCTAAAATATTGTTGTTTGGTAATGGGTTGATGCATCCCCAAAAAGTATCAATCTAGGTCAGCATGTGATCGAATCTTTTTGCTTTCAATATATTCTCTGAATGCCAAAAGACCAATGTACTTCATGAATGAGTTGATTGTTATACAGAATGAACTTTATGGATCCATTATAATGCGATGACCTGCTTGGTTATCATAGAGAAAAATTAACCCTAAACCACACAACCCCGACTTTTATTGACCCTGACAAAGAAGCCTTTTGGAAAACATTGTGGGAAAAGGAGAAAATGCTGGTAACCAGCATTTTCTTCTATTCCCACCATGTTTTCTACTCTTCTAATATCAACTTTCAATTTATGATCCATATCAATTTTGTCTTCTACAAAATGCTTTCAATTTGGAAGGGGCGAAAATTGTGTCATTTGGTAAAGAGTTAATTAAACAAATCAAATATGTTTTTGATGGACAGAAAACATTGTGGGAAAAGGAGAAAATGCTAGTTACCATCAGGGTCTTTTATAACTTCAGATTGTGTTATAAAGGGTCACATCATATTGGGTAACAATAAATAAATAAATAAAATGAAAAATGTCTCAGATAACCTGTGGTATTCAGCTGCCTCTAAATATCTTAAATGCTGATATTTAATACCATTATGTACATGAAATTTAACCCTTTACTCCAAAGATACTCATTTCTACGCATTGCTTGTAGGAGCCTTTGGAAAACATTGTGGCAAAAGGTGAAATTGCTTGTGACGAGCAATTTCACCTTTTGCCACTTTGTTTTCTATGCCATCTAAAGGTGTCATATACACATAAGAAACTGCTTCATCCTTGCTGTTATTTAGTGTCAATAAGAGATACCACAGAAATGCCTTATGGGGTAAAGGGTTAAGCAGTCAAATTATCTAGCATGTATATCTCAAAAGTAATACAATACCTGACAGAAAAGCAGCCATACAGGTGTAACATTACCTCAAGAATTCTGTCCATTCAGTTTAGATGACAGCATTGTGCAAGTGAAACCGCTAGAATCCTTTGCCATACCATCTACAATTTCAATGTCCCTGAAGAAGAGGCTTTTGAAAACATTGTGGGAGAAGAAAGGAGAAAATGTTGGTATTCACTATTTTGTCTTTTTTTTCCGTGCTTTCTACCAATAAAAATATAAGAAACAGAAATCAACATTTGAGATACATTTAATCCTTTACCACTAAATGGCAATTTTTAATGAACCAGAGGAAGAAGTCTTTTGGAAAGATTGTGGGAAAAGGAGAAAATGCTGGTAACCAGCATTTTCTCCTTTTACTACAATGTTTCCTATCCTATTGAAACAGAATTGCACCATTTGAGCCACTTTGAGATCGTCATCTGCAAATACTTCAATTTGGATAGATCTAAAGTTTTGCCATGTGGTAAAGGCTTGATTTGTTATCTGCGTATGCTTTCAATTTGGATGAATCCAAAATTTTATAGTTTTGCAAAGAGTACTAGAACTCTCCTTTACAGGCAACGAAATTGTGGACTGGAACTTTTAGAAAGCATTGGTAATTCACAAACCAGTCGTGGATAAAAAGACAGGGTTTGCTGTTGATAAAGCAGAAAACACTGTAAAAAGAGGAGAAAGTACTGTACACCACTATTTTCTCGTTTTCCCACAATTTTTTCAATAGCTTTTCTTCCTCAGGGTCAACAAACCAGTGGCTTTTGTGGTAAAGGGTTTATTTCGGAGTAACTTAACCCTTTACCACACAAAGATGACTTTTGACGACCCTGAGGTAGAAGCCTTTTGAAAATATTGTGCGAAAAGGAGAAAATGCTGGTAACCAGCCATTTCGCCTTTTCCCACAATGTTTTCTTCCCTTCCCAAATCAAAATTTGATTTTTCAGTAACATTTATTTCATCATCTGTAAATACTTTCAATTTGGACCATTCTATAAATTTGTCATTTGGTAAAAGACTTAACCTGCTTAGAAGGGCACAACCTTTTCTTCTTTTCCCCCAATGTTTTTAAACTGCATTTTTCACAGGGTCATTGAAACACTGACTTCTATAGAAGAGGGCTAATTCTTGGAGCATTCTGATCTGCTTTGGAGTGCAATTTCCAATGTGCAGTCACAGACAATTGAATCTGTAGTTTATAAAGTTAAATAAAAATTTGAAACAAGAAAATGTTTGACAAGTGTATTTTTACCCTTTTAAAGCAACTTTGCATTTATCTAAATGTTTCCTAACATCAGGTACCAAAGAAAATTTTTAAGTATACCAAATAAGGAAAGGATTACAAGTTTCTTTACATATCTTCAATACAAAAGGAGAACAAAACATTGCATACATTTTACTAAATATTCCCAAACAGCTCGCACTGCAAGAAACGCCAGTCAGTAGACATGGTCTAAAAATAGGTTTCCCCAGCACAGGCTGTTATATTGCATTGAAAGTGCATTGCATTTCTTTTTTTATCTGTACAAGCATTTTATGTTTGTCTATGTAGTATTGATTTTCCCTCTCTGATCTAGATTATGTCAGTCCTCAGATATTCTTTCTCTATCCTTTATGTTCCAATCCTTTTAAGGAATTTACAGACAATAATTCAACTATTTTTGACAAGATAGTTCTTGTATTTGAATTGTAGAAAACATTGTGGGAATAGGAGAAAATGCTGGTTACCAGCATTTTCTCCTTTTCCCACCATGTTTTCAGGAGGATTCTTTCTCAGTCGTTTAAAGTTGGGATTGTGTGTTAAAGGGTTATTAAAACAGTCCCATGTTTTAATGACCCTCAGCAGGGCTGCTTTTGTAAACATTGTGAGAAAAGGAGAAAATGCTGGTAACTATCACTTTCTCCTTTTCCCACAAAGATTTTACACAGCTATCTCATCTGTGTCATTAAACCTTTGGATTATGTGGTAAAGTGTTAAATGTGGTCTGTCTTGGTTTTTCAAAATTTCAGTCTGCCTGATTGATTTTTTTCTTTCAATAAGTAACCTTTCATATTTGCCTGTTATTTGTATTGGGTTGTGCTTTTGAAGACAAAATCAGATTGAACTGAATATGCATGCTATCTTTGCTCTACACTGTCCAGTATTTCTTATGACATCAAGCTTTATGTCTCTAAATCTCATCTAAATTTTGGCCTTTTCACCAAGCAGAGTAATGCTAGAATTGCAAAGATAAGTTGTATTTCTTATTCCTATAGAACTCTTTACCAAACAAAATTTCAGACTGGTCCAAATTGAAAGCACTTGCACACGACAAAATCAGAGTAACTCAAATATTGAAATTTGTTTCCCGCAGGATAGAAAACATGGTGGGAAAAGGAGAAAATGCTGTGTTTTCAAAAGACTTCCTCCTCTGGGTCATTAAGAGTCAGGATTGTGTGATAAAGAAAAACGTAAGACAAACAAAATTGTCCCAATATTAATAAGCTTACTAAACCAAGACTCCAAATTATGTAAGTAGACAGTGCAGAAGCCACATGCATGAAATCAAAATTACATTTTTTGCTACAACCATTGTCAAGAAAATTGATCCCATGTTTCAGACTAATATACCTTTGCAAAACAAATAAAGGAAGATAACTGGATCATAATACACGTTTACAAGGAAACTGCAAGCTTCGAATAAACACAAAATTTAAATTTTACCCCATTAACAATCAAAAACTCACATAGTCTGACAGTTGTTTCTATTCAATGAGTGATTAAGTACTTTTTTTGATATATCAGTTCAAAAGCCTATGGCAGTAAAGAGGTCATAATGCCAATAAGTTTTCCTTACTTAGTAATTAGACAAAAAATGCCGCAATGCAGGAATGATAAAAACAAAAATCTGATTATCAATACCTTTTCTAGGTTCTGTTTACATTTTCTAATTTTATCTTTACCAAACGACCTAATTTTAGACACGTCAAAAGCAAAAGTTTGCAGACGACAAAATAAACATGATTCAAAAATTAAAACTTGACCTTGGAAGAGTAGAAAACATTGTGGGAAAAGGAGAAAATGCTGGTTACCAGCATTTTCTCCTTTTCCCACAGTGTTTTCAGAAGGCATCTTCCAATAAGTTGTTAAAACCAGGGATTGTTTGATAAAAGATTCACTCTTTACCAAACGACCAAATTTTAGACACGTCATTTGCTAGCATTTACAAATAACAACTGAAAGATTTCCAATGTTCATATTCGCTTTTGAAAAGGCAGAAAACAATGTAATTACTACATGTAATTACCAGCATTTTCTCCTTGACCCACAATGTTTTAAAAAGCTGTCTTCCTAAGGGTCATTACAAATCAGGATTGCTTGGTAAAAGATCAACACAAAAACATTCTACATAATAATTACTCTCTCTCACAGAAAAGACAAAGTTTACCAGAACATGATGTACAAAAGTCTCTTAACCCTTTACCCCATTAGGCATTTCTATGATATCTCTAAATGACCCTAGATAACAGCAAGGATGAAGCCGTTTCTTATGTGTATATTACACTTTTTGATAGCATAGAAAACAGCGTGACAAAAGGTGAAATTGCTCATCACGAGCAATTTCACTTTTTAACACAATGTTTTCCAAAGGCTCCTACAAGCAGTGTGTAGAAATGAGTATCTATGGAGTAAAGGGTTAATAAAAATAATTCAAACAATGTCAAAAAACACCTAACCCATTCTGACACAACCAATTTTCAGATACACCACTAACCAGTGCAGCTAACCCAATACTGCACTATCCAGAGTTTCAATGGCCATGTGCAAAACAGCTTTTGATAACAATATGGGAAAAGGAGGTAATGCTGGTAACCAGCATTTTTGTCCTCTCCAACAATGTTTCCAACAGTGCATCTTAAAAATCTACTGACAGTGTCTTTAGTACCACTCAAAAAAAAATGTTTCCGACAAAGTTCTCTACACTTCACAAAACAAATTTCAAATTTTCAGTAACATATTTCGTCGTCTGCAAATGCTTTTGATTTAAACAAACCTAAAATTTTGTCCTCTTGGTAATGAGTTAGAACCCGAAATAGTTTGGTAAAAAGTTTATGGAAATTAAAGCTTCTCTATTGATTTCGTATTTCCTGTAGAACAAAATAACTAAAGGTTCTGTATGTTTGTCTTCATCTAGGGATAATTTTTAAGAAACTTCAAATATGCCTTTAGACTGAACATACAAAATGAACATACTGTAACAAAGAAACAGAACACAAAAATTTAGACACAACTTTGGTTAACTTTTATGTACAATAACAGCTGGTCTGTATAAGAATTGGGGCTGTGACATGTTTCCTTGTAAGACATTGGTGACTGCGGGATACTTGTCCATATAACTTGACGTTGTGACCCCCACACTACCTGATAAATGTTTGGGTACACTGGAAACACGATGTAAGTTTTGTGCACTTTGAAGTCTAACATACTGATGGTGGAGTGACGGAGAATCTCGCCCTGAACTTTCTGATCGGATATCGTCTTGGTCACTTGTAATACTCGAGTCTTTCTCACTTTCTTCACTATTTGGAACACTTGTTGTTTGACTTACATAGGATATATTGTTTAAACTTTTTGAAAACCTTTGGTCCATATGATTATCATCACCTTCAACATATTGTATAGCCTCCACTAGGTATTCTAGTTTTCTCCGTGACATGGAGCTGGAGACAGAGTCTGAACTATCGGAACGATGGGGTGATGCTGATGGTACACGACACTCAGTGTCAAGGTCAATTTGAAGTGGGGTGAAGGACACAGCCTCTTCTCTCTCGTGTTTGATACTTCCTGCAGAGGTGTAGGTTACAGTCATTTCTGGATTAACTTCCTCTGTATGTGACTGAAATCACAAGTAAAAAAATATAAATAATCTCAAAAGATACATATTTCTTATTAACCCATACCACATAGGCTTTATTCAGCCTAACATAGGTGGCTTTGGAAAAATTGTTGGAAAAGGAGAAAATACTGGTAAACCAGCATACATGTATTCTCCATTTCCAACAATGTTTTCTACTCCTTTTCTAACAAGTTCTAAATATGCTTTTCACTCGAACAAGTAACAAATGAGATCAAATTTGAAGGAAAATACAAGTGACTTTTTTTAAGTTATATGGAAAATGTTGCAGTCCATAGCAGCAAAACTTTATAAGAATCAACCATTCATTTTTCCACACTGTTCTCAAAAAGCTGTCTACAATAAGGGCATTAAGTCCTTTAACATAAATGCTTATTGCAAAATGACTCAAGGGAAAAACATGCCAAGGTAATGAAAACACCTTTATCCAATCATAAAACACCTTAGACATCACTCTGGGCAAAAATCAAACGTTGCAAGCTTTAGCCCATTTTTCCCCAATGTTTGAAACAGTATACCGCAGTTGGGTATAATGGGTCAATGCTTCCTTATTGAGGGAAATGAGGGAAAAAAAAATATCCAAATGATAACAAATACAAAGGCCCAGAAGTAAACGGGTCATAAGGAAATAGGTCAAATTTCATGCATAGTTACAAATTCATCATACAGCTGCATTCCTCACTAAACCCTTTGCGCCAAAAAAAATACGCCTTTGTTTGGTAACAAGCATTTTCTCCTTTTCCCACAATGTTTTCCTCCCTTCTTAAAACAATTTTCAATTCTTTAGTCACATTTAATGTGTCATCTGCAAAGCTTTCAATTTGGACTAGTCCAAAATTTTGTCGTTTGGTAAAGGGTTAATTTCAATAAGATGGCTTTTGAAATCATTGTCAGGAAAGGTGAAAATGCTGGTAACCAGCATTTTCAGCTTTCCTCACAATGTTTTCTTTCCTTTCAAAGACAACTCTAATCCTTTCAGAGAAACTGGATGAATCTGGTTCTGTTCTCTGTAAATAGTTTAACTATTTACCAAACAACAAAAGTATAGACTGGTCCATATACAAAGCATTTGCAACAACAAATTAAATATGACTGAAAAATTCAAATCTTGTTTGAGAAGGGTAGAAAATATTGTGGGAAAAGGAGAAAATGCTGGTTACCAGCATTTTCTCCTTTTCCTGCAATGTTTTCATAAGGCTTCTTTTTCAGGGTTGTTAAAAGTCGGGATTGTGTGGTAGTGAGTTAAAAATGGCCAAGTCTGACATTAAGGTTTCGTGTGAGCTCTTCACAGGCCCCAAAGTTTGCACTTTGTCTTGTAGTCCAATTTGATAGGACTTGCAGTCGACAATTCAAATGTTGCTAATGGTATGGTATTTGTCCTCCAGAGGTTGGAAAAATTTCGGGAAAAGGAAAAAATGCTGCTTATCTGCATTTCCTCCTTTTCCCACAATGTTTTTAAAAGTCTTTTCAGATACATCTTGTTAAAACAGGCTTGTATTGTAAAATGCTAGGAGCTCAGAGTACAGACACAGTCAAAAAATGCCAAAACCCAGAGTCTGATCAAAAGATACACAAAGCTATCTGATTCAGCCATGCTGTTGGGCTTCTGCCAATAATTTCACTCAAAATAAATATTAATAGCATTGTTATCATATTATGTAATGATGCAAGGTTCCTGTCAAATATTTTTGACTGGTAGTCATCATTTTTTCCTGACAATCAACTCTTCACAACAAAACAAAATTTGTCTTCAGAGAAAGCATTAAATTCAGGTCTTCCAGTACGTGCATTTATCCCTAACACCATTGAAATTTGTTTACCAAATGTTCACAGAGCTGACTAAATTTTGAACCAATCTACAATCTATCAAATTTCTATAGCTTTATGTTTTCTGTAGCTGCAAGGATTTATCCTTATATTTTGCAAATGATGCATTGATTATAGCACAAATGACAAAATGAAAGCTGAGAAAATATTTTGGTAACCAGAATTGTCTTCTTTTTTCAAAATGCCTTCAAAAGCCTTTTTCAACTAGCTCATTAACCCTTTCCCAAGCAATCCCTGGTTTTTACAGGTCTGGAATAGTAGCCTTATGAAAACATAGTGGGAAAAGGAGAAAATGCTGGTAACCAGCATTTTCTCCTTTCCCCACAATGTTTTATACCCTATCATATACAGAAATAATCTTTTCAGTAAGAGTTGAATTGTCGTCTGCAAATGCTTTCAATTTGGTCTAGTCCAAAAGTTTGTTGTTTTGGAAAGGGTTAAAAAAAAAAGGTTATTATGTGAAGATTCAGACAAAAAAAAAAACGCTTCACAACTACGGTACCTTTCCTTCAGTGGCAGGCCACTGTAAATCAAGATCTGACTGCACAAAACAGGGGTGACATTCTGGACAAAAACATATTTGGAACAAGTTGTTCGAAAAGATAATGAAATCATTGTGGTAAAAGGAGAAAATGCTGGTTTACCAGTATCATCTCTCTCCTCAAGATAATCCACTGACTAACCGTTTTACCGCACAATCCGTATTTTGATAACCCTGAGAGAGAAAAGGCTTTTGAAATCATGGTGGGAAAAAAGGAGAAAATCCTAAAAAGTTACTATTCTTATAATGGTAAGTCAAATTGAGAAAACTAATCAGTATAGGTCCACAACCTAGGTTTGATTATAGAACTTTAGATTTTAGTAAACAAATGAACCTTTGAATAATGGTTATAAATAGAGAACATTGACCTGTATTAAACAATATGTGATGACAAAAACCAATCATGAAAAGTTGCCAAGTCCTGGACTGAAGCCATGATCAGTTCAAATATCAATCCGCTGTGGACTTCTGCCAGCATGTAGTTAACTCTTCACCTAACAATCCCAATTCTGAGCACTCCCAAGGACAAAAGCTTTGAAAACAATGTGGGAAAAGGAGAAAAGGCTAGGACCCAGCATTTCTTCCTTTTCCCACAATGTTCTTGACTGTTTAAGAAGCAGATACAATCAGTCCTCTGTTTTCTCTGTTGTCTGCTACTGATTTAATCCTTTCCCAAACGACAAACTTTTGGACTAGACCAAATTGAAAGCATTTGCAGATGACAATTCAGCTCTTGCTGAAAAGATGATTTCTGTCTATGATAGGGTAGAAAACATTGTGGGAAAAGGAGAAAATGCTGGTTACCAGCATTTTCTCCTTTTCCCACAATGTTTTCAAAAGGCTAGTATTCCAGACCTGTAAAAACCAGGGATTGTTTGGGAAAGGGTTAAGGCTGACTGAGTTCATTTGTCATCGGTAGATTCAACTCTAAGAAACAGAAAATTTACATAACTTTCTGATAAATATTTCATCACTCCTTTGACATATGTGCTGTCTGATCTCTGATCAAAACTGTCCAATGTACCAGGTGATTCTTTTTATCAAAATAATGTAAATAATTCTGGTTTTCCAACCAAAATCAGTGAAAATTGTGATTCCATTCACTTAGCAGTAGGATAAACAGTTAATTTCAGCGAACAATGCCAAACTTCTATGACCCGAAACAAGATATCATTAGAAAATATTGAGGGAAAAAGGAGGTAATGCTGGTTACCAGCATTTTTTTCCTTGTTCCCACATAAATTACATCAGATAATTATGATTTTTTTTATTATGTGCTTAGATACTTACACTCTGGCCACATGTTTGCTTTTATGGTTTAAGTCTTAACCAAACCACAAAATTTCAGACTTGACAAAAAGGCATTTGCTGACAACAAAATAATGTTACACAAGAATTGAATTTTTTTGGGGGAAGGGTATAAAACTTTGTGGGAAAAGGAGAAAATGCCAGTTACAAGTTTTTCTCACAATGTTTTCAAAAGGCTTCTTTCACAGTGTCCTTAAAAGTCAGCATAATGTGTGGTAAAGGGAAAATACAGACTTTATTGACCCTTTACCACACAATCCTAACTTTTAACTTCCCTGAAAGACAGGGATTTTGAAAAACATTCTGGGAAATGGAGAAAATGCTGGTAACCAGCATTTTTTCCTTTTCCTGCTACGTTTCCTACTCTTTCACAGACGCAAGTCGTCATTTCACCCACAGCTGATTTGTCGTCTGCATTTACTTCTAGTTTGGTCCAGTGTAAAATATTGTTGTTTGGTTAACAGCCTCATCTCAAAATGACCCAGACACAATAGAATACTATTAGTGTGTAAAACAGAACAAAACACCAATTGATGCAATCAAAGATTTTTTTTTTCTATAAAAAGGGGGAGGGGAGGGACAGATTGATATGGTATTAACTCTTTACCACACAAGAAAATTTTAGACTGGTCCAAATTGAAAGCATTTGCAGACGACAAAATAAAGGTGACTGGAAAATTGAAATTTGTTCAGGGAAGGGTAGAAAACACTGTGGGAAAAGGAGAAAATGCTGGTTACCAGCATTTTCTCCTTTTCCCACAGAATTTTCTAAAGGCTTCTTTCTCAGGGGCGTCAAAAGTAGTGATTGTGTGGTAATGGGTTAATACTTAGAGATCATGCTGCGATAGTTGGCAGACACAAAAGCTGTTTTTTTATTACTGAATTATTATCCACCATTTTTTTTTAACACTCTAGTGGATGTAATGAATGAATCAAATATTTGCATTGAAGTAACAATTCGGATCAGAGTTGCGATTGATTAACTGAATGGTGTTTTACACTGCTTTCAACATCATTTTAGTCATATCATGGTGACACCTCACATAATTCATGTACTTTACAGAGTTACACACAGATAGAGGGAGTGATTTTGATTACAAAATTCTCACACCAGAACTAACACAACTTCCTTTCCAAAGCCATCAACTACTTTTCTCACATGCCTCAGCAGAGGTGAGAAGCAAAAATATGCCGAAAAGAAAGTTTGCCTCAACCGGGTATCGAACTCACAACCACTAGGTCATGAGTCCAACACGCTCACTTCTGAGCCATGCAGGCGGGCCACAAAATAGGGTTTCAAAGAGAAATAATAGATTTAGATTACCACCACTCCCTCTTATCTAGAGATCTAACTTCGTAAGTCTCACAGTTATAGGCTAGGGTTCTGAAGAGTCTTGCCCCAGGACAAACCCCCACCAAAACCCAGCGGTTCAGATGAGACTAGAATCCTGAGCCTTCAGGTGTTTAGTATCCAACACAGAGGGACACAGACCCTAGTTCAGAGTTCTGTAGATATTTTCAATCATGATGGTGTTGAAAATATTAACCCTTCACTCCATAGATACTCATTTCTAAGCATTGCTTGTCAGAGCCTTTTGAAAACATTGTCACAAGCAATTTCACCTTTTGTCACAATGTTTTCTACACTATCAATAGGTGTCATATACACATAAGAAACGGCTTCACCCTTGCTGTTACTTAGGGTCAATTAGAGATGCCATAGAAACGCCTTATGGGGTAAAGGGTTTAGGAAACAAGAGAAGTTGCTTTTACAGGTACATGGGAGTAATTGGTACTATGAATCTTGTTTGAGTCGACAGCAATAAGATGCAGGGACTGTTCAACAATCTAACTATTTACAAAATAGTCACAAGTTAACCCATTACCACACAATCCCTACTTTTGACGCCCCCGAGAAAGAAGCCTTTAGAAAACATTGTTGGAAAAGGAGAAAATGCTGGTCACCAGTATTTTCTCCTTTTCCCACCATGTTTTCTACCCTTCACAAGACAAGTTTCAAATTTTCAGTCACTTTTATTTTTTTGTCTGCAAATGCTTCCTATTTGGACAAACCTAATTTTTTGTCATTTGGTAATGAGTTAAAATGACCCCCGAGTAGGAGGGCTTTTGAAAAAAGTGAGAAAAGAAAATACTGGTAACCAGCATATTCTAACCTTAGATTTATATATTTCATGCTCAGAGAAACATGCAATTTGTTTGCTCTAACTGCTTTCGATTTGAGAAAGTGTAAAATTTTGTCAGGTTTGGCATCCAGATACACTATAATTACCATCTGTGCAGCTAAAATATCTGTTGTTCAACCTTCCGACTCTGAGTACCTAGCACCACTTAAGATCTTTTAGGGGTAAATGTAGATCGAGATCAAGCTGCACAGATTGTACAATTTTCTCCTCAGTCTACACTGTCAAAATGAGCCTTGATATAATCTGGACAAACTGTATAATTGCAATATTGGAGATTTTTTCTCACCGTAAAAGCTGATTATTTCATTCAACCCACACTTTAACCCATTACCACTCAATCCCTACTTTTGACGCCCCTGAGAAAGAAGCCTTTTGAAAACACTGTGGGAAAAGGAGAAAATGCTGGTAACCAGCATTTTCTCCTTTTCCCACAGTGTTTTCTACCCTTTCTGGAACAAATTTCTATTTTTCAGTCACCTTTAGTTTTTCGTCTGCAAATGCTTTCAATTTGGACCAGTCTAAAATTTTCTCGTGTGGTAATGAGTTAAGTAATAAATATAGATTAGTGTTTATCAACAGGTTTATCAGTTGAATGCACACATGACTTTCAGTGAATGGAAAGATTATGTGATCCCATTTTTCATTCACCTTTCATCTCACATGAAACAGAGTTAACACACCCAAGTTTATGTGTCATTTCTCAGTTTCATTAACTCTCTACTAAACAAATGCCAAATTTGTAGACTTTGCAAAAGTTGAACACAGTTCGAGATGACATGACTGAAATGTGAGATGATGTCACAGAGAATATATATATATATATAGAAAACATTTTGGAGATAGGATAATTGCCTTCTTTTTCCCACAATTTTTTCAGAACTTTCAGGAGCTCTTAAAACAAAATGTTTGTCTGGTGAAGGATCAAACAAGTAATAAAGTTATATCTTATGTTTATCTTTTTAGAGCTGGTTGAGTTTTTTTATGGGTAATTTTGCAACTTAATTTCCTTTATATTAAAGCAAGTTTTGAAAAAGAAATCTTTATAATTACAGTATATAAATTGACAAGTTTTCTATATTAATAACTGCAAACATGGACTTTATCACTTTGATACAGAGAGATAATGCATGGACTTGTGTTTATCAAAGAAGTCGGCTGGTGTCCTTCATGTTCCTATCAATCAACCATTCTTAACTCCCCTTTCAAGATTTCCAGAAAGTATTATTTTTACTGATGTACTTCTCAGGTACATTCATGTTTCATGGTTAGTTTAAAATGAACTTGATATTGTATTATTTTATGTTTTATGATGTTTGTGACAATGTACATTGTACTTGTAAATAAAAAATCTGAACTGTAAGAATAAATTTTGTTTCTTCCATGCTGCAGGAGTGCAACATAAGTAACTCTTCAAGCAAGACAAAAAGATAAATGAAAATAGACTCAAATTAAGAGCCATGTCTTTGAAAGGATAGAAACCTTGTGAGAAAAGGAGAAATTGCTGGTAACCAGCATTTACTGGTACCTTATAATTCCCACTATGTCTTCATGAGGGTCACTAAACAAGGAAATGTTTGGAAAAGAGAAACTGATATATAATAACAATGAATAGAAAAGCAAAGAAAAATCAAATCATCTACAGGAAAAGAGCATAATGTTAGTTTACTTCAAAAACCTCGTAACTACAGCTTGTAACAAGCTGTAGCTACCAGGTTTTTGAAGTAAACCAACGATAGAAGGGAATGGGTAAAACAAAACACTGGCATTCCAAATTCCAGACAGTATCAATTACTTCCACTGATAGCGAGGTATAAAACGATTACTTCCTGTCTCAACCCTGACCTTCTTCTATCCACAACAGGCGGCCAGCATGGTTTATGTTTTTTTTTCTCCCTCAATTACGGCAGAAGATGGGGGAAGAAGAAAAATGATTGGCATTCTGTCCTAGATGAACCAGAGATAGACAAAAGCACTGCAGGAGAGTGTCTACACTCTGTTATAGGTTTTCTATTGTGATTTTTTTTCTCAGTTCGTAAAAAGGGCTGTAACTGGATTAAAAACATGTCAGGGTCACCCACCTTACTGTTACAGATTTCCCAATTTCACAGAAGACAGCATGTCCAAAATTAAAGTAAATACCTTCAGTTCTTCAGTCAACCCTTTACCACACAATAACAACTTTCAGCACTATTGAGGAAGACCTTTCGAAAACTTTGAAGGAAAAGGAAAAAATGCTGGTAACCAGCATTTTCTCCTTTTCCCACAGAGTTTTCTATACTAACAAAGCAGAATGGCACCATTTGAGCCACTCTGAAATTGTTGTCTGCAAATGCTTTCAATTTGAATAAGTCTAAAATTTTGCTGTGTGGTAATGGGTTAACTCTTTACCACACAACCCTGGGTATCAATGACCCTGGAGAAAGAGGCTTTTGGAAATATTTTCCCATTTTCCCTCATTATTTTCTGACTGTTTAAAGACAGAAATTATCTTTTAAGCTACAACAAATTTGTCTTCTGCAAATGTTTTTAATTTGGATGAGTCTAAAATTGTGTCATATTGGAAAGCGTGGTCCCTTAAAGCACCTTTCACAACAATAATTGCCTTTGCAGTCATCTTAGATCAAGATTAGACTGCAAAAAACTTGAAGTCTGATCTGTAATCTACACTATCCATTTTGGTGAAACTGCAGACAAAAGCTACAAAGATAATATGGCCAATGTGGGGGTCATACTTCTAAATTTATCTAAACCTTTTTTTTTGGTTTATTGGGTGCTCTATTAGTTAACCCATTACCAAATAATCCCTGGTTTTCACGACCTTGAGATAAAACCCTTTTGAAAAAATTGTGGGAAAAGGAGAAAATGCTGGTTACCAGCATTTTTTCCTTTTCCCACAATGTTTTCTAGCCCGTTGCAGACGAATTTCAATGTTTGTGTTGCGTTAATTATGTTGTCTGCAAGTGCTTTCAATTTGCATGAGTCTAAAATTTTGTGGTATGGTAAAGAGTTATAACTGAGGGTAAGAGATAGGAGAAATGTCACATTTTTGTTACAGACCCATAGTACAGAAGGTTCAAAAATCAGTACCTTTTCTTTCTCTGGCTTCATTTTCAGGTGATGTTCTGCATGATAGATTTTCTCTGCATACTGATGCATGTCCAGTGCATGCGGGGATCTGTTTTCAAGGATGATACGTAGATGGCGCTCTTTGTCCAGTTGTTGCCGTAGTTCATTTAGTTCTCTCTTAAAGTCATCATACTTCAAGTCTTCAAAGTCAGCAGCGATTCCTTCATCCGAGGACTCTGTAGATAGAGGAATAAATTTACCCTTTACTAAACAATCAAGAGTTTTGACAACCCTGAGAAAGACACCTTTGAGAAAATTTTGTAGTTCTAGGAAGAAAATACAGTTAACTAGCACTCTCTCCTTTTCCTACGATGCTTTCTACCTATTCTGAGATCAATCCCAACATTTGAGTCGCATTATACTTTGTCATCTGCAAATGCTTTCTATTTGAATCTATGTAAAAAATTATTGTATGGTAACGAGTTTACATTAATTGATTCCAGAAACATATCAAAAGTTTTTGACTGTTGGAAACATTGTCGGTAAAGGAGCAAATTGGCTTGTTTCACAACTGCTCCTTCTCCAACATTGCTTCTGACAGCTATGTAAAGCAGGCACATGAAAGCACATATTAGTACTATAATAGATTTATTTCATATTTGTATGTTTTTTTCCATATATTGAAAGCATCTGCAGTTACTAGTACAGTACAAATATTTTCTCCTTTCTCTCAATGTTAAAGCAAACTTCTTCAGAGTGTGATCTTTTGGTAAAGGGTAACTAGTATACCACAAAAGGTATAAAAAAAAATAACCCTCTAAATGAAATGAAAAGGTTGGTACCAGCTGGTACAACAATGTACAAGTGTATAATACAACATATATCACTTCTTTTTTATGGGCTAACCTTTATTGGTGTGGGATAATAAAAAATATTTCTTCACATACATAGTTTTACATTGCACAATAATGTCAGATGGAAAATACCATGGCTAACATTACAATAAACCCTTTACCACACAGTTCCAAGGCTTCAAAACCCTATGGAAAAGGACTTTTGAAATCATTGTGGAAAAAGAAATAAACTAGTAACCAGTAATAACTCTTCATTTATTATCCTTTCAAACTCGGAATGTTTTTTGTTCTTAGCTAGAAGACCTAAGCAATGTAGGATGTCAAAGACATTCCGAAGTTTAATCCATTACCACACAATCCCTACTTTTGACACCCCTGAGAAAGAAGCCTTTTGAAAACACTGCGGGAAAAGGAGAAAATGCTGGTAACCAGCATTTTCTCCTTTTCCCACAGTGTTTTCTACCCTTCCCTCAGTCACCTTTATTTTGTCGTTTGCAAATGCTTTCAATCTGGACCAGTCTAAAATATTGTCGTGTGGTAAAGAGTTAAAGACACAGTAGACCGCAACCAGACTGAATACAAAGCAAATTCTGATTTGGGACAGATCTCCATAGTACTACTACAAATTCAGCTGCTTTCTTTGCCTAGATTAGTCTAAATAATTACGAGTTAGCAGTCTGTAACATGTCAATTCTCTGCCTTCTGTAATATATGACATGATTTTATGATCCCTGCAATTTATAAATACATGTAACTTTTTCTTAAGCTTTTAACTGTTTACTGCTTCCATAAATAATATGAATATAAAACTGTGAGCTCAAATGGAACACTTAATTTTATATTTGTAGATCTAATTTCTCTCGGTGCACCTGTTACTAGCACAGTAAAACAGAATATTGGCATTAAAAAAAACATTTTATCACTTCAACTCTGTACCAGGTGACAGAATTCTAGACTAGTCCAAACTGAAAGCATTTACTGGTGATAATAAAAAAGATATTACTATTGATTTTTCTTTTCCAAGCCCTGAAAACATTTTGGAAAAAGGAGAAAAGTAGGTGACAAGCATTTTCTCCTTTAATTTCTGAAATATTTTATTAAGTCTTCTCCTTCAGACTTGTTAAAATTAGATTTTGGTAAAAATACACAGATGACATTAACTTTTCAGAATTGGCCCTATCAAATAAATTAGCAGATGGAAAATAAACTGTTGCACAAACATTGTGACTTTTTTTTCAACTCTTTACCACACAACAAAATTTTGGACTAGTCCAAATTGGAAGCATTAGCAGACGACAAAATAAATGTGAATCAAATATTGAAGTTTTATTTGGAAAGGGTAGAAAGCATTGTGGGAAAAGGAGAAAATGCTGGTTACCAGCACTTTCTCCTTTTCCCACATTGTTTTCAAAAGCTTTCTTTTTCAAGGTCGTTAAAATTCGGAACTGTGTGGTAAAGGGTTTAAAAAGAGTTGAAAACACTGTTGGAAAGAAGAAAATATCAGTTAGCAATATTTTCTCCTTTTCCGACAATGCCTTCAAAAGCCTCTCTCTCAGGCTCAGTAAGTCTCTGGGTTGTTTGGTGAAGATGTAAATTTAGCACAAATAAAAAAAAAACAAATGTCATCTGCTATTAAAATGTCAGTTTGCCTCATTCTGGTGATCTTAACTCCTGAACATCTGCATTATATGACTCAGACAGCTTAACCCATTACCACACAATCCCTACTTTTGACGACCCTGAAAAAGGAGCCTTTAGAAAACATTGTGGGAAAAGGAGAAAATGCTGGTAACCAGCATTTTCTCCTTTTCCCGCAACGTTTTCTACCCTTCACAAAACAAATTTCAAATTTTCAGTCACTTTTATTTTGTCGTTCTGCAAATGCTTCCGATTTGGACAAACCTAAAATTTTGTCGTTTGGTAATGAGTTAACTAAATTGGCGTTTTTTAGCATGATATTTTTGTCAAAAAGCAATTTCAAAGAAGGAACTCTACTGCGAAAAATAGATAGTAGTAAATGAAAACAATTACCAAGAGCATTGTGCCCATTATGCTTAATAAACACGTGTGAATAAAAAAGTTCTGCAACAAGGTAGTATTAAATCACAATTTCAAAATATATACAAATGGATTTTTCTTAAGATAGAGCAGTGCTTTTTCAAATTAAACAGGAACTTGTGTTATATGAATGCACTGACCATATGGGAATTCCTCTTTGGTCTATCCCCTCCCTGAGAAAGGAACTGTCTTATAACCCACCACACAATCCCTACTTTTGACGCCCCTGAGAAAGAAGCCTTTGGAAAACATGGTGGGAAAAGGAGAAAATGCTGGTAAGCAGCATTTTCTCCTTTTCCCACAATGTTTTCTACCCTTCACAAAACAAATTTCAAATTT
This sequence comes from Tridacna crocea, assembly GCA_943736015.1. Lineage (NCBI taxonomy): Eukaryota > Metazoa > Mollusca > Bivalvia > Cardiida > Cardiidae > Tridacna > Tridacna crocea. Next base: position 18,166,391 of record OX031063.1, on the reverse strand, counting down.
TCAGTCACTTTATTTTGTCGTCTGCAAATGGTCTCAATTTGGACCAGTCTGAAATATTGTCGTTTAGTAATGGGTTAAAACATTTTGTGTAAAGGTGAAAAGGCTGGTTACCCTTAATAAATACCCTTCCCAAAATAAATTTCATTTTCAATTCACATTGATTTTTTTGTCTGCAAATGCTTCCAAATATGACAAGTCTAAAATTATGTTGTTTGATTGAGCTAATCTAAAATCTTCTCTAGAAACAAGACAGAGGACTACACAAGTAGCATACCTGTATCTCTCTTTTTCCTTTTTCTCGGTGGCGACCCTCCATACACTGACACATCTAAATCGAAATCCAGGTTACACCTCCGGCTCACTTCCGACAACAGTTTCCTGTAGTAAGCATTCTGTTCTAGTATTTTTGCCTTGTCATGCATCAAGGATTTGATATATTCTGTCGTCTGCTGCAAAATTGATGCCTGAAAATAAAAGAAATACAGTTGCAAATATCAGCAAATTAGTAATTCTAAGAGAAATATTAAGTGACGCACATTAACTCAGATAAATGTACAAGCACTGTCTTTAATCATTATTTCTTGACTAGGCAAAAAAATATATTTTTTACTGCTTTTGATTTGGACAAGTCAAAAAGGTTTTTTAACCTCTTAAAGAGCCCTTTACTAGGCTCCCGTATTTAAGACTTGTCTGAATAGAAGGCACTTCCAGATGACAATCCAGATGTCTCAATAAATAGGCTTTGTGAAATCTAGTGGCAGAAAACATTGCTAGAAAAGGATGAAGATGTTGATAACCACGATTTTCTCCTTATCCGACAATGTTTTTTAATGCCATCTCTCGCAGAGCTATTGAAGTTCAAGATTACATGATAAAGAACTAAGGCATCTTGCTGACGCCTTTAAATAAGGCAAAGATGAGCCTGCATGGACATTTTTTCACACTGAGTAAAGGTCAATAACACAGGTATAAACACCCATGAATAATACATGTCCATCCTCGGATACCCCAGGGTCTCCCTATTTGCTACGCTACATCGACCCTGGGACAATTGACTAATAAAACTTTGAATCAGCCGCCGAAAATCGATACGAAACGTCATACCGTACAGTCCACTCGCCCATCACAAAATGATGATAGAACTAATGAAAAGCCAGCATTCGGCCAGCGGTAAAGCGAGCCGCCGAAAATCGATACGAAACGTCATAGCGTACAGTACACTCGCCCATCACAAAATGATGATGGAACCAATGAAAAGCCAGCATTCGGCCAGCGGTAAAGCGAAGGAAATTCAACTAATTGTCCCAGGGGTCGATGTAGCGTAGCAAATAGGGAGACCCCGGGGTATCCGAGGATGATACATGTCAGTATGACTTCTTGTTTTACTCTGAGCACTCTGTTACACCTCACAGTCCCTTTTACAGACAGTATAAAAACTAAGATCAGACTGAGTAGAATGTGCAATCTAGTCTTGAATTTTCATTGTTCAGTTTTTTGCAAGATATGCAAGTCATAAAAAAGCCTGTCGCTAAATTTCACTACAAATTAATTGAAAATGGTGATTCCAATTCACATGGCACAGCCCACAAAGTTTTACACTTGTCCAAACTAAAAGTACTGCTTTTTATTAGACCAACTCTTCAGTTGGGCTGAGTGATGGTAACTAAACAATTGTGAGAAAAGGAGAAAATCCTGATAAACGATTTCTTCTTTCCAAAAATGTTATATAAACATATTTCAGTCATAGCCTTGTACAGATAACCTGGTGCAGGATGCACTCTTTACCAAACAACTGAACTATTTCTTGTATTGTTCAAATCCAGTGCATTTACATACAAAAGCTCAGTTGTCCCTTAATTGGTAAAAATCCTCATTGAGTGAGTGGAAAACACTGTAAGTAAAGGAGAAAATGCTGGGTACCAGAATTTCCTCCTTTCTCATTACGCTTTCAAAAGATCTTTTTACTCAAGGTTGTTAAATCTCTGCACTTTGGTGGCAGGCTTCGTTGTATAGGGTTAAGTTATCTGATCCCTGGTTTCTTTATTGATTTCTCTGTGCACTAATTACCACTATATTATTCATTTTCTGTTTACAAACATGACCGAATTCTGCCCAGATATTTGCAGGTTAACCCTTTATCAAACAATCTTCTGTTTCATACACTGAAGAAGACAGCTTTCTAAGACACAATGGGAGAAAAGGCAGAAAATGCTGCTGACCAGCCTTTTCTCCTTTTCCCACAGTGTTTTCCACCATTTCATTAATACCAAGACCATAGCCATGTTAACTCTTTATCAAATGACAAAATTTTAGAATGGCAAGGCCTGACAAAGCATAAATTTGTAGGCACCAAATTCATGAGGCTGAAAATTTGATACATGTATTTGTTTTGGAAAGGGTTGAAAACAATATGGTAAAAGGAGAAACTACCAGTAACCAGTATTTTCCCCTTTCCCCACAGTGTTTTAATTTTTCAAAAGACTTCTTTCACAGGCTTGTTAACACTAAGAATTGTGAGTTAACCCTTTACCACACAATCCCTACTTTTGACGACCTGGGAGAGAAGCCTTTAGAAAACATTGTGGAAAAAGGTGAAAATGCTGGTAACCAGCATTTTCTTCTTTTCCCACAATGTTTTCTACCCTTTCCAAATTAATTTTCAGTTTTTGATTCACATTCATTTTGTCGTCTGAAAAATGCTTTCAACTTACAGTCAAATCTCGGTAGCTCGAACACCCAGCGGACCAGCCGATTTGTTCGAGTTATCGGAAGTTCGACCGAGCCGAAGATCATATTTACAGATCGCCGGATTCGATTAAGAAATATATTATGTCCGCAGTAGGTTATGGCCGACATTACCAACGCCCAATAGCATTTTAAATGATCGCAAGGAAAATTTTGATATCTTTACCATTTACAAACAAAACAGTTGTTCAGGAAAATAGCTTTTTATTTACTTAACCTAGCATCTAAATATCATCTGATTGAAACCTCCTCTTTGTTTATATTTACGTGTACATTTATTCTATTTATAGAACACAAGTTTAATATACGGCTTCAGTTTGCAAAGACAAAAATACCGTCAAACACCACAGTTTGATGCGAAAGGCATGAAAAAATGATTAAAGGCAGAGCAAACATCCAATCAAGAAAAAAAATTACAATCATTATTTATCAGCATTAATTAATGAAATTTACTTATTTTTCATGGAACGCGTTAATATTACGCACCGTTTCATTTAGTGGGCAGTAAGGTGTCATAAACAGATAAACAATCTACATGTGTGAAATTCACCAACAATTGTCAACTAATTTATCGGCCAACCTTTTGTTCGACCTTTCCCAGGTAAAAAGTATAGTGATTTTACGTTTGGGACCATGAAATGTGTTCGAGAGTTCGAGTTTCACGGTGTGCGAGTTTTCCGAGGTTGAACTCGTTGAATTAAGAGCATTTTTTGTCGGGACCGACATTCTTGTTCGAATTTTCGGCAGTGTTCGAAGATTCCCGTGTTCGAGCTACTGGGGTTTGACTGTATTACATATTTTATTATCACCGAAATTTTGTTGTCTGGTAATGTGTTATTGTTAAAGAGTTACACTCTGTTCCGCAAAACAAATAAAAAAAATATTTGTCACAACTGAAAGTATTTCTAGATGTAATAATTAAATCTGACTTAAAATTGGGGTTTTGTTTTTGGAGGGTAGTAATAAAATGTTAAGAGGAGAGAGAGAAGAATGCTGATTACCAGTTGACAGCCAAATAAATCATAATTTTATTCAAAGAAAAACTAACATTGCATGGTTTTAACTTTTTCCAATCAAAACCAAAAAAGTGATATTAACCCTTTACCTTACAATCCCGACTTTCAATGACTCTGAAAGAGCAGGGTTTGGAAAACCTAATGTGGGAAAAGGAGAAAATACTGGTAACCAGCATTTTCTCCTTTTCAAACAATGTTTTCTACCCTATCAAAGGCAGTAATCATAATTTGAACAGCATCTTATTTGTTGGACATGTCAAGAATTTTGTTGTGTGGTAAAGGGTTCATATCATTTGTGGGGTCTACAAAATAATTATATGGACACAAAGTCCTGGCCCTAACTCAATATCAAGAAGCTAAATGGTCTGGTTCAGAATTCACTCCCACAATCTGATCTTCAACTACACATAGCACTCCTTGAAAGCCCATAATTATTATTTCAACTAAGCTTGTGAAATTAAGTTACACAAAAAAATCTTCACTTCAATAACTCTTTTTTTCCACCCCATTTCAAATGTCAGTCTTTTTTGTCTTTTGTGTCAGTCTGGATGGAATTGATTTACTCTTCAAAAATAAAAAAATTGAAACAAACAGATTGAAAGCTGAAACTCGCATACTTTAACATTTCAATCCAGTTTCACTGCATCACTATCTTTCAGCACCACCCCACAGTGAAAATCATAAGATCAGATAGCACAAAACAAGTTCGACCTGCTCTTTTTACTTTGCTGAGACATTCTGGATGAAATTACTTGTAATGCAAATGTAAACTCTTTTGTCTGCACTGAAGTATACTTTTGAGCTTATTCTGCCTACTAAGGACTCAACTTTTCCCATACAAAAAAATGTTTGTTATTTCAAAACAGCAAGCATTTGCAAACATTAAATTAAGGTTGACAAAAATTATGGAACTAAAATCTTCTTAAAGGCAGAAAACATTGTTGGGAAAAGGATTAAACGTTTATTGTCAGTATATTTCTACAAATTCCCACAACATTTTCAAGAGTCTTTTTGTCTCAATCGAAAATATACAGGATTGTTCAGGAAAGGGATAATGTTTCATGGAACCCACTGTCACAACTGTCACGTCTACTGTTGCGATAAAGGCAGAGACAAATACAGAACAATGCCACAATAAAGATTATGTTTCATAGAAGTGTATGTTCCTAATTGAATTTTACGCCTGTCAAATGAGGTTCACAACAGAGCTCAATCAAATTCAATTTCACTGTCATCCACCGTTAACATTTTGATAATAGTTTCATTTTGTTACCAGTTTCTTTCAGTATTCAATTTTTGATTCACATTTATTTTGTCGTCTGTAAATGCTTTCAATTTGGACAGGTCCAAAATTTTGTTGTTTGGTAAAGAGTTAAAGATGCCCTTATACTCATTTTCAGCCAGTTTTAACTCATTTTGTCTTTATTTTATCAAAATATAGTCATTCTAATATCTTCAGGCCAAATATTGCACCCGACGGTTGCAAGATTGCTTAGATTACGGTTGATAGAAAATGCATTTCACCGAGTTGCAGCCTTAAATGTACACAGACTCGTCATTTCTGGTTTTGAATCGAAGATTTTCTATAACCGTTATACACTCGGGTAGATTCGTATGATGATCATACATTCTGTCACATGACTATATTTGACTTTGCCCCGAGTCTGATAGGGTTAATGAAGGAAAATGGATGCTTATCTGTTGCAGCCTCAATTTTCAGATGGAGGTCTTGGCGGCTATATGCAAATTAGACCGTATCTGACTCTTGACACAACGCCATTGTTTACAGCTTTGATTGTCAGCCAGTTTTCTACTGACCAATGTTTGGTTTCTAATACAAATCTCCCTATTTCTTTTTTTCAATTACACCACATAATTTTTATGTCAGTAATTTATCCATGTTTACATAAAGGATTAATTTCTGTAACATATTCTACATTGTTTGAAATTTAACGTTTTTGCTTACCGGCTGTAGACGGGCATCTTTAAGGAGAGTTCTTCATTACTAAGTCCTTGACAGCTTCACATACAACTATGTTACCTCAAGACTTTACTAAACGACAAAAGTTTATATTCTTCCAAATTGTAGGCATTTGAACACAACAAAACATTATGTGGCTAAAGAATGGCATTTGTATCGGAAGGATAGAAAATATTGTGGACTGGTAAAAGGAGAAAATGTTGGTTTCCAGCATTTTCTCATTTTTCCACAATGTTTTGAAAGGGCTTTTTAACAGGGTCATTAGAACTTGGGATTGTGTTACTGTTACAAAACTGGATTTCTACCACCCTGAGGACTAGCTTTGAAAACACTGTAGAACATTAAGAAGAAAATGCTGGTCACCAGCATTTTCTCCTTTTCTTGTAATGTTTTCAACTTTCTCAAAGAAAAAACTATCATGTGAGCCAAATTAACCTGTATCAGAGTAGCTCAAGTCTAAAATACCATAAGAAAGAACAGTGTTTGGAAGCAGGCAGTGGCTGGTTGGAATCCCAAAGATCGGCCAATTCCTTTTCGAAGACCTATGAAAAACCTTGTGGAAGGATTCATTCTGCGCTCTGGTGATCACTGTTTCTACAATAGCTATGTTGGAAAGCAGTCAGCTGCTTCCGAAGAATATTATTTGAAGTGCTAGCAAAAGAAGCTCCAGGAAAGTAGGGTAAGGTACACTGGCCGCAGTAATATAACTTGAGAAATCAAATTCAGTTCAGCTGGTCATCAGCTGGTCATCAGAGTCAGTCTCATTTCCCCACCATTTCTCCCACATTGACCAGAGATGTACATGTGGATAAACCTGTGTCCTTGAAGATGACCAGTGTCAACAACTACTATATCTGTCTGGCCATTCTGACCTAGTTACTCCATGAGTAATAAATAGAGGCTAGGCAAGGATAAAAGATAGGCAGTTGTCCGAGTTTGACCCATTGGTCAGATAGTATCAGTAACAGTGGCTGGAGACCTTTAACACATCATTACTGGTTACCAGCATTTTCTCCTTTTCCCACGATGTTTTCTAAATGTGTCTTTCTCAGGGGCGTCAAAAGTAGGGATTGTGTGGTAATGGGTTAATACACATCAAATTTGTTGTTTGCAAACCCCTACAATTTAGGTAGGCCTACAAGTTTGATTTTTTACTAAAGAGTTAAACTTTGACCCCCAAAAATTGCTGTAATGATTATCCTGTGTCCATGTACCTTATTCAAAACCAACCATGGCAGTGATAAAGATGGCTATCAAAAACATTGTGGGGAAAAAAAACAAGAGGGCCAAGATGGCCCTGGATCGCTCACCTGAATTTTTGAGATGACCACAGTCTATATTTTTTTTTTGAGGTATTGAAACATTGGAACCAAATTTATAATTTTGCCAAGCAATTTTCAAAAGGTCACCTGTAAAAGTCATTTCGAAATCTGACCATCAGTTTCAAAAAGAAGAATTTTTAAGAATTCTTCATTTCTGTATAAGAGCAAGTAGCCCCCATCCACGAGAGCCATGTTTCTTGATGGATCAAAATTTACGAACAAGTTTTGACAAGGGTCACCCAAGGAACATCTCTCTGAAATTATTTCAAAATCTGACCAAGGGTTTCAGAGAAAGAGAATTTTAAAGAATTTCATCATGTCCGTATAGTGCAAGTAGCCCCCATTCACAAGAGCCATGTTTCTTGACGGATCAAAATTATATGTACAGCTTTTGGAAAGGGTCACCCAAGGAGCATCTCTGTCAGATTATTTTAAAATCTGACCATGGGTTTCAGAGAAGAAGAATTTTCAAGAATTTCTTCATTTCCATATAGTGCAAGTAGCCCCCATTCACTAGAGCCATGTTTCTTGGCCAATCAAAATTTCACGAACAATTTTAGAAAAGGGTCACCCAAGGAACATCTCTGTGAAATTATTTCAAAATCTGTCCAGCCATTTCAGAGAAGAAGAATTTTCAAGAATTTCTTCATTTCTGTATAGTGCAAGTAGCCCTTATTCACCAGAGCCATGTTTCTTGACCAATCAAAATTTCGCGAACAATTTTTGAAAAGGGTAACCCAAGGAACAAGTCTGTGAAATTATTTCAAAATCTAACCAGCTGTTTCAGAGAAGAAGAATTTTTAAGAATTTCTTCATTTCTGTATAGTGAAAATCCAAATATTTGCACACTATATCTGAGCCATGCTCTGGCGATGGCGGCTTTAACACAATTGCTAAAAGTATCAACACAGGTCAGCCTGCACAGTCTATGCAGTCTGACCCGAGTCAATACTTTTCGCCATTGGTCCTTTTCCTGCAAATCAAAGGACCACTCTACCCCAGAAATTTGGTCAGTCATTGGACAAAACAGGTTAATGGGTCCATAGTTACAATTACATCATCAGTGTCTGTACATGTCTTTGAAGATTCGACCAGTGTCATTTATGAGCATCACTCTCCCAAATATTTGGGAGATTGTAGTACTTACACCCTGTAGAGAAAATGGCTTTTATCAACACGTTTGTTTGAGGAAAAATCAGGCTTGTTTTGCCCTAGATTTCTCTCAAATCATAGCTGAATGAATCGCACCAGAGGTAGCGTTTTATTGAGTAAATGTTTATTTTAGTTTGAAATTTAAACTAATGGTTGTCAAATAAAAAATAAGTTTGGCACTGTACCCAGGATGCCCAAATTAGATGAGAATTAATTTTGTAGAATGCTATCTAGTGGGAGATAGTTACAATTATGTGGCCTATTGCTAATAATAATGCATCATGGAGATGCATTAAGCCCCTTTTTGCCAGAGCATGAGTCATTTAAAAGCAAAGCGCTAAATAAGATGAATTTGAAAAGGTATTATCTTCAGTTAACCCTTTACCCCATAAGATATTTCTATGGTATCTCTAATTGACCCTAGATAACGGCAAGGATGAAGCCGTTTCTTATTTGTACATGTATACAACACCTTTTGATAGCATAGAAAACATTGTGACAAAGGCTAAAATTGCTCGTCACGAGCAATTTCACCTTTGCCACAATGTTTTCCATTTAAGGCTCCTACAAGCGATGCGTCGAAATTAGTATTTATGGGGTAAAGGGTTAACCATTTCACAGATGACATTATTATACAGTTGTTGAATTTGAAAGTATTATGCTGCTCATTGGGTTGGATTTGTTTTTGAAATAGCAGAAAACTTTGAAAGCAAAGGAGAAAATGCACATTGTCCCACAATGTTTTCACTGGGTTGGTTCATTGGGATTGTTTGCAAATGCAAAGAGTTAAAATTTAAGTTCACCAGACTTATAAAATACGTATTTAATCAGGGCCCCATTACACACAAGGGAGTTTTTTTCAATTCTTGCAATTAAAAACTTCAAAAACACAAGATAAAATTGATTAAACTAGCTGCACTCTGGGCGAAACGGATTTAACCCTATACCACACAATTCAGCCTATTAATGACCCTTAACTCTTTACCACACGAGAAAATTTTGGACTGGTCCAAATTGAAGGCATTTGCAGGCGACAAAATAAAGGTGACTGAAAAATTAAAATTTGGTTTGGGAAGGGTAAAAAACACTGGGGGGAAAGGAGAAAATGCTGGTTACCAGCATTTTCTCCTTTTCCCCCACTATTTTCAAAAGGCTGCTTTCTCAGGGTCGTTAAAAGTCGGGATTGTGTGGTAAAGAGTTAACTCTTTACCAAATGCCAAAATTATAGACTGGTCCAAATTGAAAGCATTTGCAGATGACAAAATAAATATGGCTCAAAAATTGAAATTGTTTTGTGAAGGGTAGAAAACATTGTTGGAAAAGGAGAAAATGCTGGTAACCAGTATTTTCTCCTTTTCCCACAATGTTTTCTAAAGGCTTCTTTCTCTGGATCGTTAAAAGTAGGGATTGTGTGGTAAAGGGTTAAAAGAAAGGCTTAGAAAACATTGTGAGAATAGGAAAAACTGCTGGTAACCAGCATTTTTTTCCCTTTTTCCACACTTTTTTCTACCTTTACAAATAAAACTTTTTCATTCCACAATCAATCTGCTTTGCTTTCAATCTGAACATGTATACATTTTTGCCACCAGTAAAGAGAAGACTACATCATAATCTCATGGTGCATTATCATACTAGGCAAAGTTGTTCCACTACATGGATTCATTTTGTATAAAAAATAAACTAAACCATGATGATTAGCATGGCTCCCTGATATACAGAAAATCTTTCAAAGGCACAAAGTTTCAACCCATGTCAGCCTGCACCTGTAAACATTGGGTTGATACTTTCTGCAGATACACTAAACCATCTTGTCACAGAGTACAGATCACAACCATCAATATAACTATCATGCATGTAAGGATCTCCACTTACCCTGTGGACATATTAAGGTATGTCTTTTTCTTTCTATATTTACTTTTGTAGTCTGAGGATTTAGTTAATAACATGATCATAAAATATCTAGAGCAGGTATAATAATTTAAAGTCTATACTGACAGGCTATCATAATTATTTGGATAATTCAACAACCCATACCCAGTTCAGTAAAGACAACTGCTATCCTACACATATCGCATGGCTGAACACCAGCTATCTCATTCAATGAACTATGTGTAAAATGAAAATATTTACAGTTCTTAGACCCGGACTTTCATACCAACCTTCAAAAAATCATTAACCCTTACTACTTTACATAACTTACCAAACAATCCTATGATTTTCATGATCCTCTGAACGAGGGCTTTAAAGATAAGTAATGGGCAGCATAAATATAGACCTCTAGCTTTACAGTGTTTATAGAGTTTATTTGGCACTGTAAGAATTTAACACCGACTTCTTCATTACCTGCAAGTGATTATAAAGTACATCAATTACAAATTTGAACATGCTTAATCTTGTTCCATTTCTTACAATAAAGCCATAAATCAGGACACTTTCTGTCAGTGCAAAATTCTTCAATGCCTCTCACATTCTTCTTTTAACAAGCTCCATCCTGCAGTTATTTTTTTTCAAATTTGAAGGCTATAAAAGGCATTGAATATTTTTTTTTGTACACTTTGATACACAAACTCTTTGCCTAATGACATAACTACTGACTGAAAAAACTTGCAGACAACTTGAAAAAATGAAATGTGGTTCTACCATTAAGATATGTCTTTGGAAAGGGAAAAATTTTCTGTAAAAGAGTGCTAAGCAGCATTTTCTCCTAATCTCACAATGTTTTCAAATGTCCTATGCCTCAGAGTTATTAAATTAAATATCAGATATTATAGTAAAGGGTTGAGTAAATTTTGACACTCTATCATGTGATTTGTTTTCTTCTTGGAAGACGCTCTCCTAGACGGAACTACTTTTTTGAAATACACACCTTTTTTTTTCAAAAAAAAAATCACATGACCTCCAAGGTATGATATTTAATCCCCTGACAACCCTTTACCAAATAATTTTGTGATTGAACGATCCAGAGAAAAACTACCTGCTGAAAACACTGTGAGAAAAGAAGGAAATGTTGGTAATCAGCATTTTCTTCTTTTCCCATAATGTTTCTTCTTCTTCAACGCAATAACCAGTACCGGTAAATTGGGACCTATTACCTGACCTGTTTCCACTTGTGCATTAGTCTAAAGCTTTGGCCTTTGGTAAAAGTTAAACTCAGCCTACTATCAGCCCCTGGCTAACTTGAAACAACTTCCCTGCCTTTGCAGATCATGAATGATTAAGATCAGACATTACATTTAGAGGGTAATCTGATTGCTGATCTATGCTTCATCATTTAATTCGGAATCAACACCAAAGCAGCCTGTAGGTACATGTAACTTGTAATTGCCTAAGAATGTTAGTTAACCCTTTACAACACAACAAAATTTTAGACCTGTTGAAATTTAACTCTTTACCACACAAGAAAATTTTAGACTGGTCCAAATTGAAAGCATTTGCAGACGACAAGATAAAGGTGACTAAAAAATTTTAGATTTGTTCTGGGAAGGGTAGAAAACACTGTGGGAAAAGGAGAAAATGCTGGTTACCAGCATTTTCTCCTTTTCCCACAGTGTTTTCAAAAGGCTTCTTTCTCATGGGTGTCAAAAGTAGGGATTGTGTGGTAATGGGTTAAATCATTTGTAGATGACAGTTTTTATGTGGCCCATATGAAATTATTTTTCTTTGATAGGGTAGAAAATATTGTTGGAAAAGGAGAAAATTCTGGTAACCAGCATTTTCTCCTTTTCCCACAATGTTTTCAAAAACTTTCTTTTCAGGAAGCGTTAAAAGTCGTCATTGTACTGTAAAGGGTTAACCACTTACCACACTATCCTGACAATTAAGGACCCTGAAAGAGAAAGCTTTTTGAAAACCTTGTTGGAAAAGGAGAATATGCTGGTAAGCAGCATCTTCACACAAAGTTTTCTACCCTTCCCAAAACAACTTTAAATTTTTGAGTTACATTGGATTTTGTTGTCTGCAACAGTACTGCTTTCAATATTTGGACCAGTATACATTTTGTCATTAAGTAAAGGGCTAAAACACTAAAATCTTGTTAAGCACACTCAAGGTAAAATCTCAAGTGGGTTCACTATTATTCTACAGCCTGTTGAATGAAAAATACTATGACCCCGAATCTGGCTCATTGATCCTTTTATGCAAAATTCCATGTCTTTTTTTAAAACCTCGAAAGCTTATGAAAATATGGCAGGAAGAGAAAAATACTTGTAACCATCTATTTCTTCTTTTCTGTATTTCTTCCTGGTGATGCTAACAGTCTCTGCGTTGCTTGGTATTATCTCTTTATCAAACAACAAATTTAGGGTCGCAGCACCAAATTCAAAACATCTGCAGACAACAATTTAAATCTTGTCATTAGGACAATTTCTGACTTTGATAGGTTAAAACTTTACCACACATGATACCGACTTTTAACAACGCTGAGAAAGAAGCCTTTTGAAAACATTGTGAGAAAAGGAGAAAATGCTGGTAAGCAGCATTTGACTTGTCTATAATTTGGTGTTTGATAAAGAGTTAACCAGCATTGTCTCCTTTTCCCACAAAGTTTTCATCTATTAGCTTCTTTCTCAGAGTCTTTGTAAGTCAGAATTGTCTGATAAGAGTCAAAAGAGTCCAGATACAGAAATATAATGTGACAAATATTTGTAAAACAGAATAAGAGAAATTATTACTCCTTTTTAATTTCTCTTTCCCCTTTTGCCACAATATTTTGAAAAAGTTTGCTAAAAGTCAGTTGGTAGAAACAACAACATATTACTCGAACAAATTGACAAGAAGTAGATGACCTCTATTACCATATATTATAGGCTTGAACTATTGCCCAAACTTGGCTTCAGCTTATATCCTCTGCATGCGGAACTATGTTGTGCAAGAGTCTGAACTCTTCATGCAGCTACATGTAATATTTGTTGTGTCTTTATAGAATACTGGAAATACATGAATTAAACATAATTGCACTTTCCATGTAGTCAGATCTTGATCCATGCCACCCGCAAAAGCTTTCATATTTTGATCACGGCAATGTACGGATTATGCCTTATGATATCAATGTTCACTTTCACTGTTAAATTATTCTTTGCATTATAGAGGTCAATATCAGGTCAATTTGTTCCAGTATTATACACTTACATAGAAATTTAGACTAAAAACACACCGACACAAAGCAAAACAACAACCTAGGCTTCTTGTCTTGTCAATAAGTCTGCATTACAAGACTCAGAGGTAAAGGTACACAATGTATGCTAGGATTTGGTACTTGGTGACTCAAGTTTGATTCTCATTTGAGGCACAAAGCTTCATTCAGAAGAAACATGCAACTACATGTAACAAGGAAGTAGTTGCCAGGATATGGTTCCAAATTGAGTTGAAAGTAGTGTAAAAGTCAATGCAAATCAATGAATTTTCCAGAAGTTTTTTTTTTTACAAGCCTCAAATGTTAAAACAATACAAAATGTAAGATACAAGTTTTGTGCTGAAACAAAATATTTCCTCATATAATATCCAAAATAAGTAATTTACATTGAAAAGGTAAAGGCATACAAAAGTTCCAAATTCAACAATATCTTATTAACATTCCTGTGGCTATTTAAAATTCCTGTCTAGGTAATTGAATGCTTAAAATAAATACTAAAACATTACTGTATTATCTTTATTCAGGTCTTTACTAAATTCTTTAACTCTTTCGTTACCAGATGACAGAATATTTGACAGGTCCAAATTGAATTTATTAGCTGATGATAAAACTATAGGGACTCAAAATTTGCAAATTGTTTTGGGAAGGGTAGAAAACATTGTGGGAATAGGAGAAAAATGCTGGTTACCAACAGTTTCTCTTTTTCCAACAATGTTTTCAACTCTTAAGCCATGAAAACCTGGGATAGTTTTGTAAAACAACAAAATCTTTGCTATGTTGAAATTCAGATTATTTGCAGACAACAAATTCAAATATGACTCAAACAATGGCACTATTGTCTGTGTAAGAGAAGAAAATATTGTAAGGAGAAAATGCTGGTTACCACAATGTTTTCAAAAGCGATATTCCACGGGTGTCACTGTAACTTGACTTTGTTTGGTAAAGGGTTAACTTTTAACCATACAGTCCTGAGATTTGCTAGCCTCCAACAGTGTTAGAAAATGCTGGATATCAAGAGTTTTCTACTTTCCCCACTATGTTTAGTACCAACTCAAAGGCAAATCTGATCATTTAATACACATCAAATTTGTTGTTTGCAAACCCCTACAATTTAGGTAGGCCTACAAGTTTGTTTTTTTACTAAAGAGTTAAACTTTGACCCCCAAACATTGTTGTAATGATTATCCTGTGTCCATGTACCTTATTCAAAACCAACCATGGCAGTGATAAAGATGGCTATCAAAAACATTGTGGAAAAAAAAGGCAAAATTTCTGTATATCTTCGAACAATAATTCTTACTAAGAAATCCCAATTGAATTTAGCTAGGTATATTACTACAAGTACTGCAGGAAAACAAAATAAATTTGTATTTATGTATTTGTGCTGCATTAGGTTAATTTATTACCAGGCCACATAATTTCCTATTTTTTCATACAAGTTTATAGCATTTCACTTTTATGAGAAGCAAAATCATAATGTCCATAAGTAGGATCTGCCTAAAAAGGACAAAAAATATTGTGGGCAAAGAAGAAAACTCCAGAAGCCATCATTTTCTCCTTACCTGTAAGCCTACCACACATTCACTAGTTTTAAGACAATAACCATGTAACTGTTTATTGCTTATGCAAAAGCAATGTCCAAATTCAAAACATTTGCAGATGACAAAATAAATGTGACTGAAAAATTGAAATTTCAATTGGGAAGAGTAGAAAACCTTGTGGGAAAAGGAGAAAATGCTGGTTTATATCAGCACTTTTTCCTTTTCCCACAATGTTTTCAAATGGCCTCTTACCCAGAGTTGTTACAAGTCTGAGTGGTAAAGAGTTAACTCATTACCAAACAACAAAATTTGAGGTTTGTCCAAATCGAAAACATTTGCAGAAGTCAAAACAAAAGTGACTTAAAAGTTGAAATTCGTTTTGAGAAGGCTAGAAAACTTTGTGGGAAAAGAAGAAAATGCTGGATATCATAATTTTCTCCTTTTCCCACATTGTTTTCAAATGGGCTTTTACCCAGGGGTGTTAAATGTCTGGGATTGAGTGGTAAAGAGTTTAAAAGACCACAATAATGCATTGTACCAAGTGCTTTAGGAGTTGTTTGAAGATGAACACCATCATCCCTATGGAATGTGGGAAGGAGTGTCTGTGTGCCCTACATAATCACTGGAGTAATGAGAAAGAGGAAGGTGTAAAAAAACACTATACATAATCACACATCCCAGCGAGTGGCGATCATTCCACTGCAGCAGAGATAAGTTACCTTCTAAAACTGTCTACCTTGGTGCACAACTGGAAAATGATGGTATGGTTTATGGTTTTTAACTCTTTACCAAACAACAAAATTGCAGACAATAACCTTACATACAATGTAGAATGCCTCAATAATAGAAATTGGTCTTGTGAAGGGTTAAAAACATTGTGGGAAAAGAAGAAAATGCTGGTTACCAGCATTTTATCCTTTCCCTACAATGTTTTCAAAGGCTTCTTTCTCAGGATTATGTGGTAAAGAGTTAACCATTTACCACACAATCCTGACTTTTAAAAACCTGCTGGTTACCAGCATTTTCTACTTTTCACATAAACTTTTCAAAAGGCTTCTTTCTCAACGTTATTAAAACTTGGGAATGTTTGATAAAGAGCCACTGGTAAAGACACTCTGACCAATTCAATGGTGCTTATTACCACTTTCAACAGAATTCCAGTCATTCCAAAACCAAACTCCTTTATTCATATCTTTCCTTGGTGCATGTATCACATGCAATTTGCTTGGGCTCTGAAGTGTTTTGCAAAATGACACTCTCAACAAAAGAACGAAAGTGTTATCAAAGTGAAGATCAAACTCAAGACCTGCGGACTTCTTTATCAAACTTAAAGTCTAATTCCTGAGCCAGGGTCAAATAACATGCTCGGAAAATCAAGGATATGTTCACCCGAATACTCTTAAAAATAACACTGACAGAGTAACTATTACAAAAGATGAAATGTAACCCCTAGATGAGATAGAATTCTATTGAAATGGGGACAAATTTCAAGGCGATAAATGATCATCATATTAAAATTACAACCTCCTCAGACAATGTAGATGCTTTGAAGATACCATTTGGGATCATTTATCATTTTTTTTAACCCTTAACAACACAATGCCTACTTTTGACAACCTTAACCCTTCCCCAAACAATCCCTGGTTTTTACTGGTCAGAAATAGAAGCCTTCTGAAAACATTGTGGGAAAAGAAGAAAATGCTGGTAACCAGCATTCTCTCCTTTTCCCACAATGTTTTCTATCCTATCATATAGAAAAATCATCTATTTAGCAACTGTTAATTTGTCATCTGCGAAATGCTTTCAATTTGGTCTGGTCCAAAATTTGCCATTTGGCAAAGGGTTAAGAAAGAGGCCTTAAGAAATCATTGTGGGAAAAGGAGAAAATGCTGGTAACCAGCATTTTCCCCTTTTCCCACAATGATTTCTACCATTCACAAAACAAATTTGAAATTTTCAGTCACTTTTATATTGTTGTCTGCAAATGATTTCAATTTGGACAGACCTAAAATTTTGTTGTTTGGTAATGAGTTAAAGTGGGGGGGAGGGGGGGGGGGGGGGGTTTGGTTTATAGTCTCCATTTCCTTTCTCAAATCATAGCCATAAAAATGAGACTTTTTCACTCATACAGACGTCAAAAATTACACTGGTCCAAGTTCAATGAAAATTTTGCAGCCAACAAATTAATCGCATCTTTACATTGGTCTAAGATGACAGCATTATTTTGATTTGCAGGCTACCAACTACAGTTTCATCCCAAGAGGTAAAACTTGTCTTTGAAAAGGACTGACCAGTAGATTACATAATAGGAAAAGATGCGATTTCCTCTGGTAGTATAGTATAAGATTGTTTTGTACAGGGTTATTACTTAACCCTAAAGAAGACTGCCTTTGAAAACACTATTTGTAAAAAAATGAGTGATACATGTGGCTTATTCAATATATGTTAATTGCTCCTTTTAAGCTTATAATTTTCCTCAACCCTTTACCAGCTAGATGCCAAAATATGAACCTTCTTTTATATTGAAACCATTTACAGACAACAAATTTCAAGGTGGTTGAAATGGTGAAATCTTGCTTTGATTGGGTAGATAACATTGTGGAAAAAAGGAGAAAATAATGTTTACCAGCATTTTCTCCTCTTCCCACAGTGTTTTCAGAAGCCTTCTTTCAAAGAGTCCTAAAAACCCAGGATTGTTAGCTAGACTTAACTCATTACCAAACGAAAAAAAATCAGGCTTGTCCAAATCAAAAGTATTTGCAGGACAAAATAAAAGTGACAGAAAATTTGAAAATTTGTTGTGTGAAGGGTTGAAAACATTGTGGAAAAAGGAGAAAATGCTGGTTACCAGCATTTTCTCCTTTTCCCACAATGTTTTCTAAAGGCTTCTTTCTCAGGGTCATCAAAAGTAGGGATTGTGTGGTAATGGGTTAAAAGACTTTCCCTGAGAATTGTTGGGTAAAAGGTTCGGAAAAGTTGTATATTCATGCTAATGGGTTTTGCGAACAAAGAAACCTTACAATTTCATTCAGAATTTCCATAAGCCAAAATACATTTCCTCTATAATAACTTATACCATTACTTTCTCATCAAATATACTTCAAGGAAAGCTGATGTTCCTCCAACCATATTGATTTGTTTGTTATATTTTTGTGTTTTAAATCATTTCTAACATTATTTCAATTATATTGCAGGGGCCAGTGCATAAAACAATTAACTTTATTTTACCAGTGCTGTCTTTGGCATATTTTACCCAATCCAATTTCAACATTCAAGCATGACCATTGCTACAGCATCATCTGAGAGAGGACTGAATCCTGTCACAGTGACTATCATCAATCCTTAAATTAATCTTTAATTCTGATCTATAATAGTCATTCTTTTAACCATTTACCACACAATCAATATTTTTGAAAACCGTGAGAAAGAAGCCTTTAGAAAACATTCTGTTAAACAGCATTTTCTCCTTTTCCCATAATGTTTTCTACCCTTCCAAAATCAAATTTCAATTTGAGAATCACATTTATTTCGCGTTGTCTGCGCATGTCATATTCTTCGAAGATTCGACTGTCTTATATGATGCATCACTACTAGCCCCAAAAGCGGGCTGACTGTGAAAATAGTGTTTACGTATCAATACGTTTGAGGTGAAATGAGACCTTCTTTAGCAACAGATTTCTCTATACTGGTGATCATAGTTGAGTGAAATGCACGAGGTAGCGTTTTATTGGGTAAACCTTTATTTCAGTTTGAAATTCAAAAGTAACCGTTGTCGCGTATGAAAGTGGTTCGGCTCTGTACCCAGGATGCCCATATCAGATAGATGAGTATTTATAGAATGCCATCTAGCGGGAGATAATGATTTATTTCGCTGTCTGCAAATGCTTTCAATTTGGACAAGTCAAAAATTTTGCTGTTTGGTAAAGAGTTAATTCAACACCCTAAGAGCTAATATTTAATTTATTTGATAACATACAGCAATAAAAATATGGGATATCTTCACCCCCTACAATCAATTTTAAGCCACCAATTGACTCTATCAAGACAGAACTCTGATAAAACAGAAAGTACAAATGGCATATGACCTATATTTATGATCTCAAGGTCGCTGACCCCTCCTTTATTGTTAGCATACATGTAATGTTGACAGCTGACTCTCTCAAGCCAGAGGTAATCAAATAAGGTATTTATGTTCCTCTTCATTACTTTATTTACTGATGAGTAGGCTCAATAAAAATAGGATACATGGCATACTTTCACCTCTATATTGGAAAACCTAACCCATTTCTCATAGGTGAAATAGAGACTACTTTTTGCCTTTTAACTCATTACCAAACGTCAATATCATAGACTGGTCCAAATTGAAAGCACTTGCAGACGACAAAATAAACGTAAATCAAACATTAAAATTTGTTTCAAGCAGGGTAGAAAACATTGTGGGAATAGGAGAAAATGCTGGTTACCTGCATTTTCTCCTTTTCCCACAATGTTTTCAAAAGGCTTCTACCTTAGGGTAAAAAAAAACCTAGGGATTGTTTGGTAAAGGGTTAAACCACCATTTGACAGCAGTACACCTCATCTAGCCATTGCATGGCACAATCAACCAATTGTTTGCAAATTCTGCTCATCCAGTGCTATTTGGTACCCTCTCCTACAATTTTCTCTATAAATTTGCATGAACACATGTATGATTCTTGCAGCCTATCAATCCACGGAAATCCACAACAGTATCTGCAGAAAAACAACATCCAAGACATCCTCTGTATATGCCTTTAATTTGGACAAAAACATTCTGTTTTGGTGCAATAAGGGGAGGTATACCATTGAATATAAAGTCAATAGATCAGAGGAAGGAGTGTATAGGTGGCTTGACCCAGACTGACCAGTATTTCCAGAGAGAGCTGTATCAGTCTAGACATTACACACCATTACAATCTGACAGATACCAAGTGGTTATTCTGGGAAACTTAGACTTTTTACCCTGATATCTTTACTATACATATCACCAGTCTAGAGGAAATGGACTCGGTGGCCTTTTGAAAACCCAGCATTTTCTCCATTTCCAACACTGTTTTCGATCCTGCTTGAGAACAAATCCATCATTTAAAATATTATCTTATTTGCCTTCTGCAAAATGCTCTCAATTTGGCAAAGTCTAAGAATTTTGTAGTTCAGTTAGGGGTTAAAGTGCCTTTCACTCCTGACTATTGTGTGCTCTTTTCAGCCAGTGTCAACCAATGGTATTTTGTCTTTGAAAGAGTAGAAACATTGTTAAGAAAATGCAGGTTATCTGCATTTTGTCTTTTTGTAAGAATTTTAACCAAAAACCTTTATTTGCGGTGTGCTCACAGCCAAGGGTTTTAGAGTAAATACTCAAGCTGGGCATTTTTCTTGGCTTCTGCCATCCATTAACTCTTTTATATAAATTACACATAAATTGTTTGGTGTCCTTGGTTGTGAGGTAGTGTCGGGATCATAACCATGAGGTATACATGGGAGCGGGTGTCGGCTTTGAGATCTCCCTTAGGCTCACACATTTGGTGCAAGTGCTGGTGTAATTCCCAGGAAGCAGAATTGAGACAGATTAGTAGAAGGTCTAAAAACTTGTTTCTCAATCAATGTAAAATGAACAGCCAACAGTAAATACTCATCTGTTGGCAATGACTCCTTTACCACAATTTCAACACTTTCCAGTAGTATACTTCCTCGTCTTTCCATAATCTTTTCAAAAGGCTTTTCAAGATTGTGTTTAACCCTTTACCAAACAATCCCTGGTTTGTATGACCCAGAGATAGAAGCTTTTAGAAAACATTGTTAGAAAAGGAGAAAATGCTGGTAACCAGCATTTCCTCCTTTTCCCACAATATTTTCTACCCTACCAGAAACAAATTTTAATTTTTGAGTTACGTTTATTTTGTCATCTGCAAGTGCTTTAAATTTGGACTATTGTAAAATTTGTCATTTGGTAAAGGGTTAAACACATAATTATTGAAGTTTGGTTGCATAATCAAGATGATGTGCTTACCTTTGTGGCTAAAAAATGCTTATTTATATTGCCATGAAATGTTAAGTGTGTTCAAGAGATCCAGATAAGAAGGAACAATGGAATTCTAAATCTTTTATCTCTCTTCAAAACCCTATGTTGTGTGTGCTCATTAAAATCGTCTCGATGTGATGATTCTAATGAGTACCCATAACATAGGGTTTAGTGAAGCGTAATTAATATTTTCCATTTTGAAATCAAAATCGCTCCCTCTATCTGCAGCTTTGGTATTCATCCTGCTACATCATGGTGCATCATGAAATAAATAAACATGTCCTTGAACCAACTGTACATTACAATGTTCTGTTTATAAATTGGTCGTCCAAAATCTTTTTTTTTTCACATGGGAACATGAATCAGTTATACTCTAACCTTCACTGACAGGATAATATTGTGTGAACAATTCTTTGATTAACCCTTTACAACACAATCTCAGGTTTGAGCTTGAACGTCTCCAAATGAGATTACATTGTGGTAACCAGCATTTTCTCCTTTTCCCACAATGTTTCCTACATTGTAGTCAAAGCCAGAAATCATCACTATAGCAATATTTGTCGTCTTCAAAATATTATCAAGCTGACAGAGTCTAACATTTTGTCATTAGGTAAAGGGTTAATGAACCATTTACTTTACCCTTTACCAAACAACAAAATTTTAGACTGGTCCAAATTGAAAGCATTTGCAGACAAGAAAATAAAAGTAACTCAAAAATTGAACTTTGTTTCCAGCAGGGTTGAAAACATTGTGGGAAAAGGAGAAAATGCTGGTTACCAGCATTTTCTCCTTTTCCCACAATGTTTTCAAAAGGATTCTATCTCAGGGACTGAAAGCCAGGGATTGTTTGGGAAAGGGTTAAATCTTTTCACATCTCACAAAACACTAGTGCAGATGAAAAATCTTATGTGGCATAAACTGTTGAAGTTATCTTTGATATGATAGAAATAATTGTAGGAAAAGGAGAAAATGCTGGTTTTTAGCACTCTCTCTTTTCCCCACTATAATTTCAAGTCTTCTTCATCAAGGTCAGTAGAAATCGGGATTTTGTGGTTAAGGGTTAATTCTAGCATGACAAGTGAATTTGGCTACATTAAAATAGTGCCACAAAAGCATGGTAAAATCTGCATTCTAGTATGGCATGTGAATTCGGCTCTATAGACATGGTGCAATGATAGCATGGGAAAATCTTTTCCTTAGATATAGAGTTGTTCATGTTAGAATCGAAAAAAAACTTCTTTCTATATTGGTTTATCATTCAATAAACCATGTGAGTTATGAGGCACAAACAAATAAACCAACCAGGCTATCACCCTACTGGATTTTTTCTTGTGTCTCATAACTCACAACAGTTTACTGTGGTTTATTGAATGATAGAAAGAAGATTACTTCTTAAGCAAAAGTTAATTTAACTTTCAAAATTAATACTTTGGTAACCTTCATAAACCATAACACAGTGACACAGTCAATGTCCTATTTTTCTCCAAAAACAATATCTGAAAAATGTCCAGTCTTAGTTTGGATTTACTCATCAAACCCATTTTCATAACCCTGAGGAAGATGAGGGTTTTTTTTTTTTTTAGATACGATGAATTACATGTACATGTACCAGAATCTTCTTTGAGTCCGATGATGTGTTCAAAAATTTGATTTTCTCTAAGCATTTAAGACTGTTCTTATTAAACTTTGAACCAGACAAGAAAATTTTAGACTTGAGTAGATCTGATCAAAATCCTTTCATAGACAACATGACAACATGTTTCAATACCCCAAAAAAAGCAAGCTTTTGGAAACATTTTAGGAAAAAAAGAAAATGCTGGTAACCAGCATTTTATAAGCACATGACTAGCTCATAGCTGACTGTTTCTTACCTTGCTCAATTTCTCCCCCTCATTATGTGGAATTAGGGACCGCAGCAGTTGAAACCCTGCATTGATACTCTGCATTCTTCTTCGCTCATTGCTGTTGGCGATTTCTCTCCGCATTCTTTTCTCACTTTCTAAGCCATCTTTGCTTGACATTTGACTGAAAGTAAGCAGTTTTATGTGTGAAAGAACAACAAATTGAATGCTTAATGACTGTGAAACAAATTACCAGCTGGCAAAAGTTTCACCAATACTGGGGGAAAAGCTTTTGAAAAAATGTTCTTCCTTTTCCAGTCTTTTAAAAAACCATCTTCCTAACACTCGGGATCATGTGGTAAAGGGTTAAACTTTAATACAGTCATGTGAACAAATTTTGGCAAAAGGAGTGATCTTTGCTTTAAGAGCACTACAAGTGAAGAGGATTTCTCCATTTGCAATGATGTTACTTGGAGGAAAGGTTTTAGAAATCATTGCAGGTAGATAAAAAATGCTATTCAGAGATTTTTCCCCCTTTTCCAACAGTTTTCTGTCTTTTCAAACCTTTTCCATCCTGCTATCACTTAATCAATACTCATTCATGATGGAAGGTGCAACACAATTTATTCATCGAACCATGCCTGACATGAAATTTAAATCAACGAAGATGAAACAGGATCTACAAAATATCTATGAAGAGCGCCAGCAATTTATTCCAAAAAATTGAGCAATGATCAATAGCGCCTTACAATATTGATCAATTCATAAACTACCAGACATAATGGGTGGGACTTGGCAGGATGCCAATTCCCCAGATGATTAAATGCATACATTACCATTTAACTCTTTACCAAAAGACAAAATTTTGGACTAGTCCAAAATGAGAACATTTGCAGATGACAAAATAAAGTTGAGTTAAAATTTGAAATGATTTGAAAAGGGTTGAAAACATTGTGGGAAAAGGAGAAAATGCTGGTTACCAGTATTTTCTCGTTTTCCTATAATGCTTTCAAAAGTTTTCTTTCAGGGTTGTTAAAAGTCGGGATAGTGTGGTAAAAAGTTAACCCATTACCACACAATTCCTACTTTTGATGCCCCTGAGAAAGAAGTCTCTAGAAAACATTGTGGGAAAAGGAGAAAATGCTGTAACCAGCATTTTCTCCTTTTCCTATCATGTTTTCTACCCTTCACTACTCAAATTTCAAATTTTCAGTCACTTGTATTTTGTAGTCTGCAAATGCTTTCTATTTGGACAAACCTAAAATTTTGTTGTGTGGTAATGAGTTAAACTAGCCATCACAAATTATAAGATTTTTTTTCTCACTATTTTTGATGAAATGTATTTACCCATTATCAAGATTTCTTAACTTTTAACAATTCCACAAAAGAAGCCTGTGGTCAGTTGACCCATTTCACACAATCCTGACTTTTCTCGACCCTGAGAAGGAAGCCTGTAGAAAACATTTGGGAAAAGGAGAAAATGCTGGTAACCAGTATTTTCTCCTTTTACCACAGAAATTTCTACCCTAACTAAGTCAGAAATCATCATATTAACAAGATTTAATTTGTTGTCTGCAGACGCTTTCAATTCTGTCCCGTCCAAAAATTTGTTGTGCTGTAAAGAGTCAAGTCTAAAATTCATCATTTAGTTAAGATTTAACATCTGGCACAAGATATTCTTCAAATTCAGCAGTCTTATTAAGTTAACAACCTTTACCAAACAATCCCTGGTTCTACTGCTGTCCTGCTCACCACAGATCAAGGTCAAAGTGGCTGCTGAACTCTACACCAAGCAACAGAATTTTGGAAAATACCAAATTCAAAGCTTTTCCAGACAACAAATTTATCATAACCCTTTACCAAACAATCCCTGGTTTTTACAACCCAGAGGATTTGAAGCCTTCTGAAAAAAATGTGGGAAAATTCCCACAATGATTTCCACTCTTCTAACTAAAGTCAAGTTCAGATTTTTGAGTCAAGTATTTTGTTATCTGCAAATGCGTTCAATTTGGACCAGTCTAAAATTTCAATGTTTGGTAAAGAGTTAAGTGGAGATTTTTGTATTTGACAGGGCATAAAACATTGTGGGAAAAGGAGAAAATGCTGGTTACCAGTATTTTCTCCTTTACCCCCATTTTTTTTAAAAGTCTTGTCAGAGTTGTTAAATCTCCAAATTGTGGTTAAGGGTTAACTGCACCCCAAGTACCTAGACTAGACTGAATCATTTCTGACTGCATAGAACAAACACTATGACAGTCAGTACTGTCTCATACTTTGTGAAACAACATAACAGAAATAGCATTTTGCCATAAAAAAAAAAAATTGTAGTCTTTTCCAAAAAATACCTGGTTTCAATAGAAAATAGAAGCCATTTGAAAACAATGTGGGAAAAGGAGAAAATGCTGATTACCAGCTTTGTGTCTTTTAACTTTAATGTTTTCTACCTTACAGTAAGAAAAAGTCAATTTTTTGAGTTACCTTTATTTTGTAGTCTACAAGTGCTTTGAATTTGGACCAGTCTAAAATTATGTCCTTATAGTAAAGAGTTATAAGGCATTTGCATGTGTATTATTTGTGGCCAAATTAAGTCATAATTATTTTGTCATCTGCAAAGGCATTTAATTTTGAGGAGTCTAAAATTTCGCCGTTTGGTAAAGAGTTATCAAAATCATTTGGCATGAGATTAACTCTTTCAAAACATTAAATTTACATGTAGACATGGTCATAAAAATGTTTTAAATTATGTAAACAAAAGAAGTAAATGCTGGTAACCAAGTTTTCTCCTTTTTTCTACAATACTTTCTATGTACCCTATGATGTGATGGGGAAATCTTTTTAGTATGACAGTATTGCAATATTGTTTCCTCAACACAAATAGTAATCTAAAGATATGGAATAAACTGCAAATAATAAGGCCTAATATATGTACAACCCTCTTGAAAATAATCAAATTTTTTCTCTGAAATAGACCTTTAGTGTATCAAGTGTCATTACTGCATAAAAAAGTTTGGCTTTCCTGCTGTAGTAGGTAATGACATAATTATACGCAGTTTTATATAGTCAGGCAAAGCTCTGAGTCAACATTAACAAGTCACAGGATACTGATCCAGCATCTGGTTATCAGCTGATTCAGTCCTTGAGAAGATCAGCTGATGGGTCATGAACATTGCTAACACCATGACTGTTTTATCGATACTCATTTTTTATCATAGCAATAAATAAATTGTGGCATATATTTCGAATTATAAACCGCTGATAAGAGATAATCAAGTTTGTTATTTCTTACAACACCACAATTATTGGGGTGAGAAGCCACAGTGATCGCTTAAAATTTATTGGAACACAGCCAAATTGTGACGTCGCCATGTGCTCTACACTGACATTATAACACAACAATCGGAAATAAATTTGTGACCAGTATAATATTTGTAATCCCTAAAGTCATAAATAAGTAAAACTGCAAAATATTTCGAAGTAGTTTCGTACATTCTTATCAAATGGTACATAAATGTTTCACAAATTTGAAGATTATTTCGAAATACATGAATCAAATCGAGTTACGCGCCCTTTGTTTTCATTCTGAAAACATGTGACCCGGTGGTGTTAAAGCCGGATGTTTCTCGCGTTGTTTAGGTATTAAATACGCCTAAAATATATCATTCTTTTATACGTTAGGATGCAGTATTACTTTAAGAAACAGTTGCTATCCGTGTTACGTGACAAAATCGTCAAACCACCGAAATTACGGCGACGGAAAGTCAGCTGTACATGCGTACTACAATGTTTATGTTGAGACGGCGTGCGTAGATTTTACTACAACTCACCTTGAGAGTGCAGCTGCTATTTCCTGTTCTCTTTCGCGATATTCCTGTAATATCCGACTTTTAGCAGTTGATCGATGATAAACAGACATCTTGAATCTGAATACACTATGTTTACAAATCCCAAAACAGTGAAAAAGAAGCCCAATACGATAGTAATTTTCACCTTACTACGAGGTTGTCGTGGCCTACACCAGAATGAGTAGTAATTGGCGGGAAACAGTCCATCTCCGATTCAAGTTAATAGTTATGAATTTTCTTCTTTCTGTTATACCACACAATATGTTTATCTAATCATAGAAAGAGTATATTTAATCACAGAATTTGATTCTTTTCAATTTTTTTCGTTATTCTCGTCGCGAAATGTGTTCAAATTAAATCCATAATTCAACCGGACTATATTTACAATCGTTAGATTATTTTTCCCAGGGAAGTAATTGGGTCTGTTGGCAAGACGCGGGAAATATCAGCCAAACAAATCAACAGCTGTTTGGCAGCTTGCCAAAGTTTGATGTTGGGAGAATTTTATAAACACAAAATTTATTAAATCCAATATTTCTTTACCAAGAAGTATTTTACTTTAAAATTTTGAAGAAAATAAAACTTTAGATTCAGAATATTACTGTTATTGCATAATAAGACCTCAATAATATATATCTTTTGGAAATTCTGGGGATATCTTTTCTTGTCTAGTCTGTTCTTCGTAGTGTTTTAGAATGTCTGGAATGTAGACTTATCTACGACATTACCATATACGTCGTTTCTATAATTAGATTGTCAATCAAACTTGGCTTGAGATTTTGTGTCGTGACGATTTTCTAGGTCTTTAGATAACAGGTAAAGTGTAGCGATTTAGTATGGTGGCCTGAGTTAAACTGCAATATTATCGGGCTTTGAAATGGTGAATGAATGGCCGACATCCCGCACTAGTTAACGGTGTGTGAATATCGCCTATAGAGATCAAAAGCTTCAATGACCGAAATTATTTTTTCTGTTAGTATGTGCTCATGTTTTATGTGAACGCACGCAATTGACTTTTCACAGAAAGTTCTTTCTTTGAAACGTTTATAAACTCTTTACCGTAGATCTTTGACAACATTTTGAAAGTATTTTCCATATTGAGTGCGTTTGCAAATGAAAATGAAATGTTAACAAAACCTGAAGTGTGCAATTCTATGCATGGATAGAAAACATTGGGGGAAAGGGGAAATATCTGGTCACCAGCATTTTCTCCTTTTTCCCCACCAACTGTCTTCCCTAGGGTGGTCTTAACCTTTCACCACACAATTCCGAGTTTTGTCGTCCCTGGGAAAGAAGGTTTTTGAAAACGTGGGAAAAGACGAAAAAGCTGGTAACCAGCATTTACTTCTTTTCCCACAATGTTTTCTACCCTGTTTAAAAAATGCACCAGTTGAGCCACATTGAAATTGTCGTCTGCAAATGCTTGAAATCATTTTTCATAAGGCTAATATTTTGTCGTCTGGTAAAGAGTTACAAAGGCGAGTTTTTTTTTGCAAACTCTTTATTCAAAAGCAGAGAAGCTTGCCAAATCTTTGTTCTTACTAGTTATACACAAGGCTGGTCCTTAGCCATACATTTACTTTCTCTTTACAAAAGATATCGGTTATGTCGGGTTAGGCTTAAAAAGCTTTGCAGGGAAAGGAGAAAAAACGCTGAAACCAGCATTTTCTCATTTCCACATGTTTTCTATCCTCTAGCCGATGGATACCAGTGTCGGAGTAGCGCTTAACTTTTCGTCTGCAAACATTTTCAGTTTGGACGCTCCTTAAATTTTGGCGTCTTGTGAGGTAGGGCCTAAAACCTTAAGATTTCTGTCTGTGATAGAATAAAAAAAATAATGGAAAAAAAAAAAATACTGGTTACATGTATTTCCCCCTTTTCCACAACATTTTTATAAGTCTTCTTACTCGACGGTCGTAAAAACTCACTATGTGATACAGGGTTAAAGTACCTTTCAAAACTTTAGTTCCCATTGCGGCAAGTGTAGATGAAGATCACACTTCACAAACCATGCTTGCATTCTGATCTCTAATTTGCAGTCTGTCCGCTTTGCTGAGAAATTTTGAACAAAAGTAGCCATCAACTTGCAGTTATTTAGCATTATTGAGCGAATATGTCCTAACTCTTTGACTACTTAGTGGGACTTACTGACCTTTGGCGGACAATGCAGATCAAGATCAGACTGCACGTTCCGTGCAGTCTGATCTTTGATCTACATTGTCCGATAAAGATTGTTCCCAAAATAGTAACTTCGAAATAGCACTATTCAAGCTTTTTTTCAATCGAATTAAAAATTTCGTTTTATTCATTTAGCAGGACAAGGGTTAATTAAAATTAACATTCCTAGGCATAGAAATGCAATTGCCAAAGTACGTCTTTCATCACATCAATTATTAATTGCAACAGGGAGACATAGAAATATAGAACGTAACAAAAGAATTTATTATAGATCTACTGCAAAGAAATTTCTCGTGATCTGATTGGTTAACATGCCGGAAACATAATTATATATCATGTTCCCTGGAAAAAACCACGCCGTAGTAGAGCCAGTTTCCCTTTTGAGTGCCCCGTAAACATCACTACATGTGCAACACAACATCCAAAATGGCGGCTTCGATCGATGCACCAAAATGCACGTTTTAGTGACGTCAGTTACAAGTGACGTCAGTTTTCATTGAATTTGGGCACTCAGAAGGGAATTTCTATTTCGTCAGCATTCTTGATTCGTGAGTGTATTTATAAAACAGGAAATATTCGCTTAACGCGCTTTGAAAGTATAAAAAATTTATTTGCAGTATATAATAAGTTCGTTGTCACTCATTCTCAGGAGTTTTGGGATTTTGGCATACCAAAAAACAAAAAAATTAACTTTGTTCAAAACATTTTATTTATCTTCCATTTGATGACATGTACATTGAAGTTTACTCGTCAGAAGTTTTTTGAACATCAATTGAGGCATAAAATTTTGGTGAGGGGTAGATTATGTATGGATTATGTCGGTATTTTTGCCTCTGTAATGCGCGTTACTTAAACCCCCGTATTACATATTGGCTATCTACATGTTTCAGTAACATACGTATTAACTGTTCTAAGTTTCTTTTGAAACATTAGTCAATGGTTTAACATTTTTTTTTCTATTTTGAAGGGACTAAGCCTCCAAAGAAGTAGTTTTTTCGTCGGCATTAAAACTGGTTATTTGCTAATAATCATGTTCATTTTCACTTTATACATTACATCAACTTACACTTAATGCTTTTTGTTTGTTCGAAATCAAATAATGATTTGCTACCTATATAATTCTAAATAAATGCATTATTTATGAAATAAAACAATCCATTTTCATTTTCATCAATTTATTCAAGATCGCTATAAGGTTACGCAAATCCGGTAAATTGTATCGAACATTACATGAAATTGGCCGTATTGGCATTATTTCAATGAGCATTCAAACCGAATAAAAATGTACTTTAATTGACCAATAAAGTGGTGTTTTATCATAGAGACTTTAGTTTTAGCATGTGTTTTCCGGAAAAAAAAAGCCATGAGATATTGTTAATATTGACTTAGCAAGCCATAGGTTCAACAATTTATAAACGTTCCCCAAACAACGTAATGCTATATTTTCAGTAAAACATTATGGGAAAAAAAGACAAAAGCGAACGACTAAAACGTGAAGAACAACAAATTGCGGAACGTGTTAAAAGTTATAAATGATTCTGAATGCGTATCGAACATTACATACACATGTATTTGGCGTTTACGCTTACACTGCATAGTTTACTACTAAATTGTGACGAATTCGTGTGTTTAACAAACAATAAAGTTTGTTTTTTAAGAGAATAAACTGGAGAAACTATGAAACTACATATAGATTAACATCCTCTACAGCAAATTCTCGAACATTACATTAAAGTCATATGATCACCTTAACCCTTTACCACACAATGACAACCTTTAACAACCATGAGGAAGAACCCTTTTGAAAACATTGTGGGAAAAGGAGAAAATGGTCGTAACCGGCATTTTCTCCTTTTCTCCACAAAGATTTCTACCCCATCAAAGCGAAATTGCACCATTTGAGCCACGTTGAAATTGTCATCTGCAAATGCTTTAAATTTAGAGAGGTCTACAAGTTTGCTGTGTGGTAACCAGTTGAAAGAGAAATTGCTAACTAATCATTTTACCTATACATATCAGTGAACCCCTGAAAACATTGTTAGTATTTTAGCTTGGTCATCTTTTGAGATTTTGTACATTCTTTTTGATTTACCCGTTTCTGATGGGGGCTCTATTACGCATATTACTTTGTCAAGGCTTACCCAAAGCTTATCTGATCGCCTAGGCCACTGATAAAGATTTTTTTTTCTTTCCATGAAGGATATCTCTACTGTTTTGTCACTGTTATCTATTGATAAAATCTTGCCGACATACCATTTTTCTTCATATACGGCAGCAACATAATTGTTAACGGACATTTTCATCAGTGGTTCTTGTGTATTTTGACTCAACCCCACTGCTTTGCGGGTTTTTTCTTCACGCCATGTTTCACAATTGTTATCAGACAAACAGCCTTGACAATAGCAACTAGTTTCTCTTACAACAACAGTACTGTTACCCTTACCTTTGACGGCATGCAACTTCATGGTACCTTTAATCGGTCTTAATTTGTCAGAATAATCAGAAATTTGACTTACCTTTTCATTAATTGTGACTTCTGATATAAATTTGAAAGTGACATTTACAAAAGTAGATTTCTCGTTGGCCCAAGCAAAAAAGTCATCCGCATCTTGGATCATTACTTTACCCGTCTTTATGGCTGTATCTGCCATGCGTTTGACCGTACCGCCCAAACCATCACAGGGCCCCTTCCCGTGCCCTGCTTCAAAATAATTCCAAACAGCAGCACAATTATAAAGAGAATAATGGTTTGCAACAATATCAAAAATGAGCTTGTTTCTGTATTGCGAGGTCGGGCTGTCGGTCCAGTAATGAATAACCTTCACGTCTGGCACGATTCGCCTGACCTCAAATACAACTGTGTCAAGAAAAGCTGCAACTGAAACAGCATTATGGGCTAAAGTATCAGAGATCAAAACAATACTGCTGTGCTTGAGCTGTTCATCATCGGTATAGTAAACAACTACTGGGTGTAGTGTCACGCACGTTTGATTAAAATACGCAGACTGTATCTCATCTACATTGCGACAAGCATAATTTTCCGCAAAGTCCATGTGTACTACAGCATGGTCTTGTGGCAAATTCTGCTTGAGCAGTCTTATCTGGGCATACTGAGTTTTCAACCTATCAACATGTTCAGTAAATTCACATTTTTGATTGACGATGTAACTGATAAACTCTTGTTTAGTCATTTCTCTGTCTTGTATTCTCATCACATTCTTTTTCTTTCCTTTCTCTTCTACTTCAACGCGTTTCCACTGTGGTACTTTTATCATCCCCTCTATGCTGTTCTCAATTTCATCTTTATCTATAATGGTCTTTACAAATACTTCTGGATTGGCAGAGACAAAAATTCCCTCTCGTCTAAGGGTTTTGGCTATTAATGCCATATTTTGGTGCTTTGTGCAAAGACAGCTATTTCTTGAAATAAAAGCTGACAGTTTTATATGTTTTGGCCTCACACGACAAAACGTGGCCAATGAAACCTTACATTCTGGATACTCGGATAGGAACTTCTCATGCAAATTATGTAGATAGTCAGTCAGAACTCTTGATTGCTTTATTTCACCCCCACTTTTCACACTATCCGCTTTTCCCGGATCAGAACGGCTGTTGTCGTCTCTCTCCAAAAATTCTGTGATCTTTCTCTGATACTTTCTTTCGAATTTTCGTAACTCAATGTCCTCTTTAATTTTCAGTGCCGTATACTTTGACATCGTATTTTTGTTCAACCCAACCTTTGCACAAAGTGCTACATTACATCTGTACTTTTTCATAACTTGTCCCGCTACTAGCATATGCACACCACCAATCGATCCAATATTCTTATTCCCTCCCTGATCTTTCAATTGCTCAGCTAGCACATTTCCAAATACTAATTCTTTTCTTATTTTTTCTTTCTGGGTATTTGATAGGCCAGCTTCATTCATTACTATCTCTGCTTTGCTTTTTGGTGTTTTTGGTGAACCTTGCAACCTTTTGATCATTCTTTGCCTCCTTCTCTGCTCCGATTTTAACTTCCTTGAAATTTCTCTATTGGATTTCTTTAGTGCCGCAATTGTTTGTTTAGCGGACTTTAATTCTTTTAAGAATCTCTTTCGAGGTCCCTCTGACCTTCGTGGAAACTGTAATGCCACAACCATATTCTGTGTGACTTCTGTATTTTCATGCACACTTTCGTAACCACTTGTGTCCATGGCTTGTTCTTGACCTGTGGCATTATTTGCTGTTTGCATAGACTTCTTTCTTCTATATCTATTCACAGCTTCACGCACTTTGCGTCTTCTTTCAGTTTGTTCCGATTGTGACAACATGCTCGATGGTACATAGTTCTTTCTCCTTCTTTCTCTCTCTTTTCTTAAATATCCTTCATTGTCTTTCTCTTTCAAACGTTTTCTATAATCGCGACATATCTCCGCTCTAGACTTGACCATTTTGTTCTGAAATTTAAAGACAAATTGTCGTAGTTATATTGTGTAATGTTCGAGACAAATTATTGTATTGTTCGAGACCAACATTTATCATGTACAACTGGATCTGTCTCTATAATTTTGTCATATTCTATTAGACTGGATAAATAAGGTTACAGTTTTAGAACGGTTGTATTCGGTCCGACAGAGTGGTAAAGCTGAAACACAAATTTATGGAGCCGTTTGAAAAGGTCATGTATTAGGAATCTATTCATTAATTATAGCGTCGTTTACGTTTGTATTTGTACAAATATCTATGATGACAATATAATACATGAACCAGTTGACAAAAATTTTAAGAAAACATTGCTATCAACTACGAGCATACCTATCTGCAAGCTAACATTTCCTTTAACATAAACCTGTAATGTTCGCTACCAAATGTAGCGTACATTACGCGTTCATATTAAAGTATCAAAATGCTTGTAATTCTCGATATTTTTGCACAGATAACACTGAAAAAGAGACTGGCTTTTATAAATAAAAAAATGTTCTGTATTTGATAAAAGAAAGTTCTAAGTATTTTCAATGCAAAATTCACTTACCGAGTAAAATGTTGTTGTCTCTCTGAAGTCACAAAAAATGGCGGAATTCAAATAACAGGAAAGATGAGACAAGTATGACGTCAAATTCCTTTTGTATGATAGGAAAATTACGTCATCTGTTAGCTGTGGCGTTTAAAAAATCACGCTTTTTAAATTTTGTATCGAACTTTACGATCGCGTACATTACAAAAACGAGTATTTAGCGCAATCAATGTCACCAACTTGTTTCTAAGAGTTAAATAAGCTGTGTCAATTCTTTATCCTGGTCTAATTGAAGTTATAGAACCGAAAAAAGTCTTACCACACCAAAGGAACTAGGAAAAAATTAAGTAGCGAACGTTACACCGTTTTTTTGTGGAGATGACCATGTCAAACTATTAACGCGCGCACATGAGACTGGTCCATTTTTTACGAAAAATTGGAATAATTCATAATGTCTACAAAGTCAATGTCTTTAGAAGGATAATATGATGTTTATAACCAGACAATTTTTGAAGTTATGAGTACTGAAATCTTGGTATCGTACATTATTTTGATACATTGATTTTTGGCGACATCACACTTTCCGTAAATAATTGTAGAATTCGATCAATATGTCACCGAGCGTATCCGATTAAGATAAGGGACATATATGGCTATCTGGAAAAACAATCGGTTTCAGTAAAAAGTCAAGTATGCTGAAGAATTATGACCGTAAAACCCGTAATTAAAAAAAGCGACAGTCTCGAACGTTACAAATTGCGCATTTTAGCGATCGCCACATTGCCAAAAATTCATCGATCGTGGTTCTTTATGTAATTATGTATTAGGCGGATGTAGGTCTATCGTTCGACATCTTAATGAATCATGACATGCCCACATTAGACACGGGCGAATGTGGCGACATGAAAATCCCAAATCTCCTGAGAATGAGTGTGTACGGTCAGGTGGCAGGGGACTTGGAAACTTGTTCACGGCTGTGGTTAATCATGTCGCCACCTTGCCTGCCACCTGACCATACAACAAATAATTTACACTCAGCGATTTGAATGAAATTGAAGACGAGTTTCATTTTCTTCTAGTTTGCCCATTTTACAAAGAATTAAGAGATACTTACATTAAAAAATATTTTTACAAAAAACCGAACATGTTTAAATTGGTAGAACTTTTGAACTCTAAAAACAATAGAATTCTCAACGGAACTGGTATATTCTACAAAAAAGCTAACATAAAAAGAAAAATTGAAGTAAATAATGTTGGGAATTAAAACAAACTTCCCATGCATAGTAGATCTAACACTATTTCCGCATTTTAGTTTAATTTTGATTTTTTTTTTTCAACTGCTTTTTGTTGTTGATGTTTTTTATATTGTTGTTATATTTCAATACTCATTGTTAACTAAAACTATGTTTCAAGTTCAAATGATAATAAAGTATTCTGTATTCTGTTAATTTTATTCCGAGCAGTGTTAGGCACTGATTATACCAATATGGCTTGCAACATGGGAGAAGGAATATTCGGACATTTTCGTAAAATGTCGTCTCGGATCAGCCCTTGCAGTCTGTGCAGGCGAATCCGACACTACATGTCAAGGCTACATGTCTCTGTACATGATTTTTGCTCATTTTCTTGCGATGTTTTCCATTCTTATTGCAACATTCACTTTTTTTTTTTTGGCAAAACTCTAAAGTTACACTAGTTCTCTTTTGTATAGCCAAACGAATGTTGTTTTGTTTTCAACTTCAGAAAATTGTCCCAAATAAGAATGTTTGAATTTGTTTAGAAGATGCCAATGCTTTGAATTTGAGCGGTCTGAGTTTGTTTCTTTTTTTTTTGTTTGTTTGTTTGTTTTGTTTGGAAGATTAAATGATATCAACATCATTGTAAGATAAAGAGCAATGGCCATTTGAGAAGAGTAGAAAACATCGTGGGAAAAGGCGAAAATGCTGGTTACCAGCATGTTTTCCTTTTCCCTCAATGTTTTCTAAAGGCTTCTTTCTCAGGATCGTCAAAAGTAGAGATTGTGTAGTAATGGGTTGTGATTGGTGAAAGTGGACCATATACATGTATACCATGCGGCTGAAAACTCGTATTTTCTTTCGTATGAACAATACATGTATTACTGGAACATCCCTACCACTGTAAAGAACGATGAAAAAAGACTGAAATATTCTATTAATTTCATGCTTTTAACCCTTTCTGGGAGGAGCTTTATCAAAATCCAGTATAGTTCTTCTCCTTTATTCCCCGTGGCGCACCCCTCCCGCATAGCAAGGCATTACAATATTACGTCAAACGCGAGATATGTAAGGTATATGACGTAATATTTCTCATCTGGTTATGAGGCACACGCAATTTACCTAGGCGACAAGAACGTAATAATCGGTATTTTCACTGGTGGCACCAATGTAAGATCGAAAAATATTTTCACTGCTATTTCTCGATATCCTACCGGAAAGCATGAAATAAAACGCTTTATTTCATGCTTTCCGGTAGAATTCGAGAAATAGCAGTGAAAATATTTTTCGATCTTACACTGGTATCACCAGTGATAATACCAATTTTCATGTTATTGTTTCCTAGGTTAATTGCGCTAGCCTCACAACCAGATGGAAAGATGACGTCATTTACCTTAAATTTCTCGCACTTGACGTAATATTGTAATGCCTTGCTATGCAGGAGGGGTACGCCTCGGGGAATAACGGAAAAGAACTGTACTGGATTTTGATAAAGCTCCTCCCAGAAAGGGTTAAAAGCATGAAATAAATAGAATGTTTGTTGTTTTCGGTGAAAGATCGAAATCTATTTCATCTCGTGAATACCATCGGTAATATTTTCACTCATGGCTGCGCCACTCGTGAAAATATTATCGATGGTGTTCACTCGATGAAATAATTTTCGATCTTTCACCGAAAAAAAAATCCTCTATATATTGTCTAAATACTTTCATCTTGATGTTAAAATTCATGATAACCCTTAAACTGTTTAGACCTTGAACGGACAATGTAGGCCATTCAAGATCAGTTTGGAAAGAACGTGTAGTATGATCTTGAATCTACACTGTCCGCTAATAGATCTATATATTTTTTTCCAAGACATAAGTTGAAACTTAAACCATCAGGTTGAAAATTTATTTAACTTTTTCAGCATGACAAGGGTTAATAAATGAAATAATACCAAATGCTACTCGCTGTAGTTGCTCTGTACATAGCAATACTTGAGTAGGAGATATTGGAAGGGAGATAGGGTTTTGTAAGTGGTGAAATTAAATGCCTTGGAGAAATGAGTTATTTCCCTTTAAATACTTTCAATATGTAACAGGGCGTACACACACTTTCTCTCACTGTCTCTCTGTCTCAGTCTCTCTCTCTCATTCAAACCTCCCTCCCATGTCCCTCTATCCTTTCCTTCCTTCCTTCCTTCCTTCCTTCCTTCCTTCCTTCCTTCCTTCCTTCCCTCCCCAAACTCTTTCTGTTCGGGTTTTCATCGACTGTCAATCGTTCATTTGTTTTCCTTCTTTATTTGTTATTTTCTGAACGAAAAGAAAAACTATCAGCAGACGTGTTTCAAAACATGATTTATGCAACAGTAACGCAGTAAATAACAAGCAAATATTCTTTCGCTACACTGATTTCGAAATGGTCTACTGCAAAGCAGAAACAAAATCAGTCGGAGCTGAACAATAGGACAAAGGCACAGTCACGTAACCCGTAACCCATTACCACTCAATCTCTACTTTTGACGACCCTGAGAAAGAAGCCTTTAGAAAACATCGTGGGAAAAGAAGAAAATGCTGGTAACCAGCATTTTCTCCTTTTCCCGCAATGTTTTCTACCCTTCACAAAACAAGTTTCAAATTTACAGTCACTTTATTTTGTCGTCTGCAAATGCTTTTAATTTGGACAAACCTTAAATTTCGTCGCCAGTTGGTAATGAGTTAACCGAGCAATCCCAGGTTTTTACGACCCTGATATAGAAGCCTTTTGAAAACATTGTGGGAAAAGGAGAAAATGCTGGTTACCAGCATTTTCTCCTTGTCCCACAATTGCTTTCCAAAGGCTTCTTTCTTAGGGTCGTCAAAAGTAGGGATTGTGTGGTACTGGGAATTATGAATTGGTTGGTTTAAACATCTATTTTACGCCTATGGATAAACAAGTTCTCACATCTTATACTAATCTCTCTCTAGAAATGCTTCCTGGGAACTACAGTGCTCATGGACCAGTCTGTTGGCAAAAGTTGACACCGGGTCCAAGTTATCGAGCTCGGAACCTTATGGTACACCTTACAACTACGGACTGCACACGTGGTGCATGACTCAGTCATCTGTACAATTTGAATGGCCAAAGATTTGTTTATTGGGAAAGGGTAAACGCCATCGGCGCATGAAACTCGACATCTTTCAGCCGCAGAAAATACGATTTCCTGAAATACAAAAAGATTTGATTGAACAAGGGGGCGGTGCATATCAAAGATCACTCTGCACATTCTGTGCAATCTTATCTATGTTACATTCTGTCTGCAACAGCCTCTGTTTTTGCCAATACTTCTGATACAAGGTTAAAAGGTATTTCAGAACCCAAGATAGGAGGGAGTGATGGTATTCCAAAATCCTTTATTTCTCTTCCAAACCCTATGTTGTGGGTACTCATTGGAATCGTCTCGATGAGACGATTCTAATGAGTACCCACAACATAGGGTTTAGTGGAGAATAATCAATATATAATATTTTAAAATCAAAATCACTCCCTCTAGCTGGAGCTCTGGGTATTTCATAAATATTACATATATTCTGCATGCATCATGACGTAAATAGATTCCCGTGAGTCCCATTTTGTTTTTTCTTTCTTTAAGGTAGTAGACCCCTAATATTTATTGTGCAACATGGAATAGAATTTATTGTTAGTTGATAAAAATGATTTAATACAGACATAATTCTTTTTGCACATTTTAATCGACCCGAAATTCCGTCGATGTCTATCTTTAAATTATTGATACCTTTGTTAGTTTCCTGAGAAGGGAGGTAACCAGTAGGCCCTACCTCCCTTTGTAATGAAAATATAGCGGGTTTAGATTTATAAACGATAATTTTACTTAGAATAAGGAATAGATAAATAAATAGATAGATAAAAAATGGCTCGGATATAGTAGCAAAATAACACTCATTTTTAATAATAGAAAAATTTATGGGATAATTCCATAATGGAAATCTGTGTTTTCCACAATGTTTACCCAGGTTTAAAGCATTACCACACAATCCCTACTTTTGACGTCCCTGAGAAAGAAGCCTTTTGAAAACAGTGTGGGAAAAGGAGAAAATGCTGGTGACCAGCATTTTCTCCTTTTTCCACAGTGTTTTCTACCCTTCCCAGAACGAATTTCAATTTTTCAGTCACCTTTATTTTGTCGTCTGCAAATGCTTTCAATTTGGACGAGCCTAAAATTTTCTCGTGTGGTAAAGAGTTAAAGCATTACGTTGAGTGAAGTAGAGGTTGACTTACGTTGATGGACTGATCGTTTTGAGTTTTATAAAAGGACCGAGGCAGAATCTGTTAAAAGAATAATGCGTATACAAGGGATAATGAGGTTGAGGAGACAGACAGACAGACAGACAGATAGACATTCAAACAGACATTCAGAGAGAGAGAGAGAGAGAGAGAGGGAGAGAGAGAGAGAGAGAGAGAGAGAGAGAGAGAGAGAGAGATTTTATGTGTTGAACAAAATGGATCTGACAAGATGTAAAAAAAGTCTCGGTTCGATTAAGCTGGAAGATAAGGTCGAATCAATTATTGAAAAGACGAAATCACTTAAAATGAATGGGTACCTGGTTACACTTTACAAAGTCAACTGCGTATCAAACGCAGCTCATTAGCCTACTAATTGCAATATGCTGATCAGACTCCACACACTTGGATAAGGCAAGCTATGGAGCATCGGGAATCCTGATACTGACAATTCGACTAGTTATTCGTACGCGTTTATAATCAGTCACCACACGCTATTGTAAAATAACAACCGGAAAACATTTTAACCAAAGAAAGCCAAATGCAAAATATTCGTAAAATCTGATAGATAATATGGATCGAGATCAGAAAGCACAAACATGCAGAGTGATCTACAAATACAGTGCATTGTTTGGTGTACAGGTTGGTATTCTCGTTAACCCTTTACCAAACGACAAAATTTTAGAGTAATCTAAATTGAAAGCACTTGCAGACGACAAAATAAACAAAACTCAACAAATGAAATTT
Organism: Tridacna crocea; assembly: GCA_943736015.1. Classification (NCBI taxonomy): domain Eukaryota; kingdom Metazoa; phylum Mollusca; class Bivalvia; order Cardiida; family Cardiidae; genus Tridacna; species Tridacna crocea. The sequence continues at coordinate 18,126,364 of OX031063.1, read as the reverse complement.
GTTTCCAACTGGGTAGAAAACATTGTGGGAAAAGGAGAAAATGCTGGTTACCAGCATTTTCTCCTTTTCCAACAATGTTTTCAAAAGGCTTCTATCTCAGGGTCGTAAAATCCAGGGATTGATTGGCAAAGGTTTAAAGGGAACTTAAAGTGGTTATAATACGCATCTTTAATAATCAATTAGGCTTTTTGTGAAGCACTTACTGACTGAGTGATTTTTGGTTTTTCTCCAGATAATTCCATATATCGGAAAAACCCAAAGCCTTTGAAAACATTGTGAGAAAGAGGAAAATGCTGATAACCAACATTTTCTCCTTATCCCACAATGTTTTCTAAGTATCTTCTCAAAGACAAGTCGTCATGATGGCCCCATCTTGTGTAGTAAAGACTAGTCGACCAATAAAGACGTGTCAAAAACTTCATTATCTGGCAAAGTGTTCAATCTTCGAGCTCACTGGAGATTAAAATTGCATTTTCAATCGTGCAAAAACTGAAAAACAACAAATATTTTAAACTTAAATCTATTTGAACTGGAATAAATCACAAACAACAAAATTAACTGCATCGTGTTGTTAAGACTCGAGATCAGATCGCAGCTATTTTGCAGCCCTATCGTGATCTATATTATCCACACTGCGCACCTAGTGTGCTTCACGCTCTGAAAACTTTCACTTAAACCATTAGCAGGCAGTTTCCAGTTTCAACGATACTCAAGGAGACAGCCTTTAAAATCATCGTAGGAAAGGAGAAAATTCTGGAAACGATAATTTTCTTCATTTCCCACAATGTTTTTCAGCCTTTCAAAGACAAAATTAATGTCATCGTTTGAGGTACATGGGATAGTTCGTCTGTAAATACTTTCAATAAGTCTATAAAAGTTTGTCGTTTGTTAAGACTTGAACAAGAAATATAAACCTTTACAGAATTCCACAGGATCTTTTTTTTTTTTAAGAAAAAAATCTGTGACTCTAAAAAATGAAATTAACATGATGACATCGAAATTTACGTCATTCGTGCTTTTGTGTACATGTTTTACGATAGCAGTGTCAGCCGACATTTCGGAATCAGAGCTCACTAGTTTTGCTGAAATTAGTTTATCGGAGTGCTTTGACAGGTGTTTAAAACGAACTTCGTGCCGAGGTGTTAAGTACAAGCGTCGAGCGACCTACTGCCAACTGTACAGCGAAAATCTGGGAAACAAAATATCGTGGAGAGAAACCCCTGGAACTGTCTACAGGGACTTAGAACGCTCATCTCAGGTAAATTTCTTTTCATCATCTAGAGAATTTCCTTTTTCCTACAGACGCGTTTTTGTAGTCTAACGGAAGACATTTGAAAACATTGTGACAAAAAGTGATATTTATCATAAGTGGACATTTCCTTTGTTTTCACTGTTGCCCGCTGTATTCGGGTGTAAAAATTTTTTTATTAATATATACTTTTACATGGGGTTTTCAAATTCGTCAAATGTGCTTATATTGGTTTCCAGAACCTATTCATGAGTTAGAACTGCGACATCAGTTTGTGAGAGCCAACACCATTTTCAAACAGTGCTTCAGTTATATCGCGGCATTCCAGTTTATATTGCAGTTTAATAATTGGATAAAACTTGGAAAGTACAGCCACGTAGGAAGCATTTCAAGATGGGGGGGGGGGGGGGCGCTAACTTCGAAATACTGAGATTTTTTGCGTTGTTTTTGCATTGCGCTAAAAACTCATATTCTATAGTTACTATGATTTTCAAAATTATTGGGGGGGCTGAGCACCCCCTAGCCCCCCCTATTCCTACGGGCCTGAAGTATACGTAACGTGTCCCACGCAAAGGAAGAACCTCTTTAGCACACCCAAAGCAACATTGGCAATGCGTATTCGTGTTCAAGCTACTCAGAATTTGCAATCCGTCTTGTGTCCGTTGGAGTGATTTTCTATGCCCTGCAACAATCTATTTTTACGTCATAGACAATATCGCTCGTTATGAGAAGTCTAATTCTTTTCAAAAGTAAACTATTTTATTGTTCACGCCACGAAACTGTGACCCGTCACGCAGTGGGACCTTCTGGGAACTGCGAAAAGTGTCAACCCTGGTCAGACTGCGCGAACTGCGCAGGCTGACTAGGGTTGACACTTTTCGTTTTGATGATATTTTCTGGATGAAAAGTAGTCATTCTACCTTGTTATACAATTATATTTTGAACCATCAACTTGCATTCACTATCATAGGTCTGTTTTCATAGAGTTGAATTCCCAGATTGTCCCTTTCCGCATGAAGGGTCACAAATTCAAATGCACCAAATTTTTTTTAAAAAAATGCATACAGCAAATTAAATGTTGTTTCAGTGATTAGAATCGTCCTTGAAAAGGTAGTTATCACTGTGGAAATAGGAGAGAATGCTGGTTTACAGCATTTTCTCCTCTTCCCTCTGTGCTTTCAAAAGCCTTCTCCCTTATTGTCGTCAACACTCAAGACTGTGTTATAAAGGGTTAATGATCTATATTTGTATGTATTTATACTACAGCTTACTGAAGAAATGAAATGCCATGATAATGTTTGTAATATGGGGGAAGAATGCAACAACAGATCTACCTGTAAAATTTCGGAATGCCCACACCCTCCCTCAATTCCAGATGCAAGAAGAAAAGGAAACCTTCGACATATTGGGTCAAAGATCATGTATCAATGTGAAACAGTTAGCTGGCGGAGAATATTCTCGAGCTGTGAAGAGAACGGCACATGGTCAACTATAGATATGACATGTGAAACACCCGGATATAAGTTCTATGGGAGCGGCGTGTACATGCACACGTCACAGTATCAAGACAGGTTTGTGCTGCATTCAGCTTCTCTTGAAGCTTGTTTATTGAAATGTAACCAGTCCACGGACTTTTGCGTGGGAATAAACTTCTACCCGGACAACCAAACCTGCGTGTCTACCAGTTTGAAACCATGGAGAGGTGGCCATCCGGTTCCTGTGGACGAGCCTGGCTGGTACCTGTTCACCAAGACCTTGCCTGTGTTCCACGTGTCTGATGGAGGACCGTATAACTACACTTATGATGACGCAGTAACTTTTTGTGACTCATCCAATACGACGTTGGCGTCCGTCACAGACGTCAACTCAGCGTTCCTTCTTGGTTTTAGTCTTTGTTCTTGTGCCTGGGTAATTGAAAAGTATTCGGTGATCGCTATTAAATATTACAACATTTTTTGTTTCGGGAGCGGAAATGGCGTTTACAGTTGTTGGAAGGCGGACAAATTTAATCTTTTTTGTAAAGATCCGGACTATTAACTTTTTGCTTTGAAAGATTTTTCAGTTGTCCACCACTGAAATTTTTGGACTTGACTTTGTAACCAATGATTTAATTCTACACATAAAAGTCGACATTTTCTTTACTTGTCCAGCTTAATAGCAGGCAACATACCTATGAAAACTGAATAAAAATGTTGACGCTTTACCAAACTTTAGGCCTACTAAACGACAAAATCTAGGACTGGACGAAACTGACAGCATTTGCAGAACTGCATATTAACCCTTTACCACACAATGACGACTTTTAACGCCCCTGAGAAAGAAGCCTTTTGAAAACATTGTGGGAAAAGGAGAAAATGCTGGTAACCAGCATTTTCTCCTTTTACCACAAGTTTTCTACCCTGTCAAACGAAAATCGTACCATTTGAGCCACTTTAAGATTGAAGTCGTCTGCAAATACTTTCGATTGGGATAGATCTAAAATTTTGCTTTGTGGTAACGGGTTATACGTAGGTTAAGGTTTTAGACTCCTAACTCTTGCATCATGGAATAAAGTTTCTTGTCAGTAACTGTTGATAAATAAGGATTTTGTTCTTTTGCACATTTTTAGCCGACTAGGAATTCCTTTGATATCTATCATGGCTTGAAATTATTTGTTTATATTTTTGACAGTTTCCTGAAAAGAGAGTAATTATTATCTACCATTGTAATGAGAATTTAGTGTTTTAAATAGATTTATAAATGATAATTCTAAAAAGGAGAAAGGAAAGGAAAAGGTGGCTTGGTTAAAGTAGTATAATAATACTCATTTTTAATCATAGCTAATTTTGTAGGATAATATTATAGTGGAAAAGGCTGTTTTCTTTTAGGGACTAAGACCTTATATGTTGAGATCTGTGTTCGATCAGGTTGAAATCATAGTCGAAAAAGGAGAAAATATTGGTTAGAGAGCGTTTCAGAGTCGTTAAAACTCGCGGACGTGTGGTAGAGATTTAACCATCTTCAATGTTTTTAAAAGCCTTTCAGAGTCGTGATCGAGTTAACCAGCATTGTGTATTTTATCACTGTATTCATAGTAAAATCGTTCTTTTTCGGGGTGTTTAAAACTCCAGTTATTGTCAAGTGTTTAACCCTTTACTACACAACAAAATTCTAGCTCTGTCTAAATTGAAAGCATTTGCAGACGATAATTTCAGTGTGGCTCATATGGTGCAATGTTTCTTGGACATGGTATAAAACATTGTGGGAAAAGGAGAAAATGCTGGTTACCAGCATTTTCTCCTTTTCCCACAATGTTTTCAAAAGGCTTCTTTTCCAGGGGCGTCAAAAGTAGGGATTGAGTGGTAATGGGTTAAGCTAAATATTAGGCATCAGTTGAGAGTTATGACGAAATTCTACAATATGTATTAAAACTTTGCGTCAAGCTATGTAAAGAGCGTTTAATTACTGTACTGAAAATACATGTATGCATCAACTATAATAAGAAATATTCTAAATGTGCAACGAAAGCCTAGCCATCTGATTGGATTAGACGAGACGTCTCAGCCAATTAGATGGTTTGTCTTTGAAAGCTAAGTAGAACTCGAATCTCGGTGTGGCTAAAAGGTTGTCACCATTCATGAACGGATACGACCCATTTAGGACATTCAGTATGAGAGCTAGCAAGTTTGCATTTCTTATAATTGAAAAAGACCTTAATTATCTCTTTACCAAACGACAAGTTTTCAGACTGATTGCATAGGAGGCCCGAAGTTCGATAGCCAGCCAAACCAGGACCTTTCTGAAATCTTCTGTTTCCTACCCAACTAGATGTGAACTGGTTCGGAACCAAGAGGTAGCCTTGCGTGTATCGGTGCTTTACACCGGGCACGTTAAAGAACCAATGAGATCTATTCGAAGAAGAGCTAGAGGTTTGTACCCAGATTTCCTTGTATCCGATTCTTTCTCTCGTATGGTCCATACCATATATGCCTAGAGAACGGAGGGACCTTAACTCTTTACCACACAATCCCGACTTTTAACGACCCTGAGTAGGAAGCCTATTGAAAATATTGTGGAAAAAGGAGAAAATGATTACTAGCATTTTCTCCTTTTCCCACAATGTTTTCTCCCTTTCAAAACAAATTTTAATTTTTCAGTCACATTTAATGTGTCGTTTGCAAATGCTTTCAATTTGGACTGGTCCAAGACTTTGTCGTTTGGTTAAGAGTTTTAATCCTACAAGGTCATCATTGTCATCATCGACATAATAAAAGGAATTCAAAAGCTGAAATTGGTTTCCATCGGGATAGAAAACGTTTTGAGGAAAAAGAGAAAATGCTGGTTACCAGCATTTTCTCCTTTTCCCTTAATGTTTTCAAAAGGCTTTTATCTCAGGGTTGTAAAAGTAAGGGACTGTTTGGTAGAGACTTAGCCCAAAAGGTCCCAAAATGCATTATGGGGTCCAAGTGGAGGGGATTGTTTATTTGTATGTTATTCGACACTGTTATCAACATGATTTCATTCGTATCATGGCGGACCAGTGCACCTATTCATGCTTTCCCTGACCCTTTGATACAAGTACTTTGCACAATTTTCATGCCAAGTCACTGTGTTTTTAAAAATAGCTATCGCCGAAACTAGATTTGCAGTCCGCGTAGGGTGACCAGCTGGGCCCGTATTCACCAACCATTCTCAAGAACGTTCTTGGTCTTATTCTTCAAGATTTCCTGACTGTGAAAGTAACAGAACGTCTGATTGGCTAAACCATCCGGTTTAGCCAATCAGACGTTCTGTTACTTTCACATTTGCAAAATTCTGAAGAATAAGCCTAAGAATATTCTCAAGAATGGTTGGTGAATACGGGCCCTGAGCAGAAACTTTTCACTGATCACCAATATTTTCTGCATGTTCAAGGACTGGTGTACCTCATGATTTAGTCGGTTGTTAGACAAAAAGGATTTTATAGAACCATGATTTCATGATGACTTGCTTGGTATCAGGAATTACGGAAATGTAATACCCACCCCCCCTCTTTTGCCCTAGCATGACCGATTTGGTTTAGCCACAAAGATTTTGTATCTCTTTCGAACAAGGGTGACAACCTACATCATAACAGAGGTGTCGGAATAGCCGCCATTTTGTGCGCAAGGTTCAGATTAATTACTGTAAAAAGATATATGCATCTAAAATTTACTTAGAATACCTACTTCGATCATCTGGTGACGGTAAATATATTTGTCCTATTCGTGAAATCAAAATGCCATGAATCAATGTTGTAGCTCTAAACACTTCAACACAATTATTCTTTACGGCATTATATGTAGATCTACGACATTTATTTTTAAATCGCACATGTGTCACCGGCTCGAAAATTGTGCGGAGGTAATTGCAAAATCAACGAAACTAATGAACAAAATATTAATGTATACCAACGAAGAAAGTTGTCAGGTACCATATGCACTGCTTTGTTTGGACAGATCTTCAATAACAATAAGCTGAAAAACTTACCTTTTTAAAACGAAAATGGCTGATTTAAAATGTCTCCGATGACGTATGCTATGGCGTAGGTTGTTACCCCTGTTGAATTTACAACATTCTTGCGACAACCGAACATACTTTACCTTTTACTCCATAAATACTCATTTTGACGTATCAACAACAGACAGCTTTTGAGAACATCGTGGGAAAAGGAGAAATTGCTCGTAACGATGCTTTCCAATGTTTTCCACTCCATCTGATATTTGTGTCCTCATTTGTCCATATTTTTGACATCATATCTTTACTTGCTGCTGAAATGGAAGAGCCTAAAATTGGCATATCAGGTTAACCCTTTGCCCCACAAGGCATTTCTATGGTACCTGTAATTGACCCTAAATAAGAGCAAGGATGAAGCCGTTTTTTGTAGGTATATGCCACCTTTTGTTAGCAAAGAAAACATTGTGACAAAAGGTTAAATTGCTCGTGACGAGCAATTTCACCTTTTGCCACCATGTTTTCCAAAGGCTACTGCAAGCAATGCGTAGAAACGAGTATCTATTGAGTAAAGGTTTAAGGATGTTGTCAACCCTTATCCCGCCGAATGAATGAAATGAAACTTTGAAGCCGATGATAAACACGCAAATAATGTTATTTCAACTTATTTTTTTGGGGAAAAACGTCTCCTTATCGGACAGTGTAGATCCAAGATCAGACTGCACGTTCTGTGCAGCCTAATCTTGATCTACACTGTCCGCTAAAGGTCAGTGAGTCCCAGGTAGCAGTCAAAAGGTTAATACTGGTTGCTATATATAAGTATGGGCCCTGATTCACTCAATCTTCTAGCAGAGTTGTCGTTCGTTACTCCAACCATGCATGGTGAATGGGGATGATCCGTAGTGCAAGAGAGTGTGATTCAATATGGTCCCTATACATGTAAATATTGTTTAGATACGAAAACAATAGTCAACAGACGCACTATCAATGTTTTACCTTTCATCAAATGACAAAATGATAAAGTTTCCTACATCCAAAGTATTTGCAGATGACAAAACAGACGAGGTTGAAAAAATGGAAATTGTGTTTGAAATGGTCGATGAAATTATTGGAAAAGGAAATATACCAGGCTTTTTCCTGCCCCTACAATGTTTCAAAAAATCCATTTCCTCGGTGCATTTAATTTCTTTACCAATAAGCCCGATCTTTTAACGACACTAAGCAAGGATTACAGAGCTCTAGATAAGAGGGAGTGATAGAATTCTAAATCCATTATTTCTCATCTAAACCCTATGTTGTTGGTACTCATTAGAATTGTCTCGATGAGACAATTCTAATGAGTACCCACACTCATTAGAATTGTCTCGATGAGACAATTCTAATGAGTACCCACAACATAGGGTTTAGTTAAGAATAATTCATATTTTCAACTTTGAAATCAAAATCACTCGATCCTCTATCTGGAACTCTGAATGAAGATTTGGAGGGGGAAATAGATAATTGTAATTTGTGCAAATGCTTTCATTTTGGCCGAGTGTAAATTTTGTCGTTCAGTCGAGAAATAAAACATGGGATCACACTACACACAAGCTACTGGCTGCTTTCCCACTTAAATACCAGTGTTGAGAGCACAATGAGCCCTGCCGAAATGAAATAATTGTTGAAACTCTTCTCATTGGTCGTTTTCATTATCAAAGGGAAACAACCCGTACTCATACCATTATTATCACTGTTATAGAGTTGCCTCTCTTGCTTTTACACACCCGTCAATAACCACACAAACGTCGTCTGTCTGCCCATAGCTAGACGTTTTTAGCAGAATATTTTTTATGCCATGCATTTTTTAATTCTTTGCCTTTCACAGAGAAGAAGAAGAAGAAGAAGAAGAAGAAGAAGAAGAAGAAGAAGAAGAAGAAACAGATAAATAAATATTGTCCCAAAATGCGTTAGAACGACTAGAAGTGTATGAAAATCTTACATGCTTTTATTTCATACATTATTTTTGATGACTATGGTAATCTAGCATGTATTCGTAGTGACATCTTCTGTCCTAAACATTTACCACACAGTCCCGACTTCTAACGACCATGGAGAAGCCTTTTGAAAACAATGCGGGAACAGGAGAAATTGCTCACCATGTTTATACACTATCTTCTACCCTATCATAGAAAAAATCCTTCATTTGAACAACACAGAAGGTTGTTGTCTGCAGATGTTTTCAATTTGAACAAGTCCGTCTTTTGCTCGCTTGATAACTTAAAAGAATGAAAATATCATCACCTTCATGTGCGAAGATGTCAAGGTTCGGTTCGGCTGGTTTGATGCACATCACATATAGATCTGTGCAAAGAGCACAAGGCAGCTCTTGGAAGATGTCCCACTGTTGATGACCTGTGAAAAGGACTAATACTGCGTATACAACTAATTTAAATTTGCTCATTTTCGAAAGATAGTTCAAGTAGATATACGTAGTCATTTTTCTGAAGTGGGGTTGGTTAGAGCTGAAACCTAGTATATAGGATGGCATGTGGGTAATGATAAACGTAGTTAAGGTCTGTGTTTCTAGATCTGTAACCACAATGAAGTAGCCTAAGAGTGGAAGAATGAAAGTTATCTAACTTGCAAATTGCAATAGCGAAAGCGAAGATGAGGAGAATTTTCGATTATCAGAATGAAATAGATGAAGTGTAACAAGCTAATTTAATATATAAAGACAGTTTTGAAATATATCTGGATTCCTCCTTCATCAACTATTCGTGGACTTACCATTAGTGGTGCGAAAGATTTGAGTACGAATGGTTTTGTCACGAGAGCGTCTGTCAAAATGGAGGTTGCGACGTTGCAGTGGTAAACGAGTTAAAGAAATTTTAGTGTTGTTTAGCTAAAAAAGCCTCGTATTTGCCATTTAGAAAGCCTACGGATAAAAAAAGGTAATGTTGGTGAAAATAGATTATTTTTCTGTGAAAAGCTGTTGTCTTTGTGGTGTAAGAGCAGTAAAGTTTGAGCTCTTCGGCACGAACAAGACTCAAGTCAAGAGCTGTTCAAAGTTTTTCCCATTTTGGAAATATTTTGCTTTCACCGGTTAAAATGTGTGGTATTCTTTGGTGATTGGCTAAGGGTGGTAGCCGTGATGTCTTAAGTTTTGGTCAAAGGATTTGAAGACCACAAATAAATATTCTCAAAAATCGAAATTTGCTTTTGGAAAGGCAGAAAACAATGTTGGAAAAGGAGAAAAAGCTGTTAAAAATGCCGATAATCATCATTTTCACCTTTCCCCTCATGTTTTTTTTTCTAGCTTTCTTGAAAGGGCTGTTCAAATCAGGACTGTTTGGTCGTTGCACAACCATTTGTCGAAAGACAGCTAGTGTAATAAGACAAAATTTTGTCCATTGTGACCAGTTGTTGAATAGACAACTTGTCGAGACCATTGAATTTCCTTGCGTCAAAAGTTTATCGAAATTTCGTTGAAGATTGATTAAAATAAGTGGTGTTTCAATGGATATGAATAAGAAGAACACATAAGAAATACTGGTGCATATGTGACCAGTACAAAACCATACCTCTTTATTTCTGGTGGAGAAAAAAAAAAACCTTGAAACCCATTTTTCGGGCACCTCTGGAACTCCGAAAAAAAAATTCATTCCGCCATATTGCTAACTGACTAACTAGATTAAAGATTTTTAATTTACCCAAAATAGATAATGGAAGCATAAATTTGGATCATGAGTTAACATAACTTACCAAGGGATCTAAAGAGGTTGACATCAATTAACGGTTGACCTTAACTCATTACCAAACGACAATATTTTAGACTTGCCCAAATCGAAAGAATTTGCAGATGACAAAATAAAAGTGAAAAGTGAAAATTTGAATTTTGTTTTGTGAAGAGTAGAAAACATTGTTGGAAAGGAGAAAATGCTGGTTACCAGCATTTTGTCCTTTTCCCATTATGTTTTCTACCCTTCCAAAAACTAATGTCAATTCTTAATTGGTATTTGATTTGTCGTCTGCAATTGCTTTCAAATTGGACCAGTCTAAATCTTTATCATTTGGTTAAGAGTTAATTAATCCTTTAAGAGTTAATTAATCCTTTAGCACACAATCTCGACTTTAAATGACCCAGAGAAAGGGTAAAGGAGAAAATGTTGGTAACCATAACTTTCTCCGTTTCCCATGTTTTCTGTCCTTCCCAAAACAAGTTTCAAATTTCCTGTCACATGTATTTTGCCATCTGCAAATGCCTGTAATTTAGACCAGCAGCTAATTTTATTGTTTGATAAGGAGTTAATTAATTATACAGCACAAGTCATCACATACTTATTGATCCAATTTATCCATTTTTTTGTTTAACAGCCAGCTGAATCCGAAGATAGAATAGTCCTTAAACATGCAAGAAAATTACCAAAAGCAGAAAATTTTGACCAGTGATTTGATATTTTTTCCAAGATTTTGCATTTACGTTAATTTCCCTTTTGTCAGAGCAGGACTCAATAAACCCTTTACCACACAATTCCAACTTTTGCCAACCTTGAAAAAGAAGCCTTTTGAAAACATTGTGAAAAATAGAGAAAATGCTGGTAACCAGCATTTTCTCCTTTCCCAATAATTTTTTCTACCCTTTTCATTAACAGTTTCAAATTTTTTATTAACTTTCATTTTGTATTCTGCAACTACTTTCATTATTTTGACCAGTCCAAAATTTTGTCCTTCGGTAAAGAGTTAATCTTTATAAAATCTGTACGGGTGCATCAGGAAGATGTTTATAGAAATGTTAGGAAAAGGAGGAAATGCTGGCTATTAACATTTTTTTGTTTTTCAACAGTGTTTGCTACCTTTTCAAAAATATATCCAATAATTTAAACAAACATATTATTTTGGTAGGTCTACTATTTTTTTTGTCTACTCTACAAAGCATTTTATCATGGGCATGTGTAGAATTTTGTCATATACATGCGGTTCTCAGTTAAATGTGCAACACATTTTCCAATTGCATACATTTCACTTCAACCATTTACCACATAATCCTCCATTTTTTAAGACTCTACAGGAGATTCTTTTAGAATATTGCAGCAAAACAGTATTTCTCCTTTTCCCACAATATTTTCAAATCTTGTAAATTCAAATGCCATCATTAGAGCCACATTTTATTAGTCATCTGCAAATCAATAGGTCAGTGCAAGTTGCAACACTATTCTAAGTGCCTGTACAGTGCTACCATTTTTTCTTCTTTTCCCAGAATGTTTTCAAAAGCTTTCTCTCTCAGGGTTGTCATTAGTTGGGATTGTGTGGTAAAGAGTTAATTAGAATTTTTCTTTCCAGCAAAATAAATGGTCTGTTGCATCACACGATACTGACTATGTACACTTGTACATGTATGTGAAATAAAATATCTGTTCTGTTCTATAATGCATCACTGAGATGCATTAACTCATTCCCAAACAAGCCCTGGTTTTTACATGTCTGCAGTAAAAGTCGTTTGAAAACACTGTGGGAAAAGGAGAAATTGCTCGTAACAAGCAATTTCTCCTTTTCCCACAGTGTTTTCTACCCTTTTTGAGAACTTTCTGCCATTTTCTCTAAATTTAAAATTGTTGTCTGCAAACTCTTTTAAGTTTGGAAGAGTCCAAAATTTGTCGTTTGGGTAAGGGTTATCTCATTACCAAATGAGAATATTTTAGGCTTGTCCAAATCGAAAGCATTTGCAGACAATAAATTAAAAGTGACTGAAAATTTGAAATTTGTTTTGTGAAGAGTAGAAAACATTACCAGCATTTTCTCCTTTTCCCACAATGTTTTCTGAAGGCTTCTTTCTCAGGGGCGTCAAAAGTAGGGATTATGTGGTAATGGGTTAAGCCCCATTTTTCCAGGACAAGGCTCTGTTATTTGCTACATCTGCTATAAATCAATCAAATGCTTCATCCTGAAATTCGCTAGTCACATTAATGACATTATTAATTAACCTTTTCTTACATGGAAGAACTTTGACGCCTCCTGTCTCAAAGGTAAAAAAAGCATTTGAAAACATGGATGAATTTAGAAATATGCAGAAATGGTATATAGACCCTTTATCAAACAGTACAGTGTTTTAATGACCTTGAACAAGAAAGTAATTAAAAACCACAGAACTTTCTCTTTTTCCAACAATGCTTTCTACTCTGTTTCAGGCATTAGCTTTACCATTTTGTCCACCTGTGATTTGTCATCTGCAGGTGGTTTGAATTTGAATTGGTCTAAAATTTTGTCATATGATGAGGTCTTGACTCTTGAGTGAACTCTTTTACAACACAATCATGAGTTTAAACGATCCTGTAGGAAAAGCCTGTTGAAAACACTGTGGGAAAAGGAGAACCAGCATTTCCCCCTCTTTCCACCATGTTTCCTACTCCATGAAAGACAAATTTCATCATTTAACACTTAACCAAATGACAAAATTTTAGACTGGTCCAAAGTGAAAACACTAGCAGAGGACAAAATAAACATAACTTAAAAACTGAAATTTGTTTCCAGCAGGGAGCGAAACATTGTGGGAAAAGGAGAAAATGCTGGTTTTCTCCTTTTCCCACAATGTTTTCAGAAGGCCACTATCTCAGAGTCGTGAAAATCAGGATTTGTTTGGTAAAGGGTTAACCTACATTTAAATTGTAGTATGCAAAATAATGCTTTTAGTATGGACAAGTTTAATTTTTTGTTGTGTGGTAGAGAGTTAAGCCACACAGAGCTTAGCCAGTACATATTAAGCATTTTTTGCCACCAGATACAGGTCAAGATCAGATTGCACAAAATATGAGGTCTGATCTTTGAGTTTGATCAAAACTCTCTGTAACTTAGCAAGATATCCTAACAAAGAGTCATGTAAGTGCAATATCTGCATGTTTTGTGGTTACTCAGAGAGAGTATCAGTTTTATTTAACCCTTTGTCACAAAATCATGTCATTTTCTCCCTCACCCACAGTGTTTTCTATCCTATCAGAAACAAATTCCATTTTAGCCACATTTAACTCTTTACCAAACAACAAAACTTTAGACTAGTCCAAATTCAAAGCATTTGCAGACAACAAAATAAATGTGATTAAAAATTGAAGTTTGATTTGGAAAGGGTAGAAACATGACTTGCACAGTATAATTAATTAACTCTTTACCAAACAACAAAGTTAATTTCTTGTCTAAATTGAAGGCATTTGCAGATGGCAAAATACATGTGACCAGAAATTTGAAACTTGTTTTGCGAAGGGTAGAAAACAATGTGGGAAAAGGAGAAAATGCTGGTTACCAATGTTTTCTAAGGCTTTCCTTCTCAGGGTTGTTAAAAGTCGGGATATTGTAGTAAAGAGTTGAATTCTTGTCTACACAATCATGTACAAATGCTTTGAATTTGGATAAGTCAAGAGGTAAGAGTTAGTCCTATTGATGTACATGTAGATCAAAATTGTTCAAAATGAGGAAGTTTAGAATATTTGTTTGTAAATGCATTATGTTGTGTGTTATAAACCATTGCAGTGCCGAATAAACCCGTCAGACATGTACATCTTGGAAACAAAAGCCAAAATTTGGCTTTTGCTTCCAGGATGAAAATCGCTGATTTTTTTATTCAGCACTGCAAGGGTTTTGATAAAAGCAATGTTATTGGTTTGCTTTTGTCTGCAAAGTTTGAGATATGCAGACAGTGGAGATCAGAGATCAGGTTGCACATTTTGTGCTGTATGATCATGATCTACACTGAATGACAAAGCAACTATTATTTTGAAAGACAAATTTCAAAGTTTCAGTATTGTCTTGCTAAGTTGTTGATGCTTTCAATTTTGACTGCAGAAGAATTTTGTCATTTAGTCATTTTTTTAAAAAAAATATCAATTTAAACAGTTTTCAAAGCTTGCAGGTCAATTGTCAAAAGCTAATTGAACAGGTTCACCTTTTATTATAATGCCAATTTTTAGAGTGACTGCAATATTGGTTATCAATATATTTATTTTGAGGTTTCTTTCATGTAATATTGGTTGTCAATATTTTCCTTTCAAGGGTTTCTTTATGTAGGTCTCTTGCCTTACAACCAAAGTCTAGACTTTTCCAGATGGAAAGCCTGAAAAGATGTGGCTTAACTCTTTACCACACAACAAAATTTTAGACTTGTTCAGATTGAAAGCATTTGCAGACTACAAAATAAAAGTGACTGAAAATTTGAAATTTGTTTTTCTGAAGGGTAGAAAACATTGTGGGAAAAGGAGAAAATGCTGGTTACCAGCATTTTCTCCTTTTCCCACAATGTTTTCTAAAGGCTTCTTTCTCAGGGGCGTCAAAAGTAGGGATTGTGTGGTAACAGCTTAACTCTTTCCCAAATGACAAAATTTGAGACGAGTCCAAATTGAAAGCAGTTGCAGACGACAAAATGAACATAACTTAGAAACTGAAATTTGTTTCCAGCAGGATAGCATACATTGTAGGAAAAGCTTTCTATCTCAGAGTCTTAAAAACTTAACTCTTTACCACACGAGAAAATTTTAGACTGGTCCAAATTGAAAGCATTTGCAGACGACAAAATAAAGGTGACTGAAAAATAGAAATGTGTTCTGGGAAGGGTAGAAAACACTGTGGGAAAAGGAGAAAATGCTGGTTACCAGCATTTTCTCCTTTTCCCACAGTGTTTTCAAAAGGCTTCTTTCTCGGGGGCGTCAAAAGTAGGGATTGTGTGGTAGTGGGTTAAGGGAGTATTTGAGAAAGGGTTAGATGTTATGATTAGTCTTTGATAGGGAGAAATCTAGTTTGGAAATTATATGTGAGTCAAAAACTGGAAATTGTTGTAGCAAAAATAGAAAAGTACAACATTTTCTCTTTTTTCAAACAATGCATTCAAAAGCTTTCTGTCGTAAGGTCGTTTTTACTGACTTGGGAGCTGGTCATTAGAGCGAAAGGCTGTTATTCAGAAACAGTTACAGTCCAGGGTTTCAACTACCCCATGGTGATAACATTGTGGGAAAAGGAGAAAAAGATGGTAACTAGCACTGACAAAACACAACACTTGTATGAATAAGTGAATTATAGCCATTGTAGGCCTACAATAATTTTACAGGAAAAAAATTGTAAAAGTATTATTCATTCTAGTCTTGTTACAATTATCCTAAGGCAGCGAAGTTTGACTCCAGATACATAATATTATACTACTCAAACTTTGATAGGGGTCACGCACATATTTCTATATGGATTTATATGTTACGACAGTTTTGCATAAACTCTTTATCATATTGTAAAAATCTAGATTTGTCCAAGTTGAAAGCATTTGCTGACTAAAACCAATATGCAACATGAACTATGCTGTCTGTCATAGGGTAGAAAACATTGTTGGAAAAGGAGAAAATGCTGATATCTAGCATTTTCTCCTTTTCTAACAATGTTTTCCAAAGGATTCTTTTCAGTGTCTTTAAAGATGGGTATTTAGAATTTTCACATGACACCAAATTAAAAAATATATATATACTATTGAAATTTATATGAAAAAACAATACAAATCATCAATATTTTAGAGTCATAAAATTACAAAAAAAAATTGTTTTGATGGTATTCCCTTAAAAGGCTACGTAGCCTCTTAAGCTATTTTTAGATTTCGCGCCAAAAATCAATAAAGCATTGTAGGAATGTCAAGTGACTGGCACGTGACTAATAACGCTTAAATTCCATTACATAACAAACATGTAATAATTATTTTCCATAATGTCTTCTTCGGACGGATGTTTGAAGCTTTGTCTGTGTTTTCCTGTATTTAAATGAGAGAACTGATCATCTAAAAATAGAACGTGTCTCCCGTTAGTGTTAACCTGGTTCGTAATAAATCTCTAATTTCTCGTGTTATCGGATGGTTTTCGACTACTGTGGTTTTATGAAGGCAAATTAAAAGTCTTGGGGAGCATAAGGATGATTTCTTTGCATTTTTGTGAAATTTTCTTCCCAAGATCTGAAGGGCCACCTTTAACAGTCGGCATTGTGAGGTAAAGGCTTAAAGATCCATTTCCACTAGTGATTTGATCGATCAGTAGGGCAATGTAACATATTGTAAAACCATACATGATACATGCCACATATATATTTAGGATGAGTCTTTTAGGGTGATGCCTTTCAAATTTTGAGTAGTAGATAAGAATTATAACAAAAGTGCATATTAAGTCAAGTCAGAGAGAGATTTAGATGAATTTTGAACTCATTATCAGACGACAAAAGTTTTGACTCGTTAATGTTGAAAACTGCCATGTTCTGTGAAAAACGAGCTTAATAAATCTGAAAAAAGTATTGACCCAGGTTGGCTTGCGTAGTCCGCGCAGGCTGAACTGGGGCAGACTTTTTTGCTATCAGTCAATCTTCTGCAAGTCCAAGGACCAGTTACCTAATGATTAAGACCTAATCACTGTGGTTGTTAGACAAGGCAGGCATATCTCTTTACGAAACAACAAAATTTTAGACTGATCCAAATTGAAAGTATTTGCAGACAAAGTAAAAGTGACTGAAGAATTTAGACTTCTGTTTGAAAGGTTTAAAAACATTATGGGAAAAGGGGAAAATACTGGTAACCAGTATTTTCTCCTTTTCCCACAATGTTTTCAGAAGGCTTCTTCTTCTTCAGGGTCGTTAAAGTCAGGACTGTGTGGTAAAGGGTTACAGATCCATGATCATGTAATGACTCGCTTGGTATCGTGCATTATCGACATGTATTCAGTCTCCTTTTGTAATTGCATGGCTTATTTGCAAATGATAAATTGAATATAGCTCAGAGCATGGGACCTGTCTTTTGCAAGGATAGAAAAAACATAATGGGAAAAGGGGTAAATGCTGTGTACAAGGTTTTTCTGTATTCCTAGTACATGTATGTTGTTGAAAGGGTTTCCTTTTTAGGGTTGTTAAAATATGGAGTTGTGGAATACATGTTTTTCGTCATCTTCAAATGCTCTCAATTCAGACTAGTCTAAATGTGATCTTTGGTAGAGTTTTAACCCTTTACTCTATAGATACGCATTTCTACGCATTGCTTGTAGGAGGCTTTGGAAAACATTGTTGCATAAGGTGAAATTGCTCGTGACGAGCAATTTCACCTTTTGCCACAATGTTTTCTATGCTATCAAAAGGTGTCATATACACTTAAGAAACCGCTTCATCCTGGCTGTTATCTAAGGTCAATTACAGATACCATAGAAATGCCTTATGGGGTACAGTTTTAATGTTTTTGGTACAATTTCAGCAACATGAGAAGAAACAGTGTGACACTCCTAAAACTGCTGATAGCTGCCCTGATAGTTTTGGCTGCTGGGCCATTGGTCATGAAGATGTTATCTGGTGGTGGAAAAAGACTTGATGAATACATTGATGTACCAAGAGGCCTGCCTGTAGAACCGAGAGAGAATGGAGGCGTGCAGCATTTCCGTGTAAGTGTAGATTTTTTTACCTATTAATCTATTACCACACCGTCCCTACTTTAGACGACCCTGAGAAAGAAGCCTGTAGAAAACATTGTGGGAAAAGGAGAAAATGCTGGTAACCAGCATTTTCTCCTTTTCCTACAATGTTTTCTACCATTCGCAAAACAAATTTCAAATTTTCAGTCACATTTATTTTATCGTCTGCAAATGTTTTCCATTCGGACAAGCCTAAAATATTGTCGTTTGATGATGAGTTGATGAAGCATGTTGTCCTATATTTCAGCAAGACAAAGAGCTGATGAAGATAGACTGGCATGACTACAAAGCTATAGAGGAAGATAAGATAAGGACAGGGCCAGGGGAACAGGGAGCTGCTGTTATTCTTAGTGCAGAGGAAGAGCAGAAAAAAGATGATCTGTATAAAGTGAACGGATTTAATGCTTTTGCAAGTGACAAAATTTCATTGCAGAGATCTTTGAAAGATATAAGACACCCTGAGTAAGTAGAGAAATTTTATCTGTACATTTATTCATGCCTTACTTGCGACATTCCGTAACAAGCAAAAACCCCAGTTTCAAAACAAATTTTCCGTCTTACTGAAAATAATTATGAATGGATGTTTGCGGTGGTAAGAAAAGGGCAGGCTTACCTTTGCCAATGATGACTTGATCATTTTATGCATTGAAGAAATGCATTAACTCTTTACCACATTTGATCCCGACTTAAATGACCCTGAGAAAACAGCCTTTTGAGAACATTGCGGGTAAAGGAGAAAATGCTGGTTACTTTTCCACAATGTTTTCTACCTTTTCAAATCAAATATAAATTTTTCAGTCACATTTATTTTGTTATTTGCAAATATGTTCAATTGGACCAGTCTATAAATTTATTGTTTGGTAAAGAGTTAAGACTGGTTTGCCAGAGCCTTGTTAAGATATAATTATTTTCCTGATTTTCACATAATATCCCATTTTGATAAGTGTAGATGTTATCAGTGCTATATCCTGTATTTGCAGACAACAAATTGAATGACTGGTAAGATTTGGTTTGGCTTTTACTCTTAACCAAACTACAAATTTTTAGACTTGTCCAAATTGAAAGCATTTGTAGACAACAATTTGCAGAAGAGAAGAAAACATTGTGGGAAAAGGAGAAGATACTAGTTACCAGCATTTTCTCCTTTTCCCACAAAGTTTTCAGAAGGCGTCTTCATCTGGATCACAAAAACCAGCTCAATCACATTTTTTCTGGACTAGTTTAACTCATTTCCACACAATCTCTACTTTTTACGCCTCTGAGAAAGAAGCCTGTAGAAAACATTGTTGGAAAAGAAGAACATGCTGGTAACCAGCATTTTCTCCTTTTCCCACAATGTTTTCTACTCTTCACAAAACAAATTCCAAATTTTCAGTCACTTTTATTTTGTTGTCTGCAAATGCTTTCGGTTTTGACAAACCTAAAATTTTGTCGTTTGGTAATGGGTTAATAAAATTTCATCTGATATGCCACTGTAGTTATCTTTCACACCTACCCTTATAGAGTATTCATATAAGCATCTACAAAAAAATACATAATGATAAATGATAAATTGTCAGGACTTGCACCAAACTAGAATTTTAGTTAGCAATTTCAAAGATTATTACGAAGATGTAATTAATGCTTCTTTTGCCAGCATTAAAGGAACATTAAGATGACTCTATTACTCTTTCTATTTTGGAATTTAAAAAAAAGTTAAACACTGTAATTCAAACACTGTAGAAATACAACTGGCTGTCAGAAGCCTTTTAGTCTCGTGTCATCCGGCTGTCAGGAGACACTTCCTAGTTTTTAATTTCAACAAGTGTAGATTTTGGTTTTTCGGTAAAGTTTTAACCCTTTACCCCATAAGGCATTTCTATGGTATCTCTAATTGACCCGAAATAACAGCAAGGATGAAGCCGTTTCTTATGTGTATATGACACCTTTTGATAGTGTAGAAAACATTGTGGCTAAAGGTGAAATTGCTCGTCACGAGCAATTTCACCTTTTGCCACAATGTTTTCCAAAGGTTCCTACAAGCAATGCATAGAAATGAGTATCTGTGGAGTAAAGGGTTAAAGTAAGGGATCAATACCTCACCACTATTCAGTACACTTGTACTGCCTCCATTATTAACTCTTTACAAAATGACAAAATATTAGATCAGTCCTATTTGAAAGTATGTATATTTGTAGGTAGCTCAAGATGAGAGATTTTATGAAATGGAAGAAAGCATCGTTTAAAAAGGAGAAAATGCTGGTTACCAGCATTTTCTCCTTTTTCCACAATGTTTTAAAAAGTCCTTTTTCTTAGGGATCAATTTTGTGGGGTAATGGATTAATCAAAATCAGGATAGGTTCTTCTCAAGGCTGTTCATTCCCTGTTGTCCCTTCTTGAATTTCATCCTTGGGATTGGGGGGACATTGTTAACTCTACAAAATGACAAAATTTTAGACTGGTCCAAATTGAAATCATTTGCAGACGACGAAATAAATGTGATTTTAGGATTAAAGATTGTTTTAGGAAGGGAAGAAAACATTGTGGGAAAAGGAGAAAATGCTGGTTACCAGCATTTTCTCCTTTTCTCACAATGTTTTCAAAAGGCTTCTTTCACAGGGGTGTTAAAAGTGGGGATTGTGTTGTAAAGGGTTAATGTTAATTATGATCCCGGGTTTTGACGGACAAAACTTTTGGCTACTAAAAATTTTTGGCTGGCGCCAACCTAGTTAATACCTTATAGTGCTTTGCACTTAGTTAACTTTTACCTGACAAGTCCCCAGTTTTAATCCATTACCACACAATCCCTACTTTTGACGCCCCTGAGAAAGAAGCCTTTAGAAAACATTGTGGGAAAAGGAGAAAATGCTGGTAACCAGCATTTTCTTCTTTTCTCACAAGGTTTTTTACCCTTCACAAAACAAATTTCAAATTTTAAGTCACTTTTATTTTGTCGTTTGGAAATGCTTTCAATTTGGACCAGTCTAAAATATTGTCGTTTGGTAATGAGTTAAACACTCTGAAGAGGAAAGCTTTTTTCATTCTTTACTAAACAATCCCAACTTTACATGATCCTGAGAAAGAGGTGTTTTGAAAACATTGTAAGAAAAGGAGAAAACACTGGTAATCAGCATTTTCTCCTTTTCCACAATGTTTTCTACCCTTCCACAGACAAATTTCAACTTATAAGCCTTACTTACATTGCTCTCTGCAAGTGCTTTCAATTTGAACTGGTCTACAATTTTGTCGTGTGGTAAAGAGTTATGAGCAGTGACAGAAAGAGGTAACCAGCATTTTGTCCTATTTCCACAAATGGTGACATTGGTTTCTAGCCTGCCATGTTTTCTACCTTTTCAATTCAAAAGCATGTTCCAGCATTTGAACCACATTTATAGTTTGTCGTCTGCAAATGTTTTGAACTTACTGAACCTACCTGAAATTTTGTTTTATGGTAAACAGTTAACTCTTTACCAGACGACAAAGTTTTGGACTGGTCCAAATTGAAAGCATTTGCAGACAACAAAATAAACGTGACGCAGAAATTGAAACTTGTCTTAGGAAGGCTAGAAAACATTGTGGGAAAAGGAGAAAATGCTGATTACCAGCATTTTCTCCTTTTCCTACAATGTTTTCAGAAGGCTTTTTTCCTCAGGGTCGTCAAAGTTGGGTAATGTGTGGTAAAGGGTTAACTTTTTGTCAGTGTATGAATAAAATGGAGGTTTCAAACAGTGCTAAAGATGCAATAATTTCACTTCTGATGATATTTTTCTCCATGCAGTCTGGTCTTGTCCATCCTCGGATACCCCGGGGTCTCCCTATTTGCTACGCTACATCGACCCCTGGGACAATTGACTAATAAAACTTTGAATCAGCCGCCGAAAATCGATAGGAAACGTCATGGCATACACACTCGCCCATCACAAAATGATGATGGAACCAATGAAAAGCCAGTATTCGGCCAGCGGTAAAGCGAGGGAAATTCAATCAATTGTCCCAGGGGTCGATGTAGCGTAGCAAATAGGGAGACCCCGGGGTATCCGAGGATGGGTCTTGTTAGGGTATGCAACTAAATTTGGGTTAAAAATTACTTTTGCAGACTGGATGGATTCGGATCATGTTGCAAAACTGTGCTATCTGATGTTGCATCTGTGTTTACAGATGCATTTTCACATGCCAGCCTTGAAATTGCATTATCACTCAAGATGTTTTTTCTTTAACTCTTTACCAAACGACAAAATTTTGGACTAGTCCAAATTTAAAGCACTTGCAGACAACAAAATAAATGTGACTGAAAAATTGAATTTTGATTTTGGAAGGGTAGAAAACATGGTGGGAAAAGGAGAAAATGCTGGTTACCAGCATTTTCTCCTTTTCCTACAATGTTTTCCAAAGGCTTTTTTCCTCAGGGTCGTCAAAGTCAGGTAATGTGTGGTAAAGGGTTAACCTTTGTTGTAGTCTATAAATAAAATGGAGGTTTCAAACAGTACTAAAGATGCAATAATTTGACTTTTGATGATGTTTTTGTCCAAATACGATGCAAACAAATGGACAGTGTAGATTCTAATTCAGACTGCAGTCTGGTCTTTATATACATTGTTAGCATATGCAAGTAAATTTAGGTGAAGTACTGCAAGGGTTAACCCTTTCCCAAATGTCAAATTTTAGACTCTTCCAAACTCAAAGAGTTTGCAGACGACATTTTCAAAGTTGATAAAAATGGCAGAAAGTTCTCCAAATTAGTAGAAAACACTGTGGGAAAAGGAGAAATTGCTCGTTACGTGCAATTTCTCCTTTTCCTACAGTGTTTTCAAAAGACTTGTACTGCTGACACGTAAAAACAAGGGCTTGTTTGGAAAAGGGTTAACTCATTACCACACGAGACAATTTTGGACTGGTCCAAATTGAAAGCATTAGCAGACGACAAAATAAAGGTGACTGAAAAATAGAAATTTGTTCTGGGAAGGATAGAAAACACTGTAGGAAAAGGAGAAAATGCTGGTAACCAGCATTTTCTCCTTTTCCTACAGTGTTTTCAAAAGGCTTCTTTCTCAGGGGCGTCAAAAGTAGGGATTGTGTGGTAATGAGTTAAATTACTTTTGCAGACTGGATGGATTCGGATCATGTTGCAAAACTGTGCTATCTGATGTTGCAACTATGTTTACAGATGCATTTTCACAAGCCAGACGTTGAAATTGCATTATCATTCGAGATGGTTTTTCTTTAAAAATGTGAATTGATACCTCATGATACAGTACCATGCTATAAAAATCCTGAGGAAAAGGCCTTTGAAATTGTTGTTGTTAAAGGAGAAAATGCTGGTCTTATGAACAAAGTCCATAACAAAGAAACAAATAAATGCATAGCTCAAATACAGACCGCATCTGGCGGGATTCAAACCATTGCAGGGACAAAAAAAAATATTTTTCCAGGATTTAAAGATTAAAAGAACAATACCATAACCACTGAGCCAAAGAAATATCAATAAATGATGACTTAATTAAACTTTTTACCACACGAGAAAATTTTAGACTGGCCAAATTGAAAGCATTTGCAGACAACAAAATAATGGAGGCTGAAAAATTAAAATTTGGTTTAGGAAGGGTAAATAACATGTGGGAAAAGGAGAAAATGCTGGTTACCAGCATTTTCTCCTTTTCCCATGGTGTTTTCAAAAGGCTGCTGTGTCAGGGTCGTAAATGTAGGGATTGTGTGGTAAGGAGTAAAGGGGGGTCTTAATCAGGAGATCACTCCGTCCTTACTGTGTAGCTTTCCTGTTAGAACTCAATGCCTGACAACTGCATCAGTGAGAATTCTCTTTGGCTCAGTGGTTATGGTATTGGTCTTTATTTGTCCCTTCAAGGGTTTAAATTCCTCAGACGCGGTTTATATTTGAGCTATGCATTTATTTGTTTCTATGTTACAGACTTTGTTCGTAGGACTGGTAATTAGCATTGTCTCCTTTACCGTAACGGTATCCCACCTGAAGAGAAAAACCTATTTTTTCGGCTTTTTCAATATTTTGTCCACAGGTATTTTGAATTTAGATGAGTTTAAAAGTTTTTTGTATGATTAACAAAATTTTAGACAAGTCCAAATTGAAAGCATTTGTAGACAACAAAATGAACATGATTCAAAAATTGAAACTTAATTTTAGAAGAATGGAAAATATTGTGGGAAAAGGAGAACATGCTGGTTACCAGCATGTTCTCCTTTTCCCACTATGTATTTTAGGAGGCTCCTTCCTCTGGGTCATAAAAACCAGGGACTGTTTGGTAAAGGCTTAAGGCTTAACCCTTTACCACACAATCCCGACTTTAACGACCTTTAGAAAGAAAGCTTTTGAAAACATTGTGGGAAAAGGAGAAAATGCTGGTAACAAGCATTTTCTCCTTTTCCCACAATATTTTCCACCCTTCACAAAACAAATTTGAAATTTTCAGTCATTTTCATTTTGTCGTCAGCAAATGTTCTAGATTTTGACAAGCCTGAAATACTGTTATTTGGTAATGAGTTAAGGCTCTGTTTTGTGGTTGGACTTGACAACTACGTGTAGTTTTCCATTATGACCCTTTGTATGGTATCATGCTCTGAATGAAAGAAAATAATCCAAATGGAAAATATTAATCTTATTGTAGACATCATAATCTGATGTTACTCAAGTGATGGGGTTGTACTCTTTGATAAGGTTGAAAAGATTGTGAGGGAAAGCAGAAAATAATCAGGGTTACCAGAATTTCAACTTTTTCCACAATGTTTTCAGCAGCCTTCCTCGTAAGTGTCCTTAAAATTGGGATTATTTGGTAAGGAATGTTTAGTCACTGGCTGCAGGTACAGGAAGAGTTGTATGAACTGGGAGAGGGTAATTAGTTTGTCCTAGTACTGTCTAGCCATTTAGGACTATGATTGTGTTTTAGGTAGAGTGTAAATCAAGATCAACTTGTATGTTTGTTAGTCTGATCTTTCTCTACACTGTCAGTTTAAAATTTAATATTTCTGTATATATCACATCCCCTTCTCAGTATCAATAAATGGACTGAAATATATTGTTTTTGATAGTCAAAAACTTAAATATTCATCAGAATGGACTAAGTGGTGAAAAAAGAAACTGTTTACTGGTTGTAAAGTAGCCAATGGGCAGATAGGAATCAACTGTTTTAATGGCTCATAGATTTCATGCCTCATTACCATCATGTCATGTTAACTTAACACACATGTATTTATTTCAGGTATTATACCCCCGCAAAACAAATGTTTTCGAAGATATACTGGAATCAGCCTGTGTGTCCGTCTGTGTGCCGTCCGTCCATGTGTCCATCCGTGTGTCCATCTGTGTACAAAATACTAGTAATTTTGTGTAGTGAAATCCTCCTATAGTTTTCCTTCAATTGTATTGAAACTTTGCACATGTACTGATCATATATTGAAGATTTGCAAGACACAAATTTCAAGTGTCAACTCATCCTGGTTGAGGAATTATCTCCCCTTGAACTTGACACTTTTTTCTGTCAAAGTGCTGGTGGGAGTATTAAGTCACATTCAGGGACAGCACTAGTATTGTCCCTTGTACCCATAAAGAGACAAAGGACATCATGATGTACTTGTTCAGTTTAGAGAATTGAAGAAATATGATTTTCTTGGTAAAAGGCACATTGGACGACATAGTAATAACTGAGTTTGTAAGGTTTTGTCACACTGGCTTGTTTTGGAAATAACTAAAAAACTCGTACAGGTGACACTAGTTACTATAACCCTTTACCAAACAGTTAAAGGTTTAACGACCCATAACAAAAGAAAGAGGCTTTCGAAAACAGAGTTGAAAAGGAGAAAATGCTGGTTACTATATGCAAAAATCATTAAGTAACCAATTTAATTTGAACCTAATATTTTGTCATCTGATAAAGTGTTTTAAGAAAGATAGAATATTTATTCTCTTGCTCTAAGGAGTTGAATGAAATCTAGAACAGAAAAAAAACCCCCTAAAGTCTTGTTATGGTAATTGTGGTTTTTAGTGTTTATGTTTTTAGACAACCCTTGCGCTTCACAGCAATTATTTATCGTATTTATTTTTGGAAGGTCGAAATAAGACCACACAAACTAAATGCATGGTCTCATCAGTTTTTGGATCTAGGTTGTATGAAAATTCTCAAAGGCTCTTCGAATAATATTTTGAATTTTGTTGCTATCAGGGGAACTTGTGCATTTCAAGTTTTTTTTTCTCTTTTTCAAACAGTTGTATCTTTTAATTGAAAGTATTTCCGGAAAAGACGAAAATGCTGATGACCATCATTTTCTTCTGTAATGTTTTCTTCTTTAATAAACATATAACATCATTTGTTCATAATTATTTTACCATTTGCAGTGCTATTAATTTGAGCAAGCCAGGAATTTTGTCATCTTGTTAAGAGTTTATCCTTTACCCCATAAGGCATTTCTATGGTATCTCTAATTGATACTAAATAACAACAAGGATGAAGCTGTTTCTTATGTGTATATGACACCTTTTGATAGCATTGAAAACATTGTGGCAAAAGGTGAAATTCCTCGTCACGAGCAATTTCACCTTTAGCCACAATGTTTTCCAAAGGCTCCTACAAGCAATGCGTAGAAATGAGTATCTATGGAGTAAAGGGTTCACTGATCTATGACCCTGTTCAGTTTGATCTTTGTAATTGTATGTTCCTGTCATGTCTGTTCAGTTTGGAAAAGGGTTATGTTGTATCCTAGACCTATGAAATTAACCATTTCATCAGCTTTATACAGCAAGCATACATGTATAAAATAAACAATTTCATCAGCTGTTTACAGATGGCCTGTTATTACCTATTTCATCAGCTGTGTACAGAGGGCAAATGAAAGAAACCATTTCATCAGCTGTTTAGAACTTTAGAGAAGGCCTATTAGTAACCATTTTATCAGCTGTTTAGAGAGGGCCTATTATTAACCATTTCATCAGCTGTTTACACAGGGCCTGTTATTAACCATTTCATCAACTGTGTACTGAGGGCCTATTTTTAACCATTTCATCAGCTGTTTACAGAGGGCCTATTATTAACCATTTCATTAGCTATTTACAGAGAGCCTATTATTAACCATTTCATAAGCTGTTTACAGAGGGCGTATGAAATAAATAATTTCATCAACTGTTAACAGAGAGTCTGATGGCCTATTAACTCATTACCACACAATCCCTACTTTTGACGCCCCTGAGAAAGAAGCCTTTAGAAATCATTGTGGGAAAAGGAGAAAATGCTGGTAATCAGCATTTTCTCCTTTTCCCACAATGTTTCCTAACTTTCACAAAACAACTTTCAAATTTTCAGTCACTTTTATTTTGTCGTCTGCAAATGCCTTCAATTTGGACCAGTCTACAATTTTGTCGTTTGGTAATGAGTTAAATAAACCATTTTGTAACTTATATATAGAGGGCATAAGGAAACCAAAATAAAAAAAGGCAGTTCTGTGTTGGTGTCATAAAATTTAGGACTTGTAGCATGTTTATCAGCATTTTTTGTCCTTTATACAGAATGTTTTCAGAAGTCTTCTTCCTCAGGGTTGTTAAACCTAAAGATTTTCTTGTAAAGGGTTTAAATAGGTTAAATCTGTAATAGGTTAACCCATTACCACACAATCCCTACTTTTGACGTCTCAGAGAAAGAAGCCTTTTGAAAACACTGTGGGAAAAGGAGAAAATGCTGGTAACCAGCATTTTCTCCTTTTCCCACAGTGTTTTCTACCCTTACCAGAACAAA
This sequence comes from Tridacna crocea, assembly GCA_943736015.1. Classification (NCBI taxonomy): domain Eukaryota; kingdom Metazoa; phylum Mollusca; class Bivalvia; order Cardiida; family Cardiidae; genus Tridacna; species Tridacna crocea. The sequence goes on along the minus strand of OX031063.1, from coordinate 18,098,504 downwards.
TTTCGATTTTTGAGTCACCTTTATTTTGTCGTCTGCAAATGCTTTCAATTTGGACCAGTCTAAAATTCTTTCGTGTGGTAAAGGGTTAAGCTTTTACCACACAATTCTGACACAATCCCACAGGAAAAAAACCCTCTGAAAAAAACATCTGCAAATGCTTTCAGTTTGGACTAGTTTAAAACTGTTGCTTAGTAAATAGTTAAATAACAAACATTCTTTTCCATATTGTTTCAGTTGCCAGAGGAAAAAATACTGGAATAAGCTACCAACCTGTAGTATTGTAGTTCCTTTTCACAACGAGCACTGGACTACCTTGTTACGTCTGGCATACAGTGTGGTAAATCGGGCACCGAAAGAACTGCTTCATGAGGTCATCTTGGTAGACGACTTCAGCAACAAAAGTAAGCTTTAAATAAGAACTATTTATCCCTTTGTCATACGAACTGGAGTTTAACTCTTTACCACACAATCCTGACGTTTAACGACCCTGAGAAAGAAACCTAAAGAAAACACTGTTGGAAAAGACGAAAATGCTGGTAACCAGCATTTTCTTCTTTTCCCATAAAGTTTTCTACCAGTTTAAAGACAGCAACCATCATTTTAGTGACTTTCAATTTGTTGTCTGTGAATGCTTTCAGTTTGCTAGAGTCCAAAATTTTGTTGTTTGGTAAAGAGTTGAAAGACCTGGAGAACAAAGACCTTAACTCTTTACTTAACAACGAAATTTTAGACTGGTTCAAATTGAAAGCATTTGCAGACAACAAATTGAATGTATACCAAAATGATGATTTCTGTCTTTGGTATTGTAGAAAACATTGTGGGAAAAGGAGAAAATGCTGGTTTCCAACATTTTCTCCTTTTCCCAAAATGTTTTCAAAAGGCTTCTTCCTTGGGGGTTGTTAAAAGTGGGGATTGTGTGGTAAAGAGCTAGGAACTGTTGAAGGTGAAAGCTCATGCAGATGACAAATTTAATGTTGCTGTAGAAATGGATTTGCCTTTGATAGATAGGAATGCATTTGCAAAAAAAAAAGAAAATGCTAACTACACAGGTTAGAATTAAGATTGGAATGCACATTCTGGGCCATCTGCAAAAGCCTCTGTTTCCGCCTATAGTGCTGAAAGGTTGAACTTTATATAAAATGACAAAATTTTACACTTAAACAAATTGAAAGCATTTCCAGATTACAATTCAAATGTTACTCAAATGATCAGAAAAAGAATGGAAAACATTGTGGAAAAAGGAAAACAATGCAGGGTTATAGCATTTTGATTTTTCTCCTTTTCCCACATTGTTTTCAAATACTATATTTCTTTTATTGCTTAAACTCAGGACTGCTTGACAAAGTTTTAATCTGTTAAAAAAATGCAAAAATGCCTAGTAAGGGAAAGCTTGCCAATAAAAAGTGACATAATCAGTCATTATTATGTTAGTGATACAAGAGCATAAATGACAAAGGTCTTCACAGCTTATGTTAATAAGCCAGAATATGCAAAACTAATATGTTGTATTCACAAGATTTTTTAACCAATTTCTGTACAGGTGAAAATTCATTTTGTTCCCTGAATAGTGAGTAACAGTTGCTTTCAACAGTATAATGTTAAATCACTGCAAGTCCACAAACAAATGAATTCCTATAGATATGTTGGAAAGACAGGGGACCTGAGGTTTATAAATTCTTCAGTCTTGTTGGTCGAAGTGTCTATCCCAATTTCCTAAAAAAAATAACATGTATTATCAAAGCAGCATTGTGACATCACAATTTTGTGCATTCTAATTTTTACTCTTTACCACACAATCCCGATTTTTAACGACCCAGAGAAAGAAGCATTTTCTCCTTTTCCCACAATGTTTTCAACCTTGCTCTAAACAATTTCAGTTTTTTAGTTATGTTTATATTGTCGTCTGCAAATGTTTTCAATTTGGACCAGTCTAAAATTTTGTCGTTTGGTAAAGAGTTAAATGTACATAGTACTAAACCAGCAAAGGCAACTAAAGTTGCTCCTTTGGTCTGGTTTCAAACTTTCAATGAATGATCCATACACGGAAGGAAAATACTGCGAATGCAAATAAACGACAAGCATGAAATTAACCACTCATGCATATTTGAAAAGTCATGAAATTTTCAGTCTCTGACAAAAATTCAAAGTAGTGTATACTAAGCTCATTACATCCCACTGCTGTTTATTTTTTTAAATTTTCTTTTCATCTTGCGACAGACTGTTTTTTAAAACAATGTGGCAAGAGGAAAATTTGATGAACTCTTTACCAAAAGGCAGAATTTTAAACTTGTCCAAATTGAAATCATTTGTAGACTTTCATTAAATCATTACCAAACGACAAAATTTCAGGCTTGTCCAAATCGAAAGCATTTGCAGACGACGAAATGAAAGTGACTGAAAATTTTAAATTTGTTTTGTGAAGGGTAGTTACCAGCATTTTCTTCTTTTCCCAAAATGTTTTCTAAAGGCTTCTTTCTCTGGGTCGTCAAAAATAGGGATTGTGTGGTAATGGGTTAAGATATGTTTAGAATGATAGGAATTGTGTTTGTAAGGATCAAAAACATTGTTGGAAAAGGAGCATTGCAGGTTACAAGTTTGGTAGAGGGTTCTTGAAAGGTTGGGTATGGCAGTTTTAGATAACTCAAGAAGTGTGTTTGTATTTTACCATGGCAACAAAGATGCTTTAAGATAATGTCAAGTGGTTTTAATAAATCCACCACTATTCAAATGGTATCTACCAATACTGCAGTCTTTTAACCCTACCACACAGTCCAGACTTTAAACGACCCTAAGGAAGAAGCCTTTTGAAAATATTGTGCAAAAAGGAGTATTTTTTCCTTTTCCCACAATGTTTTCTACCTTGCTGGAAGAAGCCTTTAGAAAACATTGAGAAACCCCTTAGAAAGAGGCCTTTGGAAAACATTGTGGGAAAAGGAGAAAATGCTGGTAACCAGCATTTCCTCTTTTTCCCCACAATGTTTTCCACCCTTCACAAAACAAATTTTAATTTTTCATTCACTTTTATTGTGTCGTCTGGAAATGCTTTCAATTTGGACCAGTCTAAAATCTTGTGGTTTGGTAAAGAGTTTAGTGCATTCTTTGTTTACTGTTTACCAAAAATTTTTGAGTTTCCTGAGTTTTCAGGTACCAGGTGAGAAAGGTTTTTTGAAAAAATTGTAGTAAAAAGAGAAAAAAATTATGGTGGTTGCATTTTCTCCTTAACCTATTACCACACAATCCTAACTTTTAACAGCCCTGTGAAAGAAGCCTTCTGAAAACCAGTGTAAAATTTTTTTCGTTTGTTAAAGAGTTAAACCACATTATTTTCTGCTCTTACATTGTCTAATGTCATTATTATGAGCTATATTTGCTTTGTCTCGAGCAAACCTTATAGTATGATTGATTGATTTAATGGTGTTTTCGATGCTATCAACATTATGTCAGTGAAATTACAGCTTCATCTCAGTATGATTAATTGATTTAATGGTGTTTTCAATGCTATCAAATTATGTCAGTCAAATCACAGCTTCAGCTCGGTATGATTGATTGATTTAACTCTTCACCAAACGACAAAATTTTAGACTGGTCCAAATTGAAAGCACTTGCAGACGACAAAATAAATATGACTCAAAAATCTAAATTTGTTTCCAACGGGATAGAAAACATTGTGGGGAAAAAGAGAAAATGCTGGTTACCAGCATTTTCCCCTTTTCCCACAATATTTTCAAAAGGCTTCTGTGGCCGGGTCGTAAAAAACAAGGGATTGTTTGGGAAAGGGTTAATGGTATTTTCGGTGCTATTAACATTATGTCAGTGAAATCACAGCTTTGTCTCAGTATGATTGACTGATTTAATGGTGTTTTCGGTGCTATCAACATTATGCCAATGATATCACAGCTTCGGCTCAGTATGATTGACTGATTTAATGGTGTTTTCGATGCTATCAACATTATGTCGGTGATATCACAGCTTCGGCTCAGTATGATTGACTGATTTAATGGTGTTTTCGCTGCTATCAACATTATGTCGGTGAATATCACAGCTTCAGCTCAGTGTGATTGACTGATTTATGGTGTTTTCGCTGCTGTCAACATTATGTCAGTGAAATCACAGATTCAGCTCAGTGTTATTGATTGATTTATGGTGTTTTCACTGCTATCAACATTATGTCAGTCAAATCCTATCTTCAGCTCAGTATGATTGACTGATTTAATGGTGTTTTCGATGCTTTCAACATTATGTCAGTCAAATCACAGCCACAGCTCACATATTCATGTATTTACTGGGTTTCGCTAGGACTAGACTGGGCATCTTAAGTTTCTTGCCTCAGGACACTCCCACAAAAAACTGATCCAGTGGGGCTTGAACCTGGAGTCTCCTTGTCATGAGTCCAACACTTCACCACAAAACCACACGAGACCCTCAGTTCGATATTAACGAGTCTGAAAGATTGTCTTCATTTTCTGCTTTTCTCATAGTCTTTTCTATTATTTACACCTTTCCTAAACAATCATTGGTTTTTACGACCCCGAGATAGAAGCCCTTTGAAAACTTTTTTGGAAAAGGAGAATATGCTGGTAACCAGGACTTTCTCCTTTACCCACAATTTTTCCTACCTTGCAGGAAACAAATTTCAATTTTTGAGTTATGTTTATTATGTCATCTGCAAGTACTTTCAATTTGGACCAGACTAAAATTTTGTCGTATGGTAAAGAGTTGAAATACAAATTAGCGCCTTCATTAATTCTAAGATTTGAAATATTTTATTTTCTGCAAACACTGTCAATTTTGACAAGTTTAAAATATTGACATTCGATAAAGAATTTTAAATAAAAGGAAAGTAAACATCCCTCGGTGCTCTATTCAGTTGGAGTGTCTGAATCTTTAAACTTACAAAGGTTGACTTGCACTGTTGTTTACTGATTTGATAGTGACCTTTTAACTCTTTACCAAACAACAAAATTTTAGACTGGTCCAAATTGAACGAGTTTGTATGACAAAATGAAAGTGTCTGAAAATTGGAAAGTTGTAATGGGAAGGGTAGAAAACATGGTGGGAAAAGGAGAAAATGCTGCTAACCAGCATATTCTTCTTTTCCCATCATGTTTTCAAAGGGCTTCTTTCTCAGGGTCATTAAAAAACGGGATTGTGTGGTAAAGAGTTAACCCTACATAAGCCTTGGTTTTTACAGCTCTGAGTTTGACGGCACTTGACAACACTGTGCATAAAGAAAATGCTCATTATGAGCATTTTCTCCTTTTTCCACAGTGTTTTCTACCCATACAGATAAAAAATTCCACCTTTTAGCCACTCCAATTTTGTCATAAGCAAATTCTTTCAATTTCAGTATACCTAAATTACCTCATCTGGTAAAGAGTTGATGAACCCATTACCACACAATTCAGAGTTTTAACAATCTGAAGGAAAAGGCCTTTTGAAAACATTGTTGGAAATGGAGAAAATACTGGTAACCAGCATTTTCTTCTTTTCTCACAATGTTTTTGACCCTTTTTATGACGAGTAATATTATCTTAGGCACATATATTTAGATATAGATCTGTAAATGCTTTAACCCTTTAGTGCGCAATCTTGAGTTTTAATAACCCTGCAACTGCTTTCAAATTGGACCTGTCATTGTCGTTTGTGAAAGAGTTCATTCATTGACTCATTGACTTCAGGTCTGTCGTGGTCACCTGCCTAAGAGAAATATGGGCAGGTATGCAACAGAGTTCCTAAATTGCATGCTTAAATTTATTCAAAAGCTTGAAAGTTTAATAATTTCTGATTGGCTGAAGCTAATGATATGGCCAGTCAAAGATTACGTTACTTTCAAGTTGCGAAATTTCCTGTGAATAAAGATAATGTTTGTGATCACAGACTCTGGTCTTAGAAAGTTGTATACTTCTGTCAAACAATGAAATTGAACTTTATATACAGTACAATTTCAGTTTCATTGATTAATTAATTTACAAAATGTCATCTATACTATATAATGTCAGTAGGATGGGAATGAAAGCAAAGCTTACTTGGTTAATTTCCTGATAGATAATGGAAAAATACTCACTGTCTATAGAACATTTCATGCAGTACTTAACCCTTTACCACACAATCCTGACTTTAGGCAACCCTGAGAAAGAGTGCTTTTGAAAACATTGTGGAAAAAGCAAATGCTGGTATTTTCTACTTTTCACCACAACATTTTCCACCCTATCCGAACCAAATTTCAACTGATCAGTCACATTCATTTTGTCATCTCCTTTTTCCACAATGTTTTCAGAAAACCTCTGTATCAGCATCATTAGAACCTTGGAAATTGTGTAGTAAACCATCAATGATTTCTTGGTCCTTTTATGTAGAACAATGGCCATACAATGCAGCTGTTACGGTTTTTTGCTTTATATTATGATAATCAGATTTCCATTTTGATTGCCATTTGTGTTGGGAAAGAAATTTTGATTACCTGACTGGAAAATAAAACTTCCCATTCCCTTACACCCTGAATACTGCACAAGTATGACATTGTACATGGAGGAATTAGATGGAACAATTTTCAAAAAGAAGTTGCTCCTTTTACTCAAATTTCCATCAAAAGAAATTAACTCATTACCAAACAACAATGTTTTAGGTTTGTCCAGCATTTGCAGACCACAAAATAAAAGTAAATAAAGATTTGAAATTTGTTAGGGTAGAAAATGTTGTGGGAAAAGGAGAAAATGCTGGTTACCAGTATTTTCTCCTATTCCCACAATGTTTTCTAAAGGCTTCTTTCTCAAGGTCGTCAAACGTAGGAATTGTGTGGTAATGGTTTAGGACTTAAGACTCAGAACTGTCTTGATTTGAGAACTAGATCTGTATGATAACAAGATTTCAATCAATAAAATTTTGGCTAAGATTGTAGTACATGCATATTTTTGTTTACTCTGTAGATCTAGTCAATAATTTTTGCATTTTTTTTATGCAGCCTTTGTGATAAAGTGTCATAACAGCTGCTGTTGCTATGAAATATCATCTCAATGGAAGGCATTATCTCCTGCAGACGACATTTTCGTTTTACAGGATTACACTTTAGAAAAAATTGTGGGTGGAGGAGAAACAAGCCATACCAATGTCATTCATTTACATTTACCATTGTCCACACAAACCTGTATTTTAATGAACTAAATTACAAAGGCTCTTGAAAATATTTAGTACAAAGCAAAAATGCTGCAAAATAACAGTTGTTTGTATGAAAGTAATGATTGTTACAGAAGGAAATGCTTAAAAAGTTCGAAGAAAGTTTTCTGTTATCTTTTTAGAATTTTTGAAAGGAGAGCTGGATGAATATGTCAAAGAACATTTTGACAATGTTAAAGTTGTACACGCTGACAAGAGAGAAGGTCTTATACGTACCAGAATCCTAGGTGCCAAGCATGCTACAGGGGATGTGTTACTATTTTTAGACTCACACGTAGAAGCCAATGTCAACTATTTACCACCATTATTAGGTAACTTTTCTTTGTATTTTAGGTCATATTGAGAACTGCAGATCATTGAAATTTTGTTTAAACTGTTACGACACAATCCTGACATTTGACAACCCTGAGAAGGAAGCCTAGAGAAAACATTGGGGGAAAAGGAGAAAATGCTGGTAACCAGCATTTTCTCCTTTTCCCAAAAGTTTTCTATCCTTCACAAAACAAATTTCAAATTTTCAGTCACTTTTCCTTCTTGTTGATCACATTCCAGTATCATTCAAAAACAAATTGTTTTTCCTACCACCAATAGTTGACCAAGGAAGCAGAGATAAATATGCAATCTCTGTGATATAACTGAAATACTGTTGAAATAAAATATTTAGAAGTCTTCTTACCCTTGACAAAACAATGCTACTTTTTATCTACCCAAAGTATTTTTATGGCTTGGTTGTTTTTGGAGAAAGCAATGAAGTATTTTCATAGCCTTGTCCAAGTTTGAAGCCTGTCGTGGTAGTCTGTGTTGTCAGATAAAAACTAATATTTTAGAATATTTACAAGAGGCGTTCAATCAGTAATGCCCCTAACCCACTTCCAGTTGTCTGATCTAGCTGAAATTTTGCATGTGCAATAATTTATATCTCTACAGATTATGTGGCAAATTACAGCTTTGAGCTATTTGTGGTTTCTGACTTACAGGTGTTTGAACCGAGTCAGGTGTGTGACTCACATCTGATTGAAAAATGAGTAAAAATTACTTCTTTCATCCCAATGGTCATTCAAATTCTGGTCTTCCAGCCATGTTTGAATTATCGATGCCAGCATTTTACAAGGTCATATGATGGGGCATTATCACCATAAGTAACTTTAATTTCATCAAAAGTCTCCTTTGGTGGTCGACACTCAACAGGCTCCCATTTCACACCTGACTCAGTTCAAACACCTGTAAATCAGAAACCACAATTAGTTCAGAGCTGTAATTTGTCATATAACCCATAGAGATATAAATCATTACACATACAAAATTTTAGCTAAATCAGACACCTAGAAGTGGATTAGGGGCATTACTTATTGAATGCCCTTCGTTTGGTGTTTCTGAAGATATTTATTTCAAACTTGGACAAGTTGATCCCTTTCAAAGGTGAAACGTACGGTATATGACAAAGGTAGGTAAGTGTCAAAGTATATTTGACATTGTTATTCCCCTTTTTGACATATAAAGTCAATAAATCACTGTGGAGTATAAGCAGTTGCTTCAGGTCTTCTTGTTAAGTTTTAAAATTATCATGGGAATAAATAAAATGCTGTTAACCAACACTTTTTACCCTCAAACGAGAACATTATGTTGGTTACAAGCATTTTCCCACAATGTCTTTAATCATTCAAAGACAAATATTTTCATTCGAGCAACATTTAATTTATTTTGCCATCTGCAGTGGATTTTTATTTAGACCAATCTAACATGTTTTTCCCCAAAGGAGAACATTATCTTCGTTACAAGCTTTAATTTTCGCCTTTACCCACAATGTCTTTAATCATTCAAATACAAATATTTTTATTCGAGCTACGTTTAATTAATTTTGCCCTCTGCAATTGATTTTTAGCTCACCTGAGCACAACATGCTCAAGGGGAGCTTTTAGGATCACCCGGTGTCCGTCGTCTGTCGTGCGTCGTGCGTCGTCTGTCGTGCGTCGTCAACAATTCTTTAAACATCAACTCCTCCTAAACCGCTGGGCGAAATTGGACCAAACTTGGCAGGAATGTTCCTTGGCAGGTCCTCTTTAAAAATTGTTCACAGAATTTGATTCCATCAAAAACTCTGGTTGCCATGGCAACGAAATGGAATTTTTTAGCAAATTCTTTAAAAATCTTCTCCTCTGAAACCGCTTGTCGGATTTTGAAATAATTTCACAGATATGTTCCTTGGGTGACCCTTTTCAAAAATTGTTCGTGAAATTTTGATTCGTCAAAAAATGTGGCTCTGGTGAATGGGGGCTTCTTGCACTATACAGAAATGAAGGAATTCTTTAAAAATCTTCTCCTCTGAAACCGCTGGTCGGATTTTGAAATAATTTCAGAGGTATGTTCCTTGGGTGACCCTTTTCAAAAATTGTTCGTGAAATTTTGATCCGTCAAAAAATGTGGCTCTGGTGAATGGGGGCTTCTTGCACTATACAAAAATGAAGGAATTCTTAAAAATTCTTCTTCTCTGAAACCGCTGGTCAGATTTTGAAATAATTTCACAGAGTTGTTCCTTGGGTGACCCTTTTAAAAAATTGTTCGCGAAATTTTGATTGGTCAAGAAACATGGCTCTGGTGAATGGGGGCTTCTTGCACTATACAGAAATGAAGAAATTCTTAAAAATTCTTCTTCTCTGAAACAGCTGGTTAGATTTTGAAATAATTTCACAGACTTGTTCCTTGGGTTACCCTTTTCAAAAATTGTTCGCGAAATTTTGGTTGGTCAAGAAACATGGCTCTGGTGAATGGGAACTACTTGCACTATATAGAAATGAAGAAATTCTTGAAAATTCTTCTTCTCTGAAATGGCTGGACAGATTTTGAAATAATTTCACAGAGATGTTCCTTGGGTGACCCTTTTCTAAAATTGTTCGCAAAATTTTGATTGGCCAAGAAACATGGCTCTAGTGAATGGGGGCTACTTGCACTTTATGGAAATGAAGAAATTCTTGAAAATTCTTCTTCTCTGAAACCCGTGGTCAGATTTTAAAATAATCTGACAGAGATGTTCCTTGCGTGACCCTTTCCAAAAGCTGTACATATAATTTTGATCCATCAAGAAACATGGCTCTTGTGAATGGGGGCTACTTGCACCATATGGACATGATGAAATTCTTTAAAATTCTCTTTCTCTGAAACCCCTGGTCAGATTTTGAAATTATTTCAGAGAGATGTTCCTTGGGTGGCCCTTTTCAAAACTTGTTCGTAAATTTTGATCCATCAAGAAACATGGCTCTCGCGGATGGGGGCTACTTGCTCTTATACAGAAATGAAGAATTCTTAAAAATTCTTCTTTTTGAAACTGATGGTCAGATTTCGAAATGACTTTTGCAGGTGACCTTTTGAAAATTGCTAGGCAAAATTATAAATTTGGTTCCAATGTTTCAATACCTCAAAAAAAAAAATAGACTATGGTCATCTCAAAAATTCAGGTGAGCGATCCAGGGCCATCTTGGCCCTCTTGTTATTTTGACCAATCTAACATTCTGTTACTAATTAAAAAGTGTTTCCAAATTTAAATACTTCACTTTTGTGTCAACGTTACTAGTATTTGATGACTTGTAAGAACCACCTGTGTAGTAATAAATCTACTATTAGCATATTTTCATATCTCTTTACCAAACGACAAAGTTTTAAACTGGTCCAAATCGAAACCAATCGCTGACGACAAAATTAATATGACTCATAAATTGAAATTTGTTCTAGGAGGGTAGAAAACATTGTGGGGAAAAGAGAAAATGGTGGTAACCAGCATTTTTCTCCTTTTCCCACAATGTTTTCAAAAGGATTCTTTTTCAGGGTTGTGAAAACCAGGGATTGTTTGGGAAAAGGGTTAAGTTTTTTTTTGTCACCGCCATAATTTCATGTCATATGAAATAATTTTCATTCAAAGTAAAATTGTAAAAGTTATTCGTATACAATTAGGACAGTGGGCAAGAAACTTTAGAGCCCTAATCTAGTACTCAGTCTTGAAACCCTGGACTTGCATGCATAGATAAGCTTTCGCTTTGATATGACCAATGCTATGTTGAAGTTGTCACATTTAATCCCATGGCTGCAATTTGAGGTTCGAATGTAAAATTATCCCATCTGCATTTTGGAAAAAAAAATATAGTAGAGTGCAAAAAAACACAATATTTTCATGAAAAACATTGTTAGGTCATTCTATTTAGATGTGTTGAGTTCATGCACCACAACATATCACAAAAAGATGATCTAGCAATGCTTTTCACGGCAATAAGTATGTTTTTTTTCTTTTCTGTAAATCTTTCCAAAACGCAGGTGGAACTTTCACATGTATTCCTCAAAAGAGTTGAAAATTTTGTAATCTGTTAAAGGCATAACTCTTTACAAAACAACAAAATTTTTGGACAAGTCCAAATTGAAAACACTTGCAGATGACAAATTTAGCATAACTCAAAAAATTGAAATTTGTTTCCAGCAGGGTAGAAAGATTAACTCTTCTCTGCATAATGCTTTAAAAGGGCTGAGAAAGAAGACTTTTGAAAAACATGGTTGGAAAAGGAGAAAATACCTGTACTGGCATTTGCTCCTTTTCTGACAATGTTTTCTTCTGTATCAGAGACAGATATTTAGAGCAACAATTAAATTGGTCGTCAGCAAATGCTTTCAATTTAGTCTATTCCAAAGTATAGTTGTTTGATAAAGGGTAAAAATCCATGCATGTATAAATTAACTCTTTTCCAAATGACAAAATTTTAGACTTGTCCAAATTGAAAGCATTTGCAGACAACAAAATAAATGTGACTCAAAAATTAAAATTAAAAATTTTGTTTGGGAAGGGTAGAAAACATTGCAGGAAAAGGAGAAAATGCTAGGTACCAGCATTTTCTCCTTTTCCTACTATGTTTTCAAAAGGCTTCTTTCTCAGGGTTGTTAAAAGTCTGGATTGTGTGGTGAAGAGTTAATCAGATTTCACTGTATCTGATTCTTTTATGTTACATTTTAGATCCCATTGCAGAAGACTATCGTACTGTAGTGTGTCCGTTTATAGATGTAATAGATTATGAGAACTTTAATTATCGTGCTCAAGATGAAGGGGCCAGAGGAGCGTTTGATTGGGAGTTCTTTTACAAAAGACTTCCACTGTTACCCGAAGATCTGAAAAACCCAGCGGAGCCATTTGCGTATGTAAAGTCTTTCCTTTTCCTAGCCTGGCATTTAGGCCCCGCATTTAAGTCATTTTTATAGGCAAGGTGCACAACTATAATAACCTAGGAAATATGTGATTTTTATATGCCCTTTATCTAAAACACAGATTAACCCTTTGTTCCATAGATACTCATTTCTATGCATTGCTTGTTGGAACCCTTGGAAAACATTGTGGCAAAAGGTGAAATTGCTCATCACAATGTTTTCTATGCTATCAAAAGGCGTCATTATACACATAAAAAATGGCTTCATCCTTGCTGTTTTTTAGGGTCAATTAGTGATACCATAAAAATGCCTTATAGGGAAAAGGTTAAATAAGACATTGAGGATGTTATATAAGTGTATTTGTTTAGCAGATTTATTTTATGATTTTTTTTCTTTTTTATGAAAATTCCCTACTTAACAGACTGATACCAGTCTAACTCTTTTCCCTGTACCACATTATCACATTTTTACCATCTTTGGAAAGAAAGGTTTTAACCCTTTCCCAAACAATCCCTGGTTTTTACAGGTCTGGAATAGTAGCCTTTTGAAAACATTGTGGGAAAAGGAGAAAATGCTGGTAACCAGCATTTTCTCCTTTTCCCACAATGTTTTCTACCCTACCTTAGACAGAAATCATCTTTTCAGCAAGAGTTGAATTGTCGTCTGCAAATGCTTTCAATTTGGTCTAGTCCAAAAGTTTGTCGTTTGGGAAAGGGTTAAAACACTATGAGAAATGGAGAAGAGGCAAATAACACAGCATGTTAACCCTGTACTAGACAACCTTTAGTTTCAACGACCCTTGGGTAGAAGGCTTTTGAAAGCATCGAGGGAAAAGGAGAAAATGCTCAACCAGCATTTTTTACTTTTCCCACGATATTTTGAAAATTTGAAGGACCATGTGGCAAAGGTTATGGACAAATCTCGATTTTTATCCACATGTGATTTGTTTTCTACAGATACTTAGAGATCTAAATAAATTCTTGTCTAGGATATGTTAAGTTCTACATGAAGCTTTTACCCTATTAATATTTTCAACGTTTCTAGAAAAAAAGCATTATGGAATGAAGAGAAGCAGCTGGTAATAAGCAAATTATCCATTTTCAGCAATATTTTCTGATGTATTGATGAATTACACCTGAATACATGTTGAAAATCCAGGTGTCACAGGAGTTTTATTTTTAAGCCATCTTTTACAAATTTCTGTCAGAAATACATGTAAATGTCCATCCATCAGTGTGTCCATCTGTGTGTCCGTCTGTGTACAGAATACTAGTAATTTTGTGTCAAGATCTCCTCCTACAGTTTTGCTGCTTTTGTATTGAAAGTTTGTTGATACATTGATCATATACAGAAGTTGTGCAAGACGCAGTTTTCAATCATCTACTCGCAATGATTTAAGGGTAATCTCCCCTTGAACTAAGAAAATATTTTGTTAAATTGCCTGTTTCTGTTAACCCTTTACTCCATAGATACTCATTTTGACGTATCAACAACAGACAGCCTTTGAAAACATTGTGGGAAAAGGAGAAATTGCTCGTAACAAGCAATTTCTCCTTTTCCCACAATGTTTTCCACTCAATCAGATATTTGTATCCTCATATGTCCATATCTTTGACATCATATCTTTATTTGCTGCTGAAATGGAAGGGCCTCAAATTGGCATATCAGGTAAAGGGTTAAAGCGCTGACAGGGATATAAAGTTACATTCAGTGACAGCTCAAGTTTATTTTTCTTTTTCAATTCGTACAGGAGCCCAGTGATGGCAGGTGGGCTGTTCGCCATAAGCAGGAAGTGGTTCTGGGAGCTCGGTGGATATGACCCTGGATTAGATATTTGGGGAGGAGAGCAGTATGAGCTGTCTTTCAAGGTATTGTATTCAGAAAAAATTATAAAAGTCTTACTCATTTGGAAGTGAGTATTACTTTGTGTAAAGGGGGTTTTAAATATTTCGACCCAGGTCAGCCTTTAATGTGTTGACTCATAATCAGATCTAGCCTCAGAGCTCCAGATAGAGGGAGTGATTTTGATTTCAAAACTAAAATCATTAATTAGACTCAACTAACCCTATGTTATGATATGGCTTGCAACACGCGAAAAGGGCCATTCGGACATCTGCGTAAAGTACCGTTTCGGATCAGCCTGCGCAGGCTAATCTGAAACGACACTTTCCGTTTTAATGCAATTTTCTGTTTTGCAAAAGTCTACTGAAAATCAGTATCTCATGTAGTCGTAAAGTGCCGTCTCAGATTAGCCTGCATATACTGAGCAGGCTGATCCGAGACGACGCTTTACCAAAATGTCCGAGTGCCCCTTTTCGTGCGTTGCAAGCCACATAACATAGGGTTTAGTTAGGACGATTCTAATGAGTACCCACAACATAGGGTTTTGCAGAGAAATGATGAATTTATGATGCCACCACTTTCTCTTATCTAGAGCTTTGAGCTTTTCTGTTTTTAAAGCGTCTTTTAGGCTTCCTATTCAGGCATATTTAATCAATTACCACACAGTCCCAAGTTTTAGCAACCATGTAGGAGAAGGCTTTTGAAACTATTGTGGGTAAAGGAGAAAATACGGGTAACAAGCATTTTTTCCTTTTCCCACAATGTTTTCTTTTCAATCCAAAACCAATATCATCATTTTAGTCACATTTGATTGGTCATCCGCAAGTCCTTTCCATTTGGACCTGTCAAAATTTTTGTCATTTGGTAAAGAGTTAGAATTATGTCTTGAGGTAAGATCAAAATAATTGCAATATTATGGTTGCTTTTGTCTAGTGTTTCAGGAATGCTGACCTTGTAGATCAAAGATCAGACTGCACATTTTTTGTAGTCTGATCTTGATCTACACTCCATAGGGAACTATAGGTAAGAAAGGGGATTTAACCCTTTACTCCATAGATACTCATTTCTACACATTGCTTGTAGGAGCATTTGGAAAACATTGTGGCAAAAGGTGAAATTGCTCGTGACGAGCAATTTCACCTTTTACCACAATGTTTTCTATGCTATCAAAAGGAGTCATATGATTATACACATAAGAAACAGCTTCATCCTTGCTCTAATTTAGGGTCAGTTAGAGATAGCAGAGAAATGCCTTATGGGGTAAAGGGTTAAGTGGTTTTAGTACCAAATGCCTTTTATTTATATATTTGTGATTGTAGATCTGGCAGTGCGGAGGCAAGATGGTTGATGCCCCATGCTCAAGAATAGGACATATCTACAGAAAATTTGCACCATTTCCAAATCCCGGGGTGGGAGATTTTGTTGGAAGAGTAAGTCATGATATGAAACATACAAAATTATTTTTTTCAAAGAAATTTCTCGCAATCTGATTGGATAATATGCCTAACCATATATTCATGAACCCTGGCAAAATCCACTTAAAAGCAGTTTCCTTTTCAGGAGCCCCATATACAAAACTAAACTTAACACAACATCCAAATTGGCGGAAAAAGCGATACAAGCGGTGGACAAGATGTCAATTTTGACAGGTCTACAGTTTTGCCATGACTGTAGTAGAGAGTTAAGTCTTTACCAAATGACAAAGTTTTTAACTGGTCCAAATTGAAAGCATTTGCAGACGACAAAATAAAGTTGACTCAAAATGTGAAACTTGTTTTGGGAAGGGAAGAAAACATTGTGGGAAAAGGAGAAAATGCTGCTTACCAGCATTTTCTCATTTTCCCACAGTGTTTTCAGAAGGCTTCTTTCTCAGGGTCGTGAAAAGTTGAGATTGTGTGGTAAAGAGTTAACTCTTCACCAAATGACATGATTATACACTTGTCCTATATCAAAGCTGTGGTTTAGGATCTGAATCTAAAAGGGTGGAAACATTGTGAAAAATTGAGATAGTGCTGGTTACCATTCTATTCTTTTTAGCTCACCTGACCACGAAGTGCTCTGAGTGAGCTATTGTGATCACTCACCGTCCGTCATCGTCCGTCCGTTCACATTTCTTTGTTTACACTCTAGCATCTACAAATATCAACCAATCAGCACCAAACTCAGTCAAATTTGAACATTTGACACATTTCATATTTTCATAGAATTACAGACGTGTTGCAGAGGTATGGATGGATGAATACAAAGAGTATCTGTACAGTCGACGCCCTCACTACAGAAATATCGACACAGGAGATCTGACAGAGCAGAGAGCTGTACGAGAAAAACTTAAGTGTAAACCTTTTAAATGGTTCATGGAAGAAGTTGCGTTTGATTTACCAAAAGTTTATCCACCTGTTGAACCACCACCTATAGCTAGTGGAGAGGTATAAAATATTTTGTATTTGCAAGTCTGTTTTAGTTAATATTTTTAGAGGGGATTAAAACAGAAAAAAGAAAATAATTACATGTCGGCATAACAGCTGGCTGCAGACAAATACTTTGTTGTTTAATTGAGAGTTATTGAGTTATTTAAAAAAAAAAGAAAAAGGGAAATAGGAAAATATCAGTTGACATTATAATTTTTTAATTCTTTACCACACCACACAAGGAAATTTTAGACAAGTCCAAAGCATCTTCAGATGACAAAATAAATGCAGCTAAAATGATAATTTTTGTCTTTGATGGGGGTAGAATACATTGTGGGTAAAGGAGAAAAAGCTGATTAACAGCACTTTGTATTTTTTTCCCAAAATGTTTTCATTACCCTTCTTCTTTAGCCATTAAAGTTCTGAATTTAAACAAGATACAATTTCAGATAGGAAAAACATCTGAAATATTGCTGTACCAAGGGTTTTTTTTTTTGCCAGAATATGTAACAAAATAGTGGACAGTGTAGAGGAAAGATCAGACTGCATGTTCTGTGTAGTCTGATCTTGATCTACACAGTCCACAAAAACAAGTTAGGTCGCTTGTAGCACTTTAAGGGTTAGAGTTATAACTCCGCATTGTTCAGTAAAGGATGAAACAGTTCATAATGGTTGGCTTAGTTACATTTGAAGGCATTTTCCCAGCAGTTTTGATGGCATGCTATCTAAAATTTTTTTTGAATGGGTCCATTCTAGTTTAGAAGTCTAGCTGCTGGAAAGTGTATAGATACAAAGTCCTTTCGGAGTGGAGCAAACATCAAACTTTATACCTGTATTTCTGACGGTGGTACTGGTGAACAGGTACATTTGAAAACAAGATTAATAAACAACCCTGTATATTGCTATAGTCACCATGGTAGATAAACCGTACCAAACAATTTTGTTTGCTGCTTATACAGAGCTCCAAGTAAGAGGGAGTGATGGCATTCTAAATCTGTTATTTCTCTTCCAAAGCCTATGTTGTGGGTACTCATTAGAATTGTCTCGATGAGACGATTCTAATGAGTACCTGTAACATAGGGTTCATCAGAGAATAATTAATATTATCAATTATGAAATCAGAATCACTCCCTCTATCTGTACCTCTGTTTATAGTTTTCACAATAAGATGCTTTCATTTTAGACATTCCAGGTGGAAAGATATGTAGATATATTTAGTTCACTTAGTTTTTGTTTTGTATGTAGAAAGGGGATCAAGGGATAAATCAATCAATGGATCTTTCAGTCAAGAGATCAGTCAATCAATCAATCAACACACAAACCATCCAGTCAATCAGTCAACCAAGAAATACAATGAAGAAAGATCATGACCCTAAAATACACATACCAATTGGCATGAAAAATAAAGATTTGAAAGAAATCAGTGGGGTTAAAAACCTAACCAACAAACCAAATAACCAAAATTTAAACAAAGACATAGCAAACAGATTCCCTGAACATTCATGATTACTTTTTGAAAAAAGTCTCTCGCTTTAAGTTTTTGTTTTCTCTGTTGGATTTCTTATTTGTTTTCATTATTCATTATTCACTCTGTCAGTATTCCAGGTAGTTAGTTATCTGATAAGCCTTTTAAAACTGTCCTTAAAAGCAGTGAAAGCTGTTTTTAGCTGCTTTCTTTCCAGTGATTTTTCCCATCTGATACGTGTGAGGAAAGCACAGTGGAACCCTGCTAGAACAAATTGTGCTAGAGCGCTGACCCCATTATAACGCGGGTGTCCTTTGGCTCCCAAAGTTTCGGGTGTTGACCATTTAGTCAGTCCCTTTGGAAAGAAAGTTATGTCAGTACTGGTGTGAGAAAGCCAAGAAACATATAGGTGCATCTCTGATCTCCATATGACCAAAGCTGTTAAAATGGCATTAAACTCCAATACAAACCACAATCATTTAAATCATTTACCACACAGTCTCGACTTAGCTTTACTCTTTACCATACAATCCTATGTTCTAACAAATTTTAGGAGGAAGGCTTGTGAAAACATTGTGAGAAAAGGAGAAAATACTGGTATGTAGCTTTTTTGCAACTTCCTACAGTGTTAATTTTTTTTAAATGAATTTCATAATTGTATCCATATCTGGTTTGTTATCTGCAACTGTTGTGATTTCGGATAAGTTTGAATTTCTGTTGTTTGCTAAAGGTTAAATCTTTTTGTTGCTGATGAAATGGTAGAGTTACTTCACAGAATTATTTGGTAAAAGGCTACAAAGCTTACTATCTTGGTTATGGGACCTTGTTTTTCCGCATATTTTTAAATTGTTTTGTTTTCAACCTTCCTGTGTTACAGATTAGAAGCGCCGCTGCCGCTTTATGTATTGATACAAAATTTAAAGGTGAACATCAGAATTTTAAGTTAGAAAAATGTGTTAAAGATGGCACAGGCTCTGGTGAACAGGTAGGGTATAATAATTGTGACTTTGTTACCATTGTAATCCTTAATGCAATTCTGTTATTTTAAGTATGAAGTTTTGTTGTTTGTTACAGACTTAACCCTTTCCCAAACAAACCCTTGTTTTTACGTGTCTCCAGTACAAGTCTTGAAAACACTGTGGGAATAGGAGAAGTTGCTTGTAATGAGTAATTTCTCCTTTTCCCACATTGTTTTCTACACATTTGGAGAACTCTCTGCCATTTTTATCATATTTGAACCTGTCGTCTGCAAACTCTTTCAGTTTAAAAGAGTCTAAAATTTGATGTTTGGGAAAGGGTTAATGACCTTCTAAAAGTTAAACTGGTTTGCAGACCGTGTAGCTGAAGATCAAATCACACATTCTGACTGCATAGAAGGTGCAATTTGATCTTCTATCTACACAGTCTGCTCTGTTCAGTTACTTCAGCTAAAGCAGACTTGAAGTTTTATTAGTAACATCCAGTATATTATGAATAATAACGATTGTTTTTTCATTTTGTGTAAGGGTTCTTCTTTCAATATATTCACCTAGATACTTATAACCTTTTCATAAAGTAAATTAGTAGATGCAGGTTTATTGAAAATTAAGGTATTTGCACAAGAAATCACATTAATTGCATTTAGAAGCTCTCACATTCTGCATAGTCAACAGATTCACTCAGAATTTTGCTTTTTTCATTTTCTTTGTGCTAGTATACATGTTTTAACCCAGAAATGAATGAATAAATGAATTGATTTTTTTTTCAAGGAGGGAAAACAGCCATTTTATCTTAATTTCAAGATAGTTGTTCATAAACCAGCATAAATTGATGAAACAGACATTGAAGGTCAAAGATCAGACTGCATGCTCTTTGCCATCTAATTTTTACGTAGGTTGTCACTAAAGGCAGGCAGCATTTGTTAACTATTGGGATGTACGGATTAACATGTTATTAAAGAAACCTGTTTAAAAAATCTTTGTGGGAAAAGGATAAAATGATGGTTTTTCTTTACGTACAATGCTTCAAAATTCACACTGGCCTAGCATTGATGTAAACCAAGGACATGCGTTCATCAGAAGTAGAGCTGTCATGATGAAATTGTGATCCGTCACACAAAAAGGGACAATCTGTGAAATCTGTGCATCAATTAGATGAAAACAGATCAACACTAGTGCAGGTCAATTTAACTCTTTACGACACAACAAAATTTTAGACTGGTCCAAATTGAAAGCATTTGCAGAAGACAAAATAAAGGTGACTGAAAAATTGAACATTGTCCTTGGAAGGGTAGAAAACACTGTAGGAAAAGGAGAAAATGCTGGTAACCAGCATTTTCTCCTTTTCCTACAGTGTTTTCAAAAGGCTTCTTTCTCAGGGGTGTCAAAAGTAGGGATTGTGTGGTAATGGGTTAAGTTGATAGTCAAAAAAATTATTGCTTAGTAACAAAGGAGAGTGACCACTTTTCATACAGAAAATATCATAAGCGAAAAGTATCAACCCTGTTTAGACTGCGCAGTCTGACAAGGGTTAACACTTTTCACAGTTCCAAGAAGGTCTCTTTCTGCGAGACAGGTCACAATTATGTTTAGGGATGTGGAAAACTTGTTTCAGTCAATGTTTTAGATACTGAGATACTGATTTGTTAACTTTTTAGATATACAGCATTTGCTTTAATCTATATATGGGGTCCTGCATGGCTCATTGGTAAAGTGTAGGTCTTGTGACCTGGAGGCCTCATGCTAGAGCTGCACTTGATCCACTGGATTTTTCACGGGATTGTCCTTGGGGAAGACACTTTTGAGCCCAAGCCTAGTTCTGGTGAAACCTAGGAAATACATGAATATGTGAGATGTCACCTTGATATGACAGAAATGATGTTGAAACTGGCATAAGACACCATTTAATTCTTTACCACACAACAATTTCTTAGACTTGTCCAAATTGAAAGCATTTACAGACGACAAAATAAATGCCAATAAAATGACGTAACGTGCTTCGGAAAATAGAGAAAACATTTTTGGAAAAGGAGAAAAATGCTTGTTACCAGCATTTTCTCCTTTTCCCAAAATGTTTTCAGATGGCTGCTTTCTCAGGGTCGTTAAAACTCTGGATTGTGTGGTAAAGAGTTAATCGATCACTTTATTTATTTATGACATTGTTTTATAGGACTTTGAATTGACTTGGCATAAAGATATACGACCCAAGAAGAGAACTGTATGTTTTGATGTTTCCACGTCAGTTAGGAAAGCACCCCTGATTCTATTTAATTGTCATGGAATGGGTGGAAACCAGAGATTTAAGTATAATATTGTAAGTATCTTTATTTGCTAATGTTAATCTGGGTTCAATACCCACTGGTGGTACTTGCTGTGAATGATTGTCTGTGGGGGGAAGGTACTGCAGTGTTGAAAGGCAGTGTTGAAAGGCATGGATCAGTTTGTTTAACCCTTTACCAAACAACAAAATTTTAGACTGGTCCAAACTGAAAGCACTTGCAGACGACAAAATAAATGTAAGTCAAATAATGAAGTTTGTTTCCAACAGCATAGAAAACATTGTGGGAAAAGGAGAAAATGCTGGTTAACCAGCATTTTCTCCTTTTCCCACAATGTTTTCAAGAGGCATCTGTCTTAAAGTTGTAAAAATCAGGGAATGTTTGGTAAAGGGTTAACTGTTTCCCAAAGATCAAATATTAAATGCATTAAAACCTCTTTTCACAGGGCTTGGTTCAAATATTTTTTCTTGTGGCAAAGCATTAAGTCATTACCAGATGAGACCCACCTATTTTGAAAACGTTTGCAGAAGGCACATATACAATTTAACTTATCGGTAATTGATGGTATTTATATACAAAAGAGTGAGAAACACTGGAAAAAGGGGGAAAATGAAGGTTTCTTAACCTTTACCACATGACTAATTTTGAGCCTTTTTCAAATTGAATGTATTTGTAGACAACAATTTCAGTGTAGCTCAAATGATGTAAACTCTCTTTGATAGGGTAGAAAATGTCGTGAGAAAACGAGAAAATGCTGATTATCTGCACCTTTTTCTTTTCCCACAATGTTTTCAAAAGGCCTCTGTTCCAGGGTGGTTAAAGTTGGCATTTTCTGGGATTAGCCTTCTCTGTTCGGATCCATAGAGCTGACTGGGTAACCTCAGTTTGTCATGGGCAGGACATGAGAATGTGATAGTTTGCAGAATATGAGAACGTGGGCAGGACATGAGAATGTGGTAGTGGGCAGAACATGAGAACGTAGTAGTGGGTAGGACATTAGAACGTGGTAGTGGGCAGAACGCGAGAACGTGGTAGTGGGCAGGATGCGAGAACGTGGTAGTGTGCAGGACATGAGAGTGTGGTGGTGTGCAGGACATGAGAACGTGGGAGTGTTTAGGACATAGGAGCGTGGTAGTGTGCAGGACATGTGAACATGGTAGTGTGCAGGGCATGAGAGCGTGGTAGTGAGCAGGGCATGAAAGCGTGGTAGTGTTTAAGACATAGGAGTGTGGTAGTGTGCAGGACATGTGAACATGGTAGTGTGCAGGGCATGAGAGCGTGGTAGTGAGCAGGGCATGAGAGCGTGGTAGTGTTTAAGACATAGGAGCGTGGTAGTGTGCAAGGCATGAGAGCGTGGCAGTGTGCGGGGTATGAGAGCGTGGCAGTGTGCGGGGCATGAGAGCGTGGCAGTGTGCGGGGCATGAGAACGTGGTAGTGTGCAGGACATGAAAATGTGGCTTCAATCCCTGGCTTCAATTACGTTGTTTGATGATAGTCATTGTGACAGGATTCATTCTTCTCCCACCACTGAACACTGCCTAGATGATGGTTATGTGGGAAAACAGCCTGTGCCTTGGTCAAAAAATTGTGTAGAGTACTGGTATAAGACTCCAGGAAAACATGATAGATGCAGGGGCAATATAAATGAATTAATCATGAAAATAGCATTAACCCATTACCACACAATTCCTACTTTTGACGACCCCAAAAAAGAAGCCTTTAGAAAACATTGTGGGAAGAGACAAAAATGTTGGTAACCAGCATTTTCTCCATTGTTACCAGCATTTTCTCCATTTCCTACAATGTTTTCTACCTGCTAAACAAAAATTCAATTTTTGATATATATCTTTTTTGTTGTCTGCAAGTGCTTTCAATTTGGACCAGTCTAAAATTTTGTTATTTGGCAAATAGTTAAGCACCACACAATCAGTTAATCAGAGTTATTGGAACTCAAAATTGCAAATTTCTTTGTAAAAGATTGATGCACATATTCTTCATTCTTTTATTTATTATTTCAGAATACGCAGCAACTTTTTCATCCAATCAGTGGACAGTGTTTAGACTGTGATACAGGAAGTCAAGAGCTGTTCATGAATCCATGTGAGGATAGTTTAAACACACAAAAATGGCTGATTTCTAATGTGAATAGAACTGCTGTAGAGAAAGATTTCAACGAACCTCATTGAAATACATCCAGGAGTTTGTTGTAGATTACATCATATTGTGATATCTCATATCTTTAATCCATGGAGTAGCAGTATAGCATAGTTCTCTCTTTCAACTTGTGACTTGTTTAACCTTTTACCACACAATCCCGACTTTTAACAACCCTGGGGAGGGAGGCTTTGTGAAAACATTATTGGAAAAGGAGAAAATGCCAGCATTTTCTCTTTTTCCTAAAATGTTTTCTTTTCTGCCCAAAACAAATTTTAAGTTTTGTCTCATTTTTATTTTGCCGTCTTCAAATGTTTTCGATTTGGACCAGTCTAAAATTGTGTCATTTGGTAAAGAGTTAAACTGATACTATTCTAGCAAACATTGGTCCAGAACTCAAGCATGATTTCTTCACAAAAAAGCCCATGTTGTTGGTACTCATTAGAATTGTTTTAGTGAGATCATTTTTATGAGTACCCACAATACAGATTTTAACTTTTTACAAAGGGAAAAATTCAGACTTGTCAAAATAAAAGGCAGTTGTTGACCACTAATTAAAGGTGGTTCAGATTATCCCTGAAAGAGTTAAAAACATTGTTGGAAAAGGAGAAAATGCTGGTTACCAGCATTTTCTCCTTTTCCTACAATTTTTTCTAAAGACTTCTTTCCGAGGGTCAATAAAACCCAGGATTGTTTGGTTAAAGGCTAAGTGAAGGACTGAAAGAGACATTTTTTTGAGACATTTACATCCGAATGTATTACCTCTTCTATACCTGTGTGACTCAGAGTTTGGAATGGTTCAAAAGAGTGCCATAGAAACTTGATTTCTTTCAAGCTCTATCAGACTGCTTTTGTAAATATTTTGTCAACATAGAAATTGCTTGTTCTGATTCTAGGCTCCACTGATTTTGAAGAAGACGACCAGTTAGTGTCATAGCCCTGGTGACATGATCTTGGTTGAAGTCTTTCGAAAATTTTTACATTTTGTGATATCTGTATTATTATTAAAGATATTTACATCAAACATAGACAAGGTGTTAAGGAAACAAACAACAGCGGAAGGTAACCATCAAAATATTTTGACATTTTTATGCCCTTTTTCTTTACTTGGGAATTTCTATAAAAATGAAGCACTTAACCCTTTACCGCACAATGACGACTTTTTACACCCCTGAAAGAGAAGGCTTTTGAAAACACTGTGGGAAAAGGAGAAAATGCTGGTTACCTGCATTTTCTGCTCTTTCCACAATGTTTTCTTCCATATCGGAGAAAAACCATTTCAGGTGAGCCACATTGAAACTGTCATCAGCAAATGCTTTCAATTCTGACAGGTCTGAAATCTTGTCGTGCGGTAAAGGGTTAATATAGCCAAGCATTGGCACTGGCATGCCATGCTCTTATTTTATCCTTCTGTCACAGTATGTTTAAAAATGGTCGCATGCAGATAGGTCAATATGTAGTTCTAGGCTGTAGTTAATGAAAGCTTCTTGTTTGCTTTTTGAAAGCAGTAAATTATCAGATGTGAATGAAAATGTTGTGGCAAAGGAAAATCATCTCAAATGATTTCTCATTTCCTGGCAATTTAATGGAAAAAAAGAAATATTATTTGCCAGTGATAGGGTGTTAACTGTTTACCTTATAATTTTGAATAACAAAATTGTGAAAAAAGAAGCTTAAAAAAAACATTGTGGAACGGGAGAAAATGCTGGAAACCAGCATTTATTCCCATTTCCATGGTGTTTTCTGCCCATTCGAAGAAAGTTCCATTGTTTGACCAACATAAATTTTGTTCTGTGCAGTTTCGTTTTAAGTTGGACACATGTAGAATTTTGTCATGAGGTAAATTTTGGTACGAAGGGGACCATTACAAAGACTTTAAGCCTGGCCAAATCCTCAGTGGTTAGTGTATCTGACTTGTTACCAGGTAGATGTGAGTTCATTATCCACTGGAGGCAAACTTTCCCTGTGGCAATTATTCACCTGTCACCTTTGATGCATGTTAAAAAGTAATCAGTGACTTGGAAATTAATTTGTGTTGGCACTGGTGTGAGAAAGCCAGGAAATACATGTATAGGTGTACTGATCACTATGATATAACCTTAGATCTTAAAACATTGTTTAACTCAATAATAACAGACAAAACAAAGATTTCGAACCAAGAAGCAATACTGTATATTTCTAGCATATAGTATCATAGTTCCGTATATAATATCATTTTGTTTCTGTTTGTGTGTGGTATTTAAGAACATAACTGACAAAGTTTGATTTCTCTAATTGCCACGATGTTTTCATAAGAATTTTGTATGATGTTTAAGCTATTATTATCAGCAGATTTTTTTGTCAAATGTCAAATATATTAGATATCATAACTTAGGTAGAAGTCAGCTTTTGTAGATCAAGATATGCTGTCTCAGGTAGCTCTTAAAGGGGCCTATTCATATTTTTATAATCATACCCAAACTTTGAAAATGTCACTAAATTTTGTATGGCAGTTGTTAGAAAAAGATCTTTTTAAATCATTTTTCATAAAAGTGGCACAGAGCCTCAGGACATGTACTTACATTATGTGCAAAACTTGGCAAAGGCATGTAGGAATGTCACATTGCAAATAAACCATATAACATATGTTGGATCATATTCAAGGAAATATAATTGTGTCAGATGTCTCAAATACAGGGACAGAGTTCTTAAACACAAAACAAACATCCAGTTATTAAATTGCCACCTTGATTATTGAACATAACCCACCTTCTTTACTGAATGGAACCACCAAGTTTCTTTACCCTTTCTAAGAAAAATATAGTAGGTTGTATTTATGGGTATTCCACAAGACATTTTAACAGCAAAAAATCTGAATGTGCTCCTTTAATATCAAATCATTTGATCTTAGAAATGTATATGCTTTTTCTCTTTATTTAGTATTAGTATCATTATAATTTTTTTCATACATTCCAATTCATGTAATTATATATTCATATGGCAATTGTCTTGCCTGTAATTTTTCATTTATTTATTTATTATTTCTAAAATGCATGCAAAGGCACTTTGGGTCAGGATTTTCTCTTAAACTTGAAAGATAGCATCAGAATTTTCTCCCCAACTCTTTACCAGATTTTACCAAAATTTTACATCTGTCAAAATTAAAAGCATTTCCAGAAGACAAATTTTATACTGCTCAAATGGAATTTGTCTCTGAGTGGGTGGAAAACATTGTGGGAAAAGGAGAAAATGCTGGTTACCAGCATTTTCTCTTTTTCCCACACTGGTTTTTCAGGTGTTTTTCCTCATGGTTATTAAAAATAGGGCTTTTATGGTAAAGTGTAAAAGATCAACATGTTTTTGATAGCCTTAATATATAGGATGAAAAGGAATTTTTTTGATGAAATTTGATTTAGATTTTTCTTTAAAAATGTATGCTTACTATATAAAAGACTTACAACACTAGATAATATGAGATATGACTTACATTTTTGTTGGTTGCATGAAATTACAAATCATTTGTAGCTCCACTGTGAAAATATGAAATTATAAATCTTTTTCGCTACTGTCTGTGAAGAATAGCCCAGTTTCTGAGGAGAATCTGTTAAAGTACATTCATAGCCCTGTCGTCTACAAATGCCTTCAATTTAGACCAGTCTAAATTTTTGTTGTTTGGTAAAGAGTTAAAAACAAATGTTGCCAAGCCTTTCACCCACTTGATGTGCTCCTGTTTTGTATATCCATGACTTAGTTCTGTATACTATCCTAGGCTTAACCCATTACCACACAATCCCTACTTTTGATGCCCCTGAGAAAGAAGCCTTTTTAAAACACCATGGGAAAAGGAGAAAATGCTGGTAACCAGCATTTTCTCCTTTTCCCATAGTGTTTTCTATCCTTCCCAGAACAAATTTCTATTTTTATTCACCTTTATTTTGTCGTCTGCAAATGCTTTCAATTTGGACAGTCTAAAATTTTCTTGTGTGGTATAGAGTTAATGAATGTAACATTACAATACAATTTATTTATTTCAATTTATACAATATTTAAGGCTTCTAGCCTGTTATACTGTACATGAAGAATTAAGAAAACTCAGGAGTAAGGTATTAAATACAATCTTGGTGTAAAGACAGTGATATTTTTCATGATCATGAAATGTGGCTGAGCCAATGGGATTACTTCCTGAAAGGCTAGTAAACACTGTGGGAAAAGGAGAAATGTCAGCATTTTCTCCTTTTTTTTTCCCCATAATGTTTTCACAAGCTTTCTTTCTCAGAATTGTACAAAGCATCAGAATGTATGGTTAGGAGTGTGTCACATTTTATTAGTATGGTAATGGTTTAGGTAGTGAAATCTTGTTGATTTTTTTATAGTTTTTGGGTAAAGTGTTTTATTCATAGCAGTATTTATGTACGAATGAATATATGTATATACAAATCTTGAATTTATTACATGCCTGTAAATTCTCGGCTCAGATACAAGTGTCATATACAGATAAAATATCACACAACAGACAGAAAATACATATCTACATGATATCAAGTATTGTTCAAAATATGGTATGGTAATCTATCTTGGATGCTAAATACATACATTGATTTACATTGTGATTGTTCAAAATGTTAACTCATTACCACACAATCCGAACTTTTAACGACCCTGAGAGAAAAGCTTTTTGAAAACATTGTGGGCAAGGGAGGAAATAATGGTAACCAGCATTTGCTCTTATTTACCACAGTGTTTTCTACCCCCCCTCAACCAAAATTCAATTTTTCAGTAAGATTATTTTTGTTGTCTGCAAATGTTTTGAATTTGGACCAGTCCAAAATTTTGTTATTTGGTAAAGAGTTAATGCTATGATATCAAAATGCCATGTATAAAACAAGTAATACACTTCACTTAACAATTTTTTGTTTTACTTTTCATTCATTACCAAATGACAAAATTTTAGGTTTGTCCAAATCGAAAGCATTTGCAGACGACAAAATAAAAGTGACTGGAAATTTGAAATTTGTTTTAGTGAAGGTTAGAAAATACTGTAGGAAAAGGAGAAAATACTGGTTACCAGCATTTTCTCCTTTTCCCACAATGTTTTCTAAAGGCTTCTTTGTCAGGGTCATCAAAAGTAGGGATTGTGTGGTAATGGGTTAGTCATAAACAAGCGCTAGAAAAGTTACTACAACATAATATTCTGTGTGTATGGTGTCGTGTGTGCAGTAGGCACATATGGCAAATAGTGTTAGAGTAATTTTCCTGGTGTTTTGTATTTGATTTGAGCAGGGTGAGAAGATTTGAAATGGGGCAAGATTGAAAGCCGAGGGAGATGTCAAAATATTTTTGCTGAGCAAGAAAGTTTATTCCTATACTCTTATATTACATACCTACAACTTTCAATCACAGAATCATGCAATTGTAGACATTTTATTAAAAAAGAGTGAACAAGTTAACAGTAAACAAAATTAAACAAGTAACCATTTTGTTGGTAGTAACTTCTTTTTTTTTTATGAATGGCTGATGAACACTATAGCATAACATATTGACCTATCAAATTGTAGATCATTTCAGTATGTAAATATTCCATATGAAGTCGGTGAAGGCTAATCCGAGATGGTACTCTATAATTCATTAGATTTTGTGCAAAGTCAACTTGCGCAAAACAGAAAATTACATAAAAACTGAAAGCCTAGTTTTGTATCATCTTAGGCAGGCTGATCTAAGACGACACTTTATGCCAATGTCAGAATGTCCCTTTCTATATTTTGCAGACCATATGTGAGATAGATCATCATACCATATTAGGAACTGATGTGATACTGTGTAGATACTGGTTATTTTTACTGTCATAATTATGTGTTATTTTGTCTGTGTGCAACACATGTATTTTTAGTGGGGAAAGAATTCTGGTATGTAATGAGTCTGAATAATAAATTATAGAATAGAATAATAAATAATAGAATATTTCATATTTGTAGCTATATATATATAATGCATTAGTGTATCATGTCATGTTTGCAATAGGTTTATTACAGCAGGGTTTGAAATATTTAAAGGTTTGGAGTGTTTTACTGTTAACTCTTTACCAACTACAAAATTTTAGACTGGTTCAAATTGAAAGCATTTGCAGACGATAAAATAAAAAGACTGATAATTTGAAATTTGTTTTGGGAAGGGAAGAAAACATTGTGGGAAAAGGAGAAAATGCTGGTTACCAGCATTTTCTCCTTTTCCCACAATGTTTTCAAAAGGCTTCTTCATCAGGGGCTGAAAAGCCATCATTGCTTGGTAAAGAGTTAATTGGTTTCAGTTGTGTAGGCTTTTTAGTCTTAAATATTTATGAAATGAATAATTATACCTTTTGTTTCAGCCTTTGATGTAGTACTGAGATAAGCTTTTGTGATTTACATTTCTGAGATAAGCTTTTGTGATCATCAGATATCTGTTGTTATTTGTTGTTTTACATGTGTTTAGACAAAAAACTTAACCCATTACCAAATGACAGGATTTTAGGCATGCCCAAATTGAAAGCATGTGCAGATGACAAAGTAAAAGTAACTGAAAATTTGAAATTTGTTTTGTGTAGGGTAGAAAACATTGTGGGAAAAGGAGAAAATGCTGGTTACCAGCATTTTCTCCTTTTCCTACAAAGTTTTCTAAAGTCTTCATTCTCAGGGATGTCAAAAGTAGAGATTGTGTGGTAATGGGTTAATGTTTCTTCCCAAAGCTTAAGCATATAGTGTTGCTATTTGGTATATTGTATTTGTATCCTGTATCAAACCTCTATCATTGTTTTTTTATGTAATTTATTGTCATTCCCAAAAGTCAAAATTGATAAAGGCTATATGTCATATCATTGATAAAGAACTATCGTAGGAAAAACTTCAAAGGTCTTCTGGTCCTAAACCATTTTTTTGCTCATTGATTTCTTAAGATGCAAGATCTAATTGAAATGCAATTATCTGTGACCAAATTTTATCACATAACTCTGCTTGTTTTCAATGTGATACAACCACACATGTTTGGGATAAGAAAATAGTGCTGTATTTGATCAACACTCTGTAATTATACGCTTCATTTCTAAAACATTGCTGACCTAGGTTTCTGAAGGAAATTAGCGGTCAAAGTTCTTTTCATGATGAAGTTGTTAATTTAATCAATGTTAGACTCAAACAAATATCAGCACTATGCAAGTTTCTTTGGAACTATTTTTGTTTATAATGTGCCTATCAAAGTAAGTGCACAGATTTCATGTAAATTTGACTACATGTTTGCCTCTCGTTTAACACATTTTGGACTATAATTCTTGTTAATCAGTAATGGGATGAAAAGAATCTGACACTCATTGGTTTTGAGGTAAAAATTTATACAACTCGTCCACAAAAAATGTTATTAAGCTCCCCAAAGGCTCACTTAATAACATTTTTGTAGACTCATTGAAGAAATTTTTATCTCAAAAGTCTACTCATGTCAGATCCTATATAGATGTATATGCCTTGTGTCTGAAATGGCTAAGAAGTATAAGGTCTAGAGGGACTATAGATATCAGAATGCTAAAATTCGTATTTCCTAAATGAAGTAGAAAAGCTGTAAAATAAAAAAGTAATTTATAAAAATTGATCTTATAAACTTTTTACAGGATGATAAAGGTTTACTTCTGGTACAATTTGAAAATGATTTGTTGATTGATTGTGGCTCAAATGGATTAATTTGTCCATGAATGTGGAGAAAACATGGTAGAAAAGGACAAAATTTTCACTTTTTCCACAAATGCCATGTTTTTGTGTGGTAGGACCTTGCACAGGATTGTTTAGTGAAGGATTATAACCATTTTCACATAATCTTTTTATTTCAAGAAAAAGAAATGGTGTAGAAGATGTGTTCTATATTTATTCATTTTTCTCTTAATGCTAATATACTATTTTGTAGTGCCTTGTTTTTGTTATTTTGATATTTCATGTGTTCCATTATGTCTTACAGTATAGAATAAATGGTGATTATGTTTCATTCCTAACTAAGTAAACAAAAAATCCTAAACAAGTACAAGTAGTGGATACTATAAATTTCAGAACTGGTGTATATGTAGGGATGTATGAGGTTGTTTGTAAGATTTTTGTTTTATGTTTCCCTACAGAAAAACAGATTGGTTAAACCTTATCAGTAGACATACTTTTGCCGCTATGCCATAGCTTTCAATAGCACAGATCAGATAAGAATCAGGGTATTGCTTCAAGAATAAGTTTAGTAATAATGTCTTTATTCTCTTATCAGAAGGGAAAGTATTTTCAAAAACAATTCAAAAATTGTTAAAATGCTCTAATTTGGCTTTAGAGTGGAGAACATTTTTGGAAAAGGAGAAAATGCTTATAACCAGCATTTCTCCTTTTCCTAAATTTTCAAAAGGCTTCTTCCGCAGGGTTGTTGAAAGTTGCCATTGTGTGTAAAAGGTTAATACAAATGAGAATGAGAAGTTTTCTTAGTGAATTTCTTAGGAAGATATCAGCCTATATGGGCCAATAGAACTTTTGTCTCACCTTCTGTTCAAGAAAAGTCTTGTTGGGCAAGTTCCTAGCTTGTTCTGAAAATTGCTGTAAAATGGCATTTTTAGATAATTTTGATTCCACCATATATGAAACTGGCTTACAACTAGCTTTGTTTGCTTTTTTATTTTTCAAATGGATATGTATTGTTCTTCATCAGTTACTCTTTTCTTTCCCCACAATTTTACCATTCTTTTAACCATTTACTGCTTAATGCCAACTTTTAATGACCCTGGGAAAGAAGCCCTTTGAAAACATGGTGGGAAAAGGAGAAAATGCTGGTTACCCACCATGTTTTCAACCTGTCCCAAAGTAACTTTCAGTTTTTGAGTTACTTGAAAAATTTATTTTGTTGTCTGCAAATGCTTTCAATTTGGACAAGTTTAAATATTTGTAATCTGGTAAAGAGGTAAAGAAAAAACATCATCAGCTGTAACATTTGTCATCTTACAAATGCTGTAAGTTAGTAAAAGAGCCTGAAATTCTGTTATATGTTAACCCTTTCCCAAACGACAAACTCTTGGACTAGACTAAATTGAAAGCATTTGCAGATGACAATTCAACTCTTGCTGAAAAGATGATATCTGTCTATGATAGGGTAGAAAACATTGTGGGAAGAGGAGAAAATGCTGGTTATCAGCATTTTCTCCTTTTCCCAAAATGTTTTCAAAAGGCTACTATTCCAGACCCGTAAAAACCAGGGATTGTTTGGAAAAGGGTTAAAGAAGTAATACTTTACCACACAGTTACAGACTTTTACAACCTTGAAAAGAGGGATTGTGAAAATGTGGTAAGAATTTGCCAGCTATCAGCATTTTTAACTGTTTCCATTATGTATTGAAAACCTTTTTATTCGGGGTTGTTGGAAGTTTGGATTGTGTTTTACAGGGATAGAGTAAAAGATATACTTTGTATTGTTTTATCCACCTGTAGCTGTTTTGTCCACCTGTATTTACTTTACTTTTCTATTATTTTCATTCTTTTGCTGTTATTGTACCAAAGAGTTTATTGTACAACAGGTTTGTTTTTTATATTTCTTTTACTTGTCCCAGAAATTAGAGCTTTAACACTAGTATATGAATGAATTTTGTTTTGCCAATACAACTGTGTGAATATAACACAGTTTCTCGTAAAAAAATTTTTGATGTACAACATGTGAAAAATCTTTGAGAGAGGAGGCGACATCTATCAACAGGAGTGATTTCTTCATTTCACATGTTTTAGTAAGATTATTTCTTTTACAAATGGTCTAATTTTTTTTGTACTGAAATTTCGAAATCTATATTATGTCTATCAACCATTTACTCTCCATGATGAGATTTGTTTAACCCTGTATCTACAATGATCCCATAGAAGAGGCCTTTTTCCACAATGTTTCTACCCTATCAAAGCAAGGTTGAACCACATTAAAATTGTTTCTGCAAGTGCTTTCAAATTGGATAAAGCTTACATTTTGTCATTTGGTAAAGGGTTAAAGAACAAGGCTTTTGAAATCATTTTGGGTAAAGGACCATACTGTTAAGCAGCATTTTGTTCTTTACCCACAATGTTTTCTTCCTATCAAGACCTTATTACATCATCTAAGCAGCATGAATATTTTTCTCTGCAAGTGCAAAAGTTTAAACACAATGTAACAAATTTGACATTTGGCAAAAAGTCAGTCAGGTAACTCTTTACAGTACAACATAATTTAGACAGGTCCAACTTGAAAGTGTTTGCAGAGAACAAATTAAATGTGCTTCAAAGATTAAAACTTACCTTTAAAATACGAGAAAACATTGTGGGAAGAGAAGAAAATGCTGGTTACCTGCATTTTCTTTTTTACCCATAAAAGTTCCTAAAGCCTTCCTCCTCAATGTTATAATAAAACAGGATTGTGTGGTGAAGAATTTTATGCGGTCAGACATAAGTCAAGCATCACCAGAACAAATTCAGTCATAATTTTTAATGGATAACCTTTTATTTGGTATATTTTTAAGCTATGCATGGGCCTACTGGACGAGTAACAGGCTGCTTTATGAGCCAAATTTCCGAAGCCCAAAAATGGCAAATTGTGGGCATGAGTAATGCTGGTCAAAGAACATGGGCTATTGCTGGTCAGTTTTTGGTGATGCTTAACTTACGTTTGACTATATATAATTTCTTGGTATCTATTCATAGACACAAGATAACTTCGAACATGAAAGCAAGGGAAAATTAACTCCAGACAACATTTATCATTGTCTGCTGCAGGAGAGATATCTATAGGCATTGCTTTATGATTATCTGCTAAGGTTTAACTCATTACCACACGAGACAATTTTGGACTGGTCCAAATTGAAAGCATTTGCAGACGACAAAATAAAGGTAACTGAAAAATAGAAATTTGTTCTGGGAAGGGTAGAAAACACTGTGGGAATAGGAGAAAATGCTGGTTACCAGCATTTTCTCCTTTTCCCACAGTGTTTTCAAAAGGCTTCTTTCTCAGGGGCGTCAAAAGTAGGGATTGTGTGGTAATGGGTTAACTTGTGTTCTTTGATTCTTGTCATCACGAAAATATCAAGTGTTCATTTTACACATTGTACATGTATTGAGTGTTGGTATACTTCCTTCTGAAAAACTGTTATACATTGTTTCAAAATATTTGAGCCATGCTCTGTGAAAAGGGGCACAATGCATCTGGGAAAAATATTCAGCCTGCACAATTTCACTCACCTGGGCCGAAACTTTTTGATATTTGTCAATTTTCTGTATGTCAAAGGATCAGTGTACTCCATAATTAAGTTGGTCATTTAACCCTTTACTCCATAGATACTCATTTCTACGCATTGCTTGTATGAGCCTTTTGCCACAATGTTTTCTATGCTATCAAAAGGTGTCCTATACACATAAGAAGCAGCTTCATCCTTGCTGTTATTTAGGGTCAATTAGTGATACCATAGAAATGCCTTATGGGGTAAAGGGTTAAAGAAAGTGCCCATTATTGATCCATAACTATGTGATTGCTTGCCTGGCATCATATATCACTGAGATGTACTAGGTCTCCTTTTGCCAGGGCACAGCTCATGCATAATAAGCAGAGTCTCATGTTCAATACAGGAATGTATAAGCTACAGGAGACATGGCTTGTTCACTTTTTACAACTTGATCCTGAATTTTAATGACCCTGGAGAGGAAAGCATTTGAAAACATTGTGGGAAAAGAAGAAAATGCTGGTGTTAACCTGCATTTTCTCCTTTTCCCTCAATGCTTTCTGACCTCTCAATCACAAATGCGTTAATTTCTGCCACATTAAATTGTCCTCTGCAAATGCATTTCATTTGGACCAGACTGGAATTCAGTCATACTTTGTTGAAAGAGTTCAAGCAAAAGAGTTGTCAGGTGTTTATATGGTGAGCTTGAAAATGTAAATAGCAAGTATTGATTTACAGGAGTCATGCTCTGTGAAAAGGGGGTTTAATGCATCTACAAAGAAAGAAAATCGACCGTTGTGTTTTTAGTGGAGTCTTGTTTTATTGTGAAACTTTCAACCCTTTGCCACACAAACCTGTTTTTTTACAACCCTTTTGAGGGAAAAGCCTCTTGAAAACATTTTGTGGAAAGGAGAGAAAATGCTAGTAAACAGCACTTTTTGCTTTTTCTCACATTTTTTTTCATGCTTACATAGACAGATGTCATTGTTTGAGCTGCACTTTATCTATCGTCTGCAACAACACTGAATTTAGGTGTGTCTACAATTTTGTCATTTGTTAAATACATTTATATTAATTGATGTTAACACTGTAACAACAGGAGAAATTAATAAATACGAGTGATTTCTGCTTTTCACCAGTTAAAACTCAGTTTACTGGAGTATGTGAACTCTTATCTTGCTAAAGAAGTGAAATGAAACAAAGCTAATTGGAAAAGCTCCAAGTTTGCTGATTCAAGGGTATTTTTTTTTATGATTTTGTTTTTGGTCGAGTGATATATCCTAATTGTGTTGTCTGATCTTGATCTGTACTATGCATAAAATATAAGTGAGTCATGCTTAGTCTAAGGCTTAAATGATTTAGCAGGAGGTGATTTATTTTTCATGTTAAATCTTTACCAAACAACAAAATTTTAGATTTGTCCAAGTTGAAAGCTTTGGCAGACGACAAAATAAATGCGACTTAAAAATTGAAATTTGACTTCAGAAGAGTAGAAAACATTGTGGAAAAGGAAAAAATGCTGTTAACCAGCATTTTCTCCTTTTCCCACAATGTTTTCAGAAAGCTTCTTCCACGGGGTCATTAAAACCAGAGATTGTTTGATAAAGAGTTAAATGCTGCAAATGTAGAAACCATAATAATCTTTTCATCATGTAATAATTTCATTTTCTTTTCAACATTATTAATGATTTGTACATACAGGGGTAAAACCAAGGACAAAAAATAAATGAGCCATGCTCTGTAAAAATGGTGTTTAATGCATCTGCAAAAATTGTTCGGCCAGTTGCAGGTCTGATCTGTGGGGAAACTTTGCTTACGATAATTTTTCAGTATGTCAGAGGACCATTCTACTTCAGGGTTCAGTTGGTTGATGAACAACATGGGTTTTATGAATCCATAATCATAATAATGATGACTTGCTTGGTATAATGGTATCATTGGGATGCATCAAGCGCCATTTTGCCGGAGAGTGGCTAAAATAGTTACAAAGAAGTTAGTTTGTTTTATTTATTCTTAAGCTTGTATTCACTCAAAGAAATAACAAAATCTTAATACTTTGTGTAAAGACAAAATTTTAAACTCTGCCAATTTGAAAGCATTTTCAAACAACAAAATTGGCTTAACCCTTTCCCATCAACAAAATATTAGACTGGTCCAAATTCAAAGCACTTGCAGATGACTAAATAAATGTAACTCCGAAGTTGAAATTTGTTTCCAGCAGGGTAAAAAACATTGTGGGAAAAGGAGAAAATGCTGGTTACTACCAGCATTTTCTCCTTTTCCAACTCTATCTCATGGTCGTAAGATCCAGGGATTGTCTGGTAAAGGGAAAAAGATGATTTCTTTCTTTGAAAGTGTATAAACATTGTGGGAATAGAGAACCCAGTGATCAGCATTTTTAGCTCACCTGAGCACAAAGTGCTCATGTTGAGCTTTTGTGATGGCCCAATATCCTTCGTCCGTCGTCCACAGTTTCTTTAAACATCTCCTTCTAAACCACTGGGCCAATCTTGATGAAACTTGGCAGGGATGTTCCTTGGGTGAAGCTCTACCAAAGTTGTTCAAGAGATTGAATTCCAGCCATAATTCTGCTTGCCATGGCAACCAAAAGGAAAAAAATAGCAAAATCTTGAAAATCTTCTTCTCTGAAACTAGAAGGCGTATAGTTTGATATTTGGTCTGTAGCATCTCCTAGTGGACCTTTACCAAGATTGTTCATATGATGCCCCTGGGGTCAAAACTGGCCCCGCCCTGGGGGTCACAAGTTTGAAACATAGGAACAAAGAAGGAAAACTTCAAAATTCTTCTTCTCTGAAACTAGAAAGTGCAGAGCTTTGATATTTGGTATGTAGTATCTCCTAGTAAACTCTACCGAGATTGTTCATGTGATGCCCCTTGGGTCAAAACTGGCCCCGCCCCAGGGGTCACAAGTTTCAAAACTTAGGAACAAGGAAAGAAAACTTTAAAAATCTTCTTCTCGGAAACTAGAAGGCACAGAGCTTTGATATTTGGTATGAAGCATCTCTTAGTGGATCTCTACCAAGATTGTTCATATGATGGGGTAAATACAGGCCCTGCCCCGGGGGTCACAAGTTTGAAACATAGGAACAAAAAAGGAAAACTTCAAAATTCTTCTTATCTGAAACTAGAAGGCATAGAGCTTTGATATTTGGTATGTAGCATCTCCTAGTGGACGTCTACCAAGGTTGTACATATGATGCCCCTGGGGTCAAAACTGGCCTGCCCCGGGGGTCACAAGTTTGTATTATAGGAACAAAGAAGGAATACTTCAAAATTCTTTTTCTCTGAAACTAGAAGGTGTAGAGCTTCGATATTTGGTACATAGCCTCTGCTAGTTGACCTCTACCAAGATATGATGCCCCTGGGATCAAAACAGGCCCCACCCCGGGGGTCACAAGTTCGAAACAAAGGAACAAAGAAGGAAAACTTCAAATTTCTTATTCTCTGAAAGTAGAAGGTGCAGAGCTTTGATATTTGGTATGTAGCATCTCCTAGTGGACCTCCACCACGAGTGTACATATGATGCCCATTGGGTCAAAACTGGCCCTGCCCCAGGGGTCACAAGTTTGAAACTTAGGAACAAAGACAGAAAACTTCAAAAAATCTTCTTCTCTGAAACTAGATGGTGCAGAGCTTTGATATTTGGTATGTACCATCTGCTAGTTAACCTCTACAAAGATTGTTCATATGAGGGTCACAAGTTTCAAACTTAGAAACAAAGAAGGAAAACTTTAAAAATCTTCTTCTCTGAAATTAGAAAGTGCAGAGCTTTGATTTTTGGTATGTTGCATCTCCTAGTGGACCTCTGCCAAGATTGTTTATATGGTGTCCCTGAGGCCAAAACTGGCCCTGCCCCAGGGGTCACAAGTTTGAATCATAGGAACAAAGAATGAAAACTTTAAATTCTTCTTCTCTAAAACTAGGTGGTGCAGGGCTTTGATATTTGGTATGTAGCATGTCCTTGTGGACCTCTACCAAGTTTGTTTCATATGATGTCCTTGGGGTCAAAAATGGTCACAATTTGAAACATAGAAATAAAGAAGGACAACTTTAAAATTCTACTTGTCTGAAACTAGGTCACAAGTTTGAATTATAGAAACAAAGAAAGAAAACTTTGAAATTCTTCTTGTCTGAAACTAGGTGGTGCAGAGCTTTGTTATTTGGTATGTAGCATCTCCTAGTGGACCTCTACCAAGATTGTTCATATGATGTCCTAGGGGACAAAACTGGCCCTGCCCTGGTGGTCACAAGTTTGAAACGTAAAAATAAAGAAGGACAACTTTAAAATTCTTCTTGTCTGAAACTAGGTGGTGCAGAGATTTGATGTTTGGTATGTAGCATCTCCTAGTGAACCTCTAACAAGATTGTTCATATGATGCCCCTTGGGTCAAAACTGGCCTGGCCCCGGACGTCACAAGTTTGAAACATTGGAACAAAGAAGGAAAACTTATCTTCTTCTCTGAAACTAGCAGGCGTAGAGCTTTGATATTTGGTATGTAGCATCTCTTAGTGGAATTTGACAAAATTTGTTCATACTATGCCCCTGGGTTCAAAATTTGCCCTGCCCCAGGGGTCACAAGTTTGAAACACAGGAACAAAGAGGGAAAACTTTAAAATTCTACTTCTCTGAAACAAGAAAGCAAAGAGCTTTGATATTATGTAAGTGGCATCTCCTCTACTGAGTTTATAGCTCACCTGAGCACGAAGTGCTCATGGTAAGCTTTTGTTATCGCCCAATGTCCATCGCACGTCGTCTGTTGTCCACAATTTCTTTAAACAACTTCTCCCAAACCACTGGGCTAATCTTGATGAAACTTGGCAGGATGTTCCTTGGGTGAAGCTCTACCAAAATTGTTCAAGAGATTGAATTCCAGCCAAAACTCTGGTTGCCATGGCAACCAAAAGGAAAAAAATTGCAAAATCTTTGAAAATCTTCTTCTCTGAAACAAGGAGGCCTAAAGCTTTGATATTTGGTCTGTAGCATCTCCTAGTCAACCTCTACCAAGATTGTTCATATGATGCCCCTGGGGTCAAAACTGGCCCCTCCCCGGGGGTCACAAGTTTGAAACATAGGAACAAAGAAGGAAAACTTTAAGGAACACTTTAAAAATCTTCTCTGAAACTAGAAAGTGCAGAGCTTTGATATTTGGTATGTAGTATCTCCTAGTGGACCTCTACCAAGATAAGTCATATGATGGCCCTGGGGTCAAAACCTGCCCCACTCCGAGGGTCACAAGTTTAAAACATGGGAAAAAAGAAAGAAAACTTTAAAATTCTTCTTCTCTGAAACTAGAAGGCGTAGAGCTTTGATATTTGGTATGTAGCATCTCCTAATGGACCTCTACCATGATTGTTCGTATGATACCCTAGGGTCAAAACTGGCCCCGCCCTGGGGGTCACAACTTTGAAACATAGGAACAAAGAAATAAATGTTAAGAATCTTCCTTTCTGAAACTAGAAGGTGCAGAGCCTTGAAATTTGGTATGTAGTATCTCCAAGTGGACCTTTACCAAGAGTGTTCATATGGTGCCCCTGGGGTCAAAACTGGCTCAGCCCTGGGGGTCACAAGTTTGAAACATAGAAACAAGGGAGGAAAACTTTAAAATTCTTCTTCTATGAAACTAGATGGGGCAGAGCTTTGATATTTATTATGTAGCATCTCCTAGTGGACCTCTACCAAGATTGTTCATATGATGCCCCTTGTATCAAAACTGGCCCTTTCCCGGGGGTCACAAGTTTGAAACATAGGAACAAAGATGGAAAACTTTAAAAATCTTTTTCTCTGAAACTAGAAGGGGCAGAGCTTTGATATTTGGCATGTAGTATCTCCTAGTGGACTTCTACCAAGTTTGTTCACATGATGTCCCAGGGGTTCAAACTGGCCCAGCCTCGGGGGTCACAATTTCGAAAAATAGGAACTAAGAAGAAAAACTTTAAAGATCTTTTTGTCTGAAACTAGAAGGGGCAGAGCTTTGATATTTGGTATGTAGCATCTCCTAGTGGACCTCTACCAACATTTTTCGTATGATGCCCCTGGGATCAAAACTGGCCCCATCCCGGGGGTCACAAGTTTGAAACATAGGAACAAAGAAGGAAAACTTTAAATTGCTTCTTCTCTGAAACAACGAGCAGAGCTTTGATATTTGGTATGAATCATCTGCTAGTTGACCTCCACCAAGTTTGTTCACATGACGTCCCTGGAGTCCAAACTGGCCCAGCCTCGGAGGTCACAAGTTCGAAACATAGGAACAAAGAAGGAAAACTTTAAAAATATTTTTTTCTGAATCTGGAAATCGTAGAGCTTTGATATTTCATTATGTAGCATCTTTTAGTTCACCTCTACCAAATACGATACCATGATCTTTTCAGAAAAGAAGAATTTTCATTGTAGACCTTTACTGCTTAGTACTCAGGTGAGTGACATAGGACCATCATGGTCCATTTGTTTTCTTTTCCAACAATGTTTTCCACATCCTTCTTCTTCTTCTACGTCATTAAAAGGTGCTTGTGTGGTAGAGTTTCTTCTACAAGGCAACATGTTTTTTGCTCTTTCACACGATAGCCACATCCTCTGTGCCATATAAAACTTGTCGTCTTTAAATGCTATAAAATTTGTACATGTCTTTAATTTTGTCATTTGTAACAGATGAAGTATAGACTGAGAACATCCTCTGCATTATTTTACTCAGCAATATAGATACAGGATATTTGTCTTTTATGGTGAAAGATCGAAATTTCTTTCATCCAGTGAACATCATCGGTAATATTTACATGAGCCACACTTGAAAATACATGTATTACTGATGACGTTTACTCGATGAAATAAATTTCGATCTTTCACCAAAATAAACCAGATACTCAACTTATTTCACGCTTGTAACCCCACTTTAGGAAAACTTTTATCTAAATCCAGTACAGTTCTTTTCCCCCATCAACATAGCAGCGCATTAC
The DNA here is from genome assembly GCA_943736015.1 of Tridacna crocea. Classification (NCBI taxonomy): domain Eukaryota; kingdom Metazoa; phylum Mollusca; class Bivalvia; order Cardiida; family Cardiidae; genus Tridacna; species Tridacna crocea. The sequence continues at coordinate 18,056,871 of OX031063.1, read as the reverse complement.
AATATCACATCGATATCAATAAGCAAGAGAAATGTAAGGTAAATTACGTCATATATTCAAGTGAGGCACTCACATTTTATCTAGGTAACTAGTGCACAGAATTATCTGTTTCCACCTTCAATTGAAGAGTTAGAATATAAAAATCTGTATTTTCACCAGTCAGAACCATGAAATATCGAAAAATATTTCAGATATTTCTCGATAACCTAACGGAAAGCATTCCTCACCAGTAGATACAATAATCATTATAGACTTGCATCTTTTCAAAGCATTTGTGTATGACAAGTGTGACTCATTTGATAGAATTTGTGTTTGAAAGGGTTACAAACATTGAAAGAAAAAGAGAAAATGCTGGTTTTATTAGCATTTTCTCCCTTTCTAAGCATTTTTTAGCTCACCTGAGCACGAAGTGCTCATGGTGAGCTTTTGTGATCGCCCAATGTCCGTCGTTCGTCGTCCACAATTTCTTTAAATATCTTCTCCTCCTAAACCGCTGGGCCAATCTTGATGAAACTTGGCAGGGATGTTCCTTGGATTAAGCTCTACCAAAGTTGTTCAAGAGATTCACTTCCAGCCGTAACTCTGGTTGCCATGGCAACCAAAAGGAAAAAAAAAGCAAAATCTTTGAAAAATCTTCTTCTCTGAAACTAGAATGCTAGAGCTTTGAAATTTGGTATGTAGCATCTCCTAGTGGACCTCTATCAACATTGTTCGTATGATGCCCCTGGGATCAAAACTGGCCCCATCCCGGGGGTCACAAGTTTGAAACATAGGAACAAAGAAGGAAAACTTTAAATTGCTTCTTCTCTGAAACTAGATGGTGCAGAGCTTTGATATTTGGTATGTAGCATCTTCTAGTAGACCTCTACCAAGATTGTTCATATGATGTCCCTGGGATCAAAACTGGCCCAGCCCCGGGGGTCACAAGTTTCAAACTTAGGAAAAAAGAAGGAAAACTTTAAAATTCTTCTTCTCTGAAACTAGAAGGGACAGAACTTTGATATTTGGTATGTAGCATTTCCTAGTGGACCTCTACCAAGATTGTTTATAATTATGATGTCCCTGGGGTCAAAACTGGCCCAGCCCCGGGGGTCACAAGTTTGAAACATAGGAACAAAGAAAGAAAACTCTAAAATTCTTCATCTCTGAAACTAGAAGGATTAGAGCTTTGATATGTGGTATGTAGCATCTCCTAGTGGACTTCTACCAAGATTGGTTCATATGCTGTCCCTTGGGTCAAAACTGGCCCCGCCCCGGGGGTCACAAGTTTGAAACATAGGAGCAAAGAAGGAAATCTTTAAAATTCTTCTTGTCTGAAACTAGGTGGTGCAGAGCTTTGATATTTTGTATGTAGCATCTCCTAGTGAACCTCTACCAAGATTGTTCATATGATGTCCCTTGGGTCAAAACTGGCCCCACCCCGGGGGTCACAAGTTCGAAACATAGGAACAAAGAAGGAAAACTTTAAAAATTAAAATTTATCTTCTCTGAAACTACAAGATGTAGAGCTTTGATATTTGGTAAGGAGAATCTCCTGGTGGACTTCTACATTGTTCATATGATGTTCTTTGGGTCAAAACTTACCCTGCCCCGTGCGTCACAAGTTTGAAAGATAGGAACAAGAAGAAAAACTTTAAAATGTCTTCTTCTCTGGAACTAGAAGGTGTAGAGCTTTGATATTTGGTATGTAGCATCTGCTAGTGGACTTCTACCAAGATTTTCCATATGATGTCCCTGGGGTCAAAACAGGCCCCGCACCAGCAGTCAGAAGGTTAAAACATAGAAATAAAGAAGGAAAACTTTAAAATTCTTCTCTGAAAGTAGAAGATGTAGAGCTTTGATATTTGGTTAGTGGATTTCTACAATGTTTGTTCATATGATGACCCTGGGGTCAAAACTTGTCCTGTCTCCCTGTCCCATGGGTCACAAGTTCGAAACATAGGAACAAGAAGGAAAACTTCAAAATTCTTCTTCTCTGAAACTAGAAGGTGTAGAGCTTTGATTTTTGGTATACAGCATCTTTTAGTGCACTTCTACAAAGTTTCTTCATACGATATCCCTGGGGTCAATACTTGCCCTGCCTTAGAGGTCACAAGTTCGAAACATAGGAACAAAAAAGGAAAACTTTAATATTGTATCTCTCTGAAACTAGAAGGTGTAGAGCTTTGATATTTTGTAAGTAGCATCTCCTAGTGGACCTCTACCAAGCTTTTTCTTGTGATGCCCTTGGGGTCAAAACTGACCCTGCCCAGGTGTCACAAGTTTGATTTTACAACTTAGTACTCAGGTGAGCGATATAGGACCATCATGGTCCTCTTGTTTACAGCTCTCATTGTTACCGTGTTTTTTTTTTTTAAATTGGTAATGGAATAAAAGTTGTAAGCATAATTATTGAACGATTATTGACATACACGTTATTGTTTAACAAGAGCACCATGATGGTCCTATATCGCTCACCTGAGTACTAAGCAGTAAAGGTCTACAATGAAGATAAATACCAAATATTGAGGTTCAAGGCCAAATGATAATGAAACAAGAGTGGTAAATTGTCACAAAATATGCCCATCCCACCAGCAGTTGTCGAGGAGGTATAGTAATTGCAAAGGGCAGGCAATACAACAAACATGTTCACCAAGTCTCAAATCAATTTGACATACCAAATATCAAAGCTCTCCGAAGAATTTAAAAGTTTTCCTTTTTTGTTCCTATGTTAAGAAGACGTGACCCCCTGGGTGGGGCCAGTTTTGACCCCTGGGGCATCTTATGAACAAACTTGGTAGAGGTTCACTAGTAGATGCTACATACCAAATATCCAAGCTCTACACCTCCTAGTTTCAGAGAAGAATTTTAATTTTTTCCTTTTTAGTTACCATGTTTAAACTTGTGACCCCAGGGGCTGGGCCAATTATGAACTGAGGGTTTCACCTGGTTTCAAAGAAGAAGAGTTTTAAAGTTTTCCTTTTTTTCCCATCATATGAGCAAACAATGTAGAAGTCCAACAGGAGATTCTACTTACCAAATATCAAAGCTCTACATCTTGTAGTTTCAGAGAAGATAAATTTTAATTTTTAAAGTTTTCCTTCTTTGTTCCTATGTTTCAAACTTGTGACCCACCGGGGCGGGGCCAGTTTTGACCCCAGGGGCATCATATGAACAATCTTGGTAGAGGTCTACTAGGAGATGCTACATACCAAATATCAAAGCTCTACGCCTTGTAGTTTCAGAGAATATTTTCAAAAATTTTGCTATCTTTTTCCTTCTGGTTGCCATGGCAATCAGAATTATGGATGGAATTCAATCTCTTGAACATCTTTGGTAGAGCTTTAACCAAGGAACATCCCTTCCAAGTTCCATCAAGATTGGCCCAGTGTTTTAGGAGGAGAAGATGTTTAAAGAAATTGTGGACAATGCACGATGGACATTGAGTTATCACAAAAGCTCACCATGAGCACTTCGTGCTCAGGTGAGCTAAAAACTAATGCAGCTGCTTTTTCCAAGATATTTTTTAACTCTTTTAGTGTAAAAAAACATATCAGGGTCTTTGGTCAGGGTCTTTGATCCAAACAAAAGAAACAAGAGGGCCATTGGCCCTGGAATGCTCACCTTAGACTATAGCTTATGAGTGAAATTCAGTTCTTTGAACAACTTTGGTAAAGCTTCACCCAAGGAACATCCCTGCCAAGTTTCATCAAGATCGGCCCTGTGGGTTAGGAGAAGATGTTTAAAGAAATTGTTGACGGACGCCAGACGCCGGACGCCAGACATAGGGCAATCAAATATCAAAACTCTACACCTTCCAGTTTCAAAGAAGAATTTTAATATTTCATTCTTTTTCCTATGTTCGAACTTGTGGTCCACAGGGCTGGGCCAGTTTTGACCAAAGCAGCATCCTTGGAACAAACTTGATTGAGGTCCACTCAAAGATGCTACATACCAAATATCAAAGCTCTACATCTTCCCGTTTCAAAGAAAAGGAAATTTAAAATTTTCCTTCTTTGTTCCTATGTTCAAACCTGTGACCTCCGGGGCAGGGCCAGTTTTGACACCAGGGACATCATATGACCAAACTTGGTAAAGGTCCACTAGAAGATTCTGCATATAAAATATCAAAGCTCTGCACCTTTTAGTTTCAGAGAAGAAGATTTCTAAAGTTTTCTTTCTTTGTTACTATGTCGAACCTGTGACCTCCGGGGCGGGGCCAGTTTTGTCCCCAAGGGCATAATATGAACAAACTTGGTAGAGGTCCATTAGGAATTGCTACACGCTAAATATCATAGCTCTATGCCTTCTAGTTTTAAAAAAGAAGAATTTTAAAATTTTCTTTCTTTGTTCCTATGTTCGAACTTGTGACCCCTGGCCCGGGCCAGTTTTGACCCCACGGGCATGATTTAAATAAACTTGGTAGAGGTCCACTAGGAGATGCCACATACCAAATATCAAAGCTCTACGCCATCTAGTTTCAGAGGAGAAGAATTTTAAGTTTTCTGTCTTTGTTCCTATGCTCAAACTAGTGATCCCCGGGTTGGGGCCAGTTTTGACCCCTGTGGTAGGGCCAATTTTAACCCCAGGGGCAAAATTTGAACATACTTGGTAGAGGTCCACTAGAAGGTGCCACATACCAAATATCAAAGCTCTATGCCTTCAAGTTTCAGAGGAGATTTTTAAAGTTTTCCCTCTTTCTTCCTATGCTCAAACTTGTGACCCCTGGGGTGGGGCCAGTTTTGACCCCAGGGGCATAATTTGAACAAACTTGGTAGAGGTCTACTAGGAGATGCCACATACAAAATATCAAATCTATACGCCTTCAAGTTTCAGAGGAGAAGATTTTTAAAGTTTTCCTTCTTTGTTCCTATGCTCAAACTTGTGACCCCCTGGTTGGGGCCAGTTTTGACCCTAGGGGCATAATTTGAACAGACATGGTAGAGGTCAACTAGGAAATGCCACATACCAAATATCAAAGCTCTACGCCTTCACGTTTCAGAGGAGATGATTTTTAAAGTTTTCCTTCTTTGTTCCTGTGCTCAAAATTGTTATCCTCAAGGGTGGGGCCAGTTTTGACCCTAAGGGCATAATTTGAACAAACTTGGTAGAGGTCCATTAGGAGATGCTACATACCAAATATCAAAGCTCCATGACTTCTAGTTTCAGAGAAGAAGATTTTCAAAGATTTCAGGTTTTTTTTTCTTTCTGTTGCCATGGCGACCAGAGTCATGGGTAGAATTAAATTCTTTGAGCAATTTTGGTAGACCTTCACCCAAGGAACATTCCTGTCAAGTTTCATGAAGATTGGCCCAGTGGTTTAGGAGAAGAAGATATTTAAAGAAATTGTTGATGGACAAGGGACGCCGGACATAGGGCGATCACAATAGCTAACATGTGACACTTCGTGCTAAGGTGAGCTAGAAAGGGCATACATACCATAAAAGAAACCAATGAATACTGTTTTTAAGACTTTAATCAATGTGAAATAGCCTGAAGCTGAATAAAACATGGCCTGTAATATATTATAATCCATAAATACATGTCTAGATGGACTGAGATGAGTAAAAAGTAACAAACATGCTAAAATGATACAATAATTCACACAAATAATGAAATCATGTATAAATTTCCAGGACATTACACCCTTTAACACTTTTCCAAACAATCACGATTTTAAGGAAGAAGGCTTTTGAAAATGCTGAGGGAAAAGGAGAAAATGCTGAAAACCATCATTTTCTTTTTTACCTATAATGTTTTCTACCCCATCAAGGACTACTTTCGTCAATGAGCCACCCTTAAGCCATTACCACACAATCCCAACTTTTGACAACCCTTATAAAGAAGCCTTTAAAAAACATTTTGAAAAAAGGAGAAAAATGCTGGTAACCAGCATTTTCTCCTTTTCCCACAATGTTTTTTATCCTTCACAAAACAAACTTCAAATTTTCAGTCAGTTTTATTTTGTTGTCTGCAAATGCTTTCGATTTGGACAAACCTAAAATGTTGTATTTTGTCATTTGGTAATGAGTTAGGTTGTTGTCTGATGCTTTGAAAGTGGACATGTCTAATATTTTGGCATTTTTGGTAAAGAGTTAACACACAATCTCCACTTTTAACGAACCTGTGAAGGAAGCTTTTTGAAAATATAGTTAAAAAGGAGGAAATGCTGGAAACAACCATTTTCTCCTTCTCTAGCGAATTTTTTTACCCATCAAAAAACAAATCATATCCATCTTATTTTTTGAGCCACAATTTACTTTTCTTTTATTTTGAAAGATGGTGGAAACATGCTTACATTTCTGACTGAAGAAGAAACTGGTCTTGTTCTGGAGTTTAATCTTAGGGCATCAAGTTACGAATACATGTAATGGATTAATTCCAATACAAGTCTGATAATACTATAGAAGGAATGCAGTACTCTTTTCTCTATAGGGTTTCAATTGCCTGTCAAGAGCCTTTTAACAGCTTTAAATAATAAAAGTTCAATCATTTCGATAACTGAAATACTATTTGCATAAACTTAAACTTTCACCTTACAGGTTTGACTTAACCCATTACCACATAATCCCTATTTATAACGATCCTGAGAAATAAGCCTTTAGAAAACATTGTGAGATAAGGAGAAAAAGCTGGTAACCAGCATTTTCTCCTTTTCCCACAATGTTTTCTACCCTTCACAAAACAAATTTCAAATTTTCAGTAACCTTTATTTTGTTTTCTGCAAATGCTTTTGTTTTGGACAAGCCTAATATATTGTCATTTGGAAATGAGTTAAACCTGCACAAAACACCAAAAACTTCTCCATATTGAAGGCACTAACTGAGAGTAGGTAATGAGGTACAAATAATGCTATTTGTGTTTGACATAGTAGAAAACATTTATGGCTAAGGAGAAAACAGGTTTCCATCATTTTCTCCTTTCCCTATAATGTTTTCAAAAACCTCTTCCTTCAGGTCCTTAAAACTTAGAAATATTTGATTAAGGTTTAAATGATGGAAAATACTTTTTTCATCTAATTTAAAGGGAGCTATCCATGTTTTCATTATCTAACCTAAGAAAATGACTTGTCATTGAATTATGCAGGAAGTCATCTGGTAACTTGTAAGTAAAGAAGAGAAACAAAGGGGAGAAAAAAATATATTTTCAACAATATCCTCTTTTGGTATTTTTAGATTTTATGCCATGGTTTTGTAAGACCTCTATGGATGTCACATAATCAATAACACAAGGCATGTCAGTGACAAGGATTTGAATTCAAATTGGTATGATGATGTCATAATTGAAAAATAGGCTTACAGATTCCTTAACCAGCATCTCACAATTAAAACACTCAACATTGCATCTTTTACAGAATTTAACTGTACAGTTTATACAAGTGCATAGAAATATATATATCCAGTTGTATTTATCAGTATTTTAAAAGAATTTCGATTAATGGCATTTAAACTGAATAGCTTCCTTTAAATATCTGTTATTCAGTACAAGATAATCATTTGTAACTATGGTCAGTTCTTTTTTAGTATAATGTCATATGAAAGCTTTGAGGTGATAGCTGCAATAATGATGATAGTAATCCAATAGCTGAAATATCATAAATATGAATAAACTGTCAATAATCCCAAAGGCAATAAATTTAGCTGGCTTGTTTCATCTTCTCTAAGATTGGAATTATCATGTCAAATCTTGGACGTTTGCCTGGGTCCTCATTCATACAGATCTTCAGCAGACGTAAAATGTGTGGAGAAATGCCAGGAGGTATCGAAATGCGCAGACCTTCAAGAGCCACCTGAAATATGCAAAACAAACTTGTTGGGTGACCAGCTAAATGGGAGACACTTATTCCTATATCTATCAATCCCCTGCTTTTATTGACCAAAGTGACAGAGCTTCAGATTGATTGACTGATAAATTCATTGATTCATTGCATGGTGCTTAACTCTATACCGAACAACAAAACATAAGACTGGTCAGAACTGAGAACATTTACAGTCAACAAAATAAATGTGACAATAAAATTGAAATTTGTTTTCAGAAAGGGAAGAAAACATTGTAGGACAAGGAGAAATTGCTGGTTACCAGCATTTTCTCCTTTTCCCAAAATGTTTCCAAAAGGCTTCTTTCACAGGATCGTTAAAAGTAGGGTCTGTGTGGCAAAGGGTTAATTTCTATACCCAGTGACAAAACTTTAACCCTTTACCACACAACAAAATTTTAGACATGTCTGAATTGAAAGCATTTGCAGAATGATGACAGTTTTATTGTGGCTCATATGAAATGAATTTTCTTTGATAGGGTAGAAAACAGCATTTTCTCCTTTTCCCATAATGTTTTCAAAAGCTTTCTCTTTCTGTCGCCATTGTGTGGTAAAGGGTTAAAATCATCCATTTTGCAAGTATTTATATATACTGAAATAAAACATTACTCAAACGATGATTTCTGTCTTTCTTAGGGTAGAAAACACTGTGAAAAGGAGAAAATGCTGCTTTTCCCATACTGTTTTTTAAAAGCCTTCTCTTTCAGTGTTGTGAAAAGTAGGGATAGTAAGAAAAAGGGTTAACACCATTCTCCATATCATTTTAGTACTGTTGTAGCAGCCAGCACACCTATCAATGCTTTCCTGGAGATTCTTATGCCAGACCTTTGCACAATATTCTTCCAAGTAACTGGCAGGTTCCCCACATAACTATGGTCGAAACAATCAGCTCTGAGAGAGGAATGAAGTGTGTCGCAACGACAATCACCAATCCTCAGAAAGATATCAGTTGTGCAGAAGAAATTGTACACAGTACTGGTAACAGAAACTCTACCTGCCATAATATAACCAAGAGATTGTTGAAAATAGTGTTAACGCTTTACCGAAGGACAAAATTTTAGACTGGTCCAAATTGAAAGCATTTGAAGATCACAAAATAAAAGTTGAAAATTTGAAATTCCTTTTGGGAAAGGAAGAAAACATTGTGGGAAAAGGAGAAAATGCTGGTTACCAGCATTTTCTCCTTTTCCTACAATGTTTTCTATTGGCTTCTCTGGGTCATCAAAAGTAGGGATTGTGTGGTAATGGGGGGTTAAACACCGTACAATCATCAATCAAAAGCTATCTCGTTCAGGGTTATAAAATGCCAGAATCAATCTGTACATACAATCATCAATCTTTTCCTATGTTACATGATCAGAACACATATAATAAGCTTCCTGATCTTGATCAACACTGCCTGCAAAAGCAACTTAAAATCCCCCTAGGCAAAGAGAGGATTGAACATGTACTCTATTTACCTTCATTCCTATTTCCATGGACGTTAAATCAGCAAAAGGCACTTCCCTGGTTTCCAGTTCAAACAGCAATATTGCGAAACTCCACATGTCAGCAGATTTCTGGTTCATCTCTTCAGGTTTTTTCTGTAAGGCTGTAAGAAAAAGACAAATAATCATATATTTCCTAACACAAATCTTGGTAACCCCTATGCACTTTATCCCATTACCACACAATCCCTACTTTTTACGACCCTGAAAAAGAAGTCTTTTGAAAACATTGTGGGAAAATGAGAAAATGCTGGTAACCAGCATTTTCTCCTTTTTACCACAATGTTTTTTACCCTTCGCAAAACAAGTTTCACATTTTCAGTTACTTTAATTTTGTCGTATGCAAATGCTTCCAATCTGGACAAACCTAAAATTTTGTTGTTTGGTAATGAGTTATATCAATGATTAAGATTTCACTGTTCCCCTCCCCCACCCAAATTATTCCATGTAGTGAATATTAACTGGAGAAAATACTCCCAAACTGATCTTGGATTAACATTTCAATGACCTGAAATCCGTTACCTTTTCAGAAGTCATTCAGTGTGATCTTAATTACAGTTTCAGAGAGTTAATGTAAATGAGTTTTTACAAATATGTCCAAGATTTAGACCTGCTTCTCTACTGTTATCCTACAAAAAGTCTCAATCCCTCAGGAGTGCACACAAAATCTTAATTTAAAGAATTAGCACATACTGGTAATATATAATTACTAGTATACCTTTCTTCCATGATAAGATATTTTTTTCAATCTAACCCTTTTTAATGGAGCATTGCTCAAACCTTTTTGACAATAAAAAATTGCACACTGTTGTCACAAAGTCTTGAACCTTATATTGAATACCCCTATTATACAAAAGTTTTCATCTCATTTTTTCTCCAGGTAGTAAGTTGGAGGATATGAATTTAAGTCAGGACATAATGCCTACCTTCTGGAGCCATCCATGCAGGTGAAAACAGTTTTCCTTTCTCATGAAATGAGAATTTATAATCTGCCATGTTGATTCTAGCTGTTAAATCTTCATCAATCTACAACACAGTATATAAAAATGCATTAGAATAGAAATCCCCCCTTGCATTCCTGTTTGTTATATTTATGTCATTTCATGAAAAACACTTAACTTTATTCTTTGAGAGCTAATTAATTACATAAAATACATGTACATGTTTTTCATTCAGAGAAAAAAACAACAACACAACTTCAAGGGAAATTCATCACACCCTTCAACATTGCAAACAGTGTAATGCCACCATCAAACTTAACATTACAGTCATGATGTGAAAAAAAAAAACAGTCTGATCTTCATGTATGATTGCAGGGATAACTTTACCTATGCTAAGTGGCCCACAAGTCAACACCAGAGTGGAAAAAAATACATGAATATACATTCTGAAGCAATATGAATCCTTACAATTTATTGCTTATTGCATTAGAAAAAATTTCATATAGGAAAACTGACTTTTTTAAAGCTTCATAATTATACTTTTGCCACAATGTCTATTTCTGTATGAATATTTCCTGTCAGACAGAAAGGAGAAGAACAATACAGACATTATTTGCAGGCAGTTATTTCAACTTGAATACTGTATAAAAAAGAATTTGTATGTTATCAAATACTTTCTATCGAGGAAGCTATGTGGTGACAAGTATCATTTTCTAACTGTTAGTCCAAGCAAGTACCTACAAATAAAACTGAACGAACATGCCCACCAAGGCAAATACCCAGACTACAAAATATAACAGAGAAAAGAAAAGAAGGGTAGTAAGTTACTAATTAATGTGTTATGTTGAATTGTTCACTGACAATATACATTTAGTCAAAAAAAATTAAAATGTATTTGTAAACTTAACTCCTTTGTCAAATTTTCTTCAGATGACTACTGCAACAACAAAAAAAGATCATGGCAGGAAGCCATGAGAACATAGGCTTCATAACTTTCCATATAAAACACAGTCCCCCTCAATTTGTGTATCATCATTTAAATTGATGTCCATACCATAAATTGTTCTAAAATCATTAAGGGATAAAAAAAAGGAAAGAATAATTGTAACATGCCCTTGCTCCTTTTTCTATCCATGTTTTCTACACAATGGTTTACTTTCCTTTTCCCATATCTTTTCTTCATGACATACGGAAACTTACTTCATTTAACTTGCCAATATTATGATCAATTTTTGAGGAATATTGAAACAGAGAAGATTGACAGAAAATACATAACTGTATGTAGCCTGTAAGATTGTGATTCTTACACAACCACATATTTTTCATAACCAAACCAATAACTTTTGCAAAATGCAATTCTATGCCTATTTTTTTTACCAAATAACCCCTAGTCTTATTTACATATCCTAAAGAAGTCTATTCAATGCATTGTGGAAAAAAGGAGAAAATGCTGGTAACATGCATTTTCTACTTTCCCATATTGTTTTCTTGCTTTCAAAACATGAATTTCAGTTTTTGAGTCCATTTGCATTGTCTTCTGTACACGCTTTTAATTTGGACTTGCCTATCATTTCTTGTTTGGTAAACTGTTCATTATCTTTTTCTTTTACTATAACAATGTTTTGTTACATGAATTATGGTATAAATTGAAATAAATGCATACAAAATACACTCACTCACTCTGTCCCAATCAACACAATTTTACACTGGTACATACCAAAAGACGACGAAACACATTCCAATTATAGGACATGTTATTGAAGAAGTTGAAAACACTGTTTTAACACTTTACCAAATGACAAGATCTTGGACTTGTCCAAAGTAAATATATTTGCACACGCTGAATTTCATATTGTTAAGATATCATTTTCTGTCTGATAGGGTAGAAAACATTGTGTGGGAAATGGAGAAAATGCTGGTTACTGGCATTTTCTCCTTTTCCCACAATGTTTTCTAAAGCCTTCTATATCAGGGTTGTAAAAAGTAGGGATTGTGTGGCAAAGAGATAAAAGGGATAAATGCAAGAACCAGCATTTCCTTTCTTTGGGACTTATGTTTGCATATCTTCCTCAACGTCATAAACATACAAGTTTGCTTAACTTATGAAACTCTAAAAGTATGCATTTTTCCCTAGATTCTCCAGGAATATATCTGACAGTGCAGACTAAAGAACAGACTGTACAATTGGAGTGGTCTGATCTTGAACCTACACTGTAACAACAAAAGATAATTTCCTCAGCAATCACACAAGCAATCTTCATAATGTGATGACAGTTTATTCTAAACAACAAAAATACCAAAAAGAACTACTGCAATCAGATAAACGTCTCAGTAAATGTTCTAATGTAACAATCACAAATGTCAAATCTGAAACCATGAAATGAATTTTATCAGTGTTAGACGTGGGGAAACAATCTGCAAAACAAAACATTAATTCTTAGAATGATAAAAGTAATTTTACTTGCTTCTACAGGGAGTTTACATTATGATCAGATTGGACAAACTGTGTTGTTGTTTGAGCTTTGATTTGCAGAACAAAAACATTCTGCCAGCTAGTATAGCCAAAACAGCCATGATTTTGGTGATGTTTGGGTCCTTTCCTTGACCTTAGAATGTCTATTGATGTAGCAAAAAAGACTTACTTGCATTTTATCCCAGTGGTATTTTAACAATTCATTGTTTAAATCAAAAGCTCAAATGTTTACTTTGATACCATTGTTTTTCAGATACTGAATTTAATTTCCCTATATCTAACATCTGAAGGCATAACAATGACTGAATCATTCGCTTGATGGTTTAACTCTTTACCAGATGACAAAATTTACCTTTTTACCAAACAACAAAATTTTAGACGTGTCCAAATTTGAGAGCCCTGTCAGGCGATAGATTAAAGCCACACAAATGATATAATTTTTCTTTTAGAAGAGTGGAAAACATTGTGCATTAGATTCTAAGCTTTTCAAAATTAAAAGCATTGAAAAACAAATTCTAAATGGATATAAAAGAAGCAAAAGTCTTTGACAGGGTAGAAAACACTGTGGGAAAAGAAGAAAATGCTTGTAAACAGCATTTTCTCATTTTTCCAGAATGTTTTCAAACTTTTCATACAAGGGGCTTTAGAACTATGGATTGTTTAGTAAATGGTAAAATGGTACTGAGAGCAAAGAGTTCATGAACTGCACACATGATGAAATGGTAAACAAAATATAACAAACAAAAACAACCAAAGATTCATGTCATTATTCAGATTGTATCTCAGAGGTAAAAAAGGTTTAACCTGAATTAACAGAAAAATATATTTCAAGGAAATAACAATGCCCATATTGATCAACCGTTCAAAATCAAATTCTCGATCTAATTCTCAACAGTTTTCTTAATTCCAAAGTATCTTAATTACTAATTGGCTAACCAAAATTTGCCATTTGATTTGGTTTAGGCAATCAGAGATTGTGTTACCTTATCAAGTAGGACAAGAAGTCAACCCTCCAACTTCTGGTAATCAGTAAATCTCCTTAACTGCTTAATGGTTTCACTTGTATTAAATGATTACCAAATGACAATATTTTAGGCTTATCCAAATAAAAACCTTTTGCCAACAACAAAATAAAAGTGGCTGAAAATATGAAATTTGTTTTGTGAAGGGTAGAAAAAATTGTGGGCAAAGGAGAAAATATGCTGGTTACCAGCATTTTCTCCTATTCCCACAATGTTTTCCAAAGGCTTCTTTCTCAGGGTCGTCTAATGTAGGGATTGTGTGTTTTTTTTCAACACTATTACAATTAAATTGCTGGAGCCACTGCACTTATCTGTAACTTCGTGGAGTCTTTCTAATTTTGCCAGTACTTTGCTTAATATTATCCCAAGGCTTTAACTGCTTACCAAAAAAATCATCATTGGAGCAATGAGCTTGATTGCTTCAGCCAAAATAAACAACATAATTTTGGAAAGATGAGTCAGCTTTCCCCGAGATACAATCATTTATGCATACCAATAAAAATTAATCTCATAACATCTTATACTATGGACAGGGACAGGATATCTTCTATGGAATAAAATTTTCAGAACAAAACAGGCAATCACACAATTCCCATTCTTTTCACACAAGGTGAAATAATTCCATTCCGATTTTTTACCCCCGTAATAGTCCCATCAGGGGCACGGTATTTGGGGTCATCAATATTAATCTTTGCCAGGTCCTCATCAATCTAGAATTCAAAGCAAGCTGAAAGACTTGGAGCAAATAGCAAAGCCTTACTTGTTAACTCTATACCACATGGCATTATTTTAGACTTGTCCAAATTGAAAGCATTTGCAGACAACAAAATCATAGTGGCTCAAATGATGCCACTTTTCTTCATAGGGGCAAAAGTACGGTATTGTAGGAAAAAGAAAATATGCTGGTACCTAACATTTTCTCTTTTTCCCACTATGTTTTCAAAAGGCTCAATCCTCACGGTCGCTTAAAATCGGGATTGTGTGGTAAAGAGGTAAATAATTACAAAGAAGCTGTGTTAACTCATTACAACACGAGAAAATTTTGGACTGGTCCAAATTGAAAGCATTTGCAGACGACATAATAAAGGTGACTGAAAATTTGAAATTTGTTCTGGGAAGGGTAGAAAACACTGTGGAAAAAGGAGAAAATGCTGGTTACCAGCATTTTCTCCTTTTCCCACAGTGTTTTCAAAAGGCTTCTTTCTCAGGGGTGTCAAAAGTAGGGATTGTGTGGTAATGGGTTAATGTGGAATAGATTGTGGGAAAAAAAAAAACCAATTGATTGTAACAAACAATAATTGTTTCTTCTCCCAAAGTGTTTTTAAAAGCTTTCCTCAGACAAACAAAACCTCAATTTGATATGGAAGCAGATTAACTCATTATGAAGTGACAAAATTTTTGTCTTGTCCAAATTGAAAGGATTTGAACTGTAATTCAAAACATGAAATTTGTATTTCAAAGTTGAAAGCACTGTTTATTGGTTACTAGCTTATACACCGATTCCCACAATGTCTGCGAAAGCCTTCTTCCTTGGGTTGTTAACAGTCAGGTCTGAAAATTTACTTGGGGGGCCCATATTTATCAACCAATCTAAACACTGCTCTCAACTATAAGTCCAGGACCAACCATTGACTGGTAAGAACACCATGTCTCAGCAAATCAAATGGCTTTTCTCTGGCGTTAGAATAAGATTGAATGCTAAATGGCTGATGAATAAAGACCATGGAAATGACTAACAACTGTTACAGATTTATTAGGAACTTTACTTCTAACTAAAATTTCAAAATAGGCTTTTCAAAATAGATCAAAAAGAAAAGAATTATAACAAAATGGATAGAATGTGAAATCAGTCAGAGAAAAGAAAAAGGCAAATCATATCTTTGTTCCTTAACCCTTTTCCAAATGACAAATTCAAGATTCTTCCAAAATTAATCAATGGCAGACGACCAATGTGAAAGATAAAGTTCTCTGGTGGGGTAGAAAACATTGCAGGTAAAGGAGAAAATGCTAGTTACCAGCAATTTCTCCTTTACCAACAAATTTTTCAAAAGCCCTTTCCAAAATGGTCATGAGAGCCCAGGTTTGTTTGGTAAAGGATTAATTCATCTCTGTACATAGGGATCATTTTTTATAATGCCACTTTAAATATTACAAAATGTATATAAAAACATTATAAGGATGTCTTTTCTCTCAGGGTTGTTAAAACCCGAAAAAAAAATTTGAATTTGTTTTGGGAAGGGTTGAAAACATGGCGGGAAAAGGAGAAAATGCTGTTTACCAGCATTTTCTCCTTTTCCTACAATGTTTTCAAAGGCCTCCTCAGGGTCATAAAAACCATAGAAATTGTTTGGTAAAGGTTTTATGTGGCCTAAATGATGGGATATGTCCCTAAAGGGGCAGAAAGCCTAGGTTACCAGTATTTTCTGCAATTCTCACATAGTTTTCAAAAGGCCTCTCTGAGTCGTCAAAACTTCTCATTGTGTCATAAAAGGTTTATATTGATTAAATCCAGAAACAACTTCATATACTTCTTTCGCTAAATCAAACTAAATTTGCACTGAGCATTAATTATTTGTCTCTTTTCCTTCAATATTTTCAAAGCCTTGAAAAACAAAGATGAAACGATCAAGGTTTAATAGAAATGGGTTTATAGCTTCTTGGAAGTAATAGTATGATAAAAATTCCTTCCACACTTACCATGACATGTTTACTGGTTAAAATCAAGTTGGGTATAAGGGGTTCCATGGTATGTAAAAACTCCATACCTCTTGCGATATCAATAGCAAATCGTAAGGCTTGATTCTGGTCTACTACAATACCTGAAATACAATATAAGCATGTACATATGCCACCTTCTGGAAGTGTGACACGATGGCACTTGATTATTTCTTGTTTCTCCTTGTTTTAACACTTTACTGATGACAGTATATTAGACTAGTCGATACTGCGAACATTTGCATACCATGATTAAGCTTTTACCACATTATCCAAACTTTTAATGACAAGCATTTTGAATACACTGTTGGAAAAGGAGAAAATGCTCATAACCAGCATTTTCTCCTTTTCCCACAATGTTTTCTACCTTTCCAAAAGCAATCTTTGAAATCTGAAACAAATTTATATGGTCATCTGCAATTGCTTTCAATATTGACTAGTTTTAAATTTTGTACTTTGGTAAAAACATCCAAATCATTGCAGTTGTCTGTTAAAGAATGGCTTTTGTCAGTTAAAGAATCTGGCATTTTCTCTTATTCCAACAAGGTTTTCAAAAGCTTTTTTACCTCCGAGTCATTTGAACCAGGAAGTGCAGGGCCAAATGTATCTAAGAAAGATTTTTTTGCAGATTTTACCATTTACAAGCCTATCAAATTCTCAACTCTGCTAACCAAAACATTGCATTTTGACCAAGTATAAACTAGAGCTGTCACTGAATGTGATTTAATACCCCCGCCAGCACTCTGACAGAACAAAAAGTGTCGGGTTCAAGGGGAGATAATTCCTCAAGCAGGAAGAGTTGACACTTGAAAATTGTATTCTTCAATATATGATCTGATCAGGTATATGTGCAAAGTTTAAATACAACTGAAGGAAAACTGTACGAGGAGTTCGTGACACAAAATTATTAGTATTTTGTACACACACGGACAGACACACGGCAGGGTTCGAAATTCCCATATATTTACTCGCAAAATGCAAGCCAGAATTGGAAAATGCAAGTTGAAATTTCAAGCAATTGCAAAAAAATGCGAGTGCAGATTATTGAAGGAAAGTTACCACACGTACTAAATTTCATATGTGAATACAAAAAAAAGGGTAATTCTTTTTGTTCTGGATAAAGATCGGTCATATTGCACTGAGAACACCCTTCGACGGATGTCGATAATTTAACATGTCGCCATTGAAGCCTCCGAGTTGTCGTTCGTTACCCGAGTTTCGTGAGGCAAATGCGTTCGTCTGCACTCGCAGCCGATACTGAGGTTTTGCGTTTTTTATACGGAAAAAACGGTAGGCGAATTCAATCTCTGATTTGAAACAAAAACATCTGTCAATCTTTCATGAAAAGATAAATTATTGCGCACAAATGGCAACGAGAAGCAAGTCAGACGTGGGGGACTCGCTAAACCAGTTACCGGACATGCAGATATTCGGATGTGACACGTCCTTTTTTCATTTACAAAATCGTCCACCAGTAGAAATTTAACCTTGCATTAGAACAGAAATTCAACTAAAATTGAATTCATTGTTAAATGAGGGTTTTAATGTCAAATAACATTTCTTTTATTTGGTTGTTGTCTTGGGTTGACAGATTATGTAATAGAATAGAATTGAATAGTTTCTACCGGCCATTCGTTCTTTACAATTGGTAGGCAAGCTGTGCTTAAAAAAAAATGCGAGTCCAGTTTTAATTTTGCAAGTGGAAATAAAAGCTACTTGCTAAATTTTGCAAGTGGATAAAAAAATGAAATTCGAACCCTGCACGGACCGACACATGGACAGACAGGCTGATTCCTGTGGACCCCTGAAAACATTTGTTTTGCGGGTGTATAATTATGTTGTTTATTGAGAAATTCTCACTATCAAAAGCCAGCTGTAGGAAAATAGTTTGAGCAATGTTAAGTGAAAAAAAGGACTTCAAGCATCTGTAAAAAGGATTAACCCTTTATCAGACAATCCCAACTTTTGGCGACTTTTGGAAAGAAGCCTTTTGAAAACTTTGTGGGAAAAGGAGAAGATGCTGGTAACTAGCATTTTCTCCTTTTCCCACAATGTTTTCTAACCTATCACTAAAGAATTGCACTGTTTGAGCCACACTGACATTGTTGTCTGCAAATGCTTTCGATTTGGACAGGGCTAGAATTCTGTTGTCTGGTAAAAGGTTAAACCTGTGCCGTCCACCAAAGCTGACTTGGGTTTAAAACTTTTTGCCATGGTTAACGTTTCTACATGTCCAAAGGATCACTACTTCAGGATTCAGCAGGCTGTTAAATAACTGGATTCTACTGATCCAAAGTTAAGCAACTACTGACTTGGTGTAATACATAAATACATTTTCACTTTTATTGGTTCAAACAAGAAACCATTATAGCTTACCTGTTTCCCCATGTAAAACATTGAACAGTGATCCGTAAGGCATGAACTGAGAAATGACAACAAGATTTGGTGGTTGGTTACAGCAGGCTAGCACCGGTAATATGTTCTGGTGGTTGAAAATTCTGAAAAAAGTATCACACTTATGTTACTGTAATAGACTTATAGTGTAAGGTCAACATTATTCTTTTTCAACACAAATTCGGTTTTATTTTCTTCTTAATTCTTCACCGTATGACAAAATTTAAGGCTCATCCAAATTGAAAAGATCTGCAGATGACAAATGACATGACTTACAAACAAGTTCGCAATGAATGCATAGCTGAGATACAAACTGCATCTGGTGGGTTTAGAACCCATGCAGAAAAGATCTCCTGTAACACTTCCCCTCTATAAGGTCATCATTTTGACAACAGAAAGCCCTATAAGGCAGTAAGTTTATCATTTAAACAACAAACTGCTCAAAGGCCAATTCTGGTCGAGCCCCTATCTTACGAACATTAAAGTTTGAAATAAATACATAGCTCAAATATGAACTGCACCAGGCGAGATTCAAATCCGTGCAGATAAATATCCTTGCTTTTCAAGGTTTAACCCATTACCACACAATCCCCACTTTTGAAGCCCTGAGAAAGAAGCCTTTAGAAAACATTGTGGGAATAGGAGAAAATGCTGGTAACCAGCATTTTCTCCTTTTCCCAGAATGTTTTCTACCCTTCACAAAACAAATTTCAATTTTTCAGTCACTTTTATTTTGTTGTCTGCAGATGCTTTCGATTTGGCCCAGTCTAAAATATTGTCGTTTGGTAATGGGTTAAAAGACCAAGACCATAGCCTCTGAGCCAAAGAGAATTCTCCCTAACGCTGTTGTTAGGTATTGTATTTAAATCAGGACGAAGCCATGCACGATATATCACATAACACATGTGCTTCAAGTGATGGAATGCATCTATTTGACAGGGAATTTTTTCCTCTTCTCATATTTTCAAAGGCCTTCTCCTTCAGCATAGTTAAAAATCAGACTCTGCTGTAAATGATTAATCCTTTCACAAACAAGCCTATGACTGAACAACCTGAAGGGAAAAAAGATTTTGAAAACAGCTGTTAGACATAAAGGATTTTGTGATCAATAATTATGTGATGAATTGCTTAGTAGAATGCATAAAAGAGATGCATACAACCCTATTTTGCCTGAGCATGGCTCATAAGCAATGCTGAAAAGAGCTGTGCTCCTGCAAAAAAACCCCGAAGTTTTACCCAATGAAAAGTTTTAAAACTTATTAAAACTGAAACCCTTTGTAAATGGCATATTAACGCATTACTCCATAGATACTCATTTCTATGCATTGCTTGTAGAAGCCTTTGGAAAAAATTGTGGCAAAAGGTGAAATTGCTTGTGAAGAGCAAATTCACCTTTTGTCACAATCTTTCCTATCCTATCAAAAGGTGTCATATACACATGAGAAACAATCATTGCTGTTATTTAGGGTCATTTAGAGATACCATAGAAATGCCTTATGGGGTAAAGGGTTAACTCTTAACCACATGACTGAAATATAGACTTGTCCAAATTGAAAGCATTTGCAGACGAAAATTTAACCCTTTACCCCATAAGGCATTTCTATGGTATCTCTAATTGACCCTAAATAACAGCAAGAATGAAGCTGTTTCTTATGTGTATATGACACCTTTTGATAGTGTAGAAAACATTGTGACAAAAGGTGAAATTGCTCGTTATGAGCAATTTCACCTTTTGCCACAATGTTTTCCAAAGGCTCCCACATGCAATGTGTAGAAATGAGTATCTGTGGAGTAAAGGGTTAACCCTTTCCCAAACAACAAATTTTAGACTCTTCCAAATTGAAAGAGTTTGCAGACAACTTTAACTTTCATAACAATGGCAGAAAATTATCCGGTCGGGCATAAAACACTGTGGGAAAAGGAGAAATTGCTCGTTACGAGCGTTTTCAGAAGACTTAAACTGCAGACACTTAAAAACAAGGGCTTGTTTGGGAAAGGGTTAACTCATTACCACACGACAACATTTTAGACTGGTTCAAATTGAAAGCATTTGCAGACGACAACAGACAGGTGACTCAAAAATAGAAATTTGTTCTGGGAAGGGTAGAAAACACTGTGGAAAAAGGAGAAAATGCTGGTTACCAGCATTTTCTCCTTTTCCTACAGTGTTTTCAAAAGGCTTCTTTCTCAGGGACGTCAAAAGTAGGGATTGTGTGGTAATGGGTTAAACATGGCTCAATTTGTATTTGATAGGGTAGAAAACACCATAGGAAAAGGAGAAAATACTGGTTTACAAACATTTTCTCTTTTTCCTGCAATATTTTCTAAAGAGTATTTTCTTGGGGTCGTCAAAACTAGGGATTGTGTGGTAAATAGTCAAACGTCACTCAAATGATCGAAACTTTGAAAGGGAAGATGAAAGTTGTATGGAAACAGATAACAGTATTTTCTCCTTATCACTAGGGATGGCAATGAGTATCGATTTTAGTACTCGAGTACTCGGTCATTCTTCCGATCGAGTACTCGGTTACTCGGACGATTTTTACTACATTTTATACTAAAGTTTCAGAGAAAGATCGGTACATTTTTGTCCCAAAGAATCGGAAACAGTGAAAATCTATTCAACAAAAAATCTTTATCCGTTTGACACCCTTTATTTACAAGCATTTATTTCACGTTCTACACACATAACGTCATAAGCATGCTTCCCAACCCACCACGATTTCAAAGGGAGTTTCCCAATTCAAGAAATAAAAATCCAATCACCTGACAGTCTATTTAAACCCCAATTCAAAAAATTTCGGATGTAAGTGTATAAAGGGTGTGATAAAGCTTGTATCCCAAGATACACATACATATACATCCGAAGTTGCCCTGGAAGGTGACAAGCATGTATTTCACGGTCAATCGGGTTCATTATTTATAAATAGAAATCAAAATTCAGTAATCTAACCGACTTTTATCGATCGAAGATCGACGAACCAATCAAATTTGAGAACGAGTCGCACAGGTCCTTGTCAGAGGAATTTACGTCATTCACCCCACGTAAGCAGGTAAATTATATTATGATTTTACCAAAAAACGCAAAATAACAATCTTCAGCGTTGTTCCAGGATATAGGCAATAATGAGTTACACAAGTTAATCATCAACGAAAACAATGGGAAAAAGCCAAAGTTTGGACTGTTTAGTGCAATAATTGACAGCTGGAATTCCAATCCGTCTAAGAATAGACCAACCTGCATATGAACGTAGGTTTTATTGAAATCAATGGCGTAGCTTTTTAATGTCGGCATTGTTCGACTTCTTTGCGGTCAATGACCCAGAGTTCGCGAGCGTGTCTCGTCTGATCATCAGTTTTGGGACGGCTTATAAAATAATTATTTTTTATAGATCTTAGTATTGGAACACGAAAAAAATATATATTTTACTATCCCAAAAATTAAAGCAAAATACAAAATAGGTATACAACGGCATGTTGGCGATCACAAGGTATGCACGATCCCTAAATAAGTTTCCCAGTCAAAGTGTGAAGATTAAGGATAATTACTTCCTCCTCCCTAATTATACCATATCAGCCGGCCTCCGATTTACTGAAATTATGAAAACTTTAATGATTAGCGATTAACGTGAACGGCTTAACGTTATAACACAGTTGTTGTTTATTACAGGCACGTGTCAAATTGTGAATTGTTTGGCTATCTGTCGGTAACTTTCGCACTTTTGCAACGATGTTTTGATTACATTTAATCGGCTGCAGTGTTTGTTTTGCAAAGAAATTTTTCCTCGGGAAGCAAAATGGTACATTTTTTAAAAAAATACCAAGTACTCGAATATCAAATTCCGTAATCGATACTCGGACGTTCGATCGAGTACTCGGTTAACCGGTTACTCGTTGCCATCCCTACTTATCACACTATCTTTTCTTACGATATCTACCTTAACCCTTTACCAAACGACAAAATTTTAGACTGGACCAAAGTGAAAGCAGTTGCAGACGACAAAATAAATGTAACTCAAAAATTAAAATGTGCTTCCATCAGGATTGAAAACATTGTGGGAAAAGGAGAAAATGCTGGTTACCAGCATTTTCTCCTTTTCCCAGAATGTTTTCAAAAGGGTTCTATCTGAGGGTCGTAAAAACCAGGGATTGTTTGGGAAAGGGTTAAAGTGGTCAAAACTAGGGATTGTTTGATAGTCAGGTTAGAGAAGACAAAACAATTCTGAAACACTGATAAATCTAGTTTACCTTAATCTGGGAAATTCCTCCTGAAAATCCCTAGAATTTCTCACAGAACAATCTCTGAGATTCAGTATCTTAGCAACAATATCATTTCCCTGCCAAGAGCCCCGCCAAACTTTGCCCGAGTGTGTGGTGATCATGTGATTGTTGAAATTGACCTGTGATATATCGATGCCCTGATGACGTGAGAGAAGGGCATCTCTACTTCTGGTCTTGTATCCCAACCAGCTGCGGTCTTTGTATGGGATCTTCTGTAAATCTTGACCCAAAGAGGCAGCCCTCTCTGAAATAATAGTGTCAAGAATATATAGAATCTGAGTTGGTCTCACTAAGTGAGTTTATAAAAAACAGTTAATAAGCCAGCTTTTGGCGCATTTAATGAAATTTTCTGTGGACGAGTTGAATAAAATTTTGCCTCGAAAGCCATTGAAAGTCAGATTCTTTTCATCGCATAACTGTTTCTCACAAAACTGTATCTCAAGAATTACAAATAGCTGCCTTACATTGAAAACAAAGGGAGTTATGTGATGTAACATAATCTTGTTTGTTTGAATGCTGGTTTCAATCTAACTTCCAAATAATTTTTATTTATTTCATGGTGACTGCTCACTTATCTTTGTCTTTCTAGGTTTCAACAAAACCAGAATTGGGTTCCAGTTGCCATACCCTAAGATACTACATATACCACATTACCAGTACCGTTTCCTCCTCTTCTACACTGTTTTACATTCTCTCACAAATTCCATTATTAGAACAACCTTACTTGTAGGTCTACTTGAGCAACACTTACATTAAATTTGTTGTCTAAAAATTTCTATTTTATTGTGTCTAAAATTTTGTCTTTAGGTACAGTGTTAAGGGCATCTTTGTAACATAATCTAGAACACAGCAAAAATATTACCTGTCATCATTTTGGCAAGGTAAGGTTTGGCTTTGTCTAAAGGTGTTTCATCATATTTGTTTGCGATAAGGACTTGGGCGCCATTGTTCACCAAATCTTCTGCAATCTGGTCATGCCCCCAAAAACATGCGTAGTGAAGAGCGGTGTTTCCATGTTCATTTATGGCATTGATGTTTGCTTTATTGTGTAGAAGCTATAAAGAAAGAAAGTACTGACAATGTTAGAAGGGGCTGCAATCCCATGCATTACCCATCTTTCTACTTGGACCCTTTATGAAACAATCATAAGTTTTAACGATTGTGAAAAGCAAATTTTTAAAACATTGTGTGAAAAGAAGAGAGCGCTGGTAAATAGTATATTTTTTGGCAGTCTTATCTTATGTTGATCTATACTGTCCAAAACAGGTGGTCAAATGTTCACTGACAGTCCGCAAAAACAACTACAGTTGTGCTTTGCATTCTACTGCTTAACCTCTCCAAAGTAACATGCTTTGAGAGTTGACCCTTTCCCAAACATTAAATTTAGACTCTTCTAATTTCAAAACATCTGCATAATTATGACCAATTTAAAATTGGTACAAATGATGCCTCATTCTACAATAGGGCAGAAAGTATTTTGGGAAAAAGGAGAAAAATGCTGGTTACTAGCATTTTCTCCTTTTCCTACAATTCTTTTCAAAAGCCTGTCTGATCCATGTCATTTAAACCCTGGATCATGTGATAATAAGCTGAACATTACCATGAGTACGATGTCTCTATGTCCATGACTAGCAGCGAGATGTAAGGCAGTATCATCACCCATGTTTGTGGCATTGACGCGGGCGCCACGCTGTATTAGCATGTCCACAATGCTGTTCTTTCCCTCCCTGGCTGCCCAGTGCAGTAAACTGAATCTGTGGTCATCTCTGAAAATAAAGGATAGAGCATTTTGTATTGTTGATCTTTCATGGCATAGACTGATATCAGATAAAGAGGAAACAGTGCTGGTTCGGATTGGTGAACAGCATTTTTTCATTTTCCCATTGTCCCTGGAGGTTGTTTATCTTTTACCACACAATTTCGAATTTTAACAACACTGAGAAAGAAAGCTTTTGAAAACATTATGTGAAATGGAGAAAATACTGGTAACCAGCTTTTTCTCCTTATCCATAACATTTTCTGACCTTCCAAAAAACAAATTTTGATTCTAAAGTTACATTTATTTTGTTGTCTGCAAATGCTCTCAATTTGGACTTGTCTAGCATTTGTCGTTTGGTAAAGAGTTAAGCTCAGAATTGCGTGGCAAAAAGTAAGACTAAATCTTCCTCCCCCTGGTGATGTTTCAGAAATATTTACCCACTCTATCTCACAAATATAATAGACAGCCCAGCATGTCTGAAGCCCGTAACATGAGCCTATAGAATTTATAACTTTTACTAAACCATATTCTTGTCTTTACCACCTTGTTACGCTTAAAAGTTCCAAAAAGGACAAAATTTTCGACTTGCAAAAACCGAAAGAAATTACAGACCACAAATTAACCTGATCCAAAATGATATGTTGCACTTGAAAGGTTAAAAAAAAAACATTGCTGGAAAAAGGAGAAGATGCTGGGTATCATTTTATAACAGTTTATAGAAAACATGTAATGAAAAAAAAAAAACACTGATTAAAATAGAAATAACAATTGGTTTTGAACTAGCATTATATTTGAAAATATATGCTTTATGTGCGGACAAAATTAATGTGGCTAAAAATCAGAATTGTTCTGGGAAGGGTAGAAAACATTGTGGGAAAAGGAGAAAATGCTGGTTACCAGCATTTTCTTCTTTTCCCACAATGTTGTCAGAAGGCTTCTTTCTCAAGGTCATTCAAAGTCAGGACTGTGTGGTAGCCGGTTAAAACTGGGGATTGCTTGGAATGGGGTTAAACAAGAAAAAGAAGATGGGGTATTCAGTTTCACAGGCTCATCTTTTCTTCCCTCAATGGGCTGTCTGTGACACATTGCATACATCATGGCTTTTAAACCTTTTACAATACAATCCCGGGTTTTATGACCCTAAAAAGGAGTCCTTCTGAAAACATGGTGGGAAAAGGAGAAAATACTGGTAACCAGCATTTTCTCCTTTTCTCAAAATGTTTTCTGTCCTACTACAGACAAATGAAACCATTTGAGCAAGAACAGAAGTGGTGCTTTTTCTACACATCCTTTCCTTTAGGCCAGGCTAAAGTTCTATTGTGTGGTTATAGGTTGTTGGCTTTCAATGACAAGTTACATTGTTACAGACTTATTTAGTTTGTCACCTGCAAGTAGCAAATGCTTATAATTTGGGTAATGAGTTAATCCATCCAAAAAGAAGTTTTCAGTCACACTATACAAACTTCAAAATACTGTTTTAGCCTAAGATGTGTGCCCTCAAACCCTCCATACATTGAGTGCGACAACATTGTTTACTTTCAGTTTAACCCATTACCACACAATCCCTACTTTTGACGACCCTGAGAAAGAAGCCTTTTGAAAACACTGTGGGAAAAGGAGAAAATGCTGGTAACCAGCATTTTCCCACAGTGTTTTCTACTTTTCCCAGAACAAATTTCAATTTTTCAGTCACCTTTATTTTGTCATCTGCAAATGCTTTCAATTTGAACCAGTCTAAAGTTTTGTCATGTGGTAAAGAGTTAAATCAAGGTCAGAATGCACTGAAGTCTGCGTCTTCAGTCTAGTCTTGGAAGCATTGGTATCAGATTGTTTAGTGTGATGTTCTACCCTATATATTCTGTACAATACATGGATCTAACACTCTAAAATGTTCATTCCTTTATCACACAATCCCTAGTTTTCACATCCTTGGTAAAAAAGCCTTCAGAAATCATTGTGGAAAACAGCGAATGCTGGTAACTAAACAATTCTAAATTTCTGCAAATGTTTTTGAACAGTTTCACAGAAAATTATTGAAAACAACTGGGTCGAATTCAGTTTGCTACCTACAAATGCTTCGAATTAAGAGCGTAAAATTTTGTAGTGGGATAAAGAGTTCAACAGCACTAGCAAAAACAGCTGCAGCATGTAGGTAAAATATGGCCAGAAAAATTCCAAACACCTGAACTTACAAACCTCTTTGAAACTTGTTTCTAAAAATAAACTTAATTAGAAGACAAGACCTACACAGTATGGCTATACAGTTGAGTGGATTGTAATGGTTTTCACTCAAAATTGTAGATGGAGTTTTGGTAGTGTTTATTGAGCTCTGGGCTGACCCTAGCAGCTCAGACAGTCACTTAAAATGCTTCAAGCCCTAGGGTGCCTGGTTTGACTCCCAGATTGGCTGGGTTCTTTAGAAAAATTGATGATAGTCATTTTTTACAAGTTTATAAGTTTGTTGTTTCATGCTGTTTTCACCATTATTTCAATAGACTGCTAGTGTATCGTGGTCGCCAGTGCACCTCTTTCCTGAAGTTTCTCGAACCAGTACTTTGTCAAGCCCTGTTAGCTCAGTCGGTAGATTGCAGGACTTAAGACAAGAGGGCCAAGATGGCCCTGGATCGCTCACCTGAATTTTTGAGATGACCATAGTCTATTTTTTTTTTTAGGTATTCAAACATTGGAACCAAATTTATAATTTTGCCAAGCAATTTTCAAAAGGTCACCTGTAAAAATCATTTCGAAATCTGACCATCAGTTTCAAAAAGAAGAGTTTTTAAGAATTCTTCATTTCTGTATAAGAGCAAGTAGCCCCCATCCATGAGAGCCATGTTTCTTGATGGATCAAAATTTACAAACAAGTTTTGAAAAGGGTCACCCAAGGAACATCTCTCTGAAATAATTTCAAAATCTGACCAGGGGTTTCAGAGAAAGAGAATTTTAAAGAATTTCATCATGTCCATATAGTGCAAGTAGCCCCCATTCACAAGACCATGTTTCTTGATGGATCAAAATTATATGTACAGCTTTTGGAAAGGGTCCCACAAGGAACATCTCTGTCAAATTATTTTAAAATCTGACCACAGGTTTCAGAGAAGAAGAATTTTCAAGAATTTCTTCATTTCCATATAGTGCAAGTAGCCCCCATTCACTAGAGCCATGTTTCTTGGCCAATCAAAATTTTGCGAACAATTTTAGAAAAGGGTCACCCAAGGAACATCTCTGTGAAATTATTTCAAAATCTGTCCAGCCATTTCAGAGAAGAAGAATTTTCAAGAATTTCTTCATTTCTATATAGTGCAAGTAGCCCCCATTCACCACAGCCATGTTTCTTGACCAATCAAAATTTCGCGAACAATTTTTGAAAAGGGTAACCCAAGGAACAAGTCTGTGAAATTATTTCAAAATCTAACCAGCGGTTTCTGAGAAGAAGAATTTTTAAGAATTTCTTCATTTCTGTATAGTGCAAGAAGCCCCCATTCACCAGAGCCATGTTTCTTGACAGATCAAAATTTCGCGAACAATTTTTGAAAAGGGTCATCCAAGGAACATCTCTGTGAAATTATTTTAAAATCTGACCAGCGGTTACAGAGAAGAAGAATTTTTAAGAATTTCTTCATTTCTGTACAGTGCAAGAAGCCCCCATTCACCAGAGCCATGTTTCTTGACGGATCAAAATTTCACGAACAATTTTTGAAAAGGGTCACCTAAGGAACATCTGTGTGAAATTATTTTAAAATCTGGCCAGCGGTTTCAGAGAAGAAGAATTTTTAAGAATTTCATCATTTCTGTATAGTGCAAGAAGCCCCCATTCACCAGAGCCATGTTTCTTGACGGATCAAAATTTCGCGGACAATTTTTGAAAAGGGTCACCCAAGGAACATCTGTGTGAAATTATTTTAAAATCTGGCCAGCGGTTTCAGAGAAGAAGATTTTTAAAGAATTTGCTAAAAAATTCCATTTCGTTGCCATGGCAACCAGAGTTTTTGACGGAATCAAATTCTGTGAACAATTTTTAAAGAGGACCTCCCAAGGAACATTCCAGCCAAGTTTGGTCCAAATCCGCCCAGCGGTTTAGGAGGAGTTGATGTTTAAAGAATTGTTGACGACGCACGACGCACGACACACTGACGCACGACGGACGACGCACGACGGACGACGGACGACGGACACCGGGTGATCCTAAAAGCTCCCCTTGAGCACGTTGTGCTCAGGTGAGCTAAAAACAGGCTCCAGGGTTTGATCCCTGGCTACGACCCCTTGCTTAACAAATTTCTTTCCAAGGATTGATGATAGTCTCTGCAACAGGATTCATTTGTCTCCCACCAGTGACCATTGTTTTTACGATGTGGGCTAGCAGCCAGTGGCTTGGACAGAAAATTGTGCTAAGTACTGGTAAAAGAAACTCCAGGAATTCATGGATAGGTGCTCTGGCCACCAAGATATAACTGAAATTATTTGAAAACAGTGTTAAACACCATATAATCAATCTACCAGTGCTTCATATAATACATGCATTCCGCTAAATCCACTGGTTGCTTTCAGCCACGTAGGAAGCATTTCAAGATTGGGAGGGCTAACTTCGAAATACTGAGATTTTTTGCGTTGTTGTTGCATTGCGCTAAAACCTCATATTCTAGTTACTATGATTTTCAAAATTATTGGGGGAGCTGAGCACCCACCTAGCCGCCCCTGTTCCTACGGGCCTGGCTTTCTAACATGACCATGGTTAAAACAATAGTCCAGAAGTGAGCGTAATGAATCTTGCCACCATGACTGCCACCAATTCTTGGAAAAAAATTGGCTGAGCTTGGAATTCAAACAAATTACCACCCTTCATTAACCCTTCACCACACTACAAAATTTTGGACTATTCCAAACTGAAAGCAGCTCTGTGCAGTCTCATCTTAACCTACACTGTCCGCAAAGGATCAGTGAGTCGCACTTAGCAGCCTAAAGGTTAACTCATTACCACACGACAAAGTTTTGGGTTTGTCCAAGTCGATAGCATTTGCAGACGACAAAATAAAAGTGACTGAAAATTTGAAATTTGTTTTGTGAAGGGTAGAAAACATTGTGGGAAAAAAGAGAAAATGCTGGTTACCAGCATTTTCACCTTTTCCCACAATGTTTTCTAAAGGTTTCTTTCTCAGGGTCATCAAATGTAGGGATTGTGTGGTGATGGGTTAAATAGTACAAAAGAATACTGGCTGTAACAGTTGTGTGTATTGTGAGAATGCATGATTCATTGATAAAACATTACCTACTTCAGCAGCATCTTCTACAGGTCACAATCCTATCTGGTATGTGTATGAGGGGAGGCTCGAGGGGAAATTTTGAGAACTCATTTCCTGGTTAACCCTTTACTCTTTACCTCGCAATCCAATGTTGTATTGATCCTGATGCAAATTGCAAAAGGCTTTTGAAAAAATTGTGGGAAAAAGAGCAAAATGCTGGTAACCAGGATTTTCTCCTTTCAAAACTGTTTTCTACCATTTCAGAAATATAAAACTCATTGTTGCAAATACATCCAATATACACTGTTGGCTCTGATCAGAAAATTATGCCCTAAAACAGAGGAAGCCTGGAAAGTTCAGAGTAGTTTTTTTTTTAAGATTTCCTTTTTTATCTCTTTGTGAAATCTGAGACCCCACAACATAGGGCCATTTTCAACAATAGGCTTATACTTTGAAGTATTTTAGTAGAGGGCCACTAGATGATGCTGCATGCCAAATATGAAACAGAAAGCTCTAGCCCTTATGGTTTGGGACAAGAAGTCTTTTAAAAATTTCCTTCTTTATCTCTATGTGAAATATGAGACCCCACAACACAGGGCCATTTTCAACACTAGGGCCATAATTTGAAGTATTTTGGTAGAGGGCCAATAGATGATGCTACATGCCAAAATATGAAAGCTGTAGCCCTTATGGCTTTGGACAAGAAGATTTTTTAAGTTTTTTCTTTCAGTTGCCATGGCAACCAGAGTTTTTTATGGAATTCAAATCTTTGAAGTATTTTGAAAGTGTATCACCTAAGGATCATTTCTGTGAAGTTTCATTGAAATCTGATGGGCGGTTTCAGAGGAGAAGATTTTTTAGTAATTGTTTACGGACGGCTAGACGGACGGACGGACGGACGGACGACGGACAACAAGCTATCACAGTAGCTCACCCCGAGCACTACATGTACGTGCTCAGGTGAGCTAATGATGAAAACAGCATTAAACACCATACAATCAAACAATCAATCAACAATCAACTCCTAACTCTTTATCTGTTTTGAGGACCCTGAGAAAAAAACCTTTTTCAAGAATCGTGTTATAAGGAGAAACAGCTTGCAAGTAGCACCGTTTTTTCCCCTTTTGCACCACCATTTTTTCTATCCTTCCAGATAGAAATTTCAATTTTTCTGCCACATTTGTCATCTATAATTTCTTTCAGTTTCGAATTCTAAAATGTTGTGTAGTAATGAGCTGTTGATTTTTAGAAGGAGAGCTTTTAAATGTCTTGATAACAGGGATTTTTCCTTGCCGTATTTCTCCCAATAAGGGCACCCTCCCTAATAGTAACTCCCCCACCTGAAAAACCCTTAACCCTTTTCCAAACAGCAAATTTTGGACCAGACCAAATTGAAAGCATTTTGCAGATTACAAATTAACAGTTGCTAAAAAGATGATTTTTCTATATGATAGGGTAGACAATATTGTGGGAAAAGGAGAAAATGCTGGTTACCAGCATTTTCTCCTTTTCCCACAATGTTTTCAAAAGGCTTCTATTCCTGACCCGTAAAAACCAGGGGTTGTTTGGGAAGGGTTAGATCATGATAATCTGATTTTTAATATTAGTTAATTAACTCTTTACCACACGAGAAAATTTTAGACTGGTCCAAATTGAAAGCATTTGCAGACGACAAAATAAAGGTGACTAAAAAATAGAAATTTGTGCTGGGAAGGGTAGAAAACACTGTGGAAAAGGAGAAAATGCTGGTTACCAGCATTTTCTCCTTTTCCCACAGTGTTTTCAAAAGGCTTTTTTCTTAGGGGTGTCAAAAGTAGGGATTGTGTGGTAATGGGTTAAATGACAACATTTGAAGACTTCCATGAATGTTTCCTCTAATTTGATTAAAATTTCCGTATAACAAATAACAATCCTATTCCTAAAACACAAAGAAATGCAAAACTGACTAGACTTTTTGCTTTGCAAATTGGGTACTAAATAAAGGCTCCCTATCTATGTTTAGTATAGCTCCTGGAGCTTTTATTGGGAGAAATTCAGGTAATTTTTTCCCATAATACTTTCAAAAGCCTCTCATATTACCTCCTTTTCGCATCATCTTTTCTCAGGATTTTCCCTTGACTTTCTGAATTGGGGATCATTTGATCCCTTCAAATGAAAAAAAGACAGCACACATATGAATTTTGGGAGCTATTTTGAAAATTTGGAGATCAAATTCGAAGAAACAGTGGAAACACTGTTTTCTAATCTAAATCATTGTGTACCATAATGAGCCTCCCTTAACCCTATGCCCTTTGCCATACAATCCTGACGTTTTAACGACCCTGAGAAAAACACCTTTGAAAACATTGTAGGAAGAGAAGAAAATGCTGAAACCAGCAATTTCTCCTTTTTCCCACAATGTTTTCTACCCTATCATGATGTTTTCTACACTATCAAGCACCAATTTTGTCATTTGGGCCACTTTTGTCATCTGTAAAGTGTGTTCTGTACATTTTGGATTTGTCTAAATGTTGTCATTTGGTATAAGGTAGGAGACATTTTAGAATCATCACATTTGCATATGACAAATTGACAACAGGTTCAACATACTTGGTTGAAAGTCATCTTAATGTATGGTCTTTTATACCTTCAGTATACAGGTTTGCTCAATGCTATATTTGTTATAGGTCTCCACAGAACTTCAAAGCAGCACTCTGGAATTAGTATGACTTTACCTGCATCTTTTCAAACGGCTCTGTGCAACAAAATTTCCAATTACAGCTAACAAAATGGCTGTGGATTGTTAGATAAAGTATTAATCTTTAACATCACACACTGCGCTTCAAAATACCATTTAAATCTATGGAAATTTACCTTTTTCCCAAAGTAAATAAATCCAGTGTAACTTGTATACAACTTACACGGCAACTTCCACTGATCAGACATGCACTCTGAACGGAATTTGAATTTTGTACAATCTGGTTCTCTAACCCTAACAACCATTTTTGTACAAGGTGCCCTTGTCAACAGTGGAATTCCCAAATGAACCGTCCTGTAGCATGTCGGAGATACTGAGATTTCTACCGAGACATGCGCATCAATTGATGATATCACCATGTTTTGATTTCTGGTGAAGTAGGTCAACGGTTATTTACATTGAAATGTAAATGTACAAAGGTAAGATTTAGATATTAACTAAGATCAGCCTTTTTGTACAGATTAATCATTTAACGATACATGCCCATTTTATTAGCTGCAATTGAAAATTTTGCTGCACAGAGTCGTTTGAAAAGATGCCAGTAAAATGGTATTCATTCCAGATACTTTTGATGAAAGTTGCTTTGAAGAGTTGCGGAGACCCAAATAACATTTTACAGCATCCGACCAAGCCTTCAGACTGAAGCCTTGAAGGTACCTTCAGTCTGAAGGTGTCTGCTCCGATGCTATTTTTGTGACTGGTCTTCGCATTCCCCTTCATATCAGCCATTCATTAAACCCTTCTGGAAAAAATACGATGTTACCCGCATCATTTCAAACGGTTCAATGTGACAAAATTTCCAATGACAGCTAATAAAATGGGTATGGATCGTTAGATAAATGATTAATCTTTAAGAGCACACAAAATATGCTGCAAAATACCAATTAAATCAATGGGAATTTACCTTTTTCCCAACGTAAATAAATCCAGCGTATTTTGTAAACAACTAACACGGCGACTTCCGTTAGTCAGGCATGCGCACTCAACGGAATTTGAAATTTGTACAGTCTGGTTCCCTAACCCTATACAGCCAAGTTCGATCAAGGTGTGTTTGTTTACAGCAAAATTCGCAACTAAACCATCCTGTAGCGTGTCAGAGATACTGCGATTTCTGCCGAGACATGCGCATTGAAAAGATCACCATGTTTTGATTTCTGGTGAAGTAGGTCAACGATTATTTACGTTGAAAAGTACAGATTTGCACAAAGGTAAGAGTTGGATATGATCTAACACCAGTTTTTTTGTAAAGATTAATCATTTATCTAACAATCCATGCCAATTTTATTAGTTGTCATTTGAAATTCTGTCGCATAGAGCCGTTCGAAAAGATGCGGGTAAAATCGTATTTTTTCCATACGGGTTCAATGAATGGCTGGCCTGAAGGTGTTAGCGAAGACCAGTCACAAAAATAGCATCGGAGCAGACACCTTCAGACTGAAGGTACCTTGAAGGTAGCCTGGTTGGTCTTTAAATTCAGAATCAGGACACTATTTATATTCAGTTTGGTGGATAATGACTTTGGAATAGAGAGTTGTAGGTTTGATGATTTGACATTCTGACAGGCCTTGTCAAAAATTAGTGTGTGAGGATATACCTGGCTACTAATTTCAATCATGAAAGACCGCTTACTTACCCCTGGTTAAGATCATTTTCTGTATTATCTAGCCACACTCGAACGTGAAAAGCATTCCCTTCTCGAACTTTAGTGAATATATCGTCCATGTTGATCAGTACATATGAACACTATGTTATTGTTTCCGTTGTTTACAACGAACTCTTTTATTTCCCCTAAGTTACCCCTCCGGAAAGCTGTCAATTCATTTATCTTTCAATTCGATTGCTTTCAAGAACGTAGCTGTCGCAAACTTTTAGAATAAAACCATAGGTCCGTACAGTCCCTGTAAGATCCCGTCTACATTCTTAGGTAAATTACACGCAGTTCTTATCTGAATTAATTCGTTCTGTCCGAACTAATTAATTTCGGTCGAAATAGGATCGTCGTTTAATTGGCTTCCCACAATTCCCTGAATCTGGATAACACTATTTTACTACCAGTCAGGGTAGACCTTTCCATAGACAAGATTCGTATCATTCCTGCGAAGTTGTAAATTAAATCACTCACTTAAAAAAATCGAATTAGATCTACAAAGAAAAAAAGTTCTATCAATTTATAGTATTTAACTTTCTAATCAATTTATAGTATTTAACTCTCTCTCAGCAAATTTAGAAGATTCATATACATGTATTATTTTTGCCGAGATATTTAGTTATCTTTAGTTCAAGCAGGGATCTTGCATACGATCCTTGTTTCAAGTAAAGCTTTTTTGGTCAGAGTTTAACATCATATGGCAGACAGTGTTGAACCAAGATCAGGTTGCACTCGTTTTTCGGTCTATTTCAATCTACGTCGTCTACAAAAGATATAAGAGGCAAACTGGTAGTGAAAGAGTGAAAGCATACAACGCAATGGGCGGAGTCTCCCTCTAAGATCTACTTTTGATGTCGGGCTTAAAGCGCCTCCCAAAAAAAAAAGGAAGCAGTCTTGGGTTTGTCAAGACGTTGCCTATCGAAAGAATGTAGGTGTGGCCAAAGGTGGACGGACGTTTTTGCCACGGACGTTTTGACAAGCTGAAAGTGCAAAGTAGGGCCAAATGTGTTTTTAACACAGAAAAATGGAATAAACAAACACTGTACAGATGCTTTTTGGTATATCATTTTAGATAAAGAGCAATTTATTTAAGTTGATTTCATGCAGTTTATACGGCGTTTAAGCAACACTGACATAAACATTCTTTGACTTTGATTTGCATTCTACTATATACCAAGATGCGGCATAATATTTTTCATGCATTAACTACAAACTTTCACTGCAAGCAGCCATTTTTAGTTCTTGTTCAGTTAATTGATATTTTGCAATTAAATCAATCATCAAAGCAATTCTTAATAGAGTGTTAGAGCAATACAAGGCTTGAAAGTAACTATTTGTAACACCAATCAATTCATTATCTCCCGCTAGATGGCATTCTATAAATACTCATCTATCTAATTTTGGGCATCCTCATGGTGAAATTCATCTCAAATAATGAGATCAATTAATTTCAGAGACTGAGTCCATTGGCGAATAAGAAACTTAAAAAATAAGAGACTTAAGTCTTGGATAAAACCAAGCGCAGGATCTGAAAAGATCAGATTGAATAAGATCATTATAAGTAAATGTATACTTCTTTGTATGATCCCTGGGTCAAGCAAATCCACCCGTAACTCTACCAAATGACAAAATTTTGGACTGGCCTAAATTAGCATTTGTAGACGACAAAATTAATCTGACTTAAAAACTGAAATTTATCGTGGGAAGGTAGAAAACACTGTGGGAAAAGGAGAAAATGCTGATTGCTCACATTTTCTCCTATTCCCATGATTTTTTCAAAAGCCTTCTTCTTTAGGGTCTGGAAAACCAGGAATTGTTTGGGAAAGAGTTAACTTCTGGTACTTGTTCACAGTCCAGTCTTGCCAAGAAGACTCAAATCTGTAGGCAGTTGTTGCCTTTTCACAAAGATGACAACCAGTCATGCTGGACAAGTCCGAGCCCCATGAGCTCTGTATAAAGCCTTACTGAGACTACATAAAGGTTTGCCGTAACAGCTGTAAGCAATGGAAGACCAATATGGCAAAGATGAATTTCGGAGACACAATAATGTTTCGAAGCAAAAAGCAGACATATTTATGAAGGAATGGTCAGTAAGTAGAGTTTGGACATACAGGATTACTCTGTCCTCGGCACCAATTTTTAAACCTTTACCGCACAATCTGGATTTTAAACGACCATGTGGAAGAAGGCTTTTGAAAACATTGTTGGAAAAGGAGAAAATGCTCGTAACCAGCATTTTCTTCTTTTCCAACAATGTTTTCCACCATGTCAAGATCAAATTTTATCCTAATGGCTACTTTTAGTCTGTCGTCCGCAGATGCTTTCAATTTTGGACCAGTCTAAAAATTTGTCGTTTGGCAGAGTTAAGTCTGTACCATACAATTTGTAGTTTTTAGGACTTCGAAAGTTGAGAAAAAGGGTTTTGAAACAAGAGGGCCAAGATGGCCCTCGATCGCTCACCTGAATTTTTAGAGGACCATAGCCAATCTTTTCAAAATCTGATCGGCCATTTCAGAGAATTTCAATTTATCTATTTTCGATTTTTTGTTTGCAAATGGCTTGAACTTGAACCAGTCTAAAATTATGCTGTTTGGTAAAGTATTGTAGAGACTTTACTCCAGATCTTGTTTGTCAATTTTTTGTAACCTTAGGCTGCCAAGAGCAACTCAAGGGCCTTTTATGGGCAGTGTAAATGAAGATCAGACTGTACAGAATGTGCAGCCGAATTTTGGATATAGATACTGCCTAATAAGGAGATATTGTCCTCCCCATCCCCCCAAAAAAGAAGTTGCATAATTGCAATATTTTGGGTTTTTTAATTTATTAAGTAGAAATTTTCATTTAAATCATTCAGCAGGTAAAACCTTTACCACACAATCTCGACTTTTAATGACCCGGATAAAGAAAGCTTTGGAAAACATTGTGGGAATAGGAGAAAATGCTGGTTGCAAGCATTTTCTCCTTTTTTCACAATATTTTCCACCCTTCTCATAACAAATTTCAAATTTTGAGTCCCATTTACCAAGACATGTATTTTGTTGTCTGCAAATGCTTTCGATTTTGACAAGTGTTAAATTTTCTGGTCTTGTAAAGAGTTAAGGGACCTGGGTGAAGAAACACTGCTTTCATTTGAGTGTGAAGATGGTAAAGAGGAATGTTTAGCATTTTCTTCTTTTCTAAGTTTAGGATAGACAATGAGTGAAGTTAAATGTCTGGTATAGGTACAAGCATAAGCGATTGTCTATATCAGATACACAGCATCACAAGCTTTTGTCTGTTTTCTTATCTCACAGTCACAAGTGTAGAAGACCAGAAAATTCATAATGACTGTCTTACGTGGAAAACTCACTTTGTAGGATTAAGGTCCCTCCGTGCTCTAGGAATATATGGTATGGACCATTAGAGAGAAAGAATCAGATAAAAGAAATTCCGGTACAAGCCCCTAGCTCTTCTGCAAATATACCATCTTGGTTCTTTAACATGCCTGGTGAAAAGAACCGATACATGTGAGGTTATCTCTAGGTTCCAAACCGGTTCACCTTTAGTACGGTGGGAAATACAAGGTGTCTTAGAAAGGTCCTGGTTTGGCCGGGTATCGAACCTCAGGCCTCAGGATTGATAATCCAGCGCTTTACCACTGCACTGTTGGTCCACGCATTTAACATGGAAAACAAGGGGAAATATGTTATAAATATGCTGAAGTAATTAATACTTAGTGCAGATAGGATAATTTATCTGAGCCATGGTCTAACATAGATAAAAGTTAGACCGTTTCAATGATGAACAATTGTACAGTTACTTGAACTTCAAAACGTTGCAAAGACATCCAATAATTATGGATTCACAAAATGGATTTTGTCTTACATCTTACTGAACAAGTTGGGTTCTTTACAAACGAAGACAGGAGAGGTCAGCATCAGTGTTTTCAACTTGTTTATTGGATTTTAAGAAAACATGAAATAAAAAGTGTGAAATGCCAAGTAGATGTAATAGCAAGCCGTAGATAGGTACACATGATATGACTGAAATACCTGTAATGTTGAAAGTCTGTTTAACATCAAACATACCTTACATTCAAAATACGTTCCCCATCAACAACAAATATCCATGCAATGGCTGCTCTTCACTCAAGGTAATTATTCTTTTAAAATTTAAGCAAAGCGGCAGACAAATTTTACAAAATTACAAAATTTTAGACTGGTCCAAATTTAAAGCACTTGCAGACAACAAAAAGTAAGCGTCTTCATTTGATTTCAGCAGGGTAGAAAACATTGTAGGAAAAGGAGAAAATGCTGGTAACTCTTTACCACACAATACCTACTTTAAAAAACTCTGTGAAAGAAGCCTTTAGAAAACATTGTGGGAAAAGGAGAAAATACTGTAAACCAGCCTTTTCTCCTTTTCCCATAATGTTTTCTACCCTTTTCAAATGAAATTCAAATTTCTGAGTCACATTTATTTTGTCGGCTGCAAATGCTTTCAATTTGGACCAGTCTACATATATGTCATTTGGTAAAGAGTTAACCAGCATTTTTCTCCTTTTCCCACAATGTTTTCAAAAGGCTTCCATCTCAGAGTCATAAAAACCAGGAATTGTTCAATGAACTGTAAAGCAAAGGGCCCAACAAAATCAATTTGAATATTCATGTCTCACCTAGAAAGACATATTTTAAACCTTTATAAACCTTTTTTTGAAATCCTTGTTGGAAAAGAAGAAAGTGCTGATAACCAGCATTTTCTCTTTTTTCCCCCATTTCACAGACAGAATTCATAATTTCAGCTTCACTGGAAATTATATTTTAAATTTTGACATATCTAAAGATTTTTAGTGGGTAGAAATGGCTAGAAAGTGAGGACCATAATAAAGAAGGCTTTGTAAATATCCTGGGAAAAGGAACAAAAAGAAATCCAATTGTTCCATATGAAGAAGGTTACAGATTTGCCTAGAGAACTAGTCAATGCTTTGGAGGGAATAACCCTTGTAAATTCAAAAATAAGAGCAGGAAATGGAATCACTTTTAACATACTCTACAATACTTTATCAACTTTATCAATTTTATCATACATACTTAAATTTTATCAATCGATAGAAAAGAGTTTATCCCATAAGCGAACAGGCTAATATCAGATGCATCATTGACCTGCACACCCTTGAGCTGTGCACATGTTCCCCAACAGCAATTCAAGAGTCACTTGATAAATTTTAGGTGCAGTTACATGTATTACTTTAGGTAGCATTCTATTGAAAAATGTGGCTCAATCCTAAAGAACAGAAGTTTTGACAAAATACCTGTTGTCATATCCTAACCTCACTCAAAACCAAGGTAAGAGTGAATTTGCTCATGCCATGCCTGTAACATCGAGATCAATTCGGCTAGACTCACACAATCAACTTGGAAAAACATAATAAATTCAGCAAATTAAACCACTGTGTGAAAACCATGTTCTGCTTTTCTCGATTTATTTTCAGCAGTCTAAGAATGTATGATAGCCTGTGGACCACCACTGTTTACATTTGTTCAATATAAAACATTCACTGGTCTAGCTTCTGTTTCTCAGTAAGATGGTTCATCTCAGCTTTATCATATTGTATGTGGCTCTAGTACTATCCTGTACCTAAAAATAGAAAAAAGTAGGGATAAGGAGCTACAACCACATCCCCAAGTAGGCCAAAGTAATCATTCGATTCAGTTTATTGCTCTCACAGAATTGCAAATTTTGAAAAGTGTGCGCTTGTTTTCACTAATCCTTTCTCTGCAAGCTTACACTATGTTTTATTCTGTAGCGTACATATTCAAACACTGATCCAGACAAGACTGTTCACTTAGCACAGTATGGCCAATATTTAAGGAAAAGTATGTTGTACACATTAACGGTCATTTCCTTGAATTGCTCATTTTAGTGTCGGCTTTGCAATGACCATTTTCACTGTCTTTTTGAGATCACGATCAGATGTTTTCAAACACACTCTGGCCACCCAGCCTTTTATAAAAACTCGCCACCATACAGTTATGGCAATGTATGGTAGAAGGTTAAGTTCATTACCAATATTAAAATGCTGACACAATATTTAACCCATTACCACACAATCCCTACTTTTGACGCCCTTGAGAAAGAAGCCTTTTGAAAACTGTAGGAAAAGGAGAAAATGCTGGTAAGCAGCATTTTCTCCTTTTCCCACAGTGTTTTCTATCCTTCCCAGAACAAATTTCAATTTTTCAGTCACCTTTATTTTGTTGTCTGCAAATGCTTTCAATTTGAACCAGTCTAAAATTTTGTCGTGTGGTAAAGAGTTAATATATTTCAACAGTCCAGATATCAGACAAGACTGTCCAACTTAAGCAAAGAGGAAGATAATTTGTAAAGATAATTTGATAAATCAACAATTTGGAGAGAATAACCATTGTTAAATAAAAAAAAGAGCAAAAAATGGAACCACTGCTTTAATTCACATTATTTTATCATACTTTATCATACTCGTCCATCTATAGAAAGATTTTATCCCATAATCAAACAGACTAATATCAGATACATCATTGACCTGCATACTCTTGAGCTGTGCACATGTTTCCCATGGCAACTCAAGGGTAACTAATTAAATTTGAGGTGCAACTGTTACTTTAGGTAGCATTCTATTCACAAATGTGGCTCAATCCTCAAGAACAGAATTTTGGACAAAATACCTGTTATCATAAGATGACCCTACTCAAAACCAAAGTAACAGTCAATTTGCTAATGCTATTCCTGTAACATCAAGATGAGTTTGGCTAGACTCACACAACTTAATAAAATCACAAAATCAACACTTACACAGCAGTGTGAAAAACACTGCTTTTCCTAAATCGTTTCAGCAATCTGAAGAATGTATAGTCTAGGTTCTGTTTCTCAATAAGATGGGTCATCTCAGCTTTACCACATTGTATACATGTAGCTCAAGTACTATACTGTACCTAATAATAGAAAAAAAGTAGGGGTAAGGAACTACAACCACATCCCCAAGTAGGCCAAAGTAATCATTCGATTCAGTTTATTGCTTTCAAAGAATTGCATATTTTGAAAACAGTACGATTATATTTACTAATGCTTTCTTTGTAGGCTGACACACTACTGTATTCTGTAGCATACAAATTCAAACTCTGACCCAGACAAGACTGCTCACTTAGCACAGTGTGGCCAATATGTAAGGAAAATTAATGGTCATTTTCTTGAATTGCATATTTTGGTGTCAGCTTTGCAATGACCATTTTCACTGTCTTTTTGAGATCACGATCAGATGTTTTCAAACACACTCTGGCCACACAGTCTTTTATAAAAACTCACCACCATACAGTTATGGCAATGTATGTACCTAGAAGGTAGAGTTCATTAACCATATTAAAATGCTGACACAATATTTAATATATTTTAACAGTCCAGACATCAGACAAGACTGTCCACCTTGCATGGTGTGGCCAATATGGATAGGAGCAGTTTCTCTAGGCATGCCAATGGCCATTTTCTTACCTGCTCAATACAATATGGGTGTCAGCATATAAATGACCATCTAACTGTAACTGTGGGGTCACAATTTCAATGTTTTCCGACATGCCTTGGCCTAACAGTCTTACGTAGATCAAGAAGACAGGGATGCATTTTTTTTTTTTTAATAAAGTGTAAATTGTTGGGGGTGAGGTTTTGAAACAGACTGGGCCCCTGAGACCTTATACCTATATAAGATCTCTGGACCTGGGTTGCAAACACACTCCACGGCTGTACTATCTTAACCTACAAATACATTGCATCAGAAAAGGCATAAGGCCCTATATCCTCTCTGAACATTGGCCATATCGGGTACATTTTTGCAGACCGGTACCTAGGTAATCAATGTGGTGATAGCACTGCACACAAAACCTCTGCAAAAGTTTGAAATAAACATAAAAAACAAACAAACACACAAACAGACAAACAACAAACAAACACAAAACAAAGAAAAATAATTTTGGATTTTGAAAATTAATGCCAAGATTTACAGGTTCAAGTATTTGTTATTTCATTCATTCTGATATTATCAAATATGGAAGCTACCACAATCCTGACTTTGTCTGAAGTGAAGTACAAAATAATCATACTGTAGGCTTGAATTATAATTTTTAGCTTCACAGGGCACTACAGCAGCTCTTAACTATCTCAAATTTTGAAAGAGAAAAATTTAATGAAGTAAGTTGATATTTTGCTGGTGAACAGCATTTTCTCATTTTCCAAGAATGTTTTCCACTCTTCTAATAACCAATTTCAATTTTTCAAACACATTTTCATTCTGTCGTCTGCAAATGCTTTCAATTTGAACTGGTCAAAAATTTTGTGATTTGGTAAAGAGTTAAAGCTTTAAGTTTCACAGAAAATTCCAGTTGCCAAAACTACCTCAAATTTTAAAAGAGAAAAATTTAATGAAGTAAGTTGATATTTTGCTGGTAACCAGCATTTTCTTCTTCAAATGCTTTCAATTTGGACTGGTAAAAATGTTTGTGACTTGGTTAAGAGTTTAAGTTGTAAGTTTCACATAACATTAAAGCTGCCCTAAATTACCTCAAATTTCGAAGGGAAAAAAATTTAATGAAATAGATATTTTTCTAGTAACCTACATTTTCTCTTTTTTCCTCATAATGTTTTCGATAGGCCTTTTCCTTAGAGTTATTGACACTCTGGATTGTGTGGTAAAGGGTTAAAGACAGTATTGCTTGATACCTGAATTTAACGTAGGCTAGTTTTCAACTTTATGTGACAGAACATACATTACAGTTAGTTTAAAGACAGAATTGCTTAAGACCTAAATTGAGTGTACACTTGTATTAATAAGTTTACCTATAGACATTTATGTAACAACGACAATGGTATTATTTTCGACCCGAATTTAATGTTGGATAATTTCATAAGTTTAACTGAGGAGATTTACATAAAGAATTCCAGGATGGCACTGCTTTTGACCTAAATTTAATGAAGGCTACTTTTTCTAAGTTCACCTGGAGGAAACTATGATATGCATTTAACCCAAATGTTTACAAATGGTTGAAAAAAGTATTGCCAGGTATTTGAAAGATGGATATTTGAGAATTATTACCTGAATGCATTGTAGGTAACTTTTCAAGCAGACCAAACTTGTCAAATTAAGTTTACAACACTGATATTCATGTGACCAAATTGCTTACAAACACATGTAGTTGAAAAATAGGTATTGCCAGCAACCTGATAGTTGAAACTTCCATTTGTGCTATATAACCCCTGTCCCTGGCCACATTGTATAATATATATATATATTTGTATAATATACAAATAAAGAATGGAAGTTGCCACTATCAGTCTACTGAACCTCACCTCCCTGCATAAATTTGATGTTGGTACAATGTTTTAAAGTAAACATTTAACTCTATACTTTGATTTATATCTAAGTAAATAGGTTATATATTTATATTGGAAAGATTTTGAAAAACCTGAAGGCATTCTAAGTAAGTTTTTACATTGATACATGTTTGACTGAACAATGCAGATAGGATGATGTAGTTTACTGATAAGTTTGCCAGCAACCTGAATTTCATGTATGTTAAAAATTGACTGAACTTGTCACATGCAGCTATTTGGCTCGAGAAATTCTAACTTGATATTTATTGTAGATTTGACCTCTTTGCAATAAGTTCTAACAAGAAATTTCTTCAAAAAAAGATTGACTGCATAAACTTGCCAGCAAAAAGGCAGGGGCCGTAGTATAAACATGTATACATTTTTTA
Source organism: Tridacna crocea (assembly GCA_943736015.1). Lineage (NCBI taxonomy): Eukaryota > Metazoa > Mollusca > Bivalvia > Cardiida > Cardiidae > Tridacna > Tridacna crocea. The sequence continues at coordinate 18,012,618 of OX031063.1, read as the reverse complement.
CCAATCACAACTTTCTGTTCATTTTCAATTTTCATCATTGCCAAAACCTAGGTCAAAAGCAAGCACATTCAGCTATGACAGCAAGCTGGTAGTTGAAACTTCCATTTGTGCAATATAACCCCTGTCCCTGGCCACAATGCATATTTTTAATACATGTATATAAATAAATAATGGAAGTTCCTACTGTCAGTCTACTGAACATCACATGTTAAGAAAAAATGCAAACTAATTTGAATTTTTTATGAGTTGATCAGAAAAAAATTCTGCTAATGGTTGTTTTGAGCATAAATGGCACTTTTGAGATTAAAAAGAAAAAATCAAATATTCCTATTAATGATTTATTAGAAGAGCTTTAATGCATAAAAAAAAAAGATTTTTTTCTCATTTTACACTAATTACACTTTGTACATTCGGGATCGATATTCCAGTTTTCAAAGTATTAAACCGGTACCGCCAAATGAAGCACATTGCAGACAAGGATTTTATGCACAAAAAGTTGAAACAAAAAATACTCTACAACCCAACTTAGCTCTATAAATAAAAGTTCTATTGAGCCAATGCAATATGAATTTAGAAAAACTAATTTAGAAAATAGATAGAAACTGTTTGACAACTTCGACCTACCTCCAGTCTGTCGTCATGCTGAAGTTTCCTACAACAAGCTCATATCTTTCCTGAAAGAGATTTAAAAGAAAACAGATTATTTTTCTGAAATGACATCCTTAACTGAAAGAGACTTTTTTTATGACAGACTCTTTAGCCCCCTTTTTCCATGTCACTGCATTAAATGATACACCCCCATCCACATACACACACACAAAAAATGGCCGACTCGCATAAGATAGATGTATGAAGTTTCATCAGGTGTTGCCAAGGATTTAAGAAGAGGGACAGACAAACAGCATTAGAGAAAAACAATTCATGGATCCATGGTAATAAGATAAACCTAATTTGGTGGTTCCTTGGCTGCTCTTCACTCAGTGTAATTATTCTTTTAACCCTTTACCAAACAAGACCTGGTTTTTACAACCCAGAGGAATAAGCTTCTGAAAACATAGTGGAAAAAGGAGAAAATGCTGGTAACCAGCATTTCCTCCTTTTCCCACAAAGTTTTCTACTCTTCTATTGTTAATTGTCAATTTGTAAGTCATGTTTATTTTGTCATCTGCAAATGCTTTCAATCTAGACAAGTCTAAAATTTTGCCTTTCCCTGTAGTAAAGTTAAAAATCTTTAAGCAAAGGGGAAGATAATTTTAGGCAATACTGCAGACTAGAAAGATTTGAATAATCATGTCTAACCTGAAAAAGAAATATTTTAATCCTTTACCTAGTAACTCTTTTAAATAGTTAACATTAAATAACAAGCATCAGTTTCTTTTTTTTTCCCCCATTTCCCTGACAGAACTCATAATTTCAGCTTCACTGGAAATTATATTTTAAACTTTGACAAATCTAAAGATTTTTAGTGTGGTAGAAAGTGAAGACCATAAGAAAGGTGTTGTAAATATCCTGGGTTAAGGAAGAAAGACAAATCCAATCGTTCAGTATGAAGAAGGCTACAAATTTGCCAAGAGAGTAAGCCAACATTTTGGAGAGAATAACCATTGTTAAATAAAAAAAAAAAAGAGCAAAAAATGGAACCACTACTTTAATTCACATAATTTTATCATACTCGTCCATCTGTAGAAAGATTTTATCCCATAATCAAACAGACTAATATCAGATACATCATTGACCTGCATACTCTTGAGCTGTGCACATGTTCCCCATAGCAACTCAAGGGTAACTAATTAAATTTGAGGTGCAACTGTTACTTTAGGTAGCATTCTAATGACAAATGTGGCTCAATCCTAAAGGACAGAATTTTGGACAAAATACCTGTTATCATAAGATGACCCTACTCAAAACCAAAGTAACAGTCAATTTGCTAATGCTATTCCTGTAACATCAAGATGAGTTTGGCTAGACTCACACAACTTAATAAAATCACAAAATCAACACTTACACAGCAGTGTGAAAAACACTGCTTTTCCTAAATCGTTTCAGCAATCTGAAGAATGTATAGTCTAGGTTCTGTTTCTCAATAAGATGGGTCATCTCAGCTTTACCACATTGTATACATGTAGCTCTAGTACTATACTGTACCTAATAATAGAAAAAAAAGTAGGGGTAAGGAACTACAACCACATCCCCAAGTAGGCCAAAGTAATCATTCGATTCAGTTTATTGCTTTCAAAGAATTGCATATTTTGAAAACAGTACGATTATATTTACTAATGCTTTCTTTGTAGGCTGACACACTACTGTATTCTGTAGCATACAAATTCAAACTCTGACCCAGACAAGACTGCTCACTTAGCACAGTGTGGCCAATATGTAAGGAAAATTAATGGTCATTTTCTTGAATTGCATATTTTGGTGTCAGCTTTGCAATGACCATTTTCACTGTCTTTTTGAGATCACGATCAGATGTTTTCAAACACACTCTGGCCACACAGTTTGTTATAAATACTCACCACCATACAGTTATGGCAATGTATGGTAGAAAGTAGAGTTCATTAACCATATTAAAATGCTGACACAATATTTAATATATTTTAACAGTCCAGACATCAGACAAGACTGTCCACCTTGCATGGTGTGGCCAATATGGATAGGAGCAGTTTCTCTAGGCATGCCAATGGCCATTTTCTTACCTGCTCAATACAATGTGGGTGTCAGCATATAAATGACCATCTAACTGTAACTGTGGGGTCACAATTTCAACGTTTTCCGACATGCCTTGGCCTAACAGTCTTACGTAGATCAAGAAGACAGGGATGCATTTTTTTTTTTTAATAAAGTGTAAATTGTTGGGGGTGAGGTTTTGAAACAGACTGGGCCCCTGAGACCATATACCTATATAAGATCTCTGGACCTGGGTTGCAAACACACTCCATGGCTGTACTATCTTAACCTGCAAATACATTGCATCAGAAAAGGCATAAGGCCCTATATCCTCTCTGCACATTGGCCATATCGGGTACATTTTTGCAGACCGGTACCTAGGTAATCAATGTGGTGATAGCACTGCACACAAAACCTCTGCAAAAGTTTGAAATAAACATGAAAAAACAAACAAAGACACATACAAACAAACAGACAAACAACAAACAAACAAAAAACACAGAAAAATAATTTTGGATTTTGAAAATTAATGCCAAGATTTACAGGTTCAAGTATTTGTTATTTCATTCATTCTGATATAATCAAATATGGAAGCTACCACAATCCTGACTTTGTCTGAAGTGAAGTACAAAATATTCATACTGTAGGCTTGAATTATAATATTTAGCTTCACAGGGCACTACAGCAGCTCTTAACTATCTCAAATTTTGAGAGAAAAGTTTAATGAAGTAAGTTGATATTTTGCTGGTGAACAGCATTTTCTCATTTTCCAAGAATGTTTTCCACTCTTCTAATAACCAATTTCAATTTTTCAAACACATTTTCATTCTGTCATCTGCAAATGCTTTCAATTTGAACTGGTCAAAAATTGTGATTTGGTAAAGAGTTAAAGCTTTAAGTTTCACAGAAAATTCCAGTTGCCAAAACTACCTCAAATTTTTAAAGAGAAAAATTTAATGAAGTAAGTTGATATTTTGCTGGGAACCAACATTTTCTTCTTTTCCTACAATGTTTTCTACCCTTCAAACAACAATTTTCAATTTTTTAACCACATTTTTATTTTGTAGTCTGCAAATGCTTTCAATTTGGACTGGTAAAAATGTTTGTGACTTGGTTAAGAGTTTAAGTTGTAAGTTTCACATAACATTAAAGCTGCCCTAAACTACCTCAAATTTTGAAGGAAAAAAAAAATTAATGAAATAGATATTTTTCTAGTAACCTACATTTTCTCTTTTTCCTCATAATGTTTTCGATAGGCCTTTTCCTTAGAGTTATTGACACTCTGGATTGTGTGATAAAGGGTTAAAGACAGTATTGCTTGATACCTGACTTTAACGTAGGCTAGTTTTCAATTTTATGTGACAGAACATACATTACAGTTAGTTTAAAGACAGAATTGCTTAAGACCTAAATTTAGTGTACAACTGTTTTATAAGTTTACCTAAAGACATTTATGTAACAAAGACAATTGTATTATTTGCGACCTGAATTTAATGTTGGATAATTTCATAAGTTTAACTGAGGAGATTTACATAAAGAATTTCAGGATGGCACTGCTTTTGACCTAAATTTAGTGAAGGCTACTTTTCTAAGTTCACCTGGAGGAAATTATGATATGCATTTAACCAAAGTGTTTACAAATGGTTGAAAAAAGTATTGCCAGCTATTTGAAAGAAGGATATTTGAGAATGAATACCTGAATGCATTGTAGGTAACTTTTCAAGCAGACCAAACTTGTCAAATTAAGTTTACAACACTGATGTTCATGTGACCAAATCACTTACAAACACATGTAGTTGAAAAATAGGTATTGCCAGCAACCCGATAGTTGAAACTTCCATTTGTGCTATATAACCCCTGTCCCTGGCCACATTGTATATATATATATATATTTGTATAATATACAAATAAAGAATGGAAGTTTCTATTATCAGTCTACTGAACCTCACCTCCCTGAATAAATTTGACGTTGGTACAATGTTTTTAAGTAAATATTTAACCCTATACTCTTGATTCATATCTAAGTAAATAGGTTACATATTTATATTGGACAGATTTTGAAAAACCTGGAAGCATTGTAAGTATTTTTTTATGTCGACCATACTGGCTTTGTTACATGTTTGACCCAACAATGCAAGATATGATGTAGTTTACCGATAAGTGTGCCAGCAACCTGAATTTTATGTAAGTTTAAAATTGACTAAACTTGTCACAACACTATATTGTATTTGGGCAAACACTTTACTTAATGCATGTATACATGCAGCTATTCAACTCAAGAAATTCTAACTTGATCTTTATTGTAGATTTGACCTCTTTGCAATAAGTTCTAACAAGAAATTTCTACAAAAAAGATTGACTGCATAAATTTGCCAGCAAATAGGCAGGGGCCTTAGTATAAACATGTATACATTTTTTACAATTTAAATTTCACAAATTTCTGTTTATTCATTTTTCATCAATGCCAAAACCTAGGTCAAAAGCAAGCACATTCAGCTATGCAAAAAAAAAAAGTTTTGCCAGCAGCCCGATAGTTGAAACTTCCATTTGTGCTATATAACCCCTGTCCCTGGCCACACTGCATATTTTTAATATATGAATAAATAATGGAAGTTCCTACTGTCAGTCTACTGAACCTCACATGTTAAGTAAAATGCCAAGTTTCAATTTTTCAAACTTTTTTGTTCTGTTGTCTGCAAATGCTTTTGATTTGAACTGGTCAAAAATGTTGTGATTTGGTAAAGAGTTTACACTTTGAGCTTCACAGAACATTACAGCTGCCCTAAACTACCTCAAATTTTGAAAGAGAAAAATTTAATGAAGTAAGTTGATATTTTGCTGGTGACCAGCATTTTCTCATTTTCCAACAATGTTTTCCACCTTTCAATTTGAGCCAGTAAAAAGTTTTGTGATTTGTTAAAAAGTTAAAGTTTTAAGTTTAACAGAACATTACAGCTGCCCTAAACTACCTCAAATTTTGAAAGAGAAAAATTTAATGAAGTTGATATTTTGCTGGTAACCAGCATTGTCTCCTTTTCCCACAATGTTTTCTACCCTTCAAACAACAATTTTCAATATTTCAACCAGTTTTATTTTGTCGTCTGCAAATGCTTTCAATTTGAGCTGGTAAAATTTGGTGACAAGGTTAAGAGTTTAAGTTGTAAGTTTCACATGCCCTAAACTACCTCAAATTTTGAAGGAAAAAAATTTAATGATATAAATTGATATTTTTCTAATAACCTACATTTTCTCTTTTTTCCCACAATGTTTTCAATAGGCCTTTTCCTTAGAGTTATTGACAATCTGGATTGTGTCGTAAAGGGTTAAAGACAGTATTGCTTGCGACCTGACAGAACATACATTACAGTGTAATGACAGAATTGCTTAAGACCTAAATTTAGTGTTTATAAGTTTACCTAAAGACATTTATGTAACAAAGACAATTGTATTATTTGCGCCTGAATTTAATGTTGGACAATTTCATAAGTTTAACTGAGGAGATTTACATAAATAATTTCGGGATGGCACTGCTTTTGACCTAAATTTAGTGAAGGCTACTTTTTTAAGTTCACCTGGAGGAAATTATGATGTGCATTTAACCGAAATGTTTACAAATGGTTGAAAAAAGTATTGCCAGCTATTTGAAAGAAGGATATTTGAGAATGAATACCTGAATGCATTGTAGGTAACTTTTCAAGCAGACCAAACTTCTCAAATTAAGTTTACTACACTGATATTCATGTGACCAAATCGCTTACAAACACATGTACTTGAAAAATAGGTATTGCCAGCAACCTGATAGTTGAAACTTCCATTTGTGCTATATAACCCCTGTCCCTGGCCACATTGTATATATATATATTTGTATAATATACAAATAAAGAATGGAAGTTTCTAATATCAGTCTACTGAACCTCACCTCCCTGAATAAATTTGACGTTGGTAAAATGTTTTTAAGTAAACATTTAACCCTATACTTTTGATTCATATCTAAGTAAATAGGTTACATATTTATATTGGACAGATTTTGAAAAACCTGGAAGCATTGTAAGTATTTTTTTATGTCGACCATACTGGCTTTGTTACATGTTTGACCCAACAATGCAGATATGATGTAGTTTACCGATAAGTTTGCCAGCAACCTGAATTTTATGTAAGTTTAAAATTGACTAAACTTGTCACAACACTATGTTGTATTTGGGCAAACACTTCACTTAATGCATGTATACATGCAGCTATTCAACTCAAGAAATTCTAACTTGATCTTTATTGTAGATTTGACCTCTTTGCAATAAGTTCTAACAAGAAATTTCTACAAAAAAGATTGACTGCATAAATTTGCCAGCAAATAGGCAGGGGTCTTCGTATAAACATGTATACATTTTTTACAATTTAATTTTCACAAATTTCTGTTTATTCATTTTTCATCAATGCCAAAACCTAGGTCAAAAGCAAGCACATTCAGCTATGCAAAAAAAAAAAGTTTTGCCAGCAATCTGATAGTTGAAACTTCCATTTGTGCTATATAACCCCTGTCCCTGGCCACACTGCATATTTTTAATATATAAATAAATAATGGAAGTTCCTACTGTCAGTCTACTGAGCCTCACATGTTAAGTAAAATGCCAAGTTTCAATTTTTCAAACTTTTTTATTCTGTTGTCTGCAAATGCTTTTGATTTGAACCAGTCAAAAATGTTGTGATTTGGTAAAGAGTTTACACTTTGAGCCTCACAGAACATTACAGCTGCCCTAAACTACCTCAAATTTTGAAAGAGAAAAATTTAATGAAGTAAGTTGATATTTTGCTGGTGACCAGCATTTTCTCATTTTCCAACAATGTTTTCCACCTTTCAATTTGAACCGGTAAAAAATTTTGTGATTTGTTAAAAAGTTAAAGCTTTAAGCTTCACAGAACATTACAGCTGCCCTAAACTACCTCAAATTTTGAAAGAGAAAAATTTAATGAAGTAAGTTGATATTTTACTTGTAACCAGCATTTCCTCCTTTTCCCACAATGTTTTCTACCCTTCAAACAACAATTTTCAAATTTTCACTCACATTTTTATTTTGTCGTCTGCAAATGCTTTCAATTTGAGCTGGTAAAAAATTTAGTGACTAGATTAAGAGGTTAAGTTGTAAGTTTCACATGCCCTAAACTACCTCAAATTTTGAAGGAAAAAAATTTAATGATATAAATTGATATTTTTCTAATAACCTACATTTTCTCTTTTTTCCCACAATGTTTTCAATAGGCCTTTTCCTTAGAGTTATTGACAATCTGGATAGTGTCGTAAAGGGTTAAAGACAGTATTGCTTGAGACCTGAATTTAACATAGGCTAGTTTTCAATTTTATGTGACAGAACATACATTACAGTTTAACTTGTCACAACTCTATCACTTATTTGGGCAAACACTTCACATAATTCATGTATACATGCAGCTATATGGCTCAAGAAATTCTAACTCGATATTTATTGTAGATTTGACCTCTTTGCAATAAGTTCTAACAAGAAATATCTTCAAAAAAGATTGACTGCATAAATTTGCTAGCAAATAGGCAGGGGCCTTAGTATAAACATGTATACACCTTTTACCAATCACAAATTTCTTTTTGTTCATTTTTTCATCAATGCCAAAACCTAGGTCAAAAGCAAGCACATTCAGCTATGCAAAAACAAAAGTTTTGCCAGCAACCTGATAGTTGAAACTTCCATTTGTGCTATATAACCCCTGTCCCTGGCCACACTGCATATTTTTAATATATAAATAAATAATGGAAGTTCCTACTGTCGGTCTACTGAGCCTCACATGTTAAGTAAAATGCCAAGTAATTTGAATTTTTTATGAGTTGATTAGAAAAAAGTTATGGTAATGGTTCTTTTGAGAATGAAAGGCTCGTTTGAGATGAAAACAAAAAAAAATCCAATATTCCTAATAATGATTTATTAGAGGAGCTATAAAGCAAAAAAAAGATTTTGTTTTCTCATTTTTTCCTAATTACACTTTGTACATTCAGAACCAGTATTCGAGTTTTCAAACTATTAAACCAGTACTGCCATTTGAAGCACATTGCAGACAAGAATTTTATGCACAAAAAGATGAAACAAAAAATACTCTTCAACCAAACTTAGCTCTATGAGAAAAATTTAATTGAGCCAAAGCAATATGAATTTAGAAAAACAAACTAATTTAGAAAACAGCTAGAAAATGGTTGACAACTTAGACCTACCTCCAGTCTGCCTTCATGCTGAAGTTTCCTCAGGCAAGCTTATATCTTTCCTGAAAGATATTTAAAAGAAAAATTATTTTTTTGAAATGATATCCTTAACTCAAAAGATATTTTTTTGATAGAAACACACATTAAGGCCCCATTTTCCATGACACAACATTTAATAAAACTCATCTCCCTCACAAAAAAAAAACTAGCACCAGTTTTTGTGATTGTATAAAGATGAGGTACCACCACTTTTGGTTCACATCTGTCCACATCAAATATGGTGCCTCTTTTAAGCCCCTTTTTTCCACGACATGACATTCCATGAAATAAAGACAAATGATGATTGTCCGATGCTTATGATTAACAAAATAAATATGAAAGACAGACAGATGGAATCCCCAAAAACTTCTTCCCCTTGCCTTTGGAAGGGGATAAAAAAACTTTACTTAGTGAAATTCGAGATATTTCTAAATTGTTGTCTGCAGTTGCTATAAATTTGGACAAGGCTAACAATTAATGTTGTCCTCTGGTACGGAGATAAAAGACTTTCTCTTCACCAAACAACAAAATTTTGGACTGGTCCAAATTTAGAGTATTTGCAGATGACAAAATAAATGTGACTCAAAAACTAAAGTTTCAATTTGGGAGTGAAGAAAACATTGTGAGAAAGGGGAAAATGCTGGTAACCAGCATTTTCTCCTTTTCCCTCAATGGTTTCAAAAGCTCTCTGCCTCAGGGTCATTAAAATTCAGGATTGTTTGTTAACACTTTACCAGACGACAACATTTTAACCCCATCCAAATTGAAAGCATTTACAGATGACAATTTCAATGTGGCTGAGATGGTGTGATTGTTTACTGATAGGGTAGAAAACACTTCGGAAAAAGGAGAAGATGCAGGCAATCAACATTTTCTTCCTTTCCCACAATATTTTCAAAAGGCTTCTTTCCAAAGGTCGTCAAAAGTCGTCATTCTGTGGTAAAGGGATAAAGAGTTAAAGAAGCAAAATGTATCTCACCTAGTATGATTCATTTGCCTAGAGTACCTGCTTCAATTAATTCTTTACAAAATAATAACATTTTAGACTGGTCCAAATTGAATACACTTTCAGAGGACAAATAAACTTAACTCAAAAATTGAAATTTGTTTCCAGCAGGCGCTACTAGACGTATGATGCATAGATTCTCCACAGTTATGGTATTAAACAACATACGAAACTCTCTATACCACACAAGAAAATTTTAGACAGGCCCAAATTTGCAGACAACAAAATAACTGTGACTCAAAAACTGAAATTTGGCATTCGAAGGGTAGAAAACATTGTGGGAAAAGGAGAAAGTGCTGGTTATCAGCATTTTCTCCTCTTTCCATAATGTTTTCAAAAGCTTTTTTTCTCAGGGTCATCAACAGTCGGAATTGTGTGGTAAAGAGTTAGGGGTTAAACTAAATGCTGCTTTTAGTTTCAGGCCACATCATAAGCTACATGTAGTCCAGATCATATTAAACAGCGACTACATGCAATAAGAACCCAGTCCAAAATTTTTTCATTCGGACAAATCTGGTTGAGTCTGGACTGAAAGAGTTCTCACCCACCCCACCTCTGGATCTGTGTGTGCCCTACCTGTCTGTAAAAAGAGCTAGTACTATTGCCAAGTTATAATCATAAATTAAGTGTTCAACTTACCGTGTTGATTCAGAGTTATCTTGTAGACTTCCCTTAGAAAAAAGTGTTTGTTATGCTGTCTAAGCAGTGCCTCTTCAAAGCCATGATACCTTAAATTAGAAATAATAAAAGACCTGGAAAACCTTTGTTTTAATGGGCTGAATTAATGGGGAAAGTTTCTTTTGTTAAAGTTTCCATCTAACATAATAAAGTAACCCTTACCTCCTCATCAAACAACAGAATTTGGACAGGTCAAAATTGAAAGCATGTCTCAAAAATTGAAATTGTTACGAAAGAGTGAAAAACATTTTCTCTTTCTCCCACAATATTTTCTTCTTAAGGTTTTTTTGAAAGTTGAGTTGTGGTAAAGGATAATATATTTGATGTATTTTACAAACTGTAATGTGTTTTAATAGCTAGTTGTAAACACAAGTATGATTTTGCACAAACAATATTTCTGAACTCTCTGCCAAGCCTTCATAGTCAAGTTGGTGCAACTTCAGAACAGGTTCCTGGTTCAAATCCCAAGCTTGGCTAATTTCTTTTTCTTGAATTGATCAAAGTCATTGAAATAGGATTAGTTTCTTTCTAAAGCTTAACTCCTTAAAGAGAGAACTTGAGATTGTGTGGTAAAGGATTAATGTACTCGGTACTTAAGAGGTATGGAAAAAGCATAACTTTTGAATCAATTTTTGAAATGGTATTCTTTATCATTTCTCTCTCCCCAAATGCCTACAGTTACAAGTACAAATCAAGTTTTAATGGCAATGCTTGCTTCTGATACTTTCTGCAGTATTGTGACCAGGGACAGGGGGTATCAGAAACACACATAACCATTCAAAAAAGCCAAACAAAGAAAACATGACTTCCTGATACTAGCAATTATCTACTGGAGGGTAGAAAGCATATTGTGGCAAAAGGAGAAAATACTGGTCACCAGACAGATTATCAAGCTTTAAACTTGCAGTAAGGGTGTAATAACATGTGCTAGGTGTAAGCTAGCTTGTGATTGAACAAAAAGATCTTTTCAAATTACAATGTTCTCAAAACTCTCTTTAGAAGATGACACCAATGAGGGTTGGTTCAAATTGACAGCATTTGTAGATTAAACTTAAAATGTGACTCAAATGGTGCAATATGACTCTAACAGGGTAGAAAACTTTGAGGGAAAAGGAGAGAATACTTGGTAACTGAAATCCTGTCAGAGCTGTTAAACTCCAGATTGTATGGTACAGGTTTAAAGGAAATGTGCTTTATAAGGAAAATTTGATGCTTTCTTTTTACCTTTTTAAAAAAGAAAAAAATATGAAGATACCTCCAGTATTATATAAATCATTTGTTATTCAAAAATGTGTCTTGATTTCATCAATTGCAGTTGCCCAGATACACATGTTTATATCCAAATAGTAGTACCGGCCTTCAGAACCCAAGTGCAGTTTGCTTTTCGACTCTCTGTCTGTCCGTCTGGTAATCTAAAACCAGTTTAAAATTTCAAAACCCTGAAAAACCCACACAGTCCAATCTGTACCCACCTGTCAAAATTAAATGTCTGAGTCAGTTTGCTTGTGTAAGTGTTCCTAATGTGGTGCGGAGACTGGTACCCAATCACACTGGGCTGGGGATCTGGTTACCCAAAGCTGAGACATCCCTGTTTCCTGATGTATGTGTGTTTTTGCAAGTTGAAAAATCTGCTATGGTGAAGCTTGAAGACAAACTATAGATGTTTCCTGATACTAGTATGACTAATACTCCCATCAAATGTTTTTCCATCATTCTCCAAGAAATGAATGGAAAAAAAAAACTGGACCTTAGTAATCCTCAATCACAAAGATACATGTTTTCTTGAAGAAATAGGCATTTATCTGAATGTGCTTGATATATTAAACATGTAGTGCACTGAGCAATCAGGGCTGTAGGTTCTTGAGAAATGAACGCCTGTTTCTGGGCTTTTCACAATTGTAGAAACCAAGACAAATCTTATGATTCTTACTTTTGCATTTTACTTGAACAATCAAGCAAATTTCTTGACATCTTTCTTATCTACGGAGAATATTATGGTGTTTGTTAAGTTTTTTTTCTGACGTGGTGGCCAATATAAACTAGTTTACTTTGGCCATCATCTTTTTTTTTTTGAGTATTTTTGTTTGAAAAAATATCTCGGTACACCTTAGCATATCTTTATTAGGCAAGTTCATTCTCTTAAATTTTTAACTCCTGTATCTTGAATTACTCATGTATTTCTCACTCAAACTTGTGTCTAAAACCAGTTTATAAGTTTATAGGATAACTTTTTTTTAACACATTTCACAAACTGTATGTTTTTTTTAGCTAATTGTGAACGAGAGTGTGATATTGCAGACTGAAACAACATTTCTTAAATTCTTGCCAAGTCCCATAGTTTCCTCAATATGACTTGAGAACAGGTCTCTTGTTCAAATCCCTGGCTCGGCCAATTCCTTTTTTTCCAAGGGTTGTTGAAAGTCATTGCACTAGACTTAATTCCTTTCCAAAGCCAAAATCCTTAAAGAGAGAACATGGGATTGTGTGGTAAGGGTTTCTTGACATGAAAATTATCCAAAAAACATAACTTTTATGTTCATTTTATGAAGTAGTTTTTCTTAATCATAGTCTTTGCAAAATTGCTTACCATTATGAGAACTAATCAGGATTAAATGGCAATGCTTGCTTCTGATACTTTCTGCAGTATTGTGACCAGGGGCAGGGGGTATCAGAAACACACATAACCATTCAAAAAAGCCAAAAGAAGAAAAGAAAAATAAAAGTACTAATTGGAAGTAGCTCACTGAAAAAGAAATTGAAAAACGAGAATTTGTACATGAAAAATATGATAATTATGGTTAATACTCATAAATTCAAATTCCTTACTAAGCTATAAATCTACTAAAACCTATCCCAAATGGCACAATTTTGGAAACTGAAAGCATTCACAAACAAACAATAAAACATGGATTAGATATTTGTATTTGTCTACCAAAGGGTAAAAAGCATCGTGGCAAAAGGAGAAAATACTGGTCACCAGACAGATTATCAAGCTTTAAACTTGCAATAAGGCTTAATGGCTTGTGCTAGGTGTATGCTGGTGATTGAACCAATCCTGTGCTAGGTAGAGCACTTCAGTGTGATAAAAAGATCTTTTCAATATTACAATGTTTTCAAAACTCTCTTTATCAGATGACATCAATAAGGATTTGTCCAATTTAAAACGGTTTACACATAGTATATGTACTTGAGATGCAACTCACATGATGCAATTTGTCTGTAAAAAGGTAGAAATCCTTGTGGGAAAAGGAGAAAATGCTTGGTTACTGAAATATTCCCTGTGAGAGCTGTTAGACTCCAGATTGTACAGTACAAAATAAAAAAAAGGATATATGTTTTATAAGGAAAATTTTAGGGTTTGTAAACTGTAATACATTATAAAAACAGACAACAAGATAAAGAAGATAGAGCTATCATGTTAATCAGTGGTTGTTCAGAATGTGTCTTAATTTCATCGATTGCAGTAGCCCAGAAACATATGTTTACATCAAAATAGTAGTACTGGCCTTCAAAACCCAAGTGCAGTTTGCTTTTTGACTCTCTGTCTGTCCATCTGGTAGTCTCAAACCAGTTTAAAATTTCAAAACCTTGCAAAAACCCACACAGTCCAAGCTGTACCCACCTGTCAAAATTAAATGTCTGAGTCAGTTTGCTTGTGTAAGTGTTCCTAATGTGGTGTGGAGACTGGTACCCAATCACACTGGGGTGGGGATCTGGTTACCCAAAGCTGAGACATCCCTGTTTCCTGATGTATGAGTGTTTTTGCAAGATGAAAAATCTGCTATGGTGAAGCTTGAAGACAAACTATAGATGTTTCCTGATACTAGTATGACTAATACTCCCATTAAATGTTTTTCCATCATTCTCCAAGGAATAAATGGAAACAATTGGCCCTTCTTGATCTACAATCACAAAGATTTTATAATAAATGTGTCGTGCACTGAGTCATCCAGGCTGTAGGTTCTTGAGAAATGAACACATGTTTCTGGGCTTTTCACAATTGTAGAAACTAAGACAAATGTTGTGATTCTTACGTTTGCATTTTACTTGAATACTCAAGCAAAATTTCATGTTTTGTTATCTATGGCAGAATATTTTGGTGTTTGTAAAGTTTTTTCCAACATGGTGGCCAATATAAAGTAGTTTACTTCGGCCATCTCTTTTTGGAGTTCTATTGTTTGGAAAAATCTAGGTATACCCAAGCATTTCTGTATTAGGCAAATTCATTCTGTTAAAATTTTAACTTTTGTAGATTGAATTATCATGTATTTCTTACTCAAACTTGTGTCTAAAACCAGTTTTTATGCTTATAGGATAACGTTTTTTGACATTTCACAAACTGAATGTTTTAATAGCTATTTGTGAATGAAAGTATGATATTGCAGACTCCAACATTTCTTAAATTCTTGCCAAGTCCCATAGTTTCCTTAAAATGACTTGAGAACAACAGGTCTCTTGTTCAAATCCCTGGCTCGGCCAATTCCTTTTCTTCCAAGGGTTGTTGAATGTCATTGCACTAGACTTAATTCCTTTCCAAAGCCAATATCCTCAAGGAGAGAACACAGAATTGTGTGATTAAGCGTTACATAACTTGAAAATTATCCAAAAAAGCAAAACTTTTGTGTTCAATTTATGAAACAGTTTTCTTAATCATAGTCTTTGCAAAATTGCCTACCATTATGAAAACAAATCAGGATTAAATGGCAATGCTTGTTTCTGATCCTTTCTGCAGTATTGTGGCCAGGGACAGGGGGTATCAGAAACACACATAACCATTCAAAAAAGCCAAACGAAGAAACAACCAAACAATTAATTTCTACAAGGAAGAAGTTATGTTATACAAATAAATTGGAAAAGAGAATTTGTATACAAAAAATTATGTTTATTATGGTGATACCCAGTAAATTCAAGTTCCTTGATAAAATATACATCTACTCAAAACTTTCCCAAATGACACAATTTTGGAAACTGAAAGCTTTCACAAACATGAAAATAAAACATGGATTAAATGTTTTTATTTGTCTACCAAAGGGTTGAAAGCATTGCGGTAAAAGGAGAAAATACTGGTCACCAGTCAGATTGTCTACCAAAGGGTTGAAAGCATTGCGGTAAAAGGAGAAAATACTGGTCACCAGTCAGATTATCAAGCTTTAAACTTGTAATAAGAGTGTAATGGCATATATTACGTGTATACTAGCTAGTGATTGAACCAAACCTTTGTAAGGTATAGCTTTGCAGGGCGACAAAAAGGTCTTTTCAATATTACAATGTTCTCAAAACACTCTTAACCAGATGACATAACTGAGGGTTGGTCCAAAATTGAGAGATTATACTTGATATATGACACAAAGGAGACTCTTAATTGTATATGGTATGGGTTTAAGATGCAATGAGCTTTACATGGAAAATTTGACACATTCTTTTTACCTTTTTTACAAAAAGAAAACAAAAATATGGAGATACCTCCAATATTATATTTATCACTTGGCATTAAAAAATGTGTCTCAATTTCATCAATTGCAGTAGCCCATAAACATATGTTTATATCAAAATAGTAGTACTGGCCTTCAAAACCCAAGTGCAGTTTGCTTTTTGACTCTCTGTCTGTCCATCTGGTAGTCTAAAACCAGCTTGGAAGTTTCAAAACCCTGAAAAACCCAATCAGTCCAATCTGTTCCCACCGTCAGAATTAAATGTCTGAGTCAGTATGCTTGTGTAAGAGTTCCTAATGTGATGTGAAGACTAATACCCAATCAGATTTGGATGGGGATCTGGTTACCCAAACCTGAGACAACCCTGTTTCCTGATACATGTATGTTTTGCCAGTTCAAAAATCTGGTATGGTGATGCTTGAAGACAAACTATAGATGTTTCCTGATACTAGTATGACCAGTAATCCATCAAATGTTTTTCCAACATTCTCCAAGGAATGAATTGAAAAAACTGGCTCTTAGTAATCCACAATCACAAAGATTTTTTAAAATGTGTTCTTGAAATATGGATTTATGTGAACTTGATCGATATATTAAATGTGTTGTGCACTGAGTCATCCAGGCTGTAGGTTCTTGAGAAATGAACACATGTTTCTGGGCTTTTCACAATTGTAGAAACTAAGACAAATGTTCTGTTTCTTACTTTTGCATTTTACTTGAACACTCAAGCAAAATTTTATGATATCCTTGTTATCTAAATTCAACCTAAATTTATGGCAGAATATATGGTGTTGGGTAAGTTTTCTCTGACATGGTGGCAAATATAAACTAGTTTACATTGGCTGGTAATTTTATTTTTAGTATTACCTATTGAAAAGACGTCTGGGTTTGTCCAAGCTTTTTTTTTTTTTTTTATTACATATGTTTATTTACTTTTAACTACTGTAGCACTTATTCCTTTCTTGCTCAAACCTGTTTTTGTGACTGAGGGTGTCATGTTGCTGAAGACAGTTGACAGTGAAAATTTTTACAATGCTAATATCTTTGTTGCTTTAGCTTTTTTTGCCTTAGTTTTGCTTTAATTATGTGTAAATTCACCGAAAGTATTTTAGTTTATGTTAGCAGGCATGCAGGAAAAAAACTGTGGGAATATTAAAGAACTTCATTAACTGCACTTGGACAACTAGTAACCAATCACTGAATGTACATCATTCTTATTTCAGATCCCATTGTTTTCAAATTTGCATTAGGACAGGAGTATTCTCCTTTATAAGCAAGTACATATAGAGCATACATTATGACTTTGAAGTATGTCCTTGAAAACAAATTTTTGGAATGCAACATCAACTCATAATTAGGAAAACTAATGTTAAAATTTATTTTGAAATCCATTCATGGCTCAAACAAGATTTCTTTATGAAAGTTAAATTGTTTGACATTAAGTATGATTTTAAAATTAACCTGGGAACAATATAGTCAAATGTCCTAAATTGCACATCATGAGAGGGAACATATGTATCAAATTATTTTGAAATCTACCTAGAGTAGTGGAATTTGTGGCTTGTACATGCTCCATTCATGACAGTTTTATGAGTTGACATTTTAGTGTATCCTTAACCTACAATCTTTTACCATACTGAACAAATGACACTTCCACTGGTAAAGGAGAATGATTGTGTAAAAGATTTATGTAGAAATTGTTGCTTGGAAATGAAGTGACTACAATGTTTCACTCACCTCTAGCAGGCTCAACAAAAAATCATAAGAAGAGTTTGTTGCTGTAGTTGTTTTTCAAGAATTTAAGCTGCTAAGTTAACATGGCAAAAGGTTTGCATAAGATGTAGTATAATGAATTTTGACATTTGACAAATTAACAAAAAGTTTACACTTTTCACATGCTGGTACTCAAAATATTCCAAAAGCTGATTACCATGAAATATAATAATGAAATCAGACAAACGCAACACATACACGTCAAGGCTTGAAGTATATGAACCTTTAAAAAAGCACCAAGTGTTAAGTTATGCCCAATATCTTCTTGATAATAGTTCCCCTTAAATTCCAAAATCCTTTCAATGAAAACATCTTTGAAATGTTTGTAAACCAAAAGGGATTACTTTCAGACTTTTATCAATAAAAAAAAAAACATTTTATCTCATATCATTAGATATACAATAAAACCTGACAATACTGAAATAATACTCTGTTTTGCTATAACAACAATTGTCATGTATCAAGATATTGGCTTTGTGGATTAAATCTTTACCAAACAATTCTAAGATTTAGCAACCTTAACAATGAAGGTTTTCGAAAGCATTGTGGGAAAAGGAGAGTTTGCTTTAACCTGCATTGTTTTCTCTTTTTTCCACACTGATTTCTTCCTGTCCAAAGATAAATACCTATAATTTGTTGTCTGAATATGCTTTCAATTTTTACCAGCCCAAATTTTGCCGTGTGTTTACAGAGTTATCCCTTTACCACACAATGCTAACTTTTACCAACCCTGGGGATGAATAATTTTATAATATTGTAGCAAAAGGAGAAAATGCTGGTTACCAGCATTTTCTCCTTTTTCTACAATGTTTTCTACCCTTTCAGAGTCTGTTTCATCAATTGAGCCACATTTAATTCATCCCAACAGCTTTAAATTGGGACCAGTGTAAAATTTTGTTGTTTGGTAAAGAGTTCACATACAAAATTTTGATAAAAACATCAAATAACTTGAAATAATGTGAAGAAATGAAAATTTATGAATAAAAAAATTATACATGCAAATTTTATAACAAAGAATTCTTCATACATACTGGATAAAAACCCTTAAAGTGCCAGATAAACACATTTTATGTCTAGAAAAGGCAGAATTTGGTCAGCAAGGTTATAAGCAGGGCAGTGTATATGCAAGAACAGCAATCCAGCCAATCTCAATCTGCACTGACCCAGACAAATAGTTATGACAAACAGGCACTTTAGGAGTTAAGATCCCTCTCATTCCTCATTACACAAACCTTGATAAGAAAACAGAAATATACAGAATGTCACCTAGAATCACTGCCTGATCCCATTTGTTTTTGAGTTGACAACAAGAACAAACTCAACTTCTCAATCAGCTCTAGAATTAGACATTAACTTATAATGAACTCCAAAGCTGTTTGATTTTTCAGGGCCTAATAATTCTAGTGGTTCAACAGTCTGATCTTGATCTATGCCAGCTGGTAGTGTTTCTAATATGGCTTCCAGCAGTGAAAAGGTGAAATAAATCCACTGATGAAACTTCTCAAAATGGCTTTTTTTAAATGTGAGATTGTAATTGTTTGTTTCAGATTGTTGGTTTTTGACACAGATTAGAAAGGCTGACTTTGCTAAAGAAACACAGCTGCCCCTGAATAGACCGACAACTTTTCAAGATTGCCTTGGTCTGTCATTGGCTGACAGCATTAGCTCCTTATTTACTTGGACTCAAGTCAGAAGATGTGAGAGCTGGTGTTTCTTACACTTAGTAAGGATGAAATTCCTGTCATTATCTGTCCCTGAATAGATCAACAACCTTTCTGGCTTGCTTTGATCCGTCATTGGTGACAGTTGATCTCTACACAAAAGTTTTTATAAAAAAAATTCATTCACAATCTAAAACTATTGATAATACAACAGCCATTTTTCCTAGATCCCACCAAGTACTCAATGCTGCGCTATCCATTTATAACTCCTGGATACCAACCAGTGCAAGGAAATCATCCAATGAGCAAAGGCAACCTTTCTAAACCATGAATTTTGAAATATTTTGTTTCATCGATACAATTTTATTTTTGCCAAAATCAAATAATTATATTACATAATCCAAGTCATTTTAAGAAATTTACTTCAATAGATTTAACCTTGACAGCAATGGTGTACTACATTTACTTTTTTGACATTGAATATGAAAATGTGGGTTTCTCTCTCTCTCTACTTCTTATTATTTTTTTCCCCCATTTTTTTTTTCATTTTTTTTTTCTTTTCATATTTTTTTTTGTTTTTTTTTTTTCAATCTTTTATTTGTATATATATATATTTTTTTTTTATATTTCTTTTTTTTTTTTTTTTGTGGGGGCAATTTTTTTTTTTTTAATTTAAATTCTTCACATTCAACATTGAATAACAAAGTAAGTTACATTTTTTATGGTTGGATTTAAGATCCTTAACAAAAACAAATTGCATATGGAAAAAAAACAAACACAAATAAACTTAACCCATTACCACACAATCCCTACTTTTGACGCCCCTGAGAAAGAAGCCTTTAGAAAACATTGTGGGAAAAGGAGAAAATGCTGGTAACCAGCATTTTCTCCTTTTCCCACAATGTTTTCTACCCTTCACAAAAACAAATTTCAAATTTTCAGTCACTTTTATTTTGTCGTCTGCAAATGCTTTCAATTTGGACCAGTCTAAGATTTTGTCGTTTGGTAATGGGTTAACCCTTAGAGCACTGAATCAACTACATGAACCTTTTCAATATAAAAATAAGGCCTTTAATCACAAATTGATTGTATTTATCTCAGCAAAGCTGACAATGTAGATCAAAGATCAAAAGCATGTTTTGTGCTGTCTGATCTTGATCTACACTGGCTGCTAAGGCAACATTAGTTTTGAAAAGTGCTTTTAGGGTTAAGATAAGATATTTAACCCTTTACCAAACAATCCCAAGTTTAAATCACCCTAAAAAAGGGGAGATTTCAAAAGATTGTAGAAAAACGAGAAAATACTGGAAAGGAGCATTTCCCCAATTTTCTAGCTTATTAAAGTCCAAAAGCTTATCTGTATCAACTTCAAATTTGTGCACCCCATGTTACTTTCAATTCTGATGAGTCCACAATATGTTGTTTGGGAAAGGGTTTACGTTCAACATTGAGTTAGAAAATGAGATTGTCCAATCTTTATCTTAACCCTTTACCCCATAAGGCATTTCTATTGTATCTCTAATTGAACATAAATAACAGCAAGGATGAAGTTGTTTCTTATGTGTATATGACACCTTTTGATAGCATAGAAAACATTGTGCTAAAAAGTGAAATTGCTCGTGATGAGCAATTACACCTTTTGCCACAATGTTTTCTAAAGGCTCGGAGGCTACAAGGAATGCGTAGAAATGAGTATCTATGGAGTAAAGGGTTAAGAATCCGTTATATTTTAACCTTTCAACAAACAATTTCAATCCCCAGAAAGAAGGGCTTTGGAAATTTCTGTGGGAGATAGAGAAAATGCTGGTAACCAGCATTTACTCCATTTTCCACAGTTATTCTACCTCATTAGAGAACTGCAGCTCATTTTTACCAATTTCAAATTCATCATCCTTAGTTAAGTTTCAATGGTTTGATGTTTGGGAAAGGTTAAACATTCAAAACTGAACAAGAAAATAAGATTTTTTTAAAACATAAGAAAACACATTGTCTTTCATCATTGGTTTCAAAATCCTTCACCTATTACCAAACAAACTTAAAAATACAAGACTTTTGACAACATTGTGGGAAAGAGAAAATTCTGGAAGCAAAAGGCACCATATTTCTCTTTGACCACAATGTTTTTACGTAGAACTACAGCTCCTGTTACCAATTTACAAATTTCTTGTGTGCAGGTACTTTAACCCTTTCCCAAACAATCCCTAGTTTTTACGACCCTGAGATAGAAGCCTTTTGAAAACTTTGAGGGAAAAGAAGAAAATGCTGGTAACCAGCATTTTCTCCTTTTCCCACAATGTTTTCTAAACTGCTGTAAATAAATTTCAATTTTTGAGTTAGGTTTACCTTGTCGTCTGCAAGTGCTTTCAATTTGGACCAATCTCAAATTTTGTCGTTTGGTAAAGGGTTAAATTTCATGAGTCAACAATTTGTTGTTTGGAAACGGTTTACATTCAACATTGTATATGAACTTGTCTTTTTGTTTCATTGGAGGCAACATGCCAAATATTCAAAAAGTACAAATATTTAACCCTTAACCCATTACCACACAATCCCTACTTTTGATGCCCCTGAGAAAGAAGCCTTCAGAAAACACTGTGAGAAAAGGAGAAAATGCTGGTTTGTCGTCTGCAAATGTTTTCGATTTGGACAATCCTAGAATTTTGTCATTTGGTAACGAGTTAAAGCACCTTTGAAAACTTTATTTGCTTTGCAGCCAGTGTAGATCAAGATCAAACTGCACAAAGCATGCAATCTGAACTGTCCCTTACACTGTCTGCTTTGCTAAAAAGACATCAACAACAACCATGAAACTGCTATCATTTGGATTTTATTTCAAGACCTAAAGAGGCTGTCGGATTTATTTGTGCTTTAAAAGTCAACAAATACAACTGATACAATAAAAATGATATAACAAAAATATACAGTCAATGAATAATGAATAATTACATGTTTCATGGGGTTTTTTTTGCTTTTCTGATTATTGGAAAGAATTTTTGTCTTCGTGGGAAATTGTAATTTTGGTTTACTAACCTTCAAACATGTTAAAGTAAATGTGTGTCTGACAGACACACATCATGCTAGGTACTTCAATATGTATCATGCCTACCAATTTTTGAAAAAAGCATGGTGCTGTTTTAAAGGGATCATCCATTGTTACTAGAAATTTTATTCTCTATCAACTATTGAAATTCTTTGAATACCTGTCCTAAACCCAACACTAAAGAAATGTGTACACAAAAAAGTGCTGATACTACACCTTTTTCCTACTAAATTTTGAAATTTCCTATGCTATGAAACTTCTGACAGAATTTTTAAAAGAGCCATAGTTTCTTTGACAGGTAAGGTCATTTAGCAAGATATCTGTTTTGAAAGATTATAAAAAAGTAAAACTTTTAGAGTTTAAAAATATTTGAACAAAATTGTAACAGTATAATGACTGAATTGAATTGAGGTTAATGTATTGTCTTGATATATAAATGAGAAATCACTGAGTGACATGGCAAGTTCATTACATCAGTTTTGTAGTTCCTGTTTCATTAGATACACATAATACATCATTTACTGCTCAGCAGATGATGTCTTTTACATTTGTACTGTCTTTGGGATAAGAGGACATGAAATAGGTAATTAAGTGACTTTTTTTCTGGTAGAAAATCTAGATGATGACCCAACTTTTTTGTGGTTTTATTAAAGAAAAAATAATGATAAAATATTTGTGAAATAGAAAATCAAATAATTCAGCATCTATAATTTCAGTAACATCAATAATGCAGCTTTGTGTGCAATATGAGTGCAATTCTAAGAGACTGCATGGAGAGATCGAGGTATAGCTAAATGAAACTGTGGACCTATATCAAACTTAATTTGGACCAATTGATGTTTAGGTAAGGTAAATACAAGCTCTATAAAAAAGTTCAATGTGAAATTTTAGAATCTGTGGCCTTAACCTAAGGATCATACGTATTGGCATGGCTAGGGTGTTGCTAAATGAAACTTTTGACCTGTATATGTCATCATGCCATGATCTAAATCCATCATTTTGTTTGGAAAACTATGAGTGTTGGCAGGGGGTATAATTGTAGAAGAACTTTGAACTTACATCAATCAGTTTGCCACATATGACCAAAACCATCATTTTGTTTGAAAAATGTGACCTCTCAATAAGCTTTAACCTAAATATGGATGCCAACTTCAATGCCCTCACCAACAGTTATGCAGAGGATAGTGCAATGGCTTTTCCTAGACTCTGTACAGATTAGCAAAAAATGGCAGAAAAATGATTTGATAGGAATAATATTGAAATATGCATAGATCTGCTGCCTAGTTGGTCAAAATGGCCTTAAGAGTTGTTCTGAAATTGTTCTGCTTACAGAATATGAATATTGTATGTTTTAGTTACCTACAATGAAACTTTTCAATGATCTTGAGGTTTTAAAAAGTATGTAGAATTTTTATCTACTGATATCAAATATAATTGAAATAGTATCCAGAGACAAATCATAAAATAATGGTGGATGGATAGTTTGTGAATGGAAACAGTAAATCCCTAGGATTCATAACACTGTGCCACTTCTACATAGTGCAAACATGATACTTTATCTCTTTATGTCAATATGTGACAACAACTGAATATGTACATGACACTGGAAGGCTGGTTGTTTAAACTATTAAATTCATGGATTCATCTAAAGTATAAGGGTTTTAAACAGTGATTGTTCTTCTGAAGCCTGACATACAATTGTAAGTGGTTGATTTTAGGGCAGTGTCATAAAAATGGAAGGGTGTTAATATGGTCAGGCTGAGGGCTCTTATGAATAATGCCTGTGGTTTTTGAGTCTTTAGGATCTTACAGATGTCAAGTTCTAATTAGGAATTGATGGTATTATAAATCGTTTTGATTTTGCTTTCAAACCCTATGTTGTGGATACTCATTACAATTGTCGGGTTGAGTTTGGTGCAGAATATTTAATATTTTCAATTTTTAAATCAACAACACTTCCTTTATCTGGAGCCCTGATTAGTGATTTAATAGATGGATGAAAATTTAAAATATATTAACTTCAATTACTCATAGTATACATACATATAATTAGACTTCATATATCTGTATGTAAATGACACAATTTATAATTATTTGCAAAATTTAATTTTATTACCATAAAGAGATTATTTCATTAACTTACAATGTCACAATTTCAACAAATTATATGTTAAAGTTTTCAGTTGTTTTAAAGTTAAAGTCTATAAATATCTAAATTAAATTGACTCTTACCCAGTCTGCGCTTACCCCAAGACATTCAAAACTGGTCAAACTGTAGATCTGCAAATATAAAAATGAATCAATAATATCAAGATATCAACCAGCAAATCAACATCAAGTTACACTGAGTATTTCAATATACCTGTAAAGTTCCATAAGTACTTTACCAACAAAAACATTCCCATTTATTCACCCAGTGATACATACATCAAACATGGGGATAAGACAAAGATAAATAACAGTTTGGTGAAACAACAATACAATATATAGAGGATATTTGTCTTTTTTCGGTGAAAGATCGAAATTTATTTCATCCAAAAATACAAATATTCTATTTATTTCATGCTTTTAACCCTTTCTGGGAGGAGCTTTATCAAAATCCAGTACAGTTCTTTTCCATTATTCCCCGTAGCATACTCCTCCCGCATAGCAACGCATTACAATACTATGTCAAGCGCGAGAAATGTAAGGTACATGACGTCATATTTCCCATCTGGTTGTTAAGGCACGAGCAACTTAATATCTAGGCAACAAGAACATGAAAATCGGTATTTTCACTGGTTATACCAGTGTAAGGTTGAAAAATATTTTCACTGCTATTTCAGGATATCCTACCGGAAGGCATGAAATAAAAGTGATTACTACTATGCAATAAAAAAAAAAGCATTGGGTAAAGGAAAAAGCATAACTATGAGAGGTAGAGGAGATTTCAAAAAGAAAGAAAGAGTCAGGCAGATAAGTTAAGAGTTTGCAAGGGAGCTGTTAAACTCTTTTTTTCAGAGAGAAGGAAGGCAGGGGGTTAAATCGTTACCAAACAACAAAATTTTAGGTTTTGTCCAAATTGAAAGCATTTGCAGACGACAAAATAAAAGTGTCTGAACATTTGAAATTTGTTTCATGAAGGGTAGAAAACATTGTGGGAAAAGGAGAAAATGCTGGTTACCAGTATTTTCTCCTTTTCCCACAATGTTTTATAAAGGCTACTTTCTCAGGGTCATCAAAAGTAGGGATTGTGTGGTAATGGGTTAAAGAGAAAAGTCTTACAGATATAAAAGAACAACCTGTGTGAATGACAAAGAGTGACTATGAGGGAGAAAATAATTATGTATTTGTACTGCAGTACCAAACTAGGATACAGGTTTTTCATGGAGAACGCTGTCAGCTTATCAACTATGAACAAAAGCTACATAGATAAAAGGACAAAACTGCACATGGCCATTGACAATCCAAAAGAAAAATGTGGCAGGACACCTTTTAACCCTTGGGTTACCAGACAACCAAATACTAATCACCTCCAATCAAAAGTGTATGAAACATTTGTACATATTTTACCCATTATCACAGTTTTCGTTTTTGGTTGAGAATAAAATGTGAAACAGACCCTGATTGGACATTAACAGTGTTGTGCCTAGGCCACGGAATTGCAGGATTCCCGCAATTTTTTCAACAATGTCCCTTAAAATTTAAGCCATAGCGGGATGTCGGGCGCGCTCACAAAAATCAGATGAATTTTTATTATCTGGAGTCCATTTCGTTATTTACATACATTGCATTAATTACAGTGGGCACCTGCACAATGTAGACTGTGACCGCAGAATTTACTGAGATAAAGTCGCTTAGATATATCCGATATTTAAACCAGTCTTACTGTTGTCAATAAAACAATATGGCAAAACACCAGATATGGTTGACCGACTTTATGTCTGGAAATGTTAAAAATGGAAAAGTTGCAGACAAAATTTAATCACAGAGGACTGTTGAAAACCCCGAATCTATCACATCATCTGATCCTGACAGTGACCAGTCAACATCTACCAGCGCAGATACCGAACCTATTTGGCTTCTTCGATCTCCGGGACAAGTAAGAAAAAAAGACAGAAAAATTGGCTCATAAAATTTCCGTGGCTACAAGCGTCGGATGGAAGTATAAAATCTGTCCCCTAAATTTTTCTAGTGTCCCCTTTAAATTAAGGAAGTGTCCGCCAAAAATTTTTGCCTAGGCACAACACTGCTCATAAAATTTCTGTGGTTACAAGCGTCGGAAGGAAGTATGAAATCTGTCCCCTAGATTTTTCTAGTGTCGCCTTGAAATTAAGGTAGTGTCCCCAAAAAATTTTTGGCCTAGGCACAACACTGCACTAATTTGTCTCAAGTTGAAAATCATTGAGTATGTCTTCAGTAAAACCTTGACCAAACAATCCCTGGCTTTTGCATTCTAGATAAAAAAGCTTTCTGAAAATCTTGTTGGAAAAGGAGAAAATGCTGGTAACCAGCATTTTATGCTGGTAACCAGCATTTTCTCCTTTTCCAACAATGTTTTCTACTCTACTAAAGTGAAGGTTCAATTTTTGTGTCATGTTTGTCATTTGCAAATGCTTTCAAATTAGACAAGGCTAAGATTTGTCGTTTGATGAAGAGTTAATTTTGATAGCGCTCAGGCACCATGCTGAGAAAGTTTGGTAGCACATCACTTGTTTTGCTAATCATGATAATCCTGAGAAATAAAGCATTTGAAACATTGTGAATTGAACAAATAGTGAAAAAAATTGAAGTGAAATTTCTCACAACTAAATGTTTGGAATCCAGGCAAATTTGATAGCATTTCACCCATTACCACACAATCCCTATTTTTCACAACCCCCAAGAAAGAAGCCTTCAGAACACCTTGTAGGAATAGGAGAAAATGCTTGTTACCAGCATCTTCTCCTTTTCCCACGCTGTTTTCTACCCTGCTGAGACAAATTTCAAAGTTTAAGTTACATTTATTTTGTCGTCTGCGAGTGCTTTTATTTAGGACCATATTAAAATTGTGTCGTTTGGTAAGGAGTTAATCAATCCCAGTAAATTTCAAAGAAATTTGACTAATAATGTGGACTTTGTTTAGAAAACGTAAGTCATAATGGGTACTTTTCTCGAACAGTTTATCAGATTTTCTTCACTTTTAATAGACTTCAATCCCTTGATGAATCCTTGCAAGCTTCAAAAGAATTTACTGTGAACCTCACTGCCTAGAATAGAAATGGAAATTTTCAACTTTGAATCACTACCTTTCCCATACTATTTGTCAGTTGTTGTTTTTTTTTTCAAAAATTTATAGGGTTCCAGCTGTTGATGAGACAAAGCAACTGTGCAAGTTTCATGAAAATGCAACCACAAAATGCTGACTTTATCATGTAAACAAGAAATTGAAATTTTCAACTTGAAATGGCTCTTTTCCAATACTGTTCGTTGGATTTTTTTTTCACAATCAACAGGGTTGAAGCTATTGATGACAAACTTTGAAAAATTCACAAAAAACTGATGACAACAAAAAGATTTTATCATGTAAACAAGCAATGAAGTGTTCAACTTGAAAAGCCTACTTTTCCCATTCTGTTTGTTGGATTTTTTTTTTCAAAATCAGTTGGGTTTAAGCTATTGATGATATAAATGAGCAGTGCAAGATTCATGAAAATTTGCCAACAAATACAGACTTGTTTAAACAAGAAATGGAAATTTTCACCCTGAAATGGCTACTTTTCCCTTACTGTTAGTTGGATTTTTTTTTCAAAACCAATAGGGTTTAAGCTATTGATGAGATTAATAAACTGTGCAAGTTTCATGCAAATCTGACGGCAAATCCAGATTTTGTTGTGTAAACAAGAACGACAAACGGACAGATAGACGAACAGATGAACAGACAGAATGATGGACAGAAACAGACCATGACATAAGCTCTTCTGGCTTTCAGCCAATAGAGCTGAAATTTAAAGTATTGCTTAAACCCTTTACTGCACAATCATGACAAAGAAAAAGGCTTTTGAAAACATTAGGGAAACGGGGAAAATGATGGCAATCAGCAATGTCTCCTTTTCCCACATTTTTTCAACCCTTCCTAAAACAAATCTCAATTTTTAAGTCGTGATTAGATCTATTATATTGTCTTTGAATGCTTTGAATTTGGACCAGTCTAAAATTTTATTGTTTGGTAAAGTTTTAATGTCTTTTCAAGCTCTTCCTATTGAATACATGATTATAAGTATGAGCATCAGATTTAAAACATGTTATGGGT
This sequence comes from Tridacna crocea, assembly GCA_943736015.1. NCBI lineage: Eukaryota > Metazoa > Mollusca > Bivalvia > Cardiida > Cardiidae > Tridacna > Tridacna crocea. The sequence continues at coordinate 17,983,831 of OX031063.1, read as the reverse complement.
ACTACCCTTTACTTTGCTTGTTTGGAGCAGTGATTTCTTTTTCAGCTGCTTAGTAGATATAGTGTATTAGGACGAGACTTCACAGAACATATAGTCTGATCTAAGATCCAATTCTATCACTGGCTTATATGGCAATCCAGGTTCTGATGCATAGGTCAATAGCAAAATCTGATTTTCAGTATTTTCTCCACAACCCACAATGTTTTCTACCCTTTCAAAAACAATTTTAAATTTGCGATTCACGTTTACTTTGTTGTCAGCAAATGCTTTCATTTGGGACATGTCTAAAGTTTGGGTGTGTTGTGCCATATTAAACCCCTATTATATTAGGTCTTTGTTTGCACCAGGTTATATCCATGTACAACGATAGCACAGTATTTAACAACCCTGAGGAAGGCCTTTGAATACATTGTTGCAAAAGGAGAAAGTGCTTGTTACCAACATTTTCTCCTGTACCCACAATGATTTCTATCTTTTCAAACACAAAATTTAATTTTCAACTCTTTACCCAACGACAAAATATTGGACTTGTCCAAATTCAAAGCATTTGCAGATGACAAAATACACATAATTCAAAACTTGAAATTTGTTTCCAGCAGGGTAGACAACATTGTGGGAAAAGGAGAAAATGCTGGTCACCAGCATTTTCTCCTTTTTCCGCAATGTTTTCAGAAGGCTTCTGTCTCAGGGTCGTAAAAACCAGATATAGTTTAGTAAATGGTTAAATCACATTTATTTTGTCCTTATCATATCCCTTCATTTTGGTCTAGCCTAAAGCTGCATTGTTTGATAAAGAGTTAAATATATGATTATCATGCAAAGGCATCATTATTGGCCCATACTGGGCACAGATCTAGGCCCCGCATTCGCAACAAGGCAATTTTTTCTTTTAAATTCACCTTTAGAATTTCATGGAATACATGTCATTGATTTCAAATTAGTTCGCTGGCAGACTTATGATAAGTATAAGTGATCATAATATAATAACGTTACTCAAACCATCTTTTGAGTGACATTTCAAAAAAAAATCTGAAGGCGGGAACAGATGGGCATTCGCAAACAGGCGTTGATTTAAATACGTGGAAGACAGGAAAAAGAAATTCATGACTTGCATGCTATTTCTATAACTCAGGAACAATCAACAAATTACGAAGGATTAAAAAACATACTTACATTTCCGAAACAAACTGATTGTTTTTATCTTACTGGAATGCCATGTCATCTTTCTTTTTCTTCATGGAGCACCATTACCCGCACGCGTAAAAAGATTAAGTAATCACGTGAGCGGTTGAGAAGTCACGTGATGGGACTGGCCTACAAGGTGTTAGGAGAACTCGTACCCTGGAGAACTCGTATCCTGGAGAACTCGTGCCCAAATCTCAAAGGTATGAGTTCTCCAGAGAAGTCGTACCCTGATTACGAGTTCTCTGGAAAGAGAACTCGTACCCCCACTAATAAATATAATGTTAGTTACCAGCATGCTGTCAACTTTTATTTTTATGCCGTTATTGTGATGTTGATTTGATGTGTTTTTTTCCCCTTGTACATGTGTTGAAAATCAGACAAGTAAAGTAAAGAAACCTGTGTGTTTTCGCATGCAGTGTATGTTGTATTTGATGTAAAAATCGTAAGGAAGAACATTTATGAACGATAAATAAATTGTATTCAACTGAAAAACTATTAGTAGAATTAATTTTTGCTCTATTCAGTTCTTCGGGTAGCCTTAACTTGCATTCAAGTTTTGAATTGATCTTTGATGTTGTTTTGTGTAAGAACGGTCTAGGAATCAGTATCTTATTGGATTAGATATTTGTTAAATGTAAGGAGTTGATAACAGTGAACAGTATGACTTTATCCCGAATGAAGGGCTTGAGCGATCCATAGACTTACCCGGGCACGAGGAAGATTGTTTGCCCAACCGCGTTAACATGCAGTCATAAGACTGTTAACGCTTTTGGGCAAAAACTGTTGTCTGTATGCAAGGAAAATAATTTATTCATAGCTAACGGTCGTCTTGAAAAGGGAGACTACACATATCACGGCGTGCATAGAAATCGACCTGTAAATAGCACTATTGACTACATTATTACAAGTCAAAATAATTTTCAACATGTAGGCAATTTTCATGTTTCTTTTTTAACTGAGTTTTCAGACCACAGTGCCGTGACTTTTAATTTTCTTTCCCAAATAAGTACTATCTATATACCAGATATTCATTCCTTTAAAGATGTGATAATTTGGGATTCCTCTTTACATGAGGAAATGTCAAATAGTTTAAAAAACAACTCATATTCTTAACAATATTTCTGAGCGTTTATCTACTAATGAACTTGATATTAACCAATGTATGACCGAGTTCTCAGAATTTAAGTTTATGACATTTCTCACAGCTTTTGTGGAAAAAGGTTTTATTCGGGTACTCAACGTAACACTTTGAGAAAAGAAGCACCTTGGTTCGACGTTAATTGTAGACAGTCTAAAACGAAGTTTTATACCGCTAAGCGGAATTACAGTAAAAATCCAAGCATAGAAACGAGAAAATTGTTTTTAAATTCTAGAGCTGATTTTATAAAAGTTAAACGTGTTGCAAAGAGAAGATTTTATTTTCAAGAGAGATCAAAACTAAATAACTGAGCAAGAATTCTCCGAGGTCTTTTTGGAAATATGTTAACAAGTACAAAAAATCCTTTTCAAATCAGGCGGATTTGTCGGCTGAGGACTTTGCGTCCTTTTTTTTCTAATTCTCCCACTCTTAATCATCCGAACGTTAATCCTATTGATAACTCTTTTGAACATACATGCATTGACGATTTAGATCGACCCATCACAGTTTTCGAAATTAAGAAAGTTATATCGTCCCTCAAAAGGAATAAAAGTTGTGATCTAGAAAACATTGTCGCAGATTTTTTCATTGAAACGAAGTAGATTATTTCTCCTTATCTTTGTCATTTTTTCAATCACATATTTGATTCTTGCGATTCTGATGCATGGACCAAAGGTGCGATTGTCCCCTTATTCAAAAAAGGAGATGAAAACAAACCAGAAGATTATAGGGGGATAACGCTAGTGAATATCACAGCTATTTTTTTTTTTTTCATTGGTTTTAAGAAATCGTATTAATACTTGGTATGAAAACCAGCAGATATTCACTGATACCCAATTTGGATTTCGTGATGGTCATTCTACTATCGACGCAATATTTATCTTACATTCTATCATTCAAAAAGTTTTATCTAGGAATCGTAAGCTTTGGTGTATTTTTACTGTCCGACTACAAACGCGCTTTTGACACAGTTGATCGAGATGCGCTGATGTTCAAACTTTTACACTTAGGTATTAGCACCAAAATGGTCAATATCATCAAATGTATTTATGATAAAGTTCAAGCATGCGTTAAACTGTCTAGCACATCCAAATTATCTGATTATTTTGATGTCACAATTGGATTGAAGCAAGGAGAGCCTTTGTCTCCGTTACTTTTTATTCTTTTTATTAACGATATTGCAGAAAATATTGATTTTGATTCTTACAAAGACTCAGATTTGGAATTACTTTCGAAATATATAATATTATTTGCCGATGATTTAGTCCTTTTTACGACAATTCCAGTCAGCTTGCAGACCCAAAGTGATAGTATTGTTAAATACTCTGAATCATGGGGTCTTGAAATTAATATTAAAAAGACAAAAATTTGTATTTTTGAAAAACGCAAATCTATATGTCTACATTAACTTTTACATAAATGGAGAAGTAGTTGAAATTGTTTACAGTTTTACTTATTTATGTATAAAGTTCTCCTACACAGGCTTTTTCAAGTTTGCTGAGCAGTATTTACATGAACAAGCAATAAAAGCTTATCATGGCCTTCTCCTGATTTTTGTTAAAGTCCCATAAGATATAAAAACAAAACTTGCACTTTTTGATTCTATGGTTGTACCTATTTTGCTTTATGGTGCAGAAATTTGGGGGTGTCTATAAATTTAGGAATGTTGATAAATTGCATATGAAATTTCTCAAGTCCCTTCTAGGTGTATAACATAAAACACCAAACTATACAGTTCTTGGTAAGTTTGGGAGACTACCCCTATCAGTGATTTATAAACAGCGATCTCTTAAGTTTCGGTGTAAAATCATGAACAGAAGTAACCCCCTTTTATATGAAACGTGTTACGATCTATGTAACAGAATGTATCAAAGTTCTTGGTCAAGCCGAATTAATGATATCATTGACTGTTTTATAGGGTTTACTGATATTCGAATTGCATACAATAATCAATTTAACTATTATTCCTTATTCAGAGAAAGATTACGAGATCAGTTTATTCAGAACTGGGCAGAAGGAATCAATAGCATGCCACAATTATCTATGTATTGTAGATTTAAAACAGAATTTTGCTTTGAGTTTTATTTAGAGAATCTTCAAAACATAAAGTTCATTCATACATTTGCTGCTTTTAGATTAAATTCATACAAATTAGAAATTGAAGCTGGTCGTTTTGTTAGTAAGCCACGAGAGGAAAGATTTTGTCAAATTTGTAACAATGGATGTATTGAAAACGAATACCATTTTTTATTATATTGTCCGAAATACTCAGCTCTCAGAATCAAACATTTTAAGAACACAACAAATCCAAGTATCTATAGATTCAAGAATTTAATGTCGAAAAAAAAAAAAAAAAAAACCAAAAGAACTTTGATTAATTTGTGTAACTATATCATAAACGCTTACGAAATTCGTGAAAATGTTCTACAGAACTTCATTTACAGTTTGGCTTAAATTTATTGTTCATCAAGGCAATTTTTTAAAGTAATCTTTATACACTTTGTTTAGGGACATTTAGAATAAACATGTATATAACAAGCACTATTGTTAATATTTATATGTACACAAATGTCTTTGCCATATTTTTTTATTTTTCAATTGTAAATGGCCAAAGACATATACTATGTCGTTTATGCCAATAAATGAAACTCAAACTGTTAAAGATAATATGAACACAGAGTTAATCAAATTTTCACACCTGGTGAAAAGCAACTTTCCTGACCAACGACAGCCAGAAAAGTGCTATTTTCGCAATGATCAAATTACAGTACCATAATTGCAATATTCAATATTGAACCCTTAATTCATTCAACGCTAGAATCGAAACGGGTGGTAAAGAACAAGATCTGTATGCAAAAAAATGCAGTCTGAGCTTGGATTTACACCGTCAAGATTCTCAGCCAACTCTTTCAGAAAAAATCTTTTCTGAATTTTAGTGAATCGTCGATGAAGTCTCCGATATACTTTTGGCGCAAAAAGAGTTAAGCACGTAGGGTAATGATTGAAAAAATCGGTGACATCAGTGTTTATATTATATAGGGGGGGGGGGGATTTTTTTCCCCATATTTTATCATTTATTTTGGTTATAGAATGTCAGATTCCTGTGGTGTAATCAAATAGCTTCTGCAACAAGACTCTGCAACACTTGTTTACAAACTAAATAGTAAAATAAAGAAAAAAACCTCAAAAACATAACTTTAAGAGCAAAATTGTATACGAGATTTTAACTTGGGGACGATTTCTCCAAAATTGAATTTGGGGACGATTTGTCCAGGGAAATCAACCACATGGACTTCTCTAGGGGACGATTTCTCCAGCATTCGCAGAAAGAGTCACCATAGGCAAGATTTCGACAGATTTCTGCCACGACATCAAAAGGCGGAGTTAAGTTCCCCCCCCCCCCCAGGACTTGGACACGCCTACCTTGTCTTATTAGGTAGCATTGAGATAAGCCCACGAAATACGAACTTCAGCAGCCTTAAAAACAAGCTTTTTCACTTGCGTTTAAACTGAAACTGCATCGGCATCTCACCAGCAACAAGTTGCTAACACACATGGTAACAAGCATAGGTATTCTACTCAATTTTTTTTCAAACTTTGCGACTGTTGCATATTCACCTCTCAATTTTTGGCCAGTAAATTAGCATTGTAACCACGTGTACAGCTGCAGTCAGCTGTAGATTAATCGGCCAGTAGGTATCGAGTAGAGTTTTATCCACCATCCTTCCCCCCAATCTCATACTTTCTGTCTGCCGCACACCCCTCCTTCCCTCTATTCCTCTCTCACACAACAGTCAATTTGAATCTGATTAAATTAGTTAAAACATTTATTTTACATCGATTGAAAAACAAGTTCTTACAACTTATAGTTATACTGGTTTCAAGACAGTTCCCCGACAAGACAGTTCCCCGACACAAGTTTTGGAGACAGTTCTCCGACAGATTTGAAGACAGTTCCCCGACACTTTTGAAGACAGTTCCCCGACACTTTTGCTCAATGTCAAACAACAAAATAGATCGTTATCGTATATAAAAAGATTTTTTTGATAAGGGATTATATGTATAAATGATCTTTATGACTAATTGAAGTCTTTGTTCATGTATGTGATTGGCGAGTACATTTGATCATCGTGGTAACGTCTATAACTTGATAACTATATGACGGAACAATTTGATAGCCTATCGTCTCAAAATATCAAGACATTATGGAAATGCATGTACATTCTCCCAAATGCTGTGCATATAAAGGGAGAACTACAATATACATGTATGTAAAATTGTTCGAGTGTACAAGATAAACAGAAAAGGTATTTCACTCAGTAACGCCCCTTCCACCTCGCCCTCTCTACTTCAGGCCTATTTCTATATAACAGGGAAAAGCATATAGGCCTACATGTAACTAAACTACAACACAAAATACTCTCTATTCTTTTATCATTTTTGATGCTGGCTAAAAGTCCCCTTAAAATTCTCTAATGTTCAATACAGTCGTGATTTGTTGAGAATTCATCCACGAGACAATTACTACCCGTCAAATTATATTTAGCAATCTTCTTCACAGGATACAGATAATTCGATCACAACATCAATTATCCACGAATATTTCAATTTCTCATGATTATCAACTATTACTGTGTTAATTCTACAGTATAAAGGTCATTTTCCATGAAACAAACGTGTCGGGGGAACTGTCTTTAAAAGTGTCGGGGAACTGTCTCCAAATCTGTCGGGGAACTGTCTCCAAAACTTGTGTCGGGGAACTGTCTTGTCGGGGAACTGTCTTGTTCCCGTTATACTAATCTCGCTCGATTCTGCCTTCTGGTAACTACACAAGTACTCACGCCAAATGTGTCACACCAGATGAAAATTTCCAAAGTTGACACTTGAGTGCGGATTTGGTTTAAGGAGCATAGAAAACATTGTGGGAAAAGGAGAAAATGCTGGTTACCAGCATTTTCTCCTTTTCCCACAATGTTTTCAAAAAATTTCTGACCCAGGGTCGTAAGTACCAGGGATTGTTTGGTAAAGGATTAACCGTAACAGCTTGATATTTTTCAACTCATTACCAAATGATAATATTTTAAGCTTGTCCAAATCGAAAGCATTTGCAGACTACAAAATAAAAGTGACTGAAAATTTGAAATTTGTTTTGTGAAGGTTAGGAAACATTTTGGGAAAAAGAGAAAATGCTGGTTACAATGTTTTCTAAAGGCTTTTTTCTCAGGGTCGTCAAAAATAGGGATTGTGTGGTAATGGGTTAAAAAACAGTACCATATGGCTCAGTTACTATAGCCAGTGCCATTGGCCTGGAAAGAAAATCGTGCAAAGTACTGGTAAAAAAAATTCAGAAATGCATTACTGAAGTAATGTTGAAAATAGCATTAAACACTATAAAATATATCAATAAATCCTGTAACCAGTAGAAACAGTATTTATACAAATATATTATGAAATACTTGTAGTTAACTTGAGTTTACACTTTGAGATGTGTTAGTCCTGTAGACCTCAATTTATGAAACTTACACAAATGTACAATGAAAGGCTACCACTGATCAGATAGCGTTTGCATTTCAGAGTTATAGCTGGTAGTTTATGTTGATGAATTTTGTCAGAACTTTCGCAGTTTCATGATCATATGATTCATGACACATCACACAGTGATTTACTATGGCGATATTTTGCAAAAGTGTTGAGGGAGAAGTTTATTTAACTTATTATGCCTTGTTTTTTTTACAGCATGGACTTTGAGCCAGAGAGTTGGGATGTGAGTAAAGAGGCCAGTGACCTCAACAGCAGCCTTTTTAGTTCCAGTCCAGCCAAGGTATATTTTGAATTAACCCTTTATCAAACAATCCCTTGTTTTTGTGACCCTGAGAAAGAAGGCTTTTGAAAACTATGCTGGAAAAAGAGAAAATGCTGGTAACAAGCATTTTCTCTTTTTACCACAATGTTTTCAACCCATTCAGAAAGCTGAAGTTCATTTGCTCAGTTTTGAAAATACTGTCTGCAAAAGTTCCTGAAATATCAAGAGTCAAAAATTGGACCTGTTGGAAAGGATTAAGCCTGTAGTATATAATCATAAGTATCAAGGACTCTGAGCAGGAAGGCCTTTGAAAATATTTGGGGGAAAAGGAGGAAATGCTGATATTTATGTTTTATACCCCTTCTGTTACAAATGGCATTAATTATTGAGTGACATTTAGTTTCTCATCTGCAAAGTGCTTCTTATTTTGAAATTGTGCTGTTTTTTAAAAAGTTACGGTAAGTCTTTAACCAACGACGTTATTTTAGACTAGTCCAAATTGGAAGCATTTACTAACAACAAAATTAAGATGACCCAAAAATTTGTTTTGGTAAGGGTAGAAAACATTGTGGGAAAAGGAGAAAATGCTGGTTACCAGCATTTTCTCCTTTTCCCACAATGTTTTCAGAAGGCTTCTTTCTCAGGGTTGTGAAAACCTGGGATTGTTCGGTGAATGGTTAAACACTTGGTATATGATATCATATTTTAGGTATCACGAAGCAGTTATTTCATCTGTTTTTCTTGTTTTGTTTTAGGGAAAGCACAAAAAACTTACTGAGGAAGCTGATAAAAGCAGATTCAGAGAGGAAACATGTTTAAATATTGAAGAGAGAGGTAAAACCAGTGAAGTTGGAAGATTAGATTGCTCAAGTGTCAGAGACTTGAAGAAAAAGAACAAAAGAAATAAATATTTAGGATTTGATAAATCAAATAAAGATACACAGAGAAATGTTGAAATATCAGAAAGCACAGATTTCTTAAACAAAAAAGAAAAGGTTTTCAACAATATTGTGGAAAGCAATGTAAAAAATTCTGATGACAGTAGAGTATTAAGTAAAACTAGTCATTTGGTTGAAAATATTCATAGCAAGTTTAATTTAAAGAAGCAAAAATTGTCAAAACAGTCTTGTCAAAAAAGCTCATTTTCTAATACCTTTGCTGCAAAGAGTAAGAGAGATTTCTATGAGAGTGGACCAAGAACTAAGAAAACCAAGCTGTTTGAAAATGACTCCGAAGATGACTTATCTATAGAGCACGTTGCAGATAAATTTGTTGAAGGAAATAATGGTAATGTGTCCTCGAAAAGACATAGTAGTGTTGGGCTAAAAAATCGTAATGAAATTTCTGTTGTGAAAAAGAAATGGAAACAGCAGAGAAATGAAACTGCAACTAGTTTGAAGATTGAAGAACATGCTACAAATTTTTCACTTCTAAAAGACAATAACAAAAGTGACACCACAGCCTCTCTCACACACACTGAACATTCCACAAATAAGAGTATTCCACCTCTAGATAAGAGTCAACACGGGGACAGTGAGAGTAGCTGCAAAAGGAAAAGAAAGAAAGGTTTGAGTAAAAATATCAATCATGCTGTAAATGATCAAGAATTGCATGGTCCCAGCCTAGATAAGAAGACAAAGCTTATAGATACAGAGAGTAATATATCGGAGAATAATAGATATGATACACGAGAGAAAAAAAATGGAACCAAAGAAAAGAAAAGGAAAAGAAAGTGCAGAAAAAATAAGTTTAAGACAAGCGAAACACCAGCTGCAGATTCTAGTCAGAGTACTGGACAAGGTAACATAGAATCAAGAAAGAGGGAGTTAGATTCCAGTCTTAGTCAATTTAAAGATGAAAGTAGAAGAAATGAATCTATAAGTTCTAAAACTGAAATGAAGGATGAGCTGAGAAATGTAGGAAATTGTGAAAATATGCATGAAATAAGAAAGGAGATAAATATTATGCATAGAAGAGGAGATAAATCTATGAATGGTGAAACAAGTAATCCATCCAACAAAGAAGATCAGATGCAAACTTCCAGTATGGAATATAAGGGTAAAAAGATAAAACAAGATCATATTACAGCAGAAAAGGAAAAACAAAGAAATCTTCCAGCAAGAATTTCTGATAGAGTTAGTCTGACATTTACCCCAGAAAAAATTTCAGAAATACTAGCAAAAACCAAAAAATATAGTGAACTTAAAATCAATGATAAATTGGAAAACACAGATGTAGGAAACAAGAAGCAAACAGCTATCACTAATAGATATTCAATAGAATCACCAGCTATTAAGAAAAAGCAAAGTGGGCGTGAAATAAGCTCAGTAACTAATATAGAAGCCTTAACCAACAATAGATTTACAGAGAAGCATGGCAGTAATGAGTTACAAGGCAGTGCAAATGAAATTAAGAAATCCTTGCTACAGGTGAATAGAGAGAGATTGGAGGCAGCAAGATTTAGATTCATCAACGAACAGCTATACAGTAGAACAGGAGCTGAGGCCTTTGAACTGTTTAAGGATGATCCTGAAGCATTTGAAGTTTATCATAAAGGTTTTCAGAATCAAGTTGATAAATGGCCTGTCAATCCCCTGGATGTCATCATTGACTTTGTGAAATCTAAGTGAGTTGCTTTTAATCCTTCACCAAACAATCCCATTTTTTTATGACCTGAAAGAAATTGGCTCCTGAAAAACATTGTGTGAAAAACAAAACTATTGGCAAAATTTGTCCTTTATCCAACATTTAATCATTTAGTAGAGAAACTGGGTTAGTGATTACATGCAATTTTTTATGAAATTTCAAAGAGTTCTTCTCCAAGATGATAAAAGCCACTTGCCTAATAGGATGTCTTGGTAAAAGAACTCTATAATTTTATGTATCCAAGAAGGAAAATTTTAGAAAACACTGTGTGAAAAAGAGAAATACAGATCAGTCTCTTTTTCCAAAATGTTTCCACCCTTTCAACAGAAAACTATGTGATTTGAGCCACATTTGATTTGTTGTCTACAAATTTTTTCAATATGAAATAAAGACTGGTCATCTATGAGGTGCAAAAAGTCTGCTGTGGCTTTATGAATCAATCCTAAATTTTTATGATTCTGAGAGAGAATGCTTGAGAAAACATTTTTGGAAATGGAGAAAACGCTGGTAGACAGCATTTTTTTCCCACAATTATTTTTAAAGTGTTAAAGGTATGTCTTGTCAGTTGAGCCACATTTAACCCATTACTACACAATCCCTACTTTTGATGACCCTGAGAAAGAAGCCTGTAGAAAATACTGTGGGAAAAGGAGAAAATGCGAAACATATTTCAAATTTTCAGTTGGTTTTATTTTGTTGTCTGATTTTGTTGTCTGCAAATGCTTTCAATATGGACAAACCTATAATTTTGTCATTTGGTAATGAGTTAATTTTTTTTGTGCAAATGTTTTCAGAATAGACAATTTCATAATCATTTTGTCACCCAGTAAGACTCTAATATTAAAAAAATACTGTTTCATGCATGAAATGTCAAGGATTTTTTGTCCAATTGTTTGTAGGAAATAATAAAGGTGTTGTCATAGCCCTGTTGTCTGTGTCATTGTGCAAAAACTTGGATACATGTACTTTATAATGTCTTTGTCGAAACTGAAGATATGAACTTCAAACTCGCTCTTCTTATTTACTTACAAAAGAGGATCCCATATAGTTAAAACAACAACAGTAACCAGTTTATGCTCCTCTTTGGACTTACAAATTTCACTGAAAATCAATATATATCAAAAGAAAATTGCAGCGAAGCAGTTCTATCCTGATGCAGTGGTCTTGTTAATGTTAGTATTTGAAATGAAATTTCAATGAATTTCCATGAGTATATTACAAAGTAAACTTGCTTGTTTCAGACCTGTGAGTAAAGTAGTTGTAGACTTTGGATGTGGGGATGCCAAGTTGGCCCAGAGTGTTCCACATAAAGTGCACTCATTTGACCTTGTGGCCCTTAATAAACAAGTGACAGTATGTGATATAGCTGATGTAAGTACAGTTTTCTTTTAATAATGACTTAATGACTTATATTACAAGTGTTGTCATGGATGGTTTATATCACAAGTGTTGTCATGGATGGTGAATCCAAAGTGCACCTATGTATTTTTCGCACATTATGGTCATACTATTAACCCTTTCCCAAACAAGCCCTGGTTTTTACGTGTCTGCAGTAAAAGTCTTTTGAAAACACTGTGGGAAAAGGAGAAATTGCTCGTTACGAGCAATTTCTCCTTTTCCCACAGTGTTTTCTACCTTTTTTGAGAACTTTCTGCCATTTTCTCACAACCTAAAATCACGGTGGGGAATCACGTGACACAAAAACAACAAAAATGACCGGACATTTGAAAAAATTCCCCGACTTCAGGTAAGAAAATGTTCAATAATTCCATTAATACATGACCGATTGGAATTTGGTTTGAAACAGAGAAGGCGGAAGGACTCCAGGGATTTGCTTGATGTGTTAGATTTTTTAAACAACACCTGATAAAAAAGTTATTGACGAGCAAACAAATTTTTTACCCTGGATAATTTGTTTGCTAGTCAATAACTTTTTTATCAGGTGTTGTTTAAAAAATCTAACACATCAAGCAAATCCCTGGAGTCCTTCCGCCTTCTCTGCTTCAAACCAAATTCCAATCGGTCATGTATTAACGAAATTATTGAAGATTTTCTTACCTCAAGTTGGGGATTTTTTTCAAATGTCGGGTCATTTTTGTTGCTGTTGTGTCACGTGATTCCCCGCCGTGTAAAATTGTCGTCTGCAAACTCTTTCAGTTTGGAAGAGTCTGAAATTTGTCGTTTGGGAAAGGGTTAATACGCTGAAACAAGTTGTTCTGTCTTTGGGTAGTATTAGTAATGAGAAAAAAATGGATCTGTGAACTGTCACCTGAAATTATTGAAATACAGTCAACACAGGGTTACACACCAAACAAGCAAACGAAAGCAGGAAATTTATAGCTGTGGAAGTATAGCTGTTTCCACTTTCAAAATAATTGAGTAAAGAAGAAATTGCTCCTTACGAGCAATTACTGCTTTTCGCACTTTTTTGTGCTGAGATTTTATCCTATTTTTTTCCCCTAAAAGTCCTTACTTTCTCAGTGACCTACAGCACTGTTTTCTGAGAATTTTTTCATACTGTTGTGGAAATTTTTAGAAAAATCTACCTGGTAGAAATTAAGTATTCATTAAAAATTAACCCTTAATTCAATCAAATTATCTCCCTTTTTAATTAACATTGATCTACATGTAGCATACATATTTGTACATTTATCATGCTCAAAACCAGCTTTTAAGTATCTTATTGTGTAAAACTGAATGAATTTTCATTAAAATGATGTATATTAATTTTCTATATTCCTAGCGTAAATTTTTCCATGTTAAAGAAAAGTGTTTTAACTCATTACCAAACGACTAAATGTTAGGTTTGTCCAAATCCAAAGCATTTGCAGACGACAAAATAAAACTAAGTACACTATACATGTAATTGCAGGTCCCCCTGCCAAATGCTGCAGTTGATATAGCTGTGTTCTGTTTGTCTCTGATGGGAACCAACTTTTCCACATATCTGATGGAGGCTAACAGAGTTCTTAAAAATGGGTATTGTATGAAATTATGTGTATTAGACGACTATAGACTGGACTTTTGTTCCTTACTTTTTCTTTGCTTGTTAGTGTCAGTATCATTATGGTGCTTGCGTTAGAATACGGATGCCAAGCTGAATATCAAAGAGATTGTTTTTTATGATATTTAATGCCCATTTTACAAATTGATTTCACATATTATGCAGTGGCCAGTACACTTACTCATGCTTTCTATAATTACTTTCACCATTACATTGCACAGTGTTCTCAAGCCACTGGTTGCTTTCCCTATGTAACCATCATGGAAACACTAATCAGCAGTGAGCGAGGAAAAAATCCTGTTGCTATGACTTTTCATCAATCTTAGGAAAGAATATGGCTGAGTTTAGTGTTGAACCAAAGAGCTCCTGGTTTAACCCTTTCCCAAACGACAAATTTCAGACTCTTCCGAACTGAAAGAGTTTGCAGACGACAATTTTAACTTTCATAACAATGGCAGAAAATTATCAGAACAGGTAGAAAACGCTATGGGAAAAGGAGAAATTGCTTGTTACAAGCAATTTCTCCTTTTCCCACAGTGTTTTCAAAAGACTTGTACTGGAGACAAGTAAAAACAAGGGCTTTTTTGGGAAAGGGTTAAAGCCCTGTAGCCCAGCAGGGTTTCTCAGTGGTTCGCGTATCTTCCTTGTGATGTGGTGGTTGCCAGTTTCACACTGGGTTGAAGCAAACTTTCATGGTGTTGATTATTCGTCTCTCACTGCAAATGCATATGAGAAAAGCAGTCAGTGTCTTGGATCAGAATAGTTTATTTTTCTGTATGTCTAAGGATCAGGCTACATAATGGTTAACCCATTACCAAATGACAATATTTAGGACTTCTCCAAATTGAAAGCATTTGCAAATGACAAAATAAACGTAACTGAAAATTTGAAATTCGTGTTGTGAAGGGTAGAAAACATTGTCTCCTTTTCCCACAATGTTTTCTAAAGGCTTCTTTCATAGGGGCGTCAAAAGTAGGGATTGTGTGGTAATGGATTAAGTCCATTGGTAAAAAAGTGGTTGTTATGGACCCATAAGCATGTGATGTCTTGCTTGGTACCATGGCTCAGAGAGGTACATTAAGCCCTCTTTTGCAGAGGCATGGCTGTTGTCTAGATCTTGAAGACAAATCCAACTGTTTTTGGCATGTACTTATTATGGGGAAACAAAAAGCTTAATGATCTGGAGAAAATGTAATAACTGTAATCAGTTGTTGGCACTTTTGATAAAAAATAGGTATTATAGATTTATCAGATATTCTAATGCATTTACAATGCAGAATAAAATTTCAGGGGCATAAAAATAAGTGTGCAAATCCAATATCAGACTGGTCAGAGTAATCAGTCTGAGGTTTGGTTTGCACATTCATTTGATTTACGTGTATAAGTTACGACTAGTTCATTTCATACTATTCCCTTGATTAATAGAACTATTTCTGAATATACACATACAGTATTTTATATCATTTTCTTCAGGGGTTTCCTTGTGATCGCAGAGGTAGCAAGTAGATTTGTCAAAGTAAAGGACTTTGTGATTAAAGTTGAAAAACTTGGGTTTCAGTCGATAGAACAGGTAATTACTACAACCACAAAATAAATTTCTCTGTCTTTATTTGTTATGAAAGTTATGACCAGGAAATGGAAAAATGAATGGAAATGACATTGATGATTAGTTTTTCAGATATTGGGATAGCTATGGCAAGATGTGTAATCTGTTGAAGCTGTATTTTTCCATTGAGCGTAAATACTTGAAATAAAAACAAACACTGTTAAATATTATATTATTAAATAAATGGAACTCAAAAACTGAAATTTGCGCTTGGATTAGAAGAAAACACTGTGGTAAAAGGAGAAAATGCTGGTTATCAGCATTTTCTCCTTTTCCCATGATGTTTTCAAAAGGCCTCTTTCCTAGGTTCACAAATTGAAAGCGCTTGCAGACAGTAAAATAAACGTTACTAAAATATTGAAAGTTGTTTCGAGCAAGGTAGAAAACAATGTGGGAAAAGGAGAAAATGCTTGTCACCAGCATTCTCTCCTTTTCCCAAAACGTTTTCAAAAGGCTTCTTTCACAGAGTCGTAAAAAACAGGGATTGTTTGGTAAAGAGTTAATGTTTTGTAAAGTTTTACAGAGCCTTGTGTTACAAAAGAAAATAAAGTATTTGCATATTTCCATGTGTTTCAGGATACAGGCAGCAAGATGTTTGTTTTGATGAAATTTCAGAAGAAATTAGATGTGAAAAATAAAGTTTCATTGAACCAAATTAGACTGAAGCCATGTGTGTATAAAAAGAGATAGTTTTTCATGAAATATCGTACTGAAAATAGATCTATATCTACAGCAGCTTGACTTTTGTTTCCTTTTATTTGAGCCTCAATCTTGCACAAGGGGATTAACCTTTTACCAATTGACAGAATTTTAGATTTGGCAAAATTGAAAGCATTTGCAGATGACAAAATATATGTTCTCCATCAAGGTGAATATTTCCCTCCTGCCTTTAAAAGTGGCATTCATTGACAAAAAAATCAGAGGAAATATATATAATTTATTTCATCAGCTTGTGGTTAATATGGGGAAATATTTGCCGAAAAAGGGAAAGCCTTCGAAAGGTATGCGAAAATAGCGAGTGCTGTAAGGCACAAGTTATTTTTGCAGACCTTACTCTTTTTCGGCAAATATTTCCCCATTATTAACCACAAGCTAATGAAATAAACCCTATTTATTACAGCCACTCTAATGGGGTTATTTTTTCTAAGAGCACTCTTCTGCATATTTGACCAGTAAGGAAATGAACAAGTCTCACTAGACAGCACAATATGGAGGAAAGGGCACCTTAATGGGATTCGTGAAACATTGCCTTTCATTACCAAAATCATATCGGTTTGGCTGAGACTTAGCTAGTTCTTCTCAGCTGAATCCATTTCATTTTTTGGCATTTAAAGGCGATGTTGCATGAATCCCATGAGGGTGCACAATCCTAAAGTTGAATCCGATGCCCACATGATCGGTATGGGTAAAGAGAATAACAAAATGAGAATCAAAGCCTAAATATAGACACCACATTGCCTGTATTTCCCGACATGTTGCCAATGAGTTAAGTTTAAGTATGGTCCCAGTCATAGGTCGAAAAGCGCCTTTAATTTGAAGAGTTTCACCCAATGGACAGATGCACATGTATTTTGATTTGTTTCTGGTTAACCGGTTTCCAATTTCCTAACTGTTTAATCGGTCATTCCATCGGTTAACCGGTTAACCATTGCCATCCCTAATTTTGAAACAAGGCGTACAACTTAAACTACATTACCATAGGTGAGTGCAACACTATTCTAAGTGCCTGTACAATGTACAGGCACTTAGAATAGTGTTGCACTCACTTATCGATTATCTGTTTAGCAAACAACAAATTTTAGACTTGTCCGAATTGAAAGCATATGCAGACAACAAAATGAATGTGACTTAAAAATTTACTTTAGATGAGTTGAACACATTGTGGGAAAAGGAGAAAATGCAGGTTTCCAGCATTTTCTTCTTTTTCCCACAATGTTTTCAGAAGGCTTGTTTGTCATGTTTGTAAAAATCAGAGATTGCTTAGTATAGGGGAACAGGTAGTGGAGAAAATGCTAGTACCGGTAACCAGCATTGTCTCTTTTTCCAGAAATGTGTTTGCCCAGTCAAAGAAAAATCCCACCTTTTGAACCATATGAAATAGGTCATCTGCAATCCTACAGACCTGGAAAAGGTTTGAAAATGGTGTTTAACACAGTGCAATCAATAAATTAATCTTCTCATGCAGGTTCTAAATCTTACGACTCTAATGCCATGTAACCCTCCAAATAGTTCTGAGTTTGAGTAACCTCGAGATAGAAAGCTTTGGAAAACTAAGTTGGAAAAGACAAAAAATGTTGATATTCAGGATTTTTCTCTTTTTCCAACAATGTTTTCCACTCCATTTAAAGAGAAAATTCATCATTTACCCTTGATTTGTCGTCTGCAAGGGCTTTGACTTTGAATGCATCTGAAATATTGCTGTATGGTAAAGAGTTAACTCATTACCAAACGACAATATTTTAGGTTTGTCCAAATTGAAATCATTTGCAGATGACAAAATAAAGATTTGAAATATGTTTTGTGAAAGGTAGAAAGCGTTGTGGGAAAAGGAGAAAATGCTGGTTACCAGTTTGAGTAACCTCGAGATAGAAAGCTTTGGAAAACTAGCATTTTCTCCTTTTCCTACAATGTTTTCTGAAGGCTTCTTTCTCAGGGTCATCAAAAAAGAGGGATTGTGCAGTAATGGGTTAAGGAATCAAATTGTAAATTGAAACAGAATTTGAACCATACCCAAAATGTGTAACACACATTTTAGTGTTAGACTGCACAAAACCAACTGACTGGGGCCTCCAAAAGCCATTACATGCATCTTCCTGTAGAAGAACTTTTACAAGTTTCCCGTCAGATGAAACGTATTGCACATTATTTGATTTTCCACCAACTATGTAGACACTGTTATACTCATCGACTGTAATTCCTCGCGGCTCTCGCAGACCATCCTGTTTATAAACAAACAGTTTATCACCATCTGTTGTTATGCATGTCACAGTGTTCAAGCTGCAGTCAGATATGTATATCTTATGACCATCATTACATAGAGCAATATATTCTGGTTTTTGGAAGTCAATATGGGCATTTGATTGTTTGCTGAATGTTTTTAGGACATTTCCATCATGGCTGATCAGTTTTAATGCTGGCTTAGGCTTGGTAAATGTCACAAAGAACATGCCCTGTCCATAAGTGATACCCTGGCATGTTCCATCCACTTTCATTTCCCTCTCCACAGATAGCTGTTTGTTCAAAAAGACAAGTTTATTCTTGCATGAGACAACAAAATGATCTGGGTTTACAAATGTTATACCCCATGGGCTTTGACGAACTTTGCATTGAGATGTCAGCATTCCCGTTTCAATGTTGAATAGTTTAACATTACTGTTGTTATTATCAACAAATGCCACGCTACAGTGGTCAAACTCTATGCATCCTGTTATCAAGCACTTTTCATTGTCACCTCTGACTTTCAATAAAATTTCTTTGTCAAACTGAGCATTAAGCTGTTTCAGACTTCTACCAGCAATAGCCACAGTATCATTAAGTGTGTCTGACTTATTGCAGAATGAGCCTCTAAAGTCAACCCCTATATCTTCATCTCCAAACCTATTTTTCTTTCTCTCAAGACTTGCTGTACAATATTCATGTTGAAAATGTGTTATTTGTTCATCAGACTCTGATGCTAGTTCTTTCTCATCAACGCCTGGAACCTGGTAGACCAAACTCCCAAGTTTGCTTTCAGTAGTCAGTTTTTGTGACCAATTTTCACAACTTTGGAATGTGTAATTTCTGGATCTTATAGCATCCACTGCCATATTAAGCTGAGTTTCGTATGTAATGATGTTGTTCCTAGTTTTTTCAGCTTCCTTGAAGAGCTGCTGAATTTGTTTTGTTTTTCTTAGGTCATCAACAGAGGCACTTATTTTACTTAGTTCAGTAAGGATGTTTTCACATGTATTAGAAGCATCAGACAAGGTGGCCAAGTCATGTAATTTAACAATCTCTGCTTCATTAATAGACTTTTCTCTTAGAGTATCGACAGCAGTCTTTATATCTGTACAAAATTTATCAACATCAGCAATAAATTCAGAAAAATATAAATTCACATCATTAACTTTCTTCTTAAGTGAATCCTGTGTGTGGTGTACCCTCAGAGAAAATTTGGCTATCTGGTTCTCTAACTTAGAAACAGCATGTTTTTCAATAATTTGGTGATCTACTGATGCCCTGCTTTTTCGATGTGATTTCGCACATACCTGGCACAAGTTTTCGTCACAGTCGGTGCAATAGAAAACAGCTTCTGCCTTTTCGTCATCTCTCTCACAGGGGTCACATGAAACTTCAGATTCGGATTCAGAGGACACATGCTTGTTGATTACTTTATGGTCTTTGGACGCCCTACTTTTTCTGTGTGACCTTGAACATGAATCACACAGGTACTCAGTACAGTTGACACAGTAAAACTCTCCTTCAGCTCTCTCATTATCCCGCTTACATGGTTCACATAGCACTTCTATGTCAGATTGAGATGATAGACTCTGAGTTGACCTCTTTCCGTCTACTTCCATTTCATTCAACTGAAATTATTCAAATGCTTTTGTAGTTCTAAAGCTTGTTCCTACCAATATTGTTTGCACCACAGTAATGATTTGACATTGCAAATGGCAAAGTGTTGGGCTTTAAAAGATTGTTAAACACAAATAACATCTTCCTTTGGTCCAAAGTGCTAGAACTACATGTACATATACAACTTCTTAAATAATCATAGAAATTGTTAATGAAATAGGTTGGGTTTCTTTGTATAGAGCTTTAGTCCGTGATTGATCTTTGGAAAACATTTTTGGACATTCCAACAGTGTTCCAAAGAATTTCCAGTTTTATCAAGGCATGGGATTGTCTGGTAAACTTAAAATTTATTTGATAACTCAATTGTCAGCCTCTAAGAACAAAAAAAAATGCATTTTCAAGGAAGTTTGTGCCACAATAGCTGATAACTGACAGTCTAGGCTTGGAGGAAACATACGAGATGGGAAAAGAAGAGCCCCAAGTTTGCATGTTCCATTATGTTTTCATGTTCAATTAATTCATCTGGTAATCCAATGGTGAGCTTTGAAGAAAAACCTAAAAACTTGCATATTCTAGGCCATGTTTGGCAGGATGTCTTCAAATAGTAGAAATTTGAGAATATATCCATATAGATCTTTAAGTGCATAGGGAAAAAAATGACCCTGGGCTGCTAAGTGCGACTCACTGCCTATTGTGTGCATAGCAGATCAAGATCAGACTGCACAGAATGTCCAATAAGGACATGTTGTTCCCTTAACCCTTTCCCAAACTACAAACTTTTGGACTAGATCAAATTGAAAGCATTTGCAGATGACAATTCAACTCTTGCTGAAAAGATGATTTCTGTCTCTGATAGGATAGAAAATATTGTGGGAAAAGGAGAAAATGCTGGTTACCAGCATTTTCTTATTTTCCCGCAATGTTTTCAAAAGGCTACTATTCCAGACCCGTAAAAACCAGGGATTGTTTGGGAAAGGGTTAAACATAACTTTGAAACAGCAAGGTTTGGGTTTTTACTGCTGTTTGGTACTATCGAATGGAATATTTCACTGTAGTTATTTAGTAGGATAAGGGTTAATTTGCATTTCCTGTATTGCTATTACCAGAATTGTCAATAAATGCAACTAGTTTATCAAAAACTAAACTGCATGTTCTCTGCACTCTAATCTATACATGTCTTATTTACAAGAGTAACTTATCTCTTTTTCTACATTCTTCAACCATAGATCTGTTTGGAGGAGACTGTAGAGCAAGATAAACCTGCACATGTGCAGGCTGATCTTGCTGTACAATGTGCGTTATACTATTCTTGTTCAATTGATAGTTTTGTTCACGTATACCCAATCTATTGCCAGTAAACTTAACCATTTTCTTTTGTTAATGGTCAACATTTTAAATTGGAAGGACAATGGTTTAGTTGAAACTGAACCTTTTACCACACAATGCCAGGTTTTTAAGACCCTGAAGAAGAAAAGCATTTAAAACATTAGAAAAGGAGAAAATGCTGGTAGCCAGCATTTTTCTTCTGTTTACTAAATGCCTTTTACTCTTTAGCAGACAACGTTACCCTTTCATTCAAACTAAATACTTTTCTGTCTGCAAATGCTTCCAGATTAGATACTTCGGTCGTTCAGTAAAGGATAAAGGATTTAATTATTTAGTAAAGTGGCTTGCAGCATGCAAAAAGGGGCTTTCAGACATGTTCCTGAAGTGTCTTCTCGGATCAGGCTGCGCAGCCCGCTACTGTAGACTTTAGCAAAACAGAAAATTACATCAAAAAGTAAAGTGTGGTTTTGGATTAGGCTGCATGGACTGTGCAGGCCAAATGTCCGACTGCCATTTTGCGTGTTGCAAGCTATATCCGCATTTGCAACAAGGGCATTGCACTTGAAAAATATGGTGAAAAAGATAGCATAAATGACTTTGATGATTCTGGCTATCAGTTTAACCCATTACCACATGACAATATTTTAGACTGGTCCAAATTGAAAGCATTTGCAGATGGCAAAATAAAAGTGACTGAAGATTTTGAAATTTGTTTTGTGAAGGGTAGAAAACATTGTGGGAAAAGGAGAAAATGCTGGTTATCAGCATTTTCTCCTTTTCCCACAATGTTTTCTAAATGCTTCTTTCTCAGGGGCATCAAAAGTAGGGATTGTGTGGTAATGGGTTAAGTCTTTACCAATTCACAAAATGTGGCATAGGATTGTACTGCACGAGAAAAATAGCTGCTTTATTTTTGTAGGAGTAATCAAGAAGTTTAAGGAGATTTTTTCAGTCACCCTGTATTAACCCTTTCCCAAACAAGCCCTGGTTTTTACATGTCTACAGTAAAAGTCTTTTTTGAGAACGCTGTGGGAAAAGGAGAAATTGCTTGTTACGAGCAATTTCTCCTGTTCCCACAGTGTTTTCTAGAATTGTTGTCTGCAAACTCTTTTCGCTTGGAAGAGTCCAAAATTTGTCATTTGGGAAAGGGTTAATGAAGCTTTCAATATCAATGCATGTTGCACATAAGTTTCTGTCTTATTGCAAGACCACTTATGAGAACAGTGTAGAGAAAGCAAAACAGAGATATTGGTTTAAAAACTTACCCTCAAATACAGCAGCTGTTACTGATCCGATTTTTATTTCTCATCTAGATGTCATCACTCAGATCACACTTATTCACATTATTCAGTGAGAAAAGTACATCTATTCTGATTTTACCTCGTTATAGACAATAAAGGGTCCTTTAGCACACAGTTGATAAAAACTAGATTGTGCACACAATGTGCAATGTTTCAATAAATTTATCTCAGTACGTCATAAATCAAACTCTTTACCAATAGAGAAAAAAATCTACAACAAACAAAATTGAAAGCTTTTGCAGACAACATATTAAATGTAGCTCAAATGATGATTTCTGTCTTTGATAGGGTAGAAACATTGTAGGAAAAGCAGAAAGTGCTGGTTCCATTATTTGTTTTTCTCCTTTTCCTGCAATGTTTTCAAAAGCATTCATTTTCAGGGTCATTTAATTTTGGTGTTAATTGTGTGGTAAAGGGTTTATCACTGAAGTTAGTAAAGCACCATTTGCTTGCAAACCACCACTAAGAAAGAATAAAAGGTATAAGAAAAAAACTTTTTTTAAAGAACCTTTTAGGATATTTTTAGATTTTGGACAAGCATTCTGCAAGAGATTGTGGGAATTTCACATGATCAATAGTTTGGTGATGTGAGATTATATTCAAATAACCATGATGACAACATAATTATCTTTTCTGATGTCATGATGAACAGACAGGATGTACTGATTTAAATAGGATTACCTCATTAATCAAATACCAAAATAGCACCTTCTTACTATCACCTTCCAGTTTTTCAGTCAGACTTGAACAGGAACCTGTATTTTTTTTTCAAAATTAATTTTACTAGTGTTTCAAAGAAAAAGTTGATTTGCAACATAGAAATAGGTCCCTTTAACTCTTTACCACACGAGAAAATTTTAGACTGGTCCAAATTGAAAGCATTTGCAGACGAAAAAATAAAGGTGACTGAAAAATAGAAATTTGTTCTGGAAAGGGTATAAAACACTGTGGGAAAAGGAGAAAATGCTGGTTACCAGCATTTTCTCCTTTTCCCACAGTGTTTTCAAAAGGCTTCTTTCTCAGGGGCGTCTAAAGTAGGGATTGAGTAGTAATGGGTTAAGCTATTCATTTCCATTATCTAGCAGAAAGAGGTAATTACTGTATAAGCCAGCTAAATTGATAAACATTTTCTGTCAGGGGAAAGGCTGTATAGTGGTTGAATAGCATTTAAAACATTGCTTCATTTACATTATGGTAGTGGCCAGTGCTTTCCTGGTCTTCCTTTTTACCCCTAATTAGCACAATTTTCGCAATTTAAACTTGTGTTTTACAGAAAATATTGATTTGCAACATAGAAATAGATCCCTCTAAGCTATTCATTTCCATTATCTAGTAGAAAGAGGTAACTATAAGCCAGCTAAATTGATAAACATTTTCTGTCAGGCTGTATGGTGGTTGAACAGCATTTAAAACATTGTTTTATTTATGTATGGTAGTGGCCAGTGCTTTCCTGGCTTCCCTTTTACCACTAATTAGCACAATTTTCTCTTAAAGCCACTGGCTGCTTTCCATAAACAAAATTAATATGAAATAACAAATAAGGGTGAGAGAGGAACAAATCCTTTCAAGCGCTATCATTGGTTCCCAGAGAGAGAATGACTTTGCTGTCCACTTAGCTAAGACCTTTTGCACACGAGAGTGTAGAACAAGATAAGCCTGCACTTGAAATTGCAAGTGTTCAGGTCTAACTTTGTAGTTTGAAACTGTGGGTTGGGTTAACCCTTCACCACACAATCCTGAGTTTTAACAACCCTGATCGAGAAGGCTTTTTAAAACATTTTGAAACAAGAAAAAACATTTTCTTCTTTTCTGCAATGTTTTCTTCCCTGTTAAAAACAGACATCATCACTTGAGGTACATGTATTTTGCCATCTCCAAATCATCTATCAATTTGGACAGTAGAAACTTTTGTCATTTGGTAAAGAGTAAACTCTAACAAACAACAATTTTTGGACCAGACCAAAGCATCTACAGACTATGGATTAGATCTTGGTAATATGATGATTTCTGACTTTGATAGGATAGAAAATATTGTGGGAAAAAGGAGAAAATGCTTTCTCAGGGTCGTCAAAAGTCAGGATTTTGTGGTAAAGAGTTAATTCTGCACTGGACAGTTTTATTTTTTCTTCCTCATGCATTTTATCTCCTCCCACATGTTGCTATCTCTCAAAACTCTGGGATTTGTGATAAGATCTTTTCCCTTATTTTCAAACTCACTTCGACAAATTTACAGACGCACTAATATCCTATAGGAAATGGTGGATTAACCCTTACCAAACAATCCCTGGTTTTGACAACCCACAGGAAGAAGTCTCCTGAAAACATGGTGGGAAAAGGAGAAAATGCTTGTAACCAGCATTTTCTCCTTTTCTCACAATGTTTTTTACTCCTGTAAAGTTAAGTTTCAATTTTTAAGTCATGTTTATTTTGTCGTCTGCAAATGCTTTCAATTTGGATAAGTATAAAATTTTGTTGTTTGGTAAAGGGTTAAATGTCATAGACCATAGAAGATGCTACTTGGTATGTTTTAATTGCATGGTGTAGAGGGCACAGTGGTTAACCTTGTAAGCACTTGCAGACAACAAGGTAAATCTCTCTAAAAATATTGGATTAGACTTTGGAAGATTGGAAACATTGTGGGAAAAAGAAAAGGAGAAATGCTTGGATATGATTTTGGTAAGGTAGAAAACATTGTAGGAAAAGCATCAAATGTTAATTAGTACTGTAATGAGCATTTTCTGCTTTCCCAGAATGTTTTCATAGGTCATCATCCTAAAGCTCATAAACTGGGATATGTTGGAAAGGATTGAAAAAAATTAAACAAACCTTTGCACTACATGTGAATTGTGATTTATCAGTAGTAACCATTGCAACTACATGTATGTCAACAATGTATAAAAACTCCATCATGTAAAACTAGATAATTGAAATGCCTCATAAAACTAATATTGGCTGTAAATTTATTCAAAGATGATTTATAGCATCATACGAATTGAACAATAAAAAATGGCCTAAAATTTCATACATTACTTGTGATATAAGACTGTATACATGTAATACTTTTTTTTTTTTCATTTTGAGGAACTCTTCAAATTAAAGGTGTTTTTAAACTTACCACTGGGACCAAACATAAACAAAAATTAATGGCATTATATATCAGTGTTATAATTACTTCCTATGATACCTACTTTATGGGTACTGAACAGGGTAATAATTATACATGTATTACTATTGCGGGTATACTGGAATCAGCCTGTCTGTCCGTGTGTATGTCCATCCATCTGTGTGTTCGTCCGTGTGTAGTAATTTTGTGTCGCAAACTCCTCCGACAGTTTAAATTCCTTCAATTGTATTAAAAGCTTGCACATATACTGATACATGTAATATATTGAAGATTTGCAAAACACAATTTTCAAGAGTCAAGTCTTCCAGTCTGAGAAATTATCTCCCCGTGAACTTGACACTTTTTTCTGTCAAAGTGCTGGGTATTAAGTCAAATTCAGTGACAGCTGTAGTTGGTTCTTGTCCTTGATAGACCCTGCACTTTTAAAGAAAAATTCTCTCAAACTTTATCAAACTGGCTTTTCAACCCTCTTCAACCTTTTCGATGGTAATACTTTTTCGGAACCATCATACATAAATATCTGTGTCAAAATTTATCAAACTGCTTTTTCAATCCTCTTCATCCTTTTTTAAAGACAATGTTATAAACTTCATTTTGAAAATTTCATGCAGGCCTTGGATATAAACCACTCACCAAATTTCGATAATGGCAACATTCCAAAGTGAAGCAAGAATAAAAACAGAAGAAATCAAATACATGTAATAGGTTACCCAGGGACAGTATATAACATGTAATATTGTCAGTTTACTTCAAAAACCTTGAACCACAGCTTGTAACAAGCTGTAGTTACGAGGTTTTTAGAAGGCGAGATTTTCATTCTCGCCTTCATATGTCAACGCTCAGCAGCTTGCTGAAAATGCCTCTGAACAGCAAATCAAAACGCCTTTCAAATAGTTCGATTCTTCTAGAGTACATTAGAACAAAATAATCTCGAGATCATTGTAAATTCAATCAGAACAGCAAGAAGAAACTTCAAGTTTGTAGAAGGAATGAAATCGAATTCGTAAAAAGCATCATTTTGATAAATGCAAAATACTTTGGATCAGTTCATTGATACAATCATGTTGCTACAGCAACAAATAAATCGTAGCTATATTATAAGCCAATCGAAAGCTACTAACATGACGTCATTCGGACCTACTTCACAACGCATAAACAACTAACCAGTGGGATCGTATATGTAAATTTACGATCTCAGAACTAACCATTCGGATAGCTTCTTTGAATGACGTATCGCTTATAGACCCCTTTCCTCTGTTGGCAACCTTATTCTGTCTTTGTGAGAAGTAAAATTTCAATGAAATAAATTCCTTTGAATCATCAAGTGTTTAAACAAAATTTTCTCTTTCAAAGAAATAGTATTTTTCTTTTATCAAAGTTGTGCCTGACTTTATGGTTAATGACTAGGTTATTGTTACGCGTCGGCGTGGCCGAGTTTTGATTCCGGAGACCCGTGAAAAGAAAAAGGTAAATCTGCGGGCCAGTATAATGTACCGATGTATAGCCTGGGTTCCAGTCGCTTCTTTCGTTTTATACGAGTATGATCGGATTTTACTGCGTCAAAAATGACAATAACATGATCTGTAACCGTTTTAACACGCAAAAGCATTTAACTTCTTTTGGTCGCCACGTTGCTTAACGTTCAGCAAGTATTCGTAAATATTTAACGCTTTACCACTCACTTGAAACGACTTGAAAATCAAGCTTTTAAAAACATCGAGAGGAGAGGGGAAATTGCAACCGGAAACCGGCATTTTTTTTTTTTTCATTTTACCACAATGTTTCTACCCTATCAAGAACAAATTTCGTCGCTAATTTGGGACACCCTGAATTTGTCATCTGCATGAATCTTTCACTTTTAACTTAGTCTGAAATTTCTTTGTCAGGGTATGGCAATGAATTGTTATAATCACTTACCTCCGTCATTATTAGGACTGAAATCTTTACGTTATATATCCCATTTATTTTCCTCGAAAGAATTTCCTTCAACTATACACTTTTTTCCAAAACTGAATAACACAATGAAAAAATTATCTTTACACGGAGAATCCCCCTGTCCTAGAGTGCATCGGACGAGTTCATGGTTTTCTAAGAACACGGACCAAGGGCCTGTATCTGTGTAACTGTACATGATATATTTATGTCGAACAAAGGAATAGGGTGTATCTCAATATTGATGAATTGGCAATCATTTTGCTTTCATGTTTGCCGACAAGCTGAACGTACATGTACATTCAGGTTAGCAAAGACCAGCGTTCATGTCAATGAACCCTTAAAACCCCGTTTATTACGCCTATCTCTTTTGAAGACAAGGCAGTTGATTCTATAGTCTGCACAGAATATGCAATCTTATGTCGGATTAGCTACATTGTAATAACCCGACCAAAACAGCCCTGGGTGCAGTGGCAATAATTAAGCATTTTTCCCCGAGATGTTAAATGCCATTTTCATCAATCCAGCACTCTAGTATAAGGGTTAACAGAGTCATAGATTACAAGAATCGTATAAACGAGGAACACCTTCCGACGGTCCTTATAGGACCTAAGAAGTCAACCGTCAAATGATGTTGGTTGGTTATCCTTAATAGGATGGTATACATTGCGCAAAACGGAGAAAATATTCGTTGCCAGTATAAATTTTCTCATGTTCCTGCATGCTTTCAAAATACCCTTCCCATTCTAAACAGCCCCATTCTTTAAGGTCATTAAAACTCAGCACACGTATTATAATCTAACATTGAAAGTTGTTTGTTTTGAAACTCTTTTACAGTCTTGATAAAGTACATTTCAAATAAAATGGTAAACATATAAAAAAAGCCTTTTAATTGAACGACAAAATTTTGACAACCTCACGGGAAAAAAAGTTTCAAAATACTTTTGGAAAAGGAGAAAGTCATCAGTATTTTCTTTTTTTACCACTATGTTTTGTACTTTTCCCAGCCAAACGGCACATTTTCAGCTGCTCTTAACATATTATCTGCTAATTGCTTTAATGTAGACGGCCGTAATTTTTTGTTATTTTCTGAAGGGTTTTGTAAAGGGTACTAAGATGGAAAACATTGTGGGAAAGTCAAACAAAAGGTTGATTATCATTATTTGATACTTTTCCTTGCTTTGAAAAGCCTATTCTTCAACATTGTTGAAAGTCAGTATTGTGATCTTAAAGGCTGAATCTCAGTTTCTATACTCTAAAGTGTACCTTTCTAGAAACTCTTTGCTCTCTCAATAAAATTGTCCATGGAATAAAATGGTAAAGACTTTCAAAAAATTAATCGTCTCATTACAGAGTTACAGTTTAAGACCTATCAAAATTGATTGCATTTTCAAGCAATAACTATTCTATAATCATTTACCATACCCTATCAAGTAAAGTTTTAACAACCCTGAGAAAGAGGACATTTAAAAACTTAACTTTGAAAAGGAGAAACTTTCTTGACTCTTTACACGAAGAAAAAAATTCAGACTTTCCAAAATTGAGTACATTTTCAGGTAGCAACTTTTTGATCTAGCAGCATTGATGGAACCTGTATGAAATAGGATGGAGGACATTTTAGGAAAAGGAAAAAATGTCAATTAGCACCGTATTCTCCTTTTCAGACCTAAAGTTCTCAAGCCTTCTTCCTAGACCTTTTAAACTCATTATTGGGGTAATAGAAGGTTAAATCTAAGTTTCTATACAATGTAAAATCATATACGCGTAACGGTAAATCAAAACTCTTTGCTATCACATGAAACTTTTCCTTCAAATGAAATGGAAAGGGGTTTCAGAAAAGTCCATTCGTTTTAATTTTTTTCAACATATTTTAACAAGCCTTCTTCAAGTTTGTTAAAACTCAGGATGGTAAACTGGTCTTCTTTGCACAGGAACATTGCACAACTCTATAGACTTTGATGTATCAGGAGAGGCGATTTAAATACAGGAAAATGTATTGCAATATGTTATGCTTATATTCTAAACTCGCCTTCTAATAGTACTTTCAGTACTTTGATTAAAGTCATGTGACGAAATATGGTCCTTGGGTTATCTCAGCATTAATCTAACAAGGGAGATTAGAAAAAGTCACTTTTTCTCCCATTATTACGATTAAATGCAAGGTTAAAAAGAAGGCACACTTCATTGAGATGCAGGATACAGTGTTGAATAACAATTTTTAGGCTATCATTTCTCATTTGTTATTCTCTTATTGGATTACTTAATTTATTGTCATTATAACAGGTACCTAATTTCTTGTTCTTAAATAGCAGAAAATCTGTTTCTCCTGAAAGTATTATGCTATCCTACAAAGTTTGTTGATTTTCATACCAGACAATTGCCAAAGATTACTCCCAAGGGAGATACATGTAGCTATGGTACTGGCAATCATTATAGTATTATCAAAATATTGTGAGGACAGGAGTAAATAGTTGCTGTAGGTTTGCTTTAATAGTTGGTTGCCTACCTCAAATTAGTTTCAGCATGTAAAGGTTAGCGTTAATTCTTTACTGAACGACAAAAGATTAGATAGATCCAAACTGCAAATGACCAATTAAACGCTGGTTTTAGTCTTGAAGTTCATGTTGCCGCAAACATTTTGCAATAAGGAGAAAAAAGTGATTACCAGCATTTTTTTTCGTTTTCCAAACATCTTTTCAAAGGCAGTCAGTATTAGTTTTCTTAACTCATTACCAAACGACAATATTTTAGGCTTGTGTTTTCAAGCAAAAGTGGATAAAGAAACTGTCTATACATTTTCCGTTCAGCAAAAAAGCTTTTAAGGATGATTAATCAAACAAAATACCTCGTTGTTTTGAGGCAAAATCATCTTTATTTTAGTATGGCTACATGATCAAGGCATCCCCATATCTCCAGGAAAGCTTTTCAGAGCACATGTGTGTTCCTGATACGGTCTATTATTAACAAACAAACAACTGGATATAAAGGTTTTATAATAGCTATCAAAATAAATGAAAAATCACCAGCTTGACTTACCGTGTGATAGCAATTTTCAACGACCAAGTGACATTTCACCACTGTACAGACTTCCAAGTGACATATAATCTCAAACACTGTACACTTCCGATCCTACACCGTGAAGTCAAAAGCATTTGCAGATGACATAATAAAAGTGACTGAAAATTTGAAATTTGTTTTGTGAAGGGTAGTCAACATTGTTGGAAAAGGAGAAAATGCTGGTCACCAGCGTTTTCTCCCTTTCCAACAATGTTTTCTTACGGCTTCTTTCTCAGGGTCGCCAAAAGTAGGGATTGTGTGGTAATGGGTTAACTCGTTACCAAACGACAAAATTTTAGATTGGTCCAAATTGAAAGCATTAATTAATTTTGCAGATGACAAAATAAATGTGACTTAAGAATTGAAATTCTGTTTCAGGAGGGGAAGGAAACATTGTGGGAAAAGGAGAAAATGCTGGTAACCAGAATTTTCTCCTTTTCCCACAATATTTTCAAAAGGCTTCTGTCACAGTGGTGTTAAAAGTGGGGATTGTAAGGTAAAGGGTTAAACCAAGGGATTTCTTGGTGAAGGGTATAGCAGACTGACATCAGCTTGTGATTTTGAAGGCTACTCAAATGCCCAGTGCTTAAAAAATCAGATTTATAAGAACTTTGTCATTGTTTGATCCCAGTGGGCCAGTACAGGCAGGTATAACTATCCATACCCATAGCACATATAGAAGCTTAGCTGGTGTAACCAAGAACAGACAGGAATAAGTTTTACCCGTGATAGACAAGAACAAGAGGGCCATGATGGCCCTGTATCGCTCCACTGGCTTTTTAACCCTTTACCACACAAAATTAAGTGTACATGACCATGGAAAAGAGGGCCTTCAAAAACAATGAAAGCTGTCAGGCAGTACAAGCAGGTTCATTCATTTGCATGAAAGGTAAAATCCTTGGAAAAATAAGCTGAATGATAGAAACCTTACTCTGAATTTATTATTCACCTCATGTGAGCATAATTATTAGCATCAAAAAAATGAATAACACTTGAAAACAGAATATTTTCTATCAAAAAACTTAATGTCTAGCATCAATCATGTATCAATGTAGTTTGATAATCAAGGGAGGTAAATAGTACCAAACTTTATCTTTCATAAAAAGTTATTTCCCTTGATTAATGTATAAATTGAAGTGACTATATCTTGAGGCCCATGTTAAACTTGTGATCCCTGGGTGGAGCCAATTTTGACCCCAGACCTACAATATGAAACTAGAATGTGTGGTTATAAACACAAAGATTTTTTAATCTTGCCCAATATAAAACTCTGTAAAACAAGTTTGCTCAATAAAAGGCCCGGTAAAATATGTGACCCATAAGACAGGTTTATAAAGCCAATGTAAAACTTGTGACCCCTGGGATGGGGTCAAACTTGACCCCCAAAGTTAAAATTTTGGCCCTCTTGGTAGAAGCCCATTAGATAAAGCTACATGCAAAATTTGGTAGCCCTAGGCCTTATGGCTATGTACAAGTAGATTATTAAAGTTTCCCTATATAAGCCAATGCAAAACTTGTGATCCCCTGTGACGGGGGCTAAATTCAACCCCAGGGCTATACTTTTGGGCACCCTTGGTAGAGACCCCCTAGATAAAGCTATATGCAAAATTTGATAGCCCTAGTCCTTATAGCTAGGTGCAACAAGATTTTGAAAGTTTTCCCTATATAAGCCTATGTAAAATTTGTTACCCCCCGGGGGCAGGGCCAAATTTGACCCCTGGGCTATAAGTTGGAAACCCTTGGTAGAGGTCCACTAGATAAAGCTACATGCCAAATTTGGTAGCCCTAGGCCCTATGGCTAGGTGAAAGAAGAAATTTGAAGTTCTCCCTATAAAAGCCCATGTAAAACTTGTTACCCCCGGGGCGGGGCGAATTTTGACCCCAGGGCTATAATTTAGACACCCTTGGTAGAGGTCCACTAAATAAAACAACATCCCAAATTCGGTAGCCCTAGGCCCTATGCCTAGGTAGAAGAGGAGTTTTAAAATTCTCCCTAAATAAGCCCATGTAAAACTTGTGACCCCCGGGGCGGGGCCAATTTTGACCCCAGGGCTATAATTTGAAGAAACTTGGTAGAAGTTCACTAGATAAAGCTACATGCCAAATTTGGTAGCTCTAGGCCTTACGGTTTCAGACAAGAAGATTTTCAAAGATTTTCAAAATTTTTCAGTTTTGTTGCCATGGCAACCAGAGTTTTAGAAGGAATTAAATTCTTTCAAGAAATTCTGAAGAGGACCATGGCAGGATCATTTCTGTAGAGTTTCATCAAAATTGGATGGGTAGTTTCAGAGAAGAAGATGTTTAAAGAAAAAGTTAACGCACGGACGGACGGACGCATGCACGATGGACAACGGGCCATGACATAAGCCTGCTGGCCTTCGGCCAGTGGAGCTAAAAAGAAGGTGACATGACTGAACTTTTCCAAACAATCCTGTGTTTTAATGACCCCAAAAGAAAAAGGCTTATAGATTACCGCACTAAGAGAGAAGAAAAAAATGCTGGTAACCAGTATTTTTTCCTTATAGATCTACCCTTCCACAGACAAAATTCCATCATTTAAGTGAATTAAGCCAAATATTTAGTCATCTGCAAATTATAATCAACTTCTTACAAGTTAAAAATTGGATCGTATATTAAATTGTGGCATGGTCTGTAAGAATTGACCTGGCTGAGCATGGCCAACCTTTGACCTAGGTTGATTAGTTTATTTTCATTTAACTCTTTACCACACAATCCCGACTTTTAACAACCCTGTGAAAGAAGCCTATAGAAAACTTTGGGGGAAAATGAGAAAATGCTGGTAATCAGCATTTTCTCCCTTTCCCACAATGTTCTCCCTTCTATTAAGGACAAATTCTGCCATTTGAGCCACTTTAATTTGTCGTTTGCAAATGTTTTCATTTGGGACCAGTCTATAATTTTGTTGTTTGGTAAATAGTTAAGTGGTTTTGACCCACTTTGGAATTGTCTGGCAGAAATCTACATAAACAGGTGCATCATAAGAGTCCTTTATCGATCCTTTGCTTTATGGAATACTGCTTCTCACGATTTCCGAATTAACCATACCTATTTTTCTATAATCAGATGCAGTGAACATAGGTCTGCTCTGCCAGGCTTGAATTAAATGAATTTTGCATTGACTTACTGTAGCCACCTATGTGGGTCACACCCCTGGGAAGAGTATGACTTTTGCTATAGGGAATTGTGCAAGATACAGAGCGACACCCAACCTCACTTACACCGGTTTCTTTAACATCCTCAGTGTATAGTACCATTAAAACACACCTTAGTTTAACATGTAATCAGACAGGCTGCAAGTAATTTTAGGTGGCAAGCTGTAAGCTTGAACCCACACCCTCAAGTTACATGAAACTTGATGTTTATGGGTTCATCTAGCTGCCAGGTCAATTCTTACAGCCTATAAAGTGATCAAGGTGGCACAAGACACCACTCAAAATACGCCTGGAATTATATTCAGAGCGGTATCGGTGTAGCCTATCAGACACTGTATTACTTTCTAACTGTAAAATGTGGCCAAGAATGCAATTTGGTACAGTTAACTCTACCACGCAGTCCAGAGTTTTAACAACCCTTGAATTGCTTTTGAAAACACTTTAGAAAAAGAAGAAAATGCTGCTTACCAGCACTTTTATCTTTTTCCCCAAAATGTTTTCTATCCTGCAGAAGGCAAATCTCCCAATTTTAGCAATATTCAATTTTTTCTCTGCAGATACTTTCATTTCAGACCTTTCTAAAAATTAATGATGTTAGCCCATGATCCCAACCCTGAGAATGGGGCCTTCTGAAAACATTGTAGAAAAAAGAAAAAAATGCTGGTAGCCAGCATTTTCTCCTTTTCCAACAATATTTTCTGCCTTTCCCAAAACATATTTCTATTTCTGAGTCAAAGTAATTTTGTCGTCTGCAAATGCACAGTTTGGATGAGTCTAAATTTTGGTTGCTTGTAAAGAGTTAATACAGACCTTGGAGAGCAGAAATGAGATTGACCAGAGCATTTACAAAGTTATTACATTCCTGAACCAAGTTTCTCAGTATAAACAGAGCAAAGGGTAAGGAACCACATGTAAAACCATTCAGAAAGTAGAAAGAAATTTTATTGTGATTATACAATAACATGGATATTTAGGAATCATACATACATGTACATACTACATAGCTAAATCTACCTGTTACACAATGACACCCTTTTTATTGCTGACATAAAAAAAACAACATTTTCATGACAGAAGTTTCAAATACATGTCTTTTTCAGATACAACTTTACATTCAATTCTTGACAAACAGTTATGTGATAACAGGAACCTGACATTTTTTTTTAAAAATGAACTTTCATTAAACTTTTTAAGATAGAATGTTACATGTATTAAAAGGCTTATTCATTAACACCTTTCTAGACTTGTTTAATAAAAAGTTATTTCATTGAAATGATGTCTGCCGAAAAAGCCTTCTTTATCC
The DNA here is from genome assembly GCA_943736015.1 of Tridacna crocea. NCBI lineage: Eukaryota > Metazoa > Mollusca > Bivalvia > Cardiida > Cardiidae > Tridacna > Tridacna crocea. The sequence goes on along the minus strand of OX031063.1, from coordinate 17,948,676 downwards.
ATGAAACAGCATTAATAACATATTACAAAATTTTTTTCCTACATACAGATTTTATAGTTTTGCACACTTGACAAAATAAAGTATGCAGAGTAAAACAATAAAAATAAAATCATTTGTTGCTGAGCAAAATATAAAGGTACAGTTTTTTTTTTTTAATTTACAGAAAAACAGGCTTTAGTTAGTTTCAGCCCTGAAGAAAAGTTAGTACATGTATCTCTTTTGGCATGATTTTCTTCTACATCTATGATTTCCAGATATTTGAAAGAAAAGCAACATATTACAGATAAAAACATATCTCACTGTCATACTCTATATCAGTGAGCACAGAAAATCTGCTTATAATTGTCCCTTTCTATAAAGAACTTATAAAAGACAGCAAACTATCATAAGGAACAGATGTATATACATGTGAAGTTTCATCAATATTGGTTCGGGACTTTAGGAGATAACCTGTCTGGACAGACAGACAATATAAACGCTATGCCTGAAATGATCTCAAATGCCACCTAATGAACTTAAAATTCATCTTTCTTATGAATGATGTCACATTGATTGTTTGGTAAAGGGTAGACATATATGATTAGAATTTTGTATAGTCCATACATCTATACCATTGACAGACAACAAGGTAAATGTGAATCAAATAATTCAATATTTCCATAGTATTATGGTTACCAGGATTATCATCTTGTCTCAAAGACTTTTCATTTTTTTTCCATTTTCAGGGTTTTCCAAACATGAGATATGTGACAGACTTTAATCTATTCATAATAAGCTGCAAACATGGTTCTGTTCATCTTGAATAAGACCATGTTTCATGGTATGCCTGTGTAAGCATTAGGCATACCTTGGCTGATGGAAGCCAAGATGTAGGTACAGAATCCTGAAGAAGAGTTGTGACGAGTGCCTTGTAAAAGCAGACAACAAAGTAAATCTGTTTCATTTTACTGGTACTTTCATACTTTTTCAGATAGAACTAGCTTAATCCTTTAACACATAATCCTGAGTTTTAACAAGAAAAAAAGTTTTTGAAAACATTGTGAGAAAATTAAACACCATTTTCTCCATTTCCCACAATGTTTTCTAACCATCCCAAAACAAAGTTCAATTTTTGATTTACAATAATTTTGTTGTCTTCAAATGTTTTCAGTTTGGACCAGTTTAATTACTGTTTTGTTGTTTGCTAAAGAGTTAACCCAATTCATGTTGATGACCCATACTTCATTGAGATGTTTCTAAATTTATCTACTGCAATTTTTATAAAGGTTGAAACAAGTTGGAAATAAATCAAGTGAAAAAAAGTTCTTTTCTTAAATGTAACAATGTTTGCAATCACCCATGGCTTTATTGGCTGAATCATTCTAAAATACTAGTGTCATCTCATTCAAACATATTTGTTTTTGCTTTAAGAATACTAGACTTTGGTATTCATAGCTTTTTACCACATGGCAAAATGTTAGACAAGTCCAAATTCAAAGCATTTGCAGCCAACAAAATTGACTTAAATATTGAAATTTGTTAAGGTAGGGATAAAAAAGATTGTGGGAAAAAAACAGCTGCTTACCTGCATATTCTCCTTTTCCCAAAATGTTTTCAAAAGTCTTTTCCTTCAAGGCCGTTAAAATTCAGAATCCTGTGGTAAAAGGATAATCAAAGTTAGATTTTACGGAAATGAATGAATAAAATGTTGATACAAAAACAAATTATATAAAGAACTAGATATGAGTAAAACAAATATTGACATAGAATCTGATGCATAAAGCGGTGAGCTATGAAATAATGATAGGCTTTGAAAAGTGATGACATATATGACACATAATCAGTATTATTTTTATGATACAAGAGGGCCATGACAGCCCTGAAGTGGCACACCTGAGTCTTTTGACCAAACTTCGATAAATATGCAAACAAACTTCCATGAGCACTGGACTGAAAATGTGGCCTCTACAGTCAGAACAAGCTTTTTCTAGAATTTGTTTCAGTGACCTTTTTTTCATCCCACCACAGCCATTTTTTTAACTTGTTGTAAATATTATTAAAACAAACATTCTGGCTACCTTTAATGAGTTTTGAAGAGAAAATGTGGTCTTTAGGGTGTACACAAAGTTTGTCTATGATTTGACCTGGTGACTTTTTTTAAATTACCTAAAAGGACCCATTTTCCGTCTCATCTAAGTTATCAAGACATACATTCTGACTAACTTTCATTCATGAGTATTGGACCAAAAATGTGGCCTTTAGAGACTGTACAAAAGATTTTTATAAACTTTGAACCAGTAACCTAGTTTTCTGACCCAACTTGTTTTTAAGCTTGTCTGAGATATCATCAAGACAAAGATTCAGACCAAGTTTCATGTGTATCAGATTGAAAATGTGGCCTCTAGAGTGTACACAAGGTAAAAGTTGGCAAAAGGTAAAAGACAAAGGACAACACATGACAGACAATAGACTAGTAGTACAGCATGATCACAAAAGCTCACCCTGAGCTAAAAAAAAGTTTTAAAAATTCCAAGTTATGTTGGCAAATCCTTTCCATCATGAAGAAAAAACAATTTTGTTTTTGTTAATAGACGAAACATCAAACTGTCTTCCATCTTTTGCTATTCATACAAACAATTTTATACCCTAACCCTTTACCAAACAATCCCATGTTGTATTGGCCACAAGAAAGAATGTAACAAGCATTTTTCCTTTTCTCACAATGTTTTCTATCATTTAACTGTTTGTGAAACAACAAAATTTAGAACTTGTCCAAACTGAAAACATTTGTAGACAACAAAATAAATGTTGATGAAAACTTGAAATTTGTTTTTGCAGCAACAGAAAACATGGTGGGAAAGGGAGAAAATGCTGATTATCAGCATTTTCTCCTTTTCCTACTGTGTTTTCAAAAGGCTTCTTTCTGACAAGGTTGTTAAAATTCCAGGGGCTGTAAAGTAAATGGTTAAGGGGGCAACTCCTCTTATCTCGGCCCAAATTTAATTGTAGTTAGCAAATGCTTTCAATTTGGGTAGATCTTAGTTTTTGCGGTTTGGTACAGAGTTAACTCTTTACCAAACAACAAATTTATAGACTGGTCCAAATTGAAAACATTTGCAGACGACAAAATAAATGTGACTGAAGAATCAAAATTTGATTTGGGAAGAGTATAAAACATTGTGGGAAAAGGAGAAAATGCTGGTTACCAGCATTTTCTCCTTTTCCCACTATGTGTATGTTTTCAAAAGGCTTCTAACTCAGGGTCGTAAAAACCAGGGATTGTTTGGGAAAGCGTTAAGAGTCACATTTCTTGAAGGTACACTTGTACACAGAGATCAAACAATATGAAATTCATACAAAACAACAGAGTCCCCTACTTTTCCATGGCTTTATAGATCAGACTTAGAAGCTATAATCATACAAAAGTCGATAGAATTATGATTTTTTTTCAATGAAAATTAATGAAACTGTAGCCATTGTCATAAAATGGAAAGCAACATTTGTAGGAGCAGGCTTCACATTCTTATCTTGCTTCACATTCAACCTGCAAATACAGCTATGGCCACAAACAGCAGTGTAAGAGTTAACCATGGTCCAATTTTATCTGCAAGTGTTACCTCTGTACCAAACAGCAAAATTTTAGACTTGTTCAAATTGAAAGCAATTGCAGACGACATTATAAATGTAACTTATAAATGAAAATTTGGTTTAAGGAGGGTAGAAAACATTGTGGGAAAAGGAGAAAATACTGGTTACCAGCATTTTCTCCTTTTCCTACAATGTTTTCAAAAGATGTCTGTCCCAGGGTCGTAAGAACCATGGATTGTTTGGTAAAGGGTTAACCATAACAACTTGATATTTCCCAACTTATTACCAAATGACAATATTTTAGGCTTGCCCAAATCGAAGGCATTTGCAGGCGACAAAAAAAAGTGACTGAAAATTTTTAATTTGTGAAGAGTAGAACACATTGTGGGAAAAGGAAGAAAATGCTGGCCACCAGCATTTTTCTCCTTTTTCCCACAATGTTTCCTATAGGCTTCTTTCTTAGAGTTGTCAAAAGTAGGGATTGTGTGGTTGGGGTTTAACCCTTTACCACACAATCCCAACTTCTAACGACCCTGAGAAAGACAGCTTTTGAAAACATTGTAGGAAAAGGAGTAACCAGCATTTTCCCCTTTTCCCAAAATGTTTTCTACCCTGCTGGAAACAAATTAAATTTTTTCATTACATTTATTTTGTCATCTGCAAGACTTGGTACTTTCAATTTGGACCAGTCTAAAATTTTGTGGTTTGGTAAAAAGTTAAGGGTTGAATGATACTGGCACAAAGATGGAACAGATGAGTACAATTTCTGAGTCCAATGACTCTCTGGCAAAAGGCTGCCCTGGTATGAATTTTTGTATAAAATTTGAGAAGAAAATTTCACAAAAAACGAAATGAGCCAAGGTCTGTGAAAAGGGGATATCATGCATCGTAAAAAGTATTATGACTCGTGGCAGCAGGTGTAGTCCGAGCAGGCTGACCCGAATTAAAACCTTTTGCTTAATTCTGTCAGTTTTCTGAATGTCAAAGGACAAGACTATCTGATCCTTTGGTTAGTTGTGTAGACAAAACTGGATTCTATGGATCCAAAATTATCAGTATAGATCCTTCTTGATAAACGTTTCATTATCTGTTTATATTTTTGCTTGTGCTTGGGATAACAGGTCTAAAAACACAGAGCGCAATGAGATAATGTGTAAGCCTCACCCGATTATGTATATATCAATCGCAGCATGCTTGTGATTTTAAATCTGTATTCCGAAAACCAAACAATAATGAAAACTTTCAATGAAAGGCTTATGTTAATATATGATGACTTGCATTATACGATGTACTGTGGAGATGCGTTGAGTCTATCAAACAACAAAATTGTCGACTGGTCCAGATCGATATCATTTGCAGAATACATTATCAAAAGTGGATCAAATAGTGAGATTTGTGAGAGAAAAGAAAATATTGTGGGAAAATGAGTGAATGCTGGTTACCAGCATTTTCTCTTTTCCCTGCAGTGTTTTCCAAAGACTTCTACAACGGGGAATCCTTTACCACACAATCCCAACTTTTAACGACCCTAAGAAAAAAAGCTTTTACAACATATTGTGGGAAAAGGAGAAAATGCTGGTAACCAGCATTTTCTCCTTTTCTCACAATGTTTTCTACCCTTCCCAAATCAAATTTCAACTTTTGATTCACATTAATTTTGTCGTCTGCAAAGGCTGTCAATTTGGACTGATCCAAAATTTTGTCGTGTTGGTAATAAGCTAAAACACAGAATTGTTCAGTAAAGTGTTAATCCCCTTTGTCAGAATGCTGCTAAAATATTTGTAAACATCTAAAATGTATACTCGTTTGATGCCCGCCTAGGGTATTGTTCCCGTTTGACATCAGCTGCGTAGGAGTATCCTGCGTCATATCCCTGCACGCTTGGAGGCTCTGCATTTCTTCTAAAAATAATACATTGTTGACGTTGTCAATATAGTCAGCTTTTCTACATGAATTGTAACACTTACTAGCAAATCTACTTTCATTTCTTGTTTCTCTGCTTACCTAAGTTTACAAGAAAAAAAAAACATGCACAAACAACACAAAAAACACATAGGAAACTATTAATTCATTAGATAAATTGAATATTTCCCGATACCGGTATCTTCTGAACCCTCTACCACACAATCCCACCTTTTAACTAACCTGAGAAGAAGGCGTTTGAAAACATTGTGAGAAAAAGAAAAATGCTAGTTTCCTGCATTTTCTCCTTTTTCCACAATGTTTTCTATCATATCAAAGCAAAATTGCATCATTTGAGCCACTTTGAAATTGTTGTCTGTAAATGCTTTCAATTTGGATAGGTCTAAAATTTTGCCATGTGGTAAAAGGATAAGCATTGCTAAATGCAATTGACACAATATAAGTACTCTACATACAGATTTTTACCCAAACAAAAAAATATCAGACAGGTCCTAATTGAAAGTATTTGGAAACAACACATTAAATTTGACTGAATAAGAATTAAAAAAAAATTGCACAATGGAATAAAATGCTGGTTACCAGCATTTTCTCCTTTTCCAACAATGTTTTCAAAACTGAAAAGGCTTCTTTCCTGTAGGGTCATTATAACCCCAAAATGTTTGGTAATAGGTTAATAATTTTAGTGCTGAATATGAAAAAGGGACATTTCCAGTCAGTAAAAAGGATCATAAAAATTCTGCAAAGTATTTAGACTAAATCAAGAACCAGACTGCACGGTCAGTGCAATAACCCTGCAGTGTACACTGAAGCAACTGGAGGACTTAGACTGTAAGTAAGAAAACAAAACAAATGTTTGGTCATACAAAGGTGTTTTTCATAAAAATACTGTAAGAAAAGGGGGTTTAAATGCATCTGAGAAAAAAGAAGACAGAACGAAAAAATCAACCCATGTCAGTCTTTGTAGTCCCCACAGGCTGACATAGGTTGAAACCTTTTGCCATGGGTTTTTTCTGCATATCAAAGGGCTATTCTACCTCATAATTTAGTCTGTTGTCAATACTAAGTGGATTTTATGGATTAATCATTACTGTATGTGGTAACTTGCTTTGTAGTGCATCACAGAGATACATTAAGCCCCTTTTGGTCAGAGCATAGCTTAACCCATTACCACACAATCCCTACTTTTGACGACCCGGAGAGAGAAGCCTATAAAAAACATTGTGGGAAAAGGAGAAAATGCAGGTAACCAGCTTTTTTTTTCCTTTTTCCACAATGTTTTCTACCTTTCACAAACAAATCCCAAGTTTTCAGTCACTTTTACCTTTGCTTTTGATTTGGACAAGCCTAAAATTTTGTCGTTTGGTAATAAGTTAAATACATGAACCTGTATTCAATCTAGTGCACTTTTGCAGACAGTGTATATGTCAGGACTGGATCAAAAGGAAACCGACTTCTGATAATGAAAATCTTTACTAGATCTGCAATGGTACCTGATAGTTTTTGTGAGATGGGTTGATCAAAACCGCTTTGGATTTGCAATAATTGGCAATCCAACAGTGTGGTAGAATACTTCTTAGTGGAAGAATTTTCATTAGTAGTTTTAACTCCTAAAGGTTAAGGTGCTTTTCTACAGGGTTGTTAAATCCCGGGATTGTGTGGTAAAGGGTTAAAAATTGGGTTAATTCATTCACTGAAATGCTTAATAAAACACATCATTAATTAATTGATTACATTCCAGCAATAGAAACAAAATTAAAAACATATATCTAATGTCTTATATTATTACCCTGTTAAAGGACTTCAACCAAGCTGATGTCTAACCTTACTAGTAAAGGACTATATTGTGACTGTATTATGCCATATTTCATTGCTCCATTCCCTCTTTCATTTTCTTTAATCTTAAAAAAATGGACAATATACTGAGAACAGAAGACAATGCTCATAGTCAGCATTTTCTTTTTTTTCTCACAGTTTTCTACTCCTTCACAAATTGTCATTTGAAAATGCATAATAGCATGCTTTTGTTTTGGACACCTCTAAAATTTTTGTTTGGTGAAGACTGAAATACTTCTAAATTTTGTCATTTTTAGTAACCAGTTTTTGTTGGGTTTAGAGTTGGTCCAAGTGGTAACAAATATATCTCTGTGTAAACAGACAATGCCATAATTGCATCTGAAGTTAAATACAGATATGATGAGCAGGACAAATCTAAATATTGTAGCTTTGATCTGACTTAAATTGCAACACCACAAAAAAGTACTTTCTATACAAAATGCACTGAAAGATGGATCTTGACTTTTTACAAAATCTTTTTAGATGTGCAAATTGTGTTGTCTCACAAATATCAGGGTTAAATATTTGACCATAATGTAATATGACTAAGACCTGCAAGAAAGTAGATTTACTGAATGTTATAATGCTTAATGCAAGACCAAAATACCCTAGGTCAACTATCAGTGAAATTATGCAAAAAATCATTCAAAAAAGAAAAAAAAAAAAAAAAAATGAAATGAAAAATGATGACAACCACCAAATTTGACAGTTGAAAAAGCTCAAGAACATACATGGCAGTAAATATTGACAAACAAAATGTTACATAAAGCTCATCACAATTACATCAATGCATAACATACTAGTACATGTCAGTATGATTAGTAAAAAACTTAAACAGTCATGCAATTTCCATGCTTATTACATTTATGTAATACTATAGATTGGAATCTGGAATTCTGGATCTCTAGATGGCTGGATATTTCTCTTCCTATGTGCATACATTACAGATGAGTAGTTCAACACATTTAAAGCTATGCACAGAACAATTTAAACATCAGTTTTCATGGTAACTTTCTCTTCCTCGGTTTGAGCTTCTCCACCCCTGATGTTCTTCTTGCCTCTACAAATATAGTATCATTGTTCATGCCCTGCTCCCTCATTTCACCATACATTTCAATATCTATTATGAGGTGTTAGTTAATTAGTAAAGTACATACCAGGACATCATGATGACTAAACATGTCTCTGAGATCAGTAATGTCTTTAGTTTGTTGTTTTCCTGTTCATGATTCTAACAATATTAGTCAATCATTAATATCACTTGATTCTTTTTGTCCCACCTTTCCCTTCTGAGGTTTCAATTTTCAATATTCCAAAGTTTATCTCAAAAATGTCATTCATATTTGAAAGTTAATACAACCTTTCAGAATAAATAGAAAATGCTGGTGCTCAGTATGTTCTCCTTTTCACAGAGTTTTTTTACGGCCTCTTCCTTAGGGTTGTTAAAAGTTGGAATTGTGTGGTAAAAGGCCAATCCTCTATCCCAATTTTTATCACCTTTGAAGAAAAAGGCTTTTGAAAACAGTGAGAAAAGAGAAATTGCTAATATACAGCAGTTAAACTTTTCGAAACATGTTTGTCATCTGTAACTGCCTGTAATTAATATGCAACAAGTCTAAAATTTTCTTGCCTGGGAAAGATTGAGCAGAATTAGGAGCATTATTAAAAAATGCATTTTTTAATCCTTTACCAAATGACAAATTGTTAGACTGATCCAAGCTGAAAGCATATGCAGATGATAAAATACATGTGACTAAAAAAATTGAAATTTGACATGGGAAGGGCAGAAAATATTGTGACAAAAGGACAAAATGCTGGTTATCAGTATTTTCTTTTTTACCACAATGTTTTAAAAAAGGCTTTTTTCTCAGGGTGGTTAAAAGTTGGGATCAAGCGGTAAAGAGTGAAACAGAAACATAATTTTTAGTTTTTTGAAACACACATACAATTTCATTGGCTCAGAATGACATAAAAAAAAATTGTTTTGAACATAGGCCAACCCTTTTCTTTGAGCATTATACTTCACCTTTTCTATGACCGTTATACTTGTAATATTGATCCAAACATGCCACGAAAGTAAATGAATAGACAAAATTATGAAATAAATCTTAAATTTTGTCTTGTCAAGGACATTATCTAATTGCATTTGCAAAAGTTGAAGTTTGATAGCACATACAAACACTTTTTTGGAATAAAAATACCACATCTAGTATTGTTTTAGTACTAACCCTAATTTTCTGTTCAATTAAAGATCAAATAATAAATATACAGTTACATGCAAGACAGATACTGATTAAAACTTTACCATATGACCCTATGTTTAATATCCCATTGAGAAAAGGAGGAGAAGTTTATATATTGTAGTTGAAAGAAATAAACTGCTTGCATGAAAATAGCAGAGTGGATATAAAATCAAAGTACTGATAGTACTGAAGGCCAGGAAATTGAGGGTATGAAACAACACAAGAGGTCAATTTTAATTAATACAAACAGGTAGACGGACAGGGATACAAGCGGACTCCACTAAGCCCCTGGAATTCTTGGTTTTAACAGGAAACTTTGAAGTGATACTAGAAAGCACCAGCCAGAAACTAATTAAGCGAGAGCTAGGCATGTGCTCACAGTTATGGGGTGCTTGATAATGGCTTAGAATACTTAGTAATTTGTCGTGCTTGTAAACAATCCCAAGTCAAAATTGAATTATTCAATCGGTGAAATACCAACTTTGGTTATCTAAACTTTCTGAGACATGTGATGTCTTGTAGTCCTGAATGACGTTACTTTTTACATTTATGACCCAAGAACATATTTATTTTTATTGATTTCAATGAAAATACATGTAAGATAGATATCAATGTAAAATATAATGAATAACAAAGATTGGAGTGATATGGCAGTTTGTCATGTTGTCTCTACCTTCCACAAGTCGACGAAATTTTGAACTGGTCATATTTGAAGGAAGTTGTAGATGAAAATCCAAAGTAGTTATTGTATATTGAAAAGTAAGATTTTGGGGAAATTGGGAGGAATTGCTTGTTACAAGCAAATTCTCTTTTAGCCAAAATATTTTCTCAATAAAAAACTGTGAAAAGGTTGGATTGTTTAAGGAAAACGGTTAGGCTCGGTTTACCTATTTTACTTGCCTATTTTACAGACAAGTCATAGTGACTTGAGCTTCGATACTTATATCTACATAATATAAAAAGGCATTAATCCTAATTCATAATCGTTGTCCAAGGACAACTTGTGTCAAGCCCGCAAACACTTGACTCTCAAGCTTGACCTAGACCCTGGACCTGAATAAATGTTTCAAAGGGAACTTCTACTCATGATGGAGAACAATGCATTATGCTAATTTATATTGGAATCTATCCAAAAATGTAGGAGTTATGGTTCAGACAAAAATTATCCTTCAATGTGGCCTTGATCTTGAACCTACTTGAACTGATGTTTCAAATGGCATATCTATTCGTGATGGAGGTCAGTTGTGCCAAATTATTTTGAAATCCATCCACAATTGTAGAAATTATGGGCTGGAAATATTCGGATGCACACAAGCACTAGTGAACACTAGAAATAGGTGTGTCAGAGACACTGATGCCCCTGCTGAATGGTATTGGTCACAGGTTTGTCATATGACAGTAGTAGAGAGAGAGATAAAAAAAATACATTAAATGACGAGCGAACGTCTACAGAAAAAAATTATAAGCATTTATTTGGTTTCAAATCAAAGTCAATCAAAGACATATTTTTAAGAATCACACATGTGTAATCTATTTGTGACATCTTATCTGTGTGAAGTAAGCAGAATAAACAATGACAAAACTACCAAATAACTCTTGGATAAAGGTAACTGATACACATAATGTGCATGCTAAAGACAACAAACTTTCAAAAATATTTTTATAGACAACTTGATTAACGATATGGATGAAATTTGATGTTGGGGTGGATTTTTCTAAAATTTTATTTGGGGACGATTTCACCAAAGAAATCGTCTCCAGGGGACGATTTCTCCGGAGTGATAAGCATAACACGGGCCATGCAGTTTGGAGACGATTTCTCCAGGGGCCGATTTCTCCAGCATTTCGCTGAAGTACCCTAGATTTAGTCGATGTACATAAGAAAAAGTGATAAACATAACACAGGGCAATATTCTATAAGTAGTTTGCTTTATTTACAATTGCATTTTAGCGGAGACGCATTTTGTGACACATATGTTCAAATGTCAACACAATGTCATAAAAAATCTCTGAGCAGAGTTGTAGTTCGTTACTCTCACCATACATGAATGTGAATGATCCGGAGTGCAAGAGAGAGCGTTATAGATATTAACCGTATATAGCACGTAGAAATACACAACTGCCGGATAAAGCCAAGTTTATTAGGTTACTACTTTGTCAAATCAGTGTTAATGACAAAAACAGGATAAAAAACACACACTCGTCAGTTATTAAAGGGTTGGAATTAATACCCTTGCAATTCCATGGCATTTTGCAGATGAAAGGAAAACATTCACACTGTGTGATAAGCAATCTCTGTATATACTTGGGAAACTAGTTGTTTTGGCGGAGTCAGTGATATAGAGTGGACACACTGTCCAACATTTTTGTCTGAAAAGGCAGCTTATGATCGCTATAGGCAAGGGAATCCCTTGAGAGGTATTTCCTGGCCTAAAAATATAATATATGTTCAGAGCTCTACTAAGTTTATTCAATGCTTTCTGTATCACTTCTTCTCTTGTAAAGTAATCTGAGCGTGTTTCCACACAATGGACTGAAGCAATGGCATGGTAAATGGAATAAACTGGAGAAAACAATCTTTAACCCATTACCACACAATCCCTACTCTTGACACCTCTGAGAAAGAAGCCTTTAGAAAACATTGTGGGAAAAGGAAAAAATGCTGGTAACCAGCATTTTCTCCTTTTCCCACAATGTTTTCTACCCTTCTCAAAACAAATTTCAAATTTCAGTCACTTTTATTTTGTCGTCTGCAAATGCTTTCAATATGGACCAGTCTGAAATATTGGTAATGGGTTAATCTTGTGACAGACCACTTTTGAAATCAATGTATGAAAAAAACTTGTTTTTGGTCAAAATACATCAACATATTTAAACAACGTAGATCTAAGATATAAGTCCACATTTTGTGTAGCCTTAAATTGGTCAAAACTGCTATTGTATCTAATTTTTTCCTGCAATCTTAGGTTTCAAGAAAAAAACAGTTTGAAAGTGCAAGGAATCAGGCTTCAATAGTTTTAAAAAATGTTAGGCAATCAATTAATTTCTCATCTATCGGAGAAGCTTTTTTGAGGATACGCAGTAACAATGTCCATGGCCATCCAAAGTACAAGGCTGTGGGTGAACAGCTGTGCTCGTAGCAGTAGCTGCTGATGCATGCTCAAATAAATATGAATTCACAACTTTCAATCGTTTGGTCTGGTTTGTATTCGAGTTAAATGTCATTTAGGTTTGGGTCATATCATGGTGATCAGTGTTGCATCCATGTGCTTCCTGGCTTTCCCATGTCAGCACTGACACATCTTTCTTTCCAAAGCCACTGACTACTTTTCTCATATTGATCGGAGGTGAGAGGCACAAAATCACAGGAAAGAAAGTTTGCTGCAACTTGGTATCAAACCTGGAACCTGCAGGTCACAAGTCAGATACACTAATCACTGAGCTACTCTGCTGGGCTTACATTAACCTCTAACTCATTACCAAACAACAATATTTTAGGCTTGTCCAAATCAAAAGCATTTGCAGAAGACAAAATAAAAGTGACTGAAAATTTGAAATGTTTCGTGAAGGGTAGAAAACATTGTGGGAAAAGGAGAAAATGCTGGTAACCAAAACAATGTTTTCTAATAGCTTCTTTCTCACGGGCATCAAAAGTAGGGATTGTGTGGAAATTGGTTAAAACTAAATTGATCTACTGTTCATTCTAGCTCTTTACCACATGATTAGATTTTTAAACCTGTCCAAATCTAAAGCATTTTGCAGAAGAAAAATTTAAAGGTGTCTAAAATGGTGATATATTTGATTCAAAAATGGAGAAAACATTGTGGAAAAGGATAAAATGCTGATTTCCAGCGATTTATCCTTTTCCAACAATGTTTTTTAAAAGTCCCTTTCTCAGGGTTTATGTTTGTGTGGTAAATGGCCAATGCATCTTATTTTTTACCAGTTGTATTAAAACTAGAATCTTACCAGTATGTAACTTGTAGATAAAATGGAAGTAAATTTAAATCAAATAAAAACAATCATAATACACTGGTTACAATCAATTCATTCAATCATGCAAGCATGCAAGCTTAAATGGTTAGAATAAATTATCTATAACAAATTGAAAAGAAAGACAAACTCTGTAAAATAGTTGAATGTTTTACCCCTTGGTCAGTAAAGAACTAAGCAGGTAGACAGGCATTTAAGCAGACAGACAGATAAACAGACAATCTATATTGTACTTGCTATAACTGTTACCAAATTAGAAAAAAAATAGACTTGTCCCAGGGTAATTCCAAGCATCTGCAGACAACAAATATTTTTTTTTAATTGTGGATTTATGTTGAGATTTGTCTTTGGAAGGCTATAAAACAGTATTGGGTAAGGAGCATTTTCCTCTTCACAACATTTGTTAAAGCTTTTTCAGAATTGTTAAAACATGGGACTATTTAATGAAGGGTCTACAGAATATTTTGCTATGAAAATCTAAGAATACATGAATTAAAGATGTGAAAATAATACATCAGAGCTCAAGATACAGGGAGTCATTTTGATTTTAAAGCTCAAAATATTAATAATTTTCCACTAAACCCTATGTTTTTCTCCACTAAACCCTATGTTATGGGTACTCATTAGAATTGTCTCATCAAAACAAAGTACCCACAACACAGAGTTTGGGAGAGAAATAATGGATTTAGAATACCATCACTCCCTTTTATCTAGAGCTCTGCTACATTCTATACATTTAGTTTCTAGTTTTACAGTGACAGCTAAGAAGAGAAAACAGTCTTGCAAGAAACAAAAAAAGCACACATGAACAGATATTAAGCATTCAATAAGAGAGTTATTAAAACCCTTAACCTTTTACCACATAAGCCCTACTTTTGACCACCCTGAGAAAGAAGCCTTTAGAAAACATTGTGGGAAAAGGAGAAAATGCTGGTAACCAGCATTTTCTCCTTTTCCCACAATGTTTTCTACCCTTCACAAAACAAACTTCAAATTTTCAGTCCTTTTTGTTTTATTGTCTGCAAATGCTTTCAATGTGGACAAGCCTAAAATATTGTCATTTGGTAATGAGTTAAAACAAGTAACAAACCATTTACTAATCATATCTTTTTTTATGTCTATCTTTTCCATGTAAAATTTCTTTTGCTTGTTTCTTGAAATGTTTGGTCTTGGATAAATCCAAGTATAACATGAACAATTACCAGTACACATAGTATCAAGATGTCTATGAGTGTTATTGAATATAAAATTTTAGGTCTAAATTTTAGAAAGGTAAACTTGAGTGGGTATAAATTATTCTAACATGCACGCGAATTCGGCTCTATAAACACAGAGCAAGGAAAGTGTGGTAAAATCTGCGACAATCCATGCAGTTATGTCATTCAATATCGTGTGACGTCATTCAATGAGTGGGTTATTCAATGGAACATAATCTTCATCCGCGTGTTTACTCCAAGTTTGAACTTGTTGTCCTTTCATTAAGAATTGGCCATGTTAGAATCGAAATAATCTTCTTTCTATCGTGGTTTTTATCGTTCAATAAACCATGTTGTGAGTTATGAGGCACAATAAATAAACCACTTGGGCTATCGCCCTCGTGGATTATTTATTGTGCCTCATAACTCACAACTGTGGTTTATTGAACGATATACCACGATAGAAAGAAGATTATTTCTTAAATCTTGTATTCTCATTCACCATTTCACTGATGGGTAATTTCATTTTATAAATCAGGTTGAACATGTTGAATTTGTAACTGAGGTTTAAATTTTTACTAGAAGACAAAAAATAATAATGGTTAAAATACTTTGATTTGTCTTTGAAAAGTAAGAAAAATGCTTCTTCAATGCTTTCAAGAGTTTATTATTTTAAGTTGTTAAAAGAAAGACTGCTTGATAATGAGTTTCAAACAAGAAATTTCATTTTCTGGGAACAGACATTACCCCTAAAGAGGCTACTGACCAAATGAAGCAACATACAAGTAAATATATAAAACTTTTGATCTTGCATTGACAGGCATGTTGCAATATTTGAGTATTTTTATTTAATTAAAAAGAAAGAAATTTTTAAAATTGTTTGCAATTTATCTAGCACTATAATAGTCACATAAATGTGAGAAAAAAACACTTTAACCCTTTACCGAACAACAGAATTTTAGCCTGGTCCAAATTGAAAGCACTTGCAGACAACAAAATAAATGTTACTCAAAACTGAAATTAGTTTCCAGCAGGGTAGAAAGCATTATGGAAAAAGAAGAAAATACTGGTTACCAACATTTTCTCCTTTTCCAACAATGTTTTCAAAAGGCTTCTATCTCAGGGTCATAAAAAATAAAGGACTTTTTGGCAAGGGGGTAAAAGTGAAAGAAAATAATAAACAAAATGCATGATATACTTTTTCAGACATACTACATGTATTTCCTGAATCCATTGATGCAGAGGCGACAGTTTTACCAGAAGATTAACCCAACACCCCCGAACTAAACTGACATATGCAGTTTAGAAATAAGACTTGAACAACCATAATTTCAATGTTACTTTAGTCCATACCGTTTAACTCATTACCAAACCACAATATTCTAGGCATGTCCAAATTAAAAGCATTTGCAGATGACAAAATAAAAGTGACTGAAATTTGAAATTTGTGTTGTGAAGGGTAGAAAACATTGTGAAAAAACGAGAAAAAGCTGGTTACCAGCATTTTCTCCTTTTCCCACAATGTTTTCTGAAGGCTTTTTTCTCAGGATTTGTTTGGTAATGGGTTAAGCAACACATACAGCGTAGATCATAGATCTAGACCCATACTGGCTGCAACTCCTAGGCAACTGTGCATTTGAAAGGTGCCTTCAAGGCTAAATGAAAGTACTAAATGGTACATAAAGAATTGTAAGTTGCATGTAACAGGCAATGATAGTTTCTTTTCAAGCAATATTTTCATATTCATCCACTGAAAATTCTGTGAAATCTGCACAGTAAAACCTAGACTTACCTTTTCTTTCTTTGTTTATAAACACAAACAACAGCGACAATGGCAATGAACAGAATCACAACACATGGTATCAAGATGGCTACAATGAGAACTGTTGAAGCTTCTTCAGTGGGATCTATGAAAGTAAATATATGAACAATGATCACTGGGGTCATGTCGTGTCCGTGAGGTAGAGCGTCTGCCTCATAACCTAAAGGTCCCGACTTTGATACCTGGGAGCCTATGTCAACTTAAGGATTTTTCATTGGCCCACACATCTGGTGCGAGTACTGGTGTAGTTCCCAGGAAGCAGAATTGAGAGAGATTAGTGTAAGTAGTAAGAACTTGTTTCTAAATTGATGTAAAATAAATATGTTTAAACTAACCATGATCATTTAACCCTTTACCAAACAATCCCTGGTTTTTACAACCCTGAGATGGAAGCCTTCTGAAAACATTGTAGGAAAAGGAGAAAATGCTGGTAAGCAGCATTTTCTCCTTTCCCCACAATGTTTTTTTCCCTTCCCAAAACAAATTTTAATGTTTGAGTCACTTTCAAAATTGTTGTTTGCTAATGCTTTCAATTTGGACCAGTCTAAAACTTTTTTAATCTGGTAATAGGTTTAGTCCGATTGCAAAAAGTAGCAACCTATTTCTGCCTTCACAGTCCAAACAAGCTGACATGGGTCAAACTTTACATGCTTTTAGTACATTTTCTGCATGTCGAAGGAACATTCTAAGTCACGATTCAGTTGGTTGTTTGACAAACTAGATATTATGGATCTGTAATTATGTGATGACTTGCTTGGTGTGATGCATCATAGAGATGGATATGGGTCTTTACCAACAAAAAATATTTGGACTGGACCCAATTCAAAGCATCTGCAGACAATAAAATGAATCATGGTAATGTGATGATTTCTGACTTTGATAGGATAGAAAATATTGTGGGTAAAGGAGAAAATGCTGGCTACCAGCATTTTCTCCTTTACCTATAATGTTTTCTATAGGCTTCTTTCTCAAGGTCGTTAAAAGTCAGAATTGTTTGGTAAAGAATTTTAAAACTCTTTACCAAAATCTTGTCCAGATGACAATTTCAGTGTGGCGCAAATGGTGTAACTTTGATAGGGTTGAAAACATACCTGATGAATGAATGTTTATATGAAAATAAGGAATAAGTTGATCAATTAACTGCTAGTTATCTTTATTTATTACTTTTTCCAAACTATTTTCCGCCTTATCAAAAACAGATTACAATATTTCAGCAACATTAATTTTAATTTGTCGCAAATGCTTTGAATTACTAGGTCTAAAATTTTGTGATTTGGTAGAGAACTATAAGCTCTCTGATAGTCTTCTATTCACAAGAACATTGAACGCTAAACATTTTACCACAACTGAAATTTTATACCTATTCAAATTGAAAGCATTTGAAGATGACAAATTAAATGTTGCTCATTTAAAAAAGTTAAAAAACAATTTGGGAATAGGAGAAAATACCTCCTTTTCCCATAATGTTTTTAAAAGATTTCTTCTGCAATGGTGTAAAAACTTAAGATTGTTTTGGAAAGGGGCTTATGGAATATGAATCAACCAATGAGACTTACACTGACAGCTTGTTGTTACCGCAGGTGACCAAGCCTGTGTCTGATTGGATGTTGCTGTGCATGTATAAGTTGTGGGTCCAGACAGGGAACCATACCTACATCCTGTTAGAGTGGTTTGGGTACCCAGCACTATGTTATAGTTACCCTTTGTTGCTCTTGGAATATTTAACAGGCCACATGTTCTAACTGAAATATTATTCGAATTCACACAATAAAAAGTAGACTTGATAGGTCAGTAACACCAAGCACAGAATAAACCCAACAGAAATATGACCCAAATAATTGCAATTTCAATGTTGCACTTCACTACAGTGTATCTGCAAAGCAGACAATGTAGCTCAAAGACCAGGCTACACATATTGTGCCCCCTTATCTTGATCTACAGTAGCAGCAAAGGCAACAATAGTAGACTAGTGAAAGGTGCTTTATGAGTAAATATCCCAAAGAGAACCTAGGTTGATGTTGCTTTTAGAGTTGTCCAAATTAAAAGCATTGAAAGTATTAAACATTTGGCAGATAACAATTTAAATGTGGTTCAACTTGTCCAATCAGAAAACTTTGTGGTAAATGTCCAGGCAAGCAACCCTTTACCAAAAAGAATCCCTGGTTTTTAGGACCCCAATATAGAAGCTTTTTGAAAACATTATGGGGAAAGGAGAAAAATGCTGGTAACGAGCATTTTCTCCTTTTTCCATAATATTTTCTACCCTGCTGGAAACAAATTTCAATTTTTGAGTTATGTTAATTTGTTGTCTGCAAGTGCATACAATTTAAATCAGTCTAAAATTTTGTCATTCACCTGTTCAGTACCCCATCAACACTTTGTGCCTTATTGTGCTCATACAAGGGCTGTTGCAGAAGCAAAAGGACTTTTCTTGTAGCTGCTTTTTTGAAGGGCTCATATACATATTTTTTTGCCTGAATACAGTTCAGCATGTCTGCTCCCAAAATGTGTACTCCAAGTGAAATTTCGAAATATGCAGAGTTTCCAAGGTAACGGTAAAGGTAGGTGGCGTAGGCCAGTTTCAATAATGCAGAGATAACATTTGCTTGTTCAGATGTTGATTCAATTATCCTTACGTTTTGTTTTTGCACGGAAAGTTCTGCTGCACAATAGATGGCATTATGACATCATTTCCTGTTTATTGGAGCACCATAGCATTTTCATTAGCTGAGCTACAGCATTTTTCATCAAATCAGAGTCTACAGGAGATGTCAAGTTGTAGGTGGTAATCCAGTTTTGTCAAGCACTCGGTAAAACACCTACAAAGACCTACCAACTTGTTCAGGAAGCATGTGAGTATAATTGTTGCCGTACATTAGCTTTCAGATGGCATAAAGAGTTTTGTGAAGGCTGTCACAGGAAATTTGTTTGCACTGGTTGGGACTATGTGGAGAAAGTATGATAAGCAATGTCATGTCGGACATCGGTGAATGTTATTCTGTGTGCCAGGTGACGTTTAGCATTGTATGTATTTTAACTATAGTTTCGTTATTGTTATATGTATTTTGATGATTTTTTAGGGGGAATAATCATGAGATATGGCACTTAATCTGCGTTAGTTTTCTTGCCTATACACAAATAGTTGTTCATGTTACAGCAATAGTCCTTTTACTTCTTCTGTCCTTTCCTGTCTTATTCTGTGTACCAGAGGGTGTTTAGCATTGTGTGTATTTTAACTGTAGTTTCGTTATTGTTATATGTATTTTGATGATTTCTTTTGGAGAAATAATCATGGGATATGGCACTTAATCTGCGTTAGTTTTCTTGCCTATATACAAATAGTTGTACATGTTATAGTAAAAGTCCTTTTACTTCTGCGACAACCCTCATAAATATTCTAATCCTTGCTATACAAATACAACAATGCAAACTCACCTGGTTGAAGACTATTGGTTAAAGCCATATATCTTTGTTGAGCATTCAAACTACTTCTAGCAATATCTGGTGACCCTGTGGTGCTGCAAATAAAGGCTCATATATTTATTCAACTCTTTACCAAATGACAAATTTTTGAACTGGTCCAGATTGAGAGCAATTGCAAACGACAAAATAAATGTGACTGAAAAGTTAAAATTTGCTATGGGAAGGGTAGAAAACATTGAAGGAAAAGTAGAAAATGCTGGTTACCAGCATTTTCTCCTTTCCCCACAATGTTTTCAAAAGCCTTCTTTTTCAGGGGGCTTTAAAAGTCGTCATTGTGTGGTTAAAGGCTTAAGTGTTATAAGTCATTGAATTGAATAAATACAATAACACAATAACATTTCTCTTTTTGCTAGAATGTTTTCAAAACTGGTCTGATACATGACATAATAATTATTGGTCTGAAGTTGGAGATGTGATCAAAAGGATAAACCTAAACCCTTTGTGTGCATACTGAACCCAGCTGACATCTCCATAATAACTAAAAAAGGGGCTGATAAGACAACTCACTGTCAAGCTTGCTTTTGCAATGTGGATAGTCTAGATCAAAGATCAGACTGCACATTTTGTGCAGTCTGATCTTAATCTACACTGGCCGCAAAAGCAGTTTTAGTTGTAAAAGGCCTTCTCAAGAATGAATGCTACCTACCGATAATCAAATGTACATGGCATATATGACTGGCAAAATCTTGTAACAGCTCCCAGGTTTATGTTTGGTGCTGCTGTGCGGTTTAAGCTGACTGGATTGTTGGATGAGAAATTGGCAGGAATGTGGTTGGTGAATAAACTGGCTTGTCCTGATTCAACTGCCCCTGCAAATTCAGCATGCAGTGGTCATTAGTTTATATATTAATATAAAATCAGTATGTTTATACTTACTTCCTCAGGTTGTACCATGGTATCTGAGAGTAAACAAAGTTTATTGTCCTTGTTGTTGTTGTATTTCGAGAAACATATCTAAAATTGTGCCCCAGAGTCAATTTGTAGATCACCGCTGTGGCTTCTAACTTTAACCTTTTACTAAATTTTCCCAAAGTTGTAATGACCCTGAATAAGGATTGTTTCGTTTAGCTTGTACTGGAGTTTAATGCTGTTTTAAAAGCTTGGGTCATATCATGCATGGCTGTCAGTGACACACCCATGCATGTGTTTCCTGGCTTTCTCTCACAAGTACTAATACAACTTTCTATCCAAAGCCACTGACTACTTTTCTCACACACATAAGAGGTGAAAGGAAAACAATCACCAGAAAGAAAGTTCACCATAACTGGGTATTGAACCTGCAACCTGGAAGTCACAAATCAGATATACTAACATCTGAGGTACCTGGCTGGGCCTCAGAAAAGGGAGAAAATATTATAAAAATATGAAAAATACTGTGGGAAAAATGCTGGTGTGCTGGTTACTAGCTTTTTCTCCTTTTGCAATGATACTTTTAACCAGAGGACCATGACGGTTCTATATTGTTCACCTAAGTACAACAGTGAAAGGTTAAGACTTTAGTACAATTAACCCCTTACAAAATGACTCAATTTTAGACTGGTCCAAACTGAAAGGTTTGGTGAAAAAATGAATGAGCTAGAGTATAAAGAAAATCAAATTAAGCAATTTTTCAAACTCAAAGGCAGATAATACTGGACATACCTGGCCAATCATACTTAAAATCAAAGTCATTTGCAATGTTGTGCCTATATACACTCTGATCAAACATGATTCTAATTGTTTAATATTTGTATAAGCTAGAGTGTTATGTTAGAATAGTTTAAGTTTGTTGTCTGATAAGCAACATCTCTTACCAATTGACAAAATTTTAGACTTGTCAAAATTCAAAGCATTTTGCATACAACAAAATAAATATGACTAAGAAATTGAAATTTGTTTTTTGAAGTGTAAGAAACATTGTGGGAAAAGCACAGAAAGCTTGTAACTGGCATTCTTCCTCTTCCCCCAACATTTTCAAAAGAATGTGTTCTGAGAAAACTTGGAATTCTACCGTAACCGTAACAAAGAATACAAATAAGACAATATTTTGGATGATAATGCAGAGGCATTTCTTACATGGCAGTTCGTAGGTGTAATACACATCACTCAAGGTGATTGTTGATGCATCAATAGATGTTCCATTTGGGCGTGTCATATTGCCTCCCAGTGTTCCAAACAATCCTTTAGCAGAAGTCTGAAGGAAAATTTATCGCAAAATAAATCAATCAGTGCCGAGACTGATGCAATGTTTCCTTGTCCCACCTCTTTACCAAATGACAAAATTTTGTCTTTCTCACTGACAAACAATATTTTTTCCTCCTAGTTAACTCTTTACCACACAATCTCGATTTTAAACGACCCTGGGAAAGAAAGCTCTTGAAAACATTGTAGGAAAAGGAGAAAATGCTAGCAAACCAACATTTTCTCCTTTTCCTACAATGTTTTCTATCCTTCCAATGTCATATTTCAATATTGAGTCACATTTATTTTGTCGTCTGCAAGTGCTTTCCATTTGAACCTGTCCAAAATTTTGTTGTTTGGTAAAGAGTTAAGAATACATCAGTTTTATATGGTAAAATGTGCATAATTATATATTTAGATAACATCTAACTGATTACAGAATCTATAGAAATTATTCTATTACAAACTAGAATTTAGTTTGAAATTTACTCCTCATATTTTTTCTCTAAGAAATTCATTTCATCCATCTGACCATCTGATACTTTCAAAGAACACAATGTCCGCCTTTCAAATTTTTTAAGATCTATTATTCTGCCTCTTGAATTTTCTAAGACTGGAATAAAAAGTCCAACTCATCACTGTTTTACAGTCAAACTTTTTGGCCAATCAAGAAGGAAATTCACTTGTTGAGTTTTCTAATATTGATATATCTGCCTCATCTCAGTTTAAAAATTAAATTTTTCACCAGCCAACAATTCCTACATAAGACAATTCCGTAAAAAACTCTGTATTTCAGGCAGACTTTTAAGGTAGGTTTCTTTCCAGAGTCAGAATTTAAAACTCTTCCACTGGATAAGTGGCGGACGTTGGCTAAGGTTTTTGCCTTTTTTTTCTGCCTGGAATCCACCTGAAATTTTTCATACGATACAGTAACTAGTACCAGCTTTTACTTACAAATGAGCTAGGTACCATCACATCTAATTGTAAAGTTTCAGCAACTTCAGCAACCTGGAAACCTATTCCATTGGTGAGGATGACTGTAAAATTGGACTGAACTTTTCTTGTATAATCTGTGTTGACTACAGCAACTCCTATAATGTATATAAAAGTACATGAAAATGGAATATTATGTTGTAGTAGCTTTGCTGGTGCTTTTATCTGCTTTAAACTGCATGGAGAAATTTGATATCGGCCAGACCAAAGGTCCTGAGAGATGTCAAAATGTCTTGAGAAGAGAGAAGCAAATGCAAGCACCAGGAAATTTACTACAGCATAATACTTACTCATCTTATTATGACAGTGTTATTTGAAGAAAGGAACATATTAAAATAGAGAGAAAAAAAAAAAACTGGTTCAACGTTTAAAGTATTTTTCATCAGGGTTGACGAAAATAATAATGCATAAGTTGACAATGAGGGCAGGCCATTCCTGTAACTTGAATTGTCTCCCATGCCACATAAAGCCTGAAGGTAACCAAGTAACAGATTGCTTTGGGATGTTTTGATAAATATTTATCACATAACTCTCCTTGTTTTCAATGTGAAACAGCCATTATGAATTTTCTTGTCTCCTACATACATGTGTGAGATAAGAAAATAGTGCTGTATTTGGTCAACACTCTATAATTATAGGCTTTATTTCTAAAACATTGCTGACCTAGGTTTCTGAAGGAGATTATCTGTCAAAGTTGTTGTCATGATAAAGTCGTTAATTCAATCACTGCTAGACTCAAACAAAAATCTATATTATACAAATTTCTTACGAACTATTTGCACTCGTAATGTACCTGTCAAAGTCAGTGCACAGGCTTCATGTAAATTTCACTACACATGATACATGTATGCCTCTGGTTTAACACATTTTGGACTATGATTCTTGTTAATCAGTAATGTGATAAAAAGAATCTGACACTCATTGGTTTTCAAGTTAAACATTTATCAAACTCGCCCATGGCTCGCTCAATAATGTTTTTGTAGACTCATTTGATAAATTTCTATCTCAAAAACCAACTCATGTCAGATCCTATATATATAATGCTTCATGATACAAATGTAAGGTCCTCAAATAAATCAAATCACATTCTGGTCTTTATCATCAGGGAATTTTGTCGTTTGGAAAAGCATTGATGATTATTTACCTTGAAAGTCTTGCCATCTCATTGAGTCTTCATTGAAGGTGGCTAGTTTCTTATTGACTCTGACGTCTATGTATTTAACTGATCTGTCAAAATTGCTCGGCCTTAGTCGTAGTTCTATTGTGTCTGAAGTTCCCGCATCTTGGACCGAAACAGCAGACAGAATATAAGAGTAGGTAATTGATGAACTATCTGAAAAATGGAAATACATGTATCCCACATTACTCTAACCCTTTACCAGAACATTCCCTGGTTTTCACAACACAAGGAAAGAAGGCTTTTGAAAATATTGAGGGAAAAGAAGAAAATGCTGGTAACCAGCATTTTCTCCTTTTCCCACAATGTTTTCTATCCTATCAAAGAAAAATTGCATTGTTTGAGCCATACTGAAATTGTCTTCTGCACTTACTATCAATTTGGACAAGGCTAAAATTTTGTCATTTGGTGAAGAGTTAATCCTATTTGAACTGATAACCAGTTCTAATTAACCTGACTTTACCACACCATCCTGATCTGTAACAATGCTGAGAAAGAAGACTTTAGAAAACAGTGTGAGAAAATGGGAAAAAACTGTTTACCAACACTTTCTCTTCTTCCCAAAATATTTTCTTTGCTTTAACTCTTTACCAAACGACAAAATTCTAGACTGATCTAAATTGAAAGCACTTGCAGATGACAAAATAAATGTAACTCAAAAGTTGAAATTTGTTTCCAGCAGGGTTGAAAACATTGAAAACATTGTGGGAAAATGAGAAATTTCCCACAATTTTTCCTACCCTTCACAAATCAAATTTCAAATTTCAAATTTTCAGTCACTATTTTTTGTTGTCTGCAAATGCTTTTGATTCCGACAAACCTAAAATTTTGTTGTTTGGTAATGAGTTAAAATGAGTTTCATATTGAGCAGTCTGAAATAGGATGACACTGCCTGTATATGCATTAAAATCCTTTTCACAGTGCATGCCTATACCATTACCACACAATCCCTACTTTTGATGCCCCTGAGAAAGAAGCCTTTAGAAAACATTGTGGGAAAATGAGAAAATGCTGGTAACCAGCATTTTCTCCTTTTCCCACAATGTTTTCTAGTCTAAACAAAACAATTTTCAAATTTTCAGTCAATTTTATTTTGTCATCTGCATGTGCTTTCGATTTGGATAAACCAAAAATTTTGTCGTTTGGTAAAGAGTTAATACCTTAAAAGTACAACAAAAAGTTTTAAAGTTGCAATATCTGCAGCTTTAGAACAAACTAGGAATGTTCATTTTATTTACTAAGCATCACAAGAGTAAACACATTTCTGAGTTTTATTGATCCTGAGACAGATGTCTTTTTAAAAAATACTGTGGGAAAAGCAGAAAATGCTGGTAACCAGCATTCCTAGAATATTTTTTACTTTTTCAGAAGCAAACCTCATCATTTGAGTTATCTATTTAAGGCTAAAATTACTCTCAATGTCTTCAAAAGGCTTCCTATCCAGTGTCGTTAAAAGTAGGTATTGTGAAGTAAAGATGAAAGTGTTATATGCAAACCTGTCGCTGTTATGGTCCTGTTTTCAAAACGTCCTTGAATGGTTGTATTGGCAGCGATCAGCAAATTATAGTCTCCCTGACTTAGTATCCGTATTGTGTCACCTCCAAAACTCATCACATGACCTTGACCAAAGACACTTGCTGAAAGTTTCGAAGAAAATAGAAAATTTACATTAACTCTTTACCTCACAAGCAAATATGAAATAGACTTAATTCATCAGAGAGCCTAAGCTCACATGTATTAGCAGTAACATTGAAGGTGTTATTTGCAGATGTTTTGAATTCAAGAAGGTCACAATTTTGTTGTGCAGGAAAAAATTAAGGGTCTATACTGTCTATGAAAAGCAACTTTTTTTTTTCTAATTTGCACTGTTAATGAGTCTTTTTCCCTGACTGAAAAACCAGTTTAGTAATTTACAATTGTGGAAACAAGCATTTTCACCTTTTCCCACAATCTTTTCTTCCCCCTCTTTGGTAAATTATAACATTTGGTCCACATAAGCAAATGCTTTCAATTTGGACACAGCTGAATGTATTTCATTAATCAAACAGTGAAGAAAAGCAGATCAAGCTGTGCTTATTGATCTCAATAATTATGTGAACAGATATAAAATTTTTGAGACACAGTATTTTTGGTAAATGTCTAATGAGTAGATTTGACACGATCATTCAAGTTCAAAATGACAGAAAAATTAACCCTTAGTAAAGAATGTGCAATCTGATCTTGGATCTACACTGTCCAATAAGGAAATTATATTTCCCTCAAATCTACCTTTGAAATAGCAGATTTTGAGTTGTTATAGTAGGCTTAAAAATTTTATTTCACTTCTGCAGCAGGATAAGTGCCAAACATACATACCCAGCATGGGAGGTACATAGGCAATACAATCTTTTGTTGGTCTAAGGTCCATGTAATAGTCACATGACCCATATCCTGTCCATAGGCAGCAGTAGTAGAAAGTCACCACATCTTTTATCCAATGAGATAGGGAAGGAACGTGTCCCGGCATGACATACGGTGCCGCTCCCCAGTCATGACTTTTATCTGGTGTGCTACCCTGGAAGGAGTCTGCAGCATACACTAAGATATAAGCCTGATTATAGCAACACTGGTTACCGGCTCCACCTCTGGAAAAAATGATGGACAAACTTCAGAGTTTCACCCCCTGAAGCAAATCAACTGCTGACAACTTCTGAAAACTGCCTTTATGATACATTGTAATTGAAGTGTGATTCACCAGCGTATTAAAACCTATTTCTTCATACCCCCTTAACATGCCAAAATATAAGGGATGACAGTGCTCATAGACCATAGTAAGGACATTCAGATAACAAAACATGTGTAAGGGGTTGAAGGCATGGTGGCAACATGATTTAACACAGCCGTGAACAAGTTTCCAAGTCCCCTGCTACCTGAAAACTGAAAACTGCCTGAAGACCTGACCGTACAATTAATATTGTATACCTTTTGAGCAGGTTGTGTATGCTGAGGTGTTCATTTGTTTAACAGTTCTTACAGAGCTCCAGATAAAAGGGAGTGATGGTATTCCAAGTCCATTATTTCTCCTCCAAACCCTATGTCATAGGTACTCATTAGAATCGTCTCAACGTGAGGTTTAGTCAAGAACAATTACACAGCCGTGAACAAGTTTTCAAGTTTCCTGCCACCTGACTGTACAACAAATTTATTGTACTGCAAAGTTTTACCCTTTCAAACCATGTTAGGTGAACATTTCCTGTTTTACAATCTCACAAATCGAGTATGCTGATGAAATAGAAATTCCAGTCTGAGTGCCCCAATTTAATGAAAACTGAAGTCACTGGAAATTGACGGCACTAAAACATGCAGTTTGATGCATAAACTTTCAGTCTGGTGATCCATTGATGCTGCCATTTTGGTTGGTGTGTTGCAAGTGCAGTGATGTTTACGGGGCACTCAAAAGGCACACAGGCTTTACATGGTTTTTGCCAGGGTACATGATATAATGTTCTCGGCATGTTAAGAAATCAGATCACAAGAAATTTCTTTGCAGTATAAAAAGAACTTCTGCTTTTGCAACTATAATTTAGTACAAGAAAAAAATCAGATCATGTCTGAATGAAAATTACATTCAATCTTTGGAAAGCATGTGATGATGTGGATAAAACAGCCGTAAAACTGAATAACTGTGTTTCTTACTGCGAACATTTTCATTTGATTTTTCAGTGAGAGAATCGGGCTAATCATGTATTTGAAGAATTACATACACAGTTGGTTGTACAGCCCGGACACAGTGAATAGCGCCTCGATGATAGAAACAGTTATTTGGACTAGCGGCATTCATCAAATTACACCCATTATCAGGCTGCCACCGCCCAAAATCAGCGAGAGCCTGGGTAAGTGAGCATGGACAACTAAGTAGGTTATTTGTCCATGACATATCTTGTCTGTCTCTATTGTACCAATTGACACACATCTGAGAGGGCCAGTTTGATCCATGTCGTGAAGTCATAGCTGTGCGAACATACCAACCCAAGGGTATAGCTTTGCTTGATAAGAATCTGAAAGATATACCAGTGACAGAGATATATTTTTGGTCTAGGACTTAACCCTTTACCATAGTATGACGACTTTGAATAACCCTGCGGAAGAAGCCTTTTGAAAACATTGTGGGAAAAGGAGAAAATGCTGGTAACCAGCATTAATTTTTCTCCTTTTTCCACAAAGTTTTCTTTTCTATCAAAGCAAAATTGCAACATTTAAGCCACTTTGAAATTGTCATCCGCAATTTATGTTTTCAATTTGGATAGGTTTAAAATTTTGCTGTGTGGCAATGGGTTAATCCTTTACCAAACAACAAAATTTTAAATTTGTCCAAATTGGATGCATTTGCAGATAACAAAATAAACATAGCTCATATGATGATATCTGTCTTTGATAGTGTAGAAAACATTGTGGGAAAAGGAGAAAATGCTGGCTACCAACATTTTCTCCTTTTCCCTCAATGTTTTCAAAAGGCCTCTTCCTTAGGGTCATTAAAGGTCGGGATTGCGTGGCAAAGAGTTAAGGACAAGGGTTGCTAGTTTGAATCCCCAATTGGACCAGTTTCTTTCCAAGGACTGATGACAGTCCTTGTGACTCATTTCTCTTGCACTGCTGATTATGGTTTAAATGAGGGTTATTTGGGAAAGTTGCCAATGGCTCGGGAAGAATATTTTATGAAGTAACTGGTGACAGAAACTCTAGGAAAACATGATAGGTGCACTGGCAGCTGGTATATAATGAAGGTATTTTTAAAACAGCCTTAACTGTTTACCAAACAACAAATTTTGGACCAAATTCAAGGCATCCACAGACAACAAATGAAATCTTCTCAATATGATGATTCCTGACTTTGATACATGGTAAAAAATATTGTGGGAAAAAGAGAAAATGCAGGTTACCAGCATTTTTTCCGTTTCCCACAATGTTTTCTACAGGTTTCTTTCTCAAGGTCGTCAAAAGTCGGGATTGTGTGATAAAGAGTTAAACACCACACTGTTGTTTTTGTTTCGTGCCTTAATATATTGAAGGCTTAACTAAATCAGACTTTTTCAGCCAGGAAAACAGACAAAACTATTTTTATTTCATGGATATTTTTGCCAAAATAATTTCAGAAATTAGCAAACAACATAGACTACAACACTTTTCTTGCCTACACAGTACCTATGCCAAACAATGCTCTTTCCAAATTTTCAGCTATCTTTTCACATACATACCAATAAGCATGGGATTTACATAGGCAATACAATCTTTCCAAATTTTTTCTATCTTTTCACATACATACCTAGCATGGGAGGTACATAGGCAAAACAATCTTTCATTGGTCTATGGTTCATGTAATAGTCACATATAATCTTTCGTTTTGCAAAATTGCAATTGCAAAAAAATCATGCCTTAGTCATCAAAGGAGATGGTCTCTTTTCTTTTTATAATTGAGGAACACAGGAAATTCTATAAATATCCCAGGCTGAGGGATAACTTTCAACTGCCGGGGCATGAATATCATACCATACGTCTTAACCCTTTACCATATGGCTTGCAACACACGAAAAGGGACATTGGGACATCTGCGTAAAGTGTCGTCTCGGATCAGCCTGCGCAGTCCGCGCAGGCTAATCCGAGATGACACTTTCCGTTTCAATGCAATTTTCTGTTTTGCACATGTCTACTGTAGCACAAAATCTAATGAAGTCGTAAAGTGCCGTCTCGGATTAGCCTGCGCGGACTGCGCAGACTGATCCGAGACGACACTTTACGCAGATGTACGAATGCCCCTTTTCGCGTGTTGCACACCATATAACCTCAATTTTCAATGACCCTGAGTAAGAGAGCTTTTGAAAACATTCTGGGAAAAGGAAAAAATGCGAGTAACCAGCATTTTCTTCTTTTCCCAAAATGTTTTCTTGTCTTTACAGACAAATCTCATTACTTGTGCCACATAATTATAATATGTCCTTTGGAAACTTTTCCAATTCGGAGCGGTCTTTTGAAAATATTGTGGGAAAAGGAAAAAATGCTGGTAACCAGCATTTTCTTCTTTTCCTAGAATGTTTTTTTGTCTTTTACAGACAAATCTCATTACTTGTGCCACATAATTATAATATGTCCTTTGGAAACTTTTCCTTTTTGCAGCGGTCTAAAATTTTGTTGTGTGGCACTAGTAATTAGTTATTTCCATGAGTGGAACCCTCCATGTTAAACACATGCTTAGGGCTTCTACTGGGACCATGGGTAAACATTAACCCATTACCATACAATCCCTACTTTTAACGACCCTCAGAAAGAAGCCTTTAGAAAACATTGAGGGAAAAGGAGAAAATGCTGGTAACCAGCATTTTCTCCTTTTCCCGCAATGTTTTCTACCCTTCACAAAACAAGTTTCAAATTTTTAGTCACTTTTATTTTGTCGTCTGCAAAATGCTTTTGATTTGGACAAAGCTAAAATTTTATTGTTTGGTAATGAGTTAAATCAATGCCATCATGTGACCAACACAAACCATTCATACTCACAGATGCACATTTTGTTTGTGATGCAGAGTCTCACATGTATATTTTGGCCACTTACTTGTACTGCTGGGGCATGACACCATCTTGTAACCTAACCTCCAGAAGACCAACTTCATAGTCAAAACAGGTCTGTCCGCTACACTGGGTTTTGGATGGGTCCACTGTATATGTGCCTCGATTTCCATTTATTGCAGTTCCAAGTTTTGTCAACATGGTGTACATTGACTGTATTTAAAAACAAAAGAGATTTGAACCAAGTAGTTTTGTTTTCCTACATTAAATGTATGGTTTTCTTTCCCTAGGTTTATTGTAAGATCCTTACGTAAATGAAAGGATATTTATTGTAAGATCCTTACATAAATGAAAGGATATTTCCATCGATAGAATACAGATTAAAGTGAGCTATTTAGGTTATCTTTATGCACTGGATAAATTTTTTTGTGAAATACGGACAAAAAATAACACAACTATATAGTTATATTATTTCTTTGCAATCATTTAAATTTGATGATAATATTGAGTAACAAGAGCACTAAATGCCAATGCCAAAGCATAGCTACATTAGATACTACAGCAATAATGTTAAAACAAGATTGTTTTCAATTAAACAAAACAAATAAATGTCCAGTTACCTGACCAGATGCTTCCCTGTATCCATATAGTGTTATATCAACTACATGACTAGTGTTTGCCAGTAAAGCTGGGTCCCAGGACAATGTCATGGAAGTAGTGTTAGTAGAGTACCAGGCCATATTTGAAGAAGTTGCCTCAGCTGTGACATGTTCAGAATTAGACATTCTTCCAGGAAACACTGAAAAGTGGTATTTAACTTGTTACCAAATGACAAAACTTTAGACTGGTCCAAATTCAAAGCAATTGCAGACGACAAAATAAACGTAACTCAAAAATTGAAATTTGTTTCCAGCAGGGTAGAAAACATTGTGGGAAAAGGAGAAAATGCTGGTTACCAGCATTTTCTCCTTTTCCCACAATGTTTTCAAAAGGTTTCTATATCAGTGTTGTAAAAACCAGGTATCGTTTGGTAAAGGGTTATGGATGTAATCTTAAATGAGCCATGCTCTGGCAAAAGGGGGCTTGTTGCATCTCTGTGATCCATGATGAAAAGCAATTCTTAACATAATTATGGATTAATTAAATCCGTTTTGTATAACAATCAACAGAGTCATGAGGTACACTGGTCCTTTGACATGTAGAAACTAGAGCTGTTACTACATGTGACTTAACACCCCTGCCAGCGCTTTGACAGAAAAAAGTGTCCCGTTCAAGGAGAGATAATTCCTCAACCAGGAGGTGTTGACACTTGAAAATTGCATCTTGCAAATCTTCAATATATGATCAATATATATGCAAAGTTTTGATTCAACTGAAGTAAAACTGTAGGAGAAGTTTGCGACACAAATTTACTAGTATTCTGTATACAGATAGACACACGGGTGGACACATGGATGGACATAAGGATAAACAGGCTGATTCCAGTATACCCCCAAAATCATTCATTTTGCTGGGGTATAAAAATACCAGGCGGATCTGGGAGCAAACTTTTTGCTATTGGTAGTTTTCAGCATTTCATAGGACTAGTTTACCTACTGATTCATTTTGGACAAAATTGATGTTATGGATCCATAATTATGTAATGACTTGCTTGGTATAACACTTTATGAGAATACATCAATAGACCACCTCTTGCCAGAGCATTGCTGAAATGTAAAGAATACCCCCTTTCCAAATGTCACAACTGTAAATTTGCATAACTTGAAAGCTTTTGAAGATAAAAAATACATGTAAAATTACAAGTAATTGCATCCCAAAATAGTAGCAGACTTTTAAAGAATAGAAATGATAGTGGTAAAAGGAGAATATGCTGGTAAGTAGCATTTCCTCCTTTATCACAATGTTTTTTCAAAGACTTTTTCATTATGGTTGTGTGGTAAAGGATTAATACCATGGACTAGTTTGGCTGTGAAAGTATAAAATTCTACCTATGGTAAATGGTGTCTGGTAGCCATAAGTGTTCCCACCATCAACGGACACACTCAGTACAACTTTCCCACGCACAGTCATTCTTGGTACCACACAACGCATCTTGGCCTGAGTGACGCTGACAACTGTCCCATTGAATGTGGTTCTAGAATTCGCCTGAAATACATGCACATAGATTTCATAAAATAATTACAAAGACAGAAGGTCTTCCTACCTTTAACCCATCACCACACATTCCCTACTTTTGACTCCCCTGAGAAAGAAGCCTTTTGAGAACACTGTAGGAAAAGGAGAAAATGCTGGTGACCAGCATTTTCTCCTTTTCCTACAGTGTTTTCAACCCTTCCCAGAACAATGTTCACTTTTTCAGTCCCCTTTATTTTGTCATCTGCAAATGCTTTCAATTTGAACCAGTCTAAAATTTTGTCGAATGGTAAAGAGTTGAACGTTTTCATGGTCTTTGAAAGAAAGAAGGCATTTTGCAGACATTGTAAGAAAAGTAAAAAATATTGGTAAGTAGCATTTTTTTTATTTTCCACCATGTTTTCTATATCTTAAAAAATATATTCCATCATTTGATTATAATGTAACTTGTTGTTTGTAAATTCCTTGAATATGGATGAATTTAAGTCTTGTTTGGTAAAGAGCAAACTAGAAATACTGCACTTAACCTAGAGATTGCGATAAAAGAGATTTTTTGACAGCCTCATCAAAGCAAATATGAATTCTAGATATATATTTACAGAAAATTACTTGTTTCCCATGTAAAAAAAAATATGAGCTTACCATGTATTACAAACCAATGGCAAGCTGATTCATTTTCTGTTTTCAATCATAATTATATATTTTGTATTTCCTATCAGAATGGGAAAGGTTTTTGTCATGTAATGTCAGAATGGTAAAGAGTCAGGTCAACAGTATGCACTAGGAATGTGAAATAGTAAGGTCATCATTATGTAATGAAAATGGAAAAGAGTTACCTTAACAGTATGCACTGCAAATGGGGAACATTTAGGTCATTAGTACTACTAGTAGGTAATGAGAATGTGAAAGAGCAAGGTCAACAGTATAAAATGAAAATAGGAAATTTTCGGTCAACAGTATGAAATGAGAATGGGAAAGATTTTGTCAATAGTATGTAATAGGAATTAGGTCAACAGCATGTAATGAGAATAGGAAAATGTTCAGTCAACAGAATATAATGAGAAAGGAAAAGTTTTTTGTCACTAGTATGTAATGAGAATGGGAAAAATTCAGTCATATATACCTAATGAGAATGGGAAAGGGTTAAGTCAACAGTATGAACTGAGAATGGACAAGACTTAGGTCAACAGTACGTAACGAGAATGTGAAAGAGTTGGGTCAACACTTTGTAATGAGGATGAGAAAGATTTAGGCCAACACTATGACTTTGTAATGAGAATGGGAAAAAGTTAGGTCAACACTATGTAATGAGAATGGGAAAGAGTTAGATGAACAGTTTGCACTCAGAAAGGAAAAGTGTTTGGTCAACAGTATGTAATGAGGAGGGAAAAAGTTTAGTCAAGAGTGTGTAATGAGAATGGGAATGATTTAGGTCAACTGTATTTAATGAGAATGGGAAGAGTCAGGCCAACTGTAGGTAATGAGATTGGGAAAATGTCCAGTCAAAAGTATGAGATGAAAAAGGAAAATTTCAGTCAACAAAATGCAATGAGAATGAGAAAGAGTAAAGTCAATAGTATGTGATAAGAATGAAAAAGAAATAGTTGGCAGCTGTTTGCAATGAAAATGGGATATAGTTAGGATTAAATGTGCAAGAATGAAAATGGGTAGAGTTCAGTTAGTAGAATGCAATGCAAACAAGAAAGAGCTGGGTCAAAGGTATGTAAAGAGAGTGAGAAAGAGAATGCAATGAGAACCATACGGAGTTTAGTTAACAACATACAATAAGAATGGAAAAGAGTTTATAAACAGTACGTTATGAGAATTGGAACGCTGCATTGGGTGAAAAGTGTGCCATGAGAATGGGAATGAGTTATGGTAAGTTAGCAGTATGTAATGAGAATGAGGAAAAGGTCTATACCATACAATGAGAATGGGAATTCATCCTAGGTAAGAGTTCATTAGCAACATTCATACTATCCATTTTTCATTCTGGACATTCTGGGTCAAGTTTAACCAATTACCACACAATCCCTACTTTTGCAGCCCCTGAGAAAGAGGGCTTTAGAAAACATGGCGGGAAAAAAAGAAAATGCTGGTAACCAGCATTTTCTTCTTTTCCCACAATGTTTTCTACCCTTCACAAAACAAATTTCAAATTTTCAGTCACTTTTTTTTATTTTGTCGTCTGTAAATGCTTTCAATTTGGACTTGTCTAAAATTTTGTCGTGTGATAATGAGTAAAGAAAATCAGATTAATTAGATTGCAGCACTTTTTGCATAACCAAAAATATTTTTATGCACTCACATCTGTAAATCTACATCGTGGAGATGTGGAAAAGCAGGGTCCAGAAATGTCAATCACTTTTCCACCAAACATGCCAGCATACTTTGGGAAAACACTTAGGCTCACTGAAATGTATTTATACTGAATGTACTAAGGCAATGTAAGAGTATGCATTTCTAGTAAATACTTGGCAAAAGTTCAGGGTTATTACTATACTTTTCATTGAACCTTTCTGAAGATAACAAAGTTTTGTGCCACCTGTTTTGAAAGCACTGGCAGACAACAAATTAAGTGTTGATCAAATGATCTGATCTGCCTTTAACTCATTGCCAAACGACAATATTTTAGGCTTGTCCAAATCAAAAGCATTTGCAGACAAAAAAATAAAAGTGACTGAAAATTTGAAATTTGTTTTGTGAAGGGTAGAAAACCTTCTGGGAAAAGGAGAAAATTCTGGTAACCGGCATTTTCTCCTTTTCCCACAATGTTTTCTTAAGGCTTCTTTCTCAGGGTTATCAAAAAGAGGGAATGTGTGGTAATGGGTTAAATAGATGAAAATCATTTTGGGAAAGGAGAAAATACTGGTGTGAATAAGTAATGACATAACAGGTGATAAGTGATCTTAATTGCAATCTGATTTTGATCCACTGGGGACTTCAAGGAGTGTGATCTTTTAATTTGTAATCCATGGTTATGAAACCTCTGATAGGGAAACCTAAATATGAAAATACAGTCAGAAAGTGAAAAAATGCTAATAATGAACATTTTCTCCCATTTTGCTTTAGATCTATGCTTTCAAAAGCAATTTCAAGCATTTGAGCATTCAACTTGTCATATCAAGATGTCTTAGATTTTGACTCATAAAAAATTCTGATGTCTAGTACAGAGTATAAATTCTGCTTTAAAAAAAAATCACACATACTGTCAGTGTTAGCCGTATTACACCCTCCTCTCTGAATAACTCCAGAAGTAATATCGAAGACATAGCGGCCTGCAGTATCACTGCTCTGATGCGTAAGCAAGCTGGCAACACCTACTGATGGACCAAGGACACTGTAAAACCCTATTCCATTTCCACCATTGAATCCAGCCTGAAAAATTATTTTACAGTCATGTTTTATCATCATACTGTCAATGATAGACTTACTCTATAAGAAAATTTTAAGTTTAACAGTTTTATACCTTTTACTAAGCGATCCTTGTTTTGAGGATGCTGAAGAAAATCACCTTTTTAAAACATTGGAGAAAATGCTGGTTACCAGCCTTTTCTCCTTTTCCCACCATGTTTTTATATTCTTTCAATACAAACTCAAGCATTTACTCCATTACCACACAATCCCTACTTTTGACAACCCTGAGAAAGAAACCTTTAGTAACCAGCATTTTCTCCTTTTCCCACAATGATTTCATCCCATCACAAAACAAATTTCAAATTTTCAGTCCATTTTATTTTGTCTTCTGCAAATGCTTTCAATTTGGACAAGCCTGAAATTTTGTCGTATGGTAATGAGTTAAGCTGCATCAAATTCAATTGTCATGTACTTGTAATGTATCCAATTTGGATAAGTCTAAAATTTTGTCCTTTTGATAAGGGATCTGTACATGTAACAAAGCATTATTTGTGGTTCTTGGAAGATTGCCTAGGGCAAGTACTCACATTTAGGCATCAGTTAAGTTTTAATCCCAAACACCTGATATCAGAGGCTGATATACTATCCCAGCAAATCTGTCTCCCAATAATGATATGGAAAACACAAAGTGGAAAAGCCTAAATTCAATGGTAAAAAGCAATTTTTCTTTTGCAGTTGCTGGTTTGAATTCAATTTCTCCTTTTGGCACAAAGCTTTCAAAAGGCTGCGAGCATTAATTATCAGTTATAGTAAGTTATAGCAAAGACTTTGATTATTGAGCAACATAAATAATTATGGCCAGTGAAAAAAGTTGCACTATAATCTTGAGCTATGCTGTGCAAAAAGAAGCTTTAGCTATCCTATGTATTTTTTTTTAATAAACATGTATTGTAGAGTCTTTCAAACCTACCTGGTGGTATTTTTCAACAGGTACATTCATACTGTAATAATTAAATATGGCAAAAGAGACTGTACCATCAGACAGGAGAAGCAGCTGAAAGGTGTTAACCTGTCAATATGGGAAAAAAAAAGACATTTAACCCAAAACAACATAGTCCAGTGGTTTAACTCATTACCAAACGACAAAATTTTGGGATTGTCCAAACCGAAAGCATTTACAGACGACAAAATAAAAGTGACTGAAAATTGGAAATTTGTTTTGTGAAGGGTAGAAAACATTGTGGGAAAAGGAGAAAATGCTGGTTACCAGCATTTTCTCCTTTTCTCACAATGTTTTCTAAATGCTTCTTTCTCAGGGGCGTCAAAAGTAGGGATTGTGTGGTAATGTGTTAACAACCATGTAAAGAAAGCTTTTGAAAGCACTGAGGGAAAAAGATAAAATGCTGGTAACCAGAATGTCCTTTTCCCGTCTCTTGATGAGACATTTCTAATAAGTTTCCACAACATAGGGTTTAGGGGATAATTATTACTATTTTCAATCTAGAAATCGAAATCACTCCCTCTTTTTGAAGCTCTGTACTACTACATGTATTTATTTTGGTAATCGGAAAGAAAGTATAAGGAAAAAAAGTATCAGAAAAAAAGTATCAATTTTTGCTAGGAAAGAAAGTATTAGGAAAAAAAAATTCAGTTTCTGTCAAAGTTGTGATTCATTATCTTTATTTATTTCAAATCATATATTTATGATTTTGATATTTTATGTAATTAATTTATGACATTTTAGCACACAAAAACTGTTACTTAGAAACAGTTTCTCTTTTACCTACAATGTTTGGTAAGTAAAATAAAAGTTAAAGATCAATCAGAAATGAAGTTCAATGGTGATTACAGACAACGATTAAAGACAACATAATTATTCTTAACAGTTTGGCAAAATCAGTGACTTCATAAAAGTGAAAATTAGACCTGAATTAGGATTAACATGTGGCAAATTATAAATGAGAATAAATTACACAAATGAATTTGTACAAGTCTAAACGATTCAAATGACTTTTGTTATTCCTCAGTCCTTTGTAGTTATCAATAAACACACAAGAATGTTTGCATCTTTCCTCCCAATTTAAGGCCAGAAAAAGTAAAAAACAAAAATACAAATATCACATTTTTCTTTACAAAGGCAATATAACCTATAAAACAAATATCTACAACAAATAACATAATAACTTTTGGGGTTTTTTTTGAGGGGGAACTAATAATTTTTTCCTGATATTTTTTATATTTCTTTTTTTTTCTGACACTTTTTATCCTGTTTTTTTTTTCCCCGATTCTTTCCTACAATCATTTATTTCTGCTTCTACAATTATTACCACTACTACTACTCCTCCTACTACCACTACAGCAACAACTGCATGTACTACTTTTAGTACTGTTGCTGATACTACTACTACATGTACTTCTGCTACTATTTCTATTACTGCTACCAGTACAAGAGCTTCTGCAATTACTTTTACTATTACTCCATACTTCCATTATTCTGTTGCTGCTGCTACTACTATTAACGGCACCAACACAACTACTACCTCCACTTTGAGGGATGATGATGACTATAGTAATCATGGTAACAATATCATAATTACAAGAATAATTACAACAATAATGATAATTTTTTTTTCTGTTTTTCTTTACTATATACTGATCAAAATACTTACTGGGCATGGGTTGTTTCTTGTTCCATCACATGTACCTTGCTGTATAACACTGTCAGAGGTTACGTTCTCCCATGACACAACCATACCCCAGGTAGGACTAAACTGTTTCCCACTCACCATGACTCTACTGACATATTGCCCTAAAGTTTGGAGATCTTGTCCATTTTTGGAACCATTCGTTAGTTCTTGGTAGTGTACCAAACCAACGTATCCCGGCTTTAAATCAAGTGGGTATGCGTTAAAGTAATATGGCGCAATAAATGGAATGTCCACAAATGGAGAAACACCTGTGCTGGACCAGTCCTGTGCTACATATCTCACTGCTGCCTTTTCTGTTGTAAATGTTATGTATCCATCGTTGCTAATCTGGATGAATAGTTAGAAAATAATAAGCCTTTCGGAAACATTATAGGAAAAGAAGAAAATGCTGGTAATCAGCATTTTCTCCTCTTCCCACTATGTTTTCTACCCTACTGGAAACAAATTTCATTTTTTGACATAAGCCTATTTTGTCGTCTGCAAGTGCTTTCAATTTGCACCAGTCTAAAATTTTGTCATTTGGTAAAGAGTTAAATCCGCTT
Source organism: Tridacna crocea (assembly GCA_943736015.1). Classification (NCBI taxonomy): domain Eukaryota; kingdom Metazoa; phylum Mollusca; class Bivalvia; order Cardiida; family Cardiidae; genus Tridacna; species Tridacna crocea. Next base: position 17,909,009 of record OX031063.1, on the reverse strand, counting down.
TTTTACACAGCATGGCTCATATGTATCATGTGACACTTTACACAAATGTTTGACTGCCCCTTTTCTCATGTTGCAAGCCATGTATATTGCTTTATTTTTGTTTTAGAATTGATGAGATTATTCCAAAACCAGGGGATGAAATTTTAACATTGTCCGTGTACCCGTATTGAAACCGCATGTACTTGAATACAACAACTTTACGGTTGTTCAAATACAGGGACTCATGGCTCATATGTATCATGTGATTTATTGAAGACTCGTATGCTTTTTTTTTCTTTTTTCCCACAATGTTTTCTACCCTACTGGAAACAAATTTCAGTGTTTGACATAAGCCTATTTTGTCGTCTGCAAGTGCTTTCAATTTGCACCAGTCTAAAATTTGTCATTTGGTAAAGAGTTAAATCTGCTTTTTCACACACATAGCTCATAATGTATCATGTGATTTATTGCTTTTTTTACACAAACATCAGTGAGCTTTCTATGTTTAACTCTTTACCACACAATCCCGACTTTTAACACTCCTGTGAAAGAAGCCGTTTGAAAACATTGTGGGAAAAGGAGAAAATGCTGGTAACCAGCATTTTCCTTTTCCCACAATGTTTTCTACCCTTCCAAAAACAAATTTTCACTTTGGTCACATTTATTTTGTTGTCTGCAAATGCTTTCAATTTGGACCAGTCTAAAATTTCGTTGTTTGGTAAAGAGTTAACCTCATTCTGCTATGGCTTGATCATGGTTACTAAGAGCCATCTGGCAGTGATCAAACACAGAACTTTTGAGTGAAAAACCAAGCAGTTTCACGAGCTTAGTTCTATCTTTAGGTGACAGAAAAAGCAGAGTATTTGTAATTATGAAGAAAAGACTGTCATAATTATTTCTTGCCACCAGCAACATCCATTCTTTCATTTTATATCGCAACACAGTTTCTGCTGACAAACTTAACATGTTTTTTTGAAATAGACCTAGAGATTCCTGATGTAAGGCTTGTTTGGTATAGATAGGGTGTGGATGTTATCATGTAGCCATACTTACATAGAACTGTCTATAATTATTTCCTTCATATATTACATCGACAGGGGTCTGAATCAGATGTGCATTTCGTTCAGTGAACAGTATCTGGCTTTGTGTTCCATTAAAGGTATAAAAAGGCGCTCCATCTGAAAAAGAAGAAAATGGCCATTTGCAATCTATTCTATATATTTATCAAAAAAATCCAGAACAGAACAGAACATAATCTTATTGCTATAAGTAACTAACAATGCCTTTTGCAAACATAAGTGAAAAATAAAGTTGTGAAAGATTTTTAGCGAGAAACTATTTTGTACATAATTGATATTTTGAAAATATTTTCATACTTTTAAAGCAACCTCCCTTACAAAAAGAGGTATCGGAATCTTTAATTCGGAATAGAAAAAACATTTTAGAGAAATGTTGTCATTGCAGGTAGTGTAGGATCAAGATTTGACTGCACGTTCAGTACAGTCTAACCTGCCACATAGTATATTATTTAATGATACCTTCTAGACGTTTTGCTGGTGTAACTAAAATCAAGAAAAACAGTTATAAGCATATTGCAATTTGGTTCTAGGTGAGAAATTTCAAATTAGTGGGCAGAACCAAGAGAGAGTTACACATTCATGCAGTTTGGTCTTTCTTGCCACTGGACGCACAATGTATGGGTATAACCCATTACCACTCAATCCCTACTTTTAATGCCCCTGAGAAAAAAGCCTTATGAAAACACTGTGGGAAAAGGAGAAAATGCTAGTAACCAGCATTTTCTCCTTTTCCCACAGTGTTTTCTACCCTTCCCAGAACACATTTCAAGTTTTCAGTAATCTTTATTTTGTTGTCTGCAAATCCTTTCAATTTGGACCAGTCTAAAATTTTCTCTTGTGGTAAAGAGATAAGCGGTATAAAGTACTCATTAGTCATGTAGAAAGACTGATGACTTTTTTTTTCAGCCAGTAATGTTTGACATACAAAAACAGTGTAGCATCAAGATTGGACCGCAAAATACTGCAATCCGATCCTGGTCTACACTTCTTTCAGTATGCATGTAGGCAAAGAAGTATAGGGATTATTAACTAAGGATTTTTCTGACAAACCAATCAGGCATTTGGCATTTTAAGTAAAGGTGATACAGAGTCAAGATCAGACTACATCCTTTCTGCAGTCTAATCTTGACTTTTATTCGTTTCATAGGCTATGATCATAAAAGAAACATGGATAATTCAAGATTAGCTCGCACACAAAACCTGCTCTTTAAATAAATTTTTGACTTTTGAAGTTTATTTTTACTTATAATGTATTAAAATTGTGGATGTTTGGATTCAAAATCATAACAGTTGGTGTGTTTTTTAACCCTTTACCACAAAATTCCGACTTTTAATGACCCTGAGAAAGAAGCCTTTTGAAAACACTGGTAACCAGCATTTTCTCCATTTCCCACATTTTCTATTCTTCCCAAAACAAATTTCAATTTTCAAATAACATTTATTATGTCATCTGCAAATGCTTTCAATTTGGACTTGTCTAAAATTTTGTTGTTTGGTAAAGAGTTAATGGCAGTGAAAATTCAGGGCAAACAAATTGCGAAATGATCTGCTAAATGGGAAGATGGTGTATCTGCAAAAAGTATCAACTCTGTCAACATTTGAAACTGCTCAGGCTGACACGAATAAATTTGTTTGCTATTAATTAATCAATTTTCTGCATATTCAAGGAAAATTCTATCCTATGATTCAGTCACCAGTTAGACAAACTGTATTTTATGGATACATAATGCACAGAAATTTGACATTCTATATCCAAAATAAATGATCAAATATGAAAAAAAAATCTCTCTGTAATATATAGGGGAGATTTTTTTTTTCATATTTTATCATCTATTTTTGGTTATAGAATGTCGAATTCCTGTGCATAATGTTAACTTATTTGGTATCATGCATCATAGTGTTGAATAAAACCACATTTTGCAAGAGTGTGGCTCAAAATATATGTTCATTTAACCCTTTACCAAAAAATCCCTGGTTTTTACGACATAGAAACCTTTAGAAAACATCGTGGGAAAAGGAGAAAATGCTGGTAATCAGCATTTTCTCCTTTTCCCATAATGTTTTCTCACCTGCTAGAAACAAATTTCAATTTTTGAGTTACGTTTTTTTTGGTTGCCTGCAAGTGCTTTCAATTTGGACCTGTCTAAAATATTGGCGTTTGGTAAAGGGTTTATCAATGTGTACTTCCCCTTCGTCCTCAACTGAGAAGGTTATCAATGTCCTTAATGCACATATCATACAAATGTTTTATCATGCAGTACCACAGCATCCTTGAAGGTGGGTAGATCTATTCAGATTTTTCACATCTCACTAAATTAAAAAATATATATATTTATCACTGAATTTTATACGAAAAACAATACAAACATCAATAATTGAATCATAAAATCATGAAATTACAAAGAAGAATTTTTATATGGTGTTCCCTTAAAAGAATATTTATAGCCTCTTAACCCTTTCCCAAACGGCAAATTTTGGACCTGACCAAATTGAAAGCAATTTGCAGATGACAAATTAACACTAGTTGGTAAAAAGATGATTTTTCTATATGATAGGGTAGAAAGCATTGTGGGAAAAGGAGAAAATGCTGGTTACCAGCATTTTCTCCTTTTCCCACAATGTTTTCAAAAGGCTTCTATTCCTGAACCGTAAAAACCAGGGATTGTTTGGGAAAGGGTTAAGGTATTTTTAGATTTTACACCAGAAATCAAAAAAGCATTGTGGGAATGTCAAGTAACTGGCATATGACTAATAACAAACGTAATTATTTTCCATAAAGTCTTCTTCGGACGATATGTTTGAGCTTTGTCTGTGTAGGCTATTTTCGGCATATAGGCTAAATGAGCAAGTTGCTCATATAAAAATAGAACATTCTTCCTGTTGGTGTCGATCTGGGCCGTAGTACTTAAACATCTAATTTCTCTTGATGTCAGATGTTTTTTCAATTACAGGGGTTTTATGGGGCTTTGGAAGTATAAGGATGATTTCTTTTTTTTGTAACATTTTTGTTCCCAAATCTGAAAGGCCACCTTTAACTCTTTCAGCGTCAAAAACGGCCTGCATTCTTGAAGTGAAAAGGGACATTGCAACATTTGCGTAAAATGTTGTTACAGATCATTCTGAACACTCTGCACATACTAATCCAAAACAACACTATCCTTTTAACCGTTTACTCCATAAGGCATTTCTATGGTATCTCTAAATGACCCTAAATAACAGCAAGGATGAAGCTGTTTCTTATGTGTATATGACACCTTTTGATAGCTTAGAAAACCTTGTGACAAAAGGTGAAATTGCTCGTGACGAGCAATTTCACCTTTTGCCACAATGTTTTCCAAAGACACCTACAAGCAATGCGTAGAAATGAGTATCTATGGAGTAAAGGTTTAAAGTAATTTTCTGCTGTACACAAGTCTACTGTGGGACAAAATCGAATGTAGCCCTAAAGTGACATCTTGGATTAGCCTACGTCTGCTACACAGGCTGATCCGAGACGACAATTTACGCAAATGTCCGAATGCCACTTTTGCCCATGTTGCAGGCATATTGAATCTCACCCACCCTCGGATACCCCGGGGTCTCCCTATTTGCTACGCTACATCGACCCCTGGGACAATTAATTGAATTTCCCTCGCTTTACCGCTGGCCGAATGCTGGCTTTTCATTGGTTCCATCATCATTTTGTGATGGGCGAGTGGACTGTACGCTATGATGTTTCGTATCGATTTTCGGCGGCTGATTCAAAGTTTTATTAATCAATTGTCCCAGGGGTCGATGTAGCGTAGCAAATACACGGCGGGGAATCACGTGACACAACAACAACAACAATGACCGTTATTTGAAAAAATTACCCAACTTCAGGTAAGAAAATCTTCAATAATTTCGTTAATACATGGCCGATTGGAATTTGGTTTGAAGCAGAGAAGGCAGAAGGACTCCGGGGATTTGCTTGATGTGTTAGATTTTTTAAACAATACCTGATAAAAAAGTTATTGACGAGCAAACAAATTATCCAGGGTAAAAAATGTGTTTGCTCGCCAATAACTTTTTTATCAGGTGTTGTTTAAAAAATCTAACACATCAAGCAAATCTCTGGAGTCCTTCCGCCTTCTCTGCTCCAAACCAAATTCCAATCGGCCATGTATTAACGGAATTATTGAAGATTTTCTTACTTGAAGTCGGGGAATTTTTTCAAATAACGGTCATTGTTGTTGTTGTTGTGTCACGTGATTCCCCGCCGTGAAATAGGGAGACCCCGGGGTATCCGAGGATGGCATCAAATAGCCTACAACACCAGAATAGCTTTTAAGTACCAGGCTACATGTTTTGAATCTAATAACGTTACATATGATAGGAAATCAATTTTACTCAATAAGAAATTATATAAAAACTCTCGGGTTGAAATTTCGAGCTGCTGCGTATCGACATTTTATCACTATCTTTACCATAGAACCTTGAATTTCTTGTAGAAACTAGGTCAAGAGCATCATATCTGAGCTGAGATAGCCTATCACGACAACAAAAATATGTCTAACCCATGCGTAGGTGTCCAGCTTGGGTCAATCATAAATATGGAAGAAATTTCAGCAGATCGGTTTTGCTTGTACAAATTTGATTAGTGCACAATTTCAGTTGTTCTATGACGCTAATGGAAGGCCTTGTACCAGAAGTATTGTATGATTTGGTCAGTTGATGTCCAAGAGGTAGCACCGACAGTAATCAAGGCAAGTACTTAGAAATGGACTAAATTGCTGAACCAGCAAGTCTGTGATTGCCATGACTGCCATTAGGCTTAGCGGTTGTGGCATTGAAATGATCGAGCATCAGCCTTATTGGCCTGCTCTCGCTTCATCAGATTTTCATCTATTCCCCAAATCGAAAAAGAGCAATATTATAATCTACGATCCCTGATTTCAGGTACCCACTTTCTGTAATTGTCTTGACGTTATAAAGTTAATGCAGTGGTGGCCTTCCTGGATGGCCTACAAGGGCTTCTTTGAAAGAGACATGTTGTCATAGGCCCTTAACCCTTTCCCAAACAATCCCTGGTTTTTACGACCCTGAGAACCCTTTTGAAAACATTGTGTGAAAAGGAGAAACTGCTGGTTACCAGCATTTTCTCCTTTTCCCATAATGTTTTCTATCCCACTGGAAACACATTTCAATTTTTGAGTTACGTTTATTTTGTCGTCTGCAAATGCTTTCAATTTGGACCTGTCTAAAATTTTGTCGTTTGGTAAAGAAGTAAACATCGCTGTCAAAATGTAAACATGTAATTGTTCCAGGGGGTTATGTCGAAAATAAAATAAAGGACACCATGTCTGCCAAAAGTCAAACCGTTACATATATTATGAGGCTAACAACTTGTCAACCATCTTCGCAAGCCAAGGGTGACGATCCACTGCGCTACTCTACTACTCTACTAAGTTCCAGGTAGTGATCGTAACCTTGGCTCGCGAAGATACCTGTCAATCAGCCTAAATATTACGCTGGACAAACAGATATTTATCACCCGCTTGTTGAGCTGAATCTATATATATATAAAATAGAATATCAGTGAGCTGTTTTTTCCAGAACGCGAAAGAGGTCGATTTTACCCATACATGTACTCGCAAGAGTTTTACCCTTTACCAAACAATCCAAACTGTAATCGAAATTTAGAAAATATTATGAGATAAGGCGATTTCAAATGCTGGTAACCAGCATTTTCTCCTTTCTCCACGATGTTTTACATCCTAATTGAGACAAATCTTACCATATGAGTAATATTTGATTTTGTTGTCTGCAAATAGATCTACTTTCAATTCGGAGCAGCCTTAAGTTTTGTCGTTTGGTAAAGAGTAAACAGTGCACTATCTATCATTTTAGTGATATCAAGGTGAGAGGGTCAGCTGATAAAGTGGTGTGTACATATTGGAACACGGATCTAAACTCATCCAGATAAAAGGCCCATCAAGAGCCCACACAGCTAGATTTGGACATTCTTGCTTTGGAGTCCACATTCGTTGCCTCATGTCGAATCTAATCTAATCTACATCAGTTTACAGTATGTTTAACTGAGCAAAAAAGGGAAATGTATGCGAAAATAACGAGTGCCGTAAGGCACGAGTTATTTTCACTTACCTTTCCCGTTTGAGGCAAATATTTACTCATTTTAACCTAAAGCTGATGAAAAAAATCATATATTTCCACTGATTATTTTATCAACGAATGCCAGTTTTAAAAAAAACTAGTGATCTCAAGTTAACAAACCAGATTTTCGGCAGGAGGAAAATATTCACTGTGACGGGGAAAAAATTCCCCCGAGCTTAAATGACGTCATTTCTTTACCCATACCATTTCTAAAAATAGACACGTGAACTATAACATAAAATTATATGAGCCATGCTCTGGCAAACGGGAGCTTAATGAACCTGCGTGATTCATTATACCAAGCGAGTCACCAATGTATACCTTATCCCTAAAATAATGAGGCACACTGGCCCAGAGACAGTGAAATACAGAAAATTGAGCGACAGCAAAAACTTTCGGCCCTGGTCAGCCTGCACGGACTGCGCAGGCTGACCTGAATCGATACTTTTCGCAAAAACATTAAACTCCCATTTTTACAGAGAATGGCTAATCTAATATTCCCTTACATTTTTCAAACGTGGCTGAAATAGTGATTTTTGTTATACAAAAGTTGAAAACAATGTTTTCAGGAACGGTCGATAAAACTGGGCACAGTTTGCTTAATGGTCAAATTTAAGTAATAGTTAAATGCTAAGAAGTCAAAATTAAACGATTTAAACAGCCAAAAGGAGGGAGCGTAGCGACCGACTGTGGCTGTTTAAATCGTTTAATTTTGAACTTCTTAGCGTTTAACTGACTTAGTCTTTTTCCGCCCACATTACATCACTGCCAAAATAACGTTCAATATAAGGAATCCGCTATTCACAAAGACACGCCCTTTCACCCATATATGGAGTTGGCTGATTCGCTAAAGAAACGTCATCATTGCATCATCGCTAAATATGACGTAATTTATCGGCCCGGCTAAACCGCGTACACGACCACGTGGTATTTAACCCTTTACCAAACAATCAATTGGGAAGGAAGGTTATTTTTGGGAAAGGAGAAAATTCTGGTTATTGGCATTTTCTTCTTTTCCTACAATATTTTCTACCCTGTCAAAAAACTCAACTTCATTTGTTCCACTTTCAAAATTTGATATCTGCCAATGCTTTCAACTTGGAATGGTCTAAAATTTGTCATATGGAAAAGGGTTAAAGAACCGTCATTATCAGCTTCATTTCCAGTTCACGCTTGACTATCGCCAGTGTTAAACAATGTGAAATATGGCAGAATTTGACCAAGATTTTGAGGAAGTAACGACTACACTCACCCTATGAAAATTTCTGCAGATTTACTGCAGCATTATTTTTTCTTAACATTTCAACATATCGTCGATTTAATTCTAAAACACTGTAACAACAGATTATTTCAAGCTTCAGGTGGTATGTTTCAGACGACAACCGACCATATAGATCTAGATTGATCGGCTTTTATTATTTTTTTTTTTCAAAGGCGTAACATGTAGATCTACTTGGCATGTGCTAGACCTAATTTAACCCTTTCCCAAACGACATATTTCAGATTCCTCCAAACTGAAAGAGTTTGCAGACGACAATTTTAACTTTCATAACAATGGCAGAAAATCCGAACGGACAGAAAACACTGTGGGAAAAGGAGAAATTGCTGGTTACAAGCAATTTCTCCTTTTCCCACAATGTTTTCAAAAGACTTGTAGACTACTGCAGACACGTAAAAACAAAGGCTTGTTTGGGAGAGGGTTAAGTAATTGTTGAATATTAATGAGGGGGGTAGGGTTTAGGTACGCATGTGCAGTGCATCCAGATAAACTCCAGGGCCCGTATTCACCAACCATTCTTGAGAATATTCTTAGTCTTATTCTCCAAATTTTTCTAAATTTGTAAGTAACACAACTTCTGATTGGCTAAACCGAATGGTTTAGCCAATCAAAAGTTGTGTTACTTACAAATGTAGAAAACTCTGGAGAATAGGACAAAGAATGTTCGTAAGAATGGTTGGTGAATACGGGCCCTGATAAACTGCGACGTTTAAATGAATAAATGATCAAAATAAACCTGCTTTGGGTAGTTTATGGAAGATAGACGGTCAAAAATTTTCAAATATGAGCGTTCTGATTGGATAGAAAAGTAGGACAAAGACTAACACTGCTTAGCGCGACGCAAAAGCCTATTGAGGACAATGAAAATCAAAGTCCGACTGCTTGGAAAAGCACTTTATCAGTATCATGATTCGTTTACAAATACAGATTCGTATTCAAATCAGTTCGATGACGTCACATCTGATGTCGTAAAAATGTGCAGCGTGAGAACTGTTTGCAAATCGACAATCTCGTGTAGATCTATTATCGAATAAAAAAAAAATAATTATAGTAATCTAATAGAACAAGGGTTAGATAGCAAAAGGAGAACTCGCTCGTTACATGACAGTATTTGCAAGTATGGTCAGTAGCATGTTCGAATTTTGATATGAACCATACTATCCGTGTTTACATGCCCATTTTACGAAACAAAAATCCGACCTCGAATGACACGACACGCTCCACTGCACTTGCCTACTGTTGATTCTTTACCAAAGGACAAAATTTCCGACTGGTCCAAATCCTACGCATTTGCAGACGACAAATAAAACGATACTAAAATGACGGTACATATATGGGAAAGAGCTTTAAAACATTGTGGAAAATGGATGAAAAAAGGATCGTGACCAACATGCTCTCCCTTTTTCCAGACTGTTTAAAAAAAAAACATCTCTGTCAGGGTCGTAAAAAGTCGGGATTGTATGAAAATGGCCAATTTTATTAGGAATGTTTTTAATAGCTCCTGTGGTAGGGGATGTGGGAAGCCATTTTAAAAAAAGGTCTCGATATTCCAATTTCGATGCTGGTTTGACCAGAGAATATTAAGGAACATCCGGCAGTATGCATCAAAGACACTATATACATGTTTTTTTTTTTAATTCTATTTATTATCCTTTCTATTACTTTTGCGTATGCTTTATTTTTAGCTGGCCAAAGCCCTGTCCTTCTTTGCGATCTCTTTTGTTAAATACATGTACATCTCGAAACACCATCGTCAATTATCGGAACTAGCAAATTCCTTTCCGATGTAAATAAATAACGAGATCAAACTCCAAATATCATTTTGAAAATATTTTTTTTTTTTGGAAAAGATATTTCAATCCCAGATATTTTAAAGATATTTTAATTTTCAATGTAAGGAATTTTGACATAACAACATCGACCTATGTACATACCATGTAGTACATGTATCTAAAATACCACTGATGTCAAATTTAAACCAAGAGCAAACAATACTATGTACACATGCAATATTTACATGGTGATGTACCAAGACTGATTATCTTGTACTGATTAATCCTTCTCAACATAGACAAAAACAGTTTTTTTTTCAGACGGCATAGGTTCAAGATCAGACTGCACAGAACGTGCACAGAATGTGCAGTCTGATCTCGGATCTATACCGTCCGTTGATTGGTTCAAATCAATAACATAGAACTTTTTTCGGTGAGTTTCGGTGAAATGCATGCCGTTGAAAGAGATCGATTTATATATGAACCGTGCTCTGTGAAAAGGTGGCTTAATGCGTTTTTGATCCATTACACCAATCCAACCGTCACATGGTTATGGACCTTTGCTGCCCCCCCCCCCCCTTAAAATTCTAACTTAATCATAGGTAGATTGGTCCTTGTACATACAGAAATTTGACCAATAGCGGACATTTTCGACGCAGGTCAGCCTGCAGGAATTGCAAAGGCTGACTTTGGTCGATACTTTTCGCCGATGTATCAAGCCCCCTCACAGAGCATGGTTCATGTAGATATGGCGCTGACAGAGTTAACTTATATAACGCCGATTTAACACATTTCCTGCTAAAATAAGTTTAAAAAAAAAAAAACCTTCAAGCCGATACCAAAAACTTGAATGATGTTATTTCAGTCTTATTTTTTGTGGAACCCTCCCCCCCCCCCCCCCTCCTTATCGGAGAGTTTAGATCCAAGTTCCACGTTATATGCAGGATGATTTTGACCTACGCTGTTCGCTATGTGCAGGTCAGTGAGCCGCGCTTAGCAGCTTGAAGGTCAATAAAACGGATCTTCTCCGGAAAATGCAGTCAAAAGATTGCTATTTTACAGTGGTTTTAGCCAGGATTTGCGACAAAGTAACTGACAGTGTTGATCCGTGCAGTCTTATGTTAATCAACACTATTCGTAAAAATTATGAAAACCAATTAACCCTTTCCCAAACGACAAACTTTTGGACTAGACCAAATTGAAAGCATATGCAGACGACAATTCAACTCTTGCTGAAAAGATGATTTCTGTCTAAGATAGGGTAGAAAACGTTGTGGAAAAGGAGAAAATGCTGGTTACCAGCATTTTCTCCTTTTCTTACAATGTTTTCAAAAGGCTACTATTCCAGACCCGTAAAACCAGGGATTGTTTGGGAAAGGGTTAAGGGAGAAATTTGCTTTTAGGCCTTGAAAACAAGGCAAACTTCTCAACTTGAACCGGTAAAAAAAGAGTTAAGTCTTTAACAATCCACAAAACTTTAGACTTTTCCAAATTGAAGGCATATGCAGACGACGAGTTAGATGCACCTTAGATGGGTTAAGATCTTAAATCTTTTGTCGTTGTTGCTGGCCTGGGCCAGCACTTTCTCCTTTTCCCAACAATGTTTTCAAAAGCTTTTTTTTCTCAAGTTCGTTAAAACTCGGTTTTGCTTGGGAAAAGGATTCATGTGGTTGAAAAACGAATATGACAGATTTGGTTGATAATGTTTTTGCATCTCGTAACTAATTTACATGTTTGTACCGCTCACATGATTGTTCAACGCTTTACCTTACGCTAAACTATATATGGAGTGCAACACGCGAAAAGGGTCATTCGGACATTTGCGTAAAGTGTCGTCGCTGATCAGCGTGTGCACTCCACACAGGCTAATCCGAAACGACACTTTCCGATTTTATGTGATTTTCTGTTTTACGCAAGTCTACTGTATCACAAAATCTAATGTGGTCGTAAAGTGCCGTCTCGGATTAGCCTGCGCGGACTGCGCAGGCTAATCCGGGACGACACTTTACGCAAATGTCCGAATGCACATTTTCGCATGTTGCACTCCATATATATCAACTAGACAACTACCGTTTTAATCTACACCGCTGGTATTCTGTTCACTGCTGAGCTTTGAAAATATATCAGCTAGAACCCGAATGGGGCTACAGGCAAAACGTAGCTTTTCCTATTCACCATGCATGAATTTAATGGCAAAATGGGCTCAAATACTTTTCAGTTCTATGTATATATGGATGCAAACTACGCAAACCGGAACCCACTCATGTACAAGCAAAACATATTTCTTGTTTTTTAATCTTACAGGCAAATCAACAGCTGAACACTTGGTTGATTCTTTTCCGCGGGAAAACATGGGAAGGGGGCGGGGTAATACTTTGATGATGGCAGATGGATCACTGTGAAAATAGCTTGTCCCTTCTTCCAATGTCAAATACCATGTTAAATCTTACAGAGTATTTTCAGAAAAATATGACATACAAATGAGCTTGGGAAGCAGCTGTAAGAGCAAGCGAACAAAATGACAAAGTTCCTGTTCTTTTCGCTTGTCCGTCAAAATTTCACGTGATTGGGTATAAACCGCGCGTATACATTGCCCTGTGTACCAAAACTAGAATATTATGTTCTTCCAACATTGCAAAATGAAATTAAAGAAAATCCTTACCTGTTAAATGATAACTTAGAAGCAACGAAAAGGTGAAAATAATCCACGATTCACTTGGGACAGCTTTAGGAGCCATTTTACCTTTGAAATACCTGTCAACTAAACCAAGAAAGATAACACTAAGCGTCGTTTGCTTAACTCTTTACCAAACAACCCCTGGTTTTCAAGACCCTGTGAAAAGAGCCTTCTGAAAACCAGAGTTTTCTCCATTCCCCACAATGTTTTCATCCTTCCAAAAACAAATTTCAATTTTACGGTCATGTTAATTTTGTCGTCTGCAAAGGTTCCAAGTTGGACAAGTCTAAAGTCATGTTGTTTGGTAAAGAATCAAACTCTTCAATAGACGACAAAATAGCCGACATGGCCACGGTGAAAGCATTTACAGAAGTCTTGTAAGATGAGGCTCAAATTATGAGATTTGCTTCCGAAATGGTGGTACACATTTTGAAAAAGGATAAACATGCCGTTTCTAGCATCTGCTACTTTTTCCATTAGTGTTTTCAGAAGCCCAAGGGTCATGAACTCTTTACTAAACGACAAAAATTTCAGACTTGTCCAAATTGAAGCAACTGCAGACGACAAAACAGACTTGACTCAGAATATTGGAACTTGACTTAGGAAGAGTAGAAAACATTGTGGGAAAAGGAGAAAATGCTGGTAACCAGCATTTTCTTCTTTTCTCACAACGTTTTCAAAGGGCTTAGACCTCAGGGTCGTAAAAACCAGGGATTGTTTGGTAAAGGGTAAAAGCACATGGTTACTTGGCTAAGGGTAAACCTCTTCTTGCCCTTAGCTTCAAAATCACGGATTCCTTTATACCTTCTTGACGACTTACTAGTATCTTTTTTCGAACGTCCGAGGTTTACAAAAGAAAAATGCTCTTTTGATCAGCTATGTGTTAAGTCATGAGGTTGAATCTGAGGTTGAGTCAACGTTTATTTCTCAGAAATTGCAATATGGACGTGATGTGCACGGTCAATGGGCAAAGGTTTAATCGATCCTCTGATAAGCTTATAAAATGGACCCTTCAGTATTTAGTCCATCACAGGTGACTAAGAGAAATTTATGATTTAGTTCAACTTATAAAAGGATTTCATCTTTTTTATATTTTTGACAGAATACTTACCTAGATCTACTTTCATCTCGTATAATGTTGTTTGTTTAATCTTTGAGAAGGGAAACTTTTGAGGCAGTCGTGACAGGTATTACATTACAATTCCTAAAAAACACATTATGTAGTATCTCTCAGGCAAAGCGGTATAATTTTTGTGTCTCGCACTCTAGCCCCTTCCCCTCGCACAAAAATATCTGGCTTGCTTGATTAATGAGCTATAATCAACACACTCATACAAATAATTGGATTATCATTCCTGTCGTTTAGAATGGATTTACATAGTTTTGTGATAAGTCGTTTGCAATTTTGCGAATGGCCAGATGTGTCAACTTTTCATTACACCAAAGAAGTCTTTCTTTACGGTTATCTGTGCCGAACTTTCCACTATAACAACCGGAAGCTATATAGTCTTGTTTAAAAAAAACTTTCAGGAAAAGGGAAATAAAGCTGAGTAACGCGATTAGATATGTCCCAGTTATCAGTTTTAATCGATAACCCCATAATGGAGTCTTTTTAACCCTTGGAATCAAATATACTGTGTTGAGTCAATTAAAAAAAGACCTCTAAACTATACCTGTACATGGAGTCACCTGAGCTTCAAGCCTAAAAATGAATTATCTATTGCGCCATGAAATAAAACTAAAACTGAAGAAAGTCACTTACTCAATTATCTTTATCAAAAGGGTGGCCAACAGTCAATCAAAGCGTTGAAAACGCTGAAGTGGTATTTGTCAAGGAAATCCATGTGTGGAATTAATAGTTGGAAAGAAACAGAGACATATTGTTCAGATATTGGCTTAAAAGTCAACCGACTAAGCAAATGAATACCTTTTCGGTTGAAGGGACAGTATTCATGACAAAGTTTGGTTTATTTTTGTATAAGTGGTTTCCTTTTAATCATGAGGAAGAAGCAGGAGTAACGCCCCTTGACAGTAGGATGCATGACGAATAGAGAGAAAGATCCTGTTGATATATCGAACAAAATTAAGTTTGTTCCTGAAAACTATAATTATGAAATATCTCTAGCCTTTTGCATTCAATTTCCAACATTACAATCAATAGACGGTAAGCGATATTTCCATTTTATCGTAAGTGGCGCACCAGCAGTATCACGTGACACCGGACAATCAAAGCATTATTTCAGTAACAAATGCCGTATGTCCCGTTCGCAAATCCTTTAAATTTGGACAAATTCATAACTGAATTTAAGAAAATGACATATCAAGAAATCTATGGAAATCAATTCTAACACAATTCAAACAAATTTCATGATATTGCCTTTGAAAAAGAAAATCACAAACAGACAAAATATGCATTTTATAAAATCGTATTTAAATAAAGAGATGTAGAGACTAAGAACAGACTTAGCCTCTGAAACCTGTATAAAATTCATAATCCTGACCATTAATGATAACCAAAGGCGTAAATTAATATGAAACAAAAGATAAGAAGAGTCAATTTAATGTGACACGTGTGTGCTAATCTGTAAGAAGCAAGTACATTACAGCTGTTCTAAAGGTCACCCACTCTGCAGTGCTATACCGAGATCAAAGGAACACCGATTTAACCCTTTATCCATTTTTTTGGGTAAGACTTCATTAGATACATATTTTTTATACTCAAAATGAAGCTTAAAAGAAGTTATGGAAGGTCTGAATTTTGACCTGAAGCCATGTTTCTTTTGTTCATGATCGATAACATAAGTTATTCGTCAATAGGTACATGCCTGAAAGTGCAACACGGATGTTTGATAATAGTACTTTAAAATCACTAAATGGACTGTCCCTGTCTTTCTGAAGACACTAAACAGCTAATCAACCTTTTACCAAAGTATTTCGAGCGACCCGTGTAAAAAGGGGGCAGACGTGCTGATTTGTCCCACTGTCTGTTATTTGTCTCACTTTGTCAACCTTAACACATAGCCCCTACACACACACACACTTTCAAAAAACCGAAAACTGAAAGTAATCAATCTGTAGTTCATAAATATTTGTGAAAAAACAAATTTTCAAAGTGTGAGAGAAAATATTTGAGGAAAAAAGGAAGGGCTTACAACATGCATTTTCTCCTGTTTCAACAATAGTTTTTTTGTTTTTGTTTTTTTACTTTTTAAAAGACAATTACAACCATTTGACCCACGTTTATCCAATCGTCTCCATATGCTAAGTACATGTATCTGGACGAGTCCAAAGTGTTGTCGTCGGGTGAAAACATTCGCAGTAACTATTTAAAACCCTATGCCACATAACCCAAGTTTTTTACGACCCTTAGAAATATAGTTTTTTTTTAAAATGTTGTTGAAAAGGGTTAAAATTCTAGTAACCAACCTTTTCTCCTTTTTCCTTGCTATTCTTCCTAAAGAAAATTTCATTTTTAAGCCACATTCAAATTGTTATCTGCAAAGATTTCCAATTTGGGTAAATCTCAAATTTTCGTTTCGTAAAAGATTCAGTGTTATAAAAAATGAGGTGTGGGGGGTTAACATCAATATACCTGCAATAGACCTTTCCTAATTTTATGTCTGATTATTCAACCAATGTTTGCGTGATTCTGTAGCTAAGTTTGTAATGTACAGTCTCGAAGTCCAGGAATCTGTGGTTTGATTTATTTAAACTATTAATGTGATATTTTTTTCCAAAAAATCGTTCCAGTATCTGCTAAAAGACAGAGACAGTCTACTAAAAAAAAACTGGGACATCAAACATTTTGAATTTATAGCAAAAATCTTAACTTTGAAATAACATTTTTAAAAATCAGTATAGTTGCCTGTTTGCCATGTTCCTGTTTGAACTACCTTATAAGTTGACTATCGTAATTACAAAGTTTAATTCAAATTTCAAACTTTCCATTCCTTCTAGAAGAAAAGATGTTACAGATTCATTTTCAGGAAGCGAATACGTGCTATACTTATTTTCATTGAAAAGCTAGTCAAAGGGTTAGCTGGGTGTACGTTTGATCTCGGTGTTTCTCCGTCAAAGTGGATGATCTATTTCAAAAGCTGTTGTGTTCTTTTTAGGCACCGACTAGTTAACGAGTGTAGGACAATTGCCCCTGCGGACAATTACCCCTGGGACAATTGCCCCTGCGGACAATTGCCCCTGCGGACGATTCCCCCTGAGGACAATTGCCCCTGCGGACAATTCCCCCTGATTCATTATTTTTTTTACTGTAATTGATGTTATTTTTTTTTTCAAATTGTAACTTACATTTGATTTTGAGTGATATCATTTGTAATCTCAGAAATTTACAGTTAATAAGTTATAAGTAGATGAATTTTTTCGCCGTTTCAGTTTTTCAAAATGAATATCTATTAACAATCATTTTTTTCTGTTAATTGTGTTTATGTTTCAGAATGGACATTGACCTGCTAAAGTTTCATTTCAATGTATATACAGTTTACTGGGTAGTTTAAATGTTAAATGTTAAGTTTTTCATTTTGAAGTATCAAAGAAAAGTAGAAACCTATTGTATGAAATACATTTATTTTATTTTCAGGCAGGTCATATGCATAACATGATTATATATGTTGTTTTTCACATATTTTAACCTTTAGTGTTCAAGTTTTTATAGAAAATGATATCTTAACCCCCAAAATGATGAAATGCACATGCTTGTTTCTATGAACCAGACATAGGCATTTCAAATTAAAGGGTTAATGTGAATTTTAACTATGATTTCATCCAAAAAAAAATGTGAACATTACAATGACACAATATGACAATCTTGGAATCAATTTTTACTAAGTAAACAAGAAAATCAATGCAGCTAATATCTACTGCATGCTAATTTTGTCAAAACCAAGTTGATCTTAAACAAGTACAAATTTTGTTGATGTTCTTCAAAAAACGTTGTATGAGCTGTATGTTTTATGCAGCACATACAACTTTTTTGAAGATCGTCAGCAATTTGTCATATGCAAATCTAAATAACACAATAGCACACTGATACTGACACTTAAATAGGTACAAATTTCATTGATGTTCTTCAAAAATGTTGTATGAGCTGTATGTTTTATGCAGCACATACAACGTTTTTGAAGATTGTCAACAATTTGTCATATGCAAATCTGAATAACACAATAGCTCACTTTCACTGGGAACTTTCCATTTCTATCCAACACAAGGTAGCACTAACACTTCCAGCGAATTGTTCTCCCAACTCCCTGCAAAAACTCAGGAACAGTCTTTGTACCATTAACGTAGTCTCGTCAGAGGTTCTGGAGACGCTGTTGCAGATCTTTCGTGACTTTTTTTACTCGTTTCTGGGGTGGCTGGCCATTGGCGTTGTTGTAGAATGCAGTCTCAACTGATGACTGATCCTTTCTGAAGGCCTCAATAGCTAACCAGACTGTAGGATGATTGTAGCCGATCAGCTTCTGGAACGCATTATTCCAACTTTCACACATATTGTTGGTTCTAGCCTCATTGTCAATTGTAGCCTGACGGACGTTCCAGAGTTGTGGTGGAAAGAGTGGTTGTGCACGCCTCACTCTCACTGGCTGAATTTCATCATCACCATCAACAGGAGCACGCTGAATGCGCCTGAATGACCCAGATACATAGGTCTTGTCAAAGTACTCAAGCAGACCTTCAAGTCCATCTGGGGTATTGTCCTTCAGGTACCCCATTCCATCAGCGACATCATCCACTGGAAGAAAGGCCAGTCCATCAATAATTCCACAGAAGAGCTTCACATTGTCGTCTGTCTTATACTGGTCCACGAGAGACAGTTGCTGGATCTTTCTCCAAGTGTTCTGTGTCAGATGATAGAAGCAACCACGGTGAATCACTTGCTCGCCAAAGGTGTTGCGGAACGCGAGAATAGCAGCCTGCTCAAAGTCTGTAACTACTGTTGTTGGATCAGGGCTGAATCCCATCTGCTCACACTTTCTATCAACAGCACCAAACAGTTCTTCATATATCTGCTGTGATTTGCCTGGCAGCAAAGCGTACACACATGTAACTGCTGAGTCTTCAAGCGGCGCACGAATGATGTTCAGCTGTTTGAATAGGCCAGGGGAAGATGGATGAGTACCGTCCATGTACCATATATCTGATGAGCAGAGGTGTCTCAGAGCTTGAGCTGTACCAAACACTAGAATCCTATCCTCAGAATCACTGCCACTATCAAATGATAGAAAAGGGTGTCTGTATGGTTCACATGTGTGCTGCCAGTCCTCTGGCAAGATAAGATCTTGCAAAGATGCAGGATCCTTGGGTAGATTCTTGTTGCGTTGTCGCCGAATGGTTCTCATCACCGAATCTGTTTTCCCAACAGCAGCTCGAACTTCAACAGTCTCTGTTAAAGGGTATCCACATAAATCTGATGTGGTCCTCCCCTACTAGTGGTTGCACCCTCCTTCATCCTATTTACAGCTTTTGCAGCCTCAATCATATTGTTGTCACTATCATGACTGTGATATCCTGAGCCCCTAACTTCGGTGATCTATAAGAAAAAATGTGTTTGTAATTATTTTATTTAATAACTTCCATTAGATTTCCATTAGATTTGTCACATTGTGGGGCCTGAACTGAGATCCAAACTGTTTGCTGAAGGAGCTCTCTCATCTGGGCCTACACTACTTGCCAGTAAAAATCTTCCAATACACACCATGCAGTTTTGCTACAGTACATTAATTTATAGCTCATTCTTGGTGTTTGCAAGAATCTCCTACATTTATATAATTGATGACCCTGGGTACACCTGACCTATTATAGAGCAAGGTACCCTTTGCTTTTTTAAGCTTAAATATGGGAAAATGCTTAAAAAATTAGATCTTCAGAAACTTTTAAGTTTATAGACTTAACTTAATGACCTTTGCAAAATTTGTGAATATTCGAGGTCAGGATCATTGTTTGACCTTTGTCCAAGGTCACTGAGAGTCAAGTTCAACACATGATCTCATTAGAAACTACTAACTCCCTTATAATATGGTAATTAGTATATACATTCAACTAAATGAACACATTTAGACATAAGGTTTTCAAAGGTCAAAGTTCGTCTTTGACTTTTGCTCAATTGTTCTATGAGCAAATGGTCTCAGGTGAGCTACAAGACCATTGGTCCTCTCGTTATAATGGATCATAAAACTATGCATTGTATTGTCACGGTCATATTTAAAGAATCATTTCAACCATATTCCATATTTGCAAACAGGATAGGCCCTGATCAGGCAGCTCCTACAAGGAGCTGCCCGATCTAGGTCTACCCTGATTGCAAAGGTGTGGATAGGCATATATATAGAGTAAAGGCTTTGCAAAGGTGTAGAAAGGCGTATATCGAGGGCTCAACGCAACACTGTCGTAACTAACATTTTTTCCAAAATGACATTTTTTTCTCATTTTCGTAATCTAGAGTGCCAGTTTCATGTCCAGTAAAAATATTTTGCAAAAAAAATCAAAATAAAGCACTTAAATTCAAAAGTGGTCAAAATGTCGTAAGTGAATATTGGTAATTTTATCAACACAACACTGTAGTTAACTTTAGATACATACAGTGTTGCACTGTAAAACCTCCTCTTTGTCACAGGGAAAATGGTGCAACAATGTAAGTAACTGACATGGAGTGTTTACTTCATAATTGCTTCTATCAAATTAAGACTTATAACTGTTTTAACAATACTTAAATCATCAAAATGACATCAATTTTAAGCAATGTACTAACATGACAACCTTTTAAAAGTTAAAAATCCCTTTAGATCTTTTATTTCCAAAACTTCTGGTAAGGTCTGAGTAAAACAAATGCCTTTTCAAATGCATTCCAAAGAACTTTCTAGAGCAAGACCAAAAAAAAGTAGGCCTGCTGGTCACATTAAATGTGTATCTATTTAAAAAAGGCATATCTAAACACGTTAGTTCTGACAAGATGGAACATATTCAGACCTATCATTGAGAAGGTAATAGAAATAAAAGCTCAATAGTGGCCTAAGTACTTATTGCGGATGGCAAGAATACAAATAGATTCAAGCCATACCATTCAAAAGTATGGAAATAATTATGAAGACGAAAATCTGTTATTTTCAGTTAGCTCTAGTATTTAATACTGACAGGAATTGTAGGACAAAAGTTGCAAGGTCACTCTGTCCTTTGTTTACTTTCCTACCTGGTTTTCAAATTCATTTTCCTACCAGAGACTTGCACTTTAAATGAAACTACAATTACAGATCCGCAGGGGCAATTGTCCCAGGGGCAATTGTCCGCAGGGGCAATTGTCCGTACACCCTAGTTAACACACACGTGTCATAATTAAGTGTTTATCCCGTTTAGTCTTACGTTGATCACTTATCAAGGTTTGGAATTGTTAAAAGCTGTGACGGAGGGTAAGTCTGTTCTAATTACTGGTGCCAAAAGATGCATTTTTCTGCCTGAACATTTTTTTTTTTCAAATACATTATGTAACCTGGGTTAACAGGTCCCACTTTAAACGGTATATTTGCACTAATTTCTTTAGGAATGGAGGGAGGTATTTGTTTAGTTTAAGTTAAACCTTATCTTACTAAATATAGTAAATGCCACTTTTAAAGCCGATAGTAAAACCTCAAAAGTTATTTCAAAGGAATATCTCGAGGAAAAATATCTCCGTATCGGATAGTGTAGATCTAGGATCAGACTGCACGTTCTTCCTGGTGTGATCTGAATCTATATTGTCTGCAAAAGGTCATTGAGTCGCACTTGGTAGCCAAAGGGTTAATGCAGTCTGCATACAAAAAGCTCTATCAACACGCCCGGCAGGAGACAACGCTTATGATACCGCTTTACTCTCTGAAGTCTCCCGAAAAATTGATAAAATAACAGTTCTTTTTTGTGTGTGTCTTCGAAAAAGATAATTGATGAAACTAAAGGCATAGCCGTTTTAGGTTGTTTATCGCGTTTAGTGTGTAATCCATTTAAAAAATATGACACTTTCACTATTCGGGTATATACTGGATTGGGAAAAATTGTCGGGTGGAAAGGGAAATAACTCGTGGTGACGCGTCAGTAACGGTATTTGGCAAATGGTCTATTATCTCGATCTATAAATATTCATGAGCAATCAAATGGAGTAGTGTGCAACCATAGGACCAACAAGCCATGGAACGAATTGGTTTTGGAACGAAAAAGCCCAAGGTCAGTTGACAAATTTATATCATTTCGCGAGAAGCTAGTTTCGATCAAAAATAAGTATCTCAACGATCGATAGCCTCGCTCAATGTATTTTAATATGCCATTTCAAATAACATATTTGAGTGACACCGTAAAAGTCATTTGCCTCAGAAAAAATGAGTTTAACTGGGTTTATTTCCTTCGGTTTTGCACTAAATGATTGAACTAAAACTCTGCAAAGTTTGGGTACGCTGTCTCGGTATAGAGTTGGTATAGACTCTAAAGATTTTGGGTACGCTATGACAAAATGGACACGCTGGCATATGTAGAAATATGTATCATATAGAAGATCTGCAAATCAAGATTTAAATTGAAATGTCGTCCTAGATAGCTGCAAATTATGAAGAAAATGGCAATATTCATGTATTTGAATTGAACTACTTTATGCCAAGTTTTATATTCTTGCGCTAAAGCCCGGGACCTTTCTGAGGTTGATTAATTTATCAGTGTCATTGACAATCGACTTTTTTTTTTAAAGGGCTGAGTTATTACACTTGAAATTACGTTTTTTCAGCCCGTCTGGCTTTTTTTTTTGCGATAAAAGAGCATAGTCATCGCTTTGTCTGTTTGTATGTGGTTAGGACAGAGAACGTACTATTGATATTCCAAAGCGTTTGAAGCATTTTCAAGCTACAAACATCCGGGATATTCCGGCAAAATTTAAGCGGGAACTACTTGAACTCAATCTCTTTCTACTGCTGTGTACCTAAACGCGATGGAGTATTAGACTCACGGTACAAAATAAGAAACATGGTTATCAAAATCCAATCTTGAACTCATTGTGGTATTGTCTTCGACAAATACCACAAAAATGGTAAAAACCCTATCTAACGTTTCTTTTAAGGCCTTTTTTTCTCCTGGTGATTGTTGTTCACGGCACCTAAATACAGATCTATACATAATTCATGGTTAACATATTCATAACATTTAATCATTACTCAGTTCTGAATTGGAAACTGTCAGTGAATAGTTAATAAGTAACAAACTGTCTTTACATTTGAGCAAAACTGAATCTACGTATTCTATTTGGTTCCAAACACACACTCAAAACCCATTCTAAGCTCAATGTCTCATGCAAAGGTCAATCCGTTGAAGCTGGAGAATCGGTTAAGTACCTGGGAGCAACCATAGATCAGAGCCTCCCTTCTGGCCAGGTCTCTTCTATGTAAAGTAAATGGACGTCTCAAATTTTATACAGAAAAACAAAGTTCTTGTCTTATACGAAAAAGTTACTGTTTATGTCTATTATTCAGTGTCACTTACACTATGTTTCGACAGTGTGGTTTTAGACAGTTACAAGCATTAAGAAATAAACTTCAGTCCAACTAAAATTACTTCACCCAAATAGAAAATTCTCATGTTAGAATTTGAATACAAATTTCAGTACCAACAAAACAAACTAATCAGATCTGTACTGAATATTGATTTCAGAACTCGCACTGGAAATGAACATGTCTCAAAACTAGGCTGGTTATCTGTCTCTTAAAGTGTTAACGTTACAACTATGTGGCATTTTTTTAGGATTAATGCTAATACAGCAACTCCGTATATGCATGAAAACTTCACTCCCATCAATATAGTACTAGACTAAGAGTAACTGTCCACGGTAACAGTGACGACTCGAAACATTTTTTGCAAGAGCGAGTGCGCTTTTCCATTCTATGCAACAAAGGCTTTCGCAAAAAGTCTTTTTCCTATAGAGGATTATTATGCTCTGGAATACACTACTCCCGACAAATCAGGGATACCAAAAGCTTTCGTATTTTCAAACCCTGATTGATGTAATGCGACTTTATTCGAAAATTATCATATACTGTAAAAAGTCATATTTAGACAGATATTAGTTGCGATTATTCATTGTTAGTTAACTCTGATTTTGTCCATCATGAGGCATATCCTCCTATGCCACACCTTTTGTTTTTTAAATTAAATTATCATTTCGAGGACCGCAATGGAAATATGGAATTTATATACCATACATGGAAGGCAGAGTGTAACAATCGGGGCCATATTTGTAGGACTTGGAGATTTTGAAAGTTATCTATAGAAATCATTTGACAGATATCCAAGCATAAGGCCGATGTTTATTCAATAATCTCTAGATTACTTCTAAATAGCTCAATGTTCAGAGGAGCTATAATAAGAGGTTATTACACGGCTGATGAGGGCCGTAGAGTGATATCAGCCCGCCATCTTGATATCTGCCCCAAGGGCTTTAGCCCCAGGGCAGATTTTGAGGTGGAGGGCCCATATCACTCTCCGGCCCTCATCAGCCGTGTAATACCTCTTTATTACATCCATGGATAAATTGCTCGATTTTTTTGTTTTCTAGCATGTTTAAATACTCAAAACAAACAAAAAAAATCTTGTCTTCATTCGACACAACTTTTTTTCGCGGGTAAACGTCGCATTCATGACGGCATTCATCATAACTATTGTAGAACTGCATCATGTGCAATATAGGACGATTTAAATAAACAGTTCTTCAATTTTGTTCATTTTTAAAAAGCTGTTTCCATTATTGTTTTTCAGTCTAAATATTCAATTTAGTGCGATACGGATCTAAACTGAGAAACAGGATAAATAGAATAGATGGTTGGTGGTTCGAATTATGAAACATACAAATCAAACTCGGTTCTACTGGCGCTCGATCTTAATTTAGGATCGTGGTGTGTTTTTAACCTAATGAATAAATTTTTGTGTTATTTATTAGGTTAAATACACACAACGATTCTAAATTAAGATCGAGCACCAGTGCTCGGTTCTCCCGGCTCAATAAATAATCAAAGCGGTGAGATCGCTGAAGTGGTATTTGTCAAGGAAACCCATTGTATGGAATTAATAATTTGAGAAACAGAGACATATTGTTCAAATATTGGCGTAAAAGTCAACCCACTAAGCAAATGAATACCTTTTCGGTTGAAGGGAGAGTACTCATGACAAAGTTTTTTTTTTTTTATATGTGTTCTCCTTATGATCATTAGGAGTAAGCAGGAGTAACGCCCCTTGACAGTAGGATGCATGACGAATAGAGAGAAAAATGATATTGATATATCGAACAAAATCAAGTTTGTTCCTGAAAACTTTAATTTTGAAATACTAGTATCTCTAGCCTTTTACATTTAATTTCCAACATTACAATCACTTACCTTGATCTATAAATATTCATGAGGTATGAAATTGAGTAGCGTGCAGTCATAGGACGAACAAGCCATGGAACGAATTGGTTTTGGAACGAAAAAGCCCAGGGTCAGTAGGCAAATTTCTATCATTACGCCAATAAAAGGCTACGAGTGAGAGAAGCTATTTTCAATCAAAAATAAGTATCTCACCGATCGATGACCTCACCCAATGTATATTAATATGCCATTTCAAATAACATATCTGAGTGCCACCGAAAAACTCATTTGCCTGAGAAAAAAATAGTTTAATTGGATTTATTTCCTTCGGCTTTGCACAAAAAAAAGATACATGGTTATCAAAATTTAATCTTGAACTCATAGTGGTATTGTCTTCGACAAATACCACAAAAATCGTAGATCTACTAGGCTATAGGGGCTGAAGTTTTGTTTTTGGAGTATAACGCCGCCCATTACCACACAATCCCTACTTTTGACGACCCTGAGAAAGAAGCCTTTAGAAAACATTCTGGGAAAAGGAGAAAATGCTGATTACCAGCACTTTCTCCTTTTCCCACAATGTTTACTATTCTTCACAAAGCAAATTTCAAAATTTCAGTCACTTTTATTTTTTCGTCTGCAAATGCTTTCGATTTGTACATGCCTAAGATAATTGTCGTTTGGTAATGAGTTAAATAACGTTTAGGTCTCATCACCCACGCATTTGTTTCCTAGCTTCCTCACACCAGTACCGACACAACTCTCTCCCCAAGCCACGACTACTTTTCTCACATGCATCAGAGGCAATGTGCTAAAAAATACTGGAAATAAAGTTTGCCTCAACTGGGTATAGGTACCTTTCGGTCACGAATCAGATACTCTAACCACTGAGCTACCCGGCTTGGCTGCAATGATGGAATCATTGGTGAAAGGTAAAACAACATTGTTCCAGAGGAAGAAAAGGCAGTTTTTAAAGGCCTCTCTTTTTTCCTTAACAGATAATGAAAAGGATTCGAAGTCTAGATCTATCTATAATTTAAGAAAGAAAAACATTTTGGAAAAAAGAAAATTTCTCGTCACAAGCTGCAGCCATATAGATCTAGATCTCCCGTAGTCTAAGTTACCACACACACACACACAAAATCAACTGCTGCAAATTGACAGCATTTGGAGACGACAAGATGAATGCAGCAAAAAAAGGGGGGAGTGTGATAAACATTTAACCAAGTTGTTTTCTTAAGAGCGCTGAACATGTTGACGCCCGTGGGTCCGCCATATCTTCTTTTGTCGCGTTTATAAATGATCCTATGTATTTAACCCTTGGGGAGGAGCTAAAAAATGTCTTCGACATTCGGCAAAAGACGGCAGACACATTAGATAGTCTCACGGAATCGGCCGATCAGCGACGAGTGAATCTGTAGGTCTCTTCGGAGCTGTGACGTCAGCGCCCCGTTCAGTGTTGAGAAATAATTATTCACTCACTGGTACACATGGCGGCCTCATCCACTGAATTAAAACCACTTCGCTGAGATCATAATGGAACTACAGCGATTTTTGCTACAGACTGGGACTTGGGCATTATTCTGTGTGAGTACTGTCTGAATTTTGTTCTTACGTTGTAACTAAACGGTACACGATTTATTCAGTCGGTTGCAAAGCATTGTGCGACACGGGATAACTTAACATGCCTAGCCTAGGTCGATTCCGTAAAGTTCTGCATCCAACCAGTAGTGCTCGGTCTTAGTTTAATATTGTTGCATATGTTTAACATATATGTGCATGTTTGTAGACCTCACACGTGCAACCATATTAAATTAAGGTGAGTGCCAGTGCTTCTAATAAAAAAAAATGGCGTATGGCGCGACACGTGGCACGAGATGTCCTACATTCAGTCTGAAGGTCTGCTCCGATACTATATTTGTTACTGGTCTCTGCATACTTTCAAAGCAACATTCATCAAAAGTATCTGGAATTACGAGTTTACTTGTATGTTTTCGAAAGGCGCTTTTCCACGCCAGATATGAGGGAGTGATGGTATTCTAAGTAAATTATTTTCTTTAAAACAGTATGTTGTAGGTTCTTGCGATGAGACGATTCTAATGAGTACCTGCAACATAGGATTTATTGGAGAATTATTAATATTTTCAATTTTGAAATCAAAATCATCCCCTCAATTTGAAGCACTGATTCTGGCAAAAGATCAAATTTTTGCAATGAAAAAAAAAACACCTCCTTTTTCCATAGTGTTTTCAAATTAACTATTTACCAAAGCATCCCTGGTTTTTACGACCCAGAGGAAGAAGCCATCCGAAAACGTTGTGGGAAAAGGAGAAAATGCTGGTAACCAGCATTTTCTCCTTTTCCCACAATGTTTTCTACTCTGCTAATGTTAAATTCCATTTTTTGAGTCATGTTTATTATTTCAATTTGGACAAGTCTAAAATGTCGTCGTTTGGTAAAGACTTAATTCTTGTATTCAACCTTAGTTTTTGTGTGATTGTTCATATTTTTCATGGATGTTTTCGAAGATGTTGGCTGCAAATTTTTTTCAGGATTACGATGAGTAAATGGCAGTTAAAATTTGCTAATTTGATGTATGCACTTGTCCTTTCAAGAATTTTTTTTAACTTAGCTCTATATGCATATAGATAAATAGATTTTTTGTCAGCAGAGATGAGTAAAGCGTTGCCCTTGTATAATGTACAAAGTAACAGACAACATCTTTGATCTACACTGTTCACAAACCTGTTTGATAAAATGTCTGGAGTTGCTTTATAGGATATAGAACACTTTACAAAATTTCTAACAAATTTTCTCTCTTTATCTGTTTGTATAGGAAAGACAATATCATACATCTCTGGAACTACTTATTGGAACTGTTACGGGGTAGAAGTATGTACCTTGAACTCTCCCCACAACTACAAAAGATCTTACGAGAAATGCTTTATGTGCTTGACTGGATGGAAGAAATTAAGGTAAGAAGGACAAAACTTAAACTCTTTGACTTGTATAAAGTATGTTTTGACTTGCAAATGTCCCAATTCCAGACAGATTGTTTCTGAGAGGCAATTTCAAAAGCTTTCTCTTTCAGGTGTGTTAAAAGTTGTCAAGGTGTGGTAAAGAGTGCGATAAATGATAGGAATTTCTCTTTCTTGTTGAACCTTTTAGTTCTAGGTTTCTTTATTAGTCCCCTACCGGCGAAGCCAGAAGGGACTATAGGTTTGCACTCGGTAAGTCTGTCCATCAGTCCTGCAAATCAGTTTTCCGGACTTTTTTTTCTAAACACTGGCAGATATTGAGCTGATTTTTGGTTGGTAGGTCAACCACCATCACTAACAGATCAGGTTTGAGTTTCATTCTGGTCTACTGATTTTTAAAGAAATTATGGGCCTTTTACTTAGGAATTTTCACAGAAAAAACAGTTTTCCAGACTTTTTTTCTAAACGATGGTGGATATTGACCTGAGTTTTGCTTTGTAGGTAAACCACTATCACTTATGCATCAAGTTCAACTTTCGTTCCACTCCAATGATTTTTCACAGATTTATGGGCCTTGGACTTTGAAAGTTTCAATGATGAAACACTTTTCTACACTTTTTAGCTCCACTGGCCAAAGGCCAGCGGGCTTATGTAGTGGCCCAGTGTCCGTCATGCGTCCGTCCGTCTGTGTGTCTGTCCATCCGTACTTGTGTTAACTTTTATTTCAAACATCTTCATCTCTGAAACTACCCATCCAATTTTGATGAAACTTCACAGAAATGATCCTGCCATGGTCCTAACAGAATTCCCTGAGATAATTTTATTCCTTCAAAAACTCTGGTTGCCATGGCAACAAAACTGAAATTTGGTGTGTAGCTTTATCTAGTGGACCTCGTTCTTTCAAATAATAGCCCTGGGGTCAAAATTGGCATTGGAATCGAGGATATTGATAGTACAAAGCGGGGTGTTAATAGCACGTGAATTTACTGATTAATACACATTTTCTCCCGTTAACTGCCCGATTTTTACCCGTTAATAAATGCTTATAATGGCCCGAAAAGGCACATTTTATGCAGTAATATACATTGGAAGATTTGCAAGATGCAATTTTCAAGTTTCAACTCCCCCTGGTCAAGGAATTTTCTTCCCTTGAACTAGACACTTTTTTCTGTCAAATCTCTGGCGGGCTATTAAGTCTCATTCAGTGACCGCTCTAGTTTAAGTAATTAAACTATAACACTTATACACGGTAAGCTAGTACCTCTCATTGGTTCACACCTGCTGATGATAAGTTCATGGTCATCTCACAAGTTAAAGGTCATATTTCTGAAAATTTGCTTTTACAGGGGCAATTGTGTTTCACAAACACATCTTGTCTTTGTAAAACTTCTTCATTGAACTTACTTCAACGAGAAAAGTGCTTATATATCGGACTTTCGTTATAGCATTGCATACAAAGACAGACATGATGCTTGTAACTCTGAAAGTAGCCACATCGAAATGGCCTTGGTCAAAGTGCAGCAAAGTACTGGAAAAACCTTGGACAGACATGAGAGGTTGCCAGGTGTGAAGTAATGTTGACTGAGGCCTAAAACAATTTTGACAGTCATCATTCCTGTGCATTCTATAAAATTTCCAATAATGAAGTAATAGGTCAACGCTCAAGCAAAGAAAAAATAAAGAGTTGTCTAAGTTGAAAATGTTTGCAGCAAAAAAGTTAAATGTGACTCACATGATGGAATTTGTTCATGACAGGCTAAAATTGCTTTGGGGAAAGGAGAAAATGCTGGTTACCCGCATTTTCTCCTTTTTCCGCAGTATTTTCATTTAGCCTTTTCTTCAGATTCTTCAAACATGAGATCAACATTTTGTCAAGTAGGCTTCATGTTGCAGCTGATTGGCTAATTGTAACAGGTGAATCTTGCTTTATTGTAAAACTTCATTATAGTATTGTATTGATTCACAGAATCTGGAGGATGAGATGACTGCCAAACACACCCATTTGCAGTCTGTATTACAAATTGGTAATGATCTCATTTTGGCTGGCAATTTCGGCACGGACAAGGTCCAAGAGCACATAAACGAGTTCAACAAGGAGTGGGAAAGCCTCATAGATCTGTCAGCTTTCAGAAGGAAAAAAAAAAAAACTCGCCTAAATGAAGCTGTGGACTTCTATCAGGTATGGGTAATCAGTAATCAGCCACAAAATCAAGTGATGAAAGTTGTAAATGCAGTAGGTAAAAGTGGAATGCTGACCGGTAAAAAGTGATACAATATACTTTGTGGGTTTTCTAGTTCTTGCAGACACTAGTGGTGTTACCACGTCTTGTCTTGACTCGTCTTGCAGACACTAGTGGTGGATACATGGATTCCAAATTAAAGGCCATGTAAAAGTATCTGTTACCATGTCTTGTCTTGATCGTCTTGCAGATATTAGTGATGGATACATGGATCCAAAATAAAAGATCCGCTAGCTGTCAATAGTAATAAACTATCAGGTCAAATTGTAGGCAAATTTAATTCACACCATGTAAAAGTATTTATGTTACCATGTCTTGTGGTGAGGCGTCTTGCAGACACTAGTGATGGATACATGGATTCAAAATTAAAGATCCGCTAGCTGTCAATAGTAATAAACTGTCAAGTCAAATTGCAGGCAAATTTAATCAGACCATGTAGAAGTATTTATGTTACCATGTCTTGTCTTGACTTGTCGAGACTCATCTTGACAATGTATTTAGTACAATCTAAGTTCCTGAGAGGTCTTGACCAAACAACAAAATTTTTGACAATCAAATTGAAAGGGTTTGCAGACAACAAAATTAGCTCAGGTGATGATTTCTTCCTTTGATGGGGTAGAAAACATTTTGGGAAAAGGAGAAAATGCAGGTTACCAGCATTTTCTTGTTGTCCCACAATGTTTTCAAATGACTTCTGCTTCAGGCTTGTTAAAATGCAGATTGTGTAGTAAATGGATAGGCATAAATTAACCAAAGCATGAAATCTAAATGTATTACAAGTATATCCCAATCAACTATGTTCTCCTTCATCTTTCAGTTTTTTTGCTGACGCTGACGACATAGATGCATGGATGCAAAATACATTGTGCATGGTCTCTAGTGATGATGTGGGTCATGATGAAGCCAATAATCAGTCCTTGTTCAAAGAAACCAAGGATGTGACAGATGAACTGAAGAACTACCAGATATTGTTAGAAGCCTTGCATGAATAGACTGCTAATTTGGGAGAGCAGGTGAGCCCTCAATGTACCCATGTGTCATCTTCATTAAGTAGATGTTTATCCAATATAAATGTAAGCTGAAAGGAATACATTTTGATACATTTTCAAAGAAGAGTATCTTTGACTGTAGAGTAGCCCAGATTTTGAAAGGATAGAGGGAAATTTAGCAATCAACTGTTTGTCACAAAGAGTGAATGGAACACTGTCTTGATTATTGAGCTTTATTAATGCTTTTCAGTAGATTGTCAAGAAATAGTGCTGGATTTTGGCCTGTATTTCATGGTTATGACCAGTGAAAAATACTGATCTCCTATTTTCTAACTGTTCAGTTGAAGGTGGAAACAGTAGTGCCATGTATAAATTGCCTATGGAAACTCTGCGTGCCATTCAACCAGAGGCAAATATGAAGTACATGCATTTAGTTCTGAGCTTTGTGTAATATTGCAATTCTTTGTTATGTGAGGGGTCATGCCATGGGGAAACAGAAAACAACTGTACTGGATTTAGGGGCTTAGAAGCATGAAACAAATGGAATATTTTGGGATTTTTTTTGGTGAAAGATTAAAATTTATGTCATGGTGTGAACATTACTGGTAATGTTTACAGTTGTGGCACCTTGCCGGTCATGAAAATGTTACTGATGATGTTCATTTGATAACTTTTGATCTTTCACCAAAAAGAACAAATTATATCCTTTATTTCATCAGTTTATGTCTTATTACAGGATAGAGTCCGAGTCTGTACAGCGTACATTGGGTAGCATCAACTGACTATACCAAGAACTACTGGAACTTGCTAAGATTAGAAAACAAAGATTATTGGATGCATTGTTCTTGTGCAAACTCTTAAATGAAGCTGACTGTGTGGTTACTTGGATCAATGAGAAGGTAATCTTTTGTAACCAGTTACGAATGATCAATCTTGTGTTTATGCCACATTGAGGTAGAGGGCTTTTGAAAAAATTGAGGGAAAGAAGACAATGCTGGTAATCTGTGTTTTCTGTTTCCGCTATTTTCTATTTATTTGAAAGACAGATTCAAAGATAGCAGCATTTCATATGTTGTCTGCCAAAGCTTTCATTTGAGATGAGATCAAAATATGGTCACGTATTAAAGACATAATTATATTGTTGTAGAGTTGAAAATAGCCGCAAATAGTGCGAGTTTACATATAACATGCACACAGCTGTGAAATTGAAAAAGAAGCATTTTTGAAGAATGTGAGCATGTTAATCTGTTTTAAGATAAATGAAAAAGTTGAAAGTACAAAATAAGAGAGTTTACATATTATTATCAGCCGTTCAAAAACAGAAAAATTGAAATTATGTAATAAGTGAGCTTATACAGTCATTACATACAATTATCTGAAAAATTAAACCCAAGAAAAAAGTGAACTCACTACTGTAAGAACCATTACAGTGAAAGAAAAATTGCGATAAAAAAGTAAAAAAGAAACATCTTAACACATTACCGCACAATCCCTACTTTTGACGACCCTGTGAAAGAAGCATTTAGAAAACATTGTGGGAAAAGGAGAAAATACTGGTAAGCAGCATTTTCTCCTTTATCCACAATGTTTTCTACCCTTCAAAAACAAATTTCAAATTTTCAGTTACTTTTACTTTGTTGTCTGCAAATGTTTTCGATTTGGACTAGCTCAACCCTTTCCCAAACGACAAATTTTAGACTCTTCCAAACTCAAAGAGTTTGCAGACGACAATTTCAAACTTGATAAAAACAGCAGAAAGTTCTCCAAATAGGTAGAAAACACTGTGGGAAAAGGAGAAAATGCTCGTTATGAGCAATTTCTCCTTTTCCCACAGTGTTTTCAAAAGACTTGTACTGCAGACACGTAAAAACAAGGGTTTGTTTGGGAAAGGGTTAAAATATTGTCATATTGTTAAATACCATACCTGAGAGTACTTGATCTTTAATCTAGAGAAACTATTTATAGGATAGTGAAAAACCATCACATATCCAACTCTGTTGTCAAAAATAAAAGTCTTTCTTGGCTCTGTTGTCAAAAACAAAAGTCTTTCTTGGCTATTCTAGGATCAACTCCTCACTACTATGATTGTAACTGACGACATTGAAGAGCTTGCCATCATGAAGCACCATTCTGAAAGCTTTGAACATGATGAATGCCAATGCGTCCAAGGTTAGCGTGGTCAACCAACTTGCACGACAGCTTCTACAAGTGGAACATCCAAATGCTGCTGAAGTTATCAAGCGACAAGTATGTGCTTAACCCTTTACTCCGTAGATACTCATTTCTACGCATTGCTTGTAGGAGCCTTTGGAAAACATCGTGGCAAAAGGTGAAATTGCTCGTCATGAGCAATTTCACCTTTTGTCACAATGTTTTCTATGCTATCAAAAGGTGTCATATACATATAAGAAATGGCTTCATCCTTATTGTTATTTAGGGTCAGTTAGAGATACCATGGAAACGCCTTATGGGGTAAAGGGTTAATAAAAGCAAAAAAAATCTATTTCATCCATAGCTCCAGATAAGAGGGAGCAATGGTATTCTAAACCCATTATTTCTCTTCCAAACCCTATGAGATGAGACAATTCTATTGAGTACCCGTAAAATAACGTTTCAGGGGGGGGGGGTTGATTTATATTTTCAATATTGAAATCAAACTCACTCCCTCTAACCAGAGTTCTTCATCTCATGTAAGAACTTCAAGACAAAATTCAAGGAGGAAAAATATGTCTGTATACAGTCATGCAGAAGTATTTACTTACAGGGTTTAAACCGGTACCAAACAATCCCAACTTTTA
The DNA here is from genome assembly GCA_943736015.1 of Tridacna crocea. Taxonomy (NCBI): domain Eukaryota; kingdom Metazoa; phylum Mollusca; class Bivalvia; order Cardiida; family Cardiidae; genus Tridacna; species Tridacna crocea. The sequence continues at coordinate 17,874,727 of OX031063.1, read as the reverse complement.
ACCCAATACCACACAATCCCTACTTTGGACGCCCCTGAGAAAGAAGCCTTTAGAAAACATTGTGGGAAAAGGAGAAAATGCTGGTAACCAGCATTTTCTCCTTTTCCCGCAATGTTTTCTACCCTTCCCAGAACAAATTTAAATTTTTCAGTCACTTTTATTTTGTCGTCTGCAAAAGCTTTCAGTTTGGACCAGTCTAAAATTTTCTCGAGTGGTAATGAGTTAAGGACCCTGAGAAAGAAGCTTTTTGAAAACATTGTGCAAATTTAAGGAAAAAATTCTGGTAACCAGTATTTTCTGCTTTTCCAACAATGTTTTCTACCCTGCTAGAAATGAATTTCAATTTTTGGGTTACATTTATTTTGTTGTCTGCAAGTGCTTTTATTTTTGGACCTTCTAAAATTTTGTCATTTGGTAAGGAGTAAAACTCATTCGCATGATCGATTACTTTCGGAAGATAACCTGAAGAAATTTGAAATGGCTTCAAAATATTTGAAGAGAAAATACTGACAATGCAATTTGTAATTTTCTGAGCAATTACCTCATTTTCACATATTGTTAAAAATTCATGCAGAAGAAATAAAGACATAAATACTGTTCACCCTTTCTATAGCTAATACCTATTTCCAAAAGCAAGCACAGTCTTAAACTATCTAAACCTGTTATATGTTTATTTTGAAACTACAGCTGGATACAGTCTTAGAGAGATGGTTGAAGAGAAGAGAGATGAAATTGACTCAACCCATGGTCTACAAAACTTTCATATTGAATGTAATGTAACCATTGTAAGTTAGTCCCACTTCATCTTCTTGTTTAAATGTCATGTAAATTCTTGAGAAAGTTCTTTACTACAATTTAATCATAATATTGCAGTTTTACAAAAAAAAGGTGAAAGTATTGGTAGTTATAGTTTTGAATCATCTAAGTAGCAGTTGTTGGAAATCAGGAAGTTATCGAAAGAAAATTTGCCGGTTTTGACAGTAATTCTACCAAATGCTAACATAATGGCCATTTTTACGATTCTTTTCACAAAAATACTTTGTCAGAAATCCCAATACTGTCTGTATTAAGATAGTTTTCTTAGAAAGGCACTTGTCCGAAACATTGCTTTTTTACTTAACTGATAACATTGTGTTAGGGGCAAGTAATCCAGACAAGCGGGGTATTTGGATCTATCATGCACAATTGTCAAAAAACACAAGTTGGTGCAAATTTAAGACAAATTTTGCTGCCGAATGTGTTTTAATTTTGTTATTGGAATTTATACTGCTCACAAATTTGTGTCAAGCCTTACCATAAGCCAACTTGGTTGAATTCCTGTGATTGAAGCAGATGACATTAAGAGCCTTGGTCTAGACTACATGGTATCGCCAAGTATGTAGTAACTGGATGAATATAATCATACTGTCTGCTGTACTCACAAGTTCTGAAATGTTCTTTTTGCTAAGGCACAGGGAGGTCAGAACTAGTTCTTTGAACTACACCAAAAAAGTTTGCCTGTATGGGAGCATTTGTGTTTAAAAACACATCTTGTCTTAGTAAAAGGTCTTCAATGAACTTACTTTAATGAAGAAAATGCATATAAAGGTTTTCTCTAGAGTTATGTAAAACCTTGGAAAATTTTGTTTGTAACTACCACAGTAAAATGGGGCCCTGGTGATAAATGGAGCAAACAAAGTTTCTAGATACAGTCCGCTCCACATATTACGAGATCGGTTTCAACGAGATACCGCTTATAACGTATATCTTCCTGAGTCCCGGCAGAATCCCTTCTTTTTTTCTTTTATTTTATACCGCATAGAACGAGATCGTTTACGGCGAGATATCGGCTACAACGTAAAAATATTCAAGGCCCCCAACGTAAATTTCCCACCTTACAACGAGGTCTATTGATAAAATACGTCGTCTATATTAGTTTGTCACCATGCAAGGCAATTATCGAATAATTAGCGGATTAACTGTCTAACATTAACCTATTGTCACGTTTTGGATATGTTTGCGCCACGGGCTGAATTGATCCTTAGGTGATTAAATGTTATCACACCTTTTTTTTAAGCAGTTTATACATGTAGCTTATTACTGGCCAGGTCTGATGGATGAAATGAAAACTTTTCGCCGGTTCTTTGAGTGTGAGTCGGGCATTGATCAGAACACATTTTCAAACTTAGCGAGTATTGTATAATTACTGGCGGATACAATCAAAAACAAAAAAGGCTATCTAACATAACAGCATTCTTCAAATAAATGCATATTTAATTTTTAAAATGCTAACATTCGTGTAAATATCTCGTAAATACATACAATACATTGTACATACAGTAAATCGAGAGAGTTATCTGTCTTTGTATGCTCTCCAAAAAGAAGGTAATTAGCTACTTCCGGTGTAAACGAAAGTAGACAGTATGAAAGTCTGTATCCTTACGTAACTTTAAGATGTTTGATTTCTGATTTGGTTATAACGAGACCCGGTTACAACGAGATAATACTTCTTGTCCCCGCGATCTCACTGTATCCGGAGTGCACTGTAGGTTGGTCATTCTGAATGAAAAATGGTGTCATCATAATCTGTTTAACTCTTTGTTTTACTCTTTGTCTCATGAAAAAAAAATTTGGACAGCAACTAATTGAAAGCACTTGCAGATTACAGAATTAGTGTAGCTCAACTGATACTTAGTGTTATCAAAACATTGTCTTCTTACGTCGATAGCACCCCCTTTTTCCATGAAGTTTGCTACCCTTTGACGCTCAAGTTATTTTGCCATATTTTCTTTGCTGCTTCCGAATAATTTCTAATTGGACAGGTATACAGTTTTGTTTTGTAGTAAATGATTGAGGTAATAAGGAAAATATGAAGAGAATAATACACATAGGGATTAAACTTTATACCTTGGGGCAAAAGTTAAGTCTATTTTATATTCCTTAAAAAGTGATAAACAAAGACCAAAATAACATGGCATATGACTTTATTTTGTGTGGTGCATTTCATCCATTCATTTAATTCTCTACCATATGACAAAATGTTAGGCTGGTCCAAACTGAAAACCTTTGCAGACAACAAGATTAATGCGACTCAAAAATAGAAATTTGTTCTGGAAGGGCAGAAAACTTTCTGGGAAAAGGAGAAAATGCTGGTTCTCCTTTCCCCCCAGTGTTTTGAAAAGGCTGCTTTTTCAGGGCCAAGAAAACCAGTCATTGTTTGGGAAAGAGTTAAATGCTAAACATAGATATTAAAGAAAAATTAATGATACATTTGGGCAAAACAATTGTTTTAACCCTTTACTCCACAGATACTCATTTCTACATATTGCTTGTAGGAGCCTTTGGAAAACGTTGGGGCAAAAGGTGAATTTCACCTTTTGCCACAATGTTTTCTATGCTATCAATAGATGTCATATACGCATAAGAAACAGCTTTATCCTTGCTGTTATTTAGGGTCAATTAGAGATACCATAGAAATGCCTTATGGGGTAAAGGGTTAACTGAATGAGATGGAATATGCTTTTTTCCAACACATATATTTTCCTTTTTATTTTTCCAGATAATGACAGGATGTTGTATTACTCAGTTTTGAGGAGGTCACTTTTGTATTTAATGACTCAGAAGCATACAGTTATAGTGTGACAAAAGCAACAACATATACTGTGACAGAAGCACCAACATATACAAGACCCTTGCAGAGTAAAAATTTACAATGTCATTTGAATTGGGTGAGTATCATTTCTTATCATTGTTGTCTCTTTACCAGACAAAAAACTTAAGACTTGTCCAGGATTTGGCTCAATTGGTGGGAATTATCTTTTATAGGGTAGAGAACATTGTGGGAAAAGGAGAAGATGCTCATGAGAGATAAAAAGAAAATGTTAGTTACCAGCTTTGTCTCTTTTTCCTACAAAGTTTTTAAAAGCTGTCTTACTCAGAGTTGTTAAAACTCATGATTTTTGGTAAAGTGTTGACTCATTACCCCATGAACCGAATTTACCTTGGAAAACTTAAAATGAAAAAGGTTAGCCCTGAAGTCCTTCAACTTGAGCCATTTTGCCAAATGTACCCTTTTTCAAATCTCTTCTGAGATATGATTTTAACTCTTTTGTACACAGTCCTGACTTAATGAGTCCAAGAAAGAAAGCTTTTGAAAACATTGTTGGAAAATGAGAAAATGTTGGTTACCAGCATTTTCTCCTTTTCCCCAAAAAAACATTTTCTGCCCTACCCAAATCAGATGTCAATTTTTGAGTCTCCCTGTGGGGTCCCGGGGTTTTTTTTTACTTTATAGAATAGGACCTCTGCCTTTCTCTATGGCATGTCGTAGAAGGCGACTAAAATTAGAGATGAACGGCTGCTTTCCTTGTAATTCGTAGGATTGCAGCAGGCTGGGTAGTTCTTGTTCCAAATCCTATTTTTTTTTCTCGAATAAATAGGGTTTGGAATGGGAATTAATTGGCCTGTGGGACTCAGTGTGGTTTAATCGGGGGTATAAGAATAAACCACTGCAGTCCCGCAATTGTCACATGTGCCATTTCATCTGGCAGAACAAACGTGACGGCATGCATGTCGTAAAAGGCAACAAAAGGGGCATCATTTTGTGTTTCGTCCATTCCTCATTTATCATGTTTGTCTTATGTTGTTGCACATGTATGTTATTTTCACCCCGCATTATTGTTTACGAAGTAAGTGCACCCAATATGACTTAAGTTATCAACGGGCCTTATAACGCTATTTATTCTATTCTATTCAATTTTTGAGTCACATCAATTTTGTCGTCTGCAAATGCTTTCAATTTGGACTAGACCAAAATTTTGTAATTTGGTAAAGAGTTAAGACAATCATTCTAACCAAATTGGACTGAAAACATGGCCTCTAGAGTGCATACAAGCTTTTTTGTAGTATTTGTGCAAGTATTTTAGCCAAACATAGCTCATTTTCAAACTTGTGCAGATATCATCACTACAAATCTTCTGACCACCTTTCATAAGAAATGGAAAGAAAATGTGGCTGGCCCGCAGATCCATTATACGAAGCAAGCCATCACATCATTTGGGATCCATGATATCTTTTTAAGTGAGAATTGGCTGAATCAATAGGAAGAATGGTCCTTAGAGATGCAGAAAATGTAAAAAGTTTCTTCCCATGTCAGGTTTAAATAACTGCGCAGGTTGACATGGGTTGAAACTTTTTGCTTTTTGCTTTTTGCGTTAACCCTTTTCCGTACAATCCCAACTTTTGAAAACCCTGAGAAAGAAAGCCTTTGAAAATATTGTGGGAAAAGGAGAAAATGCTGTAACCTGCACTTTCTCCTTTTCCCACAATGTTTTCGACCCTTTCCAAATCAAATTTCATTTTTTGATTCCCATTTATTTTGTCGTCTGCTTTCAATTTGGACTGTTCCAAAATTTTTTCGTGGTATAGGGTTAAACTTCCATATTCCCTTCAGTGATGGCATTTCCATTGTCCATCTCTCAGTACATATATGCATTTTTTATGCCCGGCCAGGGTTTGATAGGGTTTAAAATATTGAGGGAAAAAGCTATGCTGTTAAAACTCATTAAACTCAAATACATATTTTTTTTCCACATAAAAGATAACAATTTCTGGTAGATTTTCATGGAGTTTGTCAAGTATGTGATGCAGATGGTGCTAGAACTAGGACAATAGCTCATCATTTTCTGTTAACTCTTTACCACACAATCCCGAATTTTATCGACCCCCAAGGAAGAAGCCTTTTGAAAACATAGTGGGAAAAGGAGAAAATGCTGGTAACCAGCATTTTCTCCTTTTCCCACAATGTTTTCTTCCCATTCAAATCATCATTGGGCCTAGTTTGTCGTCTGCAAATGCCTTACATTTGGACCAGTCTAAAACTGTCGTTTGGTAGAGTTAATACTGCCAAGCTGAAAATCATGTGTGAAAAGGCTGGTACAGGTTGTTGGAGAAAGAGAAATTGCTGGTAACAGCAATTAATTCTTTTAGCACAATGTTTTCCTAAGCTTTCTTTTACAGGGTCATGACTCTAAATTATGATTTTTCTTACCAAGAGTAAGTTAAAGGCGTCTGAAAGCAAAAAGTCAAAATGTAGCTCAAACAATGATGTCAGTCTTTGATAGGATGGAAAACATTGCAGAGAAAAGTAGAAAATGTTGGCTTTGTCCACCTTTCTAAGATTTTTGTGACAAAAATATTATCAAAAGTCAAATTATGTGTCTAGATTGAAAAATGTCTGTTGATTTGTTCAATGTGGTAGAGATTGATTAGGGTTGAATATTAAGGGTAAACACAATTTTTTCATGGTATTTCTATCTGGACAACCATTATCAAAATGCCATTACTATGGAAGGTGCAATATTGTGATGCATTATAATTCTATCAAATATTAATTTTCTAGGAATCTTTATTTAGTATTAGAAAAGACTAATTATCATTCTGTAAATATTTACTGAGTACCAATTGTATAACTGATAGGAATAATCTTCTGTCTTTCTGTTCAAATGAATGCCACCAAAAACTTGCCTTTTCAGATTTCAAAATATCTGATGATTATATAGATTTATCTAATGGATCTATATTAAGTTTTGTTAAATTATAGCCGTGGGTTCAAAATTTGGCCCCTAGAGTCATCTTACATGGGCCTAAACAGGGAAAAACTTCAAAATTCTTCTGGTAGACATATTTATACTATAAGATATAATAAAAATGTCTATAACTGAACCCACTCATGGATGATAAGATGTAAATATAGCTCCTTTCATCAATTAAAATGTATATAACTGAACCAGCTCATGGATAATAACATCGCAAATAAGATAACCCACTCAATGTTAACTATGCTTTCAACAATTAAAATATCCATATATGAACACACTATTGATATATCTATACTATTGCCCCTGTTAACAAAAAAGGTATCACTGAACATACTCATTTATAATCATATACTACTATCCCTTTACACAATTAAAATATGCATAATGGCACACCCTCAAAGATATTTATTGATACCAACAAAGTCAATATTCAAACCCTTAGTTACTTTGCAATCAGTAGCTTTGTCTTTTTTTTTCAGTGAGATATAAAATCATTTCATCACTGTTGATGCTTTTTCACATAATCAATATGTAGTTGTGCATAGAATTGGCCTTTCCCTATGCAATGAGTTTTGCAATATGTAGTCCTTTGTATATTAAAAGTTATATTCGATTTGCTGCTCCTCTCTTCTTAAATCCCTTGCCCATATTCAGTGAAATTTTACAGGGGCTCACAGTCAAAAACTGATTGTGCATAGTGTCAGCATATCCCTTTGCAATGACTATTTGCAGAGTTATAGCTCTTTCTATGCTACATGGGATTTTCCAGCCCCTTTTTTTTCCTCATGACTTTGCTTAATGTTGATGAAATTGTAAAGGAGTCAGTTGTCCTTTGTGTGAGCATGTCCCTTTTTAGTAAATAAATGCAGTGTTATAGGTACTTTTGATTGCTATTTTATTAATTTTGTAAGCACTTCTTCATTTTCATACAATTATTTAAGAGTCATCAGTAAGACATCAAGCTGTGCTTAGTGTCAGCATATCCTTTTCAAGTGAAACACTGGCAGAGTTATGTCCCATGTTGAATTATATGCTACGTTGAATTGCACTTAATTCAGTATGACTCAAGTTTAAGTGATAAGTATAACAGTCCCTATGGCCAAGTTGAGCTATCGTAAAATTGAATAGGGCCAAGGTTTCTCATTAAATTTTGTGAAGAATGAACTACCATTAGTGCTGGTCATGGTTAGAACAATTACAGGCACGACAGAATATGTGCTTCTAATTGTTTTGATCTAGGAATAATTCTTTATAAGAGCATGTGCTGTATAATTACTGGTAGAATACAACTAAAGAAACAAATATAAAGATATGATGAGGCCAATGTCAGCTACCCTATTACTGGAAACAGCCCAGGACTTATTCAGAAATTGTGGGAAAAGTTAAATTTCCACCAGTACAGATCATGGTTAGAAAAATGACATCGGGCAAGATATTTTATATGTTCTACTTACTGGTTTGGGTCCAGGAAAATTTCTTCAGGGTGTTTGTATTATACATAAATGGTGGTACTAGCAGTCATGGAAACAATTATTTGGTTAAAATAAAGGCCAATGTACCACTACTAATTACCACTAGTACATCTGCCTTTCATAGTTCGAAGAATAGAAAAACAAGATATTTTATTTGCTGCTTCTGGTTTGAGTCTTGGAAAAAAGTCTTCATAAAGGACATGACTTTGTGGTTTACATTAAATGGTAGAACTTGCAACCATAAGGACAAGTATTAGGTTCTGAAAAAGGGCCAATGTCAGCTACTCTAATACTGGTTATGGTAAAGGTTTTATCCATAAATAATGGAAAAAGCTGAATTGTCATTGTCTTTGGTCATGGTTACAACAATTAAATCCAAGTTTTTATATCTATGAGCTACTCACTTGTTTGGATCTAGGTAATGGTAAGTTTTTGGCTGCAGGGCAGGAGGTCATAATATTTCTCTGAATTATAACACAGAAAACAAACAACAAAATTGAGAAAATAAACAAATATTAATACAAAGACATTTGGTAGGATAAAAGGTGGTAAGGGTTTGGCTGTAGGGGAGGAGGAGGCCATTATATCTCCCTGCATTATGACAAGAAAAGCAAACAACACAATTTAGAGTACAAATAGTAATACAGTGAGAATTGGTGTAAAATAAAGGTGATAGGAGTTTGGCTTCACGGAGGAGGATGAAGCCAATTTCTCCTTGACTTATGACAAAAAATAAATTAAACAACAAATACTTATACAATGATATTTGGTAGGAAAAAGAAAGATAGTAGGGTTTGGCTATAGGGGAGGAGGAGGCCATTATATTTCCCTTAATTATGACAAGAAAAGCAAACAACAAAATTTAGTGTACAAATAGTAATATGATGAGAGTTGGTGGTAAATTAAGTAGGTAAGATCTCCTTGAATTATGACAAAATAAAAATGAGTAAACAACAAATAATAATACAGTGATATTTGGTAGGAAAAAAAGGTGGGACGGGTTTGGCTGTAGGGGAGGAGGAGGCCATTATATTTCCCTTAATTATGACAAGAAAAGCACACAAAAGAATTTAGAATACAAATAGTGATACAATGACAGTGGTAAATAAATGTAGTAAGAGTTTGGCTGCATGGAGGAGGGCGAGGCCAATATCTCCTTGAATTATGACAATAAGGACAATTAGCAAAATTAAAGAATGATATTTGGCAGGAAAAAAAGGTGGTAAGGGTTTGGCTGTAGGGGAGGAGGAGGCCATAATATTTCCTTTCATTATGACAAGAAAGGCAAACAACAAAATTAAAGAGTATAAATAGTACTACAATGACAGTTGGTGGTAAATAAAGGTGATAAGAGTTGGGCTTCAGGGAGGAGGATGAGGCCAATTTCTCCTTGAATTACGACAAGAAAAAGAATTACGCAACAAAATTAGCAATACAAATAGTAATACAATGATATTTGGTAGGGAAAATAGGTGGTAAGGGTTTGGCTGTAGGGGAGGAGGAGGCCATTATACTTTCCTGAATTATGACATGTATTTGAAATTAAGCACTCATTCAACACATCACAGTATAAATGGTTGGCAGTGTGGAAGAAGGAGGCCAACAGATGTCATTCCGAAAATCATAAACTTTGGATTGCTTCCACATTTGTAAGACTGAGATATGATAAAGGACAACTTTACCTGACTTGCAAGGTTTGGCCTGTCTTTAACATCCAACTCTGTTTGTGTCATCTGGCAAAAGAGATCTCCTCAACTCTTGGTTATCCATACTTGCCAGTGTAAGACATAGGAATATGTTTAAGTACTGTATCTGTATCCAGCCAATGTGAAATTGTATATGTGAGGTCAATGACAATCTACCGCCATTGCTAATGTGTATGTTTCAGTGATAGAATTACAAATTTTGATAGGACGTGATATTCATAATTCCATGTGAATAAGTCGTCCTCAGCAAGGTTTGAGATGTATATTTGTTACTCCATAAAAACCATCTGCTGTTTAGTCCTTAGGAAGCTATTTTCCCCTGTAGCAGACAGTGTACAAGGGTTGTCCCATTGAATCATAGACACTTGATGTAAAAATATTTCTTAATGTCTGATTGCAATACTTTTACAAGAATACGTATTTTAGAGCAGTGATGTGCTATATTTTAGAGCTGTGATGTGCTATATTTTACAGCAGTGATATGCTATTTCTAAAGAGCATAAGCTTACTGTTACATGTAGTTGTTAACTTCACAAGGTGCACTGGTTAGCAATTTGTTTTGAAGTTAATGACTATACTTTATATCTTAATGATGTTTTCAGCAAATAGTAATCTAAGGTTAACTCTTTACCAAACAACCCCTGGTTTTTAAGATCCTGAGACAGAATCTGTTTTAATACATTGTTTGAAAAGAAGAAAATGCTGGTAACCAGCATTTTCTCCTTTGCCCACAAGGTTTAAAACCCTGCTGGAATTAAATTTCAATGTTTTAGTTACGTTTATTTTGTCATCAGCAAGTGCTTTAAATTTGGACCAGTCTGAAATTTTGTTGTTTGGTAAAGAGTAAATAAGATGATAAATAGAAACTGTACACCTCAGGTTTATTGTCACTCTGATTGTCTATGATTCAATGGGACAGTCCTCGTAGATTTAGATCAGGCTGCACAGGGATGCATTCCCTACTTTGATGTACAATGATATTTTGTGAGGTATTCTGGTGAGAGCAGCCTTGAAATTGCTTTAATTATGCCTTTACTACCTATAAACTCACCTGAACACGAAGTGCTTCATGTGAGCCATTGTGATTGCTTATTGTCCAACAACATCTGCTGTATGTCTGCTCAACCACAATTCCAAAAACTCCCCCCAGACACTAATTGATGAAAGAAAATTGAATTTAATGTCCAAACTCCTCAAACATGTAAATCAAAAGTTGATAAAGGATTTTAATAATGTGAACAATTTTACTACTTGCGGCATCTGTGTTGAAGACGGCATTTACATTTACATTTTTTTTTTTACATTCAAGATTTGTAAGAGCTTAGACTTTCCAAACCATATGGATTGGTTCATATTTGTTACGATGATAGATACACTGGTAGGTTCAGAGTTTCTGTCAGCAGCGCAGTGCCCATGATCTGAAAGTCCAGATTGTAGACTTTAATACTGTACATCAAAGTTAAACTTTCTGTAAGTTTTTTAGGAGCTCATAGTTTCCAAAGTGAATGATGGATTAGGTTCATGGTTTTGTTGTAGTGTTGCATTGTCAGGTTAACCTTTATGTTTATTTATGTTTTACCCACTGTTAACTTTGTACATTTTTGGTATTTTTCTACAGGTATTTAAATATTGATCATTTCCAGCTAACTTTTGAATTTCATATTGGTCATTAAAAGTTACTTCAAAAACTTGGCAGGTTTTCTTTTCTAGGACCACAAGACCTGGGATATTGATACTTGATATTTAGCATGACTGGATAGTTAGTGGTCAAAGTTCTTCATTATATGTCCCTAGGGTAAAATAATGTCCTGCTATATTAGTCACAGGTCATCGATGGAGTAATAAGAGGAAAATGGTAGAAAAAAAATCTTGCCTGATATCCCAAAACATATAATGTTAATGTTTGGTTATGTGTCTACTACATAGGTTGATCCATTGTCAAAGTTGTTCAGATTGTACCCAAAGATGTTAAAGATTGTCCAGTCCCAGGGGTCTCATGTTTACATTGTGTTTTGTTGGAAGAACTTCAAATTCTTTTCTTGGTTCTGTAGTATTTAACATTCTATGAGTTATGTCTGTGAAACTTTACTGTGATAAAAATCTTTATATGGAGATGATCTGCTCACCTTCATTGAGAAAAACATTGTCATGTACATTGTTGCTTTAAACAGCAAGAGTGAAACCTGCAGTTTCTTCAACACTTTGGGCTATGTTTGTGGAATTTAAGTTGGCAGTAGGTTTTAGCAGGTTGATTCTAACAATACTATTCATTTACAACACATTTTTCTATTACTTTAGATAAAACAATCAAGATTCAAACTCTGAGCTAGTATGAGTCTTACTTTTAGTCATGCAGTTGTAGCTCTTATTAGCTAGGTGAGCGATGTATGACTACCATGTTTTTCTTGCTCAATTTGTCATTTTATTTATATAGCAGGCACTTAAACCCTTCTCTTGTGAAAGCAGCCTTCTATTAGGGCCAAAACAGAGATACACCTTGGTAATTTGGAACTAACTTGAATCATCTCTAGGGGCACAGTCTGTTTTGATCGCCTATGAATGCCAGCAAGTCGACGGTGTGGCACCAACACACCAGTGTGGTGAGATGGGACGACTCTGTCAAGCTTTGGAACATCACCGGTGGCAAACCTGCGGTAGTCTGTCACAAACTAGGGCTGAACCTCGGTAGCCTTTGGTCAGAACATGCAATCCATCTTCTTGAACTGGGACAAAACCAGGTAACATTGGGTCTATGAGAGTGTTACCCATTTTGGGGGGGAAAATGCCCCTGGTATACATGCTACTCTTCACCATGAGGAATTCAGACCATTATCATGACCATGAGTGTGAGAATGGGGTTTAATTAGAGACTTGCAATGATCCTCAGTAAAGTAGATTTTGAATTTTTTAAGAGTCAAGTACAACTTTTAGTTCCTATTGCAGAGTGTAGATTAAGATCAGACTGTGCAGAACATGCAGTCCCATTTTTGATGTACACTGTCTTGACAGTTTGTGAAGAATGACGGTGAAAAAAACCTTGAAGTTGCAATATTAGTGTCTTGTCTATTGGTTTGAGATGGCCTTTTCATATTTGGCAGGCACCTTATTAGTTGTACGGTCAGATGGCAGGGGACTTGGATACTTGTTCACGGCTGTGGTTAATCATGTCACCCCGAGCCAAAGGCGAGGTGGTGACATGATTCACCACAGCTGTGAACAAGTTTCCAAGTCCCGTGCCACCTGACTGTACAACGAATTTATTATTCTGCAAAGTTTTACCCTTTCAAAGCGCGTTAAGTGAAATTTTACTATTTTATAATTTTACGAATCGAGTATGCTGACAAAATAAAAATTTCCTTCTGTGTGCTCCAATTCAACGAAAACTGATGTCACTGGAAACTGACATCAGTGAAACATGCAGTTTGGTGCATAAATGTGCAGTTTGGTGATCGATCGACGCCGCCATTTTGGATGTTGTGTTGCCCATGTAGTGATGTTTACGGGGCACTCAAAAGGGAAACAGGCTTTACGTGGTTCTTGCCAGGGAACATGTTATATGTTCCCAGTATGTTAACCAATCAGATCATGAGAAATTTCTTTGCAGTATAATAATAACTCTTTCCAAACAATACAAAAATTGAAAGTGAAAAGTATTTGGAAATCAGAAATTCCTTGTGATTCCATTGATAAGCTTTGTATTTCAAAAGGAAGAAAACAATACAGAAGCAATTAAATACTGCATACTCTCAATTTTTCGCTCTTTTGGTCAAAGACCAGCAGAGCTTACATCATGATGTGGTTTTCCTAGTCATTCTGTCCATACCATCAACAGCCTTAAACCCTATTGAATTTGAAAAAAAATCCCAATTTGGGAGTAGCCATAGAAAGTTGCAAATTTGCAATTCTTGTTGATGAGATGATCGAGGTTCACATTTTGCGGCTCTATTTTTTTGAAACATGCACAGTTTCTTTATATTGTCAGTAGCTTGAACCCTATTGATTTTGAAAATAACCTGATGATTCAAAGTGTAAATTAGCCATTAGAGGTAGGATATTTGCGTTTGTGATCAGATTTTTGTAAAACTTGCATAGCTCAGTTGTTATTTCAATAGCTTTTACTATATTGATTTTGAAAAAAAGTGTGACAATATGGAAGGGAAAAGTAGTCATTTAAAGGTAAACAACAATTGTCTTTCTTACTTACACACTTTAAGACTATATTTGGTGTCAAATTCTCTTGAAACTTGCAAAGGTTATATTTATCATCAAGCCAAACCCGTTAGAAAAAGTTGCCATTTTGAGTTGCACTTCTTGTTTACTTGATTAAGTAGGCGATTTTGATCCAGTTGTTTGGAAACTTGCACAGATCACTTGTATAATGATCAATGGTTTTTGCGCTTTTGAAAATGAAGAAAATCTAGTATCATTTAGAGTAAAGGAGCCATTTGATTACTAAAAGTCTTGGGTATTCAACAAACTCCACAGTTTTGGTTCATGTAAACTGCATGAAGTCCAAAACTTTTGTCGTAATGAGCAGCAATCTAAAAAGTACTAAATCCTTGTCAGATTTCCAAAGTGGTTTCAACAGTATCTACTTTTAGTATTTCACTAATTGTTTATGCATACATATTATGCTGTAATAGTGGATTCAAGCCCAATTACAGGTCCTCCCCACCCCCACCCCCCCCCACCCCAACATGTTTTGTCAGTGTTTTTGTCTTTTTTCCTTTTAGCATCCATGATTGTATGCTAGAAAATACTAATAAGCAAACTTACAGCCAGTAGAGCAATTCAGGCCCTCAAGGGCCTCTGGTTTCCTGAATTTGGATTTTAAATTCATAAATTTTTCTGTAAAGGGTTAACTCATTACCACATGAAAATTTTTTAGGTTTGTCCACATCAAAAGCATTTGCAGACAACAAAATGAAAGTGACTGAAAATTTAAAGTTTGTTTTGTGAAGGGTAAAAAACATTGTGGGAAAAGGAGAAAATGCTGGTTACCAGCATTTTTTCTTTCTCCCACAATGTTTTCAAAAGTTTTCTTTCTAAGGGTCATCAGAAGTAGGGATTATGTGGTTAACTCTTAACCAAATGACTAAAAAGAAAAAACCCTGGACTTGTTTACTCACAAATTGAAGCTTTGATGGATTTTTCTTTGCAATGGTAACCAGCATTTTCTTTTCTCACAATTTTTTTAAAGCTTTATTCAGTAAAGAATTAAAAGTGAGGAGGTCAAGCTTATACCATTATCCCCTCATATTTTTTTGCTACTCTGATTTTTATGCTGCCAGAGAAATGCAGAATAAGTGTGAGTCTATTTCACCCAAAAAGAAGACAAGATTACAAATAAAAATACATGTAGGCAAATGGAAAAATTACTCGCCAAGAAAAGTTTCCTTTTCTAATGGCAGAGACAAACAATGGAAACTTTCTCTTAAGTCAAAAGTGATTCTTGTCAATGCATTTTTCCATACTTAGTTACATAAATTGCCTTAGTTACAAATGGGCCAAATGAAAGAAATGTGTAAACTCAGAGGTAAATTATAAAGAATTATTCGGGACAAAAACTAAGATGATTCTTGAGCTGAAATCGCAAAAACCTGGAGCCACTTTTGTAAAAACCTGGACCCAGTTTCACAAAAATACCTAAACTCTTATTTTGCTCTGATCAACTCACAGACTTGGTGTCTGATTTAAGTTGACTTGATCATTTCAGTCAAATTTCTTTTAACATTTGCAAGCTTTAGAAACATTCTCCAATCCCATGTTGATTCAATGTTCCAGACACAGCTTATCAAATTAATTGACTTAAAACACCATTTTAACAGATTTTAGTGCATTATTTTGCTGAAATGAGTGAGAAATGTGTCAGCTTAGGAGTTATATCTTCTAAAATCCAACAGATTTTCATATTATTAACAGAAAAGTTGAAATAGACTGTCACCAATAACGGATCAAGGCACTCCAGAAAGCTTGTTGACCTATTAAGGGGCAGATAATTGTAGGAAAGTAATCCCAGCATGATTTATTTGTCTCTATTTGATGCAGATAATTGTAGAGAATTCATTACAACAGCCCGTATCTTTCTCTATCCATGAATTTTTGGGAGAGTAAGATTTCTATCAGAATAAGTCATGGTTTGTACAGTTATAGTTAGCAAGATATTTTATACAAGCTAGACTAGTACTGGCCAAAGTCGAGGATTGTGGCAGATTGGCAACTGTCCACAGATTGGGTGAGAATGCTGTCACCAACGACGGATCAAGGCAAGCTAGAAAAGTTGTCGGTCTATTCAGGGACGGCTGTGTTCAAGTGTAAAGTCAACCTTACACATCTGAAGTATTTCTTCAAACTGAAGAAACAGAACATAATTATCAAGTAAATCACCCACGAGGCAGACCATTTTTACAGACCGCATTAGTGGACTTTTTTCACCTTCTAATCAAAGATTGTGATTGAAATGAATTTAACATACCACAGAGATCAAGACTAGACTTTAAAAAAAAGCGTAAAGACCAGTACAGGGCTAGTTATAACCAAATATATTTTTCAGGGGAATTCTATCCAGGACCTTGGAAAGTAACAAGCTTGTGTGACAAATCTTGCCTAAAATTGTCCTAACCAGGACTTAAAATGGTGTAACTCGGACTCTTCCTTAACTTCATGGATAGAACCTAGACTTTTACCAGTATTAGAGTAGCTGACATTGGCCCTTGTTATTACCTAATTCTCACTGAGATAATTTTCAGTCCTACCAAATTCACAATACATCTTACATGAAGAATTTTTCCTGGACCCAAATCAGTATATGGCTTGCATATTTTTACTTGCCATTGCACTTACTGTTTGGATTCTAACAGTAGAATAATTTCCTTTTAAACTGTCTAGTGACAATTAATGTACTAGGAGTTTTGATATCTCTGACAGAGAAAATAAAGCTTGAGAGGATGATTTTTTTACAACAATCTGCCCCTGAAAGATCAATAACTATTCTGGTTTGTTTTGATCCAACTTTAGAGGCAGTATATCTCCTCTTTTGTGCAAAGAAACTGAAAATCTTGGTTTTTTCTTTTAAGACATAAGACTTCTGCTAGTCTGTCTCCTGTTGAGTAATCGACTCTGTACTTTTTCTGACTGGAATTTCCCAGATACTAAACAGAGCAATTGAAAAGTTTTGGAAAGTTTTTGTGAAATTGATAAAAAAGAATTCTGCTTTTTTTGTTTTGTTTACAACATGCTTTTAAGATTTTTGGCACTGGCACCAGCTCTACGGCCAGAAGAGCTGGTGCCATTGCTAAGGCATGGTTTCGGTCTTCTATCCATCCATCTGTCCATTTCAGTACATTATATTTGTGATATAGTCAACATTCATAGTTTGATGTTTTTAAAAATTATGCACAATATTAATTTAATCCATTGCGTGAAACACTTTTTACTTAAGAAAATCCAACATGTGGGAAAGTTTTACTTTTTTTAAACGATAAGATCTACATTTTATTTTGTTCTTTGAGATATTTCTGCAACTTGCAAAGATTATTTGTAATAACTCTTTACCAAACAACATAATTTTAGACACAACCAAATTGAAAGGATTTGTAGAAAACAAATTTAGCATGGCTCAAATAGTGAAAACAGTCTTTAAGAATGATACAAAATGCTTTTGAAAAATATTTTTTACAAGCATTTTCCCTTTTTCTGTCAGTATTTCAAAGCTATTATATTTGTTGGCTGATTTTTGTGTACAAAACAAAGTCAAAATTATTTGTTGCACTTTTTTAAAGCTAGATGCTATTCTGTATTACAGTGATTAATAAAGCTGTGATGAATTTGGACTGATTTTTAAAGATTTCAGGATTTTCCATTATTATTGCCCATTTTTTCCATTGCAAGATATGTATTAGGCTGTTTTTATTCTGTTACTGCAACTGTCATGCACATCCAGTGCAAACCTGTTATTTTTTTTCAGTTTGGCAATAGTGACTAATGGATGTTAGAAAATGACAGAAATTTCCTGAAATATTGCTTTAACCCTTTACCAGACGACAAAATTTTAGCCATTTTCAAAATGAAAGCATTTGCAGATGACAATTTCAGTACAACTCAAATTGTGCAACTGTTTATTGACAGGATAGAAAAAATTGTGGGAAAAGGAGAAATTGCTGCTTACCAGCATTTTCTCCTTTTACTACAATGTTTTCAAAAGGCTTGTTTCCAAGGGTCGTCCGAAGTTGTCATTGTGTGGTAAAGGGTTAACTCATTACCACACAATCCCTACTTTTGACGCCCCTGAGAAAGAAGCCTTTTGAAAACACAATGGGAAAAGGAGAAAATGCTGGTAACCAGCATTTTCTCCTTTTCCCACAATGTTTTCTACCCTTCCCAGAACAAATTTCCTTTTTTTAGTCAGCTTTATTTTGTTGTCTGCAAATGCTGTCAATTTGGACCAGTCTAAAATTTTCTTGTGTGGTAAAGAGTTAAAGGAATTAGAGAATTTTTCCCTATGGCTTGAAGATGATGATACTGTAGGAAAATTTAGCATAAATTTTACTGCTTCTTTCACTTTACTGGTCAGTAATTGCTGGTAGAGTGATTTAGGCCCTCATGGGCCTGTTGTTCCATTCGTTTTAACAGTATTTTTATCTATAAGTCTCTCTACATTTAAGGCATAACATAAACAAGCTTGATTTTCATTTCTCTAGCAGTGTTCAAGTTAGAGTAGGTGAAATTTTCTAAAAGGGGTGGGGGATGATGGTATAAGCTTGACCCTTGAAAGTGCCTGCCAAATAAGAAAAAGGACCATTAATATTAATAGGACAGACTTAAATTGTGTAATTTCAAGGTTGATTTCACCAGAACACCGAACAAACCGTCAGGCATTGCACATCACAGATGATACTGCATGCTCTGTGCAGTCTGAACCTGATCTACCATATCTGCAAAATGAACTTAAAGTTGTACTTGGCTCATGACTTTTACCTAGCAACCAGTATCTTTTATGCAATTGAAGAAAGATCAAATAATACAAATTCAGAATCTGCTTTAAGTAAGATCGACCTAAGTCTCTTGTTAAAGCCCCACCCTCACAATCATCACAGTGTTTGCTGGGTTCCTCCTGGTGAAGTGTAGCTGGTAATCAGAGGGTGTTTTCACCCTAAAAATGGGTTAACATTCTCATACACCTGATGTTTCCGTGGTTTTATCCTTGAAAAGAAGATGTATTGTGTGTTGTGACTACAGACTGTTGAGGTTACGCCCCGCTTTGGGATGGAATACCAACGGCTTGTCGTTAGTGATGTTCTGAAGATTGCCAGAATTGTCTCATCACACCCCACTTGTGTGAAAGTGACATGCCAGTGTCATGCTGTCATCAACAGGTTATCAAGACAGGGTATGTTTCTGGAGGTGATTGAACTTCCAGCCAAATCACCAAGGTCTATAGTGATTTTGGTCCTGATAGGTAATGCAATTTCAAGGCTATTCTCACAAGAATACCTCACAAAATATGTTGTACATCAGAGATTATTATCCCCCACCATAGGTGGAGGGATATAGTTTTTGCGTTGTCCATCTGTCCGTCCGTCTGTCTGTCCATCTGGATGAAATTTCATGATACTTTATACATGTGTACAATAACCCATTCTGCCGTGACACTTTTTTTGTTAGCTTTACTGGCTGAAAGCCAGCAGAGCTTATGTCATGGCGGGGTTTCCGTCGTCCGTCTGTTCTTCTGTGTGTCCCGCCCATTAGTCTTTTTCTTGTTTACGTGATAAAGTCTGCATTTGTAGTCAGATTTTTGTGAAACTTGCACAGATTGTTAATAGCTTCAAGTCTATTGATTTTGAGAAAAATCCAACCAACAACACAGGAAAAGTAGCCATTTTAAGTTGAAAATTTCAAATTCTTGTTTACGTGATAAAGTCTGCATTTCTCATCAGTTTATTTATCTGATCAATAGCTTCACCCCTATTGATTTTGAGAAAAATCCGATAACTAGTAAGGGAAAAGTAGCCAATTCTTGTTTACGCGATAAAGTCTGCATTTGTAGCTAGATTTTCGTGAAACTTGCACTGTTTGTTTATCTCATCAATAGCTTCAACCCTATTGATTTTGAAAAAAATCCAACAAACAGTTTGGGAAAAGTAGCCATTTCAAGTTGAAAATTTCAATTTCTTGTTTACATGATAAATTCTGCATTTCTTGTCAGATTTTCGTGAAAATCACTCAGTTTATCACATCAGTAGCTTCAACCCTATTGGTTTTTTGAAAAAAGTGCAATAAACAATATGGGAAAAGTAGCCATCTGAAAGTTGAAAATTTCCAAATTTTGTTTACTTGATAAAATGTGCATTTGTTATCAGATTTTTGTGAAACTTGCACAGTTCGTTTATCTTATCAATAGCTTCAACCCTATAGATTTTGAAAAAAAATCCAATAAACAGTGTAGGAAAAGTAGCCATTTCAAGGTGACTGCCAGTAGAGCATATTCAGGCCCTTCAGGGCCTTCCAGTTTTTGTGATGTGACGCAAAATGGCTGACTGGGACCGATTTTAAATTACGTGGTTAAGTACACTTTTAATGTTTTGAGTCTTATCTTGAAAACTATACAGAATTTTCTCATTGAACTTCTCGCATCTATCAACCACCATTAGCAAATGCAGGAAAAGAAGTTTAACCCAGATTGACCCATCTTCGCAAGCCAAGGCTGACGATTCTTTACGCCACTTTACCCTTGGTGGATTGAGCTTGATTTTTACATTCCCCCGATATGCATTTTCATTGGATGCAGCCAGCTCTAACTGGAACGAATGAAATCGCTCGTAGCATTTCACCTTTGGTAAAAATAGAAGATAAACATGGAAACCCACATGGATGTCTGCTTATCGCTTCATGTTGAATAATTGTATTCGTAAGCGGTGTGTAAAAGATATTTCAATGGCTTTCAGAAATATGATGTAAAGGGGGGGTAATAACCAGCATCCAATAGAGGGTGCATCGCAGGAATCTTGAAATAGGGCTTAATCAGCCAAGGTAAGATCCATGTAGTGATCGTAACCTTGGCTCGTGAAGATGAGATTGACCTTGCAACACCAGTTATATACTCTTGTTTTTGTAATGCTGTGTCATGGAAAAAAGGGGACTTCATGATATACTTCATTCCATTTCTTTTGAATGCAACTCCTCCCACATTTCGTGACAGATTTGAATAGAATTTTCACAGAATGTTTCTCATCATGTGACCTATTGCATGCTGTCAACGTTTTGCAATTTGTAGCTGTGTCATGGAAAGAGGGGGCTTCATGTTATATTTCATTCTATTTCTTGTGTACGCAATGCTTCCCACATTTTTCGGCAGATTTGGATGGAATTTTCACAGAAAGATTCTCATCATGTGACCCATTGCATATTGTCAAGGTTTTGCGATTTGTAGCTGCGTCATGGAAAAAGGGGGCTTTCATGTTTTTTGTCATTAGATTTCTTGTGAAAGCAGTCACTCACATTTCTTGGCAGATTTGGATGGAATTTTCACAGAATCATGTGACCTACTGCATATTGTTAAGGTTTTGGGGTTTGTAGCTGCATCATGGAATAAGGCGGCTTCATGTTAAATTTCATTTTTCACTAACATCTCTTTAATTACTGCACATATCTCAACAGGTTTGGATGAAATTTTCACAGATCATGTAACCTTAGGCATGTTGTCAGGGTTTTGCAATTTATCGCTGTATTTTGGAATAAGGGGGCTTCATGTCAAATTTCACTTTTTATCGCACATATCTCAACAGATTTAGATGAGTTTTTCACAGATCATGTGACATTGGGTATGTTGTCAGGGTTTTGCAATTTATTGCTGAATCGTGGAAAAAGGGGATTTCATGTAAAATTTAATTTTTATTTCACATATCTGAATAGATTTGGATAAGATTTTCACAGATTATATGACTTTGGGCATGTTATCGTTAATCATGTATGCAAAACACAATACCTCTAATATGTTTATATCAAAAAATGTCTTTCTCGGCGGTTGACACCATTTCAACGAAAGTGCCACTCGGAATAATCTCCTTACAACACATTGGACAAAGGAGAAACCAGCATTTTCTAAAATTTCCAACAATGTTTTCTGCCCAATCAGTGAAAAATTCCATTTTTATGCTTCCCGAAGGGCGAGCATATAGTCGCTGCTACGTCCGTCTGTCCATCCGTCCGAAGCCATTTCTCCACAACCCTTGCACCAAATTGGATGAAACTTCATATATGAACTTCGTAGGGTGAAATGCCCACACGTTTTTCCCGGTTTTTCACTTTGACCCCATGTCATGGAAAAAGGGGGCTTGATGCAAAATTGCAATTTTTTATTAATAACTCATTCAGTTTTTGTCAAAATATCATGAAACTTCATGGTTATATTGTTTATCGAAAGTTTCAGCATGTACCCTTGCTATTTTTGATTTAGGCATTTTTTAAGTTGACTTTCTGTCATGGAAAAAGGGGGTTTCTTGCAAAATACCAATTTTTACTAATATCTCATTCAGTGTTGGACAAAATTTCATTAAACTTCATGGTTATATTGCTTTTTCAAAGTTTCACCATGTGCCCTTGTTTTTCTATCTATGTGTATTTCAATTTGACCCTCTGTCATGGAAAAAGGGGGTTTCTTGTAAAATGCCAAGGAAAAAGGGGCCTTAATGCAAAATTGCAATTTTTACTAATATCTCGTTCAGTTTTTGTCACTTTTATGAAACTTCATGGTTATATCTTGTTTTACAAGTTTCAGCATGTGCCCTTGTTATTTTCAGTCTGTGATTTATTAATGCGTAAATACCTCGATCCTGGTTTCTCAATTTGAGGCTGCAGCACGGAAAAGGGGGACTTCATGGAAAAAATTGTTTTTCACTAGCATTTCCTACATCCGTGCTCATGACTTTATGAAATTGCAAATCTGAACTTGTTGGACCGTTGCCCAGGTACCTCTCTTCCGGTTTCTAAATTTCAGGCTGCGTCACAGAAAAAGGGGGCTTCATATAAAAAATGGTTTTATGTAATATTTACTACATGACTGCTCAAAATTTTATGAAATTTCGAATTTTGATTTTTTATTCAAAAATGCCACAAACCACATACCTGTTGTATTTAATTCAATGATGCAATATTGTCTTATGGGAAAAGGGGACTTAAAGGGGGCTTAGTGGGCTTATTGTCCTCTACAAGTTCATGTTGGCTATCTCTAAGATAGTACTTGCCTTTTCACTTCAATTTTTTTGGGGGCATGAGCAAGTCCTTTTAGGATAAAAGAAGTGAATTTATATCAATTTCATATATTTTATGACAAGCACTTGTTCGGGGAGCATAACCAGTGTCTGACGGCTCTTGTTTTATCATTCAGGGCTGTAAGCCTGATAAGTGCAGTCTGATCTTAAATCCATGTTCATGCTGTCTGTTGCTTAATTCTACACCAAGATTTGACTAGAGATTACCTTCATTATACCTCCCCACAACAAAGTTAATGGGGGTATACTGGAATTGCCATGGGCTGTCCGTCCTCCTGTGGAATTTTAAAGAAAGTTTTTGGCAAGGTTCACATTGACAAGGTTTTAATTCGATTATTTGTTATACCCCCACAAAACACCCCTAAAACCCCTCACTTAACAAATGTTTTTGGGGGTGTGTCCATCCGTGTGTCCATCTGTGTACAAAATTCTAGTAATTAATGTCACAAACTCCTTCTACAGTTTTCCTTCAACTGTATTGAAACTTTCCACATATATTGATCATATATTGAAGATTTGTAAGATGCAATTTTTAACTGTCAACTCTTCTTGGTTAAGGAATTCTCTCTACTTGAACTTGACAATTTTTTTAGGTCAAGGCGCGTGCAGGGGTATTAATTCAAATTCAGTGACCGCTATAGTTTTCTCAGTCATGGCCCTTAATTTTATTATTTATAAATGTGTTTCCATGCTGGGCCCCCGCCATCGGGGCCTAAGAAATAGGTGGCTGCCTTCACCTCTGTGGCATATGGGTGGTAAGAGTCCCCAGAAACAGAGGAGACCGATATGGAGCATCACCCTTCCCCACCAGCTCCTCTTTGGTATAGTTGTCTATCTGTCAGGGCACACATCTTAAAAAACTGGAGAGGGCTATACTGGAATCACCTCTGTCTGTCTATCTGTAGACACAAATTTGCCGGGCGAAATACTCCAAGTTTTTCAGGTACTGAATTCATTCTTAGTCTGTTTGCCCATCCATCTGACCAGACAGATATTTTGTAAGGACCTTGATGAAAATTGATGAAACTTCATGCCTTCACCTCTGTGGCGTATGGGTGGTTAGAGTCCCCAGAAACAGAGGAGACCAATTTCGAGCATCATCCTTCTGTAACAGCTTGCTTTTATAGAAAAACAGAAGAAAATGCAAAGAAAAACTATAAAACATATTTTAAAAAGTACAAAAAGATTGAAATATTTTACGTAAAAGAAAAAAAAAAAAAAAAGGAAAAATAATAGTAATTAAAAAAAAAAAATAATGAATAAATGAATATTGTAGTTTCTAAGTTTGTTTCCATGACGGCCCCCGCCTCTCGGGGCCTTAGAAATAGGTGGCAGCCTTCACCTCTGTGGCGTATGGGTGGTAAGAGTCCCCAGAAACAGAGGAGACCGATATGGAGCATCACCCTTCTCCTTCAGCTCTTCTTTGGTATAGTTGTCTATCTGTCAGGACACCTGTCTTAAAAAAGTGGAGGGGAATTAACTGGAATCACCTGGCTGGCTGTCTGTCTGTAGACACAAATATAGCAGTTTAAATACTCTTAGCAGTTTTTCAGGTACTGAATTTCTTGGTCTGTTTGTCCATCCATCCTTCAGAACAATATCTTTTAAAGCCCTAGATAAAATTGATGAAATTTCATGCATGTCTTCCATAGGATACTTTGTTGATCCTATTTTTTCAACATATATATAATTACATGTCATGGATAAAAAGGGCTTAATGTATACTTTCTTTGCTTTCATTTCATAAAAGGCCATGTTATGGAAAGAGACTTATTTACAGTAACATTATGGATCTCTCATATGTTTTATCATACAGCTTGCTATAAAAAAAAGACAAAAAAACACACACTAAAGAAGAAAAAAAATCTATAAAATACACATAAAAAGTACAAAAAGATTGAAATATTTTATGTAAAAGAAAAAAGAAGTAGAAAAAAAAAAATGACTTTTTACAGTCCCATTATGGATCTCTTATATGTTTTATCATACTGCTTGCTATAAAATGAAATACAAAAAACCACAAAAGAAGAAAAAAAAAATCTATAAAATACATATAAAAAGTACAAAAAGATTGAAATATTTTATGTTAAAGAAAAAAACTAAAAAAAAAAAAAAATGAGAACAACAATACAGAAAGAAATAATAAGAAATAATGAATTGTATAGTTTCTAAGTTTGTTTCCATGCTGGGCCCCCTCATGCATGTCTTCAGTTGGATAGATTGACAAAAAAAATGGACAAAAAAATCTACAAAATATATATATAAAAAGTACAAAAAGATTGAGATGTTTTATGTAAAAGAAACAAAAAAAAAGTAAAAAAACAAGGAAATATAATAATAAAAAATAATTATAAGAAATAATGAGTTTTATATTTTCTTAGCTTGTTTCCATGCTGGGCCCCTGCCACTTGGGCCTTAGAAGTAGGTGGCTGCCTTTGCCTCTGTGGCAGGTATTTGTGTGATAAGAGTCCCCAGAAACAGAAGAGACCGATATGGAGCATCACCCTCCTCCAACAGCTTGCTTTTAAAGAAAAACAAGAAAATGCAAAGACGAGAAAAAAAAAAAAAAAAAAAAAATCTATAAAACATATTTAAAAAGTACAAAAAGATTGAAATATTTTACATATAAGAAAAAAAGCAAAAAAAAAAACCTGGAAAAATAACAGTAATAAAAAAAAGAAATAATGAGAAATAATGAATTTTGTAGTTCCTAAGTTTGTTTTCATGCTGGGCCCCGCCACTCAGGGCCTTAGAAATAGGTGGCAGCCTTCACCTCTGTGGCATAATTATGGGTGGTAAGAGTCCCCAGAAACAGAGGAGACCGATATGGAGCATCACCCTTCCCCATCAGCCCTTTTTTTGTTATATTTTCCTATCTGTCAGGGCATGCCTCTCTTGAAAAAGTGGAGGGGGATTAACTGGCTTTGCTTTCATTTCATAAAAGGCCATGTTATGGGAAAAAGAGACTTATTTACAGTAACATTATGGATCTCTCATATGTTTTATCATACTGCTTGCTATAAAATGAAAAAAAAAAAAGAAAAAAACACGAAGAAAAAAAATCTATAAGATACACATAAAAAGTACAAAAAGATTGAAATATTTTATGTAAAGGAAAAAAGAACTAAAAAAAAAAAGATTTATTTACATTCCCTTTATGGATCTCTTCCGTTTTATTATACTGCTTGCTATACATTGAAAATTAAAAAACTACTAAAGAAAAGAAATCTACAAAATACACATAAAAAGTACAAAAACATTGAAATATTTTATGTAAAAGAAAAAAGAACAAAAAAAAATTACAACAATAATACAGAAAGAAATGATAAGAAATAATCAATTCTGTAGTTTCTGAGTTTGTTTCCATGCTGGGGCCCCTCATGTATGTCTTCTGTTGGATATATTGATTAAAAAAAAAAAAAAAAAAAAGGACAAAAAAATCTACAAAATATATATATAAAAAAAGTACAAAAAGATTGAGATGTTTTACATAAAAGAAGAAAAGAAGTTAAAAAAAAAAAGGAAAAAATAATTATAATAAAAAGAAAAAAAAAATAAGAATAATGGGTTATATACTTTCTGAGTTTGTTTCCATGCTGGGCCTCTGCCACTCGGGGCCTTAGAAATAGGTGGCTGCATTCGCCTCTGTGACAGGAACATGTGTGGTAAGAGTCCCCAGAAACAGAAGAGACTGATATGGAGCATCACCCTTCTCCAACAGCTTGCCTTTAAAGAAAACCAAAGAAAATGCAAAGAAGAAAAAAAAAAATCTATAAAATATACTTAAAAAAAATACATGAAGATTTAAATATTTTACGTATAAGATAAAAAAAATGATACTAAGAAAAAAAGAGAAATAACAAGAAATAATGAATTTTGTTATTTCTAAGTTTATTTCTATGCCGGCCCCTGCCTCTCGGGGCCTTAGAAATAGGTGGCAGCCTTCACCTCTGTGGCGTATTGGTGGTAAGAGTCCCCAGAAACAGAGGAGTCTGGTAAGGAGCATCAGCCTTCTCCACCAGCTCTTCTTTGGTATATAGTTGTCTATCTGTCAGGGCACCTGTCTTAAAAAAGTGGAGGAGGGCATACTGGAATCGCTTTGGCAGTCTGCCCATGAATCTGTAGACACAAAGAAGAAAAAGACCTATAAAATACACATAAAAAGTACAAAAAGATTGAAATATTTTATGTAAAAGAACTACAAAAAAAAAGAAAAAAATTGAGAACAATAATACAGAAAGAAAAAATAAGAAATAATGAATTGTATAGTTTCTAAGTTAGTTTCTATGCTGGGCCCCCTCATGCATATCTTCAGTTGGATAGATTAATTAAAAAAAGAAAAAGGGACAAAAAAATCTACAAAATATATATATAAAAAGTACGAAAAGATTGTTATGTTTTACGCAAAAGAAAAAAAAAAGTTAAAAAAAAGGAAATAATAATAAAAAGAATAAGAAGAAATAATGAATTTTATATTTTCTGAGTTTGTTTCCATGCTGGGCCCTTGCCACTTGGGGCCTAAGAAATAGGTGGCTGCCTTTGCCTCTGTGGCAGGTATTTGTTAGATAAGAGTCCCCAGAAAAAGAGGTGACCGATATGGAGCATCACCCTTCTCCAACAGCTTGCTTTTAAAGAAAAACAAGACAATGCAAAGAAGAAAAAAAAAATCTATAAAATATATTTAAAAAAGTACAAAAAGATTGACATATTTTACGTATAAGAAAAAAAGCAAAAAAAAAAACTGGAAAAATAATAGTAATAAAAAAAAAAGGAAATAATAAGAAATAATGAATTTTGTAGTTTCTTAGTTTGTTTTCATGCTGGGTACCCGCCACTTGGGGCCTTAGAAATAGGTGGCAGCCTTCACCTCTGTGGCGTATGGGTGGTAAGAGTCCCCAGAAACAGAGGAGACCGATATGGAGCATCACCCTTCCCCATCAGCCCTTTTTTTTGTTATAGTTGCCTATCTGTCAGGGCATCCCTCTCTTGAAAAAGTGGAGGGGGATTAACTGGAATCACCCTGGGTGTCTGTCCATCCATCTGTAGACACAGATATGCCAGTTGAAATACTCTAACAGTTTTTCAGGTACTGAGTTCATACAGTCTGTTTTTCCATCCATGCCCCAGCCCCATATCTTGTAAAGTTCTTAATAAAATTGATGAAATTTCATGCATGTCTTCCATTCGATACTTTGTGATCCTATTTTCTTCCGTTACATGTCATGGATAAAAAGGGCTTAATGTATACTTTCTTTACTTTCATTTCATAAAAGGCCATGTTATGGAAAAAAGAGACTTATTTACAGTTAATATTATGGATCTCTCATATGATTTATCATACTGCTTGCTATGAAATGAAAAAAAAAAAACTAAAGAAGGAAAAAAATCTATAAAATACACCAAAAAGTAAAAAAGAAATTGAAATATTTTATGTAAAAGAAAATAGAACTAAAAAAAGACTTTTTTTACAGTCCCATTATGGATCTCTTATATGTTTTATCATACTGCCTGCTATAAAATGAAAAACAAAAAACCACTAAAGAAAAAAAATCTATAAAAATACATATAAAAAGTACAAAAAAGATTTTATGTTAAAGGAAAAAAAACTAAAAAAAATTACAACAATAATACAGAAAGAAATAATAAGAAATAGTGAATTGTATAGTTTCTAAGTTTGTTTCCATGCTGGGCCCCCTCATGCATGTCTTCAGTTGGATAGATTGATAAAAAAAAAAAAAGGATAAAAAAATCTAATATATATAAAAAGGTACAAAAAGATTGAGATGTTTTATGTAAAAGAAAAAAAGAAGTAAAAAAAAAGGAAATAATAATAATAAAAATTAATAAGAAATAATGAATTTATATTTTCTTTGTTTCCATGCTGGGCCCCTGCCACTTGGGGCCCAAGAAATAGGTGGCTGCCTTCACCTCTGTGGCAGGTATTTGTGTGGTAAGAGTCCCCAGAAACAGAGGAGACCGATATGGAGCATCACCCTTCTCCAACAGCTTGCTTTTAAAGAAAAACATGAAAATGCAAAGAAAAAAAAAAAAATCTATAAAATATATTTTAAAAAGTACAAGAAGATTGAAATATTTCTCATATAAGAAAAAAAGCAAAAAAAAAAATGGAAAAAAATAATAGTAATAAAAAAAAAAGAAATAATAAATTTTGTAGTTCCTAATTTTGTTTTCATGCTGGGCCCCCACCACTCGGGGCCATAGAAATAGGTGGCAGCCTTCACCTCTGTGGCATATGGGTGGTAAGAGTCCCCAGAAACAGAGGAGACCGATATGGAGCATCACCCTTCCCCATCAGCCCTTTTTTTGTTATATTTTCCTATCTGTCAGGGCACCCCTCTCTTGAAAAAGTGGAGGGGGATTAACTGGCTTTGCTTTCATTTCATAAAAGGCCATGTTATGGAAAAAAGAGACTTATTTACAGTAACATTATGGATCTCTCATATGTTTTATCATACTGCTTGCTATAAAATGAAAAGAAAAAAAGAAAAAAAACACGAAAGAAGAAAAAAAATCCATAAAATATACATAAAAAGTACAAAAAGATTGAAATATTTTATGTAAAAGAAAAAACTAAATATAAAAAAAAGACTTATTTACAGTCCCTTTATGGATCTCTTCTATGTTTTATTATACTGCTTGCTATACATTGAAAAACAAAAAAACTACTAAAGAAAAAAAAAATCTATAAAATACACATAAAAAGTACAAAAACATTGAAATATTTTATGTAAAAGAAAAAACAAAAAAAAAAAATTACAAGAATAATACAGAAAGAAATGATAACACATAATTAATTCTATAGTTTCTAAGTATGTTTCCATGCTGGGCCTCCTCATGTACGTCTTCAGTTGGATATTTTGATTAAAAAAAAGAAAAGGACAAAAAAATCTACAAAATACATATATATAAAAAAAGTACAAAAAGATTGAGATGTTTTACGTAAAAGAAAAAAAAGAAGTAAAAAAAAAAAGGAAAAAATAATAATAATATAAAAAAAAAATAAGAATAATGGATTTTATATTTTCTGAGTTTGTTTCCATGCTGGGCCCCTGCCACTCGGGGCCTTAGAAATAGGTGGCTGCCTTTGCCTCTGTGGCAGGTATATGTATGGTAAGAGTCCCCAGAAACAGAAGAGACTGATATGGAGCATCACCCTTCTCCAACAGCTTGCCTTTAAAGAAAAACCAAAGAAAATGCAAAGAAGAAAAAAAAAATCTATAAAATATACTGTAAAAAGTACAAAAAGATTGAAATATTTTACGTATAAGATAAAGAAAAATAAAATAATACTAAGAAAAAGAGAAATGATGAATTTTGTTATTTCTAAATTTATTTCCATGCCGGCCCCCGCCTCTCAGGGCCTTAGAAATAGGTGGCAGCCTTCACCTCTGCGGTGTATGGGTGGTAAGAGTCCCCAGAAACAGAGGAATCTGATAAGGAGCATCACCCTTCTCCACCAGCTCTTCTTTGGTATATAGTTGTCTATCTGTCAGGGCACCTGTCTTAAAAAGTGGAGGAGGGCATACTGGAATTGCTTTGGCACTCTGCCCATGAATCTGTAGATACAAATATTCCAGTTGAAATACTCTAACAGTTTTTCAGGTACTGAGTTCATACAGTCTGTTTGTCCATCCATCCTTCAGACCATTATCTTGTAAAGCCCCTGATAAAATTGATGAAATTTCATGCATTTCTTCCATTGCATACTTTGTTTATCCTATTTTTTTCATATATACATGTATATAATAACATGTCATGGATAAAAACGGCTTAATGTATATTTTCTTTGCTTTCATTTCATAAAAGGCCATGTTATAGAAAAAGAGACTTATTTACAGTCCCTTTATGGATCTCTTATATGTTTTATCATACTGCTTGCTATAAAATGAAAAACAAAAAACCACTAAAGAAGAAAAAAACCTATAAAAAACACATAAAAAGTACAAAAAGATTGAAATATTTTACGTATAAGATAAAAGAACTAAAAAAAAAAATGAGAACAATAATATAGAAAGAAATAATAAGAAATAATGAATTGTATAGTTTCTAAGTTTGTTTCCATGCTGGGCCTCCTCCACTCAGGGCCTTAGAAATAGGTGACTGCCTTCATCTCTGTGGTATTTGTGTGGTAAGAGTCCCCAGAAATGGGGGAGACCGATATGGATCATCACCCATGTCCACCAGCTCTTCTTTGGTATATCTGTCAGGGCACCTGTCTTAGAAAAGTGGAGGGGCATGGCACCTGTCTTAGAAAAGTGGAGGGGCATACTGGAATCGCTTTGGCTATCTGTCTGTTTGTCTGTAGACACAAATTTGCCAGTTGAAATACTCTAGCAGTTTTTCAGATACTGAATTCATACTTACAGTCTGTTTGGCCATCTGTCCCCCCAGACTGCTGTCTTGTAAAGTCCTTGATGAGAATTGATGAACTTCATGCCTGTCTTTTATTGGATAGTTTGTTGATACTATTTTTTTTCTATAAATGTAGTGACATGTCATGTAAAAAGGGGGCTTGATATATTATTTGTTTTGTTTTCATTTTATGATGCATGTCTACTCTGAACCAACTGCACAGTCAATACAATTTCTAAGCTCACACAATTTAGGTAGACATAGAATAGTCCTAATAAAATAATTATCCAACGACACTGCTGTTCAGTACTTTTATGTAAAAGTTCTTTCCATTTTGCTGAGTAGAGTATTACTATACTTGTATGACATATTATAATTCTGCGATTTCATCAGCTGGCCAAACCATGAAAAAGGTTTATTTATTGAAGTATAACGTTGATCAACTTTCAAAAGTAAAAATATAACCAAATGAGTGAAAAAGTCTTTGGTGGCATTTCATTTGTGTTATCTGCTTAATTTTGGCATTGGTAGTATTTTCCTTCCAGATTGTCATATGAAAATAAAAATAAAGTCTGCATTTCTTGCCAGATTTTCATGAAGCTTGCACAGTTTGTTTATCTTATCAGTCACGTCAACCCTATTGATTTTTAGAAAAATCCAACAAACAGTATGGGAAAAGTAGCTATTTCAGTTTGAAAATTTCAAATTCTTCTTTACAGAATAAAGTCTGCATTTGTTGTCAGATTTTCGTGAAACTTGCACACTTTGTTTATCTCATCAATAGCTTCAACCCTATTGATTTTGGAAAAAAATCCAACAGACAGTATGGGAAAAGTAGCCATTTCAATTTGAAAATTTCTAATTCATGTTTACGTGATAAAGTCTGTCTTTGTCAGATTTTCATGAAAAGCATACAGTTTGTTTTATTTACCAGTAGCTTCAACCCTATTGATTTTGAGAAAAATCTAACAAAGAGTGTGGGAAAAGTAGCCATTTCAACTTGAAAATTTCAAATTCTCGTTTTTCTTTTCATCAT
The DNA here is from genome assembly GCA_943736015.1 of Tridacna crocea. Taxonomy (NCBI): domain Eukaryota; kingdom Metazoa; phylum Mollusca; class Bivalvia; order Cardiida; family Cardiidae; genus Tridacna; species Tridacna crocea. The sequence goes on along the minus strand of OX031063.1, from coordinate 17,842,294 downwards.
GAATTCATGATATATGCTGGCATAAAAGCAAATTTCAATTTTCTGCCAATAGAACATACTCAGGCCCTTCAGGGCATTCTAGTTCAATAGAATATTGTTTTCAACTAGTGTACCCGCTGTTTGAAGATTTTTTTATAAGTAATCTGCCCAGAAATGAATTATCAGTGTTATACATGTATCTTATTGTATATTATGGAATACTGTCCAGAATTGATATATCTGTATATTTGAAATAGTGCATGAATGATCGGTTTTTTAGTATTATTTTAACACTTTATTGTCTGTAACCAATGTATCACTTTGTAGTATGGTATGAATGAGGCCGTTTTTTTTTTTTAATCAGAAAACTGTCTGGAGTCGATGTATCAGTGTATAAAGTAATATATGAATGAGGGTATTTTTAGGATTTTTTAGTAGAATATTGTAACTTGATTGGAAAAAGTTTATGATTGAGTTTTTTTTTAAGGATTTTACAGTAAAATGCTGTCTAGAAATGATATTTAAGTATTGGAGTAACATATGAATGAAGGAATTTTCAGAACTTTTTAGTGTAATACTGTATGGTACCAATGTATCAGTGTTTGAAATAACATGTGTGAGAATATTTTTAGGATTTTTCAGTGGAATAATGTATCTGTGTTAGAATAAGTGAGTGTTTTTTTTAAATGATTTTTCAGTGGAATGCAGTCTAGAAGTGATGTATCCATATTGAAAGTAACATGAATGAAGGAATTTTCAGGATCTTTTAGTGGAATACTATCTGGAATCGATGTATCAGTGTTTGAAGTAACATGAATGAGGGCATTTTTTAAAAGTTTTTTGATAGAATACTGTTTAGAACAGAAGTAAAATTTTTGTGTTGGAAGTAACATATGAATGACAGATTTTTTAGTCTAATACTGGCTGGAACCAATGTATCATGCGTTGAAAGAATGGTATGAATGTGGAAAATTTTAGGATTAAGTTTTAATAGAATACTGTTTACAACAGAAGTATAGATTCTGTGTTGGAAGTAACATATGAATGACAGCAATTTTTTAGGACTTTTTTTAAAAGAATTCTGTCAGATACTGACATATGTGTATTAGAAGAAGTGCATAATAAGGGTATTGTTAGGATTTTTTTTTATAGAATGCTGTCTGAACCGGTGTATCTGAAGTAACATGTGAATGAAAGTAGGTTTTTTATTAAATTTTTATTAGAATACTGTCTGGAACCAATGTATTGGTGTTTGAAGTAACATATGAGTGAGAACATTGTCAGGATTTTTCAGTGGAATACTGTGTTGGGAAAAGTGTATACATGAGGCTTTTTTAAGGATTTTACAGTGGAATGCTGTCTAGTAACGATGCGTCTGTATTGGATGAATTTTCAGGATTTTTTTTATAGAATTCTATGTAGAACTTATGTATCAGTGTTGGAAGTAACATATGAATGAAGAAATGTTTGGGATTTTTTAAATAGAATACTGCTTAGAACAGAAGTATTTGTGAATGTAGTTTTTAGCTCCACTGGCTGAAGGCTAGCGGGCTTATATCATGGCCCAGGGTCCATTGTGTGTCTGTCAGTAGGGTCATCTGTCCATGAATGTGTGCGATAACTTTTATTTCAAACGTCTCCTCTGAAACTACTATTTAATTTTGATCAAAATTAGAAGTAAGGTATATTAAGAGTATTTTTAGGATCCTTTATAGAATGCTGTCTAAGTGGATGTATCTGCGTTGGAAGTAACATAATTTAGTGTAGTTTTTTAGCTCTACTGGCTAAATGCCAGCGGGCTTATGTCATGGCCTGGTATTCGTAGTGTTTCTGGCCATCTGGTCACCTGTCCATCCATGCATGCATGTGTTAACTTTTATTTCGAACATCTCTGAAACTACTTACAAGAAAATTTTGTATGTCTTCTAGATAATTGTGTTTAAAGATAATTGGACAAGTATTGAAATGTTTGGCTTCTAAAGTTTTGACTTATTAGCTAGTGGAGCGATACAGGGCTGTCATAGCCATCTTGTTCTATTAATCTTTTATAGAGAGCTTAAGCCAAAAGTTTAAATATTCAGTACATGTACATAGCATTACAGGAGCATTTCTAGGTTAGTTGCACATAGGGTCAAAGATGGCCTTTAAATCTCTGTCGCTGAACTTTTGGAGATGATGGGTAAGTATCAAGCAACACATAATCATTATTTACCTTAGACGTTTAAGTCTTGCACATGGAGTCAAAGATTACTCTGTTCCCATGGTCTGTTGTCTGATTTTGTTCTGTAAGTTTTTTTTAAAAAACAATTTTGGGCAAGACTATGAAGATGTTAGTCCAAAGAGTCTAGATAGTATGTTTTTAGCATCAAAACATAACTATTAGCAGAAGTTGTTCAAGTCCTGCACATGGGGTCAAGATGACCCTTTTCTCATGGTCTGTTGTTGTAGTTAAGGTTCTTTAATTTCTAAAGTCTATCTGGCTGACACTATTGAAATTATAGACTTAACATTCTGAATATCTAGTACATAAAATAAAAAAATAATTATTAATCTAAATTGTTCAAGTTCTGCAAATGAGTTTTTTCCAATGTTTTTAGTTGTACTTGGGGTTCTTGGAGTTGGTTTTATTTTATACACTGCCAGACTTAACATATATTGGCGTCATCTTCTCCCACTGTCAGTCTTTCGATCTGTATATATACGTAGGTCTGTGTCTTTTGAATGCAACTCTTCCAACAGATTTGGATGAAATTTTCACAGAATGCTTCTCATCATGCAACCTTATAGCATATTGTGTTTTTTGTGATGTGGCAGCATATATTGTGATGGTGGCACTCTTGTATTTAATGTTTTTGGCTGAAACTGGAAATGTTAGGTCAAAGACTGAATATTAATTAAGTATCTAGCATCAAAAGATACTTACTCATGAAAGTTGTTCAAGTACTGCACATGGGGTCAAAGATGGTTCCATTCCTAAGGTCTATTGTTGTACTTGGGTTTATATACTTTTTGTCTTTTTTAAAAACTTTTTGGCCCGCCCGGGTGGCTCAGTGGTGAGCGTGTCGGACTCATGACCTGGTGGTTGTGAGTTTGATACCCGGTTGAGGCGAACTTTCTTTCCGGAGTATTTTCGCCTCTCACCTCTGCTGAAGCATGTGAGAAAAGTAGTCAGTGACATTGGAAAGAAAGTAGTGTAAGTACCGGTGTGAGAAAGCCAGGAAACACATGTGCGTCACCAACTGCCATGATATGACATTAGCTGTAAAAGTGATGTTAGACCCCAATACAACCAACTAAAATACTTTTTGGCTGAAACTATGGGGATGGTAGTGGAAAAGCTCTGAATATTAAGTATGTATCATCAAAAGATAATTATTCATTATTATTAAGTTGTTCAATTCCTGAACAAGTGTCAAACATGGCATTGGTCTGTACGTCTATTGTTGTACATGTAGTCCTAAAAGGTTGGTTATTTTTATACCCCTCAAAACAAATTATTTCAAGGGTATACTGTTATCAACCTGTGTGTCCATCGATGTGTACATCTGTGTACAAAATACTAGTTATTGCCTGTTGCTGAATATCTAGTGTATAGCATCAAATGATCAATATTCATCAAAAAGTTGTTTAAAGTCTTGCATCCTTGGTCAAAGATGGCTGTGTTTGAAATCTCTGTCATTGTGCATGTACATGTAGTTCTGTAATTTTAAAAAATCTGCATTTTTTATATGTCCATCTATCGGCTGAGCCCTGTTTTCATAATTATGGGAATCAATAATGGATTGGTGGTTCGATCCCCAGATCTGTCAATTTTTTTCCAAGGATTGATGATAATCATTGCTACAGATTCATTCCTCATTCACCGCTTATCATTGTATCAATACTGGTTATGTTGGAAAGCAGCCAGTGACTTGGAAAAATATTGTGAAGATTACTGGTAAAAAGAAACTCCAGGAAAGCATGGGTAAGTGCCTTGCAGCAGCTACAGCGTGTATAGCTGACATAATGATGAAAACACCAATCAAGTAAGTGTCCATCCATCCTGACAGAATGTCTTCCATACCCAGGTCTGTTGAACTATATAAAGTTCTAAAGGTTTTATTTAAATCGTCTTGGCTGAAACTGCAACCGTTTTGGCCTTAAATCTTACATTTATGTGAGTAGTATCAAAAGAATGTTCTTAAGCCCTTGGTCAAAGATGGCCTTTTTCCAAGATTTGGTGTTGTACACAGGTCTGTTGTTGCTTTTTCTACATGTATCTTGAATCAAGCAGCCAACAGCAGCGTAATTTTGTATATTGCATCAAGGGAAGGTCAGTAAAGTTATTGAAATTGGTCATATGCAATCAAAGATTGCCACGCCCAGGATAACCATGTTTCCAAAATATAAAAAAAAAATAGTTATTATACCCCCGCGAAACGAATGTTTTCGTGGGGTATACTGGAATCGGCCTGTCCGTCCAAGTGTCCGTCTGTGTGTCTATCCATCTGTCCTTCCAACCGTGTGTCCATCTGTGTACAAAATGCTGTAAAAGTGCTGGGGGGGTATAAAGTCACATTCAGTGACAGCTCTAGTTATACTAATAACGAAAACTTCCTTTAAAGCCATTAGGCCTGGTGTGTTGATATTATGTAGTATCACATGGTCTTGTGTAACATCATCAAAACAGGTCCTTCACATGGGTCAGTTATTTTGCAGAGTTACGATTTCATTTTCTTTTTTTCTTTCCTTGTCTTGAACTACGAGCCAGATATTTGGTCTCAGAATTATGAAATATTTCATTTAAATCCAAGTTGTTTAAAATATGCTTCTGGGTCAAATAGGGGCCTGCAAAGGGGTTATGTGTTTTACTTTGTGTTCTGTATGAATATGTTTCAGAAATATATTTATATTTTTTGTTCCTGTCTGAAACCATGGAGCCTACAGTGTAATAAATACAGTAGTGTCATAATGTGGTCCCAAGTCAAGGTTGTTCAAATTGTCAATTTGTGCCCTTAAGCTGGTCCTGCCCCAGGTGCACATATTTTGCAAAGAGAAACATATGAGCACATATTTTATAGAAAGTGACATAAATAACCATTTTAAGATAAGCAGCTCTCTTAAAGGTGGGTATTTAGAATTTTCACATCACACCAAATTAAAAATATATATATATTATTGAAATTTATATGAAAAAACAATACAAATCATCAATTAAGAATCATAAAATTACAAAAAATTTTTTTTTAGGATTTATTCCCTTAAAAGGATACGTAGCCTCTTAAGCTATTTTTAGATTTCCTGCCAAAAATCAATAAAGCATTGTGGGAATGTCAAGTGACTGACACTTGACTATTAACGCTTAAATTCCATTACATAACAAACATGTAATAATTATTTTCCATATTGTCTTCTTCGGACGGATGTTTGAAGCTTTGTCTGTGTTTTCCTGTATTAAAATGAGAGAATTGATAATCTAAAAATAGAACGTGTCTCCCGTTGGTGTCAACCTGGTCCGTGATAAATCCCTTATTTCTCATGTTATCGGATGGTTTTCGACTGCTGGGGTTTTATGAATGCAAATTAAAAGGCTATGGGAATATAAGGATGACTTTTTTTGCATTTTTGTAAAATTTTCGTCCCAGAATCTGAAGGGCCACCTTTAAGACCATAAGGTCTGATATATAGATATTTGTTACATAGCACTATACTGTTGTCCTGCATCAAATCTGCATTTCAATGCCAATTCTGCCAGGAGATAAAGGCCTGCTCTCACATCTTTTGACTGGTCTCAATTCTATTCCACACATATCAGTCTAGATGCTTGATGGCATGCAGGGTATGTTTACCATAATCAGATTACATGCAGATGTCTCACATAACATGCAGTCATCCTTTATCATCATATTGATGGAGGATTTTATTCAAACAAGTATCTAGTTCAAGTGATAATTATAATTGTAACATAACTAAAACTACACAAAAAAAATCTGACTAATATCTACATGTAGCTGAAATACAGTTGTAATGTGATTCAAACTACATAAAAGACTTCTGGCTCTTCTTAACATGTTTAACTTATGTAGATTAGATTCTATTCCTTTTGTACCAGCATTGATATCTTTACCAATCGACAAAATTACCAGCATTTTCTACTTTTCCTACGTTTTCAAAAGGCTTCTTTCTCAGGGTTGTTAAAATGACATAATAACATTGAAAAATATGGGAAAGACCTTATTGCAATATACAAGGTCTTTCAAATGAATTGCTCAGACAAGTTGTCCTGGCCAAATGGGTGATTTTGCTGCGCTAGTAAGTATACATGAAATATAAATTGATTAGGGATTCATACCCACAGTGTATTTTGGGTTTTCTTTTTTTTTGTCCATGAATTTTTGGGAAGAGTAAGATTCTCACCAGTGTGAGTCAATAGTTAGAATAACTGTAGTCAAGATATTTTATACAAGCTACTTTAGTGCTAGCTGAAATCCAGGTAAATTTCAGGTAGAAAGTAGTGTACAAATAAAGAGTTTATGCTGTCACCAATGACGGATCAAGGCAAGCTAGAAAAGTTGTCGATCTATTCAGGGGCAGCTGTGTTTAAGTTGCAAAGTCCGTAAAAGCTACTTATATTGCATGCATGGTCAGTAGAAGCTACGTTAGTTGAAATCCAGGTAAATTTCAAGTTGAAAATAGTCAACAAACAAAGGGTTAATGCTGTCACCAATGACGGATCAAGACGAGCTAGAAAAGTTGTCGATCTATTCAGGGGCAGCTGTGCTAAATTTGCAAAGTCAGTGAAAGCTACTTATATTGCTTGCATGGTCAATAGAGGCTACTTATACTGCCTTTTCTTTTTGAAAGGCATTAATAAGTTCATTGATGTAGCATTTAACAATCTGACAAAAAAGCTTAACCCAAGTTTGTCAGAGGTATAGTAATTTCAACCATTGTTCATTATGGTGCTGGACCCATACCAGTGAGAAAGAATATTATGATGCGTGTTTGCCTGGACCCATACCAGTAATTAGCTAGCATAAAATGATATCTTGCCTACAATTGTTCAAACATAACTTATATGGAAGGGAATCTAAACACCCCCAAAGATTTATACATAAAAACCTCGACCCCTATCAGAATTAGACTCGCTGACCTTGACCTAAGCTATAACTTAAAGATAGGAGAATTAAAGTAGTACCTTGTCTATGTTACAAAAAAATGTTTCCTGAACCAAAGCAGTGTTTATTTTGCTTAGTTCTTGCCTACCAATGTCTACAACACCACCTTAATTTCCTGGATACTGAACAGTGCAAAAAAACTACCCATTCAGGTAAAAAAGTCTGAGCAATTAATTTTTGGAGTATTTTGTGTCGTTTATACAGTTTTATTTTGATTTGACATGTTTCCAAAATTTATTAAATCTAAGACTATCACTTTGATCAAATCCACCAGAGGCTTTTATTGTGAGATATTGACTTAGAATTTACTGTGAGTCAAGCTACATCAAGTCAATGATGAATTCTTTACAAACTGATGGAACTTTAGATCTGTCCAAACTGTAAGGTTTGTCACTTACAGATACTTACATAATGGTAAATACCAAAACCAGCATTCTTCATGACGACTCTCAAAGTCCAATTGAGATCCTTCTTACATTTGTCTGTCTGTCTGTCTGCCTGTGCACTCCATATCATTGTGCCTTTAATTTATAAGATAATTCATACATGCTTACCCTGATGGGACTACATTCAAAACGGGGTATCACTAGCTAAAGTTTGTATTTAAATTCATACATGTTTACCTTGATGGGACTACATTCAAAACAGGGTATCACAAGCTTAAGTTTGTATTTAAGGCCAACATGTACTACAACATCTCTTGAACCCCTTTTCAGACAACAAAAATATTTCACAGACATCTCTCATTAATGATTTGACCTGATATGATATGCAGAGTGAAGGCAGAATTTTATTACAAATTAATTATCTTGCTCCAGTGATGTTTATTTGGTAGCAGCTGATGTTTTCTCCAGTTGGCCACCTTGTATTTTTTAGCACTTGTTTCTTTCTAAACGTGCTAGCTGCTTTTCTTAATAAACACATGATATATTGCAAATAAGAATAATTTGTAGACCAGTACTGTACTGTTTCTAAACCCACTAGCTGCTTTCCCTTGTAAGCAAATGAAAGATTGCAAATAAAAGAGCACTTTTATTCTTACTAAATATTCTAGGTCCTTTGTAAACAGTTGACAGTTTACAAATAACAGTGCATTTACTTTCCAACAATGCAATTGAATTTATCTCCTATATATCACTGTATGGATTGTCTAAACATTACAATGATGGGATATTTTTTATCATCCTGAGGCCTCAGATCATCATGCTTTTTCTTTTTATAATTCTTTTAAATAGTTTCACTGACAGTAGTTTTTTTTACATAGTTTTACCACTTCAGAGCCCTAGCCTAGTACTGGTGAAAACCAGGAAAATATGAATAATTTTATGAGCTGTTGCCATGATATGACTAAAATAATGTTAAAAGCGACATGAAACACCATTCAATCAATCAATATATAGTTTTGCCATACATCGCAGTTGGGGGCGAAGTATATTGGCACTATCTTCTCCATCTGTACATCCATCCATCCATCCATCTGTCCCTTCGTCCATCCATACACATGTCCATTTCTTGTGAATGCAACTCCTCCCAGTTTCTTGAAAGATTTGGATGAAATTTTCACAGAATATTTCTCATTATGTGAGCTATTGCATACTGTCAGGGTTTTGCGATGTGGCGGCGTAAATTGTGACAATGGCACTCTTGTTTTTAATACAATTGATTCACATTAGCATTCTATACAATGACAAAAATTTCATGATTGCAAATTACTATATGTACACACACAGTCCTAAAGCTGGCTACAATGAGTTGGATGGTATCCAATGACACCCCTGCAATATTTATGCAGATAATACTTTGTGACCATACATTAATCTTTTACAAAGAAAGATTTTAATGTATGAGCATAAAGGGGGACCAGTATCCTTGGACATGCTTTATCCTTTTAACAGACAACAAAATTTTAGCCTTTTCCAAATTCAAAGCATGGCAGACGACAATTTCAATGAGGTTCAGATGGTGCAGTTTTTCTCTGGTAAGTTAGAAAACAGGAGAACCAGCGTTTTCTCCTTTTCTCACATTGTTTTCAAAAGCCTTCTATCTCGGGGTAATTAAAAGTCGGCATTGTGCAGTAAAGGATTTTAAAGATTGCACAATGTTATTCACATATGAGCCATGCTCTGGCAAGCAGGGGCCTAATGTATCTTTGTGATGCATCATACCAGGCAATACATCACATAATTAGGGATCCACAAAACTCTGTATGTTTAACAACCGGCTGTATCATAAGGTTCACTGGTCCCTTGACATACAGAAAATTGACCAATAGCAAAAGGATTTGGTCCAGATCCACCTGCATGAACTGCACAGGCTGACCTTGGCTGATGCATTAAGACCCTTTTTCACAAAGTATAGCTCATATATTATTCGAATAAATTCACCTGAAATTGACCTTTACGCAAATGATATATAAAGTGAATAGTTATATATCATTGGGCATAATCAGAAAGGAAATTCTGTTAAGTTCGACCATTACTGTGCCATAGTCTAAAGAAGAGGTTTTTTTTGATGACCCAGGTCAAGATCAGACCTCAGAAAGTGCATCATAAATCTCTGTCCTCTGCCACATATTACCAATTTAAACCAACAAAATCATGTTTACTTTAGGTATTCTAAGTATTCATTAAAGACGAGCTGAATCTATTAGCTGCATAAAGAGTTAAAAAACGTTTACATAGTTCCGCACGCAGTCGACACTAGCCGAAGCTAAGTTTGGACAATGAAAGCGTGTAATACATGGTAATAAAGGTCATTCATTTCATGTCTTGTTGTTTAACTCATTACCAAACGACAAAATTTTAGGTTTGTCCAAATCGAAAGCATTTGCAGACGACAAAATAAAAAGGACTGAAAATTTAAAATTTGTTTCATGAAGGGTAGAAAACATTGGGAAAAGAAGAAAATGCTGGTTACCAGCATTTTCTCCTTTTCCCACAATGTTTTCTAAAGGCGTCTTCCTCAGGGGCATCAAAAGTAGGGATTGTGTGGTAATGGGTTAAGTAATACATGTTATGATGTATGTAACATTAAAAGGGAGGTAACTCATTACATTACACTGCAACCTGCTTTCTAACTTCAAATGTTCTCCAGGCTAAACAGTTGTTACTCAAAATGTTTGTATAAGAGCCCACAACTCCTATCAACAAAATTGACAGTGCCAAGTTGGATGTTGTGCTGAAAGTGTATTCATGGATATGAGGCTGCCGAAAGGGAAACTGCTTTTAAGTAGGTTTTGCCAGTGTATATATGACATATATGTTCTGGGCATATGATCCGGACACAAGAAATTTCTTTGCAGTATAATAATACATTTTATTTAAAAAGATACTTAACCTTCTTTCATACCGGCCGATTAGCTCAGTAGGTAGAGCGTAGGACTCGTGAACGCAATGTTTCGGGTCCCTACAGGTTGTGGGTTCGAGTCCCCGGCTGGCCGACTAAAAAAAAAAAACATTAATAGTCTTTCGGATGAGACGTTTAACCGAGGTCCCGTGTAACGATGCTATACACAGAGCACGTTAAAGAACCAGGCGGAATTCACAGTAGTTTCGTCCTGTATCCTTGCACTATCCCCCGTAACAACAAACTGTCTTCTGGGGGCGTCGCTCAGATGAGCAACCGATAGCGACGATAAATAAACGAAAATAATCAATCAAACCTTCTTTCAGACAATCTCTGTTTTTCACGACCTGGGAAAGCAACCCTGTTGGAGCATTGAGGGAAAAGGAGAAAATGCTAGTAACCAGCATTTTCTTTTTCCGCATCACTTAACAAATTTCAATTTCTGAGTGTCCTTAATTTTGTTGTCTTCTAGCACTTTCAATTTGGACCAGTCTAAAATTTTGTTGTTTGTTAAAGAGTTGATATTCAGTCTAACCATCCTTGTTATGTTTATTTAAGAAATAATCTTCCTATCGTGGTTTATCATTCACTAAACCACAGTTGTGAGTTATGAGGCATAATAGATAAACCACGTGGACGATAGCCAAAGTGGTTTATTCATTGCGCTTCATAAGTTACAATATGGTTAATTGAATGATAAACCACGATAGAAAGAAAGTTATTTTGATTTTAATATGGCCAATTCTTAATGAAAGGAAAACAAGTTCAGGAAAACAAGTTCAAACTTAGACTCTTAGAGTAAAAATGCGGATGAAGATTATGTTCCACAGAATAACCCACTCATTGAATGACGTCACTCGATATAGAATGACTTCACTCTGCATGGATTGTCTCAGATTTTACCACGCTTTCGTTGCACTGTGGTGTATATAGAGCCAAAATTGCGTGTCATGTTAGAATACCCTTTATCCTGCTGAATAAGTTACCCTTTACTCCGTAGATACTCATTTCTACACATTGCTTGTAGGAGCCTTTGGAAAACATTGTGGCAAAAGGTGAAATTGCTCGTGACGAGCAATTTCACCTTTTGCCACAATGTTTTCTACACCATTAAAAGGTGTCATTATACATATAAGAAGCGGCTTTATCCTTGCTTTTATTTAGGTTCAATTAGAGATACCATAGAAATGCCTTATGGGGTAAAGGGTTAACTCATTACCAAATAACAAAATCTTAGGTTAGTCCAAATTGAAAGCATTTGCAGACAACAATATAAAAGTGACTGGATTGTGTGGTAATTTGTTAAAAACATTTCAAGCCAATTTAACCCATTACCACACAATCCCTACTTTTGATGACCCTGAGAAAGAAGCCTTTACAAAACATTGTTGGAAAAGGAGAAAATACTGGTGACCAATTTTCTCCTTTTCTCACAATGTTTTCTACCCTACCAAAGAAAATTTGCACCATTTGAGCCACATTGAAATTGTCGTCTGCAAATGCTTTCAATTTGGTCAGGGCTAAAAATATGTCGCCTGGTAAAGGGTTAAAACACCCAAATGTTGCTATAACAGAGAATTTCTGTATTGAACGTAGAAAAACAAAGATCTGTGCAGTCTGATCTTGACCTACACTGTCCATGAAAAAGGGTCCTTGAATCTTGCTAAGTAGCAGCTTCATGGTTAGATAGAGGGTCTTAAAATCGTATGAAAGGAGGTTTTTGAAAACATTTTATGAAAAGGAGATAAAACTGGTATCTAGTATTTTGTTATCTGAGAAAGGGTTATGGACTCTGTTAACTCTACCAAACGACAGTATTTTAGGCTTGTCGAAATCCAAAGCATTTGCAGACGACATAATAAAAGTCACTAAAAATTTGAAATTTGTTTTGTGAAGGGTAGAAAACATTGTGGGAAAAGGAGAAAATGCTGGTTACCAGCATTTTCTTCTTTTCCCACAGTGTTTTCCAAAGGCTTCTTTCTCAGGGTCGTCAAAAGTAGGGATTGTGTGGTAATGGGTTAACATGCTGTTTAACTAAATCAGGCACTGAAAACTGTAATATGTGAATAGTTACTGAAGTTTTAACCCTCTACCACACAATGCTGACTACTAACTACCCTTGGAAAGAGGCCTTTTGAAAACATTGAGGTAAAAGGAGGAATTGCTTGTAACCAGCATTTACTCCTTTTCCCACATTGTTTCCTACCCGACTAAAGAAAACCTTCAACTGTTTCAGCCACTTTGAAATGGTCATCTGCAAATTAATGCATTCAGTTTGGTCCAGACTAAAATTTTGTCTTGAGGTAAAAGGTAAATTTACTAGCTCAAGCATGAATAAAACTTAGTAGAAGTGTTTAAAGGTGGCCCTTTAGATTTTGGGACGAAAATTTTTCAAAAGTGCAAGTGCAAAAGTCCTTAAACTCCCAAAGCCTTTTAATTTTCATTCATAAAACCCTAGTAGTCAAAAACCATCCGACAGGACGAGAAATTAGAGATTTAATACGGCCCAGGTTGACACCAACAGGAGACACATTCTATTTTTAGGTGGTCAGTTCGCTCACTAACTTTCTACACAGAAGAAGCTTCAAACATAGCGTCCGAAGAAGACATTATGGAAAATAATTATTACGTTTGTTATGATAGGGAATTTAAGCATTATGAGTCATGTGTCAGTCACTTGACATTCCCACAATGCTTTATTGATTTTTGGCGCGAAATCTAAAAATAGCTTAAGAGGCTACGTAGTCTTTTAAGGGAATACCATCATTTTGTGTGTGTGTGTGTAATTTTATGAATCTTAATTATTAATGACTTGTTTTATTTTTTCATATGAATTTCAGTGATATATATATATATATATTTTAATTTGGTGAGATGTAAAAATTCCAAATACCCACCTTTAACCCATTACTACACAATTCCTCCTTTTGATGCCCCTGAGAAAGAAGCCTTTAGAAAACATTGTGGGAAAAGGAGAAAATGCTGGTTAACCAGTATTTTCTCCTTTTCTTATAATGTTTTCTATCCTTCACAAAACAAATTTCAAATTTTCAGTCATTTTTATTTTGTCGTCTGCAAATGCTTTTGATTTGGACCAGTCTAAAATATTGTTGTTTGGTAATGAGTTAAAGTAGTGACTAATCCAAACAGCCCAAACTCTTTACGAAAAGAATAAATTCAAGGATATCTGAGTATATGTCAGATGTAAGTCATACTTGTGGCTCCATTGTGTATGCATGTGCGTATACATGCATACATGGCAGCTACGCCACTGCCAGCATTTTCTCCTTTTCCCACAATATCCTCCACAGGCTATCAAAAGTCGTCATTGTGTGGTACAGGGTTAACTGTTAACCGTTAACCTGCTAGATGTAGATCTAAACATAGGAATTTGACATTCTATAACCAAAATAAATGATCAAATATGAAAAATAAATCTCCCCTATATAATATAAACACAAGGAATGCATCGTCTCGATTGCCAGCGCTAGCATAAGACAGCCTTTCCCACCCAAATCACCCACGAAACATTGATCATAATTTCAATTACCATTCACCAGAGCCATGGTTCTTGACGGATCAAAATTTTGCGAACAAATTTTGAAAGGGGTCATCAAGGGAACATTTCTGTGAAATTATTTCAAAATCTGACCAGAGGTTTCAGAGAGGAAGAGTTTTAAAGAATTTCTTCATTTCCCTTTAATGCAAGTAGCTCCCATTCACTAGAGCCATGGTTCTTGACAGATCAAAATTTCGCGAACAGAGAAGAGGAATTTTAAAGAATTTCTACATTTCTGTAAAGTGCAAGTAGCCCCCATTCACCAGAGCCATGATTCTTGACAGATCAAAATTTTGCGAACACTTTTTGAAAAGGGTCATCCAAGGAATATGTGTGAAATTATTTTAAAATCTGACCAGCGGTTTTAGAGAAGAAGATATCGAATTTTTAAGAATTCCTTCATTTCTGTATAGTGCAAGTAGCTCCCATTCAACAGAGCCACGTTTCTTGACGGATCAAAATTTCACAAACAACTTTTGAAAAGGGTCACCCAAGGAACATCTATGTGAAATTATTTTAAAATCTGACCAGCGGTTTCATAATAGGAGATTTTTAAATAATTTCCTAGAAAATTCCATTTGGTTGCCATGACAACCAGACTTTTTGACGGAATCAAATTCTCTAAACACTTTTTAAAGAGGACCTCCCAAGCTTCAGCCAAGTTTGGTCCAAATTGATCCAGTGGTTTAGGAGGTGAATTGTTGACGACGCACGACGGACGACGGACACCGAGTGATCCTAAAAGCTCCCCTCGAGCACGTTGTGCTCAAGTGAGCTAAAAAATCATGTTTAAAGGTGGGTATTTAGAATTTTCACATCACAGCAAATTAAAAAGAATATATATTATTGAAATTTATACAAAAAAAAAAAAAAAAAAATACAAATCATCAATAATAAAAATTCATAAAATTACAAAAAAAAAATCTTTGATGGTATTCCCTTAAAAGGCTACGTAGCCTCTTAAGCTATTTTTAGATTTCGCGCCAAAGATCAATAAAGCATTCTGGGAATTAAGGGATAGCACGTGACTAATAAAGCTTAAATTCCGTAACATAACAAACGTGTTATAATTATTTTCCAAAATGTCTTCTTCAGACGGACGTTTCAAGCTTTGTCTGTGTTTTCCTGTATTTAAATGAGAGAAATGATAATCTAAAAATAGAATGTGTTTCCCGTTGGTGTCAACCTGGTCCGTAGATCTAATAAATCTCAAATTTCTCGTGTTATCGGATGGTTTTCGACTGCTGGGGTTTTATGAACGCAAATTAAAAGGCAATGGGAGTATAAGGATGATTTTTTTGCCTTTTTGTAAAATTTTCGTCCCAAAATCTGAAGGGCCACCTTTAAGTTTCAAATGCGAGTCGGCTTTTCTCGACCGCATTGTCTGAATTCCGACTGCCTTGGGTAATAAAAATAACAAAGAAGGCCATCCGTGTGGGGTAATATGCACTTAGGTTTTCTTTATAACGCAAAAGAAATAGTTCTGGTAATCAGTCGCAATAGAAGAAATGTTATCTCCTACATTTGTCTGTTAAATGTCCAGAATTAGAGGAAGGTTAAAGATATTGAGCAAAGGAAGAAAAAGGGGATTAAAAAAATGATGACAAGAAGAAGAGAAGAAGATGAAGAAGAAACTAATATATTGGACTTTGATTTGCTAAATCTGCAGCAAATTTGTAATTGGAACATCGTCTATTTTTTTTGTAATTTTCATACTAATATAGATATACATGTACGAGGGGTGATCAGAAAGTACGTGGACCAGTGCCGATATCGGAATATTGTTATAAAAAAGCAACTTGGAATGGTCACTAGTTTTGAAAGTAATCTCCTCTGAGTTCAATGCACTTATTCATTCTTGATTTCTATGAGCGAAGCACGTGTGTGAGAGCGTCACGTGACGTTACCATCAAGGACCCGGTCGTAGTGCGGGTTAGCTCCTCTCTTCTCTTGTAGTGTATGCCACATAGAGAATCTTTCAAATCAGGAACTAGTTAGAGGACACATGGAGTCAGGACTAAATTATACAGAGCGTTGGCAAATGTTTCTATGTTTAGTTTTTGAAAAGTTTCCAGTACACGTGTGGCTTTGTGAGCTAGGGCGTTATTTTGGTGTAAACTGACGTCACCCTGCAGGACTTCTGGCTAAGTTTTTCGTACCGTGTATACATGTGAAATTCATTTGAATAATGCGGGCATAAAATTTAATATTGACTGTAGTATGTATAGATCTAGATACCACATGATTTAGAAGAAAAACAGGGGAACAGTTCTAAACACTTAATGCAGATAACTTTTCCAAGTGTCTTAGAAAGGTTAGCTTTACCAGCGGAAGACGATGTTGAATGTTTCAAAACACTGCTTTGTTGTATAGATTCGGTCTCGTTAAAGTGTGCCTATCTTTCATTGCATGTTACAATACGATCAGTAAAGTTTTACTCCTCTACCCTAATGCATTCAGAAATTTCTTCAGAGATTTCTATCCTAACCCCAATTTTCTCGAACGTCAGTTGTCGTGGTACCTACATTGTGCAATTACGCGACATTCCAAGATTCCCTGTCAAAATCTCCTGGGCGCTTCTATATGAAAGTAGCGTATATATAAGCTTTATGTTACCGAGAGTATCTCCACTGTATGGAAACTCTGTACGGGAAATTTCTTCGGTGAATTCAAGATGGCGGACACGTATTATTGACAAAGTAAGTGTCGTTTAATTTTAGTCCATACTTGTTTCAAATTGCATCCCCTACAACGAGTAAGGTACCAATCTAAAGAGCTTTGATTGAAAAATCAAGCGATAGTAGCTTATAAGGAAACGGGAGTGCCTCTTGTCCGTAATCCCGCGATGAATATGATGTTTTGATGAAGTTGAAAAACTAAGCGGGAGACCGGAAGAAAACTGGCTTTATTTCATCGAATAGAAAGCTAGTGATAAAAGAATGAGCCTCGATCGGTGGGGAAATGTCATATTCTTACAACTGTACCAAAATACATTGCTTATATTTACTGATTTAGCTGTTATTAAGTTTTGAAATTTTGCATGGTGTACTCTTCGGTGCAAACCGAAACTAAACTGCTGTACGGTTGGGTGATCGAAAGTTTTGTACGCTTCGGTAACAAATATGAAGTCAAAAATCTGTACGCTTCGGTGAAAACGATTAAGGGGCGAAAAAAGGAAATGTACGAATAGCCTACATTGATCATTTACTTGATTTTTTTATGTTGAACTCAAAGAAACGTGATGTATAAATCCACAACTTCGCACACTAAAATGGCTCGTTATTGAGAAGTGCTGAGCAACATGAACAGAAGCATCTTGTATGCATGTATAGGTATATGGACCTTTGACATAAAAATAATAAACTTAAGGTTTTTGTCTTGGTCCGACACGAAAAATGTAGAAGCCATCGGATCCTTAGTATAAACTTCAAAGACGCATTATGTGAAAAGCGAAATATAGAACCGTACCTCCTCTATCATCATTTATTGATCAGGGGTCCTCCGTGGCTCAGTAGGTAATGTAGATTTTTAGTAACTTTTTGTGGATGGTGTTGATTAGAATTCCACAAAGAACACTGGTTATGTTTGTATGTCTGTTGGCAACGCATTTTTAGAGCCCAAGCCCAGTGAACACATGAATCACTTTCAGAGCAAACTTTGTGTTGATCGGAACAGAACCAGTTGGAAAACCATATAAAGCCCGAATCAAACAATGACACATCTCTGAGCTTTGGCTTGACTTTTCAAACACTAAGAACCGGCAGTGAAAAATGCAATACAAAACTCCTTTGTGCACTTCATTGTAGCTATAGCTCATTTTTAATTTACATTGATATCGCCTAAGTGATCATTGTTATTCTTTATACCTTAAGAGACCTTTTAAACAAATTTAAGAGTTTTGCTTTAGCATAAATTATGCGTTTTTTCATTAATTGAAACCGTCATTTTTTTTCATACATTGATAGAACTGAGAAAGTCAGCCTGGAAGAACCATAGCTCTCTTTTCATTTAGGGAAGACAAAAACACACTAATTTCGACGTTAATTTCCAAAGTATCAAATCCTTTGACTAGAAACTGTGGATGATTATACATCACACTCAGGCAACTCTGTCTTCATTACATCGTTTTCTGAGTTACGACCCCTTTATATCATCCTCTTGTAAGCATTTCCAAGGGACATTGTCCTTATTCCGTAGCTTTCATTTTTAAGCTTTTATAAACTCCCACTTTTATATTTCAGTTACACGAATGAGGATTTACTTTAGTGGTATTTTCTTTTTCTTCTGCTTTCATTGTTCTACTTTAGAACTATATACATGGAACTTAAATTTTTTTGTTACATTCTGATAATGTTGATAACATATATATATATATTTTTTGTTACACTCCGGTATTTAGTATACCCGAATAAAAGGTCTTGATCGAGGTCATCTGAATGCGTTGATACATTGTAGTTTTATCTGGGGATAAGTTCTTTTTTAATTCACACTGATTTTGAACACTATTTTGAAATGACTCGTACTTTTCCTTTAGAAAATAGGAATAACAAAGAATTCTCTATCAAATCCTTACAAAGCCAGGAAACTCTGGCGTGACTCATTTTTGAGGCTTTGTACGGTTTTAACATAACAAACAAGATGTAGAGTAAATGACACAAATTGGTTTCATGTACTTGTATGAGGAATTCTCGCTGTGCTGAAAATACAAATAGACTGTTCTAGCATTTTTCTCCTTTAATCATTTTCACCGAAGCGTACAGATTTTTGACTTCATATTTGTCACCGAAGCGAACAGAAATTCCGATCACCCAACCGTACAGCAGTTTAGTTTCGGTTTGCACCGAAGAGTACACCAAGCAAAATTTCAAAACTTAATAACAGCTAAATCAGTAAATATAAGCAACGTATTTTGGTACAGTTGTAAGAATATGACATTTCCCCACCGATCGAGGCACATTCTTTTATCACTAGCTTTCTATTCGATGAAATAAAGCCAGTTTTCTTCCGGTCTCCCGCTTAGTTTTTCAACTTCATCAAAACATCATGTTCATCGCGGGATTACGGACAAGAGGCACTCCCGTTTTCTTATAAGCTACTATCGCTTGATTTTTTAATCAAAGCCCTTTAGATCGGTACCTTACTCAATGTAGGGGATGCAATTTGAAACAAGTATGGACCAAAATTAAACGACACTTACTTTGTCAATAATACGTGTCCGCCATCTTGAATTCACCGAAGAAATTTCCCGTACAGAGTTTCCATACAGTGATCTCGGCGATCTTGTTTTACATGCTGCTCTAGGCCTACAGCCCTTACGATTTTGTCTGTGACTGGTGTTGATAGACGGCCAGATTTAGGGTCATAACAGTATCGCACTCTTGGCTAAACCAGTCCGATTCGTGTACAAATATCAGATTTCTTTAGTGCAGAGCCCCCTTTAACTGGTTCTAAATCGCTTTTGATTTCTGATAAATACTTTTCGAGTTTGACGTAAAACCTTACTGTAGTATGGTTACTCTCAGCTCAAATAAAACGTCGTCCGATATTTTAAACCAATAATGCAGTATATGACGTCATTAAAATGACGTCATACTTTACCTACTTGAATATGACGACATTTGAAAAGTTGAGTCAGTTACCAGATGATGCTCATCTATCATTATCTCACGCTAGAATGCATTCTATAAATACTCATCTATCTGATATGGGGATCCTGGGTACAGAACCGAACCACTTTCCTACGCGACAACCGTTACTTTGAATTTAAAACAAAAACAAGGTTTACCCAATAAACTATGATCACCTGTTTAGAGAAATCTGTTGCTAATGCAGGTCTCATTTCTGTTCAAACGTATTGATACGTAAAAGCTATTTTCAACATTGCTACTTTATAGAGCGTACAGTCAGCCCGCTTTCGGGGCTAGTAGTGATGCGTCATATAAGACAGTCGAATCTTCGAAGAATATGACATGCGCAGACAACGGCTCATCTATGCAAAATTTTGTAAGTATACGTATAGTCTAGTAGACCTAGTCACAGTTTCAAAATATTGAGGTAGTCCACGATCTTTTTTATCACTCCACGTATGTTTAGATACATAACCCTTTACCAAACAATCCCTGGTTTTTACGACCCGGAGGAAGAAGCCTTCTGAAAACATCGAGGGGAAAGAAGAAAATGCTGATTATCAGATTTTGTCGTATGGTACAGGGATAAAGCACATAGAATCCCGGATTGATGTATACTACTCAACATTTGCTAGGGATCACCATCTTAGATTCAGCTTATATATATAGGCCTACGTGTGTGTGCGGCATGCATCGTGTATGGTTTTCCAATATGGAACATTGCCACGCTGATGAAATAAACCATCTGAGGAAATGTGTTTGTTTTTTTTTTTTAGCAGAACTGTATTTTTTTTTTAGCAAATACCCGTTTTGAAATATCTAAATTATCCCTATCAAATGTTGAGTAGTATAGTCATACATGTACGCTCCCCAAAATTTATGAATAAAGCGCGGATATAGATCTCTAGTCGTATACCTAAGACAAACCAAAAGGAACCCAGGACCAGCCTTCCACAATACACAGGCTGTACAGAACCAAAGGGGGTGTACAATATCAACAAGTATAGAACCATTGCGAATCTACTCATTTTAAAAATACAAACCCTATTGAATTAAAGTGGATGTCTTCGTCCCTAATATCCATATAGTAAAGAACAAGCCCTGATCTACTCGTTTGAAAAAAGATAAATCGCACAGAACCTAAGCTTCGTGTCCTTGTCTACATTATCAAGACATTATGGAACCCAGGGCGGATCTACTCATTTGAAAAACACAAACCCCATATAGAACCCAGCGCAGATCTACTCCATTTAAAAACACAAACCCTGTAGAACCTAAGCTGTATGCCCTCTTCTATATATATTATACAACCCATACAACCTAAGCTGTATGTCCTTGTTTGCACAGCAAGGTATTATAAACCCAAGGCGGATCTACTACTCTTAAAAACATATGCCCTATACAAGGTTAGCTGTTCCGGTCTGCAACAACCATGTATTATTGAACCCGGGGCGGATCTACTGCTTTTAAAGAGCAAAAGCCCCATAGAACCTATTCTATATGTCCCCATCTGCAATAACCATATATTACATTTCCCAGAGCGGATCTACTCCTTTTAAAAACACAACCCCTATAGAACCTAAGCTGTATGCCCCCGATCTGCAACAACCATATCCTATAAAACCTGGAGCGGATCTACTCCTTTTATAAACAAAAGCCCTAAAGAACCCAAGTTGTATGTCCCAGTCTGCAACAACCATATATTACAGAAAACAGGGCGGATCTACTCCTTTTAAAAACACAAGCCCTATAGAACCTAAGCTGTATGTCCCAGTCTGCAACAACCATATATTACAGAAAACAGGGCGGATCTACTCCTTTTAAAAACACAAGCCCTATAGAACCTAAGCTGTATGCCCCCATCTGCAACAACTATATCCTATAGAACCTGGAGCGGATCTACTCCTTTTAAAAATACAAGCCCTAAAGAACCTAAGTTGTATGTCCCAGTCTGCAACACCAATATATTATAGAACCCAGGGCAGATCTACTCCTTTTTAAAGCAAAAGCCAAATAAAAACCTAAGGTGTATATCCCGGTCTGCAACAACCATATATTATAGAACCCAGGGCAGAATTACTCCTTTTTGTAAAAACACATGCTCCATAGAACCTAAGGCGTATGTCACGGTCTTCAACAACCATATATTATAGAACCCGGGGCAGACCTATTCCTTTTAAAAACACAAACCCTATAGAATCTAAGCTGTATGTCCTGGGTCTGTATTCACTAACGTGTACCTTTCTCAAGAACGTTCTTTGTCTTATTCTTCAAGATTTTTCAAAAGTGAAGGTAACAAAACTTCTAATTGGCTAAACCATATGGTTTAGCCAATCAGAAGTTCTGTTACTTTCACACTGACACAATTCTGAAGAATGAGACAAGAATGTTCTTTAGAATGGTTGGTGAATACGCCCCCTGGTCTGCAACAACTATATATTATAGAACCCGGGGCGGAATTACTCCTTTTTGTAAAAACCCAAGCTCCATAGAACCTCAGCTGTATGTCCCGGTCTGCAACAACCATATATTATAAAACCTGGGGCAGATCTACTCCTTTGAATAACACAAGCCCCATACAACCTAAGGTAAATGTGCCAGTGTGCATCAACCATATAATATATAACCGGGGGCAGACATACTCCTTTTAAAACCACAAGCCCAATACAACCAAAGCACTATGTCCCGGTCTGCAACAACCATATATTTTAGATCCCAGGGCGGGTCTACTCCTTTGAAAGAAGACAAGCCCCATAGAACCTCAGCTGTATGTCCCTGATTGCAAAAACGGTATATTATAGGACCCAGGGTGTATGCACTTACCTTTTGCAACAACCATATATATTGGAACCCAGGGCAGATCTACTCCTTGTAAAAACACAAACCACGTAGAACTTAAGGTGTATGTCCCAGTCTGCAAAAACCATACGTTAAAGAACCCAGGGCTGATCTACTCCTTTTAAAAAACACAAGCCCGAAGGAATCTCAGCTGTATGTCCCGATTTGCAACAACCATGTATTATAGAACCTGGGGCAGAGCTACTCCTATTAAAAACACAAGCCCCATAGAACTTAAGCTGTATGTCCCGCTCTGCAACAACCATATATTTTAGAACCTGGGGCGGATCTACTCCTTTTAAAAATACAAGCACCATATAACCTAAGCAGTATGTCCAGGTCTGCAACAACCATGTATTATGGGTGGATCTACTCCTTTTAAAAACGCAAGCCCCATAGAACCTAAGCTGTTATCCCAGTATGCAACAAAGATATATTAAAGAAACCATGGCGGATCTACTCCTTTTAAATCACAAGCCGCCTACAACCAAAGCTGTATGTTCTGGTCTGCAACAATCATATAATATAGAATCCAGGGTGGATCTACTCCTTTTAAGAAAACAAGCCCTATAGAACTATGCTGTATGTTCCAGTTTGCAACAACAATGAATTATAGAACCCAGGGCGGATCTACTCCTTTTAAAGAATACAAGCCCCATAGAACCTAAGCTGCATGTCACGGTCTGCAACAACCATTTGTTATAGAACCCAGGGAGGATCTACTCCTTGTAAAAACACAAGCCACATAGAACCTAAAGGGTATGTCCCTGTCAGCAACAACCATATATTGTAGAACCGGGGCGGATCTTCTCCTCTTTAAAATCCAAAATCTCTATATAACCTTAGCTGTATGTCCAGGTCGACAACAACCATATATTATAGAACCCAGGGCGGATGTACTCCTTTGAAAAACACAAGCCCAATAGAACCTAAGCTGTATGTCCCGGTCTGCAAGAACCATGTATTATAGAACCCATGGCCAATCTACTCCTTTTAAAAACACAAGCCCCATAAAACCTAAGCTATATGTCTAGGTCTGCAACAACCATATATTGTAGAACCCAGGATGGATGTACTCCTTTTAATAACACCAGCCCAATAGAACAAAAGCTGTATGTCCCGGTCTGCAAGAACCATGTATTAAAGAACCCTTTATAGAAGGATATACTCCCTTTCCAAATCAAAGCCCTATAGAAGCTTACCTGTATGTCGTGGTCTGCAACAAGCATGTATTATAGATCTCAGGGCGGAACTAGTCCTTTTAAAAACATAGGCCATATAGAGCCTAAGCTGTATGTCCTGGTCTGCAACAACCATATAATATAGAACACCAGGCAGAATTACTCCCTTTCAAAACACAAGCCCCCATAAAACTAAGCTGTGTGTCCCAGTCTTCAATAGCGATATATTATAGAACCCAGATTGGATCTACTGCTTTTAAAAATGCAAGCCCCATAGACCCTAAGCTGTATGTCTCACTCTGCAACAACCATGTGTTATAGAACCCAGGGCGGATCTACTTGTTTTAAAAACGCAAGCCCCATAAAACCTTAGGTGTATGTCCCGGTCTGCAACAACCATATAAAACCCGTGGCAGATCTACTCCTTTTAAAAACACAAGCCCCATAGAACCTAAGCTGTATGTCCTACTCTGCAACAATCATATATTATAGAACCCAGGGCGGATCTACTTGTTTTAAAAACACAAGCCCGATAAAACCTAATCTGAGTGTCCTGGTCTGCAACAAAGAGATATTAATTGAACCCAGGAGGATCTACTCCTTTTAAATCACAAGTCGCCTAGAAGCTAAGCTGTATATCCTGGTGTGCAACAACCATATATTACAGAATCAAGGGCGGATCTACTTCTTTTAAAAACACAATCCCTATAGAACCTAAGCTGTATCTCCATGTCTGCAACAACCATATATACTAGAACCCGGGGCCGATCTACCCCTTTTAACAACACAAGCCACATAAAACCTAAGCTGTATGTCCAGCTCTGCAACAACCATATATTATAGAACCCGGGGCGGATCTACTCCTTTTAAAAAACAAAAGCCCTATGTAACTTAAGCTATATGTCCAGGTCTGCAACAACCACATATTATAAACACAGGGCGGATATAGTCATCTTAAAAACACAAGCCCTATAGAACCTCAGCTACAGCTATGTACCGGTCTGCAACAACCATGTACTATAGAACCCCGGCGGTGGATCTACTCCTTTTAAAGAGCACAAGCCCCATGGAACCTAAGGTGTATGTCCTCGTCTACGATACCAATTCATTATAGAACCCATCGCAGATCTACTTGCCGTAAAAATCATAAACTTCTCTAACCTAAGCTGTATGTCCTTGTCTAAAATGTCCATACAGTATATAACCCAGCACAGATCTCCTCTAAAAACAAGAGGGCCATGATGGCCCTGTATCGCTCCACTGGCTTTTTAACCCTTTACCACACAAATTCAAGTGTTCATGACAATGAAAAAGAGGGCCTTCAAAAACAATGAACACTGTCAGGCAGTACAAGCAGATTAATTCATTAGCATGAAAGGTAAAATCCTTGGAAAAATAAGCTGAATGATAGAAACCTTACTCTGAATTTATCATTCACCTCATGTGAGCATAACTATTAGCATCAAAATGAATCACACTTGAAAACAGAGAATTTTCTATCAAAAAACTTAATGTCTAGCACCAATCATGTATCAATGTAGTTTGATAATCAAGGGAGGTAAATAGTACCAAACTTTATCTTTCATAACAAGAGGGCCAAGATGGCCCTAGATCGCTCACCTGAATTTTTGAGATGACCATAGTCTTATTTTTTTTTTTTTTTTTTGAGGTATTGAAACATTGGAACCAAATTTATAATTTTGCCAAGCAATTTTTTAAAGGTCGCCTGTAAAAGTCATTTCAAAATCTGACCATCAGTTTCAAAAAGAAGAATTTTTAAGAATTCTTCATTTCTGAATAAGAGCAAGTAGCCCCCATCCACGAGAGCCATGTTTCTTGATGGATCAAAATTTACGAACAAGTTTTGTGTCAAGGGTCACCCAAGGAACATTTCGGAAAATTTCTTTTAAAATCTGACCAGGGATTTCAGAGAAAGAGAATTTTCAAGAATTTCATCATGTCCATATAGTGCAAGTAGCCCCCATTAACAAGAGCCATGTTTCTTGACGGATCAAAATTATATGTACAGCTTTTCAAAAGAGTCACCCAAGGAACATCTCTGTCAGATTATTTTAAATTCTGACTACGAGTTTCAGAGAAGAAGAATTTTCAAGAATTTCTTCATTTCCATATAATGCAAGTAGCCCCCATTCACCAGAGCCATGTTTCTTGGCCAATCAAAATTTCGCGAACAATTTAGAAAAGGATCACCCAAGGAACATCTCCGTGAAATTATTTCAAAATCTATTGAGCCATTTCAGAGAAGAATTTTCAAGAATTTCTTCATTTCTGTATAGTGCAAGTAGCCCCCATTCACCAGAGCCATGTTTCTTGACCAATCATAATTTCGCGAACAATTTTTGAAAAGGGTCACCCATGGAACAAGTCTGTGAAATTATTTCAAAATCTAACCAGCTGTTTCAGAGAAGAAGAATTTTTAAGAATTTCTTCATTTCTGTATAGTGCAAGTAGCCCCCATTCACCAGAGCCAGGTTTCTTGACCAATCAAAATTTCACGAACAATTTTTGAAAAGGGTCACCCAAAGAACAACTCAGTAAAATTTTTTCAAAATCTAACCAGATGTTTCAGAGAAGAAGAATTTTTAAGAATTTCTTCATTTCTGTATAGTGCAAGAAGCCCCCATTCACCAGAGCCATGTTTCTTCACCAATCAAAATTTCGCGAACAATTTTTGAAGAGGGTCACCCAAGGAGCAACTCTGTGAAATTATTTCAAAATCTGACCAGCGGTTTCAGAGTAGAAGATTTTTTAAGAATTCCTTCATTTCTGTATAGTGCAAGTAGCCCCCATTCACCAGAGCCACATTTTTTGACGGATCAAAATTTCACGAACACTTTTTGAAAAGGGTCACCCAAGGAACAACTCTGTAAAATAATTTCAAAATCCGACTAGCGGTTTCAGAGGAGAAGATCTTTAAAGAATTTGCTAAAAAATTCCATTTGGTTGCCATGGCAACCAGAGTTTGTGACGGAATCACATTCTGTGAACACTTTTTAAAGAGGACCTCCCAAGGAACATTCCTGCCAAGTTTGGTCCAAATTGGCCCAGCGGTTTAGGAGGAGTTGATGTTTAAAGAATTGTTGACAACGGACGACGCACGACGGACGACGGACAGCCAGTGACCCTAAAAGCTCCCCTTGAGCATGTTGTGCTCAAGTGAGCTAAAAACAGTTATTTCCCTTGCTTAATGTTTAAATTGAAGTGATTATATTTTGAAGCCCATGTTAAACTTGTGATCCCTGGATGGAGCCAATTTTGACCCCAGACCTACAATATGAAACTAGAATGAGTGGTTATAAACACAAATATTTTTTAATCTTGCCCAATAAAAAACCCTGTAACACAAGTTTGCTCAATAAAAGGCCCTGTAAAATATGTGACCCATGAGACAGGTTTATAAAGCCAATGTAAAACTTGTGACCCCTGGGGTGTGGTCAAACTTGATCCCCAAATAAAAAATATTGGCCCTCTTGGTAGAAGCCCATTAGATAAAGCTACATGCAAAATTTGGTAGCCCTAGGCCTTATGGCTATGTACAAGTAGATTATTAAAGTTTCCCTATATAAGCCCATGTAAAACTTGTGACCCCCTGTGACGGGGCTAAATTTGACCCCAGGGCTATAATTTGGGCACCCTTGGTAGAGACCCCCTAGATAAAGCTACATGCAAAATTTGATAGCCCTAGCCCTTATAGCTAGGTGCGAGAAGATTTTGAAAGTATTTCCTATATAAGCCCATGTAAAATTTGTTACCCCCCGGGGCGGGGCAAAATTTGACCCCTGGGCTATATTTTGGATAGCCTTGGTAGAGGTCCACTAAATAAAGCTACATGCCAAATTTGGTAGCCCTAGGCCCTATGGCTAGGTGGAAGAAGAATTCTAAAGTTCTCCCTAAATTTGGTACCCCCGGGGCGGGGCCGATTTTGACCCCCGGGGTATAATTTAAACACTCTTGGTAGAGGTCCACTAGATAAAACAACATCCCAAATTTGGTAGCCCTAGGCCCTATGCCTAGGTAGAAGAGGAGTTTTAAAGTTCTCCCTAAATAAGCCCATGTAAAACTTGTGACCCCCGAGGTGGGGCCAATTTTGACCCCAGGCTATAATTTGAAGAAACTTGGTAGAGGTCCACTAGATAAAGCTACATGCTAAATTTGGTAGCCCTAGGCCTTACGGTTTCAGACAAGAAGATTTTCAAAGATTTTCAAAAATTTTTCAGTTTTGTTGCCATGGCAACCAGAGTTTTTGAAGGAATTAAATTCTTTCAAGAAATTCTGAAGAGGACCATGGCAGAATCATTTCTTTGAAGTTCATCAAAATTGGATGGGTAGTTTCAGAGAAGAAGATGTTTAAAGAAAAAGTTAACGGACGGTCGGACGCACGACGGACAACGGGCTATGACATAACGTCGGTGGGGGGTCAAAACCTCGTAACTCCATATTTTTCAGAAAACGACTTTTTTACATAAAGAATTTCTTTTAGAACTTTCGCGCCATCCCTCAAAGCGTCGTAACTCTACGCCAATCGGTTAGTATTTATTCACCACGTGATGATTCCTCGTATACTGATTGCGTCACAATCAACGTCATCAAAAAGTCGTATTTCGTTTCTTGGAGGCACCGTTCCACCAGTGAATCACTGAGGTAAGTTTTAAAACATTTTTGGTGAGAAAAACGGCATTCAAATACATTTTAATGTTTTTGAAAAATACATGCTATTTAAATACTGAGGTCAGACAATTAAATGTAAGTTACAGAGAATTATTAAAGTGTTTTTCATAAGGACCAACCCAGTTCTTGTTCTTCGATTCACAATATTCTTTACAGTCCCCCATAATTCCAAAGTCCATTACAAAAGGTTTACCTTATATGACTAACTGAATATCAAAACGTCAAAATTTTTACCAAACCGCATTTCAATTCCATTTTATTTACAATTTAATGAGATACGAGTTTTTGACACAGCAGTTCAATCGATCAGATCAACCGAGATACGACATTTTTACTGCAGCTACTTTAACTGATTCTGTTGAATGATGATGTTAATTTAGATCCACCAATCAATCGATCATCTTTAATTCCTCCATATTTGGACAATCAACAAAGATATTAAAAAATCTTCGAAGTGCTGTTATAGATAGTCTTATTAATCCTAGACACCGTGGACTGTTCTCAAAATCAATCTAAAATAGCATTTCAAAGGGTTTTTTTTCATATTTTTGTTGAATAGTTCATAGTGTTTAAGATTTCTTCGTATACAGTGTGAACATTACTCGTCTCAATGCTACAATCCCTCACACCATTCAAAAGTAGAATGTCATATCATCATTGGGCTTAATCTAATTGCAAATTATCTTATGTAAGACTTTTTTTTTTTATTTCAGAAATAAATGTCTTACTCTGGAGAAAGTGACACAGAAAGTGCAGATGAAACAAATCTGCAACAATTCAAATGCCACATATGTCAATATAAACCCACTTTTGATGTACTGGTGTACATATTATCAAAAATTCTTGAAGACGGACCATTACTAGTTAGATTGCCTAACGAAGAATACTATGTCAGGTGTCAGTTCGATGATTGTGAGCGGTATTATCATTTAAGGTGCATTCACCCTACATATCCAGACAACGACTTAAACCAGTCTGACTTACCTGAATTACAGCAAAACGGTATCCACTGTCCTCTTTGTGAGCCTGGGTACGAACCCGTTAACTATTAATTTCATCATGGCTATGTCAAGGGGACAATATTTGGTTCAGCTCTCACTTATAAACCAGAATTCTATGATTAAAAATGCTATTCAAAATGTCGAAAATGACGAGTTGAGTGATGATTTTGATGTAGATGACAGTTTGCACGATCCTGACTTTGAACCAGAAACAATTCGTGAACAATCTTCTGATGAAGAAATGGTTGTTGACATTGACCATGAAGAAATAGTTACTGTTGATAATGTAGAACCCTCGACAAAACGTGTAAAAGGAAAAGACTCTTGTCAGAGAAACGTAGCAAAACGTCTTCGAATGGAAGGGAAAAAATACATGGGTTTGAAAAAGGAGAACGGAAAATGGAGTCTTAATGCTGAAAGGTCCGAGAGGATATTGGTGGAGAGAAATTGTTCAAAGAGGTGTGAGAAGTCGAAGGTAAAGCATTGCGTTCGAATTTCAGAAGATGACAGGAGAGATATCTTTGACAATTTTTGGAAAAATATGACTTGGGATGAAAGAAAGGTCTACGTTAATTCTTTGGTGGGAACAGAACAAGTAAACCAGAGGACCGTAGAAAATAGTCGTCGTTCAAATAGCTATAGATATTTTCTCAGAAAAAAAGACGAGAGAATAAGCGTGTGTAAGAATATGTTCCTGTCAACTCTTGGCATTGGTGAAAAGTCTGTATACGCATGGTTAGAAGGGTCCGCATCTGGTATACCTAACAAACGCATAGATAAAGGTAACGTTTTCAAATATAAAAGTTTATCGCTTCCAAATATACAAAAACAACAACAATAACAATGATTTTAGTAATAATAATAATAATAATAAATGTACACATAATAATAAAATAATAACAATTTTGGATATAATTATTATAACAGTTAGAAGAAGAAGAAGAAAAAGCAAGAATAAGAATGAAATGGCACTAATATTTATAAGGTTTAAAACTGTGCGTGTATTTTTTTAAAAAATATACTTATGGTAACAACTTTATACTTAAAATTCATGTTTTTTTAAGCAACAATATAATATGGAAAAACAGGTATCACAGAAAGTTTATCACAGAATAATCTATCACAGTTATACTTAAATATGCTGTTTTGTAAAACTGATCAGAAAAAAAGAGATAGAAATAATTGTAAATATATATTACCCAATGCTGTAGATACTATTCAAATTCCAGATTCTTACATCAGACATGTGATTGGTTGAAAAAGTATCGGGTAAAACAGATGACAAGTCTAAAAAACTTAACCACTTCATCGACCAAACATGGATCCGCTATTCTATTGATTTTTTGATAGTTCAATTAAATCTCTATTTTAAGGTGAGAGAAAACGAGCAGTCGCCGAAAGACATGCCAGCATTAGAACCAGCGTAGAGAGTTATCTAAACGCACTACCGAAGATGGAGTCCCACTACTGTCGTGCATCAAGCACAAAGTTATATCTAGAGCCAGTGTTCGACACGTTCAATGCTCTTTACGGCGAATATAAGACTTATTGTGGACAAGACGGTGAGATAGCTAGCAGACGGCTTTTCAGGGAGACATTTGAAAGTTTAAACTTGAGCTTATATAAACCTAAGAAAGATAGGTGCGATACATGCTGCAGCTTTGAAGCTGGTAATTTATCAGAGGAGTTGTACAATATCCACCTCCAGAAAAAAAACCAAGCTAAACGTGAAAAAGATAGTGACAAAGAACTTGCAGCGAATAATGAGTCACTGATAGTTATCACATTAGATTTACAGGCTGTGCTACTGTCTCCTAAGCTGAATGCTAGCGCACTATATTACAAGACCAAACTTGCCTGTCACAATTTTACAGTGTTTGATTTAACAACAAGGGATGTTTCGTGTTATTTTTGGCACGAAGGCCAAGGCGACCTTTCTGCTAATTCTTTTGCCAGTTGCGTTGCTCATTATCTAGAAACCTGCTTAGAACAAAGACCTCTGGTTAAGCAAATTATCATCTATAGTGACGGCTGCACTTATCAAAATCGGAATGTAATTCTTTCCAATACGCTGTGTCATTTGTCAGCGAAGCATAGTATAACTATAACTCAAAAGTTTTTGGAAAAAGGCCATACCTACATGGAGGTTGACAGTGTTCATAGCACTATCGAGAGAAAGATAAAAACAAAAAGCATATACGTGCCTCAAAACTATGTAGACTTGATCAAATCTGTTCGCCCTACACAGAAATATAAGGTTCTGTATGTAGACCATTCTTTTTTTAAAAGGTGGTCCGACCTTGAGATTTATTCATCTATTAGACCGGGAACGAAAGTTGGTGATCCGGTGGTCACAGATCTGCGTGTATTACTGTACACGTCATCTGGAGAAATCAAATACAAGCTGTCCTTCTCAGAGGAATTTAGTGACCTCCCACGAAGGTCAAAAAATTCTGATTTGCAAAGAAGAGTTGTACAGAATTTGCACATAGGGCCGCTTATGATAAAGCATTCAAAGTACAATCATTTGATGGATCTAAAGCACGTGATTCCTGCAGACTATCACGCGTTTTACAGCGCTCTGTGTCACGACTAAGAAAATATCTAATGGAGATATACCGATGTCCATCCGTTTAATTTTTGAATTTATAGATGAAAGTTTTTTGTTTTATTGTAGTTTAGCCCCGGGAACGTAAGGGAGATATACCGATGTTCATTCGTTTAATATTTGAATTTAAAGATGAAAGTTTCTTTGTTTTTGTAGTTTTATTGTAGTTTCGACCCGGGAACGGGCAACAGATGTATAGAATAAGCCTGTACCAGGCAAAATAAGATTTCCGAAGATTATCTACAGTTCTTCTTTGTAAAGGGTAACAGTTATGTATGTAAACCCATTACCACACAATCCCTACTTTTGACGCCCCTGAGAAAGAAGTCTTTTGAAAACACTGTGGGAAAAAGAGAAACTGCTGGTAACCAGCATTTTTTCCTTTTCCCAGTGTTCTACCCTTCCCAGAACAAATTTCAATTTTTTCAGTCACCTTTATTTTGTCGTCTGCAAATGCTTTCAATTTGAACCGGTCTAAAATGTTCTCGCGTTTTAAAGAGTTAATGTTAGTACTCAGTCTAGGGAATAGGCTTTTAGATTGTTCAATAACAGTTTTGCTAGTTACGATTTTAGAGCATGTAATTACACTACATGTAACTAAATAAACAAATAAATCTTTAATAAAAAGCTGGCTTGTTTCGTTCATAAGTTTGCAGACGATAATGGTTAAAATTGAACGTTATCTAATGATATTAATGATGACAATAATAATAATAATAATAATAATAATAATAATCACAATGATGATAATGAAAATAATGACGATGATATTTACAGAAGATCTACTTCGTGTCTACGTAATAATTTTCTAATAAGACACAAGTCAATTATTATCAACTAAATTCTTTTGTGCATACAGAGCGAAATTGTAAATTCGTTAAAAGTGTTACAAACGCTGCAAAAAATCACTTTAAAATGAGCATTCTGTGTGACTATTGTTATCAATCATTTCATCAAGTTGTCGTAACTCGGAATAAATCCGAGCCAAAACCTCGTAACTCATGAACCCGACAGAGAACTTCAACTACAATATTCGTTTCTATACGAAAAAAATACATCTGTTGTGTCTTTCCTTTGCTTGAAATATTAAAGGGTTATGAAATATACGATCAGAGAAAAACAATTTTTTGCTTCTCCTGAAAAGTTGTAAAATATCAGATACGACAATTTGACTCCCCACCGACGATAAGCCTGCTGGCCTTTGGCCAGTGGAGCTAAAAAAAACAAGTCCCATACAACTTGAGCTGTATTCCTTATCTGCACAACAAGTTATTACAGACCCATGGTGGATCTACTCCTTTCAACAAGAGGGCCAAAATGGCCCTGGATCGCTCAATTGAATTTTTGAGAGGACCATAGCCTCTTTTTTTTTTGAAGGTATTGAAACACTGGAAACAAAATCATCATTTTGACAAGCAATTTTTAAAAGGTCACCTGTAAAAGTCCTTTCAAAATCTGACCAGCAGTTTCAGAGAAGAAGAATATTCAAGAATTTCTTCATTTCCATATACATGTAGTGCAAGTAGCCCCCATTCACCATAGCAATGTTTCTCGACGAATCAAACTTTCACGAACATTTTTGAAAAGGGTCACCCAAGGAATATCTCTGTGAAAATTTTCCAAGATCTGACAAGCCGTTTCAGAGAAGAAGAATTCTTAAGAATTTCTTCACTGCCCTATAGTGCAAGTAGCCCCCATTCACCAGAGCCATGTTTCTTGATGAATCAAAATTTCACGAACAAATTTTGAAAAGGGTCACCCAAGGAACATCTGTGTGAAATTATTTCAAAATCTGACCAGCCGTTCGAGGGAAGAAGAATTTTTAAGAATTTCTTCATTTCCCTATAGCGCAAGTAGCCCCCATTCACAAGAGCCAGGTTTCGTGACCTATCAAAATTTCACGAACAATTTTTGGAAAGGGTCACCCAAGGAACATCTCTGTGAAACTATTTCAAAACCTGACTAGCGGTTTCAGAGAAGAAGAATTTTTAAGAATTTCTTCATTTCTGTATAGTGCAAGAAGCCCCCATTCACTAGAGCCATGTTTCTTGACAGATCAAAATTTCACGAACAAGTTTTGAAAAGGGTCATCCAAGGAACATCTCTGTGAAATTATTTTAAAATCTGGCCAGCGGTTTCTGAGAAGAAGATTTTTTAAGAATTTCTTCATTTCTGTATAGTGCAAGAACCCCCCATTCACCAGAGCCATGTTTCTTGACAGATCAATATTTTGCGAACAATTTTTGAAAAGGGTCACCCAAGGAACAACTCTGTGAAATTATTTTAAAATCTGGCCAGCGCTTTTAGAGAAGAAGATTTTTAAAGAATTTCCTAAAAAATTCCATTTCGATGCCATGGCAACCAGGGTTTTTCACAAAATCAAATTCTGTGAATATTTTTTAAATGGACCTCCCAAGCAACATTCCAGCCAAGTTTGGTCCAAATTGGCCCAGGGGTTTAGGAGGAGTTGATGTTTGAAGAATTGTTGACGACGCACGACACACTGACGGACGATGGACACCGGGTGATCCTAAAAGCTCCCCTTGGGCACGTTGCGCTCAGATGAACTAACAAGAGGGCCAAGATGGCCCTGGATCGCTTACCTGAATTTTTGAGATGACCGTAGCCTATTTCTCTTTTGAGGTATTGAAACATTGGAACCATATATATAATTTTGCTAAGCAATTTTCAAAAGGTCACCTGTAAAATTCATTTCGAAATCTGACCATCAGTTTCAAAAGGAAGAATTTTTAAGAATTCTTCATTTCTGTATAAGAGCAAGTATCTCCCATCCACGAGAGCCATGTTTCTTGACGGATCAAAATTTACAAACAAGTGTTCAAAAGGGTCACCCAAGGAACATTTCGGAATTTTTTTTTTTCTAAATCTGACCAGGGGTTTCAGAGAAAGAGAATTTTCAAGAATTTCATCATGTCCATATAGTGCAAGTAGCTCCCATTCACAAGAGCAAGGATCACCCAAGGAACATCCCTGTCAAATTATTTTAAAATCCGACTAGGGGTTTCAGAGAAGAAGAACTTTCAAGAATTTCTTCATTTCCTTATAGTGCAAGTAGCCCCCATTCACCAGAGCCATGTTTCTTAACAGACCAAAATTTCGCGAACAATTTTTGAAAAGGGTCACCCAAGGAGCAACTCTGTGAAATTATTTTAAAATCTGGCCAGCGGTTTTAGAGAAGAAGATTTTTAAAGAATTTCCTAAAAAATTCCATGTTTCTTGACAGATCAAAATTTTGCGAACAATTTTTGAAAAGGGTCACCCAAGGAACATCTCTGTGAAATTATTTCAAAATCTGTCCAGCCGTTTCAGAGAAGAAGAATTTTTAAGAATTTCTTCATTTCCCTTTAGTGCAAGTAGCCCCCATTCACCAGAGCAATGTTTCTTGACCAATCAAAATTTCGCGAAAAGTGTTTGAAAAGGGTCACCCAAGGAACATCCCTGAGAAATTATTTCAAAATCTGACCATCGGTTTGCAGAGAAGAAAATTTTTTATGAATTTCCTCATTTCCCTATAGTGCAAGTAGCCCCCATTCACCAGAGCCATGTTTCTTCACCAATCAAAATTTCACGAACAATTTTTGAAAAGGGTCACCCAAGGAACAATTCTGTGAAATTATTTCAAAATCTGACCAGCAGTTTCAGAGAAGAAGATTTTTTAAGAATTCCTTCATTTCTGCATAGTGCAAGTAGCCCCCATTCACCAGAGCCACATTTTTTGACGGATCAAAATTTCGCGAACAATTTTTGAAAGGGTCACCCAAGGAACATATCTGTGAAATAATTTTAAAATCCGACCAGCGGTTTCAGAGGAGAGGATTTTTAAAGAATTCCTTGATTTCTGTATAGTGCAAGTAGCCCCCATTCACCAGAGCCACAATTTTTGACGGATCAAAATTTCACGAACAATTTTTGAAAAGGGTCACCCAAGGAACAACTCTGTGAAATTATTTCAAAATCGGACCAGTGGTTTCAGAGGAGAAGATTTTTAAAGAATTCCATGATTTCTGTATAGCGCAAGTAGCCCCCATTCATCAGAGCCATAATTTTTGACGGATCAAAACTTCACGAACAATTTTTGAAAAGGGTCACCCAAGGAACATATCTGCGAAATAATTTCAAAATCCGACAAGTGGTTTCAGAGGAGAAGATTTTTAAAGAATTTGCTAAAAAATTCCATTTGGTTGCCATGGCAACCAGAGTTTTTGATGGAATCAAATTCTGGGAACAAATTTCAAAGAGGACCTCCCAAGGAACATTCCTGCCAAGTTTGGTCCAAATTGGCCTAGCGTTTTGGGAGGAGTTGATGTTTAAAGAATTGTTGATGACGCACGACGGACGACGCACGACAGACGACGGACAGCTAGTGACCCTAAAAGCTCCCCTTGAGCACGTTGTGCTCAGGTGAGCTAAAAACGCAAACCCTATACAACGTTAGCTGTGCGTTCCGGTCTGCAACAACCATGTATTATAGAACCCAGGGCATATCTACGCCATTTAAAAAATGCAAGCCCCATAGAACCTAAGCTATACTTCCTGCACTGCAACAAGCATGTCTTATTGAACCCGGGGAGGATCTACTGCTTTTGAAGAGCACAAGCCCCATAGAAGGAGCATGCATGAAGGAGTGCATTGTCGTAACATACCCCCTCTTAGAGTCATCATTTATTGATGACTCAAAGCTTTATTACGCAGAAAGTCCATTTTTGGAGTTTTGGACAACAAATTGTCAATGGCCAATCTCGGACAAGCCACTGTCTTACAAAATTAATATGAATGTTTGCAACAAACACATGGCTGAAATACAAACTGCATCTGGCGGGATCAACCCATGATGGACAAATATCCTTGTTTTTTTAGTTTTAAAAGACCAGTCCCATAACCACTGAGCCAAAGAGATATCTCTTTTAAACTCTTTACCAAATGACAAAATTTTAAACATGTCCGAATTGAAAGGACTTTCAGACGACAAAATAAACATGTCTCAAAAATTGAAATTTGACTTCAGAAGAGTAGAAAACAGCATTTTCTCCTTTTCCCGCAATGTTTTCTGAAGGCTTTTTCCTCTGGGCTGTAAAAAACCAGGGACTGTTTGGTAAAGGGTTAACATCCCCAGCAATGGAGCACAGACTTACCTGGATATCGTATTGGTATACCGATAGATAAAGCGCACAGAAAACAATGGACTGCTATAGGGCATGTTAATTCATGTTCATTTTACACCATTTAACCTTCGAATAAATAAATTATTGTTGATCATTCCTAAATCTACATTATATCCTCTTTAAGATGGTATAATTTTCAAAACTTTTGATCAAAAAAAAGTTAGGTCATTTTAAACCACAAATTTCTAACCCGTGGTTCTATTAAATGATAGGGAAAATCACAAAAAAGAAGCACCCCATGGTTGGACAAACGCTTAGAAAAACATTATTTCTTCTCTTAAATTCAAAATTGTTGATGGATCCTATAAGTTGGAAAATTGATCTTTCTAAAGATATAAATTACACATTTCTAAGTGAAAAAAAAATTAGGTCAAATTTGAAATAATTATGGCCAACTTTCACGGACATGCCTTATCAAGTCTCGCATGACAACAAATCGATGAAAATAATCGATATCATACGTAAAGGTCCGGAAGTTTCCGGAGTTTGGCGAACTTACATTGTGTATACAAGTAATCGATATTCAATAGCCTGCAGCGATAAAAGATAAGAGAAACGTAACATTACGTAACAGTAGCCTGCTTCAAATTCACAATCCTTGCCTAAACGGTATATCTGTCCTGGCATTTTTTTCTGATTTTAACCTAAACCCTTTGTCTGGTACAGAACAGTGTGGCTCTTGAATATCAGTATCAGACTGCACAAAAATGCGCACCCTTATTAGACTCAACAGCATATTGGAATTACACCCCCAGATAAAGCGAGAGTTTCTTGAGAAGAGAACATTGAAATCGTTATATTTCAGCTTTATTTGTCGGTTTGTAATTCATTTATCCTCGGATTAAGGGTTAAGTTTTGATTCTCTGAGACATAAACTGATTGGTCCTAAAACTGCTCTCGACAAGTGCACTTTTTGTAGTCTGATCCTGAAATCTAATCCGTCCAAATGCACTTTTGCTGACACTGTAGATACAGGCTGCACAAAACAAGCTGTCTGATCTTGGACTTGATCTATTCTGTAAGTCGACAATTATTTTGGTTAAAAAAGAAATCTTTGATATTCATGGCGAAATCAACAAGTTGAATTCAGCAAAAAATTCGGTGTTTTGAGAATACTAGTATAACACTACAGCAATCTAACTGACCAGAGAGAAAAGGCTTTTGTAAACATTGCTGGGGGAAGAAAATTTTCTCCTGTTCCTAAAATGTTTTCTACCTTTTCAAAGACAGGCATTATCATTTGAGTTGCATTTTATTTGTTGTCTGCAAATGTTTTTAACTTGGTGGTTTCCAAAATTTTGTCATTTAGTTTTTTGATGAGAAAATTTGCTTTATGTGGCAGTTACATTACCAATCCGACCCTGGGAAAGAAAGACCAACCCGACCCTGAAAAAGCAAGAAAAGGAGAAAATACTTGTGGTGGGCAATTTTTCATTTTCCCTAGGGATCGTATATAACATGTTATCTACGATTCCTGTTTTCCCACAGTGTTTTCTACTCTTTCAAAAGTTTCATTATGCAAGAGCTTTCAACTTGAAAAAAAAAAGATCATAATATATTTTGTCGGTTAGTAAATAGCTAATGGTTTTATCTTGATTGGGTAAACTTTGTCTTTTGTGTGCAGGTGTGGTTTGATGGTTTTGATTTTTATAATGTCTACTTTCTACGATCAAGTTTTGAAAGAAAAAAGGTTGGGAAGGCGGATAAATAAAACTGTTATAGCACATAGAATAATTTCAACGGCTGCTCAGAACCATTAGAGTGAGTTTACATGGTTTTATGCACACGAAAAGTTACAGATTCGGCATATAAAATAGCTTTCATTCAAAGTTTTTTTTTTTTCGAACAAATAAAAGAAAATGGTTCGTTCCGAACACTCCATATACTGTGTGGCGCCGATTTGTATATTGGCTTAATGAGCGATATTGCATTTGCTTACAATGTCTACTACTATCAATAAATATTTTCAGCGAGTCTAAAAGCTGTTTAAATGTAAGTTTTTCGGAACAACTTAGGTCTATCTATGCAATAAACTATATCTTTATACATAAAAGTAGGTCCAAGTTATTATTATCATCACACAAGTTTAAAAACGCTGCCGATGTGTTATATATACTTAAGATTCTTTTTATTGCATCCGAAGTGGGGGGAAAATGTGCTCGGGACTCAACAGAAAGTTACTAAAATGTTCGTATCATAACAGATCAGCACTTGTGAACTGATCCGATGCTACACTCTAGCGCCGCTTACAGGTATGATAAAGATAAAAAGGTATTTCTTCCTCTAAAAAAGTTATGTACGGTGTCATTTCAACTAATCATCTGTAGAATTCACCAGCAAGCTGTGTTAAAATTCGGTTTCAAACCAAAATACATGTAGGTCATTCTTAATACAAGGTTGATTAAATACTATCTCTTGAAATAATAAATAATGATTACGCAGCAGGTAACTTTTTAAGTCACTGGTAAAGGAGAAGTAGCTTGTTTTATTCCCTTTTCCATGTACATGCATGGTCTATGTCTTTTTTTTTTTTTCATCTTTTATTTACTCTTAGCGGTTATACTTTTTGCAGGTTGCGTCGTTTAAAGATGGAAGAACCTTACTGTTTAGGTTAATTCTTCCAATGAACAATTCAAATATTAAAGATATTGAAGGGAAGAGGACATTTGAAAGAAGGGAGAAACTGTTTGATGTAAAAAAAAATAGTTGTTTCTAAAAGTTGGAGATCAACTGCACGGTCGTCAGAAGTCGTATTTGTACAACAATAGGTTAAGTTTGTTCTACTTAACCCTTTACAAAACGACAATATTTTAGACTTGTCCAAATTTTAATCATT
Source organism: Tridacna crocea (assembly GCA_943736015.1). Taxonomy (NCBI): domain Eukaryota; kingdom Metazoa; phylum Mollusca; class Bivalvia; order Cardiida; family Cardiidae; genus Tridacna; species Tridacna crocea. The sequence goes on along the minus strand of OX031063.1, from coordinate 17,802,291 downwards.
TTCGTGACTAAAACGACGAAATTTGTCTCAAAAAGGATAAATTTCGAAAAAAGGTTTATACGCATGCAATTTACCAGCATTGTCTCCTTTTCTCACAATGTTTTCAAAAGCCCTCTACCTCAGGATCGTTAAACCTCAGAAATTTTTGTTTTAAGGTTTAGTATTACCTTTCCCTACAGAGCAATTTCTAAACGATGCCATTTCTTCGGGATATTTCATGAGTCTATACAGGGGCTTGCCTGTAAATGATAATTACCAGTATGCAGCAGCTAAATCTTTAACTCATTACCACACAACAATATTTTAAGCTTGTCCAAATCGAAAGCATTTGCAGACGACAAAATAAAAGTGACTGAAAATTTGAAAAAGTTGTTTTGTGAAGGGTAGAAAACATTGTGGGAAAAGGGGAAAATGCTGGTTACCAGCATTTTCTCCTTTCCCACAATGTTTTCTAAAGGCTTCTTTCTCAGGGGTGTCAAAAGTAGGGATTGTGTGGTAATGGGTTAAGTCCCCGATAAAGAAGAATTCGCTTTTTTTTTTACCTTTTTTCCCGCTATGTTCAAAATCTGTGTCAATTGTGATCTAGTATTGTCATTATTTGAATGGTAAATACTCTTTGCAGGAGAAACTGATTGAGTGATGTAGACAATATTGTTTGAAAAGTAGAAGATAACTTGTAAAAAGATAATGCGCCTGTTTCAATATTTTGTCCTAAACAATCAACAGCAGGGTCGTATTTATACAGTAACAGGCTAAGCTTGTTTGGAGAACTTTCTGCCATTTCCATCAAAAGTTTTGGAATAGTCGAAAATTTGTCATTTGGGAAAGGGTTAATCGTACTTGAGGTAACTGTCAAACACTAAAATGGACAATGTTATATATACGCCTCTCTCTTCCAGGGCACTTCATAATTCTGTATAAAAGATAAGAGTAAATTAGGTAGATATCGTAATTCACATAGCTCTGAAAGCTGACAATTACGTTAAATGATTCAAATACCGACGATTTCCAAGTATACCGGTTGTCCGTGCAAACTGAAAGATTCATATAAATATACAAAATATCAAATCTCCACAATGTACATATTTAACTACAGCATGAACATGTGTGTCTTGAATAATTAAAGCTTGGATATAAAAATCTTGGAAACTGATCCGAATCTTCACTTCGCATTTTATGAGGTTGATCTCTACTGACAGACATTGCCTTTGAAAAAAATGTCAATAATACGATTTATTTTTCATGAAATATATTTTTAGAAGAATAAACTCTGATGTGATGTTTAGGCAAAATGTCCACATTAGAGACGGGGTTCGAGCTTCGATCTTATAGTACCGAAGACCACCTAAATATCTGGTCTGCCAATTTCGGTATAATATAGGCGGTGAAGTGCATTTTTATCAAGAAAACCTTTTGAAACGCCACCATTCACCATGAATTCATCAATCTAAGGGCTGTACAGCGGATAATTCTAATTCTTGCATACCGTGCTTTACAATTTTGATTTCAGGAAATAAGCTAGAACTATTACATCTAAAAGTTATGTCAAATACAAGCAATTTCGTTGAAATGATATCCCCCGCCGAAAAAGACCTTTTTTGATACAAACGTATAGGAGGTATTCTGTTTTGCATGTACATGTGGCCTTTTTGTTATTGGTCCATGAAGAAATTATACATTAAGCTCCCTTGTTCCATGGCACAGGATTTCATTAGATAAAACAAGAGCCGTCAGAGACGGGTTATGCTCCCCATACGAGTGCTTGTCATAAAATATATGAAATTGATAAAAATTCACTTCGTTTATCCTAAAAGAACCTGTTCATGCCCCCCAAAATTTGAAGTGAAAAGGCAATTACTATCTTAGAGATAGCTAACACAAACGTGTAGAGGACAATAAGCCCCCTTTAAGCCCCCTTTTCCCATAAGACAATATTGGATCATTGAAATAAAAAGAACGGGTGTGTGATTTGTGGCATTTTTAAATAATAATTCAAAATTCGAAATTTGATAAAATTTTGAGCAGTCATGTAGTAAATATTACATAAAACAATCTTTTACATGAAGCCCCCTTTTCCCGAGACGCAGCCTGAAATTGAGAAACAGGAAGAGAGGTACCTGGGCAACGTTCCAACAAGTTCAGATTTGAAATTTAACAAAGTTTTGAGCACCGATAAAGGAGATATTAGTGAAAAACAATTTTTTCCATGAAGTCGCCTTTTTCCGTGATGCAGCCTCAATTTGAGAAAGCAGGAAAGATATATTTGCGCATTAATATAATTAATAGATTGAAAAGAACAAAGGGCACATGTTGAAACTTGTAGAAAAAGATGGAACCATGAAATTTCATGAAATTTTGACAAAAACTGAACAAGATATAGGTAAACATTGCAATTTTGCATTAGGGCCCCTTTTTCCTTGTCATTATACAAGAAACCCCCTTTTTCCATGACAGAGGGTCAAATTGAAAAACACATAGATAAAGAAACAAGAGCACATGGTGAAACTTTGAAAAAACAATATAACCATAAAGTTTAATGAAATTTTGACCAAAACTGAATGAAATATTAGTAAAAATTGGAATTTTGCAAGAAACCCCCTTTTTCCATGACAGAACGTCAACTTAAAAAACGCCCAGATTAAAAATAGCAAGGGCACATGCTAAAACTTTCCATAAACAATATAACCATGAAGTTTCATGATATTCTGACAAAAACTGAATGAGATATTGGTAAAAATTGCAATTTTGCATTAAACCCCTTTTTTCCATGACACGGGGTCAAATTGAAAATCCGGGAAGGATACGTCGGCGCCTTACCCCAAGGAGTTCATATATGAAGTTTTATCCAATTTGGTCCAGGGGTTGTGGAGAAATCGAGTTTTGAAGAGAAGACTCCAAACATCAAAAGTGTACTTAAGTGTAACTTAAGTGAAACTTAAAATCGCTCTCAGTCGGCCATTTTGCATCGAATCAAAAAAACAAAAAAAAAATGTCTCGGGAGATTGGGTCATTGTATATGTATATAAAGTTTCACGAAATTCCGTCCACTGGTATTGGAGATATTTGCCGGGACGGACACACGGACGGACGGACGGAAGGACGGACGGACGGACAACGCTAAAACTATATCCCTTCGCCTACGGCGGGGGATAATAAATCGGATATCAAACAACCCCTAATGTGGATATATCAAAGCTAGTAGGGGGTCTGTGTAAAATAACATTGCGTAATACAACACATGTGTCCGATAAGGCGGCTTATCGTAACTATCAGATTCGGCTATCATCGGATATCTCCGTCACAATCTGAACATTCGCGACATCATCGGGTATTGGAAATCACGCAGTCAGGCCCAAAAATGGTAGATTATTTCCCTTGATCGTCATTTCTGACCATGTTGGGATGAAGCCATGCATGAAGGAGTGGTCTCCCCTAACAAAAGACACTCACTCTTTACTAACCAATCCCGACTTTTAACGACCCTGAGAAAGACAAATTATAACAAGAGGGCCAAGATGGCCCTGGATCGCTCACCTGAATTTTTGAGATGACCATAGTCTATTTTTTTTTTTGAGGTATTGAAACATTGGAACCAAATTTATAATTTTGCCCAGCAATTTTCAAAAGGTCACCTGTAAAAGTCATTTCGAAATCTGACCATCAGTTTCAAAAAGAAGAATTTTTAAGAATTCTTCATTTCTGTATAAGAGCAAGTAGCCCCCATCCGCGAGAGCCATGTTTCTTGATGGATCAAAATTTACGAACAAGTTTTGAAAAGGGTCATCCAAGGAACATCTCTCTGAAATAATTTCAAAATCTGACCAGGGGTGTCAGAGAAAGAGAATTTTAAAGAATTTCATCATGTCCATATGGTGCAAGTAGCCCCCATTCACAAGAGCCATGTTTCTTGATGGATCAAAATTATATGTACAGCTTTTGGAAAGGGTCACCCAAGGAATATCTCTGTCAGATTATTTTAAAATCTGACCACGGGTTTCAGAGAAGAAGAATTTTCAAGAATTTCTTCATTTCCATAAAGTGCAAGTAGCCCCCATTCACTAGAGCCATGTTTCTTGGCCAATCAAAATTTTGCGAACAATTTTAGAAAAGGGTCACCCAAGGAACATCTCTGTGAAATTATTTCAAAATCTGTCCAGCCATTTCAGAGAAGAAGAATTTTCAAGAATTTCTTCATTTCTATATAGTGCAAGTAGCCCCCATTCACGAGAGCCATGTTTCTTGACCAATCAAAATTTCGCGAACAATTTTTGAAAAGGGTAACCCAAGGAACAAGTCTGTGAAATTATTTCAAAATCTAACCAGCTGTTTCAGAGAAGAAAAATTTTTAAGAATTTCCTCATTTCTGTATAGTGCAAGAAGCCCCCATTCACCAGAGCCATGTTTCTTGACCAATCAAAATTTCGCGAACAATTTTTTAAAAGGGTCACCCAAGGAACATACCTCTGAAATTATTTCAAAATCCGACCAGTGGTTTCAGAGGAGAAGATTTTTAAAGAATTCCTTCATTTCTGTATAGTGCAAGAAGCCCCCATTCACCAGAGCCACATTTTTTGACGAATCAAAATTTCACGAACAATTTTTTTAAAAGGGTCACCCAAGGAACATATCTATGAAATTATTTCAAAATCCGACCAGCGGTTTCAGAGGAGAAGATTTTTAAAGAATTTGCTAAAAAATTCCATTTCGTTGCCATGGCAACCAGAGTTTTTGATGGAATCAAATTCTGTGAACAATTTTTAAAGAGGACCTCCCAAGGAACATTCCTGCCAAGTTTGGTCCAAATCCGCCCAGCGGTTTAGGAGGAGTTGATGTTTAAAGAATTGTTGACGACGGACGACGGACGACGGACGACGCACGACGGACACCGGGTGATCCTAAAAGCTCCCCTTGAGCACGTTGTGCTCAGGTGAGCTAAAAACATTGTGGAAATAGGTGAAAATGCCTGTGACCAACATTTTCTCCTTTCCTCACAATGTTTTCGATCCTTTCCAAATTAAACTTTAATTTTTGAGTCAGATTTATTTTGTTGTCTGCAAATGCTTTCATTTTGGACTAGTCTAAAATTTTGTCATTGGGTACAGACTAAACTCATTACCCAACAACAATATTTTATGTTTGTCCAAATCAAAAGCATATGCAGAAGACATAAGTGACTGAAAAATTTGAAATTTGTTCTGTGACGGGTAAAAGACATTGTGGGAAAAGGAGAAAATACTGGTTACCAGCATTTTTTTCCTTTTCCCACAATGTTTCCTAAAGGCTTCTTTCTCAGGGGCATCAAAAGTAGGGATACTGTGGTAATGGGTTAACCGAAGGCCTCTTTGCACACTGAGTATTTCATAGTCTGTTCAACAGGATACTGATATTGAAACACCTCAAACAATGTAGCAAAAACAGTTAATGACCAATATCTTCTTTACAGCCAAAATAAACAATTTTGACATTTTTGAGGGGAAAAAGTCAAATTGCAATCTTTGAGCAATGCTAGGTGAAAGTGGGGAGGGTGCAAAAAGAACCAACCTAGGTCAACCTGTCTCAGCCTGAAACTTTTCACATTTGGAGAGTTTTCTGCATGTCTAAGGAACATCCTATGTCATTATTCAGTTGGGTTGATTGACGAAATGGATTTTATGTATACATAATCATGACATAATTGTGTGATGACAATACATCACTGAGATGCAATGAAGCCCTTTTTGGCATAAAGAATAGCAAGCAGCAGATTCAAGACATAATTTATTCTCTGTGAAAGTCATTTCTAAACTTACAAAAAAACTTGTTACACATAAGAAAAATGTTTTAACCCTTTCCTAAACAAGCCCTGGTTTTTATGTGTCCCCAGTAAAAGTCTTGAAAACATTGTAGGAAAAGGGGAAATTGCTCGTAAAGAGCAATTTCTCCTTTTCCCACAGTGTTTTCTACCCTTTTTGAGAACTTTCTGCCGTTTTCTCACAATCTAAAATTGTTGTCTGCAAACTCTTTCGGTTTGGAAGAGTCCAAAATTTGTCGTTTGGAAAAGGGTTAAAGGAAAGACAGCAATGATTTTGTAATGAAACAATTATTGTGAGGAGAAGCGATTTCTTGTAATAAACAATTTTTCCTAGTCCTATATATTTTTCAACCCTTTACCAAATGACAAAATTTTAGACTGGTCCAAATTGAAAGCACTTGCAAATGACAAAATAAGCGCAACTCAAAAATTGCAGTTTGTCTCCACATTTTCTCCAGCATTTTCTCCTTTTCCCAAAATGTTTTCAAAAGGCTTCTATCTCAGGGTTATAAAAACCAGGGATTGTTTGGTAAAGGGTAAACAAAACTTTATCAAAATATCTTTTCAAAATATATTCAAATCATAGAAGTTCCTGTTTCTATTGATTGTTATTTTTTCCACTACTTTCAACATTTTTGCAGTCATATCAGCATGACTGCTCCTGTATTGATGTATGTCCCTCGTTTCACCTGTACTAGGCTAAGGCTTTAACTCATTACCAAACGACAATATTTGAGGCTTGTTCAAATCGAAAGCATGTGCAGAGCACAAAATAAAAGTGACTGAAAATATGAAATTTGTTTTGTGAAGGGTAGAAAACAATGTGGTTAAAGGAGAAAATGCTGATTACCAGCATTTTCTCCTTTTCCCACAGTGTTTTTTCTAAATGCTTCTTTCCCAGGGGCGTCAAAAGTAGGGATTTTGTGGTAATGGGTTAAAATGCGTTATCTCAGGATACTCCCACACAATAAAAGATCATACTGTGAGTGAGGATAAACGCGGGACCTCCATGTTATGAATCCTACATTAGGGCCCCAAAATTTCAGAATTCTTGCTTGTCCTCCTGCCATTTTGCACTTGTCCCACAGTTAAACAAAATTTGGAATTTATTTCATCAGCTTGTGGCTATTATGGGGAAATATTTGCCGAAAAAGGGAAAGGTATGCGAAAATAACAAGTGTTGTAAGGCACAAGTTATTTTCGCTGACCTTTCCCTTTTGAGGCAAATATTTCCCCATATTAACCACAAGCTGATGAAATAGATTATGCATTTCCTCTGATTATTCTGTCAACAAATGACACCAATAACACTTTAACAGTAGAACAAAAAAAGTAGTTCCAGATTTTAGGCTGGAAGAAAATATTCACTGTGACGGGGAAATAATTCCCCCCAGCTTAAATTAAGACATTTCTTTACCCACAACATTTCTACTGATAGACACAAGAAATATAATTTAGAAGAATAATCCACATGCCCTCACCAAATTTTTACTAGTAAGGACGAGCTGACGAGTGGATTTTTTTGGACCCTGTACATCTGAGCCATGTGGGATCCTGCCATATGTCTTCAAAGAAAATCTTGTAACAATCTTACACTTTTATGATCAAGTATTGGTGTCTCCTTTGACAACAGTTATTTGTGAGGGTACATTATGTTCTGTGCTGAACACTGATTTAATTCCAACATCACTACCACCACCAGATTGGACTACACTTTGTGATCCCCCACTACGATTTTTTGTCCAGAGTTCCCAGACGACATGCCTGTACCTTGACTGGGGATTACTTTGACAATAGATGAAGGAGGGCTTGAACCCAGCCCCTGTACCATGCGGACTGATGAGCTGGCTTGAGATGACATAATGACAAATTTCTGGGATGTACCACCTGGGATATTTGGTGTGGACAGTGTCCTTGGAAATGTGATACTTGTTTGCTGGATCCTGGCTGATGTTGATGTTTGAGGAAGGGATCCAGCTCCAATCACGATGTGGGGTTTGGCCTATAAATAGAGAAATTCACAGTTATATGGCTTGCAACACTCAAAACAAAAGGGCCAAGATGGCCCTGGATCGCTCACCTGAATTTTTGAGATGACCATAGTCTATTTTTTTTTTTGAGGTATTGAAACATTGGAACCAAATTTATAATTTTGCCAAGCAATTTTCAAAAGGTCACCTGTAAAAGTCATTTTGAAATCTGACCATCAGTTACAAAAAGAAGAATTTTCAAGAATTCTTCATTTCTGTATAAGAGCAAGTAGCTCCCATCCACAAGAGCTATGTTTCTTGATGGATCAAAATTTACAAACAAGTTTTGAAAAAGGTCACCCAAGGAACATTTCGGAAAATTTCTTTTAAAATCTGACCAGGAGTTTCAGAGAAAGAGAATTTTCAAGAATTTCATCATGTCCGTATAGTGCAAGTAGCCCCCATTCACAAGAGCCATGTTTCTTGACAGATCAAAATTATATGTACAGCTTTTGAAAAGGGTCACTCAAGGAACATCTCTGTCAGATTATTTTAAAATCTGACCACGGGTTTCAGAGAAGAATAATTTTCAAGAATTTCTTCATTTCCATATAGTGCAAGTAGCCCCCATTCACCAGAGCCATGTTTCTTGGCCAATCAAAATTTTGCAAACAATTTTAGAAAAGGATCACCCAAGGAACATCTCTGTGAAATTATTTCAAAATCTGTCCAGCCATCTCAGAGAAGAAGAATTTTCAAGAATTTCTTCATTTCTGTATAGTGCAAGTAGCCCCCATTCACCAGAGCCATGTTTCTTGACCAATCAAAATTTCGCGTACACTTTTTGGAAAGGGTCACCCAAGGAACAACTCTGTGAAATTATTTCAAAATCTAACCAGCTGTTTCAGAGAAGAAGAATTTTTAAGAATTTCTTCATTTCTGTATTGTGCAAACTTGTAGCCCCCATTCACCAGAGCATGTTTCTTGACCAATCAAAATTTTGCGAACAAATTTTGGAAAAGGTCACCCAAGGAACAACTCTGTCCAGCCATCTCAGAGAAGAAGAATTTTCAAGAATTTCTTCATTTCTGTATAGTGCAAGTAGCCCCCATTCACCAGAGCCATGTTTCTTGACCAATCAAAATTTCGCGTACACTTTTTGGAAAGGGTCACCCAAGGAACAACTCTGTGAAATTATTTCAAAATCTAACCAGCTGTTTCAGAGAAGAAGAATTTTAGAATTTCTTCATTTCTGTATAGTGCAAGTAGCCCCCATTCACCAGAGCCATGTTTCTTGACCAGTCAAAATTTCGCGAACAATTTTTGAAAAGGGTCACCCAAGGAGCAACTCTGTGAAATTATTTCAAAATCTGACCAGCAGTTTCAGAGAAGAAGATTTTTTAAGAATTCCTTCATTTCTGTATAGTGCAAGTAGCCCCCATTCACCAGAGCCACATTTTTTGATGGATCAAAATTTACAAACAAGTTTTCAAAAGGGTCACCCTAGGAACATGTCTGTGAAATTATTTCAAAATCCGACCAGGGGTTTCAGAGGAGAAGATTTTTAAAGAATTCCTTCATTTCTGTTTAGTGCAAGTAGCCCCCATTCACCAGAGCCACATTTTTTGACAGATCAAAATTTCACGAACAATTTTTGAAAAGGGTCACCCAAGGAACATATCTGTGAAATGATTTCAAAATCCGACCAGCGGTTTCAGAGAAGAAGATTTCTAAAGAATTTCCTAAAAAATTCCATTTGGTTGCCATGGCAACCAGAGTTTTTGATGGAATCAAATTCTGTGAACAATATTTAAAGAGGACCTCCCAAGGAACATTCCTACCAAGTTTGGTCCAAATCCGCCCAGCGGTTTAGGAGGAGTTGATGTTAAAAGAATTGTTGACGATGCACGACTGACGACGCACGACGGACACTTGGTGATCCTAAAAGCTCCCCTTGAGCACGTTGTGCTCAGGTGAGCTAAAAAGACATTCTGCCATTTGCGTAAAATGTCATCTCCGATCAGCCTGTGCAGTCTGCCTAGGCTAAACGAGATGGCACTTTATGCCTATATTAGATTTCATAACACTGTAGACTTGGGCAAAACAGAAAATTACTTAACCCTTTACCCCATACGGCATTTCTATGGTATCTCAAACAGACCCTACATAACAGCAAGGATGAAGCTGTTTCGTATGTGTATATGACACATTTTGATAGCATAGAAAACATTGTGGCAAAAGGTGAAATTGCTCGTCACGAGCAATTTCACCTTTTGCCACAATGTTTTCCAAATGCTCCTACAAGCAATGCGTAGAAATGAGTATCAATGGAGTAAAGGGTTAAAAAAGGAAACATAAAGTGCCGGTTGATCCTATACAACATTTTATGCAAATGTCTGAATGTCCCCTTTCACATGTAGGCCATACATGAGCCATATGAGGATCAATGTACCCCATGATTCGTTGGGTTGTTAGACAAAATGGGTTTTAACTCTTAACCCTTTACTCCATAGATACTCATTTCAACACATTGCTTGTAGGAGCCTTTGGAAAACATTGTGGCAAAAGGTGAAATTGCTCATGATGAGCAATTTCACCTTTTGTCACAATGTAAATCTCTAATTTCTCGTGCTGTTAGATGGTTTTCGACTACTGGGGTTTAATGAATGAAAATTAAAAGACAATTGGAGTATAAGGATAATTTTATTGCATTTTTGTAAAATTTTCGTCCCAAAATCTGAAGGGCCACCTTTAAGATATCTGCATGAAAAAAAAAAAACTTTCCCACAAATGCATGTATCTTTCTGCCAGATTTGTTGGCTGCTAAATATGGTCAGCCTTTTCAGAGTTCTTTCTCATGGCAAAATTGTTGGTCTCTGGAACATAATATTGCATCGGATGAGCTTAAAAGGATTGCAGAAAAAATGTCATTTATTTTCTTATTCTCTGCTGTTTCGAGATAAAAAGCTTTGCATTAACAGTCATAAGAAAAGAATTACTTTCGCTTTGATTTTGAACCGACGAAGGTTGAACTCGACACGGCCGCGTTGATCTCATTCTCTGACTCATCATTGTCTTATTTCTTTTGTCAAAACTGCTAATACATGTACAATCAATAACATTCCCAAAAGCCACTTAAACAGTCTAAATCTTTGATAGATAACATAATCTGTATCCATCATTAATCATGAAATGTTCCAACAGACCAATAGGGGTGTAACGATACTTAGAGGTTATTACACAGCTGATGAGGGCAGGAGAGTGATATCGGCCTGCCACCTCAATATCTGCCCTGAGGGCTTTAGCCCGAGGGCAGATTTCGAGGTGGAGGTCCAATATCACTCTCCTACCCTCATCAGCCGTGTATTAACCTTTTTATTACCTTCATAGATCAACTGCTTGACTTTTTTTTGGCTTTCTAGCATGTTTAATACTTAAAACAAAAATATCTTGTCTCCATTCGACACAACTTTTTTCCGCGGTTAAAGGTCACATTCATTACGTCATTCATCATCACTATCGTAGAGCTGCATATATGTGCAGTATAGATTGTTTTAAATAAACAGTTCTTCATTGTTAAAAAGATGTTGCCATAACTGTATCTCAATCTAAATATTGAATTTAGTGTGATACGGATCAAAACTGAGAAGCAGGATAAATAGATGGTTGGTGCTTCGAATCGAGCTCGATTCAGCCGGCTCAATGGATAAAAATTGCACAACTACTAGCCTACAGCCACTACACATTGCCTGATAACTTTCCCAATCCAAGACAACAACAATCTATTCTCTATTTATCACGTCATTGTTGATTTAACGATTCAACATTGCCTGTAGTTTTGAAGATTTGTCCGCTAGCAATTGATGGACCGATTCCGCCATTTTTTTTTTTTTTCAAAATGGATGTTTTGAGAATATTAGTTTACGAGCAAGTGTTCTGTTACTATAGATATAGAACAAATATCTTGTCAACGGGCAGGATATCAGATATCAGCCCGTTGACCGTCATATCGGCCCTCGCGTGACACTGATATTACACCATTTTCGGATGAAAATGTTACTATTATTAGTAACAGAATGTAATAAATCGATGTATCACAATTGCAATTGTCCCCATAGCAATGCATTAATTGTTAAATCTGACATCGATAACAACTGCAATAGTTTGTCCAACAATTGATAGTTTCATAGTCAATACATTAAATCATTGTTAGCTTGCTAACTTGATCCAATCCGCTGTTTGACCTTTAAAGAATGAAAGAGTGAGTTAAGATTGATTCAAGTCTACTTTCATGATAACTATAAGGCATGCTAGATTTCGATTTTTAGCATATGCCATTTGGAAATTAAAAATCTATTCCGTATGTTCGAGAAGACAATAAAAATTTCTTGTATCTTTTTCACATGTGTTAACTCATTACCACACAATCCCTACTTTAGAGCCCCTGAGAAAAAAGCCTTTAGAAAACATTGTGGGAAAAGGAGAAAATGCTGGTAACCAGCATTTTCTCCTTTTCCCATAATGTTTTCTACCATTCACAAAACAAATTTCAAATTTTCAGTCATTTTTATTTTTATTGAGCACATCTATATATGTGTTTATGTTGTCTCTGTACGCTGCTAATTTTGAGATCATGAAGTTGGTAAGGTCAGTGTTTGAGCCATTTCAGATATCTTGAAGAGGGACAGAACGTTGATAATAAGTGAGTAGCACATAGACTATGCTATATGATACTGAAACACCATGGGAACACGACAAATTTGAAGGGAAAACATCCAACAATTGCTGTCAAGCCCACACAAACAACTGCCAGAGACCGGGTTTTAAGGAAGTAATCTGATAGTATCGTGATATATCACAAAATGGTTCTCTTGATAGTGATAGTTTCATGATATTGATGCTGCAATAGTAAAAATATCATGATAGTCACTTTCCAGGCAGATAATCAGGCCTACAAACCAATATATAGGATCTTACATGATTTGGTATTTGAGGTAATATTTCATTCGCAAAATCATATTTCAGATGTGTGTAAAGCCCCGGTCACATATTCACGGAAGACCGCCACAGAAGAGCTAAGGTCTAATCGCTCACGGATGACTACGGAAATGACAAAATCCGTAGTCCCCTACGGTTCCAATACGGATACACACAGTGTGAGTACGGTGTTCGACGGATCTACAGCCAAAATGTCGGTCAGAGTTCCAGGGGTGATACGGACTGTTATGGTTGGACACGGTTTAATACGGAGCACACGAATCAGAACGATTGTAGTACGGATGCACTAGGATTTGCTACTGTACAGGTACGGATTCGTACGAATAAGAACGATCCGATACGTAGTAGTACGAATCATCACGGATCAATACGGACCTACCACGATTTAGCATTCCATCCAAATGCTCTGGCTTGCTCACTTTCAAAATGCAACAAGTTTGGCCATGAGAGCCTCATACTGGCCATGGAGGGGTCTTCGTAAAAGCCAATCTCTAGACCACATATTCTCTGTCTTTTATTAACCGGATTATCATAATCAATAACCCATCACAAGCTGACAAAATTTGGCCTCCATGAAATTGAAAGCATCGGCTGAGAACAACTTTAAATTTGGTACAAATGAGCTTCAGATCTACAATAAGGTAGAAAGCATTGTGGAAAATGGAGAAATTGCCCATTTTGAGCATTTTTTCAATTTCCTAGAATCAGAATGTTTTCTTGACTTGTCTGTTGCAGACCCATAAAAAGAAGGGATTGAATGGCAAAGGGTTCCATGAAAGTATTGATCAATAACGTTTCTCTTATGTTCATTATAATACTGATGTTTATTCATTTTCGTACAATGTTTTGTAAAATATATAACCTTAAATTAAAGGTATTATCAGTAGTATGATAAAATTATATTATTACATCTATGTATGTCATCAAGCTGCTGGACCAGTGCCTTGACATTTTATGCCATACCAATATCCAGTTGCAGTCAATTTTTTGCAAACATCATTTGTTGATGGTTCATGATTGTGAACTCAACAACAAAGCGCAATTGCGTTGTATTCTACAAAGACAGAGTAAAAATACCCTTGTTGAAGTACATGATTCTGAATTTATCCTACCAAACCTACCAAACAATGGTGGTCCTTACAATTCCGTACTGTGTCGTGTTGCAGCGTAGTAAACCGTAAAAGACCGTGCGAATCCCTGCCTCTCCGTATTACAAGGTATTAAGGTCTTGACTTTCCGTGACAAATCCGTATCATAACGTAACTAAAACGTAGTATAACCGTGCTAATACGTAGTTCTCCATATCAAATCCTGAAAAAAATTTGGGCCTACGGATAAGTACGGACTGATACGGTTTTGATACGAACCAGAACGTATCAGTACGGTCTAATACGGACTAGTAAGAATACGCTACGGTTGTTTGATCCATAGCGATTTTTTGTGCATGTTCAAAAATTGTCAAGGACCGCTACGGATATACAAGGACTACTATGAATGACTACGGTTACAATATGGAGAGCTACAGACTAGTACGAGGTGTCACTGACAATGCCGGAACGAATCCGTAGCTCTTCCATGGCGGCCTTCCGTGAATGTGTGACCGGGGTATTAGAAAAGAAAATTTGTAATGAGTATATTGTAGAAAAACAAGAGAGGTTATGTGACAAACCATACTTACATATTTTTCCAGGTAGAGTGTCTGATTTTCCATCAAAGCTTTCATCATCCTCATTAGATAAATCAACAGGGCTAGGTTGTTCTGGACTACATTTATCTTCACCTGAGGAACAAAATGAAAAGATGGGTTTCTATAACATCATGATATTACAAAAATTGCTCCAAAAACCTACACAATCTAATACAGGAAATAAAATCTGGAACTCCTGTTTTTTTCATATTCAGAGACAAACATTCCCTTCACCAAACAAATGGCTATATTCATATCCCTGTGGAAGAAGGGTTTGGAAAACCTTGTGAAATTTTTTAAAAAAATTCTATTCCACATGATCTCTTTTCCTGCAATGTTCTCAACCCTTTCATAACAAATCTATGTCATCTAGTAAAGAATTATTGCCATCGAACCAAGAATTAACGCTTTACCAAACGACAAAATTTTAGACTAGTCCAAATTGAAAACATTTGCAGATGACAAAATAATTGTGAATCAAAATTTGAAATTTGAATTTGAAAGGATAGAAAACATTGTGGGAAAAGGAGAAAATACTACTTACCAGCATTTTGTCCTATTCCCACAATGTTTTGCAAAGACTTTCTTTCCAAGGGTCATGAAAACTCCAGATCATGAGGTAAAGAGCTAACCCATTACCACACAATCCCGAGTTTTAACGACCCTGTAGGAGAAAGGCTTTAGATAACATTGTGAGAAAAGGAGAAAATGCTGGTAACCAGCATTTTCTTCGTTTCCCACAATGTTTTCTTCCCTATCAAAAACACTAGAGGCGCTTGACTGCCTGTATCGCTCCACAAGCCTGATTTTTCTGTAACGGTGAAGAGAAGTTTTTAACAATTACCATTCATTCCTGCATTTTAGGACACTAAAGAAAAAAAAGCTATGAAAAACATTGTGAGAAAAGAAGAAAATAATAGTAACCTGCATTTTCTTAGTTTTAGTTATGACCAGTTATAAAAATTTTGTCTTCTGGTTATAGTTAACTCATTACCAAATGACAACATTATAGGGTTGTCAAAATGGAAAGGATTTGCAGATGTAAGAATAAAAGTGACTGAAAATTTGAAAGTTTTGTGAAGGGTAGATGACATTGTGGGAAAAGGAGAAAATGCTGGTTACCAGCATTTTCTCCTTTTCCCACAATGTTTTCTAAAGTCTTCTTTGTCAGGGATGTCAAAAGTAGGGACTGTGTGGTAATGGGTTAACAAGAGCTTCGCAAAGCGGCGCATATACGCCCGAAGGGGCTTGTCAGTGAAATAAGTTGAAATGATGGAAGGGCCATGAATGAAGAGTAGTTAATCTCCATGATATGTGAAAAATATTAAAGGGCAATAGCTAAATAAAGAAGGGTGGCACAGTTACAAATCTTGTGAATTGTTGTTCTCCACAAGGTGTTCTATCAGTCTTGAAGGGTTCAAGACCATAGCTTTCATATTTTAGAAATTATGGCCCAGACGAAGATTCAAAGAGAAAACTAACAAAGGGCAATAACTGAAAAAGAAGGATGTCAGAGTTATGGTTCTTGTGCAATGCACTTCTTCATAATGTGTTCTATTAGTCTTTGAAGTTTCAAGATGATAGGTTTAAAAGTTTGGGAGTTATGGCCTGGACAAAAATTCAAACTGAAAATTAACAAAGGGCAATAACTAAAAAAAAAAACGTCGCAGAGTTATGGTCCATGTGCGCTGCACTTCTCCATAATGTGTTCTATCAGCGTATGAAGTTGCAAGTTATTAGCTTTTATAGTTTGGAAGTTATGGCCTGGACAAAACTTCAAACTGAAAATTAACAAAGGGCAATAACTGAAGAAATAAAAGCCTGCACTTCTCCATAATGTGTTCTATCAGTGTATGTAGTTTCAAGTTGATACCTTTTATGGTTTGGAAGTTATGGCCTGAACAAAAATTCAAAGTGAAAAGTTGGTTATTTCAGAAATCAAGGGCAGATAATTTTGGAACGCAAACAGCAATCAAAATTCTAAGACCCAGGTGCACAACTAGACATCATGGAGATTCATTGTGGCAAGTTTCAAATAATTCCGATGAAAACTGTAGGAGAAGTTGCACACACAAGAAATTGCTAACAGACAGACTGATGGACAGACGGACGGACGGACAACTGGGGGTATAACATAATACGACCCTTCGGGCATATAAAAAGGGTCTTGTTACAAACCATTTTGGGTGGGGAAACATCAAAAAATAGAAAAATATGTATTGTGTCAATTGTTTTATTGAAGTTGCAGGTTCAGTTTGATTGGATAACAAAATGCCTTATCACAACAGTAAAGCCCTGTCCCTCTTTGTACTAGGTCACCAGTAGGTCAATAAACCTTTACCAGAACTAATCAAAGTGCAGAGGTTCTCTTGTTTTATATGAAAAGGATTATAGATTATGTAAAGCAACCATCTTTAACTCTTTACCAAACGACAAAATTTGCCATGTGACCAAACTGAAAGCATTTGCAGACAATTAATTAAACATTGATGAAATGATGATTTCTCTCTTTCATAGAGTAGAAAACACTGAGGGAAAAGGAGAAAATGCTGATTGCCAGCATTTTCTCCTTTTCCAAGAGTGTTTTCCAAATACTTCTTCTTTAGGGTCGTTAAAAGTCAGGATTGTATGGTAGAGACTTACCACCATAGGAGCCAACCTGCAATACAACAATGAAATCAAAACGAATAGTTTGAGAGAAGAAATTTTTCAAAGGTTTTACTTTATACCATAGAAGGAAAATGAGTCTGCCATAAAAGCCATATTTTTTGTCGGATCTTTTTTTTTCAAGGAATTCTGTAGACCTCTATCTAAGGAACATTCCTGCAAAAAAAAATAATGCTATCCAATTAGCCGTTTGGAAGGAGAAGATTTTTAAAGGCTTTTTACTTTGGTTGCCATGGCAACTAGAATTATTCATGGAACACAATTATTTGAAGGAATTTGAAAGAGGACCACCTAAGGAACATTCCTGTGAAATTTGGTAAAAATCCAGTCAATAGTTTCTGAGGAGAAGTTTTTTAAAGAAAAAGTTTACAGACGCACGGACGGACGGATGGACGCACGACTGACACAACGCCATGACAATAGCTTGCTGGCCTTCGGCAAGTGGAGCTAATAAATAAAACACACAAACAGGCCACTTTTCTTGTTTTAGTGCTTATTGTGTTCCCGTATGCATAAAATGTGGAGAGTGTGAATAAAAAGTGTTGTCACTATCAATACTTTTTTTATTTGATTACGATTTTTTTAGGTAACCAACGTTATTTTCTAAAATGATATAGTTCACGTCCGGAAATTTTTATGATAACGTTCATGTCATAAGTAGAATATAGAATATATATATTATCATGTTAGTTGCATCATGTTGTTTTGAATATCATGTTAATGCATACTTAAAATTATGAAATTGTCTTGATTTTAGCCATATTTAAAAGTGTTACATGTTGTGTCTAGTTGTTTAAAGCATGTATGCTTATTAAGTACTGGTTACATGCTGGGGTCCTGCGAAAATACGCCATAGGAGTCAAAAATCTTGTTTCCATGAATATTATTATGAGTAAAAAGTCACCATATTTGTATGTCGCAGAATAGGATAGAGAAGGTTTGATATCTGAAAAACGATCTTTTACACTACTCCAAGGTTTTTTAAAGTGTTATAACTTTGGCTATGGGTTGAATATTCTTTATGATAAAAAAAGAATGGGCCGCCAAAGTTTTTAAGACAAATATGCATTTTGTAAATTTGTCGCAAATTTGTTGTAAGCTTTGTTACCTTTCAAATTAGTTGGTTCTGTTCAGAATAATATAAACGATATTCTCCACAAACTGTCAAATTAACGTCTTTTCAATATACATCCACATATTTTCAGCTTCATCTGGCAATGTCATATCAAGAAAATGCAAATTTTCAGTGTTCACTTAACGACGTGAAAGCGTATGGTTAAGGCAGTAAGCTACGTTGCCATGATTGTATCAATATAATGTAAGGTATACGTATATGGCAAGCTGTCTTTCAAACACCATTCAATGGGATGTTTTTTCATGGGCTTGTCTCCTCATGGGGGTAAGCCTGAATAAGAATTATCTTGCATTATTATGTTGAAAGTATGACTGAGCTATATGTTCAATTTGAAATGAATTTACAAGTTTGAAATCAGCCAGATTGATATTATAATTCAAAGAATATTTCATCACACACTCAGTATATCAACATGCATCATGAACTAATATTTACTAAATTTCTTGTATCAAAAAGGGCGGTAACGTAGCTTAACTATGACTATTATCGTGATATTTGCACCTCACAAATATTTTATTTAATTCAATACCTTTTCTGTATGATTCAAAAATTACACAAATATCTAGAACGCACTTTGCAGTTTAATCACTCGAATCTTTTGTTGATTTACCGTTCTAGAATCGGTTGTATACATGTAACGTAGCTTTCAATAAAGGTAACGTAACTTACAACAAACTTACAAATTTTATTATGTATTATTTTCAGATACAGGTATCATTGATCATGGTAAAATCAAGAGCAGACATTCATCGGGAGTATAGACGAAGAAAAAAGGAGAAAGAAGGAGAAGAATACTTGGAAAGGAAGAGAAAAAGAGTTAAAGGTTATTGCGTACCTATCCAAGATAGAACGCCAGCTGAACGGAAGAAGAGGTGAGAGAATGTTAGAAAGTTTGTCAGACAACATCGTATAAAGAAACTACATGAAAAACACCAATCAACGAGAAGAGAAACTGCGAATACAAGTACCGAAAGAGATGAAGTTGAAGATGAATCTGGTGTAAGCTCTACCAGACCGAGCACTAGTAGTGTCATGACGGTTAAACTTCCAAGCTTTGACCCGAAAAACAGGTCAAGAAAAAGAACAGCACTTGCTACGGCAAACCACCACCGGGAAATTAAGAAATTGAGAGCAGCAAATGACAACCTCAAGAAGCAATTAAAGAGAATCAGTAAACGATATGAACGCCTATCTAAAAGAACAAATAAAGTATCCAGAGCTAAAACAGGTAATGAAATAGATTCATCCAATAAAGAAACAAAGACATTGACACCAAGAAAAAGAGTTGCAGAAGATATTGCTGATCTCGGGATTTCACCTAGAAAAGTTCCAAAGCGTGTTAAAGACACCCTCCTAATGGCTCATGTTCTAACCATTGAAATAAAAACAGCAAGACAATTAATTGGACAGAAGGGAAAGCTAAATAATAGCTAAAATAATATCTGGAAAGCTACTGAAGAAATATCAAATGAGAAATAGACTAAACAAACAGACAGGGCTGAGCAGAAAAGTAAAACCTGAACCAACACATCCATAGCTATCCAACGATACAAAAAAGAGTCCAAGAAAGAGAAAATCTGAAAAAAGAAGTAAATGATTTTTCATTACGAGATGATAACAGTCGAGTCATGCCCGGCAAAAACAATAAAGTAAAAGACGGATCTGAACACAAACAGAAACGAGTTCCAAATGACAGTTTAAAATTCCTACATATGAAATTTTAATCAGAAATAGACAAAAAAGTATCATTTGCAACATTCTGGCGCCTGCGTCCAAAGAATGTAAGCTTGACAAGATATTACCAGAAACCAATGTCTCTGCCAAAAGCACCAAAATATGTCTCTAAGTTTGAAAGCACTCAAATCAGCAGGAGCAACTGTTCCATTAAACCCTGACGAGTCTGTTCGAAAGCTTGAAGAAACAAACCTTCTTGATGAAACTAAAGAGAAGCTGAACCAAACAATCTACCATCAACAGTGGAAAAAAGTGACCATGACTGATGGAAAGAAAAGAACAACAAGAGCGGCAAATTGTCACAAGATATGCCCGTCTTACCCAAAGTTGTAAAGCTGGGGCATGCACCAGACAAAAATCAAGTACGAAAAACGACAAATGACAATAACTCAAAATTTATGCGAGCAAGAGTTATGATTCCTGTGCACTGCACTCCCCCTTGATGAGATCTATCCACCAATGAAATTTCATAACCCTAGCTAATATAGTTTTGGAGATATGCTCCGGACAAAATTCAAGTATGAAAAACAACAAAGGGCAATTACTCAAAAATTAAGCAAGCAAGAGTTATGGTTCCTGTGCATTGCACTCCCCCTTGATGAGATCTATCCACCCATGAAATTTCAAAACCCTAGCTAATATAGTTTTGGAGATATTCACCGGACAAAATTCAAGTATGAAAAAAGACAAAGGGCAATAACTCAAAAATTAAGCATGCAAGACTTATGATTATTATACACTGCACTCCCCCTTGGTGAGATCTATTTACCCATGAAATTTCATAACCCCAGCTAGTATAGTTTTGGAGATATGCTCCAGACAAAATTCAAGTATGAAAAACGTCAAAGGGCAATAACTCAAAAAATAAGCAAGCAAGAGTTATGGTTCCTGTGCAATGCACTCCCCCTTGATGAGATCTATCCACCAACGCAATTTCATAACCCTAGCTAGCATAATTTTGGAGATATGCTCCGGACAAAATTCAACTATGAAAAACAACAAAGGGCAATAACTCAAAAATTAAGCAAGCAAGAGTTTTGATTCCTGTGCACTGCACTCCCCCTATCCACCCACGAAATTTCATAACCCTATCTAGAATAGTTTTGGAGATATGCTCCGGACAAAGAACTGGACGCCGAACGCCCGCCCACCCACCCGCCACAGGTGATCCCATAATACGTCCCGTCTTTGACGGGCGTATAAAAATTGTTGGATCAGATCTACCAAATGAAGAATTCCAGAAACTGATAAGAGATCAGACAGCAGACTTCATTGATCATGTTAAGAGGATTAGATGCCAATACAAAGCAATGAGAGAGCTGAAAGACAATTTGAAAGACAAACACTGCATTAACCAAATGGATTTCGCAGAGAATTTTTCTTGTGTTAGTTCGGATGAAGTGCAAAGCGCTTACTGGAACCAGGGTTTGGTAACATTACACCCAATTGTAGTCTACTACAAGGAAAATGATATGTTGAAACACATTAACTATGTGTTTGTATCAGATGAATTTGGTCACAACATTGGGTTAGTGTATGCGATCCTAAAGCAATTGATCCCAGACATTAAATCTAAAGTTCCAAAAGTTTCAAAAGTATTTTACTGGACTGACAGTTCAAGTTCTCAATATAGAAATAAAACATCTTTTTACATAGTGTCAGCCCATGTAGAACTATTTGGAGTACCAGCAGAATGGAATTACTGGGAATGTGGCCATGGAAAGGGTGCATGTGATGGGATTGGTGGGACTGCCAAAAGAGTGGCTGATATGTCTGTGAGGCAAGGAAAGGTTAACATTCAAGATGGGTTGATTTTTTTGAGTGGGGTAGACAGTTCCATTACAGTGCTTTCTACAAGTATGTTCATGATGATGAATGCCGTATTGCAAGATCAGAACTAGACGAAATCAACAAGAAACTCATTCCCCTCAAAGGAACAACGAAAGTACATCATGTGTTCAGTCCATCGACAGGTATTATAAGGTCAAGGAGAACATCAAGTTATTGTGAAGAATGTGTAAGTGACAGTCACCATGACTTTGAAGAGAACATAATAGTTAGGGAACCATTCAGAGTAGATACCAATTCACAACAAGCTGATAATGGGCAACCAGAGGTCAACAATAATCCAAGTTCAGAAGAACTATTAGCCATAGATGTTGAAAAGCCATCTGAGGAAACGTTATCAACTGAAAACTTCGATCGCATATTTTCAGAAAAAGAATGGGTTGTTGTAGATTATGAGAAAGAGTGGCATGTTGGAAAAATTGAAGATGTTGATGAGGCAGACAGAGATTATTTGGTATCTTTCATGAAGAAAATAAACATTCAAGACAAGACAAAACTGGCGTTCAAGTGGCCAGTGCCCCCCGATAAGCTTTGGGTAATACATAGAGCAATAATTCTGAAAATCAGCGAGCCCTTGAAGGTCGGGAGAAGCGGTCGTTCTTTCCAATTATGTGATGGAGATATCAATGAATTAACAAAACTAAACCTTCTTTGAAAGTAAATCGTAACAAAATCAAAATATACATGTATCACAAAATAAGCTGAACAACATTTTGATAGAATACTTCACCTAACTATATTACATTATATTGTGTAATATATCTTACCAGGTGAAAAGTGTGACTTAAAGTTTAACAGAAGCCACAAAATCATGCAAGTTGATGTTATAATCACGATCAAAAGTGATAGCAAAAAGGCGAAAGAAAAATAATGACTATTTCCAAAAATTACACTACCCAAAAGAATGTTTCTTTTTGAAAATTCTACAGCTGATATGAATACAAGCATATGAACCACATGACTGAGATAGTATTCTGTAAAAAGTTTGATATTTTGAGACAAAGATTCAAGAAATGATGTTTAAGATACATAACATATACGCTCAGATGTATATAATCTTAGTTTCCAAAGAATTTACAAAGTTGTAAATTACGTTACTATTTTAGTAATCTGCGTTACTATGATTTGGTGATCCATATCATAAAATGGTTTAATAAATTGAAAACTGATTTTCATATGAGTGTGAAATATTGTTGTTAGAGTGTTTTAAACCTCCCAAAAGTTGCTTTTCTATTTACAGTTAGTTTATATTAGTTTTGAAACGGATACTTTTTTAGTTGTTCTGAAGTAAAATAAAACAAATGCTTCGAAAAAGGATTAATTCTCCACTTCGGGGAGTCTTAATTGAAACCAAATGCTACTATTAGATTGCCAAATCGCGGGGTTTAACGCAAAACGGTTGTAACTCACTTTTTTCAAATTTTTACAGGAGAGGGAAAAAACTATTTATATTTTTAATCAAAAGAAGTTTTGTTTCAGTGTTACCATGTTTAATTTACTATTTCCTTTATATTTACAATAACATTGGTACAACTGAGCTGTGAACTTTTCAAAATGAGATACTTGCAAAAGTTTGAGTTACAACCCTTTTGCATAAAAAAATCTGGAAAAATGAAGAAAAAACGTTTATGCAAAACAGTTGTAACTCAAATTGAAATTCCTCATATTATGCTCTTAAAAGAATTTTTCTTAATGATAAATATGTTTTTGATAACAAATTTAGTTTTAAATATTTAGTTCTCTATCTTAAATCAAATTTGGACAGACAATCCACCTTTCAGGCAAAAGAAACTGTATTTTATTTTTCAGAATTTCAAGAAAATCTCAATAAATTCAACTAATTTTCATTCTGGTCAAGAGTTTGATTCCCAAAAGAGATAATTTCCTTGTAACTTGGTTTTTCCCTCATCTACGGTTAAATGGTCATGTCCTAATGCTTTCTACTTTTAAAATGAAAACTTTCTATCCCTTAATTTGGTTCGAAATCTAGTATGATGTTCCTCTTTGATAAAAGCAGTTGAATACCTCATAAAGGATACCACCCTGAACTATGTTTCTTCCTGCTTTCAGAGGATTTTCTCCTTTTGAAGCTTAAGATGAAACTGAAAACCTTTAAGATCTGTTTGAAATGATGTATTTGGAACAGCATGGGGGCAGGGGGGGGGGGGGGGGGGGCTGTGCAGTGCATGTCACATTTTCCTTCCCTTTCATACAGCACCTACTCCACACTTAAAATCTTTCCTAAAACTAATGAATTAAAATTATACATTTAAGAAAACTCAAGGAATTAAACTTTAAAAATGGGGTTTTTCTTTAATGTATTTTCCTGCTTTCATAAAAATGTTACTACTTACATACATACATACATATATACATACATATTGAGCCTAACTTATGGATGATTTGGAATCAAATATGAAGTCTTGCAATTATTACTAAGCCATTTAGACCTTTGAGCTAATGCATGGTTTGTGCCTTCTTGAATTTCTGCAGTAGTCAATATTTAGTATCTGAAAACAGTATGGGAAAAGGACATATTTTCCAATGCAAACAGACTGTCCAGTGTTTTTGAAATTTTCAATGATCTACATTCTTTTCATAGAGGACTTTTATAAAAGAAAATGCTCAAACTAGAATTTGGATATAAACAGAGGGATTAAAAATGCCTCTCTCTTGAAGATGTTCACTGCAGTTTAGGATCTATGGAAAAAAACTTTTCAAGGAAAGTGTTCAAATTGGAAATAAAAAAACACAAGTACATGTGAAACCTAGGAAACACGATTATAAATGAGTGAATGTCAGTGATGTAAACTGAAATAATATTGAAAGTGGTGTATAACACTGTTCAACTGACCAAATAACAGTCAACTTATTTCAAAGTACTATTAATATGGTAATCTTGTGACAGAAGAAAATGCAAGAGGGCCAAAATGGCCCTGGATCGCTCACCTAAATTTCTGAGGGAACCACAGCCATTTCTTTCAAAATGTAATCAGCCCTTTCAGTGAAGAAGAATTTTTAAGAATTTCTTCATGTCGTATAGTGTAAATAGCCCACAGTCATCAGAGCCATGTTTCTTGATAGATCAAAATTTCTAGAGCAATTTTTGAAAAGGGTTAGCTAAGAAACATTTGTGAGATCACCCGTTTCAAAGAAAAAGAATTTCTTCATGGCCAAGTAGTGCAAGTAGCCCCCATTCACCAGAGCCATGTTTCTAGACAAATCAGCATTTTGCAAACAAGTTTTGAAAAGGGTTACCAAAGGAACATTTCTGTGAGATTATTTCAAAATCCGATCAGCTGTTTCAGAGAAGAAGAATTTAACTCCTGACCAAACAACAAATTTTTGGTCCAGTTCAAATTGAAAGCACTTACAGACGACAAAATAAATGTGAATCAAAAACTGAAATTTGATTTGGAAAGGGTAAAAAACATTGTGGGAAAAGGAGAAAATGCTGGTTACAAGCATTTTCTCCTTTTCTCATAATCTTTTCAAAGGCTTTTCTTTCTCAGGGTCGTTAAAAGTCGGGAATGTGTGGTAAAGAGTTAAAGAATTTCTTCATGGCCATATAGTGCAAGAAATCCCCATTCACCAGAGCCATGTTTCTTGATGGATCAAAATTTCACAAACAATTTTAAAAAAGGTCATCCAAAGAACATTTCTGTGAAATTATTTTAAAATCTATTAAGAAGTTTTAGAGAAGAAGAATATTTAAGAATTTCTTCATTTCCCTATAGTGCAAGTAGCCCCAATTCACCAGAGCTGTGTTTCTTGACAGATCAAAATTTCACAAACAATTTTTGAAAAGGGTCATTTTAAGGAGCATCCCTGTGAAATTATTACAGATTCTGACCAGCTGTTTAAGAGAAGAATTCTTAAGAATTTCTTAATTTCCATATAGTGAAAGTAGCCCCCATTCACCAGAGCCACATTTTTTGACGGATCAAAATTTTACGAACAGTTTTTGAAAAGGGTGACCTAAGGAACAATCATGTGAAATTATTTCAAAATCTGACCTGTGGTTTCAGAGAACAAGAATTTTTAAGAACTCCTTCATTTCTATATGGTGCAAGAAGCCCCCATTCACCAGAGCCAAATTTTTTAATGGATCAAAATTTCACGAACAAATTTTGAAAAGGGTCACCCAAGGAACATATCTGTTACATTATTTCAAAATCTGACCAGCGATTTCAGAGGAGAAGATTTTTAAAGAAATTCCCTAGAAAATTCCATTTGGTTGCCATGGCA
The DNA here is from genome assembly GCA_943736015.1 of Tridacna crocea. NCBI lineage: Eukaryota > Metazoa > Mollusca > Bivalvia > Cardiida > Cardiidae > Tridacna > Tridacna crocea. The sequence goes on along the minus strand of OX031063.1, from coordinate 17,776,213 downwards.
ACTAGAGTTTTTGATGGAATCAAATTCTGTGAATACTTTTTAAAGAGGACCTCCCAAGGAACATTCCAGCCAAGTTTGGTTCAAATCCACCCAGCGGTTTAGGAGGAGTTGATGTTTAAAGAATTGTTGACGACGGACGACGGACACCGGGTGATCCCAGGTGAGCTAAAAAAGTATGACATGCTCTCGGAATTAGTCTATATTGTTCTGACACAGATCGGCCAAAATTCAAAGATTTTCTATAGGTAATAGATCATCTTTCATCTTATATTGACTAATATGAATTTGTGGTCTGGGTTGACATACGAGATCTGTGAAAAAGACTAACAGCAAAGTCTGGGCCATCATGATAATTTTTGTACAGCAAATATGATCTGGAGATGAGGACATTATAGTTAATACTCTGACATTCCAGTATACCTTTTCATTTTCAGCATAAAACTCAAAATTTCTAATTTGACTCTTTTTCGAAATCAAGAAAGATTCATTTGATAACTGTAGAAGGATTTTTATCACAAGCAGTTCTTATCATTGTTTGAGCACTCATCATTCTGTGGTATATATTTGGATGTTTCTTTAAGTGTTTTCAATGGAGGCAGTATAGTTTCCCCTTAATTTTTGTATTTTCTGCAAGTAGAGCTGGAGGTATTGAATTCAAATTGAATCTATTTAGACAGTCATACCCTCCTCTGCTTTTGAAAAAAGTGTGAAATCGAGAAGGCTATTCACCCACCCTTTAGATAAAGATTTATTCTAGGTGTAACAAAAGATATCAAAAGATGCCATGTCTTATATTCTAAAGTAAAAGGAACTGAGCATCCATTTATGAAACGAGACATAACTGAAACCCTTATGGAGTTGCATTTTTTCAAGGTAAAAAGAAGATACATGCATACACGTAGATTCAGCAGGATTAGATTTAACGAGGACTTATCCTTTTGTTCATGGGCCCTTGAAAAATTCTTATTTCTTTGGTGCTGCAAAAATTCCTGTTTTATATCAGCTAATCACTTTCCATATTTAGAGCATAAATCACATTTAATGTTATACTGACAAACAGAAGATATGCTGAAGTCATTTTTATAAAAAAAAACATGTCTCCATACCTGCAACTATTTTCAAGTGAAATGCCATCCCAGTGGCAGAAGGCTTTAGAAAGTATTGTTGGTGAAGGTAATATTGCTGAAAAACAGCAATTTCCCCTTCCCACAGTATTTTTCTAACCCTTCAATGCTTTACCAAAGAGCAAAATTTTGGACAGGTCTCAATTAAAAGCATTTTTTCAGATAACATATATAAGACATGGCTCAAAAACTAAAATTTGCCTTATCGAGGCTAGAAAAAATTGCCCAGCAAGGAGAAAATACTTGTAGGGCCATCTCCCTAATGGTTGTAAAAACTCAGGATTGTGTAGAGCAACGTCGGGTACTGTCGACCGTCGGCAGTTATCGTCAATTCTTTATTGTGTCTTTTAATTCCATGAAAGATGAACAAATTTCATTTTTATGATGTAAAATATGACATCAATATTTTATCTAATCACAGTGCTGGAAGTAAACAGAACTCGGTAAGTCCCAAAGAATCAGTAAAATTTTACAGTAATAAAATTTCCCAACGTTAACGTCTACGATAAGGAGGGTGGTGGTTTTTTTCCGAGTGAATGACGTACTGAAACGTGCTCGATTGCTTGAATTCAAACTTAAATACGAGTTTCAGATATAAAATAGTGTTTGCATCACAAAATTGAGCGTGTTTTGCTCACCATAAAGCAGCTTATTCATGTGTCGATGATTGGCGATGCTAATTTGTGTGATCGGCAATTATCGACAGATTAAAACATGAATAAATGAAATAAGACTTAATAATATGTTTTATGTAACCACAATTCCTTTTTATCTTTCGGGTTACAGCTATGTCCAGACAAATTTTGGCTTGAAAACTCCAAAATGAGGTCAGTACTCGTCAAATAACATGTCATTGGCCATAGAAATGGTGCGCAGCGGTGCAATTTCCAGACATATTACCAATGTGTACCTGTTCGGCTTTCTTTTGCGGTTGTACCTATGTTGCGTGTCAAGTTTTGCTTTAATTGCTTTATTTTAGATCTAATTCGCCGACGAGTAATGAATAAAACCCATAATGATGAGTTAAAAGAGGATTTTGATGTTAAATTCTTGAAAATTAAATACAATGTCGATAATAGACGAAGCCTGTCGATATCACCCGACATACCCTTATGTAATGTTGGCGTTGTTTACTACAATACACAACTTTACACGATTATATTATACCCGCAGATCAGTAGAGTATCCGCAAAATAAACCACTGATAACTTCAGTTTGTATTTAAAGCGGCTGTTATCGACACCACACTTTCCGATCTCTTAAAGTGTCGATGATACCCGCCGTTGCTCTAGGAAAGAGTTAAAAGACAACCTGAAATTATGTTTATCTCAAAGAATTTATATTTAGGTTGCTTAAAAAGACTGTTTTCCTAATAAATGGTCTCCACATTTAATATTTATTACTGTTATTTAAGTTGACAATATGAAGATTACATGTAGAATATTTTGTGAAAGGAGCAACTTAAGAATAATGGAATGCTCCTTCTTTCACAATGTTTTTAGATCAGGTCTGTTGTATATTACTCAGATTCGCTGGACTAATGGTCTTTCACCAGAAAATTGATGAAATACATGACAAACACACATAGAAAGTCATACCTGTACTTTCAGACATTTTTTGTGAATGCCTTAACAGTAAGCACTTTTTATCGAAGATCAGAGAGCATGTTTTGTGCACTCTGATCTGGATCTAATTGGTAGAAAAGGCCTTAAAGCTGTGCATGGCACTTCAAGGATTAAGCAAGTTTCATGTTCTTTTTATTACCTATTTTATTGGGAAACATTACACACGAGAAAATGAATAAAGATCTGATCATAAATTTAAAGTCGACCTGCTTTTAAGTTTCTCCTTCCAGCTTTCATACATGTCAGAAATGGTCAATAAAGATGCTTTAGCATTAATATGTCATGATATTGATTTGATGTCATCTGTGACATCATTATGTGGAAGTAACTCATCAAAACCTGCATATTGATTTCAAATGTTCTCCAGGCAAAACGGTTGTAACTCAGGCTGTAACTGAGTTACAACCGTTTTGCATGAAGAAAATTTGTGAATCTGAGATACAACCTTTTGACTTTTTAGATTTTCTCTGTCAATAGTAGGATTTTTTGGAAAATATTTTTATATATTTACATGACAAAAATGTAAAAAAGTCATTTTTGACAAAAAAGGGAGTTACAACCGTTTTGTGTTAAGCCCGCGAAATATTGTTTTATTGTTGAATAGTACTTTTAAACGATTTCTCAAAGGATTTTACATAAGATAAGTTGTTTTGATGTGGGTGCCTATCAAAATTAAACAGAATTTACTAAATCATGGGTCACAGTGTTTATGGTTTTGAAATTTCTTTTGGAATGAAGTTTGAGTTCCAAAATTGTAGCATATCTTCATTCATATATATATATATGAAAACTTTGGTGGGCAGTTATGTCATCAAAGGCAAAATTTTATTTTTTCCATTTTTGAAACATGGGTTGATCCCCTATTGTGAGAATAGGTGTGATACCGTATTTATTAACAGAACAAACAAGATATTCTTAATGTGTATTCAACCACTGAAATTTGACATTCTATAACCAAAATAAATGATAAAATATGAAGAAAAAAAATCCCCTATATAATAAAAAAAAAAAACCTCCCCTTATTATATAAGGTACATTTTTGTGTTGTCTATTGATAAGCTAAAGGAAATTATCATCAATGTTTGTTTCGTGGGTGATTTTGGGTGGGAAAGGCTGTCTTGTCGCGCTGGCAATCGAGATGTTGCATTCCTTGTGTTTATATTATATAGGGGAGGTTTTTTTCATATTTTATCATTTATTTTGGTTATAGATTGTCAAATTCCTGTGATTCAACATATCTGATTATAACCAACAAAAACAAAACCTGAAATTATCCGACATTGAGAAAGCCTGTGAAAACGCCTTTTAAAAAAATTTGTGCAAAAGTGAAAATACTGGTAACCAGTATTTTCATGTTTTTCTGCGATGTTTTCCTATATTCTCAAAACAAATTTTGATAGAAATGCTTTTAATTTCTTGTGTAAAGAACAAAACGAAATATTAGCTCAATTCCTCCTCCCAATAATTTTGAAAATCATAGTATTTCGAAGTTAGCCCCCCACCCCCAATCTTGAAATGCTCCCTACATGCCTATGTGCAAGAGAACGGTAATAATAATCTCTAGACATAGTTCTATAGTGGAAGACAGTTGTTTATTCAATAGAATTCACAAGAGTTAGCAACGAAGTGTTCATTGCTTGGCCATTTAATAATGTTTTCAATCAATCAATCCTTCAATCAGTCCTTTATTCACTCTTCCTTTTACAGACTAGAGTCGCTTGAGCGCCTGTATCGATCCACAGGCCTGATTTTTCTGTAACGGTGAAGAGAAGTTTTTAACAATTACCATTCATTCCTGCATTTTAGGTCACTAAAGAAAAAAAGCTTTGAAAAAACATTGTGAGAAAAGAAAAAAATAATAGTAACCTGCATTTTCTTAGTTTTACACAGTAATTTCTACCCTTTTTGATACAAGTTTTACTAATTTGAAGATTTATCATGTTCTCTGCAACATCTTTCAATTATGACCAGTTATAAAAATTTTGTCTTCTGGTTATAGTTAAATCATTACCAAATGACAACATTTTAGGGTTGCCCAAATGGAAAGCATTTGCAGATGAAAAAATAAAAGTGACTGAAAATTTGGAAGTTTTGTGAAGGGTAGATAACATTGTGGGAAAAGGAGAAAATGCTGGTTGCCACCATTTTCTCTTTTTCCCACAATGTTTTCTAAAGTCTTCTTTGTCAGGGACGTCAAAAGTAGGGACTGTGTGGTAATGGGTTAAAAAGGGTCTTGTTACAAACCATTTTGGGTGGGGAAACATCAAAATATAGAAAATATGTATTGTGGCAATTGTTTTATTGAAGTTGCAGGTTCAGTTTGATTGGATAACAAAATGCCTCATCACAACACTAAAGCCCTGTCCTCTTTGTACAAGGTCACCAGTAGGTCAACAAACCTTTACCAGAACTAATCAAAGTGCAGAGGTTCTCTTATTTTATATGAAAAGGATTATAGATAATGTAAAGCAACCATCCTTAACGCTTTACCAAATGACAAAATTTGGAATGTGACCAAACTGAAAGCATTTGAGACAACAAATTAAACATTGATGAAATGATGATCTCTCTCTTTGATAGAGTAGAAAACACTGAGGGAAAAGGAGAAAATGCTGATTACCAGCACTTTCTCCTTTTCCAAGAGTGTTTTCCAAAGACTTCTTCTTTAGGGTCGTTAAAAGTCAGGATTGTATGGTAAAGACTTACCACCATAGGAACTAACCTGCAATACAACAATGAAATCAAAACGAATTGTTAGAGAGAAGAAATTTTTCAAAGATTTTACTTTATACCATAAAAGGAAAATGAGTCTCCCATAAAAGCCATGTTTTTTTTTTATGGATCTTTTTTTTTTTTTTTAAGGAATTCTGTAGACCTTTATCTAAGGAACATTCCTGCAAAAAAAAAATTCTATCCAATTAGCGGTTTGGGAGGAGAAGATTTTTAAAGGTTTTTAATTTTGGTTGCCATGACAACCAGAATTATTCATGGAACACAATTATTTGAAGGAATTTTGAAAGAGGACCACCTAAGGAACATTCCTGTGAAATTTGGTAAAAATCCAGTCAATAGTTTCTGAGGAGAAGTTTTTTAAAGAAAAAGTTTACGGACACATGCACGGACGGACAGACGAAGCGGCAACTATATGCTTGCCCTTCAGGGAGCATAAAAAAAGTAAAAGGATGCTTACATGCTCACCAGGTACTACTAAAAAGTACTTTCACCTTCTCACCCCTTACCATTTGATTGATTCAATTTGCATTTATCGTGCACTACCCCCACGCCAAAGGTTGTTTGTATTGGTATGGTGGATGGTGCAGATACAGGACGAACCCTTCCTAAGTTATACCTGGTTCTTTATCGTGTTTAGTGTATAGCAACATCGCAGAGTACCTCAGTTTCATCCAAAAGAATATCAGTGATTTTAGATGACAGCTGTGGGAATCAAACCGCACCCTCAATATTGACCCAAAATATCACCTTTACGACTGCTGCACTCTACCAACTGAGCTTTGCGCACTGGTCATCTTGACCACCTCAGATTGGTTGGTTGGTTGTATTGGGGTTTAACACACCTTAACACACTTTAACAGCTACGGTCAAGGACAAGTCACAGAATTAGGGTACTTGACAATAACTGAATGATGCTTAAGACGGCCTTTAACACTATACAATTAATCTTCCCTCATATTAGAATCATACATCCATTTACCCAATAAAAGGCCTTACCAACCCATAAAATGTCACAAGCAATCTTCCTATCTCAAATCTCCTAAAATATCTTTATCCAATCCCCTACATCTATGTTGTACCCAAAAATATATAGATCTATCTGTGGTCTTGCCATCTTTCTCAAAATCAACATTATTTAAAGCAATCTTTTTCTTCATTAAAGAACATTTTTTTTTTTTAAATTATTCTCATGAACAAAGTGTTGAAAAAGACCAGACGTAGGTAAAGGTGTTTTAGAAACCAAAGTGAACACGAAATAGGGCAAACTGCAAGAGGATGAAAGGGATCAAGGCCGACATCAGAAGATGACGTCATTTTAAGCGCTGCGTAGTACATACGTCATTGAAACTAACACTATTGATATTCTTTTCCCAGAATTTTTGTAATGATATGCAAACGAAAGGGAAACCTTGTAGATGGATAACTTTTAAAAAAATTTTATCAAAAAAATAATTGAATTTAATCTTATGGATTTTGTCTGACTGTGTGAAATTCATCTTGTAATAAACCAATCTTCTGGTTGCCAAGGAAGTTGAAGTACAGATACAGTCGATCAGTATGGTTACAAACTCAGTGCATGTGACATAGAACACGTCATTTTTCCTCCCCCTTTTTTTTCGTAAAAAAGAAATATACTCCAAAGATGCGTTTATTGAAATATTTCCCAAAATCTGTGTGATTTATGTTTAATTTTGTTATTAGAAAAATTCATGACATATGCAGACTGAGTTCTCGAAATTTTTCAGTAAATGAATTTTCTTTGCTCTTGTAAAGAAATTCTGATACGGTCCAGTCTGGTGACCGGAAGCTCGCCACCAGTGGACGAAAAATCAACAAAAATTCAAAATGGCCAAAAAAAGTCTTGTGGGGTTTGTAATTTGAATTATGAAATTTGATGATTTTAAGTTTTATTCGTAAGTGTAACCTATAGGCAGTCTTCAGACCGCGCCTTTGGCGTGGTCTTTCGCCTGTAAAAAAATAAAAAAATCGCCTGACCATTTTAGTTAGACCAAATGTAACTCACGAGCGAGTCTGTGAATTCACCGGACGAATGATTTCTGAATTCACAATTGATTCTTTACATATTCTTTTGCGATTGATAGCGTTTAGCTACGTCTGTTAGCTTTGAATTAGCAAACTAGATTATAGCGAGCAGCACATTGGTACAAAAGGTGTCAAATTTGTATACCTTAGGCCTTCGACAGAGTGGTGGACTGGAAGTAAACAAATTTAAATATGGCGGACGGAAGTGATGTAAAAAGACTGTCACTAAGTGCGTTTCTAAACCATAATTCCTCACACCCTTAACAGTCACGTGATTTGAAACAGTGTCCCAGTCTACAAACGAGATTCTCGCGAGATCTGGTCAAATACGATGGAACTCGGTCTTTTCCGTAATCTGTCCTAATACAGAAATAAACATTACGGGATTAATAAAACAGCTGAACCATTTCCGGTGAGTCAATAGATCTGTGCTTTCAAGTTTTTTCGCTCTTGCTTTTGAAAATGTTGTTCATGTTTGATTCGGAAGTTCTCCCTAACTTTTAAAGTCTTTAACGGTAAAGGGAGCGAAAGAAATCGGCCAGTACTTACTCGTCCCCAAGTCAACACTGCCCGAACAAAGTGTGTTAATCTATGTATAGGATGGCTACATAGACGGATTTACGAGCGTGTCTTTCATTCTGAACATAATGTAACAAAAAAACCTTTCTCATCGGGATCTAGATTACTGCTGCTTTTAAAGGTTATCTTTTTTTCAGTTTTTTTTCTTTTTTTAAAAAATGGTCTAGATGTACTTGCAGCAGTCATTTTTCTTCATTTTCTTTTAACAAAAGGATTTCAAGTGGTTTCTTTTAGCCGACTTGTTTTGTTCTGAATTGCACCTAGGTGCCATAATAATCCATAAAATCTAAATCTGATCAAAATCTGTCAGCATTCACTCTGATCTTTTGACGGTATACATCTAGATTTCAATTTGCATAGAATATGAACTTTTTGTGTGTGCAAGCTGTTGTTGTAGGTCTACCCACAGACATAGCATTCTCTAAAAATGGGCCTACATTTGTTGAGTCATCTTGAAACAGCAGTGGCAAGGGTAAGAAAAAAGACACCACTAAGATTGTCTGCACCTGGGCTGGGCTCAAACTAATTACCAATCTAATGGTTGCTTCTACAGCAGGGTTTTAACGGACGCACATTTTCTGCATCTCGCACGCAGAAATAGGGAAGCAGGACTCCCAAAACTTATGATACTGCGTCCCTTGGGACGCAATTCTAATTTTGTTGTCATTGGGTAAAGATTCGACGATTGGTACGGTGTAAAAACCCAGCATTCTCGTCAAGCTGATCGGAAATACGTGTAGGTAATACAGTTCAACAAAAAAATATTCTTTACAGTAATTCTTTTCATAAGTAAAGATATGTTGTAAAAAAATGACGTATAGCATCCGCCGAAAGTTATCATTAATTTTGACCTTCATAATCTACGACAGTGGCCGGCTCGTTATCTGTGATTTAGACCGAACCCCTAAAGGTTGTTGAAAAATAACGTCTGCAAACCAGTAGTGGGCCGATGATCGACTTTAAGTCGAAAGTCAGTTAGTTTTGGCTCCGATTCCGATAATCGATTAAGAAATTCAGGAATCGACTATAGTTAGTTCTTGAACACACTTGGTGCCTAAACTTGAATTCTTGGTTTTGTGACTATGATTGTGAGTCATGTATGACAGGGTAACAAAGGAGTTATTCCTCTTATGTAGTGTAAAATGACAGATTTTTAAGTTACTTGCTATTCAAACTGACTAACCCATGTCAAATCATGTAGTTATACTTCTCCAAAAATTAATTGTCACGAAAAAATAGATCGCTAAAAAAGCGCGAAAACCCATGACACTACAAAGAGCAGCATGGCATCGTCCTATCCGGGCGACTTAAAACTATCTTCTCATCTGCAATAATTGGAAGCTATATTTCCGTTCATGTGTGAAAAAAAAAAAGTTTTATGAAATGAAAATATAGATCCATAGCAGACGGGAGTGGTCGACTGTAGATGCATGAAATATTTCTCTTTTTTTTATCTAACTCGTTTGGAAATTCAACTATATGGAAAAAATAATAGGTATTGGTATTCAAATTTGTACAACCAAGAAACTCCCAATTTTTAAGCCAGGACTCCCATAATCATAGAAGTCGAGTCCCAAGGACCCGCAAAATGAACTGTCAGACTAAAACCCTGCTACAGTATGCCTTCATTGACTGAACCATTCCTAATCATCCAATTTAATAAAAAAAATAGCAATATGGTAGACTATATGTCAGGTATTTTGAAATGTACAAGTATTCAGGCCTCTGCCAACCCTCAGAAATTGGGGAGAAGTGACTTCTCCCTAGTCTGAGAATTGGGAGAAGTTTTTCAAAATGGGGAGAAGTGGTCAGACTTTGGGGAGAAGTTCGGGCGGACATCAAAAAAAAGATGTGGGCCAAAATATAGAGGGAATTCACAACACCTTAACAATATAACATATTAATAAAATTGAAAATCATGTGAATCTAAATGGAATAAAATTATTTTATGCTTTTTTATCTTTTTTGTGATGAGTATACTTATTCCTTTTGGAAACTACTCAAAACATATTTATTCATAGTTTGCTAAGTTCACGCACATGTACCTTTAGGATCAAAATGTTATAGAAAGAAATGATAATGGAAAGACAAAGTAATGCTAGTTTGAGTATTAAATAGTTTCTCCTGGCACATTTTTCTTTTCAAAATCTTCCAAATACTAGACTATTTGTTTCCAAAGTCCTGAATATATTTTTTTGCTAAAAATCATTCTCATTACCAAATTTAATATACATTATAATATAAATGTTACATATATACCTATCAAATTGACAGCATTTGCAGCAGGCAAATACCGGTAGATAACCGCTCAACGGCTGTAACTAATGTTTAAAGATACATAAAAAATATAGATCTAGTCTGTCAAATGTAGAAAAGCTTACTTCCAGCATTATCTCATATTGCAACAATGTTTTCAACTTTCTATTGATAAGTTAGACCCAGTTTCAGAGTGCGAGAGATATTGAAAATATGGCTGTCTGATTACCGTTTGTCTTTGATTACTATCGGATTAATCGTAAATAAAACCATTGTTCAACAACTAACACCTAATTTACTATCAAAGCCTTGTAGATTGGCGGTTCGCGGCCCAATCAAGGAAATACTATAAAATCAACGGAATACTTAGATCTATCTAGAATCAAAGACAATAACATTTTTTTTTTTTAATCTTATCTTTTAGTTAGCATCATAGAATCAATATATTCGATTTTATCCAAACGCTGTTGCGGTGGCAAGCTACCATTTTGAGGTTGAATCATGTGACTTCGCTAAAATAGTATATTGGCGCCAAATTATAGTCACACGATTTGAAAATATTGCCACATGATCTAGGAGATGATCTATGTACATCATCATTTTTGTTCATTTGGAAAAATGCACGTAATAAAAAATTTTTGAGGATGGGTAAATGGTGATAAGCAAGTAGGTACCGATTCCATCATTTTTAAAACTGGAATATTTTAATCCATTTAAAACCTTGGAAATAAAAATTGACAAAGAAAGACAAATATCCGGGGTAGGACTTTCAGTTTCATATCTAGTTACAAAATTTAGCAAACCATGTTTCAAAAATAGAGGTCCGACAAACACTGATAGGTGGCGCTGATATTTGTCAATAATAGGGGATTATCTCATGGTGTCGTAAAGTTCATTAACAATGACTTGTCAATCAGACTCTCAGTATATTGTAAATTAATTAAACTCGCTGTTTGGGCACTAACTGTAAATCGGGCACACGATGATTTGGTAGATTAGACACTGGACTCTTTGTCAATATACGCGAGGCGACTTCCCTATTTTTTCAGGCGACTTGGACTTTGCCTTTCTCGGCGAAATGAATCAAGTTTTTTGAAATCAGGCGACTTCTTCGCCCAAGTCGCCCACTTGGCCTGGTATTTAGAAAATCAATTTTCTTCATTTATTTTTGACTTACCAAAACAAAATCTGATATGATGCTTTCTTTTCTCAGCCCTGTATTCATCTGCTTCTAACAAATTTCAGCTTATTTCATTAAGGCAAAACCATCAGCTGTCTGATATTTAGAGTTATGAGTAAATTTATGGTAAAGTAATGGCAAAGACTTGGAAGCCACTAAAATATATACAGGTTTGTTTTTTGTAGGTGAATGAATTTTATTTCTAGGTCAAGGCAAAGAGTTTGTTCTCCTGAAATCCTATTTGACTCTTTACCAAACGACAGTCCAAATTGAAAGCATTGGCAGACGACATAATAAATGTGACTGAAAAATTCAATTTGGTTTGGGAAGGGTAGAAAACATTGTGGGAAAAGGAGAAAATGCTGGTGACCAGCATATTCTCCTTTTCCCACAATGTTTTCAAGAGACTTCTTTCTCAGGGTCGTTAAAAGTCGGGATTGTGTGGTAGAGAGTTTAAACCCTGATTGCCCTGCCAGTTATGTAGGACTAAGGAGTATCCTTGAGCAAGGCCACAGCCAGAGGCCAGCACTGGTTGAAATATTACTAAGTAAAGATGTTAATGACATTATGTACGCTGAATTGCAATAGAAAGTAACATAAAAGTCCATTTAAACAAATAATTACAAAGTTTCAGACCTACAAATCTAAATCTCTGAAAATTTTTAATCTTTCGTAGATCTATGTCCCTTTATCCATGAATGTAAACCATTGTTTTTCATAACTTTAATTGAGAAATACAAATAACAGGGTTCGAAATTCCCATATATTTTCTCGCAAAATGCAAGCCAGAATTGGAAAATGCGAGTTGAAATTTCAAGCTCTTGCAAAAAAATGCGAGTGCAAATTATTGAAGAATAGTTACCAAACGTACTAAATTTCATATGTGAATACAAAAAAAAAGGGTAATTTTTTTTGTTCTGGATAAACATCGGTCATATCGCACTGAGAACACCCTTCGACGGATGTCGATAATTTCAAATGTCGCCATTGAAGCCTCCGAGTTTGTCGTTCGTTACCCGAGTTTCGTGAGGCAATTGCGTTTGTCTGCACTCACAGCTGATACTGAGGTTTCGTGTTTTTTATACGGAAAAACCGGTAGGCGAATTCAATCTCTGATTTGAAACAAACACATTTGTCAATCTTCCATGAAAAGATAAATTATTGTGCACAAATAGCAACGAGAAGCAAGTCGGACTTGGTGGACTCGCTAAACCAGTTACCGGACACGCAGATATTCGGATGTGACACGTCCGTTTTTCATTTATAAAATCGTCCACCAGTGTAAGTTTTGTAGAAATTTAACCTCGCATTAGAACAGAAATTCAACTGAAATTGAATTGATTGTTAAATGAGGGTTTTAATGTCAATTAACGTTCCTTTTGTTTGGTTGTTGTCTCGGGTTGACAGATTACGTAATAGAATAGAATTGAATAGTTTTTACCGGCCATTCGTTCTTTACAATTGGTAGGCAAGCTGAGCTTCAAAAAAAAAAATGCGAGTCCAGTTTTAATTTTGCAAGTGGAAATAAAAGCTACTTGCTAAAATTTGCAAGTGGATAAAAAAATGAAATTCGAACCCTGAAATAACTACATGGATATGAATTCAATGTCAGATAATGATCAGGCCCATGATATTCAACCAGCCTCTTTTGGCCTAATCCTTTTTGAAACTGGGACTTTTTCGGACTAAGCAATTGCTGTCATACTCCCATTTCAAAATCATTTCAGTTGTATCAAGCTGACAGCTCTTTTCATAAATGATTTTCCTTTGTATTAAATGCAGTCCGTGTTTAGGATGTGGCTTTCCTTACCCATAGAAACTGCCATACAAGTAAAACATTACATGTATCTTTGCTTAGGATCTAACACAGGAACTTAAGATTATTGACTCAACACCTTCAGCACTAAGCTATCCAAGACAACTCAAAACTCTTTGGATTCTGATCCTATATTTCCTAGAATATTTATTTGGATGGTGAAAAGTTTTCTGAAAAAACAAATTATGACAAACTTTTGTATCAAGAAAATTTCACATTGATCAGATCATATTTTTACACCAAATTTCTAATTTGCGGTACTAATTTGTGATACTCAAAATGAAATGATCGTGATAGTTTTCTACCCATTTATCGACATCTATAAAAACTTAAGTCACCATTTGAATGTACTTGGTAGTTTTTGACTTCACACGGTGGCAGTATAATGGCAGTTATAATTTGAATAATTTACAGTTGCATCTTAATTGTTTAAATTTGACTACACAAGTCATGAAATGAACTGGCCTGTTAATTACAAAGACAACTTGAAATGCAACTTAGAACGGCTTTAAAACCATTCAGGGAAAAGGAGAATTCATAAGACTGGAAACCAAGATTTCGAAAACTGTATCTAATCATAAATACCATGAATGGCAGTTGTCCCTGATGAACATAAAATACATATCAAGACTTGTATTTCACAGTGAGAATTATCAGCTATTTTTACATTGACATGAACAACCATGCAGACCTCTTATCAAATCATGTCAAGGAAAAGGTGCAAATTTTGTGTTCAAATAATAGATCTGATTTGCCATTATGTTACTCTGTTTACTGCTTTGCCAGCAAATAGACATCATCATACTAATTTGAATAATCACATACAATAGATCAGGGTTTTCCCTTGGCTTTGAAAATTGGGAGTCATTTTGACCCCCTTCCTCATTAGTTGAGGGTCATTTCATTAATTTTGGGGGTCAAAAATATGGATTTACTCATCATCAACTTCAAGCATGATTTATAATGCATTTTACCTTTAAATGCCAACTTCCAAGATTGAAAAGTCGGAAGATCATTTCTGACGGAAAGGGCGATGTCACTTTTTGACATTTTCGTCTGAATCACTGCTTGACGTGGCTCGATCGACAGTTGTAGGAAGCAGACGATAGAAGAATGCTACAGTTTTCTATGTCATGACTTTATTTTTCCGCTAACAGCACAGACCGGTAATGTGTACTTTTAGGTACCCAAAGTCGTGTAAAATATACTATGAAATACAGAGAACCCAACCACGACTTTGACTGGGCCCATATTTAAGACACGTGTCCATTTCGACAACAATACGTAAACCAGTCTTATTCTATAAATAGATTACCGGAAAACCACTTTTATCTAAAATAAACCCTGTAGTTAAAAAAAGCACGGTGTTCGTCTGACATTGAAATAAGAACAGACTTGGAATTCGGACGCTTCATTCAACTTGGTACATTATTTAGATTTTGGAAAGTTGCATCACCAATGATGCACTGTGATTTATTTTGGGGGTCATTTGAATTAAAATTGCTTCAATGACGCAGGATTTGTGCGTCATGGAAAACCCTGAATAGATGCACATTACTGACCAAGTTTTCACCCTTTGCCTAATTCAGAAATGAAACCATCCTGGCCAGGTAGCTCAATTATTTGTAAAGTACCTAACTCATGACCTGGTGGTTGTGGGTACAATACCCAGTTCAGGCAGCACTTTTAGCCTCTCACTTCCGATGCATTTGAGAAAAGTAATCAATAGCTTGTAAAGGGGGTAAAGTAGATGGGATTATCAACAATCTATTCATTTGTCTTTCTTTTTTCTGTTGGTTCACCTGCAGATGCTTTGCTTGTTTTTAGGCATTTGATAAGAACATTTCTGCATACTTTAACAAAATAGCACAAAGTTGCAGCGCTGCTCGCCTATAGGTTTTGCCTATATTCATATTATCCCACTTACTTGAGGTTAACTCGTGCGTAACAGCATGTAGTTATGTCTATTTATCTTGTTTAGTTAATTTCACATTACTTAACTTGTAGCCACGCGCTTCCGTAACTTTGTCGGCCATTTTGGTTTACCGGTGTAAGGGTTAATTTTACCCTAGCAAACGTTAAGAATCACAAGGTTTAGTGCCTTGCTGCTAAATTTATCAAACTTCAACAATGAAAAGGTCACACTCGGTAGGAAAATTGCTGGTTAACACTTATTTTTCACTTTGTTAGACTATCTAGTAAATTATAAGTTATCGTCAATTGTTATTGATTCTGACCTCGAGACCTTGGTTGCCAGTATACAATATTTGAGCGTATACATCCTTTAGCCAATCACATGCAATCATCTTTCATCTTCAGGTTTAGGGGAAATCAACAGCCGTCATTACTAGACTAAGATTTTCACTAATGAAGAAAATATGATTAATGAAATTACAGAACTGCCAAGTTTGGGCCTAACTGATCATATAAAGCTATTCTCCCAATTCAACTGTTATGTACACTGAACAGAAGTTATCCACAACTATGAAACTCAATTTTCAGAAAGGAGATTACAAGCACATTAATGAGAAGTTTAGCAACATCAATTGGATGAACACATTTGCTGGTCTTGATGTGGAGGCCTCATGGGATACCCTTAATGAAGTAGTTAAAAAACTAGTGGAGCCAGAGACTAGGATATCTCATGGAGTCAACAGACAATTTCAGTATCTGAATCAAATGTTGTTTGGCTGCTATCAAAAAGAAATAATCATTATGGTTAAAATTTAAAAACTTGAAGAAGCAAACAGATTACATCAAATATCGACAAGCAAGTAATAATGTAATCAAAGTGTTGTAAGCACTGTAATCGGTCATCACTGAATGATTTTTGGTTGGTTGGTTGTATTGGAGTTAAAGGCTACTTTAACAGCTAAAGTCATATCATGGCGATCGATGACGCACATGTGTTTCCTGACTTTCTCATACCAGTACTAACACAACTTTTCTTTTCGAAGCCACTGACTACTTTTCTCATATGCTTTTGCAGAGGTGAGAGGCGAAATTATGCTGGAAAGAAAGTTCGTCTCAACCAAGGATAGAACTCACAAGCACCGGGTCATGAGTCCGACACACACACCACTGAGCCATCCGTGCGGAGCCACTGAATGATTAAGCAATGTGAATATTTTCCAGGGTATAATTGTTGTCACGTGGCAACCAGACTTTTTAATGAAAATTAAGTTAGTTTAAAATTTGACTCGAGAAAAGCATTTCACCAATCACTAGTGGACATATATAACACTTGTCATGAGTACTACTTCTTGGCTCCCAGGCGAGTTAGAGTTCGTTCAAAATTTTCCAGTCATTTTCAGGCCAGGGAATTCCTCTCAAGGGATTCCCTTGCCTATAGCGATCGTAAGCTGCCTTTTCAGACAAAAATGTTGGACGGTGTGTCCACTCTATATCGCTGAGTCCGCCAAAACAACTAGTTTCCCAAGTATATACAGAGATTGCTTATCACTTATCACACGGTGTGAATGCTCCTTTCCTCAAAGCTTTCATCTGAAAAATGCCATGGAATTGCAAGGGTATTACAACCCTTTAATAACTGATGAGTGTGTGTTTTTATCCGGTTTTTGTCATCAACACTGACTTAATAAAGGCGTAACCTAATGAACTTACATTTATCCGGCAGTTGTGTATTCCTACGCGCTATATACGGTTTATATCTATAACGCTCTCTCTTGCACTCCGGATCAATCACATTCATGTATGGTGAGAGTAATGAACGACAACTCTGCTTGGGGATTGTCTATAACGTTGTGTTGACATTTGAAGATATGTGTCACAAAACGCGTCTCCACTAAAATGCGATTGTAAATAAAGCAAACTACATATAGAATATTGGCCCGTGTTATGTTTATCACTTTTTCTTATGTATATTGACTAAATCTAGGGTACTTCAGCGGAATGCTGGAGAAATCGGCCCCTGGAGAAATCGTCCCCAAACTGCTTGGCTCGTGTTATGTTTATCACTCCGGAGAAATCGTCCCCTGGAGATGATTTCTTTGGTGAAATCGTCCCCAAATAAAATTTTAGAAAAATCGACCCAACATCAAATTTCATCCATACCGTTTATCAATTGTATATAAAAATATTTTTTAAAGTTCTTTGTCTTGAGTATGTACATTATGAGTATTAGTTACCTTTATCCAAGAGTTATTTGGTAGTTTTGTCATTGTTTATACTGCCTATTTCACACTGATAGGATGTATTTCACACCTTTTACACCCGTCACAAATAGATTACACCTGTGTGATTCTTAAAAAAATATGTCTTTGATTGACTTTGATTTGAAAACAAATAAATGCTTATAACTTTTTTCTGTAGTCGTTCGCTTGTCATTTAATGTTTTTTTTTTTCTTTTTTTATCTCTCTCTCTACTAGAGTCATATGACATACATGTACCTGTGACCAATACCATTTAGCAGGGGCATCCGTGTCTCTGACACACCTATTTCTAGTGTTCACTAGGGCTTGTGTGCAATATTTCTGGTCCATAACTTCTACAATTGTGGGAGGATTTCAAAATAATTTGGCACAATTGACCTTCATCACAAATAGATGTGCCATTTGAAACATCTCTTCAGGTAGGTTCAAGATCAAGGCTACACTGAAGGACAATTTTTCGTCTCTACCATAAATCCTACATTTTTGGATAGATTCCGATATAACTTAGCATAATGCATTGTTCTCCATCATGAGTAGAAGTTCCCTTTGAAACATTTATTCAGGTCCAGGGTCTAGGTCAAGCTTGAGAGTCGAGTGTTTGCAGGCTTGACACAAGTTGTCCTTGGACAACGATTATGAATTAGGATTAACGTCTTTTTATACTATGTAGATATAAGTATCGAAGCTCAAGTCACTGTGACTTGTCTGTAAAATAGGCAAGTAAAATAGGTAAACAGAGCCTAACCGTTTTCCCAAAACAATCCAACCTTATCAAATATTAGAAAATATTTTAGCTAAAAGAGAATTTGCTTGTAACAAGCAATTCGTCCCAATTTCCCAAAATCTTACTTTACAATATACAGGAAGAACTACTTCGGATTTTCATCTACAACTTCCTTCAAATATGACCAGTTAAAAATTTCGTCGACTTGTGGAAGGTAGAGACAACATGACCAACTTCCATATCACTCCAATCTTTATTATTATTCATTACATATTACCGTACAATGATATTTTACATGTATTTTCATTGAAATCAATAAAAATAAATATGTTCAAGATTGCGTCATAAATGTAAAAAAATAACGTCATTCAGGACTACAAAACATCACATGACTCAGAAAATTTAGATAACAAAAGTTGGTATTGCACCGATTGAATAGTTCAATTTTGACTTGGGATTGTTTACAAGCACGACAAATTACTAAGTATTCTAAGCCATTATCAAGCACCCCGTAACTATGAGCACATGCCTAGCTTTGGCTTAATTAATTTGGCTGGTGCTTTCTAGTATCAGTTCAAAATTTCCTGTTAAAACCAAGAATTCCAGGGGCTTAGTGGAATCCCCTTGTATCCCTGTCCGTCTACCTGTTTGTATCAATTAAAATTGAACTCTTGTGTTGTTTTGCATCCTCAATTTCCTGGCCTTCAGTACTATCAGTACTTTGATTTCAAATAGATCTACTGCTGACATAGGCAATGCCAATAATTGTCTGAGATAGTCAAATAGTAAGCTTAAAAGGATCTTTGAAGCTTTCTGTCCTTATTTTTACCCTTAAATGAGCATCACACTGTATGATTGAAAAAAATCCCAAAACTTTTGACTTCCCTGTACCTCCTCTTAATTTGACCAATGAAAACTGTAAAAGACATGAAATGTCATTTTGAGAATTCTAAACCAAAACTGGCATTTCTTGGCAAAAAGGTCTGTGAAACTGAAAACATTAAACTTCTACTTTTCATAGTTGTATTTTATTAAATCTATTGAATGCACATAGAGGTTTCTTTTATAGATTTTGAATAGCTGAGCATTTGATTCTGATGGGAAGAAAGATTTTTATCCCGTCGAAAATATATAAGAACCCGTGCTAAATCTAAATTATCAAATGGCCAGTTATGACTTCTTACTAGTTAAAAAAGTAAGCAAGGAGTACTTACTCTAAACAAAACATTAAAATAGTACAGATAGATATCAAATAGAGTACTCGTTTACTCAAAAATCAGCTCTATACACATGAAGTTAAATAATTGTAAGTTTCCTTAGATGACTGGCTCTAAATGGCAGTCCCCCATTTCCCCATTTCCAGACAGACTGATTCTCTTATCAACAAATTTACAAACTTATACTTTTGTGAGTTTGAACACATTGTCGATCGATGGATATATTCGTGCAACGAAGATTTCCTCCTTGATCACTCACATCAAGCCTTGCCGTGTACTTAACTTTAAACAAGAGGGCCAAGATGGCCCTGGATCGCTCACCTGAATTTTTGAGATGACCATAGCCTTTTTTTATTTATTTTTTTTTTTGAGGTATTGAAACATTGGAACCAAATTTATAATTTTGCTAAGCAATTTTCAAAAGGTCACCTGTAAAATTCATTTCGAAATCTAATCATCGGTTTCAAAAAGAAGAATTTTTAAGAATTCTTCTTTTCTGTACAAGAGCAAGTATCCCCCATCCATGAGAGCCATGTTTCTTGATGGATCAAAATTTACGAACAAGTTTTGAAAATGGTCACCCAAGGAACATTTCGGAAAATTTCTTTTAAAATCTGACCAGGGATTTCAGAGAAAGAGCATTTTCAAGAATTTCATCATGTCCATATAGTGCAAGTAGCCCCCATTCACAAGAGCAAGGATCACCCAAAGAACATCTCTGTCAAATTATTTCAAAATCTGACTAGCGGTTTCAGAGAAGAAGAATTTTCAAGAATTTCTTCATTTCCATATAGTGCAAGTAGCCCCCATTCCCCAGAGCCATGTTTCTTGACGGATCAAAATTTTGTGAACAATTTTTGAAAAGGGTCACCCAAGGAATGTTGCTGTGAAATTATTTTAAAATCTGACCACGGGTTTCAGAGAAGAAGAATTTTAAAGAATTTCTTCATTTCTCTATAGTGCAAGTAGCCCACATTCACCAGAGCCATGTTTCTTGACCAATCAAAATTTCGCAAACACCTTTTGAAAAGGGTCACCCAAGGAACATCCCCGAGAAATTATTTCAAAATCTGACGAGCGGTTTCACAGGAAGAAAAAATTTAAGAATTTCCTCATTTCCCTATAGTGCAAGTAGCCCCCATTCACCAGAGCCATGTTTCTTGACCAATCAAAATTTCGCGAACAATTTTTGAAAAGGGTCACCCAAGGAACAACTCTGTGAAATTATTTCAAAATCTGACAAGCGGTTTCAGAGAAGAAGATTTTTTAAGAATTCCTTCTTTTCTGTATAGTGCAAGTAGCCCCCAATTCACCAGAGCCACATTTTTTGACGGATCAAAATTTCACGAACAATTTTTGAAAAGGGTCACCCAAGGAACATATTTGTGAAATAATTTTAAAATCCGACCAGCGGTTTCAGAGGAGAAGATTTTTAAAGAATTCCTTGATTTCTGTATAGTGCAAGTAGTCCCCATTCACCAGAGCCACAATTTTTGACGGATCAAAATTTCACGAACAATTTTTGAAAAGGGTCACCCAAGGAACATATCTGTGAAATAATTTCAAAATCCGACAAGTGGTTTCAGAGGAGAAGATTTTTAAAGAATTTGCTAAAAAATTCCATTTGGTTGCCATGGCAACCAGAGTTTTTGATGGAATCAAATTCTGTGAACAATTTTTAAAGAGGACCTCCCAAGGAACATTCCTGCCAAGTTTGGGTTTAAATTGGCCCAGCGGTTTAGGAGGAGTTGATGTTTAAAGAATTGTTGACGACGCACGACGGACGACGCACGACGGACGACGGACACCCAGTGACCCTAAAAGCTCCCCTTGAGCACTTTGTGCTTAGGTGAGCTAAAAGTAGTAGAGAGGGAATACAACATAAACGAAAACGATCCACGGGAATCCGAAGCTAGCCCAAAGTGTACAAGTTCTGTCTCTTAAAAAGTCAAAGGAATCAATCCAGATAAAGAACTTGCATACAAGAATTACATGAAAACTTAAATTTCAGTTATTGTTGCTTTTTATTTAGACTTTATCTCGTTCTCTCTGAGACTCTCCCTCTCTCTGCAACCTTCTTCAAAATGACGACTGTACTGGATTTCAAAGCGTAGGTAATCGATCACGTGATACACACAGAAGAATTTGATTCGTTCTCCGCTCAGTTCTTACTTGTATCATGTGATTTCTATTTCGCCAGAAACCTCCACCTAACTATATCACGTGACTATTTCTTCCCTTTACGTCGGAAATTTTCAATTTGTTGACCAGTATCTAGAATCTATGCGATAACGTGCTGGTATTTAGAAGACGAATGTCATAATTCATTATTGTACGAATTGATAGAAATATGCCATATTCGCCATTCAAAGAAAACAAAAACAAAGTAAATCTGATATTCCTGGAATAGTAGCTAATCTAACAGTCTTCAGTATACAAATTATGTATAGTTTGTATGCGTCCATTCCTGTAAAGGGCCTTTTCGAGAATTGGGTCAGTTTGGATTGTAGAAAACGGCCTCTCTAATCGGTCTAACGACCGATTAAAAACCGAAATGCGTAGACAAACTTACACATACGAAAAAAAAAAAACCTGGCTGCTAAGATAAACTCCGACAGTAAACTTTTCTGGAGCTTTGTAAGATCCAAGCAAAATACAAAAACAAGTTTAGGCTGCCTTGAAGTACCAAATGGTGAAATTACAGCTGATAATAAAACAAGAGCGAATCTGCTAAATGATTATTTCACTAGTGTCTTTGAAGTAGAAGGCAACGACCCACTTCCAGATTTTCCCGATAGAGAGTTTGACGATGTGCTTGAGAAATTAGAGATAACAGAAGAAAACAATGCCAAAGTCATAGACTCCCTGAAACAAACAAAATCGAGTAGTCCAGATACCTTCCACCCGAAGTTGTTAAAGGGATGTAAATCTGAGCTTCTAACTCCTTTGAAAATGGTCTTTGAAAAATCCCTACAAGAAAGCAGATTACCAAAAATCTGGAAAGAAGCCAATATATCGGCCATTTTAAAATCGGGATAAAAATCTCAAGTAGAAAATTACCGACCCATAAGCCTTACATCAGTTCCTGGTAGACTTCTAGAAAGATTGTTAAGGGACGGAATTGTTAATCATCTGACCAGAAACAATCCGATCTCCACAAATCAACATGGGTTTATTAATTAAAGGAAGGTCGTGTACAACCAACCTATTGGAATTCTTAGAGGACATCACTAAAAGTCTAGATCAAGGAAATGAAGTTGACGTCATCTACTTAGATTTTAGTAAAGCTTTTGACAAAGTTCCACACTTGAGACTATTTAAAAAAAAAAAAATGGGCATATGGAATTAGAAGTGACATACATTCCTGGATTACTGATTTCCTGTCAAATAGAACACAACAAGTATTGATAAATGGTATAGCATCAAACAAAAAGTCCTATCTCTAATGGGATACCCCAGGAAAGTGTCCTTGGGCCAATTATCTTCACAATTTTTATTAACGACCTGTCTGACTCGCTGCTTGTCAATAATAAGCTCTTTGCAGATGACTCAAAGCTGTATAGGTGTATTAAATCTGACCAAGATGCAAGAACATTGCAGAATGGGCTAAATGAGGCTTTTAAGTGGGGGGGGGGGCAAACTTGGAAATGACTTACAATACTGATAAATGTAAACACCTCCACATTGGAAAAAATAAAGATAGTTCAAGCTACCCAATGACTAAAGATAGCAAAACTACAACAGTCGAAAAAGTCTTGTATGAGAAAGATCTTGGAGTCACAATTGACAATAGCCTGAAATTCACTGAACATATAAGTAGCAAGATAAGCACAGCTAATAGGAAGTTTCACATATATGGATAAAGAGATGTTTTTGACCCTGTATAAATCAATTGTTAGACCACGTCTGGAATATGCAAGTTGTATTTGGACACCCTATTACAAAAAAGACTGTATAGCATTAGAGAATGTACAAAGACGTGCAACCAAAATGGTTTCAAAACTAAAAACTCTCTCCTACAGTGAAAGACTTCGTAAGATTGGACTCCCTTCGTTAGAAAACCGTAGAAAAAGAGCAGACCTTATCCAAGTTTACAAAATGCTACAAAACATCGATTATGTTGATAGGGATTTTTTTTTCTCTTTCTCCAATCCAGAATACACGAGGAAATAAGCTCAAAATTTTCAAAAATCACTCAAGATTGCAAGTACGAAAAAATTTCTTCAGTAATCGTGTAGTCGATTTGTGGAACAGTCTACCAGATAGTGATAATTTAGCACCCTCCCTAAACAGCTTCAAAAGCCAACTTAAAGGTGGCCCTTCAGATTTTGGGACAATAATTTTACAAAAATGTAAAACAATCATCCCTATACTCCCAAAGCCTTTTAATTTCCGTTCATAAAACCCCAGTAGTCGAAAACCAACACGAGAAATTAGAGATTTATCACGGACCAGGTTGACACCAGCGGGAGACACGTTCTATTTTTAGATTATCAATTCGCTCATTTAAGTACAGGAAAACACAGACGGAGTTTCAAACATCCGTCCGAAGAAGACATTATGGAAAATAATTATGACATGTTTGTTATGGAATGGAATTTAAGCGTTATTAGTCACGTGCCAGTCACTTGACATTCCCACAATGCTTTCTTGATTTTTGGCGCGAAATATAAAAATAGCTTAATTATTAATGATTCGTATTGTTTTTTCATATAAATTTCAATGATATATATATTTTTTAATTTTGTGCGATGTGAAAATTCTAAGTAACCACCTTTAACAAGTTTTGGGAGGACAACCCTATCAAATTTAAACCATCGTGCTACATGTACGTTCCCGGCAAATATGTAAACGAAGAAGAGAACTCTATCAAAAAGCATCAACAAATAGGCAGTTGTTGCCTACAATAGATGTCTACCTAGGATGGTAAGAAGTGGTAGATCTCCCGTACCACACACACACAAAAATCAACTGCTTCAGTTGGCAGCGTTTGGAGACGACAAGATGAATGCAGCAAAAAAAGGGGGGGGGGTCGATAAACATTTAACAAATTGTTTTCTTAAGAGTGCTGAACATGTTGACACCCGTGGGTCCGCCATATCTTCCATTCTCGCGTTTATAAATGACCCTATGTAAAACCCTTGGGGAGGAGCTATAAAATGTCTTCGACATTCGGCAAAACACGGTAGACACATTAGATAGTCTTACGGAATCGGCCGATTAGCGACGAGTGAATCTGTAGGTCTCTTCGGAGCTGTGACGTCAGCGCCCCGTGGAGTGTTGAGAAAAAAAAAACTATTCACTCACTGGTACCGGAGATCTTACTTGAACGACAGCGATTTTTGCTACAGACTTGGACTTGGCATTATTCTGTGTGAGTACTGGCTGCTTTGTCTCTAAACGGTATTCGATTTATTCAGTCGGTTGTGCAAGCATTGTGCGACAAGAGATAACTTACCATGCCTAGCCTACGTCGATTCCGTAACTGCATCCAACCAGTAGTGCTAGGTCTTGGTTAATATTTTTGCAAAATGGCGTATGGCGCGACACGTGGCACGAGATGTCCTACCTTCAGTCTGAAGGTCTGCTCTGATGCTATTTTTGTTACTGGTCTCTGCATACTTTCAAACTCAAAGCAACATTCATCAAAAGTATCTGGAATTAATACGATTTTACTTGCATTTTTTCGAACGGCACTATTCCACAAAATTTCAAATGTCAGCTAATGAGGCATTGATCATTAGATAAATGATTAATCTTTAACACCGCACAAACTGTGCTGCAAAATACCAATTAACTCTTTGCCAAATGACAAAATTCTAGACTTGTCCAAATTCAAAGCATTTGCAGACAACAAAATAAACGTGGCTCAAAATTTAGAATTTGTTTTGAGAAGGGGTAGAAAACATTGTGGGAAAAGGAGAAAATGCTGGTTACCAGCATTTTTTTCTTTTCTCACATGGTTTTCAAAAGGCTTTTTTTCTCAGGGTCGTTAAAAGTCAGGATTGTGTGGTAATGAGTTAAATCAATGGAAATTCATCTTTTTCCCCCCATTGTAAATAAATCCAGTATAATTTGTAAACAACTTACATTAACCCATTACCAAACGACAATAAATTAGACTGGTCCAAATTGAAAGCATTTGAAGATGACAAAATAAATGTGACTGAAAATTTGAAATTTGTTTTGTGAAGGGTAGAAAACAATGTGGGAAAAGGAGAAAATGCTGGTTACCAGCATTTTCTCCTTTTCCCACAATGTTTTCTAAAGGCTTCTTTCTCAGGGGCGTCAAAAGTAGGGATTGTGTGGTAATGGGTTAAACAGACATATTAATTCTAGGTGTGGTTGAAGAAAATCGCTTTGAAGTTTTGTGGAGACCAGTAACAAAAATAGCAATGGAGCAAACCTTCAGACTGAAGGTAGAGATGCCCTACCCCCTGATTTGGGTACTATAGCTCTGATGTTAATAGCTCCACTGGCCAAAGGCCAGTAGGCTTATGTCATGGACTGGTGTCTGACATGCATCTGTCCGTGTGTCAGTATGTCCATCTGTGCATGTGTTTAACTTTTATTCAAACATCTTTTACTCTGTAACTACCCCTATCTGATTTTGACAAAACTTTACAGAAATGATTCTGTCTTGCTCCTCTTCAGATTTTTTTGAAAAAAGTTGATTCCTTCAAAAACTGTGGTTGCCATGGCAACAAAACTGAAAAATGTGGAAAATCTTTGTAAGAAATCTTGTCTAAAACATAAGGCCTAGGGCTACCAAATTTAGCATGTAGCTTTATCTAGTGGACCTCTACCAGTTTCCTTCTGGGGTCAGAATTGGCCATGTCCCTGGGGCCACAAGTTTTACATGGACTTATATAGGAAAACTTTAAAATCCTTTTGGTACTTAGCCATAGGGCCTAGGGCTACCAAATTGGGCATGTATCGTTATTAAGTGAGTGTCTACTAAGAGTGCCCAAATTATAGCTCTTAGGTCAAATTTGGCTTCATCCCTGGGGTCAGAAGTTTGACATGAGCTAATATTGGGGAAAACTATGAAAATCTACTTGTACCTTGCCATGAGGCACTACCAAATTTTGCATGTAGCACTCCCGTTTACAGAAAGGTCAGTTACTTACAATCAAAGTGTTGAGTACACTGAAGTACTATTTGTCAAGGGATTCATTTTGTGGAATAAATAACTTGAAAGAAAAAGAGAAATATTTCGAATATTGGTTTGAAATTTAACCCACAGCAAATAAATACCTCTCTCATTTACAGAAAGGTCAGTTACAATCAAAGCGTTGAGTACACTGAAGTAGTATTTGTCAAGGGATTCATTTTGTGGAATAAATAACTTGAAAGAAAAAGAGAAATATTTTGAATATTGGCTTGAAATTCAACCTACAACAAATAAATACCTTTTCATTTTTGCTTGAAGGTAAAATACTCATATCAAAAATAGGATTGTTTGTGTATTGGTGGTCTCCCTTTGATCATCAGGCGGAGAGAGGAGTGATGTCTCTTGACAGTAGAATGCATGGTGGTCAGAGAGAGAAATCATATCAAGAAATCGAATGAAATTCAGTTTAAATTTGAAAACTATGATTTTGACGTCTCTTTGGTCATCAACATTTAAATCCCAACATTACAAAAGAAATAATTATTTGTAATAAAATGAAATTGGCTATAGATCTATTTAGTATAATTATTTCTATCAGTAAATTAACAGGATTTTTTTAGAGTATTTTCAGCTCACCTGAGTACAAACTGCTCAAGGTGATCTTTTCTGATCGCCCAATATCCATCGTGCATCGGCGGTTGTCCACAATTTCTTTAACCCCTGGTTTTTACAACTCTGAGATAGAAGCCTTATGAAAACATTGTGGGAAAAGGAGAAAATGCTGATAACCAGTGCAAGTGCTTTCAAGTTGGACCAGTCTAAACCTTTGTTGTTTGGTAAAGGGTTAAACATCTATTACCACTGCTATTTGAGATGAGGACAAGGAAAATTCTGTCTGAGGCCTAGACAGTGTCCTCTGAATTGCCATCCTGCCAAATCTTTCTTTGACATTTTATATTATCTCTATTAGTATTGAAGATATTTACTTCAAACTTGAACAAATTGTTAATTATCAAAATGGGAACTCATAAAAGAGGGGGCATGTTGTACCTTCAAAATATTTTTGACACAGTTTGGCCCCTTTTTGCCCTCAAAATTTTCAAGAAACTATCATTTTGTAATGCCTCTGTTGTTACTAAGCATATGAAGTCCAAACTGGATTAGTAACTGTTGTTAACGACCAGAAGGAAAACTCATACAGCACACAACATCTGTCAAATTATTTCTGAGACAGTAAATAAGGCTGGTGTCAAAATACTTTAAATACTTCATCCTGCGACAAGATCTATGCCTCAGTGTTTCAGCCAGGATGCGCCCTTGTGGGATTCCCACAAATAAATTACGATTCCCACACATTTCCAAACATAGCACTCCAGATCTGGCACTAAAAAATCATAATAGGCCCCCAAAAATCGACTTGCCTGTATACGACCGTGCCAAGGTGTGAAAGTGTATGGGACGAAACTGCATTGCGTACGAAAATTAATGGAACGAAATCGTGATTGGCTTAGTGTTTATAACCCTGTAGTACCACATAAACTATCGAAAGCGCAAAACCAGTCATAATTTTTGTGGTATTTTTCGAAGACAATACCACTATGAGTTTAAGATTGAATTTCGATAACCATGTATCTTTTTTTATATCGTGAATCTAATACTCCACAGTGTTTAGGTACACAGCAGTAGAAAGAGATGAGTTCAAATCGTTCCAGCTTAAATTTTGTCGGAATATTCCGGATGTTTGTAGTTTGAAAATGCTTCAAACGCTTTGGAATATCATTACTACATTCTCTGTCCTAACCACATACTAACAGACAAAGCAATGATTATGTGCTCTTTTATCGCAAAAAAAGCCAGATGGGCTGTAAAAAGTAATTTCAAGTGTAATAACTCAGCCCTTTTCAAAAGAAGCCGGCCATCAATGACACTGGTAAATTAATCAACCTTTGAAAGGTCCCGGGCTTTAGTGCAAGAATATAAAACTTGGCATAAAGTAGTTCAATTTAAATACATGAATATTGCCATTTTCTTCATAATTTGCAGCTATCTAGGATGACATTTCAATTTAAATCTTGATTTGCAGATCTTCTATATGATACATATTTCTATATATGCCAGCGTATCCATTTTGTCATAGCGTACTTTAGGGTCTATACCGGGTCTATACCGAGACAGCTTACCCAAACTTTGTAGATTTTTAGGTCAACCATATTGTGCAAAGCCGAAGGAAATAAACCCATTTATAAACTCATTTTTTCTCAGGCAAATTACTTATACGGTGGCACTCAAATATGGAATTTGAAATGGCATATTAAAATACATTGGACGAGGCCATGGATCATTGAGATACTTATTTTTTATTGAAACTAGCTTCTCTTGCTCATAGCCTTTCATTGGCGAAATGATACAAATTTGCCAACTGACCTTGGGCTTTTTCATTTCAAAACCAATTCGTTCCATGGCTTGTTCGACCTATGATTGCACGCTACTCCATTTGGTTGCTCATGAATATTTATAGATCGAGGTAATAGACCATTTGCCAAATACCGTTACTGATGCGTCACCACGAGTTAACTTCCCTTACCACCCGACAATTTTTCCAAATCCTGTATATACCCGAATAGTGAAAGTGTCATATTAATTAAATGGATTACATCCTAAACGTGATAAATAAACAACCTAAAACGGCCGTGCCGTTAGTTTCATCAATTATCTTTTTCGAAGACACACACAAAAAAGAACTGTTGTTTTCATAAATTTTTCGGTAGACTTCAGAGAGTAAAGTGGTATCATAAGCGCTGTCTCCTGCCGGGCGTGTTGATAGAGCTTTTTGTATGCAGACTGCATTAACCCTTTGGCTACCTAGTGCTACTCAGTGACCTTTTGCAGACAATATAGATTCAGATTACACCAGTACAGTCTGATCCTAGATCTACAATATCCGATACAGAGATATTTTACCTCAAGATATTCCTTTGAAATAACTTTTGAGGTTTTACTATCGGCTTTAAAAGTGGCATTTAATTTATTTAGTAACATAAAGTTTAACTTAAAATAAACAAATACCCTCCTCCATTCCTAAAGAAATTAGTGCAAATATACCGTTTAAAGTGGGACCTGTTAACCCAGGTTACATAATAATGCATTTGGAAAAAAAAATGTTCGGGCAAAAAAATGCATCTTTTGGCGCTAGTAATTAGAACAGACTTACCCTCCGTCACAGCTTTTAACAATTCCAAACCTTTACAAGTGATCAACTTAAGGCTAAATGGGATAAACACTTAATTATGAAACGTGTGTGTTAAGTAGTTGGTGCCTAAAAAGAACACAATAGCTTTTCATATAGATCATCCACTTTGATGGTGAAATACCGAGATCAATATACACCCAGCTAACCCTTGACTAGCTTTTCAATGAAAACAAGTATAGCACATATTCGCTGCCTGGAAATGAATCTCTAACATCTTTTCTTCTAGAGGGAATGGAAGGTTTGAAATTTGAATTAAACTTTGTTATTACGATAGTCAACTTATAAGGTAGTTCAAACAGGAACATGGCAAACATGCAACTATACAGATTTTTAAAAACGTTATTTCAAAGTTAAGATTTTTGCTGTAAATTCAAAATGTTTGATGTCCCAGTTTTTTTGTTAGTAGACTCTGTTTTTTAGCAGATACTGGAACAATTTATTGGAAAAATTATCACATTAATAGTTTAAATAAATCAAACCACAGATTCCTGGACTTCGAGCCTGTACGTTACAAACTTTGCTACAGAATTACAAAAACATTGGTTGAATAATCAGACATAAAATTAGGAAAGGTCTACTGCAGGTATATTGATGTTATCCCCACACACCCCATTTTTTATAACACTTAATCTTTCACCAACTCAACAAAACAAAAATTTGAGACTTGCCCAAGTTGGAAGTCTTTGCAGATAACAATTTGAATGTGGCTTAAAAATGCAATTTTCTTTAGGAAGGATAGCAAGGGAAAAGGAGAAAAGGTTGGTTACTAGAACTTTAACCCTTTTCAACAATATTTTTAAAAAGCTATATTTCTAAGGGTCGTAAAAACTTGGGTTATGTGGCATAGAGTTTTAAATACTTACTGTGAATGTTTTCACCCAACGACAACACTTTGGACTCGTCCAGATACTTAGCATATGGAGACGATTGAACAAACTTGGGTCAAATGGTTGTATTGCGGGAATGTTTCGCATGACAAATTAACACAAAGTAGATTTCAATGTCCATTGAGCCGGACTGGATTTATTTACTGTATAAAGGCTACAACCCATAGTATCCTGTTAATCCGTCGAACTGAAAATAGAAAGAGAGCCGACCTTACTGCCTGATCTCTAAAGAAAGATATAATCACGAGACAGTACGCGAATGAAAACTGAACTGAAACCGACATGAAATATCGTTAATTGCAACAATACAGACCGACTGACCAAATAATGACGCAAGCTATCAAACGACTGTATACTCAGACACAATATTTATGGGATGTCATAATTATATTTACCTCTTTGGGCCTCAAATACATGTTAAAATGTTGACATCCCACAAGGAACTTTCGCAAAACATGGATTTCTCTCAAGTGTGCATGCATAAATGGAAATTTAGGAATGATAAAACCCGGATCAAATCTTTGGCAAAAAAGTCCGGTAAATACGATTGTTAAAGTCCGGTATAATATGACGAAGGCAGTAACATGGCTCCCCAAAATTAGTTTATCCACTAATTTTTAATTAACTCGATCTTAAAGTTAAGTAAACAAGAACACCAAAACTCCCAAAAGCGCAAAGACCTCGCAAACAATTCTGGCCGCAATAAGTAAAATGTTGCACGAGTACTTAAAAGAATCGCAGCAAGCAAAAGTGCAACACACTTTCGCAAAAACGCACATACATGTAAGGTAAAGGCAATCAAGGAATCACAGAGTTCTCCTTTACAAATCTCAACAAGTTTAACTTTCACAACAGCGAAAGGTTAATCTGAATAATTTCAAAAAAGGGTGAATAAACCAAATAAGCAATTACTTAATTGCTACTTAATAAATTGCTTAATTCAGGATTCTCATCTAAATTAAAATCTTATTCGAACTGGTTAATGAAGCCAAAAATTTAAGGGCCTTACACCATCTTAAACTTAGTGGCTGCATAAACAAGTTGCTTCTAAACACAGGTGGTCGCTATATACAGGTAACTTGCTATTGGCTGGTAATCTAACCACTGATCATTCTAAATAGTTCAAATATATTGTTATACATAAATAAGAGTCTCTATGGATCCTTGATGGGGAATAACCCTTAAGATAACAGTTCTGTTTCAGATTCTTTCAAGAAAACTAGTTTATGAATGGGTCTCTCAAGTTTGATTACACCACAGACTTCCTTATTTTGATTGTCTAATGATCTTGACACAACTGTCACAGTGACCTTGCGAACTAAACCATCGTCATCTTGCCTGGTGTTGCACACCTTTCCAATACGCCACTGGTTCCTAGGCAGATTATCGTCCTGTATCATGACTATGTTACCTTCTTGGATGTTTCGTCTATAGTCTGGATCCATTTACTTCTACTCTGTAGATTACTGTAGTACTCCTTTCTCCATCTACACCAGAATTCATTGGCTAAGTACTGAACCCTTTTCCACCTTTTACGAATGTACATATCAATTGGTACAAATTTACCTGGTGGCGGTAAAAGAACCTTTGACTTCATAGTTAACAAGTGATTCGGAGTCAATGGAGCACTAGATAACGGATCATTTATGTTTTCTACACTTAAAGGGAGACTATTCACAACTGCTGTCACTTCACAAAATAGGGTTCTTAATGATTCATCGTCAAGTTGTGTTCCATGCTGCTGAAGAAGTCTAGTGAGAACATTACGCACTGTTCGTATCTGTCTTTCCCACACTCCGCCCATGTGGCTAGCGGAAGGCACATTTAACTTACATGGAAAATAGTCACATCCTTCTTTGTTGAGAAAGTTTGTTATAGTATCTATGTTCATCCGAGATAACTCTTGCTTTAGCTCTCTCTCAGTGCCAATAAAGTTTGTGCCTCTGTCTGATCTTAGTTGGCGCATGGGACCCCTTAGGGAAAGAAAGCATCTTAATACATTTATAAAAGAATCAGTCTCAAGGCTGTTTGCAATTTCTAAGTGAATAGCCCTACTTGTGAAACAGGTAAACATTACACCGTATCGTTTGAGCTCTTTCCTACCCTCTTTAATCAAGAATGGCCCGAAGTAATCAACTCCACAGTACGAAAATGGCGGAGTGGGATCAACCCTATCAAAAGGCAAATCAGCCATTTTCTGAATTTGAGTCTTGCCTCTTAATTTACGACATGTGACGCAGTGATAAAGAAACTCTGAGACTGCAGTACTACAACCTAGTATCCAAAAACCGTTTGCTTTCATTTCATTAACTGTCATGCCGCGACCCTGATGCTTAACGTGTTCATGAAAATATCTGATGATCAGATTTGTGATATGTCCCTTTCTGGGTAAAATCACAGGATGATTAACGTTAAGATCATCTGAAGAATTTCTCATTCTACCATCCACGCGAATCAAGCCAGATTTATCAATAAAGGGATTTAACTTATACAGTCTAGAATCCCTTGCAATACGAAGCTGTGTCTTGTCTGTGTCAAAACTATGTCTAGTCAGAATTTCCAATTCTCTTTGGAAATAATTTGCTTGCACCAATCTAATGATTTCCGTTTCGGATTGTTTCAAATCTTTGACTGATGGACACAAAGCTGAAGAAGTCTGTACTGCTTGCTTGGAAGGAATCATGTGTTTTTCTTTGACACGCGACAGCAATAACGATTTGTATCTTAGGCACCAATAAACTGCCCTAATAACACAAAACCAGTCTGAGAATACTCCAAATTACTCAAAATGAAATTCTGTCTAGGTAGAACAGAGCAAGACATCAAACATTAAGTTCAAGGTCATGACATAAGTCAAAGTCATAATTATGGTCACTCTCAGGAACAAAATCTGAATTCCAAAGAAATTTTGGACCATTGAACCAATCGGATTTCTTCAATTCTAAAGGCGTAGCACCTCGAGATGCTACATCTGCCGGGTTATCCTTTGTGTCAATATAATGCCATTGTTCTTGTCGAGTAACATTTCTAATCTGTTGCACCCTATTTGCGAAAAAAACTAGGAATCTCTTGGAGTCATTTGAAATGTACCCTAAAACAACACGACTGTCTGTCCAAAAAACATGAGTAGCATTCTCATAATGCAGCTCATTTTGTAGTAAGGAGCTTATCCTTACTGACACTACAGCTGCTGTCAGTTCTAGTCTTGGGATTGTTATAGTTTTAATTGGGGCTACCCTAGACTTACCCATAAGTAGGGAGCAATGTACATTCTGGTCACTGTCTATGAGCTTAAGGTATGAACACTGTCCATAACCTAAAGTACTTGCATCTGAGAAGTGATGCATCTCAACTGACTTTACCTGACCAAAATTATCAGGTTTAAGGCATCTTTCAACCTGTATTGATTCAAGATCAAGGAGACCATTTCTCCAATGTTGCCATTTCATATACAATTCATCAGGAAGGGGGTCATCCCAGTCCATATTGTCAGCACACATCTGCTGTAGAATTTGTTTGCCTGTAAGAATTACAGGAGCTTAGTATAATGAAACCAAGGGGATCATATATAGAACTAACTGATGAGAGAATTGCCCTCCTAGTCAAAGGTCTATCATGTAATGTTATCCTAAACTCAAAGGTGTCTGATTCAATGTTCCACAACACACCAAGTGTGCGTTCAATGGGTAATGAGTCACTAAATATATTAATTCTACTTAACTCAGTTGCTCTATCCCTCTCAGGAATCTGAGCTAAAACTTCCTTTGAATTGCTTGTGAACTTATGCAAATGTAACCCACCTTGTTTGCACATATCTTGACAAGATCTTATCATTTGTACTGCTTCTGAGACAGACGATAGGGACTTCAGACCATCATCTACGTAAAAATCATTTCTCAGAAAGTCAGCTGCATCTTTACCGAATGTGGCTTCATTGTCACAAGCTATTTGCTTCAAGCCAAAGTTGGCACATCCTGGCGAAGATGTAGCTCCAAAGACATGCACGCACATACAAAAGGGGGCAACTCTACTAAGTGCCTTATCAGACCACCAGAAGGTTCGCAAATAATTCTGATGTTCTATATGAACAAAGAACTGGTGAAACATTTGCTTGATATCACATGTAAAGGCAACCCTTTCCATCCGAAAGCGACATAGCACGCCAATAAGTGTATTAGTTAGGTCAGGACCTTGCAAAAGGTATTTGTTCAAACTGTGATCTTTGAATGAAGAACTACAGTTGAAAACCACTCTCAATTTGTCTGGCTTCTTGGAATGGTATACCCCATGGTGTGGAATATACCAGTCATGGCCATTGTTAAGCTCCACTTCTGAATCTGGGATTTTTTCTGCATAGCCATTTACCAGCAGATCATTCATAAAGGTTTCATAATGTTGATGAAATATTTCATCACACAATAGCCTTTTTCGCAAACAATTCAACCTATTAAGTGCCAACTGCTTATTGTTTGGGAGAATTGGGGGCTGACCCTTAAATGGCAAAGGCATAGTATAATGACCTTGTTCAAACTTAATTCCTTGTTCCATTATTTCAATAAATCTCAAATCCTCTTGTGAGACTAAAACACTAGAGTTAAGCTGATCACTTTTCTCAGAAAAGTCTAATGCAAACATTCTTGTAGGATCAGCGGGGCAAAAAACCTTAGTTTTTGCTTGAAACACAAACTTTCAGGAGACATCTTCACACTCTTTAGACCTATCTGGTAAAGTAACCTCATGAGAGCAGATTCTATGGTTCAAAGTATTAAAGGTAGCTGTTTGATTGCTATGGGATTGAGTATCCACAATCCCAACAATGCTCCAGCCAAGATCAGTACGCTGAGCATAAGGGCCATCAGTGTCTGGGGCTATTACCTCTCTTGGCATCATGGCTCGAGGACAATTATACCCTATCAAAAGCCCAATCTCACAGTCTAAAAGATGCACAAGTTTATCTGTTATACAGGCTAAATGAGGCCATCTTTTAGCAACCGCTGGGGTTGGAATGTGTAACTTATTTGCTGGTATTGACTGAATTGAATAGGCTACAGGCAGTGAGAGATTTAAACCACAGTTGACTCCACGAACAGACAAGCCATGAACTCTTGGCTATCAACCACAGTGTCTGACGCATACATAGTAGATAATGACAACTGAACTGACGGACCAGACAGACCTAATGCTTGACAGGTCTCTTCTAGAATAAATGTAGTATCTGACTGAGTGTCAAGCATTGCATACACCAGTCTCTCATGACAGGAGTTATCTTTGTGAGCAAGATAAACCGGGACGACCATTAAAGTTTCATTACATATTCCTGAGTTACTAACCAAAGAAGTACTTGAGACAAATTTATTCTCTTTGCTATGGTCCAAAGATATACCATTTGTGGCTGAATTTGGTTCGTTCTGTGATGCAGGATTTTTAACATCACCATGAAATGCAGTTGGGCGCAATTTTGAACATTTTTTACACACTTTACGCCTTTTACACTTCCTAGAAAAATGTCCTGTTTGCAAGCATCCAAAACATAAACTCTTTTCTGATGCAAATTTCTTTCTCTCATGTAAAGGTTTATCTAAAAACTTGGAACAGTCATCCAATTCATGGCTCACAGAACAAAATGGACATTTTAATGTAGACTCAGGAGAGTTCTTTGGTTTTGAATCATTAAGTCCAGTAGCAAGTGACCTAGAAGATTTAATGTCATTTGACCTTGACGTTTTGACTCGACTAACCTCGCTTGCAGTGACTGGATTATTAGCTATTTTTGCTTCTCTAGTAACGAAATCTGAAAAAATCTTGAAGGGAGGAAACTGACCAACTTCTTCCTTCCAATGAAACACTATTCTAGCCCATTTGTGCACCAACCACTCAGGGAGTTTGGCAATAAATTTCCTATTCTCACGGTCGTCATCAAGCACTTTCAATGACTGGATATTTTCCATGGCAGTGCTACATTGCCTTAGAAAATCTGAAAATTTCTGAAGGGCAATATGGTCCTTGCTAGAAATTTTGGGCCAGTTCTCAATTTTGTCATGGAAAGCACTACCCACAACAAAGGGGTCACCGAAACGTTCATCTAGTAAATGTAATGCATCATTGTAGGCATGTCAGAGGAGATTAGAAAGAAATTTTCTACAGCTTCTCTGGGGGGTCCTCCCAAATATCTCTTTAAATAATGCACCCTTTCTGAAGATGGGACTAGTCTATGTTCAATAAGAGTCTGAAATTCTCTTCCAGCCAGGGTATTTCACCTACTTAACATTACTTGCTGTGTCAAAGTTTTCACAACTTGTGACAATTCTCCCTCTATGCTCTGTTTAGGAGGAGACAGATCTTTAACAGGCAGAATGTGTGTTGAATAATTGGGAAAATGTGGAAATTCTGGTTTAGGCCGACTAAGCATGGGTTTCCTATTGGGGACAATTTCATCAGCAGCATCAAATGGCATTTCATTTTTTA
Source organism: Tridacna crocea (assembly GCA_943736015.1). Taxonomy (NCBI): domain Eukaryota; kingdom Metazoa; phylum Mollusca; class Bivalvia; order Cardiida; family Cardiidae; genus Tridacna; species Tridacna crocea. Next base: position 17,739,027 of record OX031063.1, on the reverse strand, counting down.
CGTCACTGGGATTTATGTCCAGAATGTCATTATGATAGTCAGTCGGCACATCAGTCCGAATGTCAGTCGGAATGTAGTTGCTGGTAAGGTCAAAATGTTTGTCTGGTGTCACTTCTTTACACACATTTAGATTAGCCTCAGCAATTTCTAGACTTCTCTTAAGTTTAATTTTCTCATAATTCAATCTAGCTTGAGATTCAGCATCAATATACTTCAACTTAATTTTCATTGAATTCAATTTTGACACACTATCATTATCATCAGGGAGATCATCTTCAAATGTAGCTTTAGAATGACGACTAAAACCTTTGAAACTCGCGAAGAAGAAGACGCTCTTGATCTAATTGACCCCTCAAACCTAAGATCACATAGCGTATTACTTGTTTCAATAATCAATTTGTGGTGCTCGGCTTCTGTAGAGTCTGCTGCTCGAAACATGCCTTGATATCTGCTGAACTTTGGTCCTGTGCAAGGACTATGTCTCTAAGTCAATCCCTACTGGTACGTAGTTCTTTAGCTAGACCAATCAGAATATCACGTTCAGTCTTTATTTTACTAACATCAGATGTATGAAGATCATTCAGCCTTTCAGCACTTTCATTCCATTTTGTAATTATGGACCTGAGGATGTGGAGTTGTTGCTCGACGTTAAACTGGAAACCCTTCTCAGTCATTTTGCGCTGTCTGTGATCTTCTTCACTCATTGTGAAAAGTTAAAAGTTCATCCAAATAAAATGTCCGTTCTTCTCATACAGGCTGCCACTTGCTTGAAGGTCACAGAGTTCGACTATTGCGGGAATGTTTCGCATGACAAATTAACGCAAAGTAGATTTCAATGTCCATTGAGCCGGACTGGATTTATTTACTGTATAAAGGCTACAACCCATAGTATCCTGTTAATCCGTCGAACTGAAAATAGAAAGAGAGCCGACCTTACTGCCTGATCTCTATAGAAAGATATAATCACGAGACAGTACGCGAATGAAAACTGAACTGAAACCGACATGAAATATCGTTAATTGCAACAATACAGACCGACTGACCAAATAATGACGCAAGCTATCAAACGACTGTATACTCAGACACAATATTTATGGGATGTCATAATTATATTTACCTCTTTGGGCCTCAAATACATGTTAAAATGTTGACATCCCACAAGGAATGTTAAAGTCCGGTATAATACGATGAAGGCAGTAACAGGTTGTAATTGTCTTTGAAAAAGTAAAAAAAAAATTGTTGAAACAGGAGAAAATGCATGTCACAAGCCCTTCCTTTTTTCCTCAAATATTTTCTCTCACACTTTGAAAATTCGTTTTTTCACAGATGTTTATGAACTACACATTGATTACTTTTGGTTTTCAGTTTTTTGAAAGTGTGTGTGTGGGGGGGATGTGTTATGGTTGAGAAAGTGAGACAAATAACAGACAGTGGGGCAAATCAGCACGTCTGCCCACTTTTTACAGGGGTCACTCGAAATACTTTGGTAAAAGGTTGATTAGCTGTTTAGTATCTTTAGAAAGACAGGGACAGTCCATTTAGTGATTTTAAAGTACTACTATCAAATATCCTTGTTGCACTTTCAGGCATGTACCTATTGACAAATAACTTCATGTTATAGATCATGAACAAAAGAAACGTGGCTTCAGATCAAACTTCAGACCTTCCATAACTTCTTTTAAGCTTCATTTTTAGTATAAAAAGTAAGTATTTAATGAAGTCTTACTAAAAAATTGGTGAAGGGTTAAATCGGTGTTCCTGTGATCTCGGTATCGCACTGCAGAGTGGGTGACCTTTAGAACAGCTGTAATGTACTTGCTTCTTACAGATTAGCACACACGTGTCGCATTACATGACTCTTCTTATCTTTTGTTTCATATTAAATTACCCCTTTGGTGATCATAAATGGTCAGGATTATGAATCTTATACAGGTTTCAGAGGCTAAGTCCATTCTTAGTCTCTACGTGCTCTTTATTTAAATACGATTTTATAAAATGCATATTTTGTTTGTTTGTGATTTTCTTCTTCAAAGGAAATATCATGAAATATGTTTGAATTGTGTTAGAATCAATTTCCATAGATTTCTTGCTATGTCATTTTCTTTTCAGTTATGAATTTGTCCAAATTTAAAGGATTTGCGAACGGGACATACGGAATTTACTGAAATAATGCTCTGATTGCCCGGTGTCACATGATACTACTGGTGCGCCGCTTACGATAATATGGAAATATCACTTATCGTCTATTGATTGTAATGTTGGAAATTGAATGTAAAAGGCTAAAGATATTTCAAAATTATAGTTTTCAGGAACAAACTTAATTTTGTTCGATATATCAACTTTATTTTTCTCTCTATTCATCATGCATCCTACTGTCAAGGGGCGTTACTCCTGCTTCTCCCTCATGATCGAAAGGAGACCATTTATACAAAATAAACCGAACTTTGTCATGAATGCTCTCCCTTCAACCAAAAAGGTATTCATTTGCTTAGTGGTTGAATTTTAAGCCAATATCTGAACAATATCTCTCTGTTTCTTTCAAACTATTAATTCCACACAATGGGTTTACTTGACAAATACCACTCCAGTGTTTTCAATGCTTTGATTTTGTATTGGTTCCTCTCCTTTTACATCAAACATTTGTAAATTGAGAAAAAACAACAAAGAGCGGGTAATCTGTTTGTAGTAACGTTTTCATCATGAACTACGAAACAACCAGCAGAAAAATGAATAGAAGAACAACCAACTTTTTCACACGTCCAAATGAAAGTGAAGAGGCAGGGCCATCAAATACTGAAAAAAAATAGCAAAAGTAGTTTAGTAGGATCACAAACTTCAGGTGATAGAAAGCCCGATTAATTTTGCGATGTATGAAAGGTCCCAACGACAAAAAAACCTAATGATTTCAAGTTGTTTGACTTCGGCAAAGCTCCACAGAAATGGAAAAACTTGAAAGAGAATCTTTAGTTCATAAGGTATTTTACAAAGAATGTTATAGACATGTATTCAGTCTAACATTGAAAGAATACCCCCACCCCCACCACATACACCTACACACACACCTTGCACAAGATGATTGGCCCCTGTTTAGGATTTCAGGGGGCCAACTGGCCCCTTTTTTATCAAAGCTGGCTGAAACACTGATGCCTTGTTACGAGCAATTTCTCCCTCTCCCACATTGTTTTTAAAAGCAGTCTGTTATTGATATGTCAAAATGAGTATCTATGGAGTAAAGGGTTAAATACTTCATCCTGCGATAAGATCTATGCCTCATCACTGACCATAATTTTGACAATGGTTATGCGGGAAAGCAGCCAGTGGCTTGATAAGAATATTGTTGGAGTACTGGTAAAAGAAACTGCAGGAAAGTATGGATAGGTGCACTGGCTGCCATTATATAACTAAAATAATGTTGAAAATGTCAATAAATAATACACACAATCTATAATGCAGGGTGAACTGAATTCCTCAAAGATCTGCCACTGAGCAATAGCATCTGCAAGAGATGGTCTTGTTATATATTTACAGAATTTTGTTTCTGCTTTCAGGGAGTGTCACAATCACATATACATTATAAGACAATATTACTAAAATACATCATCAATCAAGGAACAGGCAACACAGCTGCCAGTTTCAATAAAGATTATATAATACAGAAGGTAAGTTTAGCAATGAGTTTATTACCTCTGCTGTTTTAGATGAGAACAAGGAATTATTGTCTTGGCCCTGGCATCTTGTATGTTGCCATCCTGCCAAAGCTTTGACATTTTGTAATGTCGCTATTACTTTTGAAGATATTTACCATAAACTTGAACAAATTGTTAATTATCAAAATGGCAACTCGTATAAGAGGGGGCATGTAACTATCAAAATATTTTTGACACAGTTTGGCCCCTTTAAATTTTAAAGAAACTTAAAAATTTTGTAAATTCCTCTGTTGTTACTGAGCATATTAACTCCAAACTGGATTAGTTATTAATGACCACAAGGAAAACTCGTACAGCACACAACGTCTGTCAAATTATTTCTGAGACGGTAAATAAGGCTGGTGTCAAAATACTTTAAATACTTCATCCTGCGACAAGATCTATAACTCTCTCATCCCAGATCTTAATTTTGACAATGGTTATGTGGGAAAGCAGCCAGTGGCTTGATAAGAAGTGCTGGTTAAAGAAACTGCAGGAAAGTATGGATAGGTGCACTGGCTGCCATTATTCAACTGAAAAAATGTTAAAAATGTCATTAAAACAAACAACATATAATTATATTACAGGACAATATTACCCAAATACGACTTTATTAAATAGAGGAACAGGGACGCAGCTGCCAGTTTCCACACAGGTTGTAATACAAAAAGTAAGTTTGGCAATGAGTTTATTACCTCTGCTGTTTCAGATGAGGACAAGGAATTATTATCTTAGCCCTGGTGTCTTCCTCATAGTATGTTGCCATCCTGCTGAATCTTTCTTTGACATTTTGTAAAGTGGCTATTACTTTTAAAGATAGTTACTTCAAACTTTAACAAATTGTTAATTATCAAAATGGCAGCTCATAAAAGAGGGGGCATGTAATCATGGAAATATTTTTTACATACTTTGGCCCCTTTTTCCCCTTAAAATATTCATGAAACTTAAACATTTTGTAATATCTCTTGTTTACTGAGCATATTATCTCCAAACTGCAGGGTTTTCCCTCAGCCACAAAAATAGGGGGTCATTTTGTCCCCCTAGTAAAAAATATTCGGGGTCATTTTGGGATTTATGGGGGTCATAACAAAATGTAATTCGCAAAATCGCTTAAACAAAAGCTACTATTTGTGAAAGTATGTGTTTTTGATGTGTAGCCTCTCACTATGGTTAAGGGTTATTTTGTTTTTAACACAGAAATTGACCATTTTGTTGGTGAAGAAAGCTTGTTGTCGGCCAGAGTGGGAAGTCTGTTACTTTCCTTGATAAAGATTATCCGTTTCGGCCGAAAATAAACTATAAATGACCGATTCTTGTGTTTTGACATGCGAGTCCCGATCATGCCTCTGTTTTCAACAAATAACAAAGTGTATCTATAGCTAATTTACAGTAAACCCCCGAGACCTTGAAATGTTGTTCTGGGTGCTCTTACAGCCGCTGTATTGTCTGATCTTTGTTGAAGGGCTCTTCTTCCTTGCAAGCAGCAAGAATGACGATTTTGACAGAGCCGAATTGTTTTCATTTGAGATCGACTGGTTTAGTTTAGTCCCATTTAAAGACTGATGGTATATTAGTAAAATTGATACACAGTCCAGTGTTTCGTCCCATTTACCCTTCGTACTCCAGATTTTTTATCTGCTCACGATGCAACAGTGTCAGAAGTATATATGATAACTATTACCTCTTAATGTATTTGTGAGTCCACCATGACACATTACTGAAAAAAATGCGGGTCAATTTCCTTAAAAGTGTGTCAAAACGCACAAAATCATGCGTCAAGGAAAACCCTAAAACTGGATTAGGTGTTAACGACCAAAAGGGAAACTCATACAGCAGACAACATCTGTCAAATTATTTCTGAGATGGTGAACAAGGTGGCTGTAAAAATGCTTTAAATACTTCATCCTGTGACAAGATCTATGCCTCTCTGATCCCAGATCATAATTTTGACAATGTTTATGTGGGAAAGCAGCCAGTGGCTTGATAATAATATTGTTGGAGTACTGGTAAAAGAAAGTATGAATAGGTGGTGGACTGGTTGCCATGATATAACTGAAATAATGTTAAAAATGTCATCAAATATACAAACAACTTGTAATACAGGTTGAACTGAATTTTTAAAAGATATGCCATTTAGCTATAGCACCTGCAAGAGATGGTCTTTTAGTATATAATTACAGTTTTTTTTTTTCCATTTTCAGGGAGGCTAACAGTAATATCTCACAACAATAATTGTCTTCAGTAGCGGAACAGAGGACAGAACTGTCAATTTAGACATAGATTATAATACAAAAAGTAAGTTTAGCAATGAGTTTTTTACCTGTGCTATTTTAGATGAGAATAAGGAATTAGTTTCATAGCCCTGGCTATATTGCTATCCTGCCAAAACTTTGACATTTTATAATATCTTTATTACTGTTGAAGATATTTACCTCAAACTTGAACAAATGGTTAATTATCAAAGTGGCAACTCATACAAGAGGGGGCATGTAACCATGGAAATATTTTTGACCGATCGGCCACCTGTATAAGAGCGCCACCTGTGTAAGTGAGACATTCTGTACATCCCCAATGTAATCTACTCTAAAATGAACCTTGATAAGAGTGCCACCTGTATGACCCGGCCAACGGCCAGTACTTTAGGGTCCGAAAATCGGCCAAAACCTGCATAAACGCACCACCAAAATTTCATGATGGCCGGTTTTCAAACTTGTAGACTCGGATAAAAAGATCAAAAACGCTGCCGCCATTTTTGTTTACCAATCGGGAAATCCGACATACATAGTCCTGTGTTTAAAGGTGGCCCTTCAGATATTGGGACGAAAATTTTACAAAAATACAAAAAAAATCATCCTTATACTCCCAAAGCCTTATAATTTTCATTCATTAAACCCCAGTAGTCGAAAACCATCTGACAACTAGATAAATTAGAGATTTACTACAGCCCAAGTCGACATTGAAGGAAACACGGTCTATTTTTACATCAGCAACTCGCTCATTTACATACCGGAAATATACAGACGATGCTTCAAACATAGCGTCCGAAGTTCTAGACATTATGGAAAATAATTACATGTTTGTTATGCTATGGAATTTAATAGTCATTAGTCACGTGCGAGTCAATTAACATTCTCACAATGCTTTTTTACTTTTGGCGGGAAATCTAAAAATAGCTAAAGTGGCTACGTAGCCTTTCAAGGGAATACCACCAGAAAAATTTTTTTTTGTAATTTTATGATTCTTAATTACTGGTGATTTGTATTGTTTTTTCATATAAATTTCAAGGACATACATATTTTTTAATTTGGTGTGAATTGAAATTTCTAAATACCCACCTTTAAGGGTTTAATGTCGCTGACTTGGCTTGATTAGACAATGAAATCAAGAATTGGTCATTTGTAAATCATTTTATGACCACTAAATACTATAAAGAAGAAGATTAGATGGAAACACCCTTCAGCCGTAAAATGAGTCGGAGATTGTCGCAGTTTGATAGGTGACATTATTAAATTATCGATCATTGTAGAACAATAGGTAGTCCAAATATTTAGACGTATTAATGGAACGTGATAACCGTGGACTTTGTTTACAATAATTCAGACCATTCTATTTTCGTATACCGGAAGGACAGCTAAATTATTCGATAATTTTAGTTAAAATGTAAATTGAAAAGGGGGGGAGGGGGGTTGTACTGAAATACATGAATTTTCATGAAAATTATGTATATTTGTATATTTTTACCTGTAATTTTCCTGTTTATCTTACCAAAGATTTAAATCCCATAAAAGCTGAAGTTTGGAACTGTATACAGTCGAACCATGGGCTCCATTTTTCCGGACATCTCAAGATCAGGAAGAATCATTATCTCCCACTAGATGGCATTCTATATATACTCATCTATCTAATTTGGGCATCCTTGGTACAGAGCCAAATCACTTTCCTACACGACAACTGTTACTTTGAATTTCAAACTAAAATAAACGTTTACTCAATAAAATGCTACCTCGTGCAATTCACTCAGCTATGATCAGCAGTCTATAGAAATCTGGAGCTATATCAGGTCTCATTTCTCCTCAAATGTGTTGATAAAAGCTATTTTCTACATTACTACTTTATAGAACGTAATATTACAGTTAGCCCACTTTTGGGGCTAGTGATGCATCATATAAGACAGTCGAATCTTTGGAGAATATGACATGTGCAGACACCGCCAGAAGAATACATTAGGGAACAAATATTTTCTGTACATATTTTACTTTTTATTCCGGAAATCCATAATCCGCAACCGGAATGAAAAATCCTGAACGAAGGGTTCAAAACTAGTACAAACCTTATCAGATAAACCAAAGGTGGCTTGACTGTGTATTGCACAATGTAGACTTGTTACTTGTAGACTGGTTTCATAAATATTGAGCGATTTTTCACTGGTTCAAAGTATGTGCGAATAACATGAGTATCAGTCTAGTATCAATTTATATCAGTTGTTTTTCACACATTTAAAAATACACATCTTGATTATGGATGGTTATGGAAAAGTGATAAAAAGATATCCATGCACCATTGTTAAGTCGATTTGACAGATTATCAATACCCATAGTATTGCTGCGATGCTTTGACAATTACATGCCTTTGTTGTTTTATTATTACAAGCATGCAGCATTCTCCACATAGATTTTGTGCTCGAGTTTAATCTGCTATATTCTCAATTGACAACAAAACTAGAATTTGAACATGCAATCCTTCATTTTAAATACAAAAATTCTTCAGTTTAACTGCTAAGCATAAGAAAAAACAGTTTAACTCGTCTCTTCCTCAAGATGTTAATGGTACCCAAAATTGATACAAAATGACCACCTAACACGACAAATTTCTTTACCTTTTTTTTTCAAGGTATTTTTACTCTAACAGTTATGAAGGTGAATAAACATCGATATTCACATCTTTCCCTCAGATTCGATTGTCAATCAATACTCTTAACAACTTTGTCATTTCATGTTTTAAATAATCTGAAGTCAACAGAATATGACGAGTTGAAGTTTCTACTTTTGTGAAAGGCGACATTTGTCAGTACAAAGAAGACCACCTGAATGCCACTTTCTCGGAAATTCTACAAAACGCCATGAAATCCTTGTGTCTCGAAATTAGAAAATCAAGTTATACTTACTATAAGGCAGAAATACTATACCTGTTTTTCGGACCCTCCTTTTTTGGTGGTGCTTTCAAAAGTCAAAGTGTACCGAGCTTTACAGGCTCATAGCCATTCCTATAAAAGGTCTACATGTGCTTGTAATAAGGCGCTCGCCCGGGTGGCTCAGTGGTGAGCTTGTCGGACTCATGACCTGGTGGTTGTGAGTTTGATACCCGGTTGAGGCGAACTTTCTTTCCGGCGTATTTTCACCTCTCACCTCTGCTGAAGCATGTGAGGAAAGTAGTCGGTGGCTTTGGAAAGAAAGTAGTGTAAGTACCAGTGTGAGAAAGCCAGGAAGCATGTGTGTCACTGACCACCATGATATGACCTTAGCTGTTAAAGTGGCGTTAAACCCCAATACAACCAACCAATTGTAACAAGGTACAATGGTAAAAGCATGTACAGAAAAAAAGAAACAACAAAAAGGCAAAATGTGATTTATGAGTTTATTCTTTAAAGGTGGGTATTTAGAATTTTCAGATCACACAAAATTAAAAAAGATACATAATTATATCATTGAAATTTATACGAAAAAAAATACAAATCATCAATTATTAAGAATCATAAAATTACAAAAAAAAAAATTTTGACGGTATTCCCTTAAAAGGCTACGTAGCCTCTTAAGCTATTTTTAGTTTTTGCACCAAAGATAAAAAGCATTGTGCATTATCTCCTGCTAGATGGCATTCTATAAATACTCATCTATCTGATATGGGCATTCTGGGTACAGAACCGAACCACTTTCCTACACGACAACCATTACTTTGAATTTAAAACAAAAAAAAGGTTTACCCAATAAAACGCTACCTCGTGCAATTCACTTAACTATGATCACCAGTTTAGAGAAATCTGTTGCTAAAGCAGGTCTCGTTTCTCCTCAAACGTATTGATACGTAAAAGCTATTTTCAGCATTGCTACTTTATAGAGCGTAATATTATACAGTCAGCCCGCATTCGGGGCTAGTAGTGATGCGTCATATAAGACAGTCGAATCTTCGAAGAATATGACATGCGCAGACAACGAAGCATTGTGGGAATGTTAGGTGACTGGCACGTGATTAATGACGCTTATAATTCCATAACATAACAAACATGTTATTATTTTTCATAATATCTTCCTCGGACGCTATGTTTGAAGTTTCGCATGTGTATTTCCAGTATGTAAATGAGCGAGTTGCTCATGTGAAAATAGAATGTGTTTCCCGTTGGTGTCGACCTGGGCCATAGTAAATCTCTAATTTCTCATGTTGTCGGATGGGTTTCGACTAATGGGGTTTTATGAATGGAAATAGTAACACTTTGGGAGTATAAGGATGATTTTTTGTAAAATTTTTGTATCAAAATCTGAAGGGCCACCTTTAATATATCTGAACAATCACAGAAACATTACAGACAAGTGCCCGTGTAAATGATATGCTATTGTAATTCTTATGGCACACTTTGTCCCTTATTAATATTGAAGTACTTGTGTGTGGTGATCCGAGTTCTCTGGTCCGGAATAACAGCTTATCTGGAAATATTCATAGGAAACAGTAGTGTCAGGATAAACGCTGGTTGACTGTATGCCTTTTTCAAGGCAAATTTCTCAGAAACAAGCATGGTGAGAGCTATATCTTTTTTATTGTAATTTCCTTGAGACGTAGTCAGTTTTGTATGTGCAAAGTTTAAAAAAAAAAAAAAACTGTAAGAAAAATTTGTCATATATGTCGTTAAAAAGAAAAGGTGTACATATATTGCTGTAACCTTAATTTGAAATGGCTAATGAAGTTAAGTAATTAGCTTTTGCAATAAGCAGGCTGCATTTCCCAGCCATTTACTGAAAAAAAAAAGCCAAGAATGTCAAGTAGATCTAATTGCTTAAATATGCAAGAAACATGTAAATCAGTTACTGCAAGCTTAGTGCAAAATAGCCAATGAAGTGGAGTATTTAGCTTTTGCAGTAAGTAAGCAGGTTGTTGCAGTTGTGTGCCACAAAATTATCAATGTAAGAAAGGTAATTATTGAAGTCAAGTAATAAGCAGTTTGCAGTAGTTTCTAGCTCTTCTGACTGAAAGTAGCATGGACCAACATGGGAGGTAACTCTAATTGTGTTATTGTTCTTGCGCCAAAAAAAAAAATGGTGCAAAATTATTGCCCTTCTAGGGGGGTTGAATTACGCCAATTTTCAGTATTTCTTGCTGAATTTTTCCAGATTTATGAACATGTGCACTTGACTCTCAGACCTGAACAATCTTTGTTTGACTTGGAAAAAAACCACTGAAAAACGAAAATTCATTTTTTGTGAGGACAGAGGAGGTGCACGCACGTAAAACCTACCATTTCTTGTTTATTCATCATTTCTTTGATAAAATCAGTCAAGAATACTTATAAAAATGGTTGTGAAATGTGTTTTTACAGCTGTTTTCTGAGATAGGTAAAGCTGATCGAGAAACCGGAAGGGATTTTTCAAAATGGCCACCCCTTTTGTTTCCCCATTAGAAAATCGTTTGACTTGCTATTTTCTGGTTTAAATCACAATCCAGTCAGTGCAATCTGTCATTCTCAGAACAGAATCCTTTTAAAATCAATAGTTAGATGCATATGGCATTTTTTTAGTGTTTATTTATTGTTAGATTGTTTCTGGATTGTTCGTCCCAAAACCATTTCGTCCCGCTTTCTGGTCAACTCGTACCTAAGTTAACTCGTACCAAAGTCAACTTGTACCTGTTTTGGTCAACTCATACCTGTTCTTTGGTCAACTTGTACCTACCCAAGTCAACTTGTACCTACCCAAGTAAACTCGTACCTACCCAAGTCAACTCATACCTGTTTTGGTTAACTCGTAACCTTTGTCAAAAAGATAGATATATCTATAGCTTCAATCTGAAAGTTTGCTCAGAAGCTATTTTTTATGCTCCCCAAAGGGCGAGCATATAGTTGCCGCTTTGTCCGTCCGTCCGTCCTTCCGTCCGTCCGTCCGAAGCCATTTCTCCACAACCCCTGGACCAAATTGGATAAAACTTCATATATAAACTCCTTAGGATAAAGTGCAGACACTTCATTCCGGGTTTTTCAATTTGACCCTGTGTCATGGAATAAGGGGGCTTATTTTAATATTGCAATTTTTACCAATATCTCATTCAGTTTTTGTCAAAATATCATGAAAGTTCATGGTTATATTATTTATGGAAAGTTTCAGCATGTGCCCTTACTATTTTTAATCTAGGCATTTTTCAAGTTGACATTCTGTCATGGAAAAAGGGGGTTTCTCGCAAAATTCTAATTTTTACTAATATATCTCATTCAGTTTTGGTCAAAATTTCATTAAACTTCATGGTTATATAGTTTTTTACAAAGTTTCACCATGTGCTCTTGTTTCTTTATGTGTTTTTCAATTTGACTCTGTCATGGAAAAAGTGGGTTTCTTGTAAAATGCCAAGGAAAAAAGGGCCTTAATGCAAAATTGCAATTTTTACTAATATCTCGTTCTCTTTTTGTCAAAATTTCATGAAACTTCATGGTTATATCTTATTTTACAATTCTCAACATGTGCCCTTGTTATTTTCAATCTATGATTTATTAATGCCCAAATACCTCTTTCCTGGTTTCTAAATTTGAGGCTGCATCACGGAAAAAGGGGACTTCATGGAAAAAATTGTTTTTCACTAGTATCTCCTACATTGGTGCTCAAAGGTTTGTGAAATTTCAAATCTGAACTTGTTGGAATGTTGCCCAGGTACCTCTATTCCGGTTTCTCAATTTCAGGCTGTGTCATGGAAAAAGGGGACTTCATGTAAAAAATCGTTTATGTAAGATTTACTATATGACTGCTCAAAATTTTATGAAATTTCGAATTTTGAATTACTATTATTAAAAAATGCCACAAACCACACTCCCATTGTATTTATTTCAATGATGCAATATTGTCTTATGGGAAAAGGGGGCTTACTGGGCTTATTGTCCTCTACAAGTTTGTGTTGGCTATCTCTGAGTAAGTAATTGCCTTTTCACTTCAAGTTTTGGGGGGCATAAACAGGTCCTTTTAAGATAAAAGAAGTTAATTTATATCAATTTCATATATTTTATGACAAGCACTTGTTCGGGGAGCAAAACCTGTCTCTGACGGCTCTTGTTTTAATATTTATTTGAGGAGACAAATAACAAAAATAGCTTCTGAGCAAACTTTCAGACTGAAGGTAGATAAAAACATAGTGGTGGGTTGATGATCGACTATAGTCGAAAGTCAGCTGGTTTCTGTTTCTGATTCTGATAGTCGATTGAGAAATCCCGTTTTGTGGATTAAACATAGTGGATAACAAACACGGAAATTGACCGGAAAAATGAAAAGGAAACTTTGTCCAAGGATGTGTTGACAAAACTTGACAACTCGGCAAGCTTTTAAGTTGATCCCTGAGCCCAGGTTTTGACAATGGAAAATATCTGCCTAAATGTCAATTTGACGCATGAAATAATCATCTAGAGCTTCATTTAATCTAGCTTGCGCGCAACTAGACTGGTTACCGCCCCTGATACTACTATGTGTAAGTAATACACGGTTTACAACAGTGGCCAGTTAAGCGCTCAACCGGCTGAATATAGGCAGAGCACTATCAGTATAAATTGCGAGGGACACGCGGATGATAATGAAGCTAGCGAGTCATTTATGACCATGAAAGTATGAAAAGTTTTAATCCTCTTATCCAGTGTAAAGTGACAGCTTTTAAAGTTACCTGTCATTGAAACTGCCTAATTGTTGTCAAATCATTTAGTAATACTTCAACAAAAATTAATAGTCGCAAAAAAATAGATCGCCAAAAAAAAAAAGAAAAAGATGAAAACCAATGACACTGCAATGAGCAGCGTGGCATCTTCCGATCAGAAGGACTTTAAACTATCTTCCCATCTTTAATATTGAATTTAAACAATGAATTTATGTACACAAATATCTTCTCATCTTTAATACTGAATTTAAAGAATGAATTTACACAAATCTCTGAATAAAGCAATAAGTGGAAACTGAAATTCTGTTCATGAGTGAAAAAAACTGTGGTTTTATGAAATGAAAATATAGATCTATAGCAGACGTGGGGTGATGGTGGGTGGGTCGTCTTCAAATACTTGAAATATGTCTGATTCTTTTTAACTTGTTTGGAAATTAAAACATAAGGAACAAAATGAATACAGCAGAAATTTTTAATGTAATGTATTTCTATTGACTTATTACCAAATGACAATATTTTAGGCTTTTCCAAATCGAAAAGCGTTTATAGACGACAAAATTTGTTTTGTGAAGGGTAGAAAACATTGTAGGAAAAGGAGAAAAGGTTACCAGCATTTTATCCTCTTTAGCTCACCTGAACATGAAGTGCTCAAGGTGAGCAATTGTGATCGGTCAATGTCCGTCCTCCGTCCGTCCGTTCACAATTACAAAAAAAAATCTTCTCCTCCTAAACTAACAATCAGATTTCAATCAAACTTCACAGAAATGATCCATAGGTGATGCACTTTCAAAATACTTCAAAGATTTGAATTCTATGAAGAACTCTGGTTGCCATAGCAACCGTGTGAAAAAACTTTAAAAATCTTCTTGAACTTTCATATTTGGCATGTAGCATTATCTAGTGGTCCTCTACCAAAATATTTCAAATCATGGATCTAGTGTTGAAATTGGCCCTGTGTTGTGGGTTCTCAGATTTTACATAGCGATAAAGAAGGAAATCTTAGAAAATCTTCTTGTCCCAAACCGTAAGGGCTAGAGCTCTCATATTTGGCATGTAGCATCATCTAGTGGCCCTCTACTAAAATACTTCGATATTGCCCTAGTGCGGAAATTGGCCCTATGTTGTGTGGTCTGGGATTTCACAGAGATAAAGAAGGAATCTTAGAAAATTTTCTTGTCCCAAACCGTAAGGGCAAGAGCTTTCATATTTGGCATGCATCATCATCTAGTTGCCCTCTACCAAAATACTTCAAATTATGGCCCTGGTGTGAAAATTAAACCTTTGTTGTTGGTCTTGGATTTCACATAGAGACAAAATTAATAAGGAAATCTTTAAAAACATTCTTGTCCAAATGGTAATGGCCAGAGCTTTCATATTTGGCATGTAGCATTATCTAGTGGCCCTCAACCAAAATACTTCAAATTATGTCCCTGATGTAAAGAATTGGCCCTATGTTGTGGGTTCTTGGATTTCACAGCGATAAAGAAGGAAATCTTTGAAAATCTCTTTGTCCCAAATGGTAATGGCCAGAGCTTTCATATTTGGCATGTAGCATCATCTAGTGGCCCTCTATGAACATACCCCAAATTATGGCCCTAGTGTTGAAAATGGTCCCGTGTTGTGGGTTCTCGGATTTCACATAGTGATAAAGAAGGAAATCTTAGAAAATCTTCTTCTCCCAAACCATAAGGGCTTGAGCTTTCATATTTGGCATGTAGCATCATCTAGTGGCCCTCTACCAAAATACTTAAAATTATGGTCCTGGTGTGAAAGTTAGCCCTATGTTGTTGGTCAGAGATAGAGGGAAATCTTTAAAAGTCACATTTCTTGCTTAGCTGAATTGAAAATTGGTTAGAGTGTCTGTCTCAATAAAATCTCACATGAGTCTGCATTAAGTACTTGTTCGGAATATAACTAGCCATCTCAGGTAAGAACGACTTCAAAATTGGCATGCATGTTTGATGTGATATTACAGAGTACTGTGTTCAAGAACAGTAACTCTACCTAGCATGGATTTTGAGTAACTCCACTTTGATCTTTATTCTAATAGTATTGTTTGCTTGTCCAGAGTGCAATTTTGAAGTCTCAAGTCAAATTGTTTGTTGCTTTGCCTGCCCTTTGCAACTGTTATATCTCCTTTACAACTGGCCATGGGATTACAATATCTTACGACAATTTGCCGCTCTTGTTTCATCATTAGCCCTTGAACCTCAATATTGAGTAATTATAATCTTTGTCGTATACCTTTGCTGCTGAGTACTCAGGTGATATAGGACCATCATGGTCCTCTTGTGTCCTTTTCCCACAATGTTTGTTTCTCAACAGATGTAATGCTAAAAAGATGATTTTTCTTCATTATATGGTAGAAAACATTGTGGGAAAAGGAGAAAATGCTGGATACCAGTATTTTCTCCTTTTCCCACAATGTTTTCAAAATGCTTCTATTCCTGACCTGTAAAAAACCAGGGATTGTTTGAGAAAGGATTAAAACTATGTAGACAATCTTGTCACAGTATTTAAAGAGAATCCCATTAAGTTTTTCGTTAATTGAATCAACATGTGGGTGCCAAAGGTAATAGACACTGATAAGATTATCTCCAAGTAAATTTGCACAAATTGATGCTTTGAAAATTGATTAGATTAGATAAATATTTGCCCCATTAAATAGTATAAGTAGTACTATGCATGAATCGAAATCAAAGGAGCAGATCAGCTTAAGTCTGCTTCTATGTTTTTGCATATAACATGTTTTATCATGACAGACGCTGCCCATTTGTAATTTACATCTGATGGCCGTTTTATATTTTGCAAGACAAAGATTTTAAAAAAAAGTATTACATAATTATGTGGCATGCATTCGTTTCTTTCCTATGCTAGAATTTCTAGCCAGTTAGGTGTTGACATATGACGGGTCTGAACATAAGGCGTCCATTCTATTGAAGCACCCCAAATCCCCCACAAAAAAAAAATTTATTTGGTTTTTGACATCATTTTGTGTAATTTGAATTCAGAAAAAAAAAGGCTTTTGACATGATCTTGTGTGATATGAATGGACTTGGTCAGGTTTATAACGAGTGGAATTGATACGGCATTGACGTTTTGATGATGTCAATTTATAAGAAAAATACCAAAATATAAACAAGAACACATACTTAAACATACTGATACTGATAAAAGTCGCAAAATAAAATATAAGAAATATTTAGGTACAAGTTGACTTCGGTATGAGTTGACTTGGGTATGAGTTGACCAAAATAGGTACGAGTTGACTTAGGTACATGTTGGCTTAGGTACGAGTTGACCAGTTACCTTCGTTCCAGGGCTTGTGCATCCCTGGGTTTTTCGCTCTGGCTTGTTTTCTAATCATCCACAATTAACTTTGAATTTTCAATCACATTTATGTTGTTGTATTCAAATGTTAACAGTTTGGACTAGTCCAAAATTTTGTCATTTTGTAAAGGGTTAAAATGCTTGCAGTTCTATTGTCATTTTCTTCTGGAAAACTGTTATTCAACAGATTTTTAGTGAAATTTGTGAATTTGAACACTAGATCAAGCCTGAGGATGGATTGTTTTCTTCAAGAAAAAGTGGAATACTGTAGACATTATTCATACTTTAACCCCTTACCACACAATCCCAACTTCAACTGAAGAAACCTTTTCAAAACATTTGAGGGAAAAGTAGAAAAGGCTGGTAACCAGCATTTTCTCCTTTTTCCACAATATTTTTTACCCTTTCCAAACAGATTTCAACATTTTGGTCAGATTTATTTTATTGTCTGGTAATGCTTTCAATTTTGACCATCTAGGATTTCGTTGTTTGGTAAAGAGTTAAATAAGCTAAAGGCCTGAAATTTCCTGTTCTATCGTATTCAAGTTATGATTTGTAAAGAATAATTCGTGGAAGTCCCCTTTTTCACAATACTTAATACTGTGATAGGTGCATGGTGAGCAAACTTTGAAATAATAATAATAATTATAATTATAATAGAAAAAAAGTTGCTATGTGAAGTATTAACAAATCATCTTAGTGCAAGTCCCATCCAATTTAGTGAAAAAATGAATTTTGCCACCTTACCCACTCCTGTGCACTGACATGCTTAGGTAAGCAATAACATGTACATTTCTGATGATTATAAAAACTGTGACAGAGCTACCAAAGAAGAAAAAGAAAAGAGAGGGAGAGCAAATAGATGATTAATAGTTTATACTGTTAAGAGTTTAATGTTGATATTATTATTTCCATCAACTCTGTGTGTTGTCTGTGCAAATTTGGTGCTCGGTGCACATGTTAAAAAAATTAATAAAAAATGAGACTGAAGTACAGGCATTATTTCTTGGGTTTTCTTTGTAGAGGATTGGTAGTAGGACTGGTTGATGCAGAAAGAAAAACAATTTATTTGGATTTGACTTATTTTATAAGATTGAGGTAAAGTTTACGACTTTTCCCATAAAAATAATTTGGGTATTTTTCAATAGATTGCAACAGACCATACTAAAAAATTCGTAAAAAAAAGAGTACTGGTCTGATAAGAAAAAAGTTTAGAGTTTTGAACTCCTCAAACCTTAGTCCTGGTATGTGGAAAGTTTCACATTTCTATTCCAAAATTCAAAACATCATTGTTCCACCCTACTGAAAGCCAGCAGAACTAATGTGGCATGGCCTGGTTTCTGTTGTCTGTTTGTTTGCCTGTGCATTTATTGTTTATGCAGCCAATGCCCAGTAGCTGAGCCGGTAGCGTGCAGGATTTGAGAAAGGGGGGGGGTAGAGGGCTTGATCCTTGGCTAAGCCAATTTCTTTCCCAAAAGTGATTGTAGTCGTTTCAACAGAATTCCTTCCTCTCACACTACTAACCATTGCCTTGACTATGATTATGTGGGAAAGCAACCAGTAGCTTGGAAAAACACTTATGCCGAGTACTGGTAAATAAGTCCAGGAAAGCATAGATAGGTGCATTGGCAGCCACAATGTAACTGAAATAATGTAGAAAATGGCGTTAAACACCATACAATCAATTAAATCTTGTTGCAATACAGTAAGCATGGCCAGATTTTAGTGAAACTTCCTCAGATCATTTTTATCATCAATAGCTTGAGATCTATGATTCTGAAAAGAATCTGTATGGCAAAAGACTAGCCGTTTAACTCTTTCCCAAACCATTCTCGGTTTTTACGGGTCTGGAATAGTAGCCTTTTGAAAACAGTCTGGGAAAAGGAGAAAATGCTGGTAACCAGCATTTTCTTCTTTTCCCACAATGTTTTTTAATTTATCATAGAAATCATCTTTTCAGCAAGAGTTGAATTGTCGTCTGCAAATGCTTTCAATTTGGTCTAGTCGAAAAGTTTGTTGTTTTGGAAAGGATTAACCCTTAACCTAATTCTGACTTTAAATGACCCTTACAAAGAAAGCTTTTGACAGCAATATAAAAAGAATAAAACAGAGAGGTAACCATGCTTTCTACCCTTCTAACATCATACATCACTTTTTAAGTCACATTCATTTAGCTGTCTGTTAGTGCATTCAATTTAACCCTTTACCAAACAGTCCCTTATTTTTATGACCCTACCATAGAAGCCTTTTGAAAACATGTGAGAAAAGGAGAAAATGCTAGTTACCAGCATTTTCTCCTTTTCCCAAAATGTTTTCTGCTCTGTCAAGTACAAATTCAGCCATTAAATTTTTAACCATCTTTAATTAGTTGTCTGCAAATCCTTTCAGTTTGAACCAGTCTAAAATGTTGTTGTTTGGTAAAGAGTTAAAAAGGTCCAAAACTTTGCTGTTTGATATAGGGTTAAAATAAAAAAAAGGTCTTCATTTCTTGTATATTTTTATTGGATTCTTTTGAAAATTCTACACATCATTTGTACCACCAGGTGATGAAGCCTAAAAAGATTGTCTTAATTTCAGGACTAAATCTTGTTTACTCAACACAGTCAACATTATTAGTCATAATTTCCTGAAAAGAACTAAATTGTTTAACTCTTTACAAAACAGCATAATTGTTTACTGGTCTAAATTGAAAGCACTTCAGGGCTGAAAAATAGCGCTGGTCCGAGGTCCAGGACCTACTGAAATGGAGATCGGACCCGGGGAAAAGAACATGGCGAGAGTCCAACTGACCTGTCAAAATGGAGGCCGGACCTGTTCAGTCTCCAAAGTAAAAAGTACGATGGCCTGAAATAAATTCAGCATGACTTAAATCGTTGAATTTTGAATAGTCATTCCAATGAAAATTCAGGTCTGTTTGTTTAGGTCCATCTTCGTGTGTAAGTGAATCACTTCGAGATTTTTCGGTATGCCGGACGATCGAGGAAGCTATCACATAGACTTATTTAAGTCACGGTAACGTCGACAGTTTTCCCTGGTTCCCGGTTTGCCTGTCATCAGTTATAGTTACATGTGGTGAAGCCGGTTAAAATCTATGAATATATCGTCAGCGCTTTTCGCTTAAAGTTTATGGAAAAATGTACATTCACTCCTAGGTTTTGATCAAATCTGAAACGGAAAACAAATGCAGAAAATAGAATAGAGCTTTCATAATAAAAGGTAAATAGAAAGTATTAGAACAAAGAATGGGTTGGTTCCATGAACATCGAAATGAAAGTTGGTTATGAGTTTCGTTCCACGATGCAACTGTTCAACTCCCCACTAACACATACACAGCAATGAAAAAAAAACACAGACTTGCCCAAGTATACTTCGGACCCTTATGTTGTAAGGGCCAAAAGGCCCCGGACCCAGCTATTTTTATACCTATTTTACAGCCTTTCACTTGCAGACAAAAAATTATATTTAACTCAAAAATTGTAATTGGTTTCCAACAGGATAGAAAACATTTCGGAAAAAGGAGAAAATGCTGGTTTACCGCATTTCTCCTTTTCCCACAGTGTCTTTAAAAGGCTTCTATCTCGGGTCTTTAAAAGTCGGGATTGCGTGGTAAAGAGTTAATCCTTTACCAAACAATCCCTTATTTTTATGGCCCTGCCATAGAAGCTTTTGAAAACATTTTGGGAAAAGGAGAAAATGCAGGTAACCAATGTTTTCTACCCTGCTGGAAACAAATCTAAATTTTTCAGTTATGTTTATTTTGTTGTCTGCAAGTGCTTTGAATTTAGATCAGTCTGAAATTTTGTTGTTTGCTAAAGAGTTAATTAATACAAGAACTAAAGCCCTGTGAAGTTTGGCTTGTTTCTAATTTAAGCCTTAACTGCTCGACAAAATTTTAGACCTGTCCGAAATGAAAGCATGTGCAGATGACAGTTTTAATGTGGTTCATATGAAATGATCTGTCTTTGATAAAAGGTAGAAAACATTGTGAGAAAAAGAGATATTGCTGGTTACCAGCATTTTCTCCTTTTCCTACAATTTTTAGCTCACTTGAGCATGAAGTGCTATGGTGAGCTTTTGTGATCTCCCTATGTCCGTCGTCCACAATTTCTTTAAACATCTTCTCCTCCTAAATCACAGGGCCAATCTTGATGAAACTTGGCAGGGATGTAGTTTCAGTTGGACCCCAGGGGCATCATATGATGTTTCGTTCCACGATGCAACTGTTCAACTCCCCACTAACACACACACAGCAATGAAAAAAAAACACAGACTTGCCCAAGAATTTTTAAGAAGTTCTTCATTTCCCTATAGTGCAAGTAGACCCCATTCACCAGAGCCACATTTTTTGACGGATTAAAATTTTATGAACAGTTTTTGAAAAGGGTCACCCAAGGAACATATCTGTGAAATTATTTCAAAATCTGACCAGCGGTTTCAGAGAAGATTTTTAACCCTTTACTCCATAGATACTCATTTCTACGCATTGCTTGTAGGAGCCTTTGGAAAACTTTGTGTCAAAAGATGAAATTGCTCGTGACGAGCAATTTCACCTTTTGCCACAATGTTTTCTACACTATCAAAAGGTGTCATATACACATAAGAAACAGCTTCATCATTGCTGTTATTTAGGGTCAATTAGAGATACCATAGAAATGCCTTATGGGGTAAAGGGTTAAAGAATTCCCTAGAAAATCCCATTTTGTTGCCATGGCAACAGAAGTTTTTGATGGAATTGAATTCTGTGAACAGTTTTTAAAGAGGATCTCCCAAGGAACATTTCAGCCAAGTTTGGTCCAAATCCGTCCAGCAGTTTAGCAAGATTGATGTTTAAAGAACTGTTGACGACGGACCCCATGTGATCCTAAAAGCTCCCTTTGAGCATGTTGTGCTCAGGTGAGCTAAAAAAAGACAGGCATTTTTTTTTTTTTTTTTTTTTTTGAGGGGGGGGCGGGGTTTAACCTATTACCACACAAACCCTACTTTTGACGACCCTGAGAAAGAGGACTATTGAAAACATTGTGGGAAAAGGAGAAAATGCTGGTAACCAGCATTTTCTCCTTTTCCCACAATGTTTTCTACCCTTTACAAAACAAATTTCAAATTTTCAGTCACTCTTACCATGTTGTCCACAAATGCTTTAGATTTGGACAAGCCTAAAATACTGTCGTTTGGTAATGAGTTAAGCATTGTTGACAGCTTGGGTTACCTTTTCTGAGATCAAGATCCGACTGCAAAAAATACACAATTGGATTTTAGATGTAATGCATTATCTCAGTTGGTGATATAAGTGCATCAATTACAATTTCGCTGCTGTTCTTGTTGCAATCTCTAGCAGACAAACATTCTGTCCAGTCTGATTATGATCTATACTCTTAGCATTTAACTCTTTACCAAACAGTCCCTGGTTTAATGACCCTGAGAGAGAAGCCTTCTGAAAACACCGCTGAAAAAGGAAAAAATGCTGGTAAGCAGCATTTTTTCCTTTTCCAACAATGTTTTCTTCCCATCCACAGCCAAATTTCAAAGTTTGAGTCGCCTTAATTTTGTTGTCTGCAAATACTTCCAATTTGGACAAATCTAAAATTCTGTCTTTTGGTAAATTGTTAAGCGAGTGAAACCTTGTTCAGTATTACTAGGGTTTCTGAAAATTCTCATTTTCTTTTTTCTCTTTTCTCTTTCCAGATACAGAAGGATTCAGTTACAGTAAACTAAACTACTACCTTGTTAAGTAAACTACTTTATCAGAACTACTAAATTAAAAAAAAATGTTTTTTCTCTCGGCTTTGGCTTTTCATACAGTTGGTGATATTGTATCATGGATAAAGAAGCATGCAGAGGTTGAAATAATCCCTGCATCTTCTTTTGTTCATGATAATGAGGTCTCCATCTCTGTTGAAGAGGGAACCTCTGTGGATACATCAGTGTCTGTGGAAGAGGATATTGAAATGGAAGTGAAGGAAGAAATTGGAATGGTTTCTTCCTTTATTTCCATTACCGTCGATGATGTAGACATGGAGGTTACTGATGATGCAGAGGTGGAGATCTTGCGTGCAGAAGGTGATGAGGAGGATATCGAGGTTGAAGTAAGCTTTGGTGAGCTAAGCTATACCTTGGTGTCCTTCTCATCAGTGGACATGCCTGAGTTGCCAACTAGTCAGGATTGTTTTGGTAGGGTTATTGGGGAAGAGGCCAAGCTTGACTTGGTCCCTCCCCAAATTTGCAAACCTGTTATCTGTGATCCCGACCAAGAGCCAGTAGTGGTAACTCGTAGTGGGCGGCGAAGCCGGCGACCTGACCGGTATGGCGACTGGGTTTACTATTAAATGTTTTCATAAGTTCCAGTCGCAGAGGAATGTTTTCAAAAGTTTGTCAGTCACAACCAAATGTTTTCAAAAGTTTGTCAGTCACCCACAAATGTTTTCAAAAGTTTGTCAGTCACAGATAAATGTTTTCAAAAGTTCGTCTATAACTAAAAGTTTTTTATTCTGTTCATAATGAAGGCTAAAGTCTTGTCCTAGTAGCATTTAGAACTTCCCCCACTTAATAGCCTGTATATTGAGGCTAAAGAACCATCTGTTTATAGCAGAAGGCAAAAGTTGGCCCTTCAATAGCTTTTTACCCTTTACCACACAGTGGCGACTTGATGTTCTTGGAAAAGAAGCCTTTCAAAAACGTTGTGGTAACCAGCATTTTCTCCTTTTCCCACAATTTTGTCTACTCTATCAAAGAAAAATTTTACAGTTTGAGCCACAGTGAAATTGTTGTCTGCAAATGCATTTAATTTGGGTAAGGCTAAAATTTTGTCCTCAGGTAAAAGGCTAAAACTTAAATCAAGCTCTCTTAATCCAACTCATAGGGTTGTTTTTAACCCTCAATATAAAGTTCTATTTGAGAGGAAAACATTGCGGGAAAAGGAGAAAATGCTGGTAACCAGCATTTTCTCCTTTTCCCACAAAGTTTTCTACCCTTCCCAAAGCAAATTTCAAATATCCAGTCATGCTTATTTTGTCGTATGCAAATGCTCTCAATTTAGAATGGTCTAAAATTTTGTCGTCTGGTAAAGAGTTAAAGTTCTTTATTTTGTAAAAGCCATTAAAATACTTATAACAGTATGTGTCATCGGATAACCTTTGGTTTTCACTACTTACTTCCCAATATTTTGTAAGATACTTACAGCTCGACTGTCAGGGGTCCAATCTTTAAATTCTCCTCAGTTTGAGAACTTTGAATAATTTGGTCAGAAATCCAGCTGTATCAGTTTTACAGGTAAGCTGCATAGTTATTACTATTATATTGTTACAATAGATTAGTTAAATTGTGGCAGCCAGTGCAACTATTTATGCCTTCTTGCAATTTGAACGTGGTATTCTTACAAAGTCACTGGCTGCTTTCACACATCACCAACAGGGTAACAATCATCAGTGGTGAGAGAAAACTGCATCTTAATGCACTACCTATTATAATATACATGAAAAGACTATGGCAAAACTGAGCGGGCTCCAAATCAGTTTCAAATCCTGTTATGTTACCAAGCTACTGAGCTATGTTATTGTAGCATGATCAATGAAAACATTCTAGAAATTTTATTCTATCTGAATTCAATCCTATTGTTCCTGGCCATATGACTAATTGAAAGCATTTGCAGACAAACAATTAAATGTTGCTCATATAATGGAGAGAGTCTTGAAAGAGAAGAAAACACCGTTGGACAAGGAGAAAATGCTGGCTAGCAGCATTTTCTCCTTTACCCACAGTGTTTTCAAAAGTCCTTTTCCTCTTGGTTGTTTAAATTCTGGATTGTTTGAATAAAGGGTTTTACCTTTCATGATATGTAACTAACAACTATTGTTTTGTCTAAGTTTCATCTAGGTGTTGACTATGATTATATTTGATGTTGCTGTTGGTGCCATCTACTGGCAGATCGATAACTCGTGTACCTCAGGACTTCAGAATAGGTCAGTACATATATCTGTAGGCTTCTTACCGGGCTTGATCATATTGCTACAATGGAGTCAGGTATAACCACTGTTTATGCCTAAAATATGCTACTTCATTTACAACATCTTATTGCATTTTTTTAATGAACTCTTTACAGAGATTGACAAAATTTTAGACTTGTGTGAATTGAAAGCCTTTGCAGATAACATTTTATATATGGTCCAATTTATAGAGTTTTTATATGAAAGAGTAGAGAACACAGTAGGAGAACATGCTGGTAAAAAGCATTTCTTCTTTTTGCAGTACCTTCTTTTTTCAGAGACATTAAAACATGAGATTGTAAAGTAAAGTTTTAAAAAATCCAGACCAGATTTTCATAAAACAAGTTGGATGAGAGAAATATTTAGAAAATATTGTAAAAAAAAAGTAGTAAAAAAGTGTAAAATACACAAAAATATTATTTGTGGCTTATTTGTAAGTTGCAGAATTATCAACCTGTAACCTTACTTGAAGATATGGGTTTTTCATGGGAAAAACTGTCTAGAGCCATAGTCTTGTACTGGTGGAACCCAGGATATACATGAATATAAGTGAGCTGTTTCAGTGATATGTCTGAAATTGTATTGAAAATGGTGCAAAATACCATTCAGTTGAACAATTAATCAATTAAGTAACTTTTTGATTTCAGGTTTAGAGATTTCTTCATCTTTATGAACATGATATGTGGCATTTTGTCAGTTGTTAAAGTGTTTACAAAGAATAGAGCATTTTTCTTGTAAGTACAGTGTCTTCTTAGTCAAGAAATGCATTGCCTTTCTCTTGCTTCATTGTGTTCTTTAACCTTTTACCAAACAACAAAATTTCAGACTATCCAAATTAAAGCATTTGCAGATGACAAAATTAATGTGACTCAAAAATTGAAATTTGCTCTGGGAAGCTTAGAAAATATTGTGGGAACAGGAGAAAATGCTGGTTACCAGCATTTTCTCCTTTTCCCGCAAGGTTTTCAGATAGCTTCTTTCTCAGGGTCTTGAAAACCCGTAATTGTTTGTTAAAGGGTTAAAGATTATTAATTCTTAGAGCACCATACTTTTAAAGATTCCTTAGTGTGCCAAATGAATCTAACAGAGAATACTTTTTAAATCTATACCGCACAATCCAGATGTTTAAAGACCCTGAGAAAAAAGGCTTTTGAAAACATTTTTGGAAAATGAGATGCCAATAGTGAACATTTTCTTCTTTTCCAACCATGTTTTCAACCTATTCCTAAACCAAGTTCAATTATTCAGTCAACTTCTCTTGTTGTCTGCAAATACTTTCAATTTTGACAAGTCCAAAATTTTGCCATTTGGAATTTTAATATCACATAACCTCACGTTTTCAGTGTAATATACCAATTATGAATTTTCTTATACATGTTTGATATCACATTTGTGTGACGTCATTTTTGATGTCATTTTGCTCGCATTTCATACAAGTGAATGAGTCTCATAGAAAATACATTTATGAAGGTTTTTGTATTATGTGATCTATATTTCGTGAAATATTGTTATGTGATAAAAAGAATCTGACATTTGTGGGCGTTCGAGATAAATTTCTATTAAACTAGTCAAGGAAAATGTTATTAAGCTCGCCAAAGGCTCACTTAATAACATTTCTCTAGACTTGTTTAATAAAATCTTATCTCAAAAGCCCACTCATGTCAGATCCTATATATTTGAGACACCTAGTTAATATTTGCCCAATTCTGAAAATTGAACTATCAACATTCTCAGTTCAGCAAATCATTCCTTTCAGGCACTGTCCATCAATGAACTGAAGTAAATGGAATTTGTACCAGGTGGATCCTCAAACTGGTAGGTATCAAACAAAGAAAAGTTTATGGACCATACTCCATGAAAAGGGGTTTAATACATCTGCAAAAATGGGGTCAGCCTACATGGCTTACATGGATCAAAACTTCTCGCTATCTTGAAGTATTTCAAAGGACCGTTCTAAGTCATGATTGGGCTGGTTGTTAGATAAATGGACTATTTGGATCCATGATAACTTGCTTAGTATAACACATCACTGAGAATGTGAGAAATGTCCTTTTGCCAGAGTTTGGCTGTGACATATCGATAGGTGAGTGCAACACTCTTCTAAGTGCCTGTACAATGTACAGGCACTTAGAATAGTGTTGCACTCACCTATAGATATTGGTCCTTCAACAGATGATCTGATGGTTTCATGTCACTAGGGTTGAAGGCTTTTGAGAAAACTGTATGAAAAGGATAAAATGCTGGTAACTTCTACTGACTGAAGGCCAGCAGGCTTATGTCATGGCCTGATGTTCATTGTGTCCATCTGTGCATGCATTAATTGTTTTTAACATCTCCTGGCAAGTAGCTTTATTTAATTGACTTCCACCAAGATGGTCAAAAGTTACCCCTCCCCAAATGTCAAAAGTTTAACATGGGCTAATAAAGTGCCAAGTTATCCATGGCCAGGGGGTGGAGGAATATATTGTTATATTAGTATTGTCCCTCATCCTGTTTGTCCATGGGTCCATGTGTCCATTGGGGTGAATATCTCCATGGTTACCAGCATGTTTTCTTTTTCCCACAATGTTTTCTACCCTGCTGAAAACAAATTTCAATTTTTGATTATGTTTATCTTGTCGCCTGCAAGTGTTTTCAATTTTGACCAGTCTAAAATTTTCGCATTTAGTAAAGAGTTAATGGTTTTGAATGCTGATTTCAACATTATTTCAGTAATATTCATGGAGTTTCTTTGCCAGTACTATGCAGGAGTCAGAACTTTTTATCACTTTATCACACTATCCAAAGATACAATGATGCCCAAATAGAGGTGTTTTGGAAACATGTAAAATGGAGAAAATAGTTGTGTAAAGCATTTCTGCAAATGGACAAAGAATATTAATATTTTGTGCAGTCTGATCTTGATCTACATTTGCCTCAAAAGCAACCAAAGTAGTGAAAGGTAAATTGTCCTTTGTTTGGAACTTTTACAGCTTTTTTCCTTCAGTAACTTCAGTTACAATTTATATATTTCTCTGTCTAACCTTTCAGATGTCAACATAGAGTTCCTGATGACACGTCTATCATTACCTATGTGGTCACATTCTACCTTTACTTCTCCAAGATGAAAGCTGAAACTGTACAGGGCATACATATTGGAAAGGTAAGCTAGCTGGATAGTAAATTTTAGAGGCAAAGTAATAATTTGATCTCTTTACCACATAATCTTTAATTTTAACGACCATGAGAGAGAAGGCTTTTGAAAATATTATTAGAAAAAAGGAGAAAATGCTGGTAACCAGCATTTTCTCCCTTTCACTCAGTGTTTTGTCGTCTGCAAATGCTTTCAATTTGGACTAGTCCAAAATTTTGTCGATTGTTAAAGATGGTAAAAAAAGAGTTAGTCATCAAAAGTCTTGCACTTTGAATACTGAATGATACATTTTCTTTTTTACAGAATGTTCTGTATGAAAACTTTTCGTAGAGGTTTAAGTGTACAATAGTCTAACAAAACTGAATCAGCAATTGATGAAATAATCTTTCTTTGTTACGATAGGTACATGTCTTAACTCTGAGAGCAGTAAGTAAAGTCAGCTGGTATTTCTATTCTAGAAATAAAGCTGTAATAAGAGCAATTTCAAGGTTGCCCTTTTCCAGAATGTCTCTGCAAAGTGGAAAGTGTAGATCAGTGATTGGATTGCACATTTTGTGCAGCCAGATCTTGATCCACAAAAGCAATTAACATAGTGAGAGCTGCTGTTAGGGTTAAGTAGGAGTAACATTATTTCATAGATTTATTATTTTCGTACTGTTTTCTTTAAGGTCATTGACAACACCCTTGACAACTAGCGAAATGTCCAGGATCATGAAACCTTCACCTCCGACCTTTTGGAAAGGATTGAACAGACCATGATGATTCTGAATGTCAGGGAATTTGCTAACTGGTTGGTTGGTGTCCAGCAACAGCTTGTAGCCTTTAAAGATTAGAACCACAGAGAAACCACCAAAGTATGTACAGTAAATGTTTAGCCAATCTGCAGGGAACCAATCCAAATTAAAATTGTTTGCATTTATACATCATTCTTTGAATTTAAACCTGATCAGAGTTCCTGATAGAAGGAGTGATTTTGATTTCATAATTTAAAATATTAACCCTTTACCAAACAACAAAATTTCAGACTGGTCCAAATTGAAAGCACTTGCAGACAACAAAATAAACGCAACTCAAAAATTGAAACTTGTTTCCAGTAGGGTAGAAAACATTTTTGGGAAAGGTTTTCTTTTTTCCTTTCAAAAGGCTTCTATTTTAGGGTTGTGAAAACCAGGGATTGTTTCGTAAAGGTTTAATTATTATTCTCCATTAAACCCTATTTTGTTGGTACTCATTTAGATTGCCTCATAGTGGCGACTCTAATTAGTACCCACAACAAAGGTTTTCAAAGAGAAATAATGGCTTTAGAACACAATCACTCTCTTGTATCAGTGAGCTGTGCCTGATATGAATATTTAATTTTCTGTTAGAATTGACACAACCTACTTGGTAAAAGGCAGTGGTTTTAGGGTCACAACTGAACAGTTGATTCATTACTGCTAGATTTTTTTCTGCTGCTGATTATATTCAACAGGCCCTGTGGCTTCAACAGATTCAATAATTCACTATTTTGTGGATTTGGGAAAGGGGGGGGGATTTTTAGGCAGCATATTATGTTAGTCTGAAGTAAAATAGAAAAGGAGATTTACCCATATCAAGTGTCTTGTTTACACGATATGACACAGTTTCAAGTCGTTGACTGGATTAACTTGTTACCACACAAACCCGACTTTTCACGACCCTGAGAAAGAAGGCTTTTGAAAATGCTATGGGAACCAGCATTTTCTCCTTTACCCACAGTGTTTTTAAGCCGTCCCAAACCAAATTTTAATCTTTTATTCACCTTTATTTTGTCGTCTGCAAATGCATTCAATTTGGACCAGTCTAAAATTTTCTCATGTGGTAAACAATTAACCCTTTACCCCATAAGGCATTTCTATTGTATCTCTAATTGACCCTAAATAACAGCAAGAATGAAGCCGTTTCTTGTGTGTATATGACAACTTTTGATAGCGTAGAAAACATTGTGACAAAAGGTTAAATTGCTTGTCACGAGCAATTTCACCATTTGCCACAAATGTTTTCCAAAGGCTCCTACAAGCAATGCATTGAAATTAGTATCTATGGAGTAAAGAGTTAATGTAACTTTTGTATTCAACTTTTGATAACATTTCTACAGAGCTCTAGAAAAGAGGGAGTGGTGGTATTTAAATCCATTATTTCTCTTTAAAACAATGTTTTGTGGGTACTCATTAGAATTGTCACGATGAGACGATTCATATGAGTACCTTCAACAAAGGTTTTAGAGGAGAATTATTAATATTTTCAATTTTGAAATCAAAATCATGCATCCCCTCAATCTGGAGCTCTAATTCTGGCAAAAGTTAAATGTCTGTTATGAGGAAAAAAAAAATGTTTTTCTATAGTGTTTTCAAATTAACTCTTTACCAAAGAATCCCTGGTTTTTATGATCCAGAGGAAGAAGCCATCTGAAAACATTGTGGGAAAAGGAGAAAATGCTGGTAACCAGCACTTTCTCCTTTTCCCACAATGTTTTCTACTCTGCTGATGTCAAATTTCATTTTTTGAGTCATGTTTATTTTGTCAATTTTGACAAGTCTAAAATGTTGTCGTTTGGTAAAACTTAATTCATGTATTCAACCTTAGTTTTTGTGTGATCGTTCATATTTTTCATGGATGTTTTCGAAGATGTTGGCTGCAATTTTTTTTTCAGGATATGATGAGTAAATGGCAGTTAAAATTTGCTAGTTTGATGTATGCAGTTGTCCTTTCAAGAATTTTCTATAACTTAGTTCTTTATGCATATAGATAGATAGATTTTTTGTCAGAGGAGATGAGTAAAAAGTTGCCCTTGTATAATTTACAAAATAACAGACAGCATCTTCAAACTATACTGTTCACAAACCTGCCTGATAAAATGTCTGGAGTTGCCTTACAGGAAAGGACACTGTTCAAATTTTTTAACAAATTTTCTCTCTGTATCTGTATAGGTAAGACAATATCATACATCTCTGGAACTACTTATTGGAACTGTTACAGACTAGAAGAATGTGCATGGAACTCTCCCTACAACTACAACAGATCTTCCAAGAACTGCTCTATATACTTAACAGGATGGAAGAAATTAAGGTTAGAAGGACAAAAACTTTAATTTAAACTCTTAGACTTGTATAAAGTATGTTTTGACTAGCAAATGTCCCAATTCGAGACAGATTGTTCCCGAGAGACACTTTCAAAAGCTTTCTCTTTCAGATGTGTTAAAAGTTGTCATAGTGTGGTAAAGGGTTAAATCATAGAACGCTCTATCATTCACAGTATCAACTTTTTGTAATCTTTTAGTTCTAGGTTTCTTTATTTTAGCAGATACAGAATGAGTTTGGACTTAAAGATCAGTTGTGATTTAAATTACGTAATACCATACTTGAAGAAAGAATTTTACATTTGAATGGTTTTGATTTACACTAGGCTACAGACCAAGCGACCCAGAGATCGTCAAAGATCCCATCAATACAATGGAGAATGTGTATGAAGAACTCAAGAGATTGGCAGAGGAGAAAAAAAATTGGCTCCTTGAGTACTGCAAACTCTGGCAGTTCTACTAGGACATGGCTGATGAAGAAGGATGGATTGAAGAGAAAAAAAGGCTCATGTCTGCTCCAGATTTGGGACGTGACCTTACTAGCGTTCATCTCTTACTTAAACAAAAGGTTGGTTATCATGGCTACATATGTTTATCGTGTTTATGCAATTTTGCATACTATATATGACTGATAACCTATGGGGTTTGAATACTTAGGTTTTGGGTTATAC
Source organism: Tridacna crocea (assembly GCA_943736015.1). NCBI lineage: Eukaryota > Metazoa > Mollusca > Bivalvia > Cardiida > Cardiidae > Tridacna > Tridacna crocea. Next base: position 17,707,243 of record OX031063.1, on the reverse strand, counting down.
CAAACATTTTTAAGTTCCTTATGTTTTATGTTAACAGAACTTAATGATCTCATGGCTCTCTGTGGCCATGGTAAAGATGTTAGCATCTAACCTTGTATAACCCTAAGATTGATTCCAGCTAGCAGTAACTGGCATTAACTGGCAGTGTTACTCAAATCAAACCTTCACTATAAGATGGTATTGATTTACAGAATATGGAGGATGAGATGACAGCCAGACACACCCATCCGCAGTCTGTATTACAAGTTGGCAATGATCTCATTTCGGCTGGCAATTTCAGCGCGGACAAGATCCAAGAGCGTATTAACGAGATCAACTAGCAGTGGGAAAGCCTCATAGATTTGGTAGCCATCAGAAAAAATGTCTCAAATGAAGCTGTGGACTTCTATCAGGTATGGTTAATCAGTAATCATCCACAAAATCAAGTTGTAAAAGTTGAAAATGCATGCAGTAGGTAAAAATGCAATGTGGATAGGTAAAAGGTGATAAAATATACTTTGTCCCTATTCTAGTTTTTCCAGTCACTGGTGATGGATACATGGATTCAAGATCAACTCTTTACCAAACGGCAAAATTTTGGACTTGTCCAATTTGAAAGCATTTGCAGACGACAAAATTAATGTGAATTAAAAACTGAAATTTGATTTGGAAAGGGAAGAAAAGATTGTAGGAAAAGGAGAAAATGCTGGTTACCAGCATTTTCTCCTTTTCCTACAATGTTTTCAAAGGCTACTTTTCTCACGATCATTAAAAGATTCAAGATTAAAGATCCACTAGCTGCCAAAAGTAGTAAACTATCAGGTCAAATTACAGGCAAATTTTACCTTTTCCCAAACGACAAACTTTTGGACTAGACCAAATTGAAAGCATTTGCAGATTACAATTCAACTCTTGCTGAAAAGATGATTTCTGTCTATGACAGGGTAGAAAACATTGTGGGAAAAGGAGAAAATGCTGGTTACCAGCAGTTTCTTCTTTTCCCACAATGTTTTCAAAAGGCTACTATTCTAGACCTATGATAATCAGGGACTGTTTGGGAAAGGGTTAATTCACACCATGTAAAAGTATTTATGTTACCATGTCTTGTCCTGACTTGTCGAGTCTCATCTTGACAATGTATTTAGTACAATCTAAGTTCCAGAGAGGTCTTGACCAAACAACAAAATTTTTTACTAAACCAAATTGTAAGGATTTGCAGGCAACAAATTTAGCTCAAGTGATGATTTCTTCCTTTGATGGGATAGAAAACATTTTGGGAAAAGGAGAAAATGCCTCTCACCAGCATTTTCTTGTTGTCCCACAATGTTTTCAAATGACTTCTGCTTTAGGCTTGTTAAAATGCAGATTGTGTAGTAAATGGATAGGCATAAATTAACCTAAGCATGAAATCTAAATGCATTACAAGTATACCTAATCATCTATGTTCTCCTTCATCTTTCAGTTTTTTTGTTGATGCTGACATAGACACATAGAGGCATTATACATTGCGCATGGTTTCTAGTGATGATGTGGGTCATGAAGAAGCCAATAATCAGTCCTTGAAAAAAAAACAAGGATGTGATGGATGAGCTGAAGAACTACCAGACAGTGATAGAAGCCTTGCATGAACAGGCTGCTAACTTGGGGGAGCAGGTGAGCCCTCAGTGTACACCATGTGTCATTCTTCATTAAGTAGATGTTTATCCAATATAAATGTAAGCGGAAAGGAATAATTTTTGATACATTTTCAAACAAGGGTATATTTGACCTTCGAGAAGCCCAGATTTTGAAAAGATAGAGGGAAATGTAGCGATTGATTGTTTGTTACAAAGAGTGAATGGAACACGGTCTTGATTATTGAGTTTTATTTATGCTCTTCAGTAGCTTGTCAAAAAATACTGCTTATATGATTATGGCTTGTATTTCATGGTTTAGACCAGTGAAAAATACTGATCTTCTATTTTTTAACTGTTTAATTAAAGGGGGAAACAGTTGTGCTGTCTATAAGTTGCCTATGTAAAAAGCATGTGCCATTCAACCAGAGGGAAATACGAAGTACATGCATTTGGTTTGCATGCTTTGTGTAATATTGCAATTCACTGTTATGTGAGGGGTCATGCCATGGGGCAACTGAAAACTGCTCTACTGGATTTTTGTCCCAATTTAACGGCTTGGAAGCATGAAATAAATGGAATATCTGGGGAGGTTTTTTGGTTAAAGATCAGAATTTTAGGGATGGCAACGGTTAGTAAATTTGCTAACCGGTAAACCGTTCAATCTTTCGATTGGTTAACCAGTTAACCAAACAACAATGTAGAAACATTTAAGATGTGGCATTGACAACCGGTGCGTGAGTAATGCATTCCTGTGATGTTTACTATTTCTGTAGTTTGGCGCAAAAGATGGCCAATCTATCGACGATCTCTCTCCCCCCCTCTCTCTCTCTCTCGGCAATAAAATCAATTTTCCACAATGCTTTCTATAGAGGACTAGAAATTATCAGGCCATTTCAGTGTTTCCATAAGCAAATTATTTTAAATTTTAGACTCTCCAAAATTCAAAGCCTCTGCACTATACTATGAATTTCGAAGATACTTATCAAAGTGATAATGAAGAAGAGAAACCAAGGTGCCTGCTTGAACACAGATTGATTGACTTCAGTCCCTCTTATGCTGATTGATCAGTCCATGCATGTATTTGATTGGGGGCGGGTACTTAACCCTTTACTCCACAGATACTCATTTCTACGCATTGCTTGTAGGAGCCTTTTGAAAACACTGTGGCAAAAGGTGAAATTTCTTGTGACGAGCAATTTCACCTTTTGTCACAATGTTTTCTATGCTACCAAAAGGTGTCATATACACATGAGAAACTGCTTCATCCTTGCTGTTATTTCGGGTCAATTAGAGACACCATAGAAATGCCTTATGGAGTAAAGGGTTAAAGAAATAATCCAAACAAATCAATTACGATAAGCCAGTGCCTTTGATCCAAAGAGGACATGTGTTTGATTGTTTATTATCAGAGACTGGGGACTAATTAGCGAATTAACAATGTTTAATATTGCACTGACGTGTCAAACTGTATATCACATCTTCGCCGCGTCTTGGCGACATGGATGTGCATATGATGCAGTTTTGGTTGCCAGAACCGGCAAAGTTAACTTTGTACTTTTTTAAATTATAATGATTATTTTGGTAAACTTTTGATAATATATATATTTTGTTTGGTAAACTTTTGATAATATATATATTTATTTCTAGTTCCGGTTTCCAATTTCCTAACCGGTTAATTGGTCATTCAATAGGTTAATCAGTTAACCAGTTAACCATTGCAATCCTTAGAATTTATGTCATGGTGTGAAAATCATTGGTAATGTTTTCACTTATGGCACTTAGCCAGTCGTGAAAATATTACTAATGATGTTCATTTGATAACTTTTGATTGTTCACCGAAAAGAACAAGTTAAATCCTTTATTTCATCAATTTATGTTGTATTACAGGATGGAGCTTGAGTCTGTACAGCGTACATTGGGTAGCATCGACAGACATTACCAAGAACTACTACTACTTACTAAGATCAGAAAACAAAGATTATTGGATGCATTGTCTTAGTACGAACTCTTCAATAAAGCTGACGTTGTGTTGCATCAAGGAGAAGGTAATTTTGTGTAACCAGTTACGAATGATCAATCTTGTGTTTATGCTACATTGACGAGGCTTTTGAAAAGATTGAAAGAAGACCATGCTGGTAACCTGTATTTTCTGTTTCCACCATTTTCTATTTATTTGAAAGACAGATTCAACGTTGGAGCAGCATTTCATATGTTGTCTTCCAAAGCTTTCATATGAGACGAGATCAAAATATGGTCACATGGTTAAGACATGTATTGTTGTAGAGTTGAAAATAGCCACAAATACTGTGAGTTTACATATATAACATGCACATAGCTGTGAAATTGAAAAAAAAAGCATTTTTATACGCCCAAAGGGTCATATTATGTTATACCCCCAGTCGTCCGTCCGACAGTCTGTTAGCAATTTCTTGTGTGCGCAACTCCTCCTACAGTTTCCATCAGAATTATTTGAAACTTGCCACAATGAATCTCCATTATTGCCCCTTGTTAATTTTTAGTTTTTTTAAATTTTTAGTTTTTTTAAATTTTTAGAATTTTCGTAAAGACCATCTCGAAAATAGAAATTTGTTTCCAGCAGGGCAGAAAACATCATGGGAAAAGGAGAAAATACTGGATACCAGCTTTTTTCCTTTTCCCAAATTTTTTTCAGAAGCCTTCAATCTCAGGGTCGTAAAAACCAGGGTTTTTTTGGTATAGAGTTAAATACCATATGTGAGAGTATTTGATTTTTACCCATTACCACACAACCCCTACTTTTGACGCCCCTGAGGAAGAAGCCTTTAGAAAACACTATGGGGTAAAGGAGAAAATGCTGGCAACCAGCATTTTTCGCCTTTTCCCACAGTGTTTTCTACCTTTCCCAGAACCAATTTCTATTTTTTAGTCACCTTTATTTTGTCGTCTGAAAATGCTTTCAATTTGGACCAGTCTAAAATGTTCTTGTGTGGTAAAGAGTTAATCTAGAGACACTATTTATAGGATAGTAAAAAACCATCATGTATCCAAATCAATATTGCGACCCCTAAAATTCTTCCTTGTCTATTCCAGGATAAATTCCTCACTACTATGATTGTAACTGATGACATTGAAGAGCTTGCCATCATGAAGCACCATTTTGAAGGCTCTGAACATGATGAATGCAAATGCTTCCAAAGTTGGTGTGATGAACCAACTTGCATGACAGCTTCTACAAGTAGAACATCCAAACGCTGCTGAAGTTATCCAGCAACAAGTATGTGCTTATTTAACTAAAGAAAAATCTATTTAATTTAATTCATAGCTCAAGATAAGAGGGAAAAATGGTATTCTAAATCCATTATTTCTCTTCCAAACCCCATGAGATGAGACAGTTCTAACGAGTACCTATAACATACAGTTTAGTGGGGGTTGATTTATATTTTCAGTTTTGAAATCAAAATCACTCCCTCTAACTAGAGCTCTGTCATCTTATGTAAAAACTTTGAAAGAAAATTGAAAGAGGAAAAAAATGCCTGTTTACGGTCATGTAGAAGTATTTACTTACGGTGCTTAACTCTTTACCGCACAATCCCAACTTTTAACAACTCTGAGAAAGAAGCCTTTTGAAAACATTGTGGGAATTTAAGGAAAAAATTCTGGTAACCAGTATTTTCTCCTTTCCCACAATGTTTTCTACCCTGCTAGAAATAAATTTCAATTCTTGGGTTACATTTATTTTGTTATCTGCAAGTGCTTTCATTTTGGACCATCTAAAATTTTGTCGTTCGGAAAAAAATTAAACTCATTCGCATGATCAATTACTTTTGGAAGATTACTTGTAGAAATTTGAAATGGGTGCAAATATTCGAAGAGAAAATACTAACAATGGAATTTGTAATTTTCTGAGCAATTACCTCTCTTTCAAAATGTTTTGATAATTCATGCAGAGGAAATAAAGACATAGCCACTCTTCACCCTTTTTATAGTTAATACCTATTTCCAAAAGCAAGCAGTCTTCAACTATCTAAACCTGTTATATGTTTATTTTGAAACTACAGCTGGATACAATCTTAGATGGTTGAAGGGAAGAGAGATGAAATTGACTCTACCCATGGTCTACAAAACTTCCATATTGAATGTAATGAAACCATTGTAAGTTATTTCCACTTCATCATCCTGTTTATATACATGTAAATTCTTGAGAAAGTTTTTTATTACAATTTAATCATAATAATGCAGTTTTACAAAAAAAGATGAAAGTATTGGTAGCAGTGGTTCTGAAATAAACTGCCCAAGTTGTCCGAGTCGTCCATTCATCAGCCCAGACAAGTAGATTCTTAAGGTGGGTTGTCCGTGGACAAGTGAAAAATTTCAAGGGAACAAGCAATTTTTTCCGAAAGTGAAAGTTAGCATTTTTGAAAATGATAATAAAATATACAATTGGAAATTCCCTGAATGGTACTCGAATCAAACTGCTCTCTCCATTGTAAATAAGGGTCTATAAATAGCAACGGCCAATCACATGCCTAGACGTTTGCATTGAAAACACTTCATGTCCAAAAATTAAAATTCAAACACCTGGTTGATACAGACTAATGGCGACGCAGAGAACCCTTGATGGCTTTTTCTCACAAGATAAATCCTCGTTCCCTCCTCATATTATTCATTGTCTTAAAAACTTTCAGGTCGAGAAGAAAAAATAAGTAAGGCAGAGTACTACAAGGCGTAGGACACCAAGGGGAAAAGTGGGGTTTATGATTCGTAGCTAATTGATTTCCAGTGGCATGAAAATGCAGACGATCTGTGTGTTTGTAAACTATGTAAGGAGTTTCCGCTTATTGCGGACCAGAGCAGTGGGTTATTTAAAGGGCAGCATATTTTTTAGAGGAGGCAAAACCAGTGTTCCCACACATGCAAATATTGCATAAATCATGTTATAGAAATTGAAATACACGTAACAAATTTTGGTTACACTCAAGACATCGCATAAGAACAAAAAACATGAAAAAAAATATCCATTTATTATCCGCCTAACTATTGTAAAATGTGGGGTTTAAAGTTACTTGTTGCCCTTACAGATAAATTATTGTCAAATCACCTGCAAAAACCTATCCATAAGTTAACACACATGAAAAGATGCTCATTGCAAAGAACACGGAAACCCATGACACAACACAATGATCATTTTGACATTGTCCGATCAGAGTCTTTTCAGACCATTTTTTCAGCTTTTTAATGACTATGAACAGTAAATTTCCACATATACCTCAATATAACATGCTTTTGTTGAGCAAAACATCATTAATGATTACTATACTTCTAGTTTGGAACCATTTTTGTCATACCCTCATAGAAAATCTTACCCTCAGATTTACGGCTAAGGGCTTAAAAGTATCCTTCAATTAAAAGGCCAGTGGGACTACTGAAAACTTATGGTGATTATTTGTTTATTTACTGTTATATTGATATTGCGTGCATCTTATCCTTTTATGTTGAACTTCAAAGTACGGACAAGTGGGGTTTTGATACGAACAAGTCAATTTGTGATCATCAGTTGTCAGTGGACAAGCAAACTTTCAAGATATTTCAGAACCACTGGGTAGTTATAGTTTTCTTTTAGCATTATCCAAGCAGCAGTTGTCTGGAAATCAGCAAGTTAACAAAAGAGAATTTGTTGGTTTTGATAGTAATTCTACCAGTTACTAACACATTGGCCATTTTCACAATTCCTTTCACAAAAATTCTTTCTCAGAAATCCCAATACTGTCTATATTAAGAGAATTTTCTAAAAATGTGTATGGCACTTGTCCAAAACACTGCTTTTTTGCTTACCTGATAACATAGTGTTAGGGACAAGTAATCCAGACTATGGGGTTATTTGAATCTGTCAAGCACAATCGTCAAAAAACACAAGTTGGCGCAATTTTAAGACCACTTTTGCTGCCGACTGTGTTTTAATTTTATTATTAAAATTCATGCTGCTCACAAATGTATGTCAAGCCTAACCATAAACTTAATTTTGTTGAATTCCTGTAACTTTGTTGAATTCCTGTGATTGAAGCAGATGACATTAAGAGCCTTGCTCTAAACTACATGGTATCGCCAAGCATGTAGTAACTGGATGAATATAATCATGCTGTCTGCTGTACTCACGAGTTCTGAAATGTTCTTTTTTCTAAGGGACAGGGAGGTCAGAAATAGTTCTTTAAACAACATATTGACATTAAAAATCAACACTAAAAAGTTTGCCTGTATGGGGGCATTTGTGTTTCACAAACACATCTTGTCCAAGTGAAACTTCGTCGATGAACTTACTTTAATGAGGAAAATGCATATAAGCATTTTCTCAAGAGTTACGTAAAAAGTTGGAAAATTTAGTTTGTAACTACCATAGTTAAATGGAGCCATGGTGATGAATGGAGCAAACAACGTTTCTAAATAGGCTGGTCATTCTGAAATGAAAAATGATGTCATCATTATCTGTTTAACTCATTGTGGCATGAAAGAAATTTGGACACCAACTGATTGAAAGCACCTGCAGACTATGTGTAGCTCAAGTGATACTCAGTGTTACCAAACATCAGTCTCTTTATGTCAATAAAACGCCCTTTTTCCATGAAGTTTGCTACCCTTTTGCCATATTTTCTTTGCTTCCTCCAAATAATTTCTAATTGGACAGGTATACAATTTTGTTCTCTAGTAAAAGATTGAGGTAAAAAGGAAAATATGGAAAGAATAATATATAATTATAGGGGTTAAACTTTCTCTACTAATTGTACCTAAGGGCAAAAGTTAAGCCTATTTTATATTCCTTAAAAAAGAGGTAAACAAAGACCATAATAACATGGCATATGACTTTATTTTGTGTGGTGCATTTCGTTCATTCATTTAACTCTTTACCATACAACAAAATGTTAGGCTGGTCCAAATTGAAAACCTTTGCAGACAACAAAATTAATGTGACTCAAAAATTGAAATTTGTTCTTGGAGGGCAGAAAACTTCCCGGGAAAAGGAGAAAATGCTGGTTCTCCTTCTCCCACAAAAGGCTACTTTTTCAGGGTCAAGAAAGCCACGCGGTTAAACGCTTAAACATAGATATTAAAAGAAAATTGATACATATGGGCAAAAGAATTGTTTTAACTGAATGAGATGGAATATGCTTAACTCTTTACCAAATGACAATATTTCAGACTGGTCCAATTTGGAAGCAATTGCAGACAACAAAATATATGTGACTGAAAAAACTGAAAATTGGTTTGGGAAGGGTGGAAAGCATTGTGGAAAAAGGAGAAAATGCTGGTTAACCAGCATTTTCTCCTTTTCCAACAATGTTTTCAAAAGGCTTCTTTCTAAGGGTCGTTAGAAGTTGGAATCGTGTGGTAAAAAAGTTAACTTTTTCCCATAGGTATATTTCTGTTTTTTATTTTTCCAGATAGTAACAGGATGTTCTAATATTCGATTTTTGAGAGATCAAATCAAATTTGATCACTTACACAGTAACAGTGTGACAGAAGCACCAACACTTACCCTCACAGAATCATGTAAGTATCATCTTTTATCATCTTTTAGTATTGTTGACTCTTTACCAGACAATAAAAACTTAAGACATGTCCAGAATTTGGCTCTATTGCTGGGACTTGTCTTTTTTAGTGCGTAGAACATTGTAGGAAAAGGAGAAGATGCTCCTGAGGAAAAAAAGGAAAATGTTGGTCACCAGCTCTGCCTCCTTTTCCTACAAAGTTTTCAAAAGCTGTCTTACTCAGAGATGTTAAAACATGAGATTTTTTAGTAAAGTTTTGACTCATCACCCATGAACCAAATTTACCTCAGAAAACTTAATAATAAAAAAGGTTAGCCCTGAAGTCCTGCGGCATGAGCCATTTTTCTAAGTCTCTTCTGAGATATGATTGTCTCACATTTTTGTCCCCGTGGGGTCCCGGGGATTTTTTTTTTACTGTATAGAATAGGACCTCGGCCTTTCTCTATGGCATGTCGTAGAAGGCGACTAAAATTAGAGACGAACGGCTGCTGTCATCGTAATTCATAGGATTGCAGCATAACTCTTTACAACACAGTTTTGACTTTTATTGATCCTGAAAAAAAGAAAGCTTTTGAAAACATCGTGGTAAAAGGAGAAAATACTGGTAACCAGCATTTTCTCCTTTTCCCTCATGTTTTCTACGCTACTCAAATCAGCTTTCAGTTTTTGAGTCACATCAATTTTGTTGTCTGCAAATGCTTGCAATTTGGACTAGACCAAAATTTTGAGGTTTTGGTAAAGAGTTAAGACAATCATTATTAAAAATTGGACTGAAAACATGGCCTCTAGAGTGCATACAAGCTTTTCTGTAGTACTTGTTTAAGTTACATAGATTTTAGCTAAACATAGCTCATTTTCAAACTTGTGCAGATAATCATTGTGACAAATCTTCTGACCACCTTTCATAAGTAATTAAAAGGAAATTTGGCTGGCCTGCAGATACATGTACGTTATACGTAGCAAGACATCACATCATTTTGGATCCATAAGATCTATTTAGTGTTAACCCTTTCCCAAACAAGCCCTGGTTTTTACGTGTCTGCAGTAAAAGTCTTTAGAAAACATGTGGAAAAGGGAAAAATTGCTCCTAACAAGTAATTTCTCCTTTTGTCACATTGTTTCTAGTCTTTTTGAGAACTTTCTGCCCTTTTCTCCAAATCTAAAATTGTCGTCTGCAAACTGTTTTGGTTTAGAAGAGTCCAAAATTTGTTGTTTGGGTAAGGGTTAAAAAAATTGGGAGAATTGGTTGAATCATTAGGAAGAATGGTCCTTAGAGATGCAGAAAATGCAAAACGTTTCTTCCCATGTCAGGTTTAAATAACTGCGCAGCTTGACATAGGTTGAAACTTTTTGCAGATACATCAAACTTGCTTATTCCCTTCAGTGATGGCATTTCCATTCTCCATCTCTAAGTGTATTTATGCATTTTTTTATGCCCATCCAGGGTTTGATAGGGTTGAAAACAATGAGGGAAAAGCTATGCTGTTAAAACTCATTAAACTCAAGTACATGTTTTTTTTTTTTACATATTAAAAGATAACAAATTCGTTAGATTTCTATGGAGTTTGTCAAGTATGTGATGCAGGTGGTAAAGAGTTAAGACAGCCAAGTTAAAGATCATGTGTGAAAAGGCTGGAAAAGGTTGTTGGAGGAGCAAATGCTGGTAACCACAGCATTTTATTCTTTTACCACAATGTTTTTCTAAGCTTTCTTTTACAGGGTCATTCCTCAAAATTACTTTTTTTTATCTAGCTAAATTAAAGGTATCTGAAGGCAAAAAGCCAAATCTAGCTCAAACAATGATTTCAATCTTTGATAGGATGGAAAACATTGCAGGAAAAGTAGGAAATGCCGGGCTTGTCCACCTTTCTAGGATTTGTTTCACAAAAATATTATCGAAAGTCAAATTATGTATCTCTTGTAGACTGAAAAGTTTGTGTTGAATTGTTCAAGGTGGTAGAGATTGATTAGGGCCGACTATTAAGGGTAAACACAATTTTTTTCCACACCTTTTCTATCAGGACAACCATTATCAAAATGCCATTGCTATGGAAGGTGCAATATTGTGATGCATTATAATTCTGTCAAAGATTAATTTTCTAGGGTTCTTTATTCAGTATTAGAAAAGACAATAATTATCATTCTGTAAATATTTACTGAGAATCAGTTGTGTAACTGATAGAAATAATGTTTTGTCTCCCTGTTCAAAAGAATGCCACCAAAAACTTGCCTTTGCAGATTTCAAAATATCTGATGATTATATAGATTTATCTAATGTATCTATATTAACTCATTACCTCAAGACAATATTTTAGGCTTGTCCAAATCGAAAGCATTTGCAGACGACAAAAAAAAAAGTGAAGATTTGAAATTTAATTTGTGAAGAGTAGAAAACATTGTGGGAAAAGGAGAAAATGCTGGTTACCAGCATTTTGTCCCTTTCCCACAATGTTTTCTAAAGGCTTCTTTCTCAGGGTCCTCAAAAGTAGGGATTGTATGGTAATGGGTTAAGTTTCGTCAAATTATAGCCCTGGGTTCAAATTTGGCACTTGGGATCAAAAGTTTTACCTGGGCTTAAATAGGGAAAACTTCAAAATTCTTCTTGTACCTAGCCGTAGGGCCTGTGGCTTCCAAATTTTGCTTGTAGTCTTATCTGGTGGGTCTCGACCAAGAGAGCCATAATTATAACCTTGGGGTCGAGTTTGGTCCCACTCTAGGGGTCACAAGTTTTACATGGGCTTTTATAGTGAAAACTCTACAGATCTTCTTGCCACAAGAACCAGGTCTACTTAATTAAGCCCTGTCTTAAAGAATTCATTTTCATAGGTCTGTCAGTTTATAACCACACATTCTGGACCTATATTATTTGGTATGAGGCTTCATATTGGGGACCTCTACCATGAGCCAAAGTTATTGTAGAATTGTGGCTTTTCCATGGGGTCCTAACTTTATTATATGATTTTATTGTAAAGATTTTGTATGTCTTATGTATAAAATATAGCCCCTTTTAATGATTATTATATCTGCAACTCAAGCCACTCACAGATTATTACATGTTCACACTACAGGCCCTTGTTAACAATTTTAAATGTAAAGCAAGCCACTCATTTTTACATGTGTGTACCATAGTCTCTTTTTTAATAATTAAAATGTGTATAACTTAAGCCACTTACTGATGATTACATGTATATATACTTGCCCACTTTTAATCATTAAAATGTGTGGGTTGAAATATCTGCATGGAAACTACTCATATGTAATTACTAGGCCTAGTAATTACATGTATATACTTTTGCCTCTTTTAATGCTTACACATATTTATACTATAAAATATAATGAAAAGGTCTATAACTGAACTCACTCATGGATGATAAGATGTAAATATTATAGCTCCTTTCATCAATTAAAATGTACACAATTGAACCAGTTATGGATAATAACATCGCAAATAAGATAACCCACTCAGTGATAATTATGCTTTCAACAATTAAAATATCCATATATGAACACACTATTGATATATCTATACTATTGCCCCTGTTAACAAAAAAGGTATCACTGAACATACGCATTTATAATCATACACTACTATCCCTTTACACAATTAAAATATGCATAACGGCACACCCTCAAAGATATTTATTGATATCAACAAAGTCAATATTCAAACCCTTAGTTATTATGCAATCAGTAGCTTTGTCTTTTTTTTTAATGAGATATAAAATCATTTCACCACTGTTGATGCTATTTCACATAATCAATATGTAGTTGTGCATAGAACCTATGCCATGAGTTTTGCAATATGTAGTCCTTTGTATATTAAAAGTTACATTCAATTTGCTGCTCCTCTGTTCTTAAATCCCTTGCCCATTTTCAGTGAAATTTTACAGGACCTTACATTCAATAACTGATTGTGCATAGTGTCAGCATATCCCTTTGCAGTGACTATTTGCAGAGTTATAAATTTTTCTATGCTACATTTGATTATTCAGCTCTTTTTTTTTCTCATGACTTTCCTTAATGTTGATGAAACTGTAAAGGAGTCGGATGTCTTTAGTGTGAGCATGTCCCTTTTTAGTAAATAAATACAGTGTTATTGGTACTTTTAATTGCTATTTTATTAATTTTGTACGCACTTCTTCATCTTCAAACAATTAGTCAGGAGTCATCAATAAAACATCAAGCTGTGCTTAGTGTCAGCATATCCTTTTCAAGTGAAACACTGGCAGAGTTATGTCCCTTGTTGAATAATATGCCTCATTGGATTGTATTAAATTTAGTATGGCTCAATTTAGCCGATAAGTATAAAGATATAATGAGGGCCAATGTCAGCTACCCTATTACTGGAAACGGTCTAGAATTTATTCAGGAATTGTGGGAAAAGTTAGATTCCCACCAGTACAGATCATGTTTAGAAGAATGACGCCAGGCAAGATATTTTATATGTTCTACTTACTGGTTTGGGTCCAGGAAAATTTCTTCAAGGTGTTTGTATTTTACATAAGTGGTCGTACTAGCAGTCATGGCAACAATTATTTGGTTATAATAAAGGCCAATGTACCACTACTAATTATCACTAGTATATCTGCCTTTCATTGTTAGAACAATAATAATAAAACAAGATATTTTATTTGCTGCTTCTGGTTTGAGTCTTGGAAAAAGTCTTCATAAAGGACATGACATTGTGCTTTACATTAAATGGTAGAACTTGCAACCATAAGGACAAGTATTAGGTTCTGAACAAGGGCCAATGTCAGCTACTCTAATACTGGGTTATGGTACAGGTTTGATCCATAAATAATGGAAAAGGCTGAATTGTCATTGGTCATATTTCCAACAATCAAATCCAAGTTTTTATATATATGAGCTGTTCACTGGTTTGGATCTAGGCAATGGTAAAGGTGGCAAGTGTTTGGCTGCAGGGCAGGAGGAGGTCATAATGTATCTCTAAATTATAACACGCACAAAAAACAACAACAAATAAAATAAATGAGAAAATAAAAACAATATTAATTCGAAGACATTTGGTAGGATAAAAGGTGGTAAGGGTTTGGCTGTAGGGGAGGAGGAGGACATAATTTTTCCCCAAATTTTGACAAGAAAAAGCAAACAACACAGTTTAGAGTACAAATAGTAATACAATGACAGTTGGTTGTAAATAAAGGTGATAAGAGTTTGGCTTCAGGGATGCGGATGAGGCCAATATCTCCTTGACTTATGACAAGAAAAACAATTAAACAACAAAATGAAATTTAAAATACAAATAGTAATACAATGATATTTGTTAGGAAAAAAAAAGGTGGTAAGGGTTTGGCTGTAGGGGAGGAGGAGGCCATTATATTTTCCTGAATTATGACATGTATTTGATTTTAAGCACTCGTCCAACAGGTTACAGTATAAATGGTTGGCACTGTGAAAGGAGGAGGCCATTAGATTTTCTTCAATTATTTACATATATTTTGAATAGTTTAAAACAGAGGATTAGAAAATCAAAGTTGAATTTTGAGTTTGTCATCTCTTAGTTATTGATCAGTGTGGAATTTCAGGTTATGTATCTACATATTTATGTGATCATTATGACAACTTTGTAAAGTTTTTACACATTAACAGCACATAACATAAACTTTGGGTTGCTTCCACATTTGTAAGACTGATAAAGGACAACTCTACCTGACTTATAGGGTTTGGGCCTGTTTTTAACAGCCAACTCTGTGTCATCTGGTAAAAGATATCTCCTCAAATATTTGTTATCCATACTTGCCTGTGTAAGACATAGGACTATGTTTAAGTACTGTATCTGTACCCAGCCTATGTGAAATTGTATATGTGAGGTCTTAATGTTTGCACTCACCAAAGAAAACTTTTGTTAACCATAATTATCCAATGGATGACAAAGGTATATCTTACCTGTCAGCTAGAATAGGACTTGTTAGATAACGTGAGATTAGAGCGCAAGCATGTTCCAAGAGAAAACATGACTTTTAGGAGTTGTTGTGGTTGTTTGTTTCCCATACACACTATACAGACAAAAACAATGACGGTCTACTGCCATTGCTAATGTGTATGTATCAGTAATAGAATTACAAATTTTGATAGGACGTGACATTCATAATTCCATGTGAACTGCCATTGCTAATGTGTATGTTTCAGTAATAGAATTACAAATTTTGATAGGTCGTGACATTCATAATTCCATGTGAATAAGTGGTCCTCAGCAAGGTTTGAGATGTATATTTGTTACTCCATAAAAACCATCTGCTGTTTAGTCCCTAGGAAGCCATTTTCCCCTGTAGCAGACAGTGTACAAGGGTTGTCCCATTGAATCATAGACACTTGATGTAAAAATATTTCTTAATGTCTGATTGCAATAATTTTACAAGTATATATATTTTAGAGCTGTGATGTGCTATATTTTAGAGCAGTGATGTGCTATATTTTAGAGCAATGATATGCTATTTCTAAAGAGCATAAGCTAACTGTTACATGTAGTTATTAACTTCACAATGTGCACTGGTTGGCAATTTGTGATATATTTCAAAATGTTTTAAGTTAATGACTATACTTTATATCTTAATGATGTTTTCAGCTAATAGTAATCTGAGGTTAACCCTTTACCGAACAACCCCTGGTTTTTCAAGATCCTGAGATAGAAGCCGTTTAACCCTTTACTCCATAGATACTCATTTCTACGCATTGCTTGTAGGGGCCTTTGGAAAACATTGTGGCAAAAGGTGACGAGCAATTTCACCTTTTGCCACAATGTTTTCTATGCTATCAAAAGGTGCCATATACACACAAAAAATGGCTTCATCCTTGCTGTTATTTAGGGTCTATTAGAGATACCATAGAAATGCCTTATGGAGTATACAGTTAAATACATTGTTGGAAAAGTAGAAAATGCTGGTGACCAGCATTTTCTCCTTTACCCAAAATGCTGGAATTAAATTTCAATGTTTTAGTTACGTTTATTTTGTCATCAGCAAGTGCTTTAAATTCGGACCAGTCTGAAATTTTGTTGTTTGGTAAAGAGTAAATAAGATGATAAATAGAAACTGTAGACCTCAGTTTTATTGTCACTCTAATTGTCTATGATTCAATGGGACAGCCCTCGTAGATTTAGATCAGGCTGCACAGGGATGCATTCCCTACTTTGATGTACAATGATATTTTGTGAGGTATTCTGGTGAGAGCAGCCTTGAAATTGCTTTAATTATGCCTTTACTACCTATAAACTCACCTGAACACGAAGTGCTTCATGTGAGCCATTGTGATTGCTTACTGTCCAACAACATCTGCTGTATGTCTGTTCAACCACAATTCCAAAAACTCCCCCCAGATACTAATAGATGAAAGAAAATTGAATTTAATGTCCAAACTCCTCTAAACATGTCAATCAAAAGTTGAACAGTTTTACTAATTGCGGCATCTGTGTTGACGACAGCATTTACATTTTTTTTTTACATTTAAGATTTTTAAGAGCTTAGACTTTCTAAACCATATGGATTGGTTCATATTTGTAACAATGATAGATATACAGGTAGGTTCAGAGTTTCTCTCAGCAATGCAATGCCCATGATCTTAAAGTCCAGATTGTAGACTTTAACACTGTACATCAAAAATGTACTTTCTGTAAGTTTTTTAAGAGATCATATTTTCCACAATGAATGATGGATTAGGTTCATAGTTTTGTTGTAGCATTGCATTGTTAGGTTAAGCTTTATGTTTACTTTTGTTATACCCACTGTTAACTTTGTACATTTTTGGTAGTTTTGTATGGGTCTTTAAATGCTAATCATTTCCAGCTAACTTTTGAATTTCATATTGGTCATTAAAAGTTTACTTCAAAATTTTTGAAGAAACCATATCTTCAAAACTAGGATGACTTTGGTTCATATTTGTGATAGAGATCCAAGGTTTTTCTCAGCAATATACCCCTCCCCACACCTATGATTTTAAAGTCTAGGTCATGGACAATTTTGAAATTTCATGTTTAAATTGTTCTAGAGTGTTTTATTTTCTCAAAATCAAATGTTTAAGTTGTTTCATATTTAGTTTGGTGATGGATACTTTTCTACCAATGCTATTGAGTTTATTCTTGGGTTTTCTGTCCTAGGCTGGGACACTGTTGCTGTTTCAGGGAACTGCCCCATGCCCCTCCCCAGAAAAATTAACTTATACAGGCAAACTGTGCTGTATGATGACAGTTTTTGTTTATGGATTCTATGTTTTGTGCTACATAATTATGTATCAAAATTTTTGCAGGCTTTCTTTTCTAGGACCACAAGACCTGGAATGTTGATACTTGATACTTAGCATGATGGGATACCCCAAAACAAATAATGTTGATGTTTGGTATGTGTCTACTACATAGGTTGATCCATTGTCAAAGTTGTTCATATTCTACCCAAAGGTGTTAAAGATTGTCTAGTCCCAGGGGTCTCATGTTTAGATTGTGTTCTGTTGGAAGAACTTCAAAATTCTTCTCTTAGTTCTGTAGTTTTTAACATTCTATGAGTTATGTCTTTGAAACTTTACTGTGATAAATATCTTTATATGGAGATGATCTGCTCACCTTCACTGAGTAACATGTCATGTACACTGTTACTATAAACAGCAAGAGTGAAACCTACAGTTACTTCAACACTCTGAGCTATGTTTGTGGAATTTCAGCTGGTAATAGGTTTTAGCAGGTAGATTATAACAGTACATACTATTCATTTACAACACATTTTGCTATTACTTAATGAAGATAGAACAATCAAGATTCAAACTCTGAGCTAGTACAAGTCTTACCTTTAGTCATGCAGTTGTAGTTCTTTTTAACTAGGTGAGCGATGAATGACTACCATGTTTTTCTTGCTCAATGTGTCATTTTATTTATATGGCAGGCACTTAAACCCTTCTCTTGTGAAAGCAGCCTTCTATTAGGGCCAAAACAGAGATACACCTTGGTAATTTGGAACTTACTTGAATCATCTCTAGGGGCACAGACTATTTTGATCACCTGTGAATGCCAGCAAGTCAACGGTGTGGCACCAACAAACCAGTGTGGCGAGATGGGACGACTCTGTCAAGCTTTAGAACATCACCGGTGGCAAACCTGCGGAAGTCTATCACAAACTAGGGCTGAACCTCGGTAGCCTTTGGTCAGAACATGCAATCCATCTTCTTGAACTGGGACAAAACCAGGTAACATTGGGTCTATGAGAGTGTTACCCATTTTGGGGGGAAAATGCCCCTGGTATACATGCTACACTTCACCATGAGGAATTCAGACCATTATCATGACCATGAGTGTGAGAATGGGGTGTAATTGGAGACTTGGAATGATCCTCAGTAAAGTAGATTTTGAATTTTTTAGAGTCAAGTACAACTTTTAGTTCCTATTGCAGAGTGTAGATTAAGATCAGACTGTACAGAATATGCAGTCCCATTTTTGATGTGCACTGTCTGACAGTTTGTGAAGAGTGATGGTGAAAGAAACCTTGAAGTTGCAATATCTGTGTCTGTATATTGGTTTAAGATATCTTTTTCATATTTGGCAGGCACATTAACTCTTTACAAACAATACAAAAGTTGAAAGTGAAAGTATTTGCAAATCAGAAATTCCTTGTGATTCCATTGATAAGCTTTGTATTTCAAAAGGAAGAAAACGATACAGAAGCAAATAGAATACTGCATACTCTCAATTTTTAGCTCTGTTGGTCAAAGACCAGCAGAGCTTATGTCATGGTGTGGTTTTCCTAGTCATTCTGTCCATACCACCAACAGCCTTAAAACCTATTGATTTTGAAACAAATTCCCAATTTGGGAAAAGTAGCCAAACAGTTGCAAATTTACAATTCTTGTTGATGGGATGAGGCCCACATTTTGCAGCAGGATTTTTGTGAAACATGCTCCGTTTCTTTATATCATCATTAGCTTGTACCCTATTGATTTTGAAAATAACCTGATGATTCAAAGGGTAAATTAGCCATTAGAAGTAGAATATTTGCATTGTTTTCACAATGAAACCCACCTTTGTGGTCAGATTTTTGTAAAACTTGCACAGATCGGTTGTTATTTCAATAGCTTTTAGTGTATTGATTTTGAAAAAAATGTGACAATATGGAAGGGAAAAGTAGACATTTAAAGGTAAACAACAATTGTCTTTCTTACTTACACACTTTAAGACTACATTTGTTGTCAAATTTTCTTGAGACTTGCAAAAGTTATTTTTATCATCAACCCAAATCCATTAGAAAAAGTTGCCGTAATGAGTTGCACTTCTTGTTTACTTGATTGAGTAGGCAATTTTGATCTAATTGTTTGGAAACTTGCACAGATCATTCATATAATCATCAAGGAATTTTACGCTTTTGAAAATGAAGAAATCCATTATCATTTAGGGTAAAGGAACCATTTTATTACTAAAAGTCTTGGGTATTCAACAAAGTCCACATTTTTGGTTCATGTAAACTGCATGAAATCCAAAACTTTTGTCATAATGAGCAGCAATCTAACAAGTACTAAATCCTTGTCAGATTTCCAAAGTGGCTCAACAATATCTATCTTTAGTATTTCACTAATTGTTTATGTCTACATATTATGCTGTATTAGCGATTAGTGGATTCAAGCCTAATTACAGGTTCCCCCCCCCCCCAGCATGTTTTGTTAGTGTTTTGGTCTTTTTCCTTTGAGCATCCATGATTGTATGCTAGAAAATACTAGTAAGCAAACTTACAGCCAGTAGAGCAATTCAGGCCTCAAGGGCCTATGGTTTCCTCAACCTCCTCAATTAGGATTTTAAATTCACAAATTTTTTTGTAAAGGATTAACTCATTACCATACAACAAATTTTTAGGTTTGTCCACATGGAAAGCATTTGAAGATGACAAAATGAAAGCGACTGAAAATTTGAAATTTGTTTTGTCAAGGGTAAAAACATTGTGAGAAAATGCTGGTTACCAGCATTTTTTCCTTTTCCCACAATGTTTTCAAAAGGTTTCTTTCTAAGGGTCATCAGAAATAGGGATTGTGTGGTTAACTCTTAACCAAATGACAAAAAAATAAAAACCTGGACTTGTTTACTCACAAATTGAAGCTTTGACAGATTTTTCTTTGCATTGGTAACCAGCATTTTCTTTTCTCACAATTTTTTTTAAAGCTTTATTCAGTAAAGAATTAAGAGTGAGGAGGTCAAGCTTATACCATTATCCCCTCATATTTTTTTGCTACTCTGATTTTTATGCTGCCAGAGAAATGAGGAATAAGTGTGAGTCTATTTCACCCAAAATGAAGACTAGATTACAAATAAAAATACATGTAGGCAAATGGAAAAATTACACACCAAGAAGAGTTTCCTTTTGTAATGGCAGAGACAAGCAATGGAAACTTTCTCTAAAGTCAAATGTGATTGCTGTCAATGCATTTTTCCATACTTAGTTACATAAATTGCCTGTCTTAAGAAACAAATGGGCCAGATGAAAGTAGTGTGTAAACTCAGAGGTAAATTATAAAGAATTATTCTTATTCAGGACAAAAAACCTAAGATTATTCTGAGCTGAAATTGCAAAAACCTGGAGTCAGTTTTGTAAAAACCTGGACCCAGTTTCACAAAAAACCTAAACTCTTATTTTGCTCTGATCCACTAATGGACTCAGTGTCTGATTTAAGTTGACTTGATCATTTAGTCAAATTTCTTCAATTCCATGTTGACTCAATGTTTCAGACACAGCTTATCAAATTAGCCCACCAAGGTGGCTCAGTGGTGAGCGTTTTGGACTCATGACCTGGTGGTTGTGAGTTCAATACCCGGTTGAGACAAACTTTCTTTCGGGCATATTTTCGCCTCTCACCTCTGCTGAAGCATGTGAGAGAAGTAGTCGGTGGCTTTGGAAAGAAAATTGTGTTTAAGTACCAGTACGAGAAAGCCAGGAAACTCATGTGCGTCACCGACCGCCATGATATGACCTTAGCTGTTAAAGTGGCGTTAAACCCCATTACAACCAATCAAATTAGCCCACCCAGGTGGCTCAGTGGTGAGCGTATTGGACTCGTGACCGGGTGGTTGTGAGTTCTATACCCGGGTGAGGTAAACTTTTTTTCGGGCGTATTTTCGCCTCTTGCCTCTGCTGAAGCATGTGAGAAAAGTAGTTCGTGGCTTTGGAAAGAAATTAAGTTGTGTTAGTACTGGTATAAGAAAGCTGGGAAACACATATGTGTCACCGACAGCCATGATATGACCATTGCTGTTAAAGTGGCATTAAACTCCAATACAATCAACTAATCAAAATAATTGACTTAAAAACGTCATTTTAACAGACTTTTTCCATTATTTTGCTGAAATGAAGAAATGTTGTGTCAATTTAGGAGTTATATGTAATAAAATCCAACAGATTTTCATATTATGAACAGAAAAGTTGAAATAGACTGTCACCAATAACAGATCAAGGCACTCCAGAAAGCTTGTTGACCCATTAAGGGGCAGATAATTGTAGGAAAGTAATCCCAGCATGATTTATTTGTCTCTATTCAATGCAGATAATTGTAGAGAATTCATTACAACAGCCCGTATCTTTCTCTATCCATAAATTTTTGGGAGAGTAAGATTTCCATCAGAATAAGTCATGGTTTGTACAGTTATAGTTAGCAAGATATTTTATACAAGCTAGACTAGTACTGGCCAAAGTCCAGGATAGTGGCAGATTGGCAACTGTCCACAGATTGGGTGAGAATGCTGTCACCAAGGACGGATCAAGGCAAGCTAGAAAAGTTGTCGGTCTATTCAGGGACAGCTGTGTTCAAGTGTAAAGTCAATCTTACACATCTGAAGTATTTCTTCAAACTGAAGAAATGGAAAATAATTATCAAGTAAATCACCCACGGGGCAGACCATTTTTACAGACCACATCAATGGACTTTTTGCACCTTCTAATCAAAGATTGTGATTAAAATAAATTTAACATACCCGCAGAGATCAAGACTAGACTGCAAAAAAATGCGTGAAGACCAGTACAGGGCTAGTTATAACCAAATATATTTTTCGGGGGATTTTTTTCCAGGACCTTGGAAAGTTATGAGCTTGTGTGACAAATCTTGCCTAAAATTGTCCTAACCAGGACTTAAAATGGTGTAACTTCTACTCTTCCTTAAATGTATGGATAGAACCTAGACTTTTACCAGTATTAGAGTAGCTGACATTGGCCCTTGTTATTACCTAATACTTGCTAAGATAATCTTCAGTCCTAACAAATTCAAAATACATCTTACATGAAGAATTTTTCCTGGACCCAAATCAGTATATGGCTTGCATATTTTTACTTACTATTGCACTCACTGTTTGGATTCATACCATAAAATAATTTCTTTTTAAACTGGCTGGTGACAATTAATGTACTAGGAGCTTTGATCTCTGATAGAGAAAATAAAGCTTGAGAAGATAATTTTTTTTACAATAATCTACCCCTGAAAGATCAATAATCATTCCAGTTTGCTTTGATCCAACTTTAGAGGCAGTATATCTCCTCTTTTGTGCTGAGAAAATGAAAATCGTGGTCTTTTCACTTAAGTCATAAGACTTCCACTAATCTGTCTCCCGTTGAGTAATCGACTCTGCACTATTTTGACTGGAATTTCCCTGATACTAAACAGAGCAAATTAAAAGATTTGGAAAGGTTTTTGTGAAATTGATAGGATAAAATTCTACATTATTTTTTTTTGTTTACAACATGCTTTTTGACCCCCCCCCCCCCCCCCATATTTCTTCATCCTACACCTGGCTCAGCAAATTTCTTTATGGTAATTCATGTCTCTCTCACAGCTGACTATTGTTTCAACAATGATTGTGGGAAAGCACCCAGTAGCTTGGAAAGAAGATTGTGGAGTACTCATAAAAGAGACTCCAGGGACGCATAGATGGGTACTCTGGCTGCAGCAATATAACTAAAATAATGTTGAAAAACAGCATCAAACACCATACAATCATGAGGGTTACATAATTCATTTATTGTTGCACTTTATTGAAGTTATTTTCAAATTTGTGTTTAGAGAGTTAATATGAGAAAAAAAATCAAGGTGCGGATTGCTGTACAGGCTTAATACCAGAAGAGCCGGTGCCAGTGCCAAGGCATCTATCCATCCATCTGACCATTATATTTGTGATAAATTTTAGACACAACCAAATTGAAAGCATTTGTAGAAAACAAATTGAGCACAGCTCAAATAGTGAAAATGTTCTTTAAGAATGGTACAAAATTTTTTATTTTGGCATTAGTGACTAATATTTAGAAAACATTGTAGGAAAAGGAGAAAATGCTGCTTACCGGCATTTTCTCCGTTTACCACATTGTTTTCAAAAGGCTTGATTCCAAGGGTCATCAAAATTTGCCATTATGTGGTAAAGGGTTACAGGAATTAGAAAATTTTTCCCTATGGGTTGAAGCTGATGATACTGTAGGAAAATTTAGCATAAATTTAACTGCTTCTTTCACTTTACTGGTCAGTAATTGCTGGTAGAGCGATTTAGGCCCTCATTGGCCATTTGTTTAACCCATTACCACACAATCCCTACTTTTGATGACTCTGAGAAAGAAGCCTTTTGAAAACACTGTGGGAAAAGGAGAACCAGCATTTTCTCCTTTTCCCACTGTGTTTTCTACCCTATTCAGAACAAATTTCTATTTTTCAGTCGCTTTTAATTTGTCGTCTGTAAATGCTTTCAATTTGGACCAGTCTAAAATTTTCTCATGTGGTAAAGAGTTAACAGTATTTTCATGTATAAGTCTCTCTACATTTAAGGCATAACATAAACAAGCTTAGTCTTCATTTCTCTAGCAGTGTTCAAGTTAAGAGTAGTTGAAATTTTTTAAAAGGGGTGGGGGTAATGGTATAAGCTTGACCCTTGAAAGTGCCTGCCAAATAAGAAAAGGACCATTAATATTAATAGAACAGACATAGATAGTGTAATTTCAAGGTTGATTTCACCAGAACACCGAACAAACCGTCAGGCATTGCACATCACAGATGATACTGCATGCTCTGTGCAGTCTGAACTTGATCTACCATATCTGCAAAATGAACTTAAAAGTTGTACTTGGCTCATGATTTTTAGCAACCCAGTCTCCGTTATGCAATTCATGAAAGGTCAGATAATACAAATTCAGAATCTACTTAAGTAAAATCAGCCTAAGTCTCTTGTTAAGGCCCCACCCTCACAATCATCACAGTGTTTGCTGGGTTACTCCTGGTGAAGTTAAGTTGGTAATCAGAGGGTGTTTTCATCCTTAAAATGGGTTAACATTCTCATACACCTGATGTTTCCGTGGTTTTATCCTGGAAAAGAAGATGTGTTGTGTGTTGTGACCACAGACTGTCGAGGTTACGCCCCACTTTGGGATGGAATACCAACGGCCTGTCGTTAGTGATGTTCTGAAGATTGCCAGAATTGTCCCACCACACCCCACTTGTGTGAAAGTGACGTGCCAGCGTCATGCTGTCATCAACAGGTTATCAACACAGGGTATGTTCCTAGAGGTGATTGAACTTGCTGCCAAATCACCAAGGTTTGTAGTGATTTTGGTCCTGATAGGTAATGCATTTTCAAGGCTATTCTCACAAGAATACCTCACAAAATATGTTGTACATCAGAGATTATTATCCCCCACCATAGGTGGAGGGATATAGTTTTAGCGTTGTCCATCCGTCCTTCCGTCTGTCCATCCATCCGTGTGCCTGTCCCAATGAATATCTCCAATACCGTTGGACGGAATTTCATAAAACTTTATACATGTGTACAATAACCCATTCTGCCATGATGCCTTCTTTGTTTTTGCGATTTGATGCAAAATGGCTGACTGGGAGCGATTTAAAGTTACCTGGTTGAGTACACTTTTGATATTTTGAGTCTTGTCTTATCTTGAATTTATCTTGAAAACTATACATAGTTTTCACATTGAACTACTCACATCTGTCAACCACTATTAGCAAATGCAGCAAAAAAAGTTTAACCCAGATTGACCTTGCAACACCACAACAGTTACAAAATCCTTGTTTTTGTAATGCTGTGTCATGGAAAAAAGGGGGCTTCATGTTATACTTCATTCCATTTCTTTTGAATGCAACTCCACCCACATTTCTGGACAGATTTGAATCAAATTTTCACAATGTTTCTCATCATGTGACCTATTGCATGCTGTCAAGGTTTTGCAATTTGTAGCTGTGTCATGGAAAAAGGGGACTTCATGTTATATTTCATTTTATTTCTTGTGAACACAAGGCTTCCCACATTTCTTGGCAGATTTCGATGGGATTTTCACAGTAAGTTTCTCATCATGTGACCCTTCATATATTGTCAGGGTTTTGCAATTTGTAGCTGCATCATGGAATAGAGGGGGCTTTCCTATTTTATGTGATTCGATTTCTTGTGAAAGTGAAACCTTCCATGTCAAGGTTTTGGGATTTGTTGCTGCATGATGGAATAAGGTGGCATCATATCAAATTTCATTTTTCACTAACATCTCTTTATTTACTGGACATTTCTCAACAGATTTGGATGAAATTTTCACCGATCATGTGACCTTGGGCATTTTGTCAGGGTTTTGCAATTTATTTTTGGAAAAAGGGGGCTTCATGTCAAATTTAATTTTTTATCGCACATATCTCAACAGATTTAGATAAGGTTTCCAGAGATCATGTGACCTTGGGCATGCTGTCAGGGGTTTGCAATTCATTGCTGTATCATGGGAAAAGGGGACTTCATGCCAAATTTAATTTTTCATCAATGTATTCCCAACTGGGCATGTTGTTAGGGCTTTGCAATTTGTTGCTGTATGATGGAAAAAGGGGGCTTCATGTCAAATTTAATTTTTTTATTGCACATATCTCAATAGATTTGGATGAGATTTTCAAAGATCATGTGACTGGGCATGTTGTCAGGGTTTTGCAGTTTGTCGCTGTATCATAGAAAAGGGAGGCTTCATGTCTTATTTAATTCTTTGTCAATGTATCTCCAACTTATGGTTATTGTTTCATGAAACTTAAATATTTTTATTGGTTGACCAAACCCAATGACCAATGAGTCCATCGTGCATCAGTCTGCCCATCCATCAGTCTGTGCATAAACCTGTCACAAGTAACACAATATATCCATTGAGCTACCAAGGCAGGTGCTACAAAGTCCAACACTTTAGTCTCTAGCTAGCTGCTTGCAATTGCAGCAATGTGATGGGGTATATTGTGAAAAGGATGTCTTCTAAAGTCCTTGACAAAAATGGTATATTTTCTTTATTTCTTTCCTTTATATGAAATGCCAAGTTCTGTAAAAAGGACACTTAATGTGTAATCATGGACCTCTTATATATCTTTTTATGTAATGTAATGCTGTCCCATGGAAAAATGGAGCTTAATGTATCATTTCATCACAGACGAATAACAAAAAGGCCACTTGTACGTGTATACAAGACACAATACCTTTAATATGTATGTAACAAGAAAGGTCTTTTTCGGCGGGTGATACCATTTCAACGAAATTGCTTGTGTCACTTGGAATAATCTCCTTATGTGGCCTTCAACTTCAGGTTTATCCTTTTACCTTTCAATCCCGTTTTAACAACCCTGAGACAGAGGGTTTATGACAACACAGCAGAAAAAGGAGAAACCAGCATTGTCTAAAATTTCCAACAATGTTTTCTGCCCAGTCAGTGAAAAATTCATTTCTTTTTTAACATTCAGGGCTTTAAGCCTGATAAGTGCAGTCTGATCTTAAATCCATGTTCATGCTGACTGTTGCTATATTCTAGACCAAGATTAGACTAGAGATTACCTTCTTTATACCTCCCCAAAACAAAGTTAATGGGGGTATTCTGGAAATGCCATGGCTGTCCGTCCTCCTGTGGAATTTTAAAGAAAGTTTTTAGGGAGACTGACATTGACAATGTTTTGATTCGATTATTTGTTATACTCCCACTAAACACCCCACAAATGTTTTGATTCGATTGTTATACCCCCACAAAACACCCTGCAAAACCCCCGCTTAACGAATGTTTTCGGGGTATTCTGGAATCAGCCTGTTTGTCCGTGTGTCCATCTGTGTACAAAATACTAGTAATTTTGTGTCGCAAACTTATAAAGTTTTCCTTCGACTGTATTGAAACTTTGCACATAATTATATTGAACATATATTGTAAATTTGCAAGAGACAATTTCCAACTGTCAGCTCTTTTTGGTTGAGAAATTCTCTCTCCTTGAACTTGACAATTTTTTATGTCAAAGAGCTTGTTTATGTCAAAGAGCTTGCAAAGGAATTAATTCACATTTACAGACAGCTCCAGTTTTCTCTGTTATGGCCCTTAATTTTATTATTTCTGTTTGTTTCCATGCTAGGCCCCTGCCACTTGGGGCCTAAGAAATAGGTGGCTGCCTTTGCCTCTGTGGCATATGGATGGTAAAAGTCCCCAGAAACAGAGGAGACCGACATAAAGCATCACCCTTCTCCACCAGCTCTTCTTTGGTATGGTTGTCTATCTGTCAGGGCACCCATCTTAAAAAAGTGGAGGAGGGGTATACTGAAATCACCTTGGCTGTCTGTCCGTCCGTCTGTAGATACAAATTTGTCATGTGAAATACTCTTATGCTTTTCAGGTACTAAATTCATACTTAATCTGTTTGCGCATCCATCTGACCAGACAGTTATCTTGTAAAGTCCTCGATGAAAATTGATGAAAATTAATGCATGTCTTCAGTTGGATAGATTGATTATTCTACTTTTTTTTATACGCCCGTCGAAGACATATTATGGGATCACCCATGGCGGGTGGGCGGGTTTCGTCCAGTTCTTTGTCCAGAGCATATCTCCAAAACTATACTAGCTAGGGTTATGACATTTCATGGGTGGATAGATCTTATCAAGGGGGAGTGCAGTGCACAGGAATCATAACTCTTGCTTGCTTAATTTTTGAGTTATTGCCCTTTGTTTTTCATACTTGAATCTTGTCCGGAGAATACCTCCAAAACTATATACATGTATATATATAATGACGTGTCATGGAAAAGGGGGGCTTGCTCTGTGTGTGTGTGTGATGAAATGCAATGTGATAGAAAAAGGAGACTAAATGTACATCCCATTGTGGACCTCAGTATGTTTCATCATACTGGTTGGTTTTTGAAAAAAAATAACAAAAAACAGCAAAGAAGACAATAAAAACTACAAAATATATATAAAAAAAAGTACAAAAAGATTGAAACATTTTACATAGAAGAAAAAAAAGAAGTAAAAAGGAAATAATAATAAAAAAAAAGAAGTAATAAGAAGTTATGAATTTTATAGTTTCTAAGTTTGTTTCCATGCTAAGCCCCCGCCACTTTGGGCCTTAGAAATAGGTGGCTGCCTTCGCCTCTGTGCCATGTGGGTGCTAAGAGTCCTGAGAAACAGAGGAGACCGATTTTGAGCATCACCCTTCTCCACCAGCCTGTCTTTGGTATAGTTGTCTGTCTATCTGTTCATCTGTCGGTCTGTTGGGGCCCCCATCTTTAAAAAGTGGGGGGCGTATACTAGAATTGCCCTGGCTATCTGTCCATCCGTCTGTAGACACAAATTTCCTAGTCAAAATACTCTATGTTTTATCAACCTGCTTGCTATAAAAAGAACAAAAAAGCATAAAAAAGAAAAAAAAACTATAAAATTATGTAAAGAAAAGTACAAAAAGACATATTTTACGTATATGAAAAAGGAAATTAAAAAAAAAAATGGAAAAAAATTATAAAAAATTAAACAAATAAATAATGAATC
Source organism: Tridacna crocea (assembly GCA_943736015.1). Lineage (NCBI taxonomy): Eukaryota > Metazoa > Mollusca > Bivalvia > Cardiida > Cardiidae > Tridacna > Tridacna crocea. The sequence continues at coordinate 17,678,363 of OX031063.1, read as the reverse complement.
ATATAGTTTCTAAGTTTGTTTCAATGCTGGGCCCCGACCAATTGGGGCTTTATTAAAAGGTGGCTGCCTTCACCTCTGTGGCATATGGGGGGTAAGAGTCCCCAGAAACAGAGGAGACCAACATGGAGCATCACCCTTCTTTATCAGCCCTTCTTTGGTATAGTTGTCTGTCTACCTGTTTACCAGATGGTCTGTTTCAGCCCCTGTCTTTAAAACGTGGAGGGGTATACTAGAATTGCCCTGGCTGTCTGTCCATCGGTCTGTAGACACACATTTGCTAGGCAAAATACTCTATACATTTTATCAATCTGCATGCTATAAAAAGAACAAAAAAACATAAGAGAAAAAAAAACTATAAAATTATAATAAAAAAAGTACATAAAGATTGAGATATTTTATGTATAAGAAAAAAGATGTTAAAAAAATGGAAAAAAAATGAAAATTAAAGAAATAATAAATAAGGAATTATATAGTTACAAAGTTTGTTTCCAAGCCGGGCCCACACCACTCAGGGCCTTAAAAATAGGTGGCAGCCTTCGCCTCTGTTGCATATGGGTGGTAAGAGTCCCGAGAAACAGAGGAGACCAATACGGAACATCACCATTCTCCACCAGCCCTTCTTTGGTATAGTTGTCTGTATATCTGTTCACCTGTCTTTAAATTTAAAAAGTGGAGTGGGCCCCCGCCACTCGGGGCCTTAGAAATAGGTGGCTGCCTTCACCCCTGTGGCATAAGGGGGTTAAGAGTCCTCAGAAACAGAGGAGACTGACATGGAGCATCACCCTTCTCTATCAGCAATTCTTTGGTATAGTTGTCTGTCTATCTGTTCACTTGTTGGTCTGTTGGGGCCTCTGTCTTTCAAAAGTGGAGGAGGTATACTAGAATTGCCCTTTCTATCTGTCCATCCGTCTGTAGACAAAAATTTGCTAGGCAAAATACTCTATACATTTTATCAACTTGCTTGCTATAAAAAGTACAAAAAAGCATTAAAGAAAAAAAAAAAAAAACTATAAAATTATATAAAAAAAAAAGTACAAAAAGATTGAGATATTTTACGTATAAGAAAAAAGAAGTTAAAAAAAGTGGAAAAAAATGTTAAGAAATGAAGAAATGATAAATAATGAATTATAAAGTTTCTAAGTTTGTTTCAATACTGGGCCCCGACACCTCAGGGCCTTAAAAATAGGTGGCTGCCTTCGCCTCTGTGGCATGTGGGTGCTAAGAGTCCTGAGAAACAGAGGAGACAGATATGGAGCATCACCCTTCTCCACCAGCCTATCTTTGGTATAGTTGTCTGTCTATCTGTTCATCTGTCGATCTGTTGGGGCCCCTGTCTTTAAAAAGTGGAGGGGGTATACTAGAATTGCCCTGGCTGTCTGTCCATCCGTCTGTAGACACAAATTTCCTAGGCAAAATACTCTATACATTTTATCAACCTGCTCGTTATAACGAGAACAAAAAAGCATCAGAGAAAAAAACTATAAAATTATATTAAAAAAAAGTACAAAAAGATTGAGATATTTTACGTATAAGAAAAAAAAAAAGGAAAAAAAAAAAAGGAAAAAATAATAAAAATTCAAGAAATAATAAATAATGAATTATATAGTTTCTAAGTTGGTTTCCATGCTGGACCCCGACCACTCAGGGCCTTAAAAATAGGTTGCTGCCTTCGCCTCTGTGGCATGTGGGTGCTAAGTGTCCCGAGAAACAGAGGAGGCCGATATGGAGCATCACCCTTCTCTATCAGCCCTTCTTTGGTATAGTTGTCTGTATATCTGTTCATCTGTCGGTCTGTTAGGGCCCCTGTTTTTAAAAAGTGGAGGGGGTATACTAGAATTGCCCTTTCTATCTGTCCATCCGTCTGTAGACACAAATTTGCTAGGCAAAATACTCTATATATTTTATCAACCTGCTTGGTATAACAAGAACAAAAAACATAAGAGAAAAAAATATATATAAAATTATATAAAAAAAAAAAGTACAAAAAGATTGAGATATTTTACGTATAAAAAAAAAAAAAAAAAAAAGTGGGAAAAAATGATAAGAAATGAAGAAATGATAAATAATGAATTATATAGTTTCTAAGTTTGTTTCAATATTGGGCCCCGACCAGCATCACCTGTCTTTAAAAAGTGGTGGGGGCCCCCGCCACTCGGGGCCTTAGAAATAGGTGGCTGCCTTCACCTCTGTGGCATATGGGGGGTAAGAGTCCCCAGAAACAGAGGAGACCGACATGGAGCATCACCCTTCTTTATCAGCCCTTCTTTGGTATAGTTGTCTGTCTATCTGTTCACCTGTCAGTCTGTTGGGGCCCCTGTCTTTTAAAAGTGGACGGGGTATACAAGAATTGCCCTGGCTATCTCTCCATCCATATGTAGACACAAATTTGCTAGGTAAAATACTGTATATGTTTTATCAATCTGCTTGCTATAAAAAGAACAAAAAAGCATAAAGAAAAAAAAAACAATAAAATTATATTAAAAAAAGTACAAAGAGATTGAGATGTTTTACGTATAACAAAAAAGAAGTTTAAAAAAATGGAAAAAAATGAAAAGAAATAAAGAAATGATAACTAATGAATAATCTAGTTTCTAAGTTTGTTTCCATGCTGGGCCCCGACCACTCAGGGCCTTAAAAATAGGTGGCTGCCTTCGACTCTGTGGCATATGGGTGGTAAGAGTCCAAAGAAACAGAAGAGACCAATATGGAACATCACCATTCTCCACGAACCCTTCTTTGGTATAGTTGTCTATATATCTGTTCACCTGTCTTTAAATTTAAAAAGTGGAGTGGGCCCCCGCCACTCGGGGCCTTAGAAATAGGTGGCTGCCTTCACCTCTGTGGCATAAGGGGGTTAAGAGTCCCCAGAAACAGAGGAGACTGACATGGAGCATCACCCTTCTCTATCAGCAATTCTTTGGTATAGTTGTCTGTCTATCTGTTCACCTGTCGGTCTGTTGGGGCCTCTGTCTTTCAAAAGTGGAGGAGGTATACTAGAATTGCCCTTTCTATCTGTCCATTCGTCTGTAGACAAAAATTTGCTAGGCAAAATACTCTATACATTTTATCAACCTGCTTGCTATAAAAAGAACAAAAAGCATTAAAGAAAAAAAAACTATAAAATTATATTAAAAAAAAGTACAAAAAGATTGAGATATTTTACGTATAAGGAAAAGAAAGGAAAAAAAAAAGGAAAAAATAATAAAAATTCAAGAAATAATAAATAATGAATTATATAGTTTCTAAGTTGGTTTCCATGCTGGACCCCGACCACTCAGGGCCTTAAAAATAGGTGGCTGCCTTCGCCTCTGTGGCATGTGGGTGCTAAGAGTCCCGAGAAGCAGAGGAGGCCGATATGGAGCATCACCCTTCTCTATCAGCCCTTCTTTGATATAGTTGTCTCTATATCTGTTCATCTGTCGGTCTGTTGGGGCCCCTGTCTTTAAAAAGTGGAGGGGGTATACTAGAATTGCCCTGGCTATCTGTCCATCCATCTGTAGACACAAATTTGCTAGGCAAAATACTCTATACATTTTATCAACCTGCTTGCTATACCAAGAACAAAAAAGCATAAGAGAAAAAAACTATAAAATTATATATTAAAAAAAAAAAAGTACAAAAAGATTGAGATATTTTACGTATAAGAAAAAAAAAAGTAAAAAAAAGAGGAAAAAATAATAAAAATTCAAGAAATAATAAATAATGAATTATATAGTTTCTAAGTTGGTTTCCATGCTGGACCCAGACCACTCAGGGCCTAAAAAATAGGTGGCTGCCGTCGCCTCTGTGGCATGTTGGTGCTAAGAGTCCGGAGAAACAGAGGAGGCCGATATGGAGCATCACCCTTCTCTATCAGCCCTTCTTTGGTATAGTTGTCTGTATATCTGTTCATCTGTCGGTCTGTTGGGGCCCCTGTCTTTAAAAAGTGGAGGGGGTATACTAGAATTGCCCTGGCTATCTGTCCATCCGTCTGTAGACACAAATTTGCTAGGCAAAATACTCTATATATTTTATCAACCCGCTTGGTATAACAAGAACAAAAAATATAAGAGAAAAAAAAATAAAATTATATAAAAAAAAAAAAGTACAAAAAGATTGAGATATTTTACGTATAAGAAATAAAAAGTAAAAAAAGTGGAAAAAAAATGATAAGAAATGAAGAAATGATAAATAATGAATTATATAGTTTCTAAGTTTGTTTCAATATTGGGCCCCGACCAGCATCCCCTGTCTTTAAAAAGTGGATGGGGCCCCCGCCACTCGGGGCCTTAGAAATAGGTGGCTGCCTTCACCTCTGTGGCATATGGGGGGTAAGAGTCCCCAGAAACAGAGGAGACCGACATGGAGCATCACCCTTCTTTATCAGCCCTTCTTTGGTATAGTTGTCTGTCTATCTGTTCACCTGTCAGTCTGTTGGGGCCCCTGTCTTTTAAAAGTGGACGGGGTATACAAGAATTGCCCTGGCTATCTCTCCATCCATATGTAGACACAAATTTGCTAGGTAAAATACTGTATATGTTTTATCAATCTGCTTGCTATAAAAAGAACAAAAAAGCATAAAGAAAAAAAAAACAATAAAATTATATTAAAAAAAGTACAAAGAGATTGAGATGTTTTACGTATAACAAAAAAGAAGTTTAAAAAAATGGAAAAAAATGAAAAGAAATAAAGAAATGATAACTAATGAATAATCTAGTTTCTAAGTTTGTTTCCATGCTGGGCCCCGACCACTCAGGGCCTTAAAAATAGGTGGCTGCCTTCGACTCTGTGGCATATGGGTGGTAAGAGTCCAAAGAAACAGAAGAGACCAATATGGAACATCACCATTCTCCACGAACCCTTCTTTGGTATAGTTGTCTATATATCTGTTCACCTGTCTTTAAATTTAAAAAGTGGAGTGGGCCCCCGCCACTCGGGGCCTTAGAAATAGGTGGCTGCCTTCACCTCTGTGGCATAAGGGGGTTAAGAGTCCCCAGAAACAGAGGAGACCGACATGGAGCATCACCCTTCTCTATCAGCCCTTCTTTGGTATAGTTGTCTGTCTACCTGTTTACCAGACGGTCTGTTTCAGCCTCTGTCTTTAAAACGTGGAGGGGTATACTAGAATTGCCCTGGCTGTCTGTCCATCGGTCTGTAGACACACATTTGCTAGGCAAAATACTCTATACATTTTATCAATCTGCATGCTATAAAAAGAACAAAAAAACATAAGAGAAAAAAAAAAAAACTATAAAATTATTATAAAAAAGGTACAAAAAGATTGAGATATTTTATGTATAAGAAAAAAGATGTTAAAAAAAATGGAAAAAAGAAAAATTAAAGAAATAATAAATAAGGAATTATATAGTTACAAAGTTTGTTTCCAAGCTGGGCCCCCGACCACTCAGGGCCTTAAAAATAGGTGGCAGCCTTCGCCTCTGTTGCATATGGGTGGTAAGAGTCCCGAGAAACAGAGGAGACCAATATGGAACATCACCATTCTCCACCAGCCCTTCTTTGGTATAGTTGTCTGTATATCTGTTCACCTGTCTTTAAAAAGTGGAGGGGGCCCCCGCCACTCGGGGCCTTAGAAATAGGTGGCTGCCTTCACCTCTGTGGCATAAGGGGGGTTAAGAGTCCCCAGAAACAGAGGAGACCGACATGAAGCATCACCCTTCTCTATCAGCAATTCTTTGGTATAGTTGTCGGTCTATCTGTTCACTTGTCGGTCTATTGGGGCCTCTGTCTTTCAAAAGTGGAGGGGGTATACTAGAATTGCCCTTTCTATCTGTCCATCCGTCTGTAGACAAAAATTTGCTCGGCAAAATACTCTATACATTTTATCAACCTGCTTGCTATAAAAAGAACAAAAAAGCATAAGAGAAAAAAAAAATATAAAATTTTATTTAAAAAAAAAGTACAAAAAGGTTGAGATATTTTATGTATGAGAAAAAGAAGTTAGAAAAAAAAAAAATGGAAAAAATAATAAAAATTAAAGAAATAATAAATAATGAACTATATAGTTTCTAAGTTGATTTCCATGCTGGACACTGACCACACATGGCCTTAAAAGTAGGTGGCTGCCTTCGCCTCTGTGGCAGATGGGGTTAAGAGTCCCCAGAAACAGAGGAGACCGATATGGAGCATCACCCCTCTCTATCAGCCCTTCTTTGGTATAGTTGTCTATCTGTTTACCTGATGGTCTGTTTCGGCCCCTGTCTTTAAAACGTGGAGGGGGTATACTAGAATTGCTCTGGCTATCTGTCCATCCATCTGTAGACACAAATTTGCCAGGCAAAATACTCTATACATTTTATCAACCTGCTTGCTATAAAAAGAACAAAAAAGCATAAGAGAAAAAAAAAAAAACTATAAAATTATATAAAAAAAAAAAAGTACAAAAAGATTGAGATATTTTACGTATAAGAAAAAAAAAGTAAAAAAAAAAAATAGAAAAAAATGAAAAGAAATAAAGAAATGATTAATAATGAATCATATAGTTTCTAAGTTTGTTTTAATGCTGGGCCCCGACCACTCAGGGCCTTAAAAATAGGTGGCTGCCTTCGCCTCTGTGGGATATGGGTGGTAAGAGTCCCGAGAAACAGAGGAGACCAATATTGAGCATCACCCTTCTCCACCAGCCCTTCTTTGGTATAGTTGTCTGTATATCTGTTCACCTGTCTTTAAAAAGTGGAGGGGGCCCCCGCCACTCGGGGCCTAAGAAATAGGTGGCTGCCTTCACCTCTGTGGCATATGGGGGGTAAGAGTCCCCAGAAACAGAGGAGACCAACAGGGAGCATCACCCTTCTCTATCAGCCCTTCTTTGGTATAGTTGTCTATCTGTTTACCTGAAGGTCTGTTTCGGCCCCTGTCTTTAAAACGTGGAAGGGGTATACCGGAATTGCCCTGGCTATCTGTCCATCGGTCTGTAGACACAAATTTGCTAGGCAAAATACTCTATACATTTTATCAACCCGCTTGCTAAAAAAGAACAAAAAGCATAAGAGAAAAAAAACTATAAAATTGTATATAAAAAAAAGAGATATTTTACGTATAAGAGAAAAGAAGTAAAAAAGAAAAAAATGGAAAAAAAATAATAAAAATTAAAGAAATAATAAATAATGAAAGAAATAATAAATAATGAATTATATAGTTTCTAAGTTGGTTTCCATGCTGGGCCTGACTACTTGGGGCCTTAAAAATAGGTGGCTGCCTTTGCCTCTGTGGCATTTGGGTGGTAAGAGTCCCGAGAAACAGAGGAGACCGATGTGGAGCATCACCCTTCTCCATCAGCCCTTCTTTGGTATAGTTGTCTATCTGTCAGGGCACAGTGTCTTAAAAAGTGGAGAGGGGTATACTGGAATCGCTTGGGTTGTCTGTCCGTGAGTCTGTAGACACAAATTTGCTGGGCAAAATACTCCAGCTATTTTCATGAATTCATACTTGCAATCTATTTGCCTATCTGTTCCCCCAGACCGGTATCTTGTAAAGTCCTTCATGAAAATTCATGAACTTCATGAACTTCATGCCCGTCTTTTATTGGATAGTTTGTTGATACTATTTTTTTTCTATATACATGTATGTAGTGACATGTCATGCAAAAAGGGGGCTTGATATATAATTTCTTTTGTCTTCATTTTATGAAATGCCATGTTATGGAAAAAGAAGACTTAATGTACATTCCATTAAGGATCTCTTATATGTTTTATCATACTTCTTGCTTTTAAAGAAAAAAAAAAAAAAAAAAAAAAAAAAAACAGCAAAGAAGAAAAAAATGTACAAAATATATTTTAAAAAGTTCAAAAGGATTGAAATATTTTACGTATAGAAAAAAATGGAAAAAATAATTGTAATAAAAAAAAAAAGCAATAATAAGAAGTTAAGAATTTTATAGTTTCTGAGTTTGTTTCCATGCTGGACCCCGCCACTTGTTGCCTAAGAAATAGGTGGCCACTCAGGGCCCTAGAAATAGAATCGCCTTAGCTGTCTGTCTGTAGACACATATGTGCCCGGAGAGATACTCGAACAGTATGTCAGGTATTGAATTCATACTTACACAGCCTGTTTGCCCATCCATCTGTCCAGACTGATATCTTGTAAAGCCCTTGATGAAAATTGATGAATCTTCATGCATGTCTACTCTGAACCAACTGCACAGTCAATCAAATTTCTAAGCTCACACAATTTAGGTAGACATAAGATAGTCCTAATATAATTATTATTCAAGGACACTGCTGTTCAATATTTTTATGTTAAAGTGCTTTCCATTTTGCTGAGTAGAGTATTACTATACTTGTATGACATATTATCATTCTGTGATTTCATCAGCTGGCAAAACCATGAAAAAGATTTATTTATTGAGGTATAACCTTGATCAACTCTCAAAGATAGAAATATAACCAAATGAGTTTGAAGAAGTCTTGTGTGTCATTTCATTTGTGTAATCCTGCCTAATTTTAGCATTGGTAGTATTTTCCTTTCAGACTGTCATATGAAAAATAATACATATAAACAATGTTGGACACCAAATCCATTCTTTTCTTACAAAAATCGAACAATATTTGATTGTCTAAGGAATTCCCAGAAGACTTATAATGCCAATATTGCACCTTTTATAAGAAATTTGAGCTGTATTGCAATAGAATATTGTTCTCAATCAGTGGACCACCGTGTGAAGATTTTTTTTACAAGAAATCTGTCCAAAAACGAAGTATCAGTGTTACATTTTATTGTATATTATTGAAGATTGTCCAGAATTGATGTATCTGTGTTGGAAATAGCGCATGAATGATTGTATTTTTAGGATTTTTTAATAGAAAATTGTCTGTAACCATTTTATCATATTGTCTGTAACAAATGTATCACTTTGTAGTATGAATGAGGCCGGTATTTTAGCCTTTTTTTTTTAATCAGAATACTGTCTGGAGCCGACGTATCAGTGTTTGAAGTAATTTATGAATGAGGGTTTTCTTAGGATTTTTTAATAGAATATTGTCTCTGTGTTGGAAAAGTTTTTGAGTGAGATTATTTTTAAGGATTTTACAGTGCAGTGCTGTGTAGAAATGATATTTCAGTATTGTAGTAACATATGAATGAAGGAATTTTCAGAACTTTTTAGTGGAAAACTGTCTGGTACCAATGTATCCGTGTTTGAAATAACATGTGTGAGAATATTTTTAGGATTTTTCAGTGGAATACTGTATCTGTGTTGGGTGAAGTGAGTTGGGGTTTTTTAGGATTTTTCAGTGGAATGCAGTTTAGAAATAATGTATCTATATTGGAAGTAACATATGAATGAAGGAATTTTCAGGATCTTGTAGTGGAACACTGTCTGGAACTGATGTATCAGTGTTTGAAGTAACATGAATGAAGGAATTTTTAGGATTTTTTTTAATAGAATTCTGTTTAGAACAGAAGTATACGGTAAATTTTGTGTTGGAAGTAACATATGAATGACAGATTTTTAATGCAATACTGCCTGGAACCAATATATTATGTGTTGAAAGTAAGATATGAATGTGGAAAATTTTAGTATTTAGTTTAACCCATTACCAAACGACAGTTTTTTAGACTGGTCTAAATTGAAAGCATTAGCAGATGACAAAATAAAAGTGACTGAAAACTTGAAATTTGTTTTGTGAAGGGTAGAAAGCATTGTGGGAATAGAAAAAGCTGGTTACCAGCATTTTTTCCTTTTCCCACAATGTTTTCTAAAGGCTTCTTTCTCAGGGATGTCAAAAGTAGGGATTGTGTGGTAATGGGTTAATAGAATACTGTTTAGAACAGAAGTATAGGTTCTGTGTTGGAAGTATGAATGACAGCAATTTTCTGATTTTTTTAGAAGAATTCTGTCAGATATTGACATATCTCTATTAGAAGAAGTGCATAATAAGAGTATTGTTAGGATTTTTTAATAGAATGCTGTCTGAACCGATATATCTGAAGTAATATATGAATGATAGTAGATTTTTTATTAAAACTTTATTAGAATACTGTCTGGAACCTATATATCTGTGTTTGAAGTAACATATGAGTGAGAATATTGTTAGGATTTTTCAATTGAACACTGTATCTGTGATAGGAGAAGTGTATAAATGAGTTTTTTTAAGGATTTTACAGTGGAATGCTGTCTAGAAATGATGTGTCTGTATTGGATGAATTTTCAGGATTTTTTTTATGGAATTCTATTCAGAACTTATGTATCAGTGTTGGAAGTAACATATGAAGGAATGTTCAGGATTTTTTAAATAGAATACTGCCTAGAACAGAAGTATCTGTGTTGGAAGTAACATATGAATGACAATAATTTTCAGGATTCTTTAATAGAATTATGCTTAGAACAGAAGTATCTTTACTGGAAGTAACATATGTATTAAGGAATTTTTAAAAGAATTCTGCGCAGTACCAATGAATGACAATAATTTTAGGATTTTTTTTAAAAGAGAATTCTGTCTGGTACAGGATTTTTTAGTGGAATTCTATCTGGAACCAATGTATCGTGTGTTTGCGGTAAGGTATGAATGAGGGAAATTTTAGGATTTTTTAATAGAATACTAATTAGAACAGAAGCATCTGTTTGAAGTAGCATAAACGACAGCAATTTTTGGATTTTTTAAAAGAATACTGTCAGATACTGATTTAGAACTAGTGCATAATAAGAGTGTTTTTATAAAATGTTGTCTGAACTGATGTATCATGTGTTGGAAGTAATGTATGAATGAGGGAATTTTTAGGGTTTTTTTTTATAGAATACTGTTTAGAACAGAAGATTCCGTGTTGGAAGTAACTTATGAATGAAGGAATTTTTGGGATTTTTTAGTGGAATACTGTCTGGAACCGATGCATCGTGTGTTTGAAGTAAGGTATCAATGAGGGAAATTTTAGGATTTTTTATTCCAATACTGTTTAGAACAGAATTATCCATGTTGGAAGTAACATATGAATGAAGGGGAATTTTCATGATTTTTTAAAAGAATTCTGCCCAGTATCAATGTATCTATTAGAAGTAGTGCATATTATGAGGATTTTTAGGATTTTTTTATAGAATGATGTCTGAACCGATGATTCTGTGCTGGAAGTAACATAAGTGTTCGTAGTTTTTAGCTCCACTGGCTGAAGGCCAGCGGATTTATATCATGGCCAGGGGTCCATAGTACGTCTGTCCATCCGGTCGTCTGTCCATGCATGTGTGCGTTAAATTTATTTTCAAACGTCGTCTTCTCTGAAACTACTATCCAATTTTGATCAAACTTAAAAGTAGTGTATATTGAGAGGATCTTTTATAGAATGCTGTCTGAGCCGATGTATCTTGTTTTGGAAGTAACAGAAGTTAGTGTTCCACTGGCTGAAGGCCAGCGGGCTTATGTCATGGCCTGGTGTCAATAGTGTGTCTGTCCATCCGGTCGCCCTTCCATCCATGCGTTAACTTTTATTTCAAACATCTTCTATGAAACTGCTTAGAAGAAAATTTTGTATGTCATCTAGTTTAAAGCCAATTGGACAAGTATTGTAATGTTTGGCTCGTAAAGTTTTGACTTACAAGCTAGTGGAGCGATACAGGGCTGTCATAGCCGTCTTGTTTTATAAATCTTTTATCGAGAGTTTAAGCCTAAAGTTCAAATATTCAGTATATGCACCAAGCATTACAGGGGCATTTCTAGCTTAGTTGCACATAGGGTCAAAGATGTCCCTTAAATCTCTGTGGCTAAACCTTTGGAGATGTTGGGTAAGTATCAAGCAACACATAATCATTATTTACCTTAGATGTTTAAATCTTGCGCATGGGGTCAAAGATTACCCTGTTCCTAAGGTCTGTTGTCTGATTTTGTCCTGTAAGTTTTTTAAAAAACAATTTTGGCCAAAACTATGAAGATGTTAGTCCAAAGAGTCTAGATAGTAAGTTTTTAGCATCAAAACATAACTATTCGCAGAAGTTGTTCAAGTCCTGCACATGGGGTCAAGATGGCCCTTTTCTCATGGTCTGTTGTTGTAGTTAAGGTTCTTTAATTTCTAAAGTCTATCTGGCTGACACTATTGAAATTATAGACTTAACATTCTGAATATCTAGTATATAAAATAAAAAGATAATTATTAATCTAAATTGTTCAAGTTCTGCAAATGAGTTTTTTCCAATGTTTGTTGTACTTTGGGTTCTCTGAGTTGGTTTTATTTTATACACTGCCAGACTTAACATATATTGTCATCTTCTCCCACTGTCAGTCCTTCCATCTGCCCGTCAGTATGTACATATGTAGGTCTGTTTCTTTTGAATGCAACTCTTCCAACATTTCTTGACGGATTTGGAAGAAATTTTCACAGAATGTTTCTTATCATGTGACCTATAGCACATTGTCAGTTTTTTGTGATGTGGCAGTGTATATTGTGATGATGGCACTCTTGTGTTTAATTTTTTGGCTGAAACCATGGACATATTACATGAGAGAGTCTTAATATCTAGCATACAGAATAAAAATAGTAATTATTTTCAAAGTTGTTCAAGTCATGCACATGGGGTCAAAGATTGCCCTGTTCCCATGGTCTGTTATTGTAAATGTACACTGGGGGTTCTATCATGTATTTTAATCTTTTTGGCTGAAACTAGAAATGTTAGGTCAAAAACTAAATAGTAATTAAGTATCTAGCATCAAAAGATACTTATTCATCTAAGTTGTTCAAGTACTGCACATGGGGTCAAAGATGGTCCCATTCCTAAGGTCTATTGTTGTACTTGGGTTTATATACTTTTTTTTTCACTTTTTGGCTGAAACTATAGGGATGTTCAGGGAAAAGCTCTGAATATTAATTAAGTATGTATCTTTAAAAACTTTAAAAATTAATTACTCATTATTATTAAGTTGTTCAATTCCTGAACGAGGGTAAAATATGGCCTTGTTCTGAAGGTCCATTGTTGTACATGTAGTTCTAAAAGGTTGTTCAAGTACGGCACATGGGGTCAGATTTTCTTTTTTTTTAATTCCCCCCCCCCCCTGCAAAAACAAATTATTTCAAGGGTATACTGGTATCAACCTGTGTGTCCATCGTAGTGTCTGTCTGTACAAAATACCTGTTTCTGTCAAAGCGCTGGCAGGGGCATAAGGTTATATTCAGTGACAGCTCTAGTTTCATTCTTCTTTGCTGAAAAATGGAGATGTTGGGCCACAGCCTGAATATCTAGTGTATAGCATCAAAAGATCAGTTTTCATCGCAAAAGTTGTTTAAAGTCTTGCATCCTTGGTCAAAGATGGCCGTGTTCGAAATGTCTGTCATTGTGCATGTACATGTAGTTCTGTAATTTTAAATAGTTTTTGCATTTTTTTATATGTCCACTGAGCCTTGCTTTCATATGGGAATCAAGAATAATGGGTCACTGGTTCGATTCCCAGATCTGTTAATTTTTTTCCCATGGATTGATGATCATCATTGCTACAGATTCGTTCCTCATTCACTGCTTACAATTGTTTCAATAATGGTTATGTTGGAAAGCAACTAGTGACTTGGAAATATATTGTGAAGAGTACTGGTAAAAAGAAACTCCTGGAAAGCGTGGATAGGTGCCTGGCAGCAGCGATATAACTGAAATAATGATGAAAACTCCAATTTATACTATACAATCAATCAAGTAAGCATCCATCCATCTTGACAGATAGCTTCTGTATCCAGGTCTGTTGAACTATATAAAGTTCTACAGGTTTTATTTAAATCTTCTTGGCTGAAACTGCGACCGTTTTTTGGCCTAAAGTCTTATATTTATGTGAGTAGTATCAAAAGAATATTCTTGAGTGCTGGGTCAAAGATGGCCCTTTTCCAAGGGTTTGGTGTTGAACACAGTTCTGTTGTTGTTTTTTTTTTGTTACATTTATCTTGAATCATGCAGCCAACAGCACCGTGGTCAGTAAAGTTATTAAAATTGGTCATATGCAATAAAAGATTGCCATGCCCAGGATAACCATATTTCCAAAATAAAAATAGTTATTATACAAATAACGAAAACTTCCTCTAACGCCAGTAGGCCTGGTGTGTTGATATTATATAGTATCACATGTTCTTGTATAACATCATTAAAACAGATCCTGCACATGGGTCAATACCAGCCGATATACAGCTCAGTACGTAGAGCGTAGGACTCGTGAACACAATGTCTTGGGTCACTACAGGTTGTGGGTTCAAATCCCTGGCCGGCCAACTGAAAAGTTACTAATAGTCTTTTGGATGAGACGTTAAACCAAGGTCCCGTGTGACGGTGCTATAAGCCAAGCACATTAAAGAACCAGGCGAAGCTCTCGGTAGTTTTGAGCTGTATCCTTGCACTATCCCCCGTAACAACTAACCATCTTCCGGGGGTGTCGCTCAGATGGGCAACCGGTAGCGACGATAAATAAACGGAAATAACCAACCAACCAACATGGGTCAGTTATTTTGCAGAGTTACAATTTCATTTTCTTTTTACTTTCCTTTTCTTGAACTATGAGCCATGAGCCAGATATTTGGTCTCAGCTTTATGAAATATTCCATTAAAATCCAAGTTGTTTAAAATGTGCTTCTGGGTCAAAGAGGGCCTGCAAAGGGGTCACCTCTTTTACTTTATTTTCTTTAGGAATCTGTTTCAGAAATTTATTCATATTTTTTGTTTCTGTCTGAAACAATGGAGCCTATGGCATGATAAATACAGTAGTATCGTAATATAGTCCCTAGACAAAGTTGCTCAAATTGTGTCCTTAAGATCAAAGCCCAGCTACACATATTTTGAAAAAAGAAATATATAAGTACACATATTTTACAGAAAGTGACATAAGTAACCGTTTTAAAATAAGCATCTCTCTTAAGATCATAAGGTCATGTGTATAGATATTTCTTACATAGCATTATACTGTTGTTCTGCATCAAAGCTGCATGTCAATGTCAATTCTGCCGGGAGATAAAGGTCTACTCTATATCTTTTGAACCCTTTGCCTGGTCTTGATACTATTCCACACATACCAGTCTTGATGGCGTGCAGAGTAGAAGTTAGCATATCTGTCTGTAAGGTCGAGGTCATAGCAGCAGTTATAAGTTTGAAAACACAGAATTTGATGCTGATAAATATCTCTTGAACTTTGTCTAGTTCTGAAGATCAATCACACTCATCATGTCATCAGAACCTGTACTGCTTATAAAACGTCTCAAAAAGACACTTGCAAGCACTGAATAGATATTGATACTGTAAGCAGCACTCTTGGGAAAGGGAGCTTAATGCAACTTCGATGCATTATACAAAGCAAGCTGTCACACAGTTTGAATTAATTGTGTCTAAATACCAGGTGAATCATGAAGAAAATTACCACAATTTGACCTATAGCCAAAGTCTGGACCCTGGTAAGGCCTCACATAGTCAGAGGTTAATGTCTACATAAGATAATTTATGTTGTATAGTATATTATAGATTATATTCAATATGTATATATTATAGATTATATTAAATATTATATCATGAAAATGTTCCTTAAAAATTCCAAGAGGCCATCATAATCTTTGTTGACAATATTAAACTGAAGTAGACTCATAGTAGTACTCAATATATGAACCAGTGTTGTACAGAAAAGTTTTCAAATGCATTTGTTCCAATGACAAGTTGGTGTACATGGCTATGTCTCCCAAAAATTTATTTTGGAAAGACATAACGATTGCATTGAATTGGCCTGCCTGTATCTGCCTGTCCATCCATGTGTCAATTTTTGTTTAACCTCAGAACTGCTTACCAAATCATAAAAAAGTAATTAACACACAAATGTTTACCATAATGAGATGACATGCAGATATCTCACATAACATGCAATCATCCTTTATCATCATATTGATGGAGGATTTTATTCAAACGAGTATCTAGTTCAAATGATAATTATAATTGTAACATAACCAAAACTTAACACAAAAAAATCTGGCTAATATCTACATGTAGCTGAAATACAGTTGTAATGTAACTCAAACTACATAAAAGACTTCTGGCTCTTCTGATCATGTTAACTTATGTAGATTAGATTCTATTCCTCTACTAACAGCATTGATAGCTTTACCAATCAACAAGATTACCAGCATTTTCTGCTTTTCCTACAATGTTTTCAACAGGCTTCTCTCTCAGGGTTGTTAAAATGACATCAGTAAGTTCATAACATTGAAATATATGGGAAAGACCTTATTGAAATAAACAATGTCTTTGAAATGAATTGCTCAGATAAGTTGTCCTGGCCAAATGGGTGATTTTACTGCACTAGTAAGTATACATGAAATATAAACTTGATTAGGAATTCATAACCGTATTGTATTTTGGGTTTTCTGGGGTTTTTCTGTCAATGAATTTTTGGGAATAGTAAGATTCTCACCAGTATGAGTCAGTAGTTAGAATAACTGTAGTCAAGATATTTTATACAAACTACTTGAGTGCTAGCTGAAATCCAGGTAAATTTCAGGTTGAAAATAGTCTACAAATAAAGGGTTTATGCTGTCACCAATGACGGATCAAGGCAAGCTAGAAAAGTTGTTGATCTATTCAGGGGCAGCTGTGTTTAATTTGCAAAGTCAGTGAAAGCTATTATATTGCTTGCATGGTCAATAGAAGCTACTTATACTGCCTGTCCTTTTTGAGAGGCATCAATGTCTACAAATAAAGGGTTTATGCTGTCGCCAATGACGGATCAAGGCAAGCTAGAAAAGTTGTCGATCTATTCAGGGGCAGCTGTGTTTAATTTGCAAAGTCAGTAAAGCTATTATATTGCTTGCATGGTCAATAGAAGCTACTTATACTGCCTTTCTTTTTTGAGAGGCATCAATGTCTACAAATAAAGGGTTTATGCTGTCGCCAATGACGGATCAAGGCAAGCTAGAAAAGTTGTCGATCTATTCAGGGGCAGCTGTGTTTAATTTGCAAAGTCAGTGAAAGCTATTATATTGCTTGCATGGTCAATAGAAGCTACTTATACTGCCTTTCCTTTTTGAGAGGCATCAATGTCTACAAATAAAGGGTTTATGCTGTCGCCAATGACGGATCAAGGCAAGCTAGAAAAGTTGTCGATCTATTCAGGGGCAGCTGTGTTAAATTTGCAAAGTCAGTGAAAGCTACTTATATTGCTTGCATGGTCAATAGAAGCTACTTATACTGCCTTTTCTTTTTGAGAAGCATTAATAAGTTCATTGATGTAGCATTTAACAATCTGACAAAAAAGCTTAACCCAAGTTTGTTAGAGGTATAGTAATTTCTACCATTGTTCATTATGGTGCTGGACCCATACAAGTAAGAAAGAATATTATGATGCATGTTTGCCTGGACCCATACCTGTAATTAGCTTGCATAAAATGATATCTTGCCTACACAATTGTTCAAACATGACTTTCATGGAAGGGAATCTAAACACCCCCAAAGATTTTTATACATAAAAACCTCGACCCCATTTCAGAATTAAACTCGCTGACCTTGACCTTAGGTATAATTTAAATATAGGAGAATTAAAGTTGTACTCTTGTCTATGTTACAAGAAAATGTTTCCTGAACCAAAGCCAGTGTTTATTTTGCTTAGTTCTCGCCTACCAATGTCTACAACACCACCTTAATTTCATGGATACTGAACAATGCAAGGAAACTACCCATGCAGGTAAAAAAGTCTGAGCAATTCATTTTTGGAATGTTTTCTGTTATTCATACAGTTTATTTCAATTTGACATGTTTCCAAAATTTATTAAATCTAAGACTATCACTTTGATCAAATCCAACAGAGGCTTTAATTGTGAGATGTTGACTAAGAATTTACCTGAGTTAAGCTCTATCAAGTCAATGTTGAACTCTTTACAAAATGATGGAATTTCAGATCTGTCCAAATTGTAAGGGTTTGTCACTTACAGATATTACATAATGGTAAATACCAAAACTAGCATTTTTCATGATGGCTCTCGAAGTCCAATTGAGATCCTTCTTACATTTGTCTGTCTACCTGTCTGCCTGTGCACTCCATATCATTTGTGCCTTTATAAGATAATTCATACATGCTCACCTTGATGGGACTACATTCAAAACGGGGTATCACAAGCTAAAGTTTGTATTTAAATTCGTACATGTTTACCTTGATGGGACTACATTCAAAATGGGGTATCAGAAGCTTAAGTTTGTATTTAAGGCCAACATATACCACAATATCTCTTGAACCCCTTTTCCAACAACGAAAATATTTCAGAGACATCTCTTATTAATGATTTGACATGACATGATATGCAGAGTGAAGGCAGAATTTTATTAGAAATAAATTTTCTTGTTCCAGTGATGTTTATTTGGTAGCAGCCGATGTTTTCTCCAGTCTGCCACCTTGTATTTTTTAGCACTTGTTTCTTTCTAAATGTGCTAGCTGCTTTCCTTCATAAACACATGACATATTGCAAATAAGAACAATTAGTAGACACTGTACTGTTTCTAAACCCACTAGCTGCTTTCCCTCATAAGCAAATGAAAGATTGTAAATAAGAGAGCACTTTTAAACACTTTATTCTTTCTAAACCTTCTAGGTGCTTTCCTTTATAAACAGTTGACAGCTTACAAATAACAGTGCATTTACTTTCCAACAATGCAATTGATTTTATCTCCTATATATCACTGTATGGATTGTCTAAACATTACAATGATAGGATGTTTTTTATCATTCTGAGGCCTCAGATTATCATGCTTTTTCTTTTTATAATTCTTTTAAATAGTTTCACTGACAGTAGTTTTTTTTTACATAGTTTTACCACTTCAGAGCCCTAGCCTAGTACTGGTGAAAACCAGGAAAATATGAATAATTTTATGAGCTGTTGCCATGATATGACTATGAGCTGTTGCCATGATATGACTAAAATAATGTTGAAAGCGACACGAAACACCATTAAATCAATCAATACATAGTTTATACCATACATTAATTGCATTAAAGTATCATTGGCATACAAATATATTTTCATAAGCAGTTGGGGGCGAAGTATATTGGCACTATCTTCTCCATCTTTACGTCCATCCATCCATCTGTCCCTTCGTCCATCCATACACATGTCCATTTCTTGTGAATGCAACTCCTCCCGGTTTCTTGAAAGATTTGGATGAAATTTTCATAGAATATTTCTCATTATGTGACCTATTGCATACTGTCAGGGTTTTGCGATGTGGCGGCGTAAATTGTGACAATGGCACTCTTGTTTTTTAATACAATTGATTCACATTAGCATTCTATACAATGACAAAAATTTCATGATTGCAAATTACTATATGTACACACACAGTCCTAAAGCTGGCTACAATGAGTTGGATGGTATCCAATGACACCCCTGCAATATTTATGCAGATAATACTTTGTGACCATACATTAATCTTTTACAAAGAAAGATTTTAATGTATGAGCATAAAGGGGGACCAGTATCCTTGGACATGCTTTATCCTTTTAACAGACAACAAAATTTTAGCCTTTTCCAAATTCAAAGCATGGCAGACGACAATTTCAATGAGGTTCAGATGGTGCAGTTTTTCTCTGGTAAGTTAGAAAACAGGAGAACCAGCGTTTTCTCCTTTTCTCACATTGTTTTCAAAAGCCTTCTATCTTGGGGTAATTAAAAGTCGGCATTGTGCAGTAAAGGATTTTAAAGATTGCACAATGTTATTCACATATGAGCAATGCTCTGGCAAACAGGGGCCTAATGTATCTTTGTGATGCATCATACCAGACAATAATACATCACATAATTAGGGATCCACAAAACTCTGTATGTATAACAACCGGCTGTATCATAAGGTTCACTGGTCCCTTGACATACAGAAAATTGACCAATAGCAAAAGGTTTTGGCCCAGATCCGCCTGCATGAACTGCACAGGCTGACCTGGGTTGATGCATTAAGACCCTTTTTCACAAAGCATAGCTCATATATTATTTGAATAAATTCACCTGAAATTGACCTTTATGCAAATAATAAATATAAAGTGAATATTTATATATCATTGGGCATAATCAGAAAGGAAATTCTATTAAGTTTGACCCCTACTGTGCCATAGTCTAAATGAGAGGGGTTTGTTGATGACATAGATCAAGATCAGACCTCAGAAAGTGCATCATACATCAGTGTCACCCACATATTACCAATTTAAACCAACAAAATCATGTTTATTTTAGGTATTCTAAGTATTCATGAAAGACAAGCTGAATCTATAAGCTGCATAAAGAGTTAAAAATCATTTACATAGTTTCTGCATGCAGTCGACACTAGCCAAAGCTAAGTTTGGACAATGAAAGCGTGCAATATAATTATGGTAATAGAGGTCATTCATTTCATGTCAGTTTGTTCAAGTAATACATGTTATTATGCATGCAACATCAAAATGTTTGTGTAAGAGCCCAACTCCTATCGACAAATCGATGGATATGAGGCTGCCAAAAGGGAAACTGGTTTAACCCATTACCACACAATCCCTACTTTTAACGCCCCTGAGAAAGAAGCCTTTAGAAAACATTGTGGGAAAAGGAGAAAATGCTGGTAACCAGCACTTTCTTCTTTTCCCACAATGTTTTCTACCCTTCACAAAACAAATTTCAAATTTTCAGTCACTTTTATTTTGTTGTCTGCAAATGCTTTCGATTCGGGCAAACCTAAACTATTGTTGTATGGTAATGAGTTAAGTAGGTTTTGCCAGTGTAAATGACATGTATGTTCTGGGCATATTATCCAATCAGATCACAAGAAATTCCTTTGCAGTATGATAATACATTTTATCTACCAAGATATACTTGACCTTTTTTCAGACAATTTTTGTTTTTCACAACCTAAGAAAACAAGCCTGTTGAAAACATTGTGGGAAAAGGAGAAAAATGCAAGTAATAGTGTTTTCTTTTTCTGCAATGTCTTTTGCCCTCACTGAACAAATTTCAATTTCTGAGCGTCCTTAATTTTGTTGTCTGCTAGCACCTTGAATTTGGACCAGTCTAAAATTTTGTTGTTTGTTAAAAGAGTTGATATTCAATCTTGCCATCCTTGTTATGTTCATTTAAGAAATATTCTTCTTCCTAGCATGATTTATTGTTCAATAAACCACACTTGTGAGTTATGAGGCACAGTAAATAATCTTCTAGGGCAATAGCCTGAGTGGTTCATTCATTGCGCCTAATAAGTCATAATGAAGATTATTTCGATTCTAACATGGCCAATTCTTAACGAAAGGAAAACAAGCGTTTTCTAAATGTTTCTTTTTCAGGGTCATCAAAAGTAGGGATTATGTGGTAATGAGTTAAAAACTTTTAAGCTGATTTTACCCATTACCACACAATCCCAACTTTTGATGACCCCAACAAAGAATCTTTTACAAAACATTGTGGGAAAAGGAGAAAATGCTTGTAACTAGCATTTTCTCCTTTTCTCACAATGTTTTCTACCCTATCAAGGAAACTTGCACCATTTGAGCCACATTGAAATTGTCGTCTGCAAATGCTTTCAATTTGGACAGGGCTAAAATTATGTCGCCTGGTAAAGGGTTAAAACATCCAAATGTTGCTATATAACAGAGAATTTCTGTATTGGACATAGAAAAACAAAGATCTGTGCAGTCTGATCTTGACCTACACTGTCCATGAAAAAGGTCCTTGAATCTTGCTTAGTAGCAGCTTCACGGTTAGATAGAGGGTCTTAAAATCGTATGAAAGGAGGTTTTTGAAAACATTTTATGAAGAGCAGATAAAACTGGTATCTAGTATTTTGTTATCTGAGAAAGGGTTATGGACTCTGTTAATACGCTGTTTGACTAAATCAGGCACTGAAAACTGTTATATGTAAATAGTTACTGAAGTTTTAACCCTCTACCACACAATGCTGATTACTAACTACCCTTGAAAAGTAGTACAGATAACTGTCCCCAAAGGTGACAGTGTCCAGTAAATGTCAAAATATGAAAAAGATCACCAGGGCGTCTCATTATTGAGACTACCTTGGAAAGAAGCCTTTTGAAAACATTGAGGTAAGAGGAGGAATTGCTGGTAACTGGCATTTACTCCTTTTCCGACATTGTTTCCTACCCAACCAATGAAAACCTTCAACTATTTGAGCCACTTTGAAATAGTCATCCGCAAATGCCTTCAGTTTGGTCCAGGCTAAAATTTTATCGTGAGGTAAAGGGTAAAGGTATGATTACAAGCTCAAGCATGAATAAAACTTTCAGCACAAACTTAGTAGAAGTGTTAACCCATTACCACTGGCACACAATCCCAACTTTTGACGACCCTGAGAGGGAAGCCTTTAACCCTTTACCCCATAAGACATTTCTATGGTATCTCTAAATTGACCCTAGATAACAGCAAGGATGAAGACGTCTTGATAGCATAGAAAACATTGTGGCAAAAGGTGAAATTGCTTGTGACAAGCAAATTCACCTTTTGCCACAATGATTTCCAAAGGTCCCTACAAGCAATGCCCAGAAATGAGTATCTATGAAGTAAAGGGTTAAAAAACATTGTGGGAAAAGGAGAAAAAGCTGGTTCCCGAGGTTTTCTCCTTTTCCCACAATGTTTTCTAGCCTTCACAAAACAAATTTCAAATTCGCAGTTACTTTTATTTTGTCATCTGCAAAATGCTTTTGATTTTGACAAGCCTAAAATATTGGCGTGTGGTAAAGGGTTAAAGTAGTGGCCAATCCAAAAAGCCCAAACTCCTTACGAAAAGAATATATTCAAGGCATGTCCAAATAGACTGTATTTGCAGAAGACAATTTCACTACTGCTCAATTAACTCTTTCTAAAACAACAAAAATTTACACTGATCCAAATTGAAAACATTTGTAGACAACAAATGAAATGTAACATGGTTTGATTGTTTTTGTTTTGGATCGGGTAGAAAACATTGTGGGAGAAGGGGAAAATCCTGGTTCCCCAGATTTTCCCCTTTTCCCACAATGTTTTCAAAAGCCGCTTTTTACATGGTGGTTAAAACTCTAGATCGTGTGGTAATGTGTTAATGGAATTAAGTTTTTAAAGGCTAAAAACATGGAAAAGACAGAAAATTTTGTCTGTCAGGGTTCCCGCTAGACCTTAAAGTAGAATATTGTCCACCATTGCCATTGATTTAGAAAATGTTACGGTATATTCTAGAGTGCAGTGAAGATAAGACATTGAAAAGGAATTATCCACAATTTTGTGTCACAAACTCCTCCTACAGTTTTCCTTCAGTTGTATTGAAACTTTTCACTTATACAATCAAATATTGAAGATTTGCAAGGCGCAATTTTCAAGTGTCAACTCTTCCTGGTTGAGGAATTATCTCCCCTTGAACTTGACAATTTTTTTCCTGTCAAAGCGCTGGTGGGGGTATTAAGTCACATCAAGTGACAGCTCTATTTTTTTTTTGCAAGTCTACTGTAGCACAAAACCAAATGCACTTGTAAAGTGCCATCTCGGATTAGCTTGCGCAGAGTACTGATCCGAGATGACAATTTACACAAATGCCTGAATGCCCCTTTTCGTGTGTTGTAAGCCAAATCATTTGTCAATGGAATTATTATTAATATTTTCAGCACCATAATGCGAAACAATACGGCTACCACAATATCACCATCCATTCTTAGATCTTTACCAAATGACAAAATTTTAGACTTGTACAAATTGAAAGTTCTTGCAGATGACAATAAATGTGACTGAAACATTGAAATTTGTTTTAGGATGAATAGAAAAAATAGTGGGAAAAGGAGAAAATGCTGATACCAACATTTTCTCCTTTTCGCATGATGTTTTCAAATGGCTTTTTCTGCAGGGTTGTTAAAACTCGGGATTGGCTGATAAAGAGTTAATAGCATTCTTAGTCCAATTCTTTTAGAATTGTCTAAATTTGAAAGAAACATCAAAGTTCGTATTCACTATCCATTGGTAAGAATTTTCTTTTGTCTAATTCTCAAGTATTTTCAAGATATGAGAACCACATGGTTTAGCCAATCGCAAGTGTTTCCACCTTCAAATGAATGATAAAACTTATTCTCCTGGTCTTCCTGGACCAACCATTCTTAACCCTTTACCAAACAATTCTTGGTTTTTACAAGCCAGAGGAAGAAGCCTTCTGTAAACATTGTGGGAAAAGGAGAATATGCTGTAACCAGCATTTTCTTCTTTTCCCACAATGTTTCCTACCCTTACAAAGTTAAGTTTCAATTTTTGAGCCATGAATATTTTGTTGTCTGCAAATGCTTTCAAATTGGACAAATCTAAAATTTTAAGGAATTAAGAAAGTTCAAAGTCTTATTCTCCAAGAATCTCTAAATTGGAATGTACCTCAACTTCTGATTGGCTAAACAAAATTATTAAGCCAATCTGAAGTTGTCTTACTATCACAGAAAGCTCTGGAGATTAACCCTTTACCACACAATGACGACTTTTGGTGACCCTGAAGTAGAAGTCTTTTGAAAACATTGTGGGAAAAGGAGAAAATGCTGGTAACCAGCATTTTCTCCTTTTCCCACAATGTTTTCTACCCTTCCCAAATCAAATTTCAATTTTTCAACCACATGTATTTTGTGGTCCGCAAATGCTTTAATTTGGACCAGTCTATAAATTTGTCCTTTGGTAAAGAGTTCAGACAAAGAACATTTCTAAGAATGGTCGGTGAATACAGGCCCAGGTTAGACTGGTTACCGCCCCTGATACTACTACGTGTAATACACGGTATACAACGGTGGCCAGTTCAGGCCCAGGTGAGCTAAAACTTAATCTGGTCCATCCATTCATCTGAGCCCATGTAGTCCGCGTTTTCCTTCTTTGTTTCATATCGAACGTGTTTTTCCTCTTTATTGATTTTGGTTAATCTATCTCTAAGGCTAAAAAATGTATGTACGAGTATATGTAATTATTAATTATCTATTCATTTATTGTTATATCTTAAAGAATTAATTGATATGTAGAGAGAGATAGATTAAAAAAAAAAAAAAATAGATCTAGTAATAAACCGAAATAAATGTCCAAGAAGGCGTCCGCGTTTTCCCTCTATATTTCATATCGTCCGCATTTTCCTTCATTGTTTCATATCGTCCGCTTTTTTCCTCTTTGCTTGATTTTGGTTAATCTTTCTTTAAAGCTTAATAATAATTAATGTGCACGAAATTATTAATTATCCATTCATTTCTTCATATATCTTAAAAGAGAAAAAAAATAATCAATTAAAAAATACTAATTATACGGCTAAATAAGTACGTCATTAATTATCAAATTATCAAGTAGATCTATCAATCTTAAAAAAAAAAAGGCTAATTGCTCTTATAAAACTAATATTAGACACCGAATTAGGTGCAGGACGGCGTCCGCTTTTTCCTTCTATATTTCATATCGTCCGCTTTTTTTCTCATTGTCTAGATATGGTCCGCTTAACGCGTCAACGTTTGAGTCACATCCGTAAGTTAGACGACTTTGATGCTCGCTGTTTTTTAATAGTTTTAGCCTCACCCTAAGTCTATTGACATTTCCCGCGAATATACGGACTGCTGAGCTGCAGAACCCAAGCACCATCAACTACCAGAAATGTCTGATATACTCGTGAGAGGCGATGACAAGTGCAACGAGTATAATTTTCTTCTGCTCCATTGATTTGTCTCCCCCTTTATCTAAACAGAGAGCTATCTTCAGGAAATTTCTTCATAATATTTCATATGAAATGATAGTCATTTCGACACCCGGTCATTTCGACACCCGGTCATTTCGACACCCGGTCATTTCAACACTTTTTGGTCATTAACCCCCGCAATATTTTTTTTTTGCATAATTTGGTCGTTTCGACACCCGTATTTTTTCCGAGTGTTAGTTATAGATGAGATCGAAAAATAAAACTACTTTAAATGTTTAGTTTGTCGTATTTCAGTAATTCTTTTTTAAAGTGCGTGATTAAAGTATGTTTTTGGTATTGTTTTAAATATTGATTCAAATAATTGGCAAAAGTAATGTCGAATTCGAAAGCGGGGTCGAAATGACCAGTTTTTGGCTGTTATATCCCATTACCTAGACAGAACTTCTTGGTTTTTCTTTGTTTTGTTTTTGGTATTGATTGATTGATTGATTACCTTTTTCCACCTTTTCAACATTTTTTCAGTTGGTTTTTGGCAACCAATGCACAAAGTCGGAAGATTCGGACCCAAGAACATTAAGCCCATTGCAGACCAGCGATTTTTTAGAAAATTTGGCCCAAAAGTTGAGAAGAGTCGGCCCTAAAGTTAGATAGATTCGGTCCAAGATGTTTTATATGTGTATGATTGTTCAGATTTTGGGATGAAAATTTTACAAGAATGAAAAAAAAAAAATCCTGATAGATCTACTCCCAAAGCCTTTTAATTTCATTCATAAAACCACAGTTGTCGAAAACCATCCGACAAGAGAAATTAGAGATTTACTACGCCCCAGGTTGACACTGATGGGAAACACAGTCTATTTCTGCATGAGTAACTAGCTCATTAACAAAAACGAAGCATCAAACATAGCAGCCGAAAGAGAAATTATGGAAAATAATTACATGTTTATTATTTTATTTGATTTGTGTATCATTAGTCATGTGCCAACATGTCACTTGACATCCCCACAATACCTTTTTTGGATTTCTAGCGCGAAATGTAATAAGTTAAGAGGCTACATAGCCTTTTATGGGAACACCATCAAATTTTTTTTTGTAATTTCATGAACCTTAGTTATTGATGATTTTAGAGTTCTGCAGAGGATGCGCCACTGTGGATTGCGCTAAAAAATTACAGATGGCCCCAAAAAATGTGTCCGAGGGGCCACCTGGTGCATTAAAAATACAAGCCATGCAACGTAGATATGAAGATTTACTTGGGACGAATTCACCAGAAGTCTGTTTTGTCAGAATCAATTTCACTTCCGTGTTTTCCCCCAAGTGGTTTTATGGGTCGTAACGGCAATTCTGATTGGCTTAGTACTTAATAAAAGTTAGGTCCCCAAATTTTAAGCCAATGAGTACGTTTTCACAAGTAAACAGATAATGGTTTCGTTTTTCGTTCTGCATCAAATGATCGCTGTTCTTGATAAACTTTGATGGCCAAAAAGAAGAATTCTAAATCTAAACTAAGCTATTTTGGTCAAACAAAGCCAAAAGAGGCTAAGACAAATAGCAAGCCCAAGCCTTCTGGGCAACCTGAAACGCCAATGTGATACTTCAGCAACTAACCTATCCCCATACAAATGACTAGCGGACTTCCCCTGGCTTTCGTATGAAGGGGGGGGTTTATTACATATTCTCAGTGTATGAGGCACTAATTTTTCTTTGGCCCTAGAAGCGCAGGAAATTCTTGGTAAATAAGTATCAATAAAACATATAACTGCTAAATTATCATACAAAATGTTTGATTTTATTTGGTATTCTGTCTCTAGTCTATAATTGTATTCAATTTATGTCCGAAATTCAGTCATGGCCCCATGTTGTAAAAAGGTGGTCCCACTTTTTGGGCTTGGATGGACCATTGGTCCCATAAGGTAGAAAGCTTCGCAGAAATCTGCGATTTGTATTGTTTTTTCATACAAATTTCTGTGATATATATTTTTTTATTTGGTGAGAAATAAAAAATCCAAATACCCACCTTTAAAATAAATACTCTTATTAATTATGGTACTTTTTATCTGTTTTTAATTAGTATACAAAATGAAAGGGTTTCGAACCGACCATTTTTTGCAAATTTTTGAGGGGGTGTCAAAATGACCAAAATAGGGGTCAAGATGACCAAAAAGTATCAAAATTACCAGGTGTCGAAATTACCTGGTGTTGAAAAGACTGCATACCAAACAAAGCCATGCTTTAGATATAAATGTCTCGGTACAGAAACACTACATGATCATCAGATTTGTTACTGAAACATCCTATTGATTTTCTCTATAAGTCTATACTACCGAACTCATCTGTTACAGAAACATTTATAAAACATGTAGAACCATCTTGTGTTGTAATTCTGTACCAGCTGAGAAAATTTTAGACCAGTCAGAATTGATAATATTTGCTGACTTCAAATTAGGTGGGTTGCAAATGATGCAATTTTATATGTAAAGGTTTAAAAAAAAAAAAATCAGAAGTCTTTAGAATTAGGGGCTGGATGATAAAGAGTTAATTTTCTTTTTTCTGTTTTTTAATGACAGAGAAAAAGTGTCAAAAAAGAGAGAAGGATATCTAGAATGGACAGATTACTTCATGGCTATTGCCTTCCTGTCTGCACAGAGAAGTAAAGATCCCCGGACACAGGTAGATCTTCATCCTTTGCTGTATTCGGAGGTGCAGAACTTCTTTTGTTATGAAAACCTTTATTATTGGTATTCACGCAGTTAACCCACTGGAGGAAATTTTTGCATAAAATGCATTATGGAATTAAAATTCATGCAACAAATATTGGTTACATGCTAGACGTCAAAGAAGAAAAAGCAGGGACAAAAAGACTGTTTTTTTATTTTCCTCATTGAATGTCCTACTTTTTTACAAAGTGTTGCCATATTTGAAAGGCACACACAGGATTCCCACTGTTTTTTCAGACAAGGGATTTTTTTCACGCCCTAGATTAGCAAATTTGACAACTTGAGGTTTTGGGAAAAAGTTGGGGGTTCCATTAATGTACAGATAAATGATTAACTCTTTACACACAATGCCGACTTTAAACGACCCTGAAGAAGTCTTTTGAAAATATTGTGAGAAAAGGAGACCTTTTTCACTCAACACTTTGTACCGTACCAGAAAAATGCATCATTTTTTGCCACACTGAAATTGTCGTCTCCAAATGCCTTCAATTTAGAAAAGTCTAAAATTTTGTTGTATAGTTAAGGGTTAACTACCCATCAAAAATATAAACTATGGTCATTATTAATTTAATTTGTTAAAATTCACTTTTTTACTCTAATTATTAACATGACAAAGCAGTTTGAAGTGACTGATCAGGTGATGTCAAACCAATATTTGTTAAAATGTCACGTGTATTTGTTCCACAATCTATTTTTAGTTATTTTGATTTTTTTTAGAAGTGTTACAGCATGATTTGACAGTTTTCCCACTAGCTTTTTATTTCAAGGGTAAACTTACCCCCTGGCCTGAAAATCTGGGGGTTTGATTTCGTATTAGAGGGTATGACAATAATGGTTCACAACTTGAGGTAAAGCAGTCCATATCGATGATTTACAGCAAAAAAAGTCTGCTATAGTAAGATATCTATGTAAATTTATTGCTAAAAGTCATTAAAAAGCTGAATGGCTGTCAGAAGTGACTCTGATCGGACAATTTTTAGGAGACATTGTGTGGTGTCTTGGAATTCCATGGTTTTTGCTCCGATCGCTTTTTCATACCTGTCAATTTCTGGATAGGTATTTCTGCATGATTGGATATAAAATTGTTAATAAGGATAACAAGTAACTTCAAAACCTGTCATTTTACCCGAGATAAGTGGACAGTGGTCATGTTTTCTCTGTACTGTCCTATGTGAGGTCTTGCATGTAATCAATATTTGTTACGTGAATTTCTATTCTGTAACATGATATGGGCAAGAATTTGTGTGAGTGGAAATTCTGATTTGATCAAGATTTGTCAATTAGATAGGGTCTTTTTTGCTTCTATAATTGAGGCTGATATTCAGTGACTTCCCAGTTGCAAAAAGCATCATTTTTTTCCCAGTTATGGTGAAAGAATTTCCCAATTTTGCGACGAGAATTTCCCAATTTGCTGGAAGAATTTCTTATAATATGATGCTGAACATGAAGCACTATGTATACATCTGAAGAAAATTTCTGTTCTGTTTTGTTCTATCAAATATCTTTTAGGTGGGAGCATGCATAGTGAATGAAGAAAAGAAAATTGTTGGTATTGGTTATAATGGAATGCCTAATGGTTGCTCAGATGACCTTATGCCTTGGGGACGTGAGGCAGAAAATATTCTGGAAACAAAACAGTTGTATGGTACGTATAAAAAGAGGGGATGTTGATTATGGGCATTACTAGGACGAAGAATTATTAGTTGATAAATAGGGATTTTTACTAATAATTATAATATTTTTGCACATTTCTGGGACTTTAACCCTTTCCCAAACGACAAATTTTGGACTCTCCAAACTAAAAGAGTTTGCAGACGACAATTTTAGATTTGGAGAAAATGGCAGAAAGTTGTCAAAAAGGGTAGAAAGCACTGTGGGAAAAGGAGAAATTGCGAGCAATTTCTCCTTTTCCCACAATGTTTTCTACTGCAGACATGTAAAAACCAGGGCTTGCTTGGGAAAGGGTTAACTTTAATAATCAAGCAAGAAAAAATTTGGCCTTTTACAAATTAGAGCATTAGCAGTTGACTAATTCAGTTTAACTTGGAACATGAAATTAGTCTTTCATAGAGCAGAAAACATTATGGGAAATGGAGAAAATGCTGGTTATTAACATTTTCCTGTTTTCTCAACATGTTTTCAAAAGGCGTCTTTCTCTGTGTTGTGAAAGGTTGGTATTGTGTGGTAAAGAGATAACCTGTTACCACACAATCCCTACTTTTGACAACCCTGAGAAAGAAGACTTTAGAATGGTAACCAGCATTTTCTCCTTTTCCCACAATGTTTTCTACTCTCCACAAAACAAATTTCAAATTTTCAGTCACTTTTATTTTGTTGTCTGCAAATACCTTCGATTTGGACAAGCCTAAAATATTGTCAGTTGGCAAAGATTTTAGGGTTTTTACTCTGTAGGTAACATAGGTGATTGAGAAAATGCTTGCTACTAGTATGCTGTTAATTTATTCTCAAAATAGTTATTAAAAAGTTCTGCTTGTGTGTCGTAGAGACATGAGAGCATGTAGCAAAAGATATATATTCCATTTCAGTTTGCCATGCTGAGCTAAATGCCATTCTAAACAAGAACTCTACAGATGTGAAAAAGTGTACCATATATGTAGCCCTGTTTCCCTGTAATGAATGTGCTAAGGTAGTTATACAGTCTGGAATAAAAGAAGTAATCTACTACTCGGACAAGTATCATGACAGACCAGAATTTGAGGCTTCTAGACGAATGTTTGACATGGCAGGTGTTATTTATAGGTAAGATATGAGATATGCTTTAAAAAGAGGGCTTAACCCATTACCACACCATCCCTACTTTTGATGACCCTGAGAATGAAGCCTTTAGAAAACATTGTGGGAAAAGGAGAAAATGCTGGTAACCAGCATTTTCTCCTTTTCCCACTATGTTTTCTACCTTCACAAAACTAATTTCAAATTTTCAGTCACTTTTATTTTGTCGTATGCAAATGTTTTCGATTTGGACAAACCTAAAATTTTGTTGTTTGGTAATGAGTTAACCCTTTACCAAACAACAAAGTTTTAGACTGGTCCACATTGAAAGCACTTGCAGACGACAAAATAACATGCCTCAAAAATTGAAATTTGTTTCCAGCAGGGTAGAAAACATTGTAAGAAAAGGACAAAATGCTGGTTACCAGCATTTTCTTCATTTCCCACAAGAAAACATTGTGGGAAAAGGACAACCAGCATTTTCTTCTTTTCCCACAATGTTTTCAAAGGGCTTATATGTCAGGGTCGTAAAAATCAGGGATTGTTTGGTAAACGGTTAATGTATCTGCAACAGGTATTGGTCCAGGTCAACCTTCCAAGTCCGAGCAGGCTGACCTAGATTGAAACTTCTTGGTTTTGTTAAATTTTTACGCATCAAAAAGGCCAATTCCACCCCAGAATGAAGTAAGCTATTATAGGCAATGGACATTAAGGACATCCAAAATTATGTGATGTGGCTTGCTTGACATAGTGCATCATGAAATGGTATTAAAACCCCTTTAGCCAGAGTGACGCTTATTTACTTTGGTAACTCTTTACCAAATGGCAAAATTTTAGACTTGTCCAAATAGAAAGCATTTCCAGAGGAAAAGATAAGCGTAACTGAAAAATTGAAATTTGTTTCCAGCAGGGTAGAAAACATTGTGGGAAAAGGAGAAAATGCTGGTTACCAGCATTTTCTCCTTTTCCCACAATGTTTTCAAAAGGCATCTATCTCTGGGTTGTAAAAGCCAGCAATTATTTAGAGAAGAGCTAAATTCTGTGTTATCCTTTTTGCACCGACACAAATGAAGAAGAAATTTCTGGTCATGAAAAAAGCTCTATATAGTGCTTATTTATTGTTTATTTATTGTTTTTTTTTTGCTAGAGTATATTAAGATGGCAGACGTTCTAGATCTAAAATCAATATGTATATTTTGTGATGTCTGATCATGTTGATCCGTATTTTCTACCAATGCAACTGTAGTGTTGTTTTCCTTAACTCAGTACCAAACAACAAAATTTTAGGTTTCCTAAATTGAAAGCATTTGCAGACAACAAAATAAAAGTGACTGAAAATTTGCACTTTGTTTTGGGAAGGGTGAAAAAAATTGTGGAAATAGGAGAAAAAGCTGGTTAATGTTGTAAAAATGTAAATCTTACATACACTCTCAAACACATTATATTTCCAGACAGTATAGACCCAAACAGACACAGATTTTGATAGACTTCACTGTGATAGAAAAGATGTCTAATGGTGTCATAGAAGACATGGAATGCCTTTCAATCAGCCCACGTCCAAGCAGGAGTAATTCTGTGCCAGATTCAACATCAAACTAGACTTGAATCATTTATTCAGTCAGCCCAAACTAGAGCAGGAGCAACTGTTTTCAGATTCAACAACGAGTCAGTTTTGAAACATTCATAAAAGATCTTAACTTCCACCATATTTGGTCAGCAAATTTTGAAATCTGTTGGACACTGAGGATTCAAAGTCAGATATCTGTAATTTGGTTCTTTTTCCAACACCCATTGTGTGTTTAACTCTTGACAAGACTACAAAATTTTAGCCTTGCCCACATTATAGGCATTTGCAAGCAACAAGTTAACCCTTTACCAAACGACAAAATTTTAGACTGGTTCAAATTGAAAGCATTTGCAGACGACAAAATAACCTAATTCAAAAATTGAAATTTGTTTTCAGCTGAGTAGAAAACATTGTGGGAAAAGGAGGAAATGCTGGTTACCAGCATTTTTTTCTCCTTTTCCCACAATGTTTTCAAAAGCTTTCCTTCTCAGGGTCATTAAAAGTCGGAATGGTTTGGTAAAGAGTTAAATTTACTTGAAACATAGAATTTTTCGTTTAACTCATTACCTAACTACAAAATTTTAGACTAGTCTGAATTGAAAGCATTTGCAGATGACAAAATAAGTGTGAATCAAAATAAGAAATTTGATTTGGGAAGGGTAGAAAACATTGTGGGAAAAGGAGAAAATGCTGCTTACCAGCATTTTCTCTTTTTTCCCATGATGTTTTCAAAAGACATCTTTTGTTAGGGTTGTTAAAAGTTTGGATTGTGTGGTAAAGAGTTCAAGGGAAGAAAACATTGTGGGCAATGAGAGAAACGCTGGTTATCAGTATTATCTCCTTTTTGTACATTGTTTTTAAGTTTATCCCTTGATTTTTTTTTTTTTTTGATGTCCGGATTGTGTGGTAAAGGGTTAAACAACCCTTAGGAAGAACTCTTTCCAAAATACTTTTCAGAATAATTATTTATTAGGATTTTTCTCCTTTTCCTACAAAGTTTTCTATTCTAATAAAAACCATTACCTACCACACAACCCCTACTTTTGACGACCCTGAGAAAGAAACCTTTAGAAACACTGGGAAATGGAGAAAATGTTGATAACCGGCATTTTCTCTTTTTCCCACAATGTTTTCTACTCTTCACAAAACAAATTTCAAATTTTCAGTCACTTTCATTTTGTCCTTTGCAAATGATTTCAGCGGTTTAGGAGGAGTTGTTGTTTAAAGCTTAAAACTGTGATAGAAAAAACCTTGTGGGAAAATGAGAAAAATGCTGGTTACCAGCATTTTCTCCTTTTCCCACGATGTTTTCAAAAGACTTCTTCTTCAGTGTCTTTAAAAGTCGTCATTGTGTGGTAAATGGTTAAATATTATGTGATCAAAATAAATCTGTGTTTCAAAAGAATATTTGTTTATATTGAAATAAAGCTTAAACTTTCAACTGAGCAAAGTAAAATTATTTGACTCAATCATTGTTTTGTCTGATGGCAGTTCTCAGTATTGTTATCTTTTTCTGATAGAGATTCCTGTACTGTTTCAACCTTTGCCTAGCAATTCTGTGTTTTATGAGCCTGAGTAAAGGGTTTTTAATTTTTAACAAAACATTTCAGACTTTTAACAACCCTGGTAATGAAGGCTTTTGAAAATGTTGTAGGAAATGCAGGAAATTCTGGTAACAGAAAGCGATTTCAAAAATCAAGCCCGCTCTTTTAGTCGCATTTTTTTTTCTTGTCTGCAAATGCTTTCAATTCATGGAATTGATGGAAAAGGAGAAAATGCTTGTAACATGCATTTCTTCCTTTTCTTACTAAGTTTTCTACCTTTTCAAGACACACTTTTTATTTGGTACCAGTACGCTGTAAAATGGAACTTGAGACCTCCGACAGTGTGGCCATCTTTGCCTTGCCTGGCACAAAGTGCACAGCCATGATAGCTGGCAATATATACAGATATGTATACAGATATACATGCATGAAAGCATACGGACAGCTAAAGACTATGTACCCCAACCATTTTATTTCCTAGGCATAAAAAAGGAGAAAATGATGTTATGTAACATTGTTCTGCCCTTTCGCCTTAACCACTAAATCCTGACTTTTAACACCATTGTGAAAGAGGCCCTTTGAAAACATTGTGGGAAAAGGAGAAAATGCTGGCAGCCAGCATTTTCTTCTTTTCCTACAATGGTTTCTACCCTATCAAAGCCAGAAACGATCATTTTAGCAACATTTTATTTGTCGTATAAAAGTGCTTTCAATTGGATGAGCCCAGAATTATGTCGTGTGGCAAAGGGTTATTGTTGTCAACACCTTCCATAGAATCTTGCCAAACCTCAGCAGCGGAGTCCTTAGCTTACAGGTCTTGGACATGGTGAGCTTTTTCCCAAGGATAGATGATCGTCATTGCTACAGGATTCATTCCACTCTTAAATTTGATCATTGGTTCGAAAGTGGTTATTTGAGAAAGCAGGCAGTGGCCTGGGAAGAATATTGTGCAAGAACATATTCTGCTAAAAAGAAACCCTATTACAACATGGACGGGTTAACTAGCTGCCTGAACATAACTGAAATAATGTTGAAAAGGTATGAAAAACGATGCAGTCAATCAATACTTAAAATCACAAGCATGTTTCAGGAATTGCTGTCACTTGGGACAAAACTGAAACTTTGTAGGCTGGTAAATACTAGTATTAATGACCAAATTTACAGAATTGATTGGTTCAAATTAAAATGTCATCTATATTCATGGCCAAAGAGAATAAACAAGATGGCCTTGGATTGCTCGCCTGAATTTTTGAGAGGAACATAGAATTTTTGTTTT
Source organism: Tridacna crocea (assembly GCA_943736015.1). Classification (NCBI taxonomy): domain Eukaryota; kingdom Metazoa; phylum Mollusca; class Bivalvia; order Cardiida; family Cardiidae; genus Tridacna; species Tridacna crocea. Next base: position 17,642,986 of record OX031063.1, on the reverse strand, counting down.
TGAGGTATTGAAACTTTGGAAACAATATTATTTTGCCAAGGAATTTTGAAAATGTCACCTGTAAAAGTCATTTCAAAATCTGTCACCACCCCTACAATCATCACCACAGCAATGATTTTGATGAATCAGAATTCTGCAAATAAATTTTTATGTAGATAACCCAAGGACAATTTCTTGAAGAAGAGCACATGTATGCTAAAAACACAAGTTGAGCAAGAGCACCACATGCAGGTTCCAACTAATGGCTGTTATTTTGGACAGATAAAGATTTCCCTAACATTTTTTTAAAAGTGTCACCCTAGGAACATTTCTGTGAAATTATTTCAAAATCTGACCAGCCGTTCCAGAGAAGAAGAATTAGGAAATTCCTCTTCATGTCTCTATATAGTGCATATAGCCCCCACCATCAGAGCCATGTTGTTTGACAGAATACAATTTCTGAAAAGAGTCACCCAAGGAACATTGCTGTGAAGTTATTTCAAAATCAGACCAGCGCTTTCAGAGAAGAAGAATTTTTAGCGTGCCTGAGCACAACATGCTCAAGGGGACTTTTTAGGATCACCTGGTGTCCGTCAGACGTCATCAACAATTCTTCAAACATCAACTCCTCCTAAACTGCTGGGCTAATTTGGACAAAACTTGGCTGGAATGTTCCTTGTGCGGTCCTCTTTAAAAATTTTCACAGAATTTAATTCCATCAAAAACTCTGATTGCCATGGCAACCAAATGGAATTTTCAAAGAAATTTTTCTTTCTGAAATGGCAGTCAGATTTTAAGATAATTTCACAGAAATGCTTCTTGGGTGAACTTTTTTGCAAATTGTTCGAGAAATTTTGATCCATCAACAAACATGGCTCTGATGGATGTAGGCTATTTACACTATATGCATATGGAGAAGTTCTAAAACAATCTTCTCTGAAACCTCTGGTTAGATTTTGAAATAATTTCACAAAATTGTTCCTTGGGCGACTCTCTTCAAAGATTGTTCACAACATTGTGATCTGTCAAGAAACCTGGCTCTGGTGGTGGGGGCTATTTGCTCTGCAGGGACATGAAGAAGAATTTCTTAGTTCTTCTTCTCTGAAAGGGCAGGTCAGATTTTGAAATAATTTCACTGAAATGTGCCTAGGGTGACCCTTTTGACAAAATTGTTAGGGAAATTTTTATCTGTCAAAAAACAACAGCAAATTGTTGGCAATATATGTGGTTTTTAGTCACTTTTGAGCATGTGCTCTTCTTCAAGAAGTTGTCCTTGGGTGGTCTATTCGAAAACGTTTTTGCAGAATTCTGATTCATCAAAATCATTGCTGTGTTTATAATAGTAGGGGTGGTGACAGATTTCGAAATGTATTGTATGGGTTACAGTTTCAAAATTGCCTGGCAAAATAATGATTTTGTCTCCAAAGATTCAATACCTAATGAAAAATTGGCTTTGGTCCTCTCAAAAATTCAGGTGAGAAATCCAGGGCCATCTTGGCCCACTTGTTAAGAATGTCTTCACATCCGTATGGTGTTTATAGCCCACAGCCATCAGAGCCATGTTTCTTAATGGATCAAAATTTCTTGGACAAATTGCAAAAAGGGTCATCTAAGAAACATTTCTGTGAAATTATTTCAAATTCTGACCAACCGTTTCAGAAAAGAAGAATTTTTAAGAATTTTTTCATCGCCATTTAGTGTAAGTGCTGCCCCCATCAGAGCCATGTTTTTTGACGAATCAGCATTTTGCGAACACGTTTTGAAAAGGGTCACTACAGGAACATTTTGAAATTATTTCAAAATCTGACTAGTGGTTTCAGTGAAGAAGAATTTTTAAGAGTTTCTTTAATTCAGAATAGTGCAAACTTGTATCCCCCTCTCAAAAGAGCCATATGTTTCTTGACGGGTCAAAATTTCGCAAACAAATTCTGAAAAGTGTCATCAAAGGAACATATCTGTGAAATTATTTCCAAATCTGCTGACCAGCAATTTCAGAGAAGAAGTTTTACAATTTTTTTCATTTCTGTATAGTGCAGTTAGCTCCCACTCACCAGAGCAATGTTTCTTGACGAATCAAAATATCGCGAAGAAATTTTGAAAAGAGTCATCCAAGGAACATCCCTGTGAATCTTTTTTCTTTCTATTTTCAAAATCTGACCAGCGGTTTCTGAGAAGAATTTTAAAAGATTTCTTCAGTTCTGTATAGTGCAAGTAGCCCCCATTTACAAGAGCCATGTTTCTTGACGGATCAAAATTCCGTTAAGAAATTGTGTAAAATTTCACCCAAGGAGCATCTACATGAAATTATTTTGAAATCTGACCAGCGGTTTCAAAGAAGAAGAATTTTCAAGAATATTTTTGAAAATTCCATTTGGTTGCCAAGGTAACCAGAGTTTTTGATGAAATCAAATTCTGTGAACATTTTTAAAAGAGGACGACGACGCACGACGTACAACGGACACTGGGTGATCCTAAAAGCTCCCCTTGAGCAAATTGTGCTCAGGTGAGCTAAAATAGGCTCAGATTTGTTGTAGGAAACCAATCTTGGCAAGATGAAAACTGGGTTGTGTTTAAACTATAAATCATGGTGGAAAGTCATGACAATTTATAGCTAGAACCCAACCAGCCTCGATCGCATACCTCCATCTACAAATAAGGTTAGTCTTTGATCACAACACAGGAAATGGAGTACCTGCCTTCTTGTAGGATCAGCTTTCTAAATCATGGTTTCCATTGAACCTTTTCATTAATTGGCATTTAGAAGCCCGGTTGTAATTAGGTTTATATTGTTGTTTCAGTCAGTATAATTATCTCGCATAACGATCAACATTGCAAAATGCACTTTTTATGCACTCAAGAGATTATCCGAGGTCTACACACATTCGTCCTTAGCAGGCTGATTCTGGACAAAATGTTCCGGAAATTTCAGTGTTTTTTTAGCCCACCTGAGCACAGCGTACTCAAGGGGAGATTTTAGGATCATCCTTTGCCCGTCGTGCGTCGACCATCGTCAACAATTTCTTTAAACATGTTATCCTCCTAAGCCACAGGTCGGATTTGGACTAAACTTGGCTGGAATATTCCTTGGAATGTCCTCTTCAGAAATTGTTCACAGAATTTGATTCTATCTAAAACTCTGGTTGCCATGACAACCAAAAAAATGGAATTTTCTAAGAGTCTTTTTAAAAAAAAAAAAAAAGTTCCACTCTGAAACCGCTGGTCAGATTTTGAAATAATTTCACAGAAATGTTTTTTGGGTGACTCTTTTTGTTCCCGAAATTTTGATCCGTCAAGAAACATAGCTCTGGTGACTGGGGGCTACATGCACTATATGCACGCATGAAGAGATTCTTTAAAATTATTCTTCTCTGAAACGGTTTGTCAGATTTTGAAAAGAAATTCACAGAGATGTTCCTTGGGTGACTATTCAAAAAATGTTCACAAAATTTTAATCCATCGAGAAACATGGCTCTGGTAAGTGGGGGCTACTTGCACTATCATATACCACCATGAAGAAATTCTTTAAAATTCTTCTCTGGGAGGGCTGGTCAGATTTTGATATACTTTCACAGAAATGTTCCTTTGCTGACCTTTTTTGCAAAGTGTTCGAGAAATTTTGATCCATCGAGAAACACGGCTCTGCTGGCTGGGGGCTATTTACACTATATGAACGTGAAGAAATTCTAAAAAAAAAAATTCTTCTCTGAAACCTCTGGTTAGATTTTGAAATAATTTCACAGAAATCCTCCTTGGGTGACCCTTTTCAAAAAAAAGTATCACAAAATTGTGATCTGTCAAGAAACCTGGCTCTGGTGGTGGGGGCTATTTGCACTATACAGAGACATGAAGAGGAATTTATCTGCCTTCTTCTCTGGAACGGCTGGTCAGATTTTGAAATGATTTCACAGAAATGTTCCAAGGGTGACCCTTTTCAAAAACTGTTAGGGAATTTTTTATCCGTCGAAAACCAACAGCCAATTGTGGGCACATGCATGTGGTTTTCTTGTTTGACTTTGGAAATAATTTCAAAGAGATGAAACCACTGGTCAGATTTTGAAATAGTTTCACAGAGATGTTCCTTTGGTGACCCTTTTCAAATTTTGTTTGCGAAAGTTTGATCCATCAAGAAACATGACTCTAGTGAATAGGGGCTACTTGCATTATACAGAATTGCAGAAATTCTTAAAAATTCTTCTTCTCTGAAACAGCGTCAGATTTTGAAATCATTTCACAGAATTCTTCTTTCAGAAACGGCTGATCAAGATTTCAAAATACTTTCAAAGAATAGTTCTTAGGTGAACTTTTTTACATATTGTTTGAGAAATTTTGATCCATCAAGAAACATGGCTCTGATGGCTGTGAGCTATTTACACTATACGGACACGAAGAAATTCTTAAAAAAAAAAAATCTTCTCTGAAACCTCTGGTTGGATTTTGAAGTAAGTTCAAAGAACTGTTCCATCGGTGACTCTTCAAAATTGTTCACAAAATTGTGATCTGTCAAGAAACCTGGCTCTGATGGTGGGGGCTGAGGAATTTCTCAGTTCTTTTTCTCTGGAACGGCTGATCAGATTTTGAAATAATTTCACAGAAATGTTCCTACGGCGACCTTTTTCAAAAGCTGTAAGGGAAATATTTATCCGTCCAAAAACAACAGCAAATTGTTGGCACTTCATGTTGTTTTTAGTCACTAACGAGCATGTGCTCTTCTTCCAGAAGTTGTCCTTGGGTGATCTATCCCAAAACTTTTTTTGGAGAATTCTGGTTCTTCAAAATCACTGCTGTGTTGATAATTGTAGGGGTGGTGACATATTTTGAAATACTTTTACAGGTGATCGTTTCGAAATTGATGGGCAAAATAATGAATTTATCTCCAAAGTTTCAATATCTCAAAAAAAAAATGTCTATGGCCCTCTCAAAAATTCAGGTGTGCGATCCAGGACGATCTTGGCCCTCTTGTTAAGAATTTCTTCATATCCGTATAGTGTTAATAGCCCACAACTATCACAGCCATCCTTCTTAATGGATCAAAATTTCTCGATCAATTTGCAAAATGGGTCACCCAAGAAACATTTCTGTCACATACCACCATGAAGAAATTTCTTCTTGTCTGGAAGGGCTCGTCATATTTTGAAATACTTTCACAGAAATGTTCCTTGGGCGACCTTTTTCGCAAAGTGTTCGAGAAATTTTGATCCATCAAGAGACATGGCTCTGATGGCTGTGGGCTATTTACACTATATGGACGTGAAGAAATTAAAAAAAAAAATCTTCTTTTCTGAAACCTTTAGTAAGATTTTGAAATAATTTCATAGAAATACTCCTTGGGTGACTCTTTTCAAAAATTGTTTGCAAATTGTGATTTGTCAAGAAACCTGGCTCTGGTGGTGGGGGCCAATCGTTGACACCTGCATGTGGTTCTCTTGTTCGACTTATGTTTTTAGTCATTTTCGAGCATGTGCTCTTCTTCAAGAAATTGTCCTTGGGTGATCTATCCAAACATTTATTTGCAGAATTTTCATCAAATCATTGCAGTGGTGATGAATGTAGGAGTGGTGGCAGATTTTGAAATTACTTTTACAGGTGACAGATTTTGAAATTGCTTGGCAAAATAATGATTTTGTTTCCAAAGTTTCAATACCTAAAAAAAAAGTTGGCTATGGTCCTCTCAAAAGTTCAGGTAAGCTATCCAGGGCCATCTTGGCCCTCTTGTTCTTTTATATGGCTAAAAACTATTGATAACATTTACACTCAGAGAAAAAGAAGGAAAGAACTGTCGTTATCTAAATATTTATTGGAACAAAAAGATTCTAACAGAAATAAGTACATGTAGCCTACTAAATGCATTTCCTACAGTTTTGAGCTTTTTTCTCAATGCAAATATTTCGCAACATGAACAAAGAAAAAACAGCAGCAAGAATCATGTCTATTAACCCTTTACTGATATCTAGCATTTTCTCCTGTTCCCATAATATTTTCTACTCTATCAATAAACAATTGCACAATTTGAGCCACACTGAAATTGTGGTCTGCCAATGCTTCCAATTTGGACAGGGCTATAATTTTGTCGTAGGACATGTTTATTTATTTTTTTCCAATTTAAGAGCATCTGCAGACAACAAGCATACTCTTGGTTCAAACTGTCTTCAGATCTCTCCTTGAGAAGAGAGCATTTTGGGAAATGGAGAAGATATTGGAGAATTAAAAGTAACAATAAACAAGGGGAAGGTACTAGTACTTAACCCTTTCCCAAACAACAAAATTTTAGACTGGTCCAAATTGAAAGCACTTGCAGGTGACAAAATACATGTTACCCAAAAATTAAAATTTGTTTCTATCAGGATAGAAAAAATTGTTGGAAAAGGAGAAAATGCTGGTTACCAGCATTTTTCTTCTTTTCCCGCAATGTTTTCAAAAGGCTTCTATCTCAGAGCCCTAAAAACCAGGTAAAGGGTTAAGGAAGAAAAGAGAGAAACGGGTCATTGACATACATGTATATATCCATGACAAATTCATAATAAACATCTACAATAAACAATATAACAAACAAAACAATGAAATTATGTTGAATGTTGATAAATATGTACATGTATATAATCTATTGGTATTTTTGGCAACAATTAAATTTGTACATATTACATTAAATGCATTGTATGCAAAATAAAAAAACAGTTACATAAATGAAACACCTAAATGGCTAACAAAAGCAAACAACAAAAGTTTTCTAGTCTTTCACATCGAAATCTCATGACCCCCTTGACATTACCATTATCGTCCTTGAAGGCTGTCCATTTGGACAAGTCCAAGTAAAGAGTTTAATATAGATCAGACCTACTGCATTGGGGAAACATCTCTTTGGCTCAGTGGCTAAGGTATTGGCCTTTTGTCCTGGCTTTTTAGGGTTCGAATCCTGCCCTGTCCCTTCTCTCTGCCATGCAATTGTTCATTGGTGTCTTTGTAACAGACTTTGTCCATAGGAACAGGATTGTTGCTTACAGGGTTAATAAAGACATAAAAAACACAGAACTCTTCATTAACCCTTCATCAAACAATCCCTGGATTTTATGATTCTGAGATAGAAGCATTTTGAAAACATTGTGGGAAAAGGAGAAAATGCTGGTAACCAGCACTTTCTCCATTTCTTACAATTGTTTTCTACCCTGCTGAAAACATATTTTAAGTTTTGAGTTATGTCTATTTTGTCGTCTACAAGGGCTTTCAATTTGGACCAGTCTAGGATTTTGTCCTTTGGTAAAGATTTAAAAGGTTAAAGTGGCTGTGAAAGTCTTTTCAGTTTCTATCCAAGTAACACAGTATACACATTTTGCTAAAATATCCCTAAAACTAATCTATTCTATGATGTGGAAAAGTTGGGGGCCATTCAGGGTGTATCAGAAAATCTCCTCTAATAGGTTTATGAACATATTTTGTTTTCAAGATCCCATTTATGTCTTGTTGTCTTCGAAGCTTGAGAGTTGCTGGGTCTCCTAAACTGTTGAGGGGTTGTATTGTACTCGGAGGGTAGCCTCCATAGAGTATTTTCCGAACTTCTTCTGTTTCTATAAATAGAATAAAAACACAGGTAAGAAATTATTGAGATTTGTTTTGTAGCTGCATCCAAACAACCAGGAAATACTTGTTTTTGTCCCTTTTCCAAACCAGCATTTTCTCCTTTAACCACAATGTTTTCTACTCTATGAAGGACAAATTCCAGCCATTAACAATCTCTAATTTGTCGTTTTCAAATTCTTTGAATCTGGACCAATTCCAATTCCTGTTGTTTGGTAAAGAGTTAACCCATTACCACACAATCCCTACTTTTGACGCCCCTGAGAAAGAAGCCTTTAGAAAACATTGTGGGAAAAGGAGAAAATGCTGGTTACCAGCATTTTCTCCTTTTCCCACAATGTTTTCTTTCTACCCTTCACAACACAAATTTCAAATTTTCAGTCACTTTTATTTTGCCGTCTGCAAATGCTTTCAATTTGGACAAGTCTAAAATTTTGTTGTTTGGTAAAGAGTTAATGCTTTACCAGAGAATCCTAAATTTTATCAAACCTTGACAGAAAGACTACCAATTTCTCCTTTTTCAGAAAGAGATCATCTTCTGACCTACATTTAATTTATTGTCCTCAAATGATTGTATCTTGGACAAGGCTAAATTTTTTGGGTTTGCTAAAGGGTTACCCTGTTACATCACTTTTATCTTCTGTCATGGAATTCCATAAGATAAATGAATATTTTTGAAGTATTTTTGAAGTCTAGTATGATCATAAGGTTATAATTAGCCAGCCAAACTATTTCAAGATATCCGATAAATCAGAAAAAATGATAAAGAGAAGGGATATTGATATTGTTTATGTAAAAGATTGTATGAAAAGCATAAATTGCCTGTAACTAGCCCCTGCTACCCCATCTCACCCTAGATACAAGTGTGAAGTGATCAGCACATGTTTCTTTTTTCTTTGACTAAGACAGAAATGTTTTCAATTTGTCTTATTCAGGCCTCCTCATGCAAGCACACAAAAATACAGAAAGAAATTTACAAATTTTGAAAATAATATAAAAATGCACCTATAAATAGGCTAGCCTAGCACTATATAGAAACAATATTAATGTAAACAACAGCCTAGTAATCATTTACAAGGTGAAAGTGCCAAAATTTTCTAATAAACATAAAATTTAAAATGAAAAAAAAAAAAAATCCAATGAACAAAGTTCTAGCCTATCAACACAATACATGAAACTCAAGGTCAACTATACCCTCAGTTGCAGATTCTGCTTCAAAATTCCTAAAACATATGGATTACTATTGAGTAATGCTCTGTGAAGAACGGGTTTAACCCTTTACTTCATAGATACTCATTTCAACGCATTGCTTGTAGAAGCCTTTGGAAAACATTGAGGCAAAAGGTGAAACTGCTCGAGACGAGCAATTTCATCTTTTGCCACAATGTTTTCTATGCTATCAAAAGATGTCACATACACATAAGAAACGGCTTCATCCTTGCTGTTGTTTAGGGTCAATTAGAGATACCATAGAATGCCTTATGGGTTTAAGGTTTAACACTTTACCATACGACCAAATTTCAGTCTGGTCCAAATTGAAAACAGTTGCAGACAACAATTCTAATGTGGCTCAAAAGGAGAGCATTGTCTGAGATAGGGTAGAAAACATTGTGGGAAAGGAGAAAATGCTGGTTACCAGCATTTTCTCCTTCCCATTATGTTTCAAAAGGTTTTCTTCTTCTTTCTTCATCAGTGTCAGCATTTTCTCCTTTTCCCAGTTTTCTCTACCCTTCCAAAATCAAATTCTAATTTTTTCAGTCACCTTTATTTTGTTGTCTGCAAATGCTTTCAATTTGGACCAGTCTAAAATTTTCTCATCTAGTAAAGATTTAAAGGCCCGTTAGGATCCAAAGGTAAGCAATGTCAGTATTAACTCTTTACTACACAATCCTGACATCTAATGACCCTGAGAAAGAAAGCTTCTGAATACATTGTTTTCTTCCCTTCTCAAATCAGATTTCAATATTTGAGTCAAATCTATTTTGTTGTCTGTAAATGCTTTAAATTTGGACAACTTCAGTATTTTGTTGTTAGGTAGAGTTAAAACCCATGTAAATTTTAATCATACCAATTTAAGTTATGAAAATTAGTGTCAGGATGACTGTATTATTGTACAATTGGTCGTGGTGTTAGTCCCCGGCAGAAAAAACAAATTTCAAAACCAGATAAAAGTAAAAAAAAATAGTACTACAAAGTGACTTTTTACCTGGCTTTACAACTCAGTTTTGTGAGAGCAAATAACACATGGACCAACCATACAACAAAATGATATCTTCCCAATAATTTACATACTTTTTACTCATTACCAACAGACAAAATTTTAGGTTTGTCCAAATCAAAAGCATTCACTACCATTTTCTACTTTTCCACAATTTTTTTGAAAGCTTTCTTCATCAAATCGTTAAAACTCTGGATTATATTGTAATGGGTTAAAATTTTATTAAATGTATCTACCTGTATGTATCAACTGTGCAGTACAATCATTTACAAAGCCCATTTTGCAATGCCACTTTTGCTTATTCCCCTTTCAGCATAAATAATATTTATTAAAACAATCATTAGAATCTCTGTATTTCTCTCAGACACTTACTATGACGAAATGGCCATTTTGTTGAATTTCTTCTAGAAAAAGTAAACTTAAAAAAAAAAATATCTCGATCAAAACATTACCTCGTGGTCCAGCCATTTTCATCCATCTATGCATAGAAGGGATGGCAGTGTGGGGTCTCGGAGTAGGTTCTGGTCCAGGTGGGACAGGGGACTGAAATCATTACAGTTATTGCCATAAACATGTGATTTTAATTTTATCTAGATCTATTCCTTCATCAGATAATTCATAATCTCAATGATCCTTTAAAGAAGACTTCTTAAAACATTCTATGGCCAGGAGGAAAATGTTGCTACTCTTTCTTCGACAGCTCTGTCCATATGTCTGCCAATGATTGCAAAGTGGACCACTAAAACATTGTCATTGGGCATCTAAATTTCACTTATTCATATCAAGGTTTTGTACACTAACAAAAAAATTAATATTGCAAGAAATATGTGTTAGCAGTGCTAACTACCATGCATGAAAAGACTCCACTTCCCGCAATATTCAAAGTGCAGTCCATCCAGGTATCAAACGTTATATCTTTACATGGTAATGGTACAACTATAGTTGAGATTATGAAGTCTTTACCAATTGACAAAATTTTACACTGGTCCAAATTGAAAGCATTTGCAGACAACAAAAATACATGTGACTCAAAAATTGAAACTTGACTTTAGAAGAGTAGAAAACATTGTAGGAAAAGGAGAAAATGCTGTTTACCAGCATTTTCTCCTTTTCCCACAATGTTTTCAAAAGGCTTCTTCCTCTGGGTTGTAAAAACCAGGGATTGTTTGGTAAAGGGTTAAATTAATTGAGCAGTATGAGCAAAATTACCAATCATATGCAATTTAGAGTTATTACTGATACACAGAGTTATAGAAACAAGTATTCAATGCTCTCTTTTTTTTTAAACTTAAAACTCAACTTTCACAACAACCTTTAGACTTCTTCATAATAGGACAAAAATAGCCATGTTCCATTTCAGAGCCTTCACATTCAATAAATTAAACCTGCCTGCAACAACAGTATTTGTCTTGTAGAAGGTGCCAGTAACAAATATTATGGAAAAAGAAGAAAACACTGGTCTCCACCTTTTTCTCCTATTTTCAGAGACGTTTTAAATGGCTTGGAAATCATTCTTAGGTGGGAACTAGGAGAAAATTCTGAAAACAAGTTTATCTTTTCATCCCATAATGTTTTCCACCTTTTCAAGACATGATTCAACATTTCACCAACATTTAATTATTTGTCACCTACATACATTTTTGTGCAGACATGTCAAAAGTTTTCTGGTTAAAAGATACCTATACATATCTAAAAAAGATCAAACATCAAGATGAAAAAACAGAAAGACAATATAAATAACAAAGGACCTTAGATACTTGTATAAGATCTTTATCCCTGTAGTCTCTCATGGCATTTACAACTTCATGTTTATCTGCAAATATATAAATGTATAATATATAATCCACACAAAACAAGATGATACATCTTTAGATTCATCAAAATTGAACGAAATGCTGGTTAACAGCATTTTCTTGTTTTCCCACTATGTTTTCAAAATTCATTTCTTCAAGGTTGTTAAAATATGGGAAATATTGGTAAAGGATTCACAGAGGTTTTTGTGAGAACAATGTCAATTTTACAAATTCTAATTCTAAGGGTCATTATTTCTTTACCATACAAATAAACAAATATACCAAGGCAATAAGCACTTGTTATTATTTGATTTTTCATCAAATGCATCTTCTGCAGTAATTCCTCAACCTACCACGATGTATACCAAGGTCACAAGTAATTTAAGATTTATAACATTTCATTTTTCTTTAACTCATAACTAAAATACCCTTAGCTGTAACCACCATAAACATGAAGCATTTTGAAATTGTAGGAAAAGGAAAAAAACTTGTGACTAGCATCACTCCTTTCCCTTAGGTGCTTTTCAAACAAATTCTATAAATGGAGCCAAATTAACCGTGTCCGCGAATGCTTTAAACTTGAATTAATTTCATATGTTATGTTGTACACACATACAAGTAAATTCATATTCAGACTTGTCCAAATAGAAATATTTGCAGACTGCAAAATAAACATCGCTCAAAAATTGAAAATTTGTTTATGAAAGAGTAGAAGTCATTGTAAGAAAAGGATAAAATGCTGGTTACCCGTATTTTCCATCATTATCTCCTTAAGAGATTCATTTCCAATGAAAAACCTGAAACTTCTTTTCAATCTTTGGGGCCACAGACATTGCCGATTTTCTTTATTTCGAGGCACAAAAAAAATATTTCTGTAAACTGGGTTATGATTGACTGCCAGTGATTTCTATAGTCAGTCTTTTAAGTTTCAGCAAGAAAAGAAACTTGACTCACGGTCATCATCAGCCATTCTGAGCCAGGCTTGGGCACCCCAGGCTTCATTAGGGTCTTCAATGGCCTCGGTCAGTGGAGCCTAGAATTACACCAATAAAACTGACTCTTTACCGAAGGACAAATTCTTGACTTTGCAAATGAAAGTTTAAATGTAGCCTATATATGAATAGCTGTCTAAGAAAGAGTAGAAAACATTGTGGGAAATGGAGAAAATGCTGGTGACAGCATTTTCTCCTTTTCCCACAATGTTTTCAAAAGCAGTCTTCCTCAAGATCATTGAAACTTAAAAAAAAAAGCGTGCTAAAGGGTTAATCTAACAATACCATACCAGTATCATGTTTGTTTAATTTTAAAGATGCTGATTTATGAAAACATTAACAGAACAGCAGAAATTACAAACAAAAAAGGGTATTGTTTCTCACAATATTTTTTCTATCATTTCAGAGCACCTAGCTCATTTCTATTGATGTCACTTTTTCTCTGCAAATACATGTAGTGTCATTTTGGAAGAGTTTAGACTGTATATAACTTTTATGCAGCATGTTATAGGCCATTGATACTTGTATCCTTCGAGTGAACTGTCTTTTCAAACATTTTCATGTAGTATGATTTGATTTTTGTATACAGGGTCCAAATTCACCCACCATTCTTGAGAACATTCTTAGTCTTATTATCTAAGATTTTCTAAATTCTATTGTTACATAATTTCTGATTGCATAAACCATTTGGTTTAGCTAGTCAGAGGTTAATTATGTTTATTTTCAAATTTAGAAAATTCTGGAGGATAACACTAAGAATGTTCTTAAGATTTGTAGGTACATGTACTTATACAGACCCAAATGAAGGAAAATTCCAAACCAGGCCTGTAACACACAAAAAGGGACATTCGTACATTTGCTTAAAATGTCATATCTGATCAGCTTGAGCAGTTCGCGCAGACTAATCCGAAATGGCACTTTCCCCTTATATATGATTTTCTGCTTCACACAAGTCTTCTGTAAGGCAAAATCTTATGTAACCATAAAGTGCCGGTTGCGCAGGCTGATATGAGACGGCACTTTACGCAAATGTCTCAATGCCCCTTTTTTGTGTGTTGCAGCCCAACCAAGCGATGTAACACAAGCACTTACGTATGGTTCTCTATATTGGTCAATTGCTGCTGTTCTAGGTCGACCATCAAACTTTTCCCTCTGTGCACGTCGGAGTTGTCTCTCCTCTTCCGGAACACTGTCATCAACTACATACAAAATGAGATAAGAGAAAACACTTAAAATTTCTCTCATTTATCTATCATCAAATAATCAATCACATATTTCTATCACCAAATAATCAATCACTTGTACTTGGGTCAGGCTGTGATGTATCTGTCCAAAGGACAATACTATGAAAACCCAGTGCTTTCGGAAAGCATTAAGGGTGGGACCCCATGCAGGCTACGAGCCTTACACTTTATCACTGTACCAGGCAGGACATCAATAATGCTCTGAGGGCCATATAAACAAAGGGACATTTTCAGAGTTGGGGAAAAAAACAACAAAAATTGCAATTTTAATGCTGGCCAGAATATTTAACTTTTAACCACACAATCCTGAGTATTAATGACAAATCCCATCATTTGACTCACATTTGACTCGTGTATGCAGTCTGCAAATGCATTCAATCTGAACCAGTCTAAAAATTTGACGTTTGGTAAAGAGTTAACAACAGTTCATAGTGTAGATAAAAAAATTAGACATATTATAAACAGGGTTATCTTAATTTGAACGAGCAATAAAAAAGCACCTGTTGTAGTGAAAGGTTTGCTAAGCTAAGAACTGAATAAGATTACCTCTGTATACATCTTTCCCCATGGTTGCATCGGGATTGTGATATCCAGGGATGTAATGTAGCCGATTAGTTAGGAACACACTGAAAGAATACAATAATTTTAAAAATAAAATCCTTTATAGCACTTCAGAAGTAAAAATTAAATAAGAGCAGGAAATGGACTCGCAAAACTCCACTGAAGTTGCTTTGTATGAAAAAAACCCACCCTCTCTTATAGTAAAAACTCTAGTAAACAAGAAGGCCAAAAATGGCCCTGGATCGCTCACCTGAATTTTTGAGGGTAGCCTTTTTTTTTTTGAGGTATTGAAACAGTGGAAATATAATCATTATTTTGCCAAGCAATTTTCAAAAGGTCACCTGTAAAAGTAATTTCAAAATCTGACCAGCAGTTTCAGAAAAGAAGAATTTTTAAAAATTTCTTAATTTCTGTATAGAGCAAGAAGCCTCCATTCACCAGAGCCATGTTTCTAGATGGATCAAAATTTCGCAAACAAATTTTTAAAAGCGTCATTAAAGGAAACTTTCTGTGTAATTATTTCAAAATCTGACCAGCTGTTTCAGAGAAAAAGAATTTTCAAGAATTTCTTCATGTCCGTAATGTGCAAGTAGAGGCATTTTTCTTGACGGATCAAAATCTGGCCAACAAATTTTGAAAAGGGTCACCCAATGACCAAGGTATAAAAGGTCAGAAGAAGGGCATATCTGTTGCAAAAACATTTTGAATGTTACCTTTCCCTGTTGTATTGGCTCCCCTTTCAGTAGTTAAGAATTGGTTGGAGTTTGAAATTAAACATCTTCAGTAATAACAGAGATAGAAAATGTCAATGTCTTTGTATGATGATGACTCCAGGGCTATGACAATACCTAAGTTTTCTTGAAAAACAGCTGAATGTAAAAACCATAGGGCCTCAATACCCAGAAAAAAAAAATCTAACAATCTGATCTATAAAATTGCAAACTTTACATGTACACTGAAAAGCATTTCTTTTTTAAATTTTACAATTCAAGGTAGTCATAAGAAAGCCCTCAGCATGCATGAAGCACTCTACATGTATTTTGAATCCTTTACCAAATAATCTCATGTTATATGTTGTGAGAATTACTGGTAGGAGAGCTTTTAACAGCATAGTGGAAAAGAAGAAACTGCTGGTGCGTAGCATTTTCTCCTTTTCCCACAATGTTGTCTACCCTATCAAAGACAAATACCATGATTTGAACCATGTTTTATATGCAATCTGCAAGTCCTTTCATTGTGGACAAATCTAACTTTTTTTGTTAACCATTTACCACACAATGACGGCTTTTAACGACTCTGAAGAAGAAGCATTTCGAAAACACTTTGAGAAAAGGAGAAAATGCTGATTAGCAGCATTTATTCCACTTCCCACAAAGATTACTACCCTATCAAAGAAACAATTGTGTCACTTTCTGCCACTATGAAATTGTAGTCAGCAAATGCTCTCAGTTTGGATAGGTCTAAAACTCTGTCTCTTAGCAAAGAGTTTGGAGTAAAATAGGTTCATTACTCTTGATATCTGCCTTATGGGGATCTTACAAATACTTGCACCATGATAAGAGTAATTCCATAGGTTGACTCTGCTAGGGGTACAAAGGAAAGTCCCATAGGACAAAAGCCTAATTTTATAACCATATTCTTAAAGAAAAGAAATACTAATTAATATTAATATTGTGATTGAAATGACTGTCAATTCTATGAACTCCTTACCAACAGACAAAATTCTACACTAGTCCAATTGAAAGCCCTTCCAGACGACAGATAAGATATATATAAAATGGTGACATTTGTCTGTGATACGATGGAAAACATTATGGGAAAGGAGAAAAACTGGTTACTCCTTTTCCCAGAATATTTTCCAGAGCCTTTTTTCCTGTTGTCGTTTAAAATCTGTATTCTTTGGGAATGGGTTATGGATGATAAAATACCATCAAAGATCTAAAGGTAATAAGTAAATCACATGTGATTTGCAAATTTGTTCAAGTTCATGCAAAATTAAAAAACCCAACCTTTCTCATACAAGACTGATTCTGACAAAAAAAAAGAGTTTCAAAATCATTATTAAAAAGATTTACACCGCATAGTTACATGCACACAACAAAAATATCAAACCCTGAAAAGGAAAATGATATTTATGGTGTTTACCAATGCTGTTTGTTTACACATACAAGTCAAACACTACATAGTACGCAGTCATAAATTCTTAAATCATGACTGTGTGCAAAGAAGTTCTAAAAATGAATTCATGTGAAAAAAATACTTGAAATTCTCAACCTAAGAAAAACATTGATTAATCGTAACTTAAACCTAAGAGGCCCGAATTCACAATAATGGTCATTTTCAGCAAAAAGAAAGTCAAAAAGAAAGACAAAACAACATGCTGTAATCTTTCAGATCAACAATATAAATATTACCATTGACTTCACTTGATATCTGAATCAAGAAACAGAAAAAGTAAAAGCACATGTCTTTATCAACAGAACAGATCACTGAAAATCTTCCTGCACTTGTTTTGCACATCAGAAATGATTGATATTCCTCTTCCTATCATAAAAACTGTTACCTAAAAAGTTTCAAAATCTATTGAATTAAAAAAAAATATATGAGCTGGTATGTATTAAACAATGATAAAGATAAAATTTGGGTAAAGTTTCAAAATCTATTGAATTCATTAACATGTATATAAAATTTATAAGCTGGTATGAATTAAGAATGATATTTAGTCAAAATTTGGATAATTTATTCAAAACTTACAATTTTTAAGAGAGGCTTGTATGACTGTATGTTTATATAGCTTTCACATTATGAATTCTGTTAGATAGTAAGCAATATTCTCTATATTATATGTGTAAATATTGCATTAGCCATTGACCAAATGACAAAAATTTAGGCTTGTTCAAATTAAAAGTATTTGCAGGCAATAAAGTTAGGGAGGTCCAAACTGAAGAAATATGTCCTTGATTGGGAACAAAATATTGTGAGAATAGAAAAAGTTCTGGTTACAAGCATTTTTTCCATTTCTTACAATGTTTTCAAGAGTCTTCCTGTTTGATATCATGTAAAGTCAGCCTTGTGAGGGATAGGATTAATACAAGGCTCTTTTATGCAACATTTTAGGAACACTCTACAAGCTTTTGAATGCTTTTATTGTCATGTACAGAAAACATCATTTAGGTTATTATGAACTTAACAGATATGCAACAGAATACAATGTTGATTACAGAAAATCAATGTAAATGGAGGTAGAAAAAAAAGTAGTGCCAGAAAGTACATAACTCTAAACTTGGGCCCCTCTCTAAAAGGTAACCACTGATCTACCTGGACCAGCCAAGGTCAAGCAAAAATTTATTACTGCATTCATTCAAATGTTTGGAAACTACGGTATACAACTCTTCTTGTGCCTATGGACATATTAAGTGGTCTTTAAAACCAGTGTAAATTTTCAAAGGGACACAGTGTGACAAATATGTCCATGACTCAAACCTAGACTCCTGACTAACACAGTGCTCTAATCACTGAGCTACCAGACCCTCTTGACATCACTGCTACTAATTAATACACCAAATACATGAATGCAGAAGGAAACACTGTGGCAATAGAAGAAATTGTTTGACAGCAGTAGTCTTTAAAATGAGACATTTACAGTGCTCCTTTTCATATTCATACATATAGTCTGTACAGCTCTATCTCAAGTCCATTGTGATTTTCCAGTAGCAAAGATAGTGTGCAGTGCTGACCCTTTGTTTCCTTGGTTTAATTTGTAGTGCAGCAAAATGTAACTATATTTCAATCGCAGGACTGATGAATGCACAAGCAACAGGCACCTTCAACTCCTAGTTCTATGCTGTATTTCTTCAAATATAAGAGTTCAAACATGAGCACGAAATCTGAGCAGGTATCTTAACTATATTTTTCATGATTGTCTCTGTACCCAGAGGCAACAAGTCATAAATTAAAAATGCCTGGGGTACTGTTATCTGTATTATAGACAATAGTAGTATATAGATAACTGTTCCCAAATGCGATGTTACTTTTTGACTGGTTGCCTCTGGGTACAGAGATGATCAAGACAAAACCAGTTGAAAGTTCCACACAGATTTTGTGCGCAAGTTTAAACTCTCATAATTTCGCAAATAGAGCACAAAACTAGGATTTAAAGGTGGCCCTTCAGATTTTGGGACGAAAATCTTACGAAAACACAAAAAAATTTTCCTTATACTCCAAAAGCCTAATGATTTCCATTCATTAAACCCCATGGAGTAGTCGAAAACCATCCAACAACTAGATAAATTAGATACCGTATAAGTACTTTTTTCTGCGGGGTCCAAATTCTACGGATTTTCAAAAAAACAAGGGGTTTAAAATTCTGCGTACCTTTTTTCTGCGGTAATGAACCTAATAAAAAAAAGGATTAAATTATTGCGCTTTATTTTGATGAAGTACCGGTACCAGCGTCCATTTTGGACAGGTAAAGATCTACTCCATAAAATGTATTTCGGTTGTTATCGTCTTCAATGAAAAGGATGATATTCATGTATATAAAACACACACACAATTTTTTAAATATGAATTAATAACTATTTCATTCATTGCAATGCCATATCTATTTCTGTATCAGATCCAGAGAACATGTTCTTCTATTGCTTCCAAGATCCATGCCGATCTGAATCCATTAGAGTTTAACCCATTTTAATTCGACACTTCTTGGTGCATTTTGACCCGCCATTTTGAGACAAGCTCTTTCAAAATAGTTATGGATAAGTGAACTGGGTCAATTGGTACCTCATCGGACCCATTTTCCTTAATCTGGGCCGCAATCTGTTCCGAATATCAATTATCAAAGGAAGATTTCAGCTTGGCTTTAACTGTCCCAAAATAATATTGGGGGAAAGGGTATAAATGGTTCGATGTGTGAAACTAACAATGGTATAACCTTTGTTTTCTACCCGTAGGCGATGTCATAAAGGCATGCATATACCGTAAAGCGCGAATAATAGATCGCACCTACCAAACTGTAAATTAACTGTACAGTTAACATTATGACTCGTTTTAAAATGTATGCAGGAGAGTTCTAGTATTTTGAAAACAGTGTGGGAAGTTAGAAAATTTATTGCGATAATCATATTGTTTTAATACAGTGCAGGTAGTGAAAGCCATTAAATATAGAGAGTAGGAAACAGTAAAAAGACTATAATGATATGCCGAGTTTGATAAGACACGTGTAATTTACACATTTCCCCACAAAACAACAACAACAAGTAAAAGAATGACGATGACGATTGGATCCTTCTTTTTATTTGGACTAAATTTTTGCGTCTTTTAAATCTGCGCTCCTGCATGGTCCCGCAGTTAAAGCAGAAATAAAGTCACCGCAGAAAAAAGTGCTTATACGGTATTTACCACAGCCCAGGTCAACACTGAAGGGAAACACGGTCTATTTTTACATCAGCAGCTCGCTCATTTACATACCGGAAATATACAGACGAAGCTTCAAACATAGCATCCGAAGTTCTAGACATCATGGAAAATAATTACATGTTTGTTATGTTATGGAATCTAATAGTCATTAGTCACTTGCAAGTCACTTAACATTCCCACAATGCTTTTCTGATTTTGGCAAGAAATCTAAAAATAGCTTAAGAGGCTACGTAGCCTTTTAAGGGAATACCACCAAAAACAATTTTTTTGGTAATTTTATGATTCTTAATTACTGATGATTTGTATTGTTTTTTCATATAAATTTCAGTGACATATATATTTTTTAATTTGGTGTGATGTAAAAATTCTAAATACCCACCTTTAAACATACCTGTAACTTGTGTTTAATAATCCTTCATTTGAAATACAAATATTTTCAATTTAAACGCTAAACATAAGAAAAAACCATGCATTTCACTCAAAATGGCTGCCACCCACGATCAGTGTTTTTCCAAGATGTACATGTTAATAACAACTTCTACAAGCTTCATAGGTAATGAAAGGTTTGGTAATTTGTCTCTGGTCATGTTCGTTACTTTAATTTTATTGTATTTTACTGCAATACAGATTAAACCGATGACACAGAAAGGCAGTATAGCGCTTTACCTTTGCTACTGGAAATCTATGATGGCCTTGAGACAATACAGTGCACAATAAATGTCCAAATATGAAAAATATCACCATAGCGTCTCATTATTGAGACTAGGACAGTAGCAACTTTTTGTTTTGGCAGGATTTTGAAGTCAAGTGGTATGCCAACATGTTGAAACATCTGTTATGAATGAAAGAAATAGTATGCAATGAAATAATGTTACTTACGGTTTAGGATGTGGTTTGTGACGTCTAGTCGGAGATGTTGGCCGCCCTTGAGTAGGTTCATCTAGCTTTAACCTTCGGTGAAATGTGTTGTATGTGGTCACCTGTCTCTCTGGTGCTAACCAAGCATCACGAGCATTAGCTCGAATACTCTCAAGAGTTCTATAATCTAGTGGCGGTACATTTTTCTCGGCTATTTCTCTTAACTTTGTTTTATCAAGCGGGTATGCTGAATGTGCTCTTCGAAGTCGAGTCACTGGTGAACCGTAACCCGGTAGAATGTGTCCCGTCGCCATATCTTGGTTAACTTTTGTGTTTGACTTACAAAAAAAACAAGATCTGCATTCTCCGTGCTGTTATGCTGTAAAGATTACATCATGTATTTCAGCTAGACTTCATCTGAATACTGTTATTGTTGACCCAGGCAACCACCGGAAGTATACGATCATTTCCGGTGATGACAGGTGCGAGATTTTAAAAGGCAGAGTGTAAACATCGGCTCTACCCGTCAAAATAGTCTGTTATTCCCGGCAAACCACCCCCCTCCCTCCCCCGCTGAAATAAGCAGTAAATTAACTATTTACCACACGACAAAATTTTAGGCTTGCCCAAATTGAAAGCATTTGCAGACGACAAAATAAAGTTGACTGAGAATTTGAAATTAGCTTTGTGAAGGGCAGAAAACACTGTGTAGTGTTTTCAAAAAGCTTCTTTCTCAGGGGCATCAAAAGTTGGGATTGTATGGTAATGGGTAAAGGATAGTTTATCAATTAATATGAATATAGGCAAACCCTAAAGGCGAATAGTGCTCCAAGTTTTTGCTGCTTTCATGGAAGTAAATCTTACCGAATGCTTACAAATTATATAGGGGGTTAATCCTTAGGCTATTCGGTAACTAGCTCTGATGTTATTTTTGCGGTTGTTTGTCCAATCATAAAAATGAAATTGGAGCAGCCCTTCAGACTGAAGGTAGTAGGAGGTATTTTCTTCAAAATTCTCCTCTCCCTCACCCCTACTGCTCTACACTTTCCAGTTTCAATGAAGAATTTCAAAATTTCCTTCTTTGTCCTATGTTCGAACTTGTGGTCCCCGAGGCTGGGCCAGTTTTGACCAAAGCAGCATCCTTGGAACAAACTTGGTAGAGGTCCACTCAAAGATGCTACATACCAAATATCAAAGCTCTACACCTTCCCGTTTAAGAGAAAAAATTAAAGTTTTCCTTCTTTGTTCCTATGTTCCAACTTGTGACCTCCGGGGCAGGGCCAGTTTTGACGCAAGGGACATCATATGACCAAATTTGATAGAGGTCCACTAGAAGATTCTGCACACCAAATATCAAAGCTCTGCACCTTAAAGTTTCAGAGAAGAAGATTTCTAAAGTTTTCCTTCATTGTTGCTATGTTCGAACCTGTGACCCCCGGGGCTGGGCCAGTTTTGACCCAAAGGGCACCATATGAAGAAACTTGGTAGGAATTGCTACATGCCAAATATCATAGGTCTATGCCTTCTAATTTTAGAGAAGAAGAATTTAAAAATTTTCTTTCTTTGTTCCTTTGTTCGAACTTCTGACCCCCGGGGCAGAGCCAGTTTTGTCTCCAAGAACATCATATGATCAAACTTGGTAGAGGTCCACTAGAACATGCTTTATACCACATATCAAAGCTCTACACCATCAAGTTTCAGAGAAGAACATTTTTAAATTTGTCCTTCTTTGTTCCCGTGTTCGAACTTATGACCCCCGGGGCTGGGCCAGTTTTGACCCCAAGGACATCATATGAACAAACTTGGTCGGGGAGATGCTACATACCAAATATCAAAGCTCTATGCCTTTTAGTTTTTGAGAAGAAGAATAATATTATTAAAGTTTTCATTCCTTATTCCTATGTTTGACCTTGTAATCCCTGGGGTGGGGCCAGTTTTGACCTCAGGGATATAATTTGAACAAACTTGGTAGAGGTCCACTAGGATATGCTTCATACTAAATATCAAAGCTCTACGCCTTCAAGTTTCAGAGGAGAAGATTTTGAAAGTTGTCCTCTTATGTTCCTATGCTCAAAGTTGTGTCCCCCGGGGCGAGGCCAGTTTTGACCCCAGGGGCAGCATGTGAACAAACTTGGTAGAATTTCACTAGGAGATGCTACATACCAAATATTAAAGCTCTACGACATCTAGTTTTTAGAAGAGAAGATCTTTAACGTTTTCCTTCTTTGTTCCTATGCCCAAACCCCGGGGTGGGGCCAGTTTTGACCCAAAGGGGCATCATTTGAACAAACTAAGTAGAGGTCCACTAGGATATGTCATATACCAAATATCAAAGCTCTACGCCTTCTAGTTTCAGAGAAGAATATTTTTAAACTTTTCCTTCTTTGTTCCTATGCTAAAACTTGTGATCCCCGGGGTGGGGCTAGTTTTGACCCCAGGGCTATAATTTGAACATACTTGGTAGAAGTCCACTAGGGGATGGTTCATATTAAATATCAAAGCTCTGTAACGCCTTCAAGTTTCAGAGAAGATTTTCAAAGATTTTGTATTTTCTTCCTTTTTGTTGCCATGGCAACCAAACTTATGGGTGCAATTCAATTCTTTGGACAAAGTTTTATTTCTTTGATCCTTTGATCGAACCTGTGACCTCCGGGGTATAATTTTAACAAACTTGGTAGAAGTCCACTAGGAGATGCCACATACCAAATATCAAAGCTCTACTCCTTCTTGTTTCAGAGAAGATTTTCAAAGATTTTGTATTTTCTTCCTTTTTGTTGCCATGGCAACCAGACTTATGGGTGCAATTCAATTCTTTGGACAATTTTGGTAGAGCTTCAGCAAAGGAACATCCCTGCCAAGTTTCATCAAGATTGGCCCAGTGATTTAGGATGAGAAGATGTTCAAAGAAATTGTTAACGGACGACGGACGACGGACATAGGGCGATCAGAGTAGCTCACCTTTAGCACTTTGTGCTTAGGTGAGCTAAAATGTGACTCAGAAAATATCGTGGGAGAAGGACTCTTCTTCCGACGGTATTTTCAAAAGCTTTCTTTCTCAGGATCAGGATCTTGGGATTGTTAGTAAAAGGGTTAGAGATGCATGTTTCTTTTCACCTTCATCATTTTATGTATCTAATTTTTCCTGGTTTCCCAGCCAGCTGTTATTCCTTTAGCCCATTACCACTCAATCCCTACTTTTGACGCCCCTGAGAAAGAGGGGCTTTTGAAAACACTGTGGGAAAAGGAGAAAATGCTGGTAACCAGCATTTTCTCTTTTTCCCACAATGTTTTCTACCCTTTCCAGAGCAAATTTCAATTTTTCAGTCACCTTTACTTTGTCGTCTGCAAATGCTTTCAATTTGGACTAGTCTAAATTTTTCTCGTGTGGTAATGGGTTAGGAAATGGAAAATTTTATATATGAGCATATCACTGAATTACAGGTGTTTCACAGTGAATAGCAACACTAGTGATGATCATTATGATATCATCACTGAACATTGATGATATCTTTTTAGAATGTTTGCAGGAACTACTTTTTTCCTTATATATAGCTCATACTGTACCATTCTTGATAATTAGTGGAGTAAAAAAGGGGAATTAGGAAAATGATGAATATCATAAAATAACTGGTTGTGTGTGATATTGAAAATCTATCTCTCGAATGGGGTTTGATGCAGTTAAAAAACTCGTCCTTCGGACTCGTTTTTTCAACCGCAACACACCCACTCGAGTGACAGCTTTTTAATACCACACACAACCATGAAGTTGACTATCCTCTTATATTACCCACACTAGACAAGTGCGTAGCCAGGCAGAAATCCAGAAGACCGGAATTCAACATTAAACATCAAACCATTAAATAAACAAAATACAGTTTCTCAAACAGAAAAAAAGAGCAAATCATCCCGATTTCAAAGCTGCATTTGCCAGAAAACAAGATAAAAATAAATAAATAAATAGCGGGCAATTTAAATCACAGGTCAGACCACGTGTTCTCTGCAGTCTGGCATAGATCTGCATTGGCTGCAAAATGCTGTTTGATCTCGATTTACATTGTCTAAAAATTGACTAGCTCTTTAATATACTTGTAACACCTATTTTTCTGTGGAAAGATTAACGAAAGAAAGAAGAAAAGAACATTTCTAAAAGATGATTAGACTCCATCGCTATAGACCTAGAGAATAGTATCCGCAAAGTAGCACAGAAATCCTTATGTACCATTAACTTTTTACTAAATTGTCTCAAGTTCTTATGATCCTGAGATGATGGCTTTTGAAACACTGTGCGAGCAAGAGAAAATAATGTTTACCACCATTTGGCTTCTCTTTCTCCCACAGTGTGTCTATTCTGATATTGAAACTCCCATGGTTTAAACCACATTTAAATTGTCAATAACAAATGTTTTCAACTTGGAGACCTTAAATTATGTGTTCTGGAAAATTAAATAAATTAAATAATCGAATTCGTGGTATTGTTCTTTAGGATTATGAAGGGGTTACATGTATAATTCTAAACGGTTAAAGCCAAAGATCTTGTAATTGTACTTGTTAGATGGAGTAAAAAAGAAGAACACAATGATTTAATTCAGAAATGCATATTGTAACAATTTATTAGTCCAAATCATTTGAACATAGCAATGAATAGCGATAAAGTAAACAGTTAACATCACGAGATATTGTCTATAACCTAACTTAACACCATACTATTTAATTATTTGAAAGACAGACATATTTTGCACGTTTGTCAAATGTTATTGTTGAAAAGTGCATGTACTTTGAGTCAAAGGCCACTGGAAACTCCATTGGTCTTTCACGGGATAATATCGAAATTTTCATCTTTTGATCATCACACACCCTTATCAAAACTAGCACATTTGGCGCATGTCCTGGTATATGATATACGACATAAAGAAGATGCACCGATGTCCTATTTTTAAGTCACAGTGTTTAGTGATTGATCAATTAAAATTTCGGTCTGCCATGATATACGAATGGTATTTCAACTGCTTGTGGTTGATTCATTTACCGGTAAGATGTAAAACATGTACTAGATGCACAGAGAGACAAACATCACCAAAAAGCTGGCTCTATAATAGGGTTGGTTTGAAGCACTTTGTACAAAACATTTTTATGTCACATTACTTTACTCTGTCATCATTTGCGGGGAAAAAAATCTGGAGAAAAGGAAAAAATGCTAGCCATCATAAACTGTTAGTAACAAGCATTTTCTTCTTTTCTTCCATAATGGTTTTTACCGTTTCATATCTATAAATTCCTTTATTTGAGCAAGACCTAATTTGTTGTCAGCACCTGCTCATTTATGACTAGAGCTTGTCTATTTTTTTGTAATCTGGTATAGATTTGAGAAGTCTAGACTTAATTAACCTTCATGCTGGAAAGAAGAACTCAAGTTTATTTTATACATAGATTTCTATCAGTCTAAACCTGCCACAGAGAGACAAACATCACTAAAAAGCTGGTTCCCCTACAGGGTTGATTTGCGAAAAAAAGTTTTAATCAACCCTGAAGAATAGGAGAAAATGATAACAATAATCAAACAATCCAAAGTTTTGACAACCCTGAGAGAGAGAAAAAAAGCTTTTGAAAACATTGCGGGAAAAGTAAAAAATGCTGAAAACAACAACAACAAAAAATGTCCTTGTCCTTGTCCTTGTCCAGTAATCTTTTTCTGTCCTTTAAAATATAGGATTAAATTTTTGAAACACTTTTATTTCGTTCTCTGCAAATGCTTTCAGTCTGGATAAGTCTAAAATTTTGTCATTTGGTAAAAGTAACGTTGTACAGAAATACGTATACAAAATTCAAGACTTGCTAATGAAGGCATCTGTATGTGACAAAAATAAATGCGATGAAAAATTGAAAATTGCATTTGAAAGGGTAGGAAATATTTTGGGAAAGAGAAAAAATGTTAGCAGCGTTTTCTCATTTTGCACAGTGCTTTTAAAAGTCTTTTTCTCTGGGTACTAAAAATTCAGAATTGCTTCACAAAGGCTTCAACGGGAAAGAAGATTTCTAAAATGATCTAGAAAGTAAACACATATAGAATTTATATACAAACATTTGAGGCAGCACCATACAGCTATAAGTATACATGATTCTCTTGCAGATACAACAATATTGCTACAGCTTATGTTACACGAAAGGTCACCCTTTTTTCCAACAATGCTTTCTTTTTCGTTAAAATAATAAAACAACCATTGTCAACTTTTTTTCAAGTTTCAGCAGTTCAAATTTGAAACTATTGTGTCAAAAAGATATTGCTTATAATGAAGTTTTTAGCTCACCTTGCCTAGCACAAAGTGCTAAAGGTGAGCTATTGTGATCGCCCTATGTCCGTCGTCCGTCAACAATTTCTTTAAACATCTTCTCTTCCTAAATCACTGGGCCAATCTTCATGAAACTTGGCAGCAATGTTCCTTGGGTAAAGCTCTACCAAACTGTTTAAAGAATTTAATTCCACCCATAACTCTGGTTGCCATGGCAACAAAAAAAAAAAAAAAAAAACCCGAAATCTTTGAAAATCTTCTACTCTGAAACTAGAAGGCGTACCGCTTTAATATTTGGTATGTAGCATCTATTTTATGGACCTCTACCAACTTTGTTCAAATTATGCCCCTAGGGTCAAAACTGGCCTCGCCCCAGGGGATAACGAGTTTGAGCTTAGGAACAAACAAGGAAAATTTTAAAAATCTTCCCCTCTGAAACTTGAAAGCGTAGAGCTTTGATATTTGGTATGTAGCATCTCCTAGTAGATCTCTACCAAGTTTTTTCAATTATATCCCTCGGGTCAAAACTGACCCCACCCCAGGGGTCACAAGTTTGAGCATAGGAACAAAGAAGGAAAACTTTAAAAATCTTCTCCTCTGAAACTAGAAGGCGTAGAGCTTTAATATTTGGTATGTAGCATCTACTTATGGACCTCTACCAAGTTTGTTCAAATTATGCCCCTAGGGTCAAAACTGGCCCCACCCCAGGGGATAACGAGTTTGAGCTTAGGAACAAAGAAGGAAAACTTTAAAATTTTGTTCAAATTATGTCCCTCGGGTTAAAACTGGCTCCATACCGGGGGTCACAAATTTGAGAATAGGAACAAAGAAGGAAAACTTTAAAATTCTTTTTCTCAGAAACTAGAAAGCCTAGAGCTTTGATATTTGGTATGTTGCATCTCCTAGTAGACCTCTACCAAGTTTATTCAAATGATGTCCCTGGGGTCAAAACTAACCCCACCCCGGGGGTCACTGGTTTGAGCATAGGAACAAAGAAGGAAAAAATTAAAAATCTTCTCCTCTGAAACTAGATGGCGTAGAGCTTTGATAATTGGTATGTAGCATCTCCTAGTAGACCTCTACCGAGTTTGTTAAAATCATGCCCGTGGGGTCAAAACTGGCCCCGCCCTGGGGGTCACAAGTTCGAACATAGGAACAAAGAAAGAAAATTTTAAAATTCTTCTCCTCTTAAACTAGAAGGCATAGAGCTATGATATTTGGCATGTAGCAATTCCTAGTGGACCTCTGCCAAGTTTGTTCATATTATACCCTTGGGGTCAAAACTGGCCCTGCCCCGCTGGGTCACAGGTTGGAACATAGCAACATAAAAGGAAAACTTTAGAAATCTTCTCTGAAACTTGAAGGTTTAGAGCTTTGATATTTGGTATGCAGAATTTTCTAGAGGACCTCTACGAAGTTTGGTCATATGATGTCCCTGGCGTCAAAACTGACCATGCCCCGGAGGTCACAGGTTGGAGCATATTAGGAACAAAGAAGGGAAATTTTAAATTTCTTTTTCTCTTAAACGGGAAGGTGTAGAGCTTTGATATTTGGTATGTAGCATCTTTGAGTGGACCTCTACCAAGTTTTTTCCAAGGATGCTGCTTTGGTTAAAACTGACCCAGTCCCGGGGACCACAAGTTCGAACATAGGACAAAGAAGGAAAATTTAAAATTCTTCTTTGAAACACGAAGGTGTAGAGCTTTGATGTTTGATTGCCCTATGTCCGGCGTCTGTCGCCCGTCAACAATTTCATTAAACATCTTGATGAAACTTGGCAGGGATGTTCCTTGGGTGAAGCTTTACCAAAGTTGCTCAAAGAATTTAATTTCACTCATAAGCTAAAGCCCAAGGTGAGCGTTCCAGGGCAAATGGCCCTCTTTTTTTTTCCATAACAATTTAATATGTATTTATTCATTAACTCCTTACCAAATGACCAAATTATGGACATGTCCAAATCCAATGCATTTGAAGACGATCTTGAAAATTTGGCTGAATTTGTTGGATTTGCATGAGAAATGGTCTAAAGCAATATGGGGGAAGAAAGAGAAAATGCAGGTTTCCATCAGTTTCTCCATTTTCCACGTTGTTTACAAAATACTGTTTTTCCAAGATTATTTAAATACTTGGTATTTCATATTTTCAAGGATGGTTTTGTATGTATCTGCTGAAAGTACCTTCCAGAAGGTAATGAATACATTTTTGGGTTGTGGAAAGGATTGTCAGATAAACTGATTCACTTCCTTTCTCCACGTGCCTTTAATTTCAACTTTAATCCTTTACTGCACAATTCCAAAATCTTAATAACCCAGAGGTAGTAGGCTTTGGAGCAGTTTTAGAAAAACAGGAAATGTTTTCATTTCATTCACCATGTTTTCTGCCATTCCATCAGCTTGTCATTTAATATGACCAACTAATGCAATTAGCAATTACTTTAAATTTGGACATGTAAAAGATTTTGTCATCTGGTAAAGGGGTGAGTTACTGGCATGATAAACATGTAATTGTAACAAGAACAACACATAAAAATCTATCTGTATGTATATGCACATGATTATATACACATGAATAAAGTGTAGCAAATATTGTATTTACATTCTTGATTCATAAGAAAAAGTAAAAAAATCCTCATATAGAGTCTACTAACAGTGTTTCAAATTATGTATCATACATGCACTTAAGAAGGCCTACAGCTTTAGCATTTAGTGTGCATGATCCAGTTGTTCTTTGTCAAAGAAAGCACTGCTTTCACTAAACAAAATCTTGCTTTGACGACCCTGAGGAAGAAAACTTTGAAAGCATTATGGGAAAAGAAAAAAATGCAGGTCTCCAGCAATTTCACCTTATTGCATTGTGCTTTCTGCCCTTTTGGAAACAAATCTTATCATTAGAGCCACATTTGATAGGTCGCCTCCGAATATTTCAATTTGCACAAGTGCAAAAGTTTCTTGTTTGTTTTTTTAGGTAACCATTAGAATACCTTTAAGCTTTTAACCACATTTTGGGTATACTATGGTTCTGAGTTTAAAATCTAAATAAACTAAATACATTTTATGAAATGTAATCTGGATTTGCTCGATTCGGGAAATGTTGGTAGCAGGTAAACTACAAAATCGAAATATGCTGCAAATGATGCAAAAACCCCTTAACTTGAACACATGGGGTACGCAAAAATACAGAGAAATTTCATACAATATAGAAGTCTTGATAAAAAGGTTTGATAAAAGGGTTGAATAACCAATTTTTGATCACAGATTCATACATGTATTTCTTTTTTCCCCAAAAGAAACCACTTTCAAGCATTTTGGCATAGAACACATTAACCCTTTTGAGATTATAAATACACTGATCAAAATCGAAAGTATCTGCAGAAGACATGTTAAAATGGTATGACCAAGAAATCTGTCCTAGATGGGGTTGTCTGCAAAAGCCGACTTCTTCAGGGTCGCCAAAAACAGAATGATAAATTAAAACTTCTATGGGCTCTGAGTCTAGTTCTCATGTCAAATGAACTGAATAATGGATTTTTTGAAATCTAATTTTTGAGGATCTAGAAAGATATCTACCATGTACTTTGCAGCTTGAAACAAATGCAGCTAAGTCGGATGGCTACAAATTGAAATAAATTTCATAAATATGGAGATCGCCATTTCAACCTCAGGCAAATGAGCTATACTTTGTGGGAAAGAAGTTTTAATGTATTTGCGAAAAGTATTGGTCCAGTTCTGTTCCCAGTAGACCTGGGTCCAACCTTTTGCCTTTTCTTTGCTCTTTTCTGCACATCATGTACACCATGATTCGGTCGGTTATCATACAAAATTAATTTTATGTTTGGTATAATGCATCACGGAGATGCATTAACCTCCATTTGGCGTAGCATGGCTCAATTATATAATGCACCATGTTATAACGACCAGTGATCGATGAAACATGTATCAATTTTGATAATCCAGCACTGTTTACTTCCTGAAGTAATTTTATTTTTATTACATTTCAAATCTACTAACCGAAAAGGACAAAATTTCGATAATGACTGATTTTTAAACAACTCAAATAAATAAAGAAATGACTCGTTGAGGACAGATTTTTTAATAAATTTTACAAAAGCGTCTGCTTGTTTGCAGCAGCTGCATCAAGATTTGAAACCATTCTTATAGTCTTTAAGAATAGGACTTTTTAAGCTCCCGTGATAACATACTATTCTTCCAGTACAGGATTTCTTCAATTTCATACATATGATTTTTCGTTTGTAATTTCTCCTTACCTACATTTTATTCCTAAATATTTATGTATATTTCAAATCACGCTGGTGATCCATATTTCATAAAAAACGCTCAAAGATTTTTAAGACATCTGCTTCAGATTTCATTCGCGGGATTATGAGTGAATTCTTCAGCAGATAATAATTTGAAACCATTAGCAGACGACAAGAATGTGTGGTCAGATAGACATATGAACATTTAGTAAATATAATGGACAAAGGAGAGCATTTTGGTAACTATCATTTTCTCCATTTTCAAAAGCCTGCTTCCAAGCGTTTTAAAACATAGAATTGTTTGATTAAGGGTTTAAACAATTTATTCACTTTGGAAAACTATTAATGCTAATTATTAAGTCTGTCATTCCTAGGTCAGCATGATGTCATTGACCAATGTTCGGATTCACTGTAAATAGAAAACGAAAGAGATCTTTT
This sequence comes from Tridacna crocea, assembly GCA_943736015.1. NCBI lineage: Eukaryota > Metazoa > Mollusca > Bivalvia > Cardiida > Cardiidae > Tridacna > Tridacna crocea. Next base: position 17,611,374 of record OX031063.1, on the reverse strand, counting down.
TTTCTTTTACGCTTTACTAGAAGTCAATTTTTTAGACTTGTCCATATTCTAAATATTTACATACAACAAAATAAACGGGCTCAAACAAATGGTTTCTTTTACATAAAGTATAGAAACAGTAAAAAATTATAAATTGGTGGTCACCAACATGCTATAAAATTCCACGTTTTCTGAGGAATTCATAATGATGACAGATTTTGAAGTTGGAGCACAATAGCGGTTTAATATCTCTCTCGAATTTTACATGCAAATGTTCTGTACACAAATTGTTTATTCATACGAGGTATATCCATAAAGTTCGTGGACGATGATGATATATAAAAAAGTAATGTACTTTTGCGAAGTTTATTATCTCTATTACTTCTGGGTAGGCCTACATCTTAAGCATTGTATATAAACTATACAAAGATATTGCGCCAACAATAAATGGTATACATACTTTGAACGATGAGAGTGGGACCTGGAACAGCCCAAACAACGCAATGATGATTAAAATGGATTTTTCAAAATGTTGTCTGCAGTCTATCACCCGACGAAAAATAAACAGATCCTTATCAAATTTTATCCTTTGATTTAGCATGTCCTCCACATCATTTCCAGAAAATATGGACAGCCGGCTAAATTTTGCACACACAAGTTTTAGAAGTACTGAGTGTCAAAATGGCGGAATTTAACATCGCGTATCAATGGATGATCGTAAAATTTGGAATCAATCTTGGAACAACACCGGTAAATACCATGAAAACGCTGCTTGAAGCTACTTGTTCAAGAATATCAGCTGTATGTTTCTCACGGGTAAACGAGAGGCACAAGAGATTTTCGATCAGGCGAAATTCAACCAGCGATGACGACAGATATGGGCGGCCTGGAATCATTGGCGTATAATAGAGGATTCGGTGAATACGACGATTGAACAGGGATCAGGGTTCGGGACTTGTCGTACCAAAATTCCGTTGCGGCGACGGGTCGATATTTCTAGAAGTTCTGAATCATGTTTGATTATCTAACAAATATATAAATTGATTCCACGGTAAGCACCTGACACCATATCAATACAATGTCTAAAAACGATGTCTCGACGTCATGACGACGTCAACACCTGCCCCTGGTACTTATCGGTATATGCAGGCTGGGACCAATGAATGAAACCTATTAATAATAGCAGCATTTTTTAAAAACATATCGGCTGTGAAATAATGGCTCATTTCATGATGATATGAGTTTCCTGTGCCAAACTTGTAAATTCATCAACTTTTTAGCAATGTCCACGAACTTAACGGATATATTTCGTATGTACATGGACTTTTGTAAAAGTCCTAGTACATTTCAGATAAGACGCTTTAAAATGTTATATTTACTTCTTACATTTATGTTCGTAATTTAACGTTTTACTAGCAAAAACAATATATATATATATTTATTTGAAATGGTGAAAAATATAGATCTGCAATCTTCAAGTTTTTTCTTCATTCCATGATTTTACCGTTCATATTTTACCAAATTATACGTACCATGGTATGTTTTAGAAACTTCCATTGTGCATAATCTGGACTGTAAAATAAAGAGATGTTAGTAAAGTTCACTCATTCATTATATTGTTAGATACATTTGAATCTGATACGAAAGCAACTGACTCAAAAGAATAGAGATATATGTGATGAAAAGAAAAATTTAAGAGCATTAAACATTTCACTGACAATTGAATTTTGGTTTAAAATAATGTAAAAGTAGTTTAAGTAAGAAAGCAAAACCATAGAACGTTTTTGATACTGGTACCAGGTTTTGTTCTGAATAACAGTACCAGAGAGAAATTATAAGGTAACGATAAGAACAAATTAAACATATACTCGTAATTGCAAATGAAAGCTTTGTAAACCATAAACCAAATGTTTTCATTCATATTTACTTTAAGTCAACCATTCGATCAATTATCACTTTCCCTTTTAAATACATTGCAGTCGTCGACTTGGTGCAAACTTAATATGTAAGTTAAATCCGACTACTGTCCAGGTATAAAAACAGATTTTCACTGGGAAAAAAATCGGCCATTGATAAACAATAGGTAACGGACAGTGTAGATCCAAGATCAGGCTGCACGTTCTGCGCAGACTGGTTTAAATCTACAATGTTCTCAAAGTCTATTCAAATCGCCATTGGCATGGAAAGACAGTCCGAATTTTCATTTATTTTAGTATTAAAAATTTTCATTAATTACCAACCGTTTTATGAACATTAATGTTTGTTCTAACTGTCCTGTGATTCAAAGGCATGACTGGTCGAGTGTTTGATCCTCCCGTCCATTCTTGATATGGAATGGTTCTCAGAGCATTCATCTAAAATAAGCAATAAATGGTTTATCTAAGAAGTGTTTTCAAATGTACTGATACTGAAATGGGTATCTAAAATACCCTCCATTTTTTTTCATAAGAGGGTATAAACAAGTTTGTAAAAATATATATTGTGTCATTGCGGCTGCAATCTCTGGATATGATAACAGCTTTCAAAGAGAACTGGATTACGAATCATATGTTTTTATTTTGCGATGATTTATATAGGTATGTACGAGTTTTGCTTAATAAAAGTATACTCTTATACTGTATTTCACTAGTCTATTTTAGAAATTTTATGGGTAAAAAAATGACGTCATTTAAGCTGGGTGGGAATTGTTTCCCCGTCACAGTAATTAATTTCCTCCTACCGAAAATCTGGTTTATTGACTTGAGATCACTAGTTTTAAAAGTGGTATTCATTGACAAAATAATCATATGAAATATAATAAGTAATTTATTTCATCAGCTTGTGGTTAATATGGGGAAATATTTGCCTCAAAAGGGAGAGGTCTGCGAAAATAACGAGTGCCTTACGGCACTCGTTATTATCGCAAACCTTTCCCTTTTTCGACAAATATTTCCCCATATTAACCACAAGATGATGAAATAAACTCTGTATATTATATTTCATGTGTCTATTTTTAGAAATGTTATGGGTAAAGAAATGTCGTAATTTAAGAAGGTGGAGGGAATTATTTCCCCGTCAAAGTGAATATTTTCCTCCTGCCGAAAATCTGAAATTACTTTTTTGAAAATAGTAGTTTTAAAAGTGGCATTCGTTGACAAAATAATCAGAGGAATTATATAATTTATTTCATCAGCTTGTGGTTAATATGGGGAAATATTTGCCTCAAGAGGGAAAGGTAAGTGAAAATAACGGCACTCGTTATTTTCACATACCTTTCCCTTTTTCGGCAAATATTTCCCTAAATTAACCACAAGCTGATAAAATAAACTGTATATAGTCTCTGTGGATATCGATTTTGAAAAACAATGTAATCAGATTTAGTTTTGATATTGTTCCTAGAATACCTGTAATTAGTGCAAGAAAATCGAGAACTAAAACCAAGTAATCATGTAACCAATACGTAGTGCTGGAGAGCGATAAGAGGAAATAACTGAAGAATTCCCCCACCCCATATGTAGCAGTTGTGGGGTTAATATAGAACTTACCTGAGCTTGTGATATATAAATTGGTTTATTATATAAAATCCAGGAAACTGTTTCTTTACAGCTAGGCTGTGTTAAAGAACCACTATACGTCATATAATGATGAGTTTGTGGCAATAATTTGTCTATTGGCAAGTCAAATACTTCGACACACGTATCTGGAAAAGTTACACAGTGAGTTATGAGCTGGATATACTTGTGTCTTGCTCTGTGAAAAGGTGGGTTTAATGTACCTGCAAAAAAGTATCGACTCATGTCAGCCTGCACAATACTCATAGGCTGATCTGGGTCGAAACTTTTGGCTAATATAGCAAATTCTGTGCATGTCCAAGATCAATCTCCGAGCAGAGTTCTCATTCGTTATCAAACCATACATCTCTGCAGTGGGCTAAATGACATTCTAACATGACACGCGACTTTGGCTCTATAAACACAGTACAAGGAAAACGTGGTAAAATCTGCGACAATCCACGCTGAGTGACGTCATTCTTTATCGAGTGACGTCAATCACTGAGTGGGTTATTCATATCTTCATCCACGTTTTTACTCTTAAGTTTGAACTTGTTTTCCTGTAATTAAGAATTGACCATGTTAGAATCGAAATAATCTTCTTTCTATCGTGGTATATCGTTCAATAAACCACGTTGTGAGTTATGAGGCACAATGAATAAACCACTCGGGCTATCGCCCTCGTGGATTATTTATTGTGCCTCATAACTCACAACTGTGGTTTATTGAACGATATACCACGATAGAAAGAAGATTATTTCTTAAGCAATCTTTCAAACCGAGAAAAACATGTTTTGTTACTCTTTATCTGTTTTATGTATAACATAAAGTAGACAAAGAAAATATGGTTCTGGCTGCATTCAAACTGGTGGATTTACCTGTACAGGACAATAATCTACAAACATGGAGTCTTAATAAAGGTAACACACAAAGCAAAATTAGTTATCTCTCTTGGAGCAATAACGTACTGATGAAAGACCTAATGAGTATAACTTTGAGGATATTCTATTATTGTGTAATGTTTCGGTCAAGCTTCATAATATTTTTTAAAAAATTGTGGGAATTTCTATTTTAATCATGCCAGTAAAAAAATGGAAGTTTCCTGTTTCTTTTCATAGCAATCAGCATTTGTTCGTGAGTACTCGCGAGTTTTTAACACTATGTGTTACCTGTTCGGTGCTAACTTGAATTAGTATCAGAAGAAAAACTTACGTAATGATTTAATATATGGAAATCTTTCACTTAATAATCTAAATGCAGAATTTTCACTGCTGCCAACCTAAAAAAGTATGAGAAAAAAGACATTTTAGACAGACAGAAAACAGCAGTCTAGAATCCAATATATCTTTAGTCCCTTTACTTTTTCAGCGCCATACGAGAAAAACCTTGCTTTTGCAGACGACATAGATCAAGATCTTGATCTATGTTGTCCGCTTATTTAGTCAGATTATTCTGAGTTTCAATAAATTCTATTTTCAGCCGTTGAACGGGCTCCAATTTATGTATTTGGCACTGAAAGAGTATAGTGCATGTCTTTAATCTTATAATGAAACAATAAAACTATTTTTAGGAAATATCAGTAATTGATTGCATCTCTACATTTACAATACAAGGAAAACAAATCAATAAAACTGTATTTTTAATCCCTTCACCGACATGAGTGCAATAAATACATGTAGCATTTGCTGATGGTAGGCATGTAGTTGTAAATATCAGACTAAATATTATGTGTTTTTTTCTTGATTGAACAATATCTGCTTCTTGATTACTGACACTTACCGTAAGTCTCTCCATCATTTTTTGCAATGGTATTGTAAGTCTAAAGAAGATCTGTAATATCCGGCAAGGCCATTTTATCCCGAATTTACCTTTGAAATTTAGTTTTAAACTCTCGGCTTATAAGTTTCACTTCATTTATTCAGTAGGATATAAGTTAAATTTAAGTAATGGATATTACGATGAAAGGGGAAAAACTCTTGACATACTTACAGATATAAACACACCAATGACAGTTAAACCTCGTGGACTTGCAGAGGCTACACTATAATTTGCATAAAGATCTACGTTGTATGCGATAAAATGTATCTACAAAAGAAGAATTCATCATATTATTTATTGAAAATAACTCTACAAATTCAATTCATTGACACTTTAACAACCAGGAACCCTGGAAAAACCATTCCAATACACTGTTTCAGATCTATTTTTATCAACTTTCTACTGTTCTATAATGAAACTTATAGCAAACAAGCTTTGGAAATACAGAAGGAAGGAAAAGTAGATGAATCAATTTTGAAACCGTATCTCTCTCTCTCTCTCTCTCTCTCTCTCTCTCTCTCTCTGTCTTAGATACTTTTTTTAAATGAAAAATCGATAAATACTTAAAAGTGCTTTTCTTTTAGTTGTTGTATTTCGTTTACCTTAGATTTTATGTACATTTTGTAAAATGCATTGCAGGGTTTTTGTAGATATCAATCATGTTTTCTTTCCTGACAGATTCTCAAAATGCAGCTGGCTGTGTTAGAAAATGATCACCTGAAATTTGTTGCATTAAACCAGGTAAGGACGGAGAAATATAATATCACTCATTGAAATATGCTTTCGTCAGAAAATTCAGATTTTTTTTTATCTTTGATATGAATAACAAGACAACACAGGTCAATCATGATTCGGAAACAACGTTCATTACGCCCGAACTTTTCCGGATGTGATTATCATCTACTAAAAAAAGGTTGAATGGTAACAGATATAAGATAAATCTTACCTCTCCTGGAAATGAACTCCCGTTCACAGTATGCTCTGAGCCTACAGAGTTATATCTACCAAAATGCAACTTTATTTGATAAAGTCTATAGGTGTAGGACAACGGTCCAGATGTTATATTTATTAAGGTACCCTGGTCATCATAGATGTAAAACGTAACGTCTTTTCCAGTGTTTTTTAGAAGCCCGTTTACCTACAATTGATCAAATAATTAAATCATATTTGAAATCATGATTGTTCAATTAATGTTCGTGTCTTGGCCTAAAGGTGGAGATAACCAAAAATATTCTTGCAAATAAGAAAGGATGCACCTCGTGAACCGGAATTATCTGAGCTAAACCTGAGAGATCCTGTGTCGTGCTACTGACATTGGTCTGTAAGACTCTGTTAAGTAGTACCGACATTGGTCTGAAAAATCCTGTTCTGTGGTGCTGACATTGGTCTGAAAGATCCTGTTCTGAAGTTCCGACATTGGGCTGAAGGATCCTGTTCTTTGGTACCAACATTGGTCTGAAAAATACTGGTCTGTGGTGCCAGCATTGGTCTCAAAGATCCTGATCTGTGGTGCTGACATTGGTCTGAAAGATCCTGTTATGTGGTGCTGGTAAGTAAGATCCTGTTCTGTAGTATTGACATTGGTCTGAAAGATCCTGTTCTGTCTGAAAGATCCTGTTCTGTAAAGCAGCTATTAGTCTGAAAGATCCTAATCTGTAGTGCCGATATTGGTCTGAAAGATCCTGTTCTGGAAAGCCAACATACGTTTACAAGACCCTGTTAAGTAGTGCTAACAAAGGTCTGGAAGATCCTGTTCTGTGGTGCTGACAGTGGTCTGTAAAACGTTATGTTGTGCTACCGACATTGGCCTGTAAGACCTTGTTAAAGTAGTGCTGACATTGGTCTGAAAGATTCTGTTCAGTGGTGCTGACATTGGTTTGAAAGACTTGTGATGGAAGATCCTGGCCTGGAAGATCCTGACTTGTGATGCTAATACTGGTCTGGAAGATCCCTGTTCTGTGGTACTGAGACAGGCTTTGGCATGCTAAGGTGCAACATCACCCAGTAGTACGAGAAAAAATGTTGATCTGGGTAATAAATGTAATGAAGGCTTATCTGCTTGGTAAACCTTTATTACTGCCTAAGACGAATAATCTGCTTATTTCAAAACTAGTAGACTATGGCACTACTGGGACTTGATAGGTCTACTCGAGTCATCATTAGCGATAGAAAAAATTATCATCTTTGACTTTCTTTGTGGTATCCCATTGGAAAAGAAGCAGAGATAATTTTGTAACTCTTTGGCTGTTAACTGTTTACCATACGATAAAATCTTGAAATTGTCCAAACTGAAAGCAGTTGCAAACGAAAAATCATGGATGACTGAAAAAAGGAGAACCTTTTTTTTAAAGGGTAGAAAACACCGTGGGAAAGAGGGAGGGATGCTGGTGAAATACATTTTCCCATTTCCCCTAAGTTTTGGAATTGTGTTGCTAAGGGTTACATGAACGATACTCTCTTACAATCTGAACAGTATCTCCAGAACATCACTGAATTTTTCATAAAATGGACCTTTTCACGTTGCAAAAGAAACCAACAGTAAAAACTAAAGCTTGTCTGAGCTACAGTTTTACATAGAAAGGGACAGTTTGTAGTTTGGCTTTTCATAGCGATGATTCATTCACATGATCAAGTCTTGTCCGGGTTTTTCTATTACCAGACTCAGACTGCTATGCAAACTCTGACCGGCTTGTAGAACAGTGAGATTTAACTCTTTGCCATACAACAAAATTTAGACTCATCGAAATTGGAAGCATTTGGAGACGAAAGATTAAATATGGCTAAAATTTTGAAATTTGTGTCTAAAAAAAGAATAAAACGATAGAATAGGAAAAAATGCTGGTTACAACCATTTTCTCCTATTCGCACAATGTTTTCATTAGTCTCATTCTCTAAGGTCGTTAAGGCTAAGGATCGCGTGGTGGAGGGTTAACTCAATACAATGTTAATATTCACACTTGTCTTAACGGAATGAACAAATCAGGTTTTCGAATTCGATAAAAAGACAGTTTTCAGCGATTGCTTCTTACGAACGACACAGCGATGGTTTCATGGCTTCTGTACCTGACGGCTTTTTTTTGTTGTCTTCACTTTACAGACTTTATAACGTTTGTTTCATTAGTCTGATACAATGATGTCGTCGGTTTACTTAAAAAACCTCGTAACTACAGCTTGAAACAAGCTGTAGTTACGAGGTTTTTTGAAGTAAACTGACGATGTGTTATTTACATTGTATGAGAAAGGAGAAAGAGGTTTAACCCTTATCCTGCTAAATGAAATTTTCAGTTTGATGTTAAAATCCAAATGAGATACATTGGTCAATTGATATGTCAACAAAAAGTTTCGACCTTTGTTAGCCTGCCGGACTGCACAGGCTGACATGAGTCGGAACTGTCGGCAGATGCATAAAAACTCCCTTTTCACATTGCATAGCCCATACCTACAGTATGTTCCATTAAAAACAACTTGAGGAGAAAGAACATTCTATAGGCTAACTTACCGTGTGCCCATCGACGTGGACTGGCTTTAAATGAGGATCGAACAGCAGTGTTTGGGGTACAATGTTAATCGGCGACTGGTTTTTACCGGTTCTACAAATTGACCAATCAAGGTTGCTGACAGCCCATTCTGATGGTCCTGTAAATAGTTAAAAAGTTCAAACAAAGTTAATTATTATACCCGTTCTACAGTATCTTTTACAAGTATAAGATTGTTGTGCTCGAGTCGTTATTTGTTGACACGTTGGACTGGTAAGCCCTTGATAAAACTAGATCTCGTATTTAACTCCTTACCAGAGTACAAAAAGGTGGACTTGTTTATATTGAAAGCATTTGAAGTAACACCGGAAGTTCCAATATGACTTGCAACACGCGATAAGATAAATTCGGACATTTGCGTAAAGTGTCGTCAAAGATCAGCCCGCCAGGATAATCCGAAACGACACTTTCCCTTTTATTTTATTTTTATTTTGCGCAAATCTACTATAGGACAAAATCTAATGTAGTCGTAAAGCACCTTGTCGGATTAGCCTGCGTGGACTGCCCAGGGGAATCCGAGACGACACTTTACACAAATGTCTGAACGCCCCTTTTTGTTGCAAGCTTATGTTTGTTGCAGTCCTTTCTTGACTTTTCTCAACGAGAGCTTCAAGTTTCCTTTTGTAACTTTGCTTGGTTTAACTCATTACCAAACGACAATATTTTAGACTTGTCCAAATTGAAATCATTTGCAGATGACAAAATAAAAGTGACTGAAAATTTTATTTTTTTTTATAAAGGGTAGAAAACATTGTGGGAAAAGGAGAAAATGCTGGTTACCAGCATTTTCTCCTTTTCCCACATTGTTTTCTAAAGGCTTCTTTCTCAGGTTCGTCAAAAGTAGGGATTGTGTGGTAATGGGTTTTAAGTCATCGCTGTCTCTTTGTACACTGATCTTCAGTATGCTAAAAAGATGGATGTTGTCACCCTTTTTGTCTTATTATTATCCAAATAAAAACGTGCCCATCTGCTCGAAAAAAAAAACAAAAAAAAACTGGAAACATGTGGGATCACAAAGTATTTTCATTGATTATTTGATGGATGGATGGACGGACGGATGAATGGATGGATGGAAGTGCACTTATCCATGCTTTCCTGGAGTTTCTCCTACCAGTTTCTAGCACAAAATTCTTCCCAAGTCAATCTTCGGAAAGAAATTGGGTGAGCTGAGGATTAGTGTCTTGAAGATTGGTTGTCTTAATAGACAAACGGTTTGTCCATAACAAATATGACCTGTGAAACATGAAAACTAAACCCCATGCTTCGCGATTTAGTCAGTTATAAATATTACATGAGATATGGATTAACGCGGAATTATTGCCAAATATGAGCTGTCTGCTAAATAACTTTCTAATTGTCTAGCAATTTTTACATACACCCATTTACCTGCAAGAGATTTAACTCTATACTACCAAACAATCCCGACCTTGAAATACCATGAGAAAAACTGCTTTTGAAACCATTTTGGGAGAGGAAAAAATTCTTATTAAAAAGTATTTTCTCATTTTTCCACAATATTTTCTACTCCTTCAAAGATAAGAAAATCATCATATGAGTCCAATTTAATTTATCTTCAAATGCTTTCAATTTTGTACAAGACTAAAAGATTGGTAAAGAACAAAGACGCTAGTTCACACCAAATGGCCTGCAACACACGAAAAGGGGCATTCGGATATTTGCGGAAAGTGTCATCTCGGATTAATCCGAAGCAACAATTTCCGTTTTTATGTAATTTTCTGTTTTGTGCAAGTCTATTGTAGCACAAAATCTATTATTATATTGTAAAGAAATTTCTCGTGATCTGATTCGTTAACATGCCGGGAACATGTATATCATGTACTCTGGCAAAAACCGTGTAAAGTCAGTTTCCCTTTTGAGGGCCCCGTAAACATCACTAGACTTGCTGATCCGAGACGACACTTTATGCAAATGTCCGACTGCACCTTTCCGCGTGTTGCAGGCCATATATTCGATCAGGTAACAAGATCCTTAACATGCCTGTAACATAGGTGTGGGCATGAAACGAGTAACGCGGCAACAATTTTTGGCCAAACGACGGTCTGCTCGTATTGTGAGGTATGCGTAGTCGACATAGATCAACTGTCACAGTGAAGGGAGACTTCCGTTTTGATTGAAATGTTTAATCAAGCCACATCTTCTTGCACAATATGAAACGGATGTACCGGTACAAACGCTCACGGGTATGCAAAATATTCACACCTCGTTTCAACAATTCAGATCTTACCACAAAATTCAGTGTATGTATATGACGGGGGTTTTTCAGTAGATTTTTCTTTTATGAATGACATTTTCTAACGAGGAAATTATCGCCATGGTATCTTGTTTTAACTCTGTACCAAACAACATAACTTTAGACTTGTTCAAATTTAAAGCATTTTTTCAGACAACAACTTCAGAATGACTTAATGGTGGAATGACACCAAACTACATAATTTAAAAAAAGACTTGTTCAAATTGAAATCTTTTTTGCAGACAACAACATCAGGATGGCTTAAATGGTGGAATGACACCAAACGACATAATTAAAAAAAAAAAAAAAATTGTTCAAATTGAATGCATGTTTGCAGACAACTTCAGGATGACTTACATAGTGGAATGACAGCAAACGACATAATTTTAAAAAGGCTTGTTCAAATTGAAAGCATTTTTGCAGACAACAGTTTCAGGATGGCTTAAATAGTGGAATGATACCATACGACATGATTATTTAAAAAGACTCGTTCAAATTGAAAGCATGTTTGCAGACAACAACTTCAGATAACTTAACTCATGACCAAACGACAATATTTTGGGCTTATCCAAATCGAAAGCATTTGCAGACGATAAAATAAAAGTGACTTAAAATTTGAAATTTGATTTGTAAAGGGTAGAAAACAAAAGTAGCCCTGGCTCCTGGATTGTGTGGTAATGGGTTAAATGGTGGAATGACACCAAAAGACATAATTTTAGACTTGTTCAAATTGAAAGCATGTTTGCAGACACCGACTTTGGGATGACTTAAATGTTGGAATTACACCATACAACATGAAGTTTTAGATTTGTTAAAATTCAAAGCATTTGCAGAGAAGAATTTCAGGATAGCTTATATAAAAGGTGGAATTGTGAAACTTTGATATAATAGAAAACATAGTGGGGATAAAGAGAAAATCCTGGTTAACAGCATTTTCTCCTTTACCCACAATGTTTTCAAAAGCCTTTACCGTCAGGACCTTTTAAACTCAAGATTGAGAGGTAAAGGGTTAAATCAGTGTTTTTGTCCATGTATCGCCTTACTCTATTGTAAAATGATGCTTTAACTCTTTACCACACGACAAAATTTTAGACTGGTCCAAATTGAAAGCATTTGCAGACGACACAATAAATGTGACTGAAAAATTGAAATTTGTTCTGGGAAGGGTAGAAAACACTGTGGGAAAAGGAGAAAATGCTGGTTAACAGCATTTTCTCCTTTTCCCATAGTGTTTTCAAAAGGCCTCTTTCTCAGGGGCGTCAAAAGTAGGGATTGTGTGGTAATGGGTTAACTCTTTACCAAACGTCAACATTTGTGGACTGGATCAAATTCAAAGCATCTGCAGACGACAAATAGAATCTAAGCAATTTTTGACTTTGATAGGGAAGAAAATATTGTGGGAAAAGGAGAAAATTCTGGTTACCAGTATTTTGTCCTTTCCCAACAATCTTTTCTATATGCTTCTTTCTCAGGATCGTGAAAAGCGGGCATTGTGTGGTAATGAGTTAACGGGGGTTAGCTGTGAACTATATGCACACATATCAATAATTAAACATCTGAAAAGAATTTTAAAGCACGAAAATTTATGACTGGAAGCTCAATTTCAAGATTTTTAACGATTTCGCACATGTCCTTCTTTTATTGTTGTTTTTCCGTGAAATTCCGATCTTATTAATCGCGGAGTAGCTGTGTAAACAAAGCTGCCTACATCGATTGGAAAAAAGTTCTGGTAGCCTATACCGTCTCTAATTCTGTTTCCTGGAAGCTACACCAGTATCTCGCCAAACGTGCAGACCAATGAAAGCTTTCAAAGTTGACACTCCTTCCCGGGTATCGAGCTCGGGACATTATTAGTTGTACGGTGCGGTGGCAGGGGACTTGGAAACTTGTTCACGGCTGTGGTGAATCATGTCGCCCCGAGCCAAAGTTTCCAAGACCCTTTCCACCTGAACGTACAACGAGTTTATTATACTGCAAAGTATTACCCTTTCAAAGCGCATTAAGCCAAAGTTTTCCTGTTTTATAATCTTACGAATCAAGTATGTTGACGAAATAGAAATTCACTTCTGAGTGCCCCAATTCAATGAAAACTGACGTCACTTGAAACTGCCGTCAACTGCATAAACGTGCAGTCTGGTGATCGATCGACGCCGCCACATTGGATGTTGCGTTGTAAGTGCAGTGATGTTTACAGGGCACTCAAAAGGGAAACTGGCTTTACGTGGGTTTTGCCAGGGTACATGATATAGATATGTTCCCGGCATGTTAACCAATCAGATCACGAGAAAATTCTTTGCAGTATAATAATATTAGTTGTGCGGTCAGGTGGCAGGGGACATGGAAACTTGTTCACGACTGTGGTGAATCATGTCCCCGAGCCGAAGACGAGGAAGGCTGGGGGCGACATGATTCACGACAGCCATTGAACAAAATTCCAAGTCCCCTGCCACCTGACTGAACAACAGATTTATTATACTGCAAAGTTTCATCATTCCATTTTTTTTAAGCGAATTTTATCTTTCTTTTTTAACTGAGTACGCTGACGAAGTAGAATTTTTCTTCTGAGTACCCCAATTCAATGAAAACTGACGTCACTGAGAATTGACGTCTCCGAAACCTTGGTATTACCTGCTAAAACATGCAGCTTGGCACACATAATCTTGATGTTAATCTTGATCGACGCCGCCATTTTGGATGATGTGTTGATTGTGTAGTCATGTATACGGGGCTTCCGAAAGGGAAACTGCTTTTACGTTGGTTTTGCCAATGTACATGATATGTTTGGGGTATATTATCCATTCAGATAACTAGAAATTTATTTATAGTATAATAATGTGGTTAGGAAGCTGACACTCTGCCTCACAAACGTGGACACTTCATCACTGTTGTGACGTTTCTATCCGTCTGCCATAAATCCCAACCACTACTTAGTCCTTAAAGATACGTCTACACACAGTTTCAATTGGTTTTTAACTCTTTACAAAGGACTTAATTTTAGACTAGTCCAAATTTGAAGCATTTGCAGACAAGGAAATTAATGTGACTGAAATAGTTAAATTTGTTTTGGGATGTGAAGAAAACATTGCGGAAAAAGGAGAAAATGCTGGTTACCAGCATTTTCTCCTTTTCCCACAATGTTTTCAGAAGGTTTCCGCCTTCGTTAAAATGGGCATTGTGTGGAAAAGGTTTAACCAATATCCTCTTTATTTTATTAAACTATAATCGTACTTGTATTTTCATGCCAAATATTGTTCCTGACGGTAACAAGTTTGTGTAGATTACGTCTGACAGAAGATGCATTTGTTTTTCTGTCTAGAGCCCGCAAATGAAATCACATTTCTGACGTTTTAAGTTTTAAATGAAGATTCCCGATTTTTGCATTTATCCCTTATAACACGTATATCGATAGTTTATCTATTCTTACACAGCTAACCAAGTTCTGGACCATTCTACAGTCAATAAACTTTTAATAGTTTTTTTTCTGGCTGTAAGGATTGCACCTGGTTGTATTTTAGATAATCTTCTAATGACTTGATGTTGGTAGGGTTTGCAAAATAGTTTTTTTTTTAAACTGAAAAAAATAACATGCAAGAAAATCTCTCGTAAAGAAGCAAATGTGGATAAAGGATGACTTAATATTCCAAAAAGAATAAAACATTTTGGAGAATTGAAACTTTGCCGCTGGTTCAATAAAAAAACTTCTTCAAACTAAGGCTATTTCGTTCGTTTGTATGGAAATGACAGGCTCATAATTTTACACCTCGTTCATTCATTTTAAATGAATAAACGTGAGTCATTCACTGGCAAAAAGTATCAACCCATTACCACACAATCCCTACTTTTGACGACCCTGAAAAAGAATCCTTTAGAAAACATTGTGGGAAAAGGAGAAAATGCCGGTAACTAGCATTTTCTCCTTTTCGCGCAATGTTTTCTACCCTTCGCGAAACAAATTTCAAATTTTCCGTCACTTTTATTTCGTCGTCTCCAAATGCTTTCGATTTGGACAAATCTAAAATTTTGTCATTTGGTAAAGAGTTAAATGCATCTCCATACTGCATTATACCAGTCAAATCATATAAATATGGAACCATAATCCATTAGGTCTAACAACTGACAGGATCTGGAGGTAGAATGGTCCTTTACCTAGGTTCTGTAAGGTATTTTTCTGGTAACCTTCGATTTCTCATTTTCCCGCATTGTGTTCTACTCTTTCAAAGAGAGAAATTATCAGATAAGTAACATTTGATGTGTCGTCTGTAAATGCTTTAAATTTGGTCCAGTCCAAAAATTTGTCTTTTGGAGAAAAGTAAATCAAACAGATTAACAAACAAACAATGGCATGCAAGCAGGTGGCAACTCATAACGGCGTCGTAAAAGGGGCGCAACTGTGTTAAAAATACTTTGATATTTGCCTGCTTTTCTTGTACAGGTTTTAATTTTTGATGGTTAACAACTTGGCCAAGTCTGAAGTAAATATTTGCGGTAATAAAAATCATAACTGGCTTGCATCACGCGAAAAGGGGTATACGGACATATGCGTAGAGTTTCGTCTCGGATCAGCCTGCGCAGTCCGTGCAGACTAATCCGAGACGACACTTTACGACTACATTAGATTCTGTGCTACAGTAGACTTGCGTTAAACAGAAAATTACATAAAAACGGAAAGTGTCGTGACGGATCAGCGCAGCGCAGGCTGATCCGAGACGACACTTTCCGCAATTGTCCAAATGCCCCTTTTCGCAAATTTGCTGACCATATTGTATACTGTCATCGATTTTGCACGACGCTGCAGACGATGACGTCACAGAAGACACGGCGGCATACAACAACAACACCTACGACGTTGCCAGGACTATAACTATTAATTATATACCTAGCAGTGAAATCATGGAATTTCCCAGAGTAATAAATTTTGATATCATCCGACTAGTGACGATATCAACTTTCACTTTCACTTCCTGTATTCATTTATGTATTCATCCGCACTATGTCCCATTTTTCTTCTCTCTATCCGAAGTATTGAGTTCGACTTTCAAACGAAAAACTAAAAATAATAATTTTTATAAGGTATATAATAAATAGAATAATCAACGAGTTATTTTTGATATGAAAAATATCTCACTCGGATGCGTCGTAAGGCGTTAAAAAAACTCGTGCTGCGCACTCGTTTTTTCAACGCCTAACAACACGTCCTCGTGAGATATTTTTCATATCAAATATAACCAGTTGATTATCCTCTATATATACCCCGACTTGTTTTCTGAAAACAGCCGAGCTAGAATGGGAAATGTAATGATAACCTATGAAAACGTAGGCGCACGGCGCCAACACCAATATTTCCATATTTATCTCGAACAACTACAAACAGAAGATGAATAAGAAGAAAAAAAAACCCAATCGACAAATAAGAAGATATGATTGAATTTTCTGGAAGGAGAGAAATATGATCATTATTTGATAATGAAGCATGGAATCCCGAATCTAATGACATTTACTCACAGATTGAATTGGCGGTTTATATTACCCCAACACGGAAGACGGGCATTATCTACCAATACAGACCTTTAGGTTTCCCGTCTGACCCTTGAGGCGTCAATGGCCGTGTTAAGTGCTTTTGCAGACAGTATAGGTCGAGATCAGACCTCACAGATCTTGGATCTACACGTTCCTGTACTTTGAAGGAAATCTGACGAAATGTGCTCCATGGCTGTTTCTCTCTGCGTCCTCTGGATTGACTGAGTGTCAGTATATCCTTAACATTTTTTTGGATGCTGTATAGGTTACGTGGTGAAACAATTTTGTCTTTTAAATTGATGCTTTCTTATAATTGAATTTTTCAGATATAACAAAGTTAACATTTTTTCTTTAACCTTGAAGGAAACCCGGCACCACAAGCACGAAAGAGGGCAAGCAAAGTTATTGACCTTACAGTTTTTATCCTTGGCAAAATTTGTTTTTAATCTTCCTCCTGTCAAATTAGTGAAAAACAACGTTCAAGTCGATATTAAATATCAAATTTTACTGTTTTTAAGGTATTTTTGGGGTAAAGATATAACCTGATCGGACAGCGTAGACTAGACCGCACGTTCTGTGCGGTCTGATCTTGATTTATACCGTCTGCAAAAGGTCATTGAGTTGCATTTAGCAGCCTATTGGTTATAACGATAGAAAACAATGTTACAGTTCTTTCGCTTGCATTTCCTCGTTTGTTTGTATTGGACTCTAATGCACCTACTTATGTGTCGTATGGCTTTCTAACATCAGTAGTGACACAACTTCCTCTGTAAGCCACTAGGTATTTTAATCGCATACATAAGAGGTGAGTGGCAACAAAATCACTGAAACAAAGTTGAATAAAAGCGTGTTTCGAACCTAAAAACACCAGGTCACTAGTAAGATACGCTCATGCACCATGGAGTTGGGCGGTTAAGTTAATATGGAATTGTATAATATAATGCTTTACTGATATCGAAAATTAAAATTTGATCCCAAAATGATTACTGCCAATTAAAAAACCTGCAAGAGTTATGATTCGATCAGAGAATCTTTTTATCTTTTCTCTATGACAGGTGAACTTGTTGTCACAATTACTCATCCGAGAAAAACGACGTTAAAGACCAAACAAACGAACCCTTAATTGTTCGTTTTCTGTTATCTAATCTCAATTGACAGCTTTATAGCATCGTTTTGATCGGAAATGGTTGAAGCTTGGTCTTTTCCGAAATTCAGTCCACAATAATTGAACCGTGGAATGGGAACCAGTCACGATACATTCAGACAGTAATTATATTTGTGGTTCCCCTTCTTCTTTCCCATATCTAGGTTGCTCCAGTCTGGGAGTATTCGTCAGTTTACCCCTTACTTGCTGAATAAGTTTTTATGAAACTGTCAAGCCGATTGTAAAAGCTCGAATAAGGTTATTTGAAACTTATTCTTTTGGAATAAAAACAAATCACCAAGTCGGACAGTGTGGATACAAGATCAGACTGCACATTATGTGATCTACGCTGTCCGCAACAGGCCAGTGAGCCGCGCTTAGTAGACTTAGTGGGTTACATTTAGTCCGGAGCAGGTTAACGGTTTTATTGCGGTGCCATTTTGCATATGCATTTTGTAGAAGTCTAAACATCTAATGTGAGACTTCAGACTTCAACATTATCGTTTCAAATGGCAAAGTCTGATCTTTGATGTACACATTAGCTACCCTATGTTTGACCCAAAACTATATGCTTGGCCAAGACCAGCTTTTATTGCGATGAAGGTCTACTTAAAGACCACTAAAAGCGCCCCTCTTTTTAAATGGTAATACGAGTGTCAACAGTTCATATATCAATTCATAGAGATACATAACTACGTTTAATTTCGGCAATTTCATATCGCAGACAGTTGTGGGTCCAGCACTTCCTGCTTTTACAACAACAACAACAACAACAACAACAAAACCCGGGTAAAATCCCAATAAAATGACATCTAATCATGATTATTAGGCCTGCATAGATAGATGTGTTTTAGTTTGGACAGAATGCTTAAGTTTTAAAATGCCAAGAGGGCCTACTTCATTCCTTCATTGGCTCGACTTCACTGTCAGATTGTGATACATGTACTTGTTATTACATTCAATTTTTGTATTATACATTTTATGCAGATTAAATCAAAAGTAATTTTTTGTCATTGACGTCATTTTATTAGTTCATGACTTTGTCAACATGACAGCCTTTTATACGTTTTCCATGCCGATCACAAACAATGAAATTGTAACTCGTTTTAGCACACATTCCTGTATCAATACTTTTGATTTCATGTTTAATGTTATTAAAAATAGTCTTTGCTATGAGGCGCAGGATTAGATACCTTTTACTTTGACTTACCCCAAAGGGAGAAGTCGCATGCGATTAGGTCAGGAATGTGTCCTGGCAAAGATATTCCTCAATAGTTTCCCCTTGAAATCGTCCTGATTAATCCCTTTCACTGAACTTATCTCATAAAATGTTTATCACGGTTTTAAGTGTGTGTATCGAAGCATAACCCTGCAAAAATTTGCATTCTCGGAACTTCTTTTCGAGTTCAGGAACAAACTTGTTTTTCAAAACTGCCGGTTAACTTTTGGAGTTAATCGTGTCTTTACTTTATAGATATATGGTCTAAACCCATGCAGATATTACATTGCACACCGTATAGGTAGTTATGTCACCGCACAGCTTAGTCTTTGTGAAATGGCATGATTTGGTTTTGCTATTTTTACTACAGACATATCCAGACAACAGGAAGTGAGAGAAGGCCATCTATAATTAATTACTTAAATGATACCAATGACAAAGCGGTACTTCTAAATTAAAATCATTATAAAAATAATGTAATGAAATTAAATGAAACGTTCACACAAATAATTCACATATTTCATAAGCACATATTTACTTTTTCAAGTATTCATCTTAAATTGAAACCCTTTTAATAAATGTACAAAAATGTTACCATACTTTCCTGGCACCCTGTATTACATATACCTCAACAAGACAGACACTATAACAGCTTAAAAAAAAAAAAAAAAAAACAGAAGTAAAATCTAGTCAGAGAGTTTCAAGCTTTGGTCAATAAAGAATCATTTCCGCCATCATAAAACTTTAAAACTCGAAAACTATAAAATGTTTTGTGCAGCTTTCTGTTAAAATTTCCTTTTAATGTACAGAGTATGGATGTTTACTTTGCCACAATACGAAAAACAAAAAACTTTCGATCGTAAAAAAATGTAAATGAATAAATTCCATTTTAGGCGGCTCTAATATACGACTGAAATTTCTGAAAATCTTTGTTTGTAATGAATATTCAAGTGGCATATATTGTGGATCGAAGTAAAATCTGAAAAATATTATCATGATCTATGCAAAAGTTTTTACTGTCGCCTATTCACTTGCAATTAGCCACTCTCTAATGGAAAAAAAATTCCAAAACTTTGTCAACGTCATTAAGCTTAAGGAAACCCTAGAAAACTTTAAATTGTTCTATTTAGAATTGGTTTAGGTTCATTTAATGTGCAGAAATTGCATGCTTAGTGCTCAAGAAGACCGCCATATGCTTTCTAGATATAATATATAGTTTCACAGCACCCGAAAAGGGAATCTTGGTTTAAATATAGAATCAAGATGCAGATCTATTTTGATTCTTTACGAACGAACAGAATCAAAGGCATTATCAGAATTGAAAGGGTCCGTGAAGTTTGCTCAACACTCAGTAATCGACATTCAGCTCAACACCAGCCTTGTTGAGCCAGCTTGACATTCCAGCTGAACGGCCAGCTCAACAGTAAAAATACTCATACATATGTTTCGATCAATGTCCGTTGAGCCAGCTCGACATTCCAGCTCAACGGCCAGCTCAACAGCAAAAATACATATACAATGTATATGTTAAAATCAAGTCCGTTGAGCCAGCTCGACATTCCAGCTCAACTGCCGGCTCAACAGTAAAAATACTTATACATATATTTCGATCAATGTCCGTAAAGCCAGCTCGACATTCCAGCTAAACAGAAATATATATATATATGTGTGTGTGTGCGTCAAAATCACATATATATGTGTGTGGGTGTGTGTGTGTGTTTGTCAAAATCAAAGTCCGTTGAGCCAGCTCGACATTCCAGCTCAACCAAAAGCTCAACAGAAAAAATACATATACATATGTCAAAATCACAGTCCGTTGGGCCAGTTCGACATTCCAGCTAAACGGCCAGCTCAACAGCAGAAATACTAGATCCATGTTAATTGAGCCAGCTGATCATTCCAGCTCAAGCGCCAGCTCAACAGTAAAAATACTTATACATATGGTTCGATCAGTATCCGTTGAGCCAGCTCGAAATTCCAGCACAACCAGCTCAACATTAGAAATAGTATACATATTTTTCGATCAGTGTCCGTTGAGCCAGCTCGACATTCCAGCTCAACGGCCAGCTCAACAGCAGAAATACATATATATGTCAAAATCAAAGTCCATTGAGCCAACTCGACATTCCAGCTCAACTGCCAGCTCAACAGTAGAAATATTTATACATATTTTTCGATCAATGTCCGTTGAGCCGGCTCGATATTCCAGCTCAACAGCTAGCTTAACCGCAAAAATACACACACATATATATGTTAATATCAAAGTCCGTTGAGCCAGCTCAACGGTTAATATACTTATACATATGTTTTGTTCAATGTCCGTTGAGCAAGCTCGACATTCCAGCAAAACAGCCAGCTTAACAGCAAAAATACATATGTCAAAATCAAAGTTGAGCTGGAATTTCGAGCTGGCTCAACGGACAATGATCGAAGCATAATAAAAATTATATATAAGTATCTTTTTTTTTGAGCTGGCGGTTGAGCTGGAATTTTGAGCTGGCTCAACGGACTTTGATTTTTACATATATATATATGTATTTTTTCTGTTATGCTGGTGATTGTGCTGGAATGTCGACCTGGCTCAACGGACTTTCATTTTGACATATATATTTATTTTTGCTGTTGAGCTGGAAGTTGGGCTGGAGTGTCGAGCTAGCTCAACGAACTTTGATTTTGACATATATAATTATGTATTTCTGCTATTGAGCTGGAATTTTGAGCGGGTTCAATGGACAATGATCGAAGTATATGTATAAGTATTTTTACTGTTGAGCTGGCGGTTGAGCTGGAATGTCGAGCTGGCTCAACGGACTTTGATTTTGACATATATATGAGCGCGGATCTGGGAAAAGGTGCCTTAAGGCGTCGAGTTGTGACGTAGAGATATTGCGGTTCAAAGTTACGTCATCAATTTTGTGATCGTCACATGTTTCTCTAAAAATAGTCGATAAGAGTGCATGCGAAAAATCTTGAATTTTGATGTAAAAAGACATTTTTTTTCCACTGAAAATTTATTTATTATAAGAAGTTATCGTTTGTTTGAATGACCAATGTTATAAAATTTCTTTTTGATACGAGTAATTTGCATGTGAAGCCATAAATCTGGAGAGGAAATTTATGTAAACCCCCACCTTCCGAGAAAGACATCGTTATGGAGGTAAGTTTACTCTTATCGATATAAAGCCTAAGTTGCATTTCTGATTTCAAAGATGTTTTCAAAACACAATGTTGCAAACCTAGCTTTGTTTCCATTTCAGTTTATTTTTATTCTCAACCTTAAATGCAGCTTCGTAGGTCTATGGCCGCATCAACAAGTAATCACTACGAAATGAAAAAAAAAGGTAGATCTAGTTACTAGAAAACAAATCCCGCAAATGTTGATGTTAGGTAGTTAAACCCTAATATATGGAAGATGTACCTGCTATTTATGTTTTTCTTGGGAGTCTAATATAACGAGGGCTATGTTAAGAACTGAATCATCAAAATAAACTACATGTACCTTAAACTTTACATCATTAGACGAAGCGTGAGTAGCGCAGTCGGTTACGCTGCCTACTTTAATTAATTTTTTAACGTAATGAGATCGGACTGTAAGATCGACGCGCATCCATTACTGGTTACATTTTCTTCTTCTGGTCTTCTTTTTTTTTCCATGTAAAAATGTTATTTACTTTTTTCCCTCGACAATATTTTGTTTGTGGTATTCTGATCCAACCCATTATTTCAACCCTGATGTTTATTCCTTCCTTCAGGACATAGACAGGTACTTTGGATGGACACCAATCAACACACCGTTTGGTTCCTAAGATGGCTCATTATCGTGTGCTATTGATATTTCCGATGGGGAAGATGACGAAGATCCTTACATCAAGATCAATGGACGGGTTCTACAGTTTATCCAAGAACTAGGTCAATATGATTGTACTGAGGCTAATATTGAGGACCTGAGTGACCAGGAGCCGAGCAGCGGTAACCCAGTCAGTAGCGTACAGGACCTGAGGACAGGGAGTCGTGAGTTCGACTAACGGCTTGGCCAATTTCTTTCTGTCTCAAATAATTTTGGAAACGGCGTTAAATACACTACAATCAATCAATGAGTAACCAGGAAGACGGGAGAAATGGAGATTCAGAGAAAGGTGATCCGACTGCCAGTAAGAACAGTCAAAAGATCTTACATCTGGGTCACGATGGAGATTTTTAAATGAAGATGAGGAGTTTGAAGAGAGATGGTGTAAATGCACTTGAACTGTCCATCAAAATTGACAAAGACAGGCATGATCGACCACATATAAAATATGCGCGAAATGGAGAAAAATGATAAAGACGTGTATGTAATGCGAACTTTGATGGATTTTGTTATAGAAAAACCAACAAAAGGAGAGAAAAGGAAGAGAAATAGGAAGAAGTTTATGTTTGGGGGAAATGCTTGTGTAGGACATTTTTTATGGTTGTGTTTGCCATTGGACGAAGGCAACTCAAAAATTTAATGCAGCTGAGCACATGGACAAAAATGGACCTGGTGTGCGAACACATGGACACACTGGAAAAAGAGTCCACATCCCCATAGTGTTTGAAGACATTAGAGCATCTATTCAGTTCACTGTGAACTATGCGAACGTGTATGGTCTTCCTCAGCCAGCTGCACCTCGGGGTACTGATAATACTCCTCTCATGTAATTATCTTCACTGTGAGAAAACCAGAAAGTCAGTACATAAGGAGTATATAGATTCCCTCTCTAAAAATGCACGCTGTATTCAGTACTCCACATCTACAAAGATACGGCGGAGCTGCCTGCCACACATTCATGTAGCAACACCAAAAGACTTAAACACATTTTTTTCCTGTTCTCTTTGTAACTGATGCGTCCAGTTCCGTTTACATTGTGTACTCCAGAAACAAAGGGGCGCATTAGACTAGTTTAGATAATTTATATGGCACACATAGTTCACAAAATATTTAACCCTACTTCGTTTCTCGAGTTTTTCTATGCAAAATTTTGAAGACCATGGGTTAGACTGTTTAAAAAAAATGTAGGCAAAGGAGAAAATACTTATGACCAGTATTTTCTTCTTTTCCAACAACCTTGTATGTCCTTTTAGTGACAAATCTCATCATTCGGAATATATTCAGTTTGTCGTCTGAAAACTCTTTCAATTTGGTACAGTCTAAATTATTGTCACCTGATATATACATGCACTTTACAGATAAATATTTAGCAAGCTCTTTGGCCTGAATCTTCTCTAAAGACTTTTGAAAAGTTCGTATTACATGTATTTGTGTTTATTTTGATAGTTTTGACAACCGATCTTTAGATGTTCATGTTATGTAGCAGATGCTAGCCTTGAATGACCAAAATATAGGACATCAATATTTTAGGGATGCTGATATGTTTTCTCTTTTGTGTATTTAATTTTGTGTATCCAGACTTTAATATACATGTATCAATCTTTATACATTTTTACGACACACTATAGAACGGTTTGTTAGAGACGTTTTAACATTCTTTGATGTGCTTGAAAAAACTTGAAAAATGGATTTGCGTTTTGGTTCCCATTTGTAGACCAAGATCAGGCTGCAATTATATGCATGCTATTTTCTCTACATTCTCCATGATATAATTTCATGCAAATGTGCGGCAGCAAAGGAATGACACTGTTTCACTGTCTCTTAGCGCCTTCATTTCAAAAATGAGCACGACATTCCAACAATTTTTTTTTTTGCCGAAAGACAAAAATTCAGACTGGTTCAAAATGAATTCATTTGCTGAGGACCAATAAATAAAGAATGTCTGTGCAAGGGTAGAAAATATTGTGAGAAAAGGAAAACACGCCGGTTACTAGCATTTTCTCATTTTTTCCAGTTTCAGAAGTCTGTTTCTTTGGGGGTCGTTAAAACTAGGGGTTGTGTGGTAGAGTTTTAACAGCATTATAAATAGATCGATAACTTTATACATGTATTTTACGTGATTCAGTCTACTATAAACCTAATAGTTTTTGCTAACATTAAAGATCAAGATAAGACTTCAAAGAAAGATATATACTGTGCTATACTTTGCAAACTGTTATAGAAAGAAAGGAATAGTTTGATCCTGTTTTCTAGTATACCTACTATACGCTAAGAGTTCTTGTCGAAACTGATCTTAAGAATTTGAAACTGCACCATGTTCTGGCAAAAGCGGGTCTGATGCATCTACGCCATGCATATCACGCGAATCAACACAAAATTAGGGATCTATACGGCCCATATCGTCATAGAAGTGGCTAAATAATCCTGAGGTAGAATAGTCATTGAACATGCTAAAAATTCACAAAAAAAACCCCGAAAGGTCGACGCAGTTTATTTTCCACACTTCGTGCAGGTTGGTCTTCGTCGATTCCCCTTAGATGCATAAAACAATCTTTTACCAGAGAGCAACTTCTGTTTTTAAGTATATCTACGTTTATTATATACCAGTAATTTTTTATGGATCCAATACAAGCGTTGAATCGAATTGAATAACACACACGACAGAAAAAAATCTACACGCAGTGAAATACGGTCCCAAATATGGTATGAGGACGTAATATTAATCCGCCATTCACGAAGACAAGAGTTACTACCATCCGCGCTGATTGAATTTATCTGCCGTTTTCAAATAAAATGTCAAAAACTGCAAATCTTGTTGAAAGTTGTAGGTATATAATAAAAGAAATATTGTGTTGTAGTAACATTCATGGTGCTTGTGTTTACTTCTCTCAGCGTAAGAAAATTTTGACATCGCGCGACATAAAATTTTCTTATGCTCCACGAATTAATTACAAACACAAAGAAAGTCACTACAACGTTACATTCCGCATGTATTCCTTTATATCACGTAAATAGTAATTGCTCTTTGGTAGTTTCTTTATTGAAAATGATTTAAATCATTTCGAATGACGAATATGTCATATGAATATGCTCATTGTTTTTAACATTACATTCAGTAACAAGGAATAATTTATGTTGTTTGTTTGTTACTTTTCTGTCCCGTTTTTTTTTTCCTAGTGCTTGGGAAACTGCCTAAGAAATCAGGTAGCTAAACAGCGTGTCGTTGTCGTTTAATCCTTGGATTAAATCAAGGAACAAACTCAAGAAAAACATGTAGAGATGTGTTTTTACATTGACGTTTCACACCCACTGACAAAATGTACGCATTTTACTGCGTTTTAGAATTGACGTCGCTGACGTGACGTTCGGTAACAAAACGCATTGTGGAGGGTGCCTGTATTTAAACGTGCATATCTCCGAAACTATACATCATATCGATGAAAAATGACAAACACGTCAGACAGAAATGAATCCCCTTTAATAAAATGCAAAAAAACAAAAATCGGAAATTTTGGCCATAAGGCACCTTTTCCCAGATCCGCACTCATATGTATTTTTGCTGTTGAGCTGGTGGTTGAGCTGGAATGTTGAGCTGGCTCAACGGACATTGATTGAAACATTTGTATAAGTACTTTTACTGTTGAGCTGGCGGGTGAGCTAGAATGTCGAGCCGGCTCAACGGATATGGATCTATTATTTTTACTGTTGTGCTGGCGGTTGAGCTGGAATGTCGAGCTGCCTCAACGGACGTTGATTTTGACATATATATGCATTTTTGCTGTTGAGCTGGCCGTTGAGCTGGAATGTCGAGCTGGCTCAACAAGGCTGGTGTTGAGCTGAATGTCGATTACAGAGCGTTGATCCAACTTCACGAACCCGAATTGAAACCACTTCCAGACGAAAATTTCAATGCAGCTGGAATTACGAGATATGGTTGTGAAAAAGTGGAAAGCATTTTCTTCTTTTTACTTGTTTATTTCAAGGATGTGGTAAATGTTATTGAAATGCATTTTAATTTCGCAAAGAAACTTGGTTCAGCAATGTCTTAGAATTGAGGCATATAATTATAGAGTGTTGGCCAAATACAGGACTCTCTACTAATCTCAAACTTCTGTGAGAAAAATAAACTCATACTGGCGGTATTACAATGAAATAAAATTAGAAATGTAATGAAGATGTATCTCAAGAATCACTATCTCAGTAATTACGAAGTGCAATGATCAAAGTATTTCTTAATTGAAACGTGGATTTCAAGCTAGGTATCAATCCATTTTATGATTTGTTTGCAAAGGTTAACGACCATTAGTCGCCTCAAAAGGCCATTACGTTATTTATTTATTTGTTTATTTTTATCATGTCAATGTATGACTTTGACACTTCACGATTTGTTTACATGACAAAGGGGTGGCTTTTTTTAACCGTATATAATTGATTTAACAGAATGGCAACAAACGATAATGCATGACCGTATCTGTATTTGTTTTTCTTGAAAAATAACCCATTTCTTTCCGCTTTATGACAACAGTCAAATGAAACTAGTAGTACAGTGTACTCTATATTTGTATGAATTGTGGGCGGCTCCTAGTGTTCGACGCCGCCATCTTTGAATTTTGCATTCAAAGTGTAGTAAAGTATATGGGGCTCCAGACAGGGAAACTGCTTTTTCCGAGGATTTTGCCAGTGTGTATCAGTTATGATCGGAACATACATGTAAATTCTTTGTCTTATGATTACAAGTATTGTTGTTATGACATCTTTTTTTTCATCAAACGTTCGTAGGATGAGAAAATTCGTAATGGCCATTTACACTGAATTAAAGGATGATGGGTGTTAACCCATTACCACACAATCCATAATTTTGACGCCCCTGAGAAAGACGCCTTTTGAAAACACTGTAGGAAAAGGAAAAAATGCTGGTAACCAGCATTTTCTCCTTTTCCCACAGTGTTTTCTACCCTTCCCAGAACCAATTTCAATTTTTCAGTCACCTTTATATTGTCGTCTGCAAATGCTTTCATTTTGAACCAGTCTAAAATTTTGTCGTGTGGTAAAGAGTTAAAGATATATTTAGAATTTTAATTTATAAAAAAGCATGCAAGTAGATCTAGTACAAGAAATTGGCTAAATACACTATGTACATGACTTTCCTCTGTGACATCAGCCAATCACCTGCCTCAAAGTGTATGAGCCATACTATGTAAAAACGGAGATTAAGTCCTCCCAGGCTGACACGAGTCGAAACTTTTTGCTATGTTTAATTTTTTTTTGCATGTTCAAGGAAATTTATCCCAACTATTTACTTAGACATAATTGGTTTCATGGATTCATAGATCTAGTAATGTAATGATTAACCTGATATAATGCAAAATGGACACACATTTAATTCCCATTTTTTCCCAGAGCTTGACTCATATCTTATGAGAAACCATTATACAAGACAGAGGCAAATCATTACTTCGTCGGTTTACTTCGAAAACCTCGTAACTACAGCGTTTTATAAACTATAGTTTCGAGGTTTTCGAAGTAAACCGATGATATGGTTTTCTACACTACCTCATGAACTAACAAAAAAATGCAGATGATACAAGAAAGAAAAAAATATATATGTAGAACGGACAACAGATACCCTTTTACATTGTTTCGAAAAACATGTCTTAAAAAGGATTGAAAAAAAAAACTGATTGTCCTTTTCCTTGATATTTACAAAACTTTTCCATATCGACATTTCGCAATTGTTTGATAAAAAGACGTTCTTAGTACTGTCGCTATATGGCTTGCCACAGGCTTACAGATTAAAACTTTGGAATAAGAAGAAAAAGAAAAACTTGAGAAAAGGAGTTGTGGCTTGTCACAAGCAATTACACACGGAATTTTTCTAACAACATTTTTCAAATTGTTTTATAAGATAACATTTTCATAAGTTTCCTTTGACCTTTTCTGTTCGAAAGCGAAAGGGTTTTTCACATTCTAACTAGCTTGTTCAGTATAGGGTTTGTGCACGATAAACAAGCAGGAGAATACTCTTTCCCGTCCATAAGCCTATGACAGATGGCAGTCTGGCGTATACTCGCAATGGTCTGGGGGAAATTGTCCGGAAATAAAGCGTATTATTAGTTTTATCATCCCTCCTAATAACCCTAAGCATCAACATCCCTCTTCCATCTGGAAAGCGTAATAGCGAGCCGAATCTGGTCTAATTCTTTTACCACACAATCCCCAGTTTTCAAGACCTTGAGGAAGATGGCTTTAGAACATATTGTGGGAAATGGAAAAAATGCTGGAAACAAGCATTTTCTCTCTCTTTTCCCACAATATTTTATCCTCTTCATAGAAGAATTTTCTTTATTAGAACTATTTTTGATTTGTCTGCTACAAATGCTTTGGATTTTGGCCAAGTCCACGATTTTATCGTTTGGTAACCAGTTTGATAACCCTCTACCAAACAATCCTTTGATTTTACGACCCTGAGATAAAAGTCTTTTAATAACATTGTAGGAAAATAAGAAAATGCTGGTAACCAGCATTTTCTCCTTTTTCCACAATGTTTTCTAGCCTGCTGGAAAGACATTTCAGTTTTTGATTTACGCTTATTTTGTCGTCTGCAACGGTGGTTTCAGTTTGGACCAGTTTAAAATTTTACGAGGAAACACGAAAGATACAATTAAACAAGAAATACCTGACGTCAAATCATAGCCCCACCAAACACCCCATCTGTCATTCTGGTCAATGCACATGGTCACCACTGAAATGAATCCATTAGATAAAATATCAAAAAAGTGACATCATGATAGATGGAAATTTAGTTTTTATCCCACTATCTCCTATTCAAATTTTGTAATTGGTTATTGAAATAACTGCCATACGTTAACATATATGAACATGAATCTTAAAGGGGCCTATCCAATTTTAATCCAATAATTCATACTTTCTTGTAAAGCAATAATAAAAACCACTGGAAATAATGATTTTTCCTTGCAAGTGAACAGAAACTGTTTAGTAATATTGCAATGAACAAATGGCTTTTATTTAACCCTTTACCACACAGCAGAATTCTAAACGGGTCTTCATTGATGAATTAACAGTGGACAAATCACTCTTTTTCTTTTAAATGATGATACGTGTTCCTGAACAGGTAGAAAACATTGTAGGAAAAGGAGAAAATGCTGGTTACCAGCATTTTCTCCTGTTCCTACAACGTTTTCAAAATGTCAATTTCTCAGGGTTGTTAAAAGAAGGGATTACGTGGGGAAGGGGTAAGGGTGTGGTCAATTTGTGTTCAGCAACTCCGTCTATTTTTATTACAGAACAGAACTTTATTGCTTCAACTTGAAATACATTGCAGGACATCGTTATGTAGAAAAGACAATATGGCATGGATGAAAGCAATATAAATTTCAGAAAAAAAATCTTAATATGGTTTCTTTTATCTGAAATGGTTGGATTTATTTTGAATTTACTTTGATTTGGTTTGATTTGATTACACCATGATATCATGCCATCTTACTAAATATGACCACAAAGGCTTAGAATCGACGGATGCTATATATCACGTGACATTCCCAAGTATGTCTTTTCGAAACTTTGGTACAGAAATACTCGTTTAAGAATATCTAAGAGGCCACCTTACCAGCTTAGGAAATACCATTGAAAATTTAAAAAAAAATCTTTTCTTTTTTTCGTCTTTCTGTACTGACGATTTACCACCTATCGCCTACTTGATTTAACGACGAATTATTTTTGAAGTTTGGTAAGGTCATGAAAATCTGAAGAGCTCCATATGAGAGGAAAAAAATTAAAATCTTAAGTGTATATACGGGTATATAAAAAAACGATAAGAAATAAAGCAGTAGCTCATTTTGAGAAATTTCTGAATTTCCATGATTGTCAAAGCCTTCCCGTCGAATAAAACCCCGCATAATTCAGTAAGATTAATATCACATTTTGAAGATGGCCGGAGACAATTTATAACATTGATCAGGTGTAAAGCTTTAAAGTATGAAGGTGTAAAGCTGTAAATTTGAGGAAATCAGGGAAACCTTACCAACTTTCATGCCAAATTTATTGTAGCACGGAACATAAAACGTCTACGGTGGTGTCACAACTTTTGGAAACTTAGCGTCTCTATTGTTCTATAAATCTTTGTTGTCTAATTTTCTACAAGTTATCACTTCTTTGGACAGACTTTTGGCACTTTCATCTTTGATTGTCAAAAGTATTCAGGCGTTACTGGTAATATCGTGACAAAAAATAAGATTTAGAAGAATTGGAAATCATTCTTGTAAAATTTACTAAATAAACATGAAATTAGTGTTTTCTACATATAGATATGTGACAATAATATATTGTCAAGAGACAAACTGTCTGTGATGAGTAAATTCTCCATAGTCGATTTTCTTTTTCCAATCGGTCAATTTTCTGCAGACAATTTTCTGTCAAAGGACCACTGTATCTCATGAGTCAGCCAGTTGTTATGAAAACGTGTTTATCGGACCATTATTATGAAATGACTGGCTTGGAATAAGGCATCATAGAGATGTATTAAAACCCATTTCAAAGAGAGATTGCAAAAAACGACTTGTAAAACGCTCAAAGCTGCCATGTAAGTGAAATATATTAACGCGATAACCGCTACTTTGAATTTTGAACTAAAATAAACGTTTACTCAATAAAACGCTACCTGGCGCGAATCATTCAGCTATGATCAGCAGTTTAGAAAAATCTGGAGTTAAAACAGGCCTGACTTTGCCTCAAACGAATGTTCTCCAATGCTAAGTTATTGCGTGTATCACTACAATCCCCCAATATTGGCGGAAGTGATGCGTCATACAAGACACGTCGAATCTTCGAAGAATATGACATGCGCAAACAATGGTATAAATAGGCGAATACTTACATTTGACTGCCAGGCTTATGTCACTACTCTCAGCGCTTGAACCATTTCTGAGCTCACAGGTGTAAGTGTCGTCTGTATAGCGTGTCAGATTATTGAAAGCGGAAAGCCTATGTCTGGTTATACCGAGTTCTGAAATACATGTTATGTGTAACAACTGGCGAGTCACGATTATAAAGAAAATCGACAAGCCAGACAATTACAGCAACGATACATAGCTGCAGTTGTGAAAAAGCAGTCAGTGGCTTATAAAGAGAATGTACGGAGCTCTGCTAAACGAAAGACTGGGAAAGCATGGTTGAGTGCACTGGGCGGCGCGATATGACTGAAATAACGTTGAAATGGCACTAAACACCATATAATCAATCATTCAACCTACTGACAGGGTTTGACAGTAAAAGGAAAGAAAACTACTGAAAAGAAGGAAATTGTAGTTATCGACATTTTCGCCTTTTCCCAAAATGTTTTCATTTTTCTTTTTCGTCTGATCTTGGGTGAAGAGGTCAAGGATGTGTTTTATTCCAAGACTAAACGTTGTGAAACTCCGTTCTTTTTACATCGTTGCTGACAAGTAACTTTTCACTTAGCTGCATTGACAATATTTTTTTCGGTACTTTCAGTACTTTGATATTACTGATGAAATTCGAAAAATAAATACAACTAATTGCATCCTTATTTTACTAAAATAACAGTTTGAAGATCATCCTCAAACTGTTATTTCAGTAGGATAGTGATGTAATTAGTTGTATTCGCTTTTCGAATTCCTTCTGTAATATCAAAGTACTGAAAGTACCGAAACAAAAGCTTGTTCATGCAGCTAAAATGATATGCATGGCTCGTATACACCAACTATTCTAATTAGAATCATTCGTCTAGTTCCCCAAAACTTTCTAAACCTTAAATTAACTTATCTTAAATTTCTGGTTGCCTTAACCACGTGGTGCCGTGAGGTGCCATTATTATCACTCGAACAAAGAATTCTTCTGATGGGGGTGACAGAAAACGGAACTTTGAACCATTCACGTAGGGCAGCTATTAGCTGCTAGTTTATTTCTGACGCTTTCAAGAATACAATGAAGCCATGAAAAATATTGCAAAGGCATATATATAGCAGTATCAGTTTTCTGGCCTTCAAATGTAAAAGCCAATTCTTAATGCTCCATCGTTCAAGAAAGGAGAAAACTATATCAATGAATGAATTTGAATGCACTATTCCTGAAATAATATTTAATCTCACCCTCATGAGTTTGTTGATTCTATTGCAAGCAGTTAGAAATTGTTAAAAAAATGACACATAAGACATTTCTAAGGGTAAATAAGGTGACTGGCCTCGAAAAGAAATGTTTCCAATGGCAACTTAAGGAGAATAAGTACACAGTCTTTTAACCCTTAGGCTGCCAAGCGCGACTAAATGACCTTTTGCAGGCGATGTAGATCTAGAACAGACTGCACAGAACGTGCAGTCTGATCTTGGATCTACACTCTCCGATAAGGAGTTAATTCTATCCAAAAAGTAAGTTTGAAATAGCATTCTTCGGGTTTTTGCGATAGGCTTGAAAGTTTTATTTAATCTATTTAGCACGACAAGGGTTAAAACATAAGTTCATCTATAATTACGTCTAAAGGGTCGTGCATCTTCCCCGTATTTCGTCGACCATGTTATATTCGCTGTTGGGTATCCAGACACGTCACAAATCAGAGTTGTGTTCGGGTTCACTGGTTGTCGTGCTCGGTAGGACTGAGACTCAGGTCCGAACCGGCTGTATGCCGCTGAAAAGATTTGAATATTTTATAGATTTTCTTTCCAACTAATATTTACTAACAGTACGTTTATTGCAGCTGAATTGAAACAGAAAAAATGGGGTTTTACTCAATGACAGATAAATAATAACTGATCGCATGCTTTATGTACGTCATCCACCATAACCGGAAGAGTAGCCACGAGGTTTGAATATAACGCTTGATTCAATGATAAACATCAATAATACGCTTTAGTTTAAAATTTGAAAATAACAGAATGTGAAAATACTTAAAGAATGTATTAAATTTTCTCTCTCTATGTAGACAGAGAGCACATATCTTTTTTTTTTTCTTTTTTTTTTTTGAAAAAACAAACAAAAATTGGTGCAAGTACACACAGAAAGGTCGAATTTTAACCAATCAGAACAAAAAGTGCCACTGGAATAAAACCTACGTCTTACAATGACTCGGACCTTGCTGATCGGTACCCCGTCCATCTTACAGTAATAAATGTCATCATAGGACGGATCTGTGCGTATGATTTCCAAGTTCCATTCGTCGTATTTGATACCAGGCATGAATATAATGTTGTCTCTGTAACGTAAGATATCCCTATCTTTTGCTATTAACTCAGAGCCTTTGTACCACGTGACCTGTGAAAAAACAATCGGATTTAAACTTCTTGTCATATAAAACTAAAACTATAAACTATCGGGTATTGTTGAATATTCGAAATGCTTTGGTTCCGATATATCGGTGGAATGATTTGATTTGTCGTTAAGTAATGTGGTTCCATGCCTCTGTACCACGTGAGCTGTGAACAACCAATAGACTTATAAGGTTCAGTGATTCTATGATAACTGCTTTTTGACACTATTCATTACTCCATGATTTGACGTACCGATTTATTTGAAGTCCCAATCACTGACTAGAAGCGAAAAGCTTATTTGAAAATAAAGTAGCAGCATAGCTGTTGTCTGTAATCAGGAACTTAATTCTTTTTTTTTTTTTATTAAGAAAAGACATTTCTATATCAGTAGAGCTCTGTTAGAACCACTTTTGAAATAAAATCCATTGGATTTTATTTCAAAAGTGGTTCTAACAGCGCTCTGCCATAGGTTTTTTTTTAATCCTTTACCAGACGACAAAATTTTAGAATGGCCCAAATTGAAAGCATTTGCAGACGACAATTTCAGTGTGGCCTAAATGGTGTTTTTCTTTTTTCTTTGACAGAGAAGAAAACATTGTGGGAAAAGGAGAAAAATGCTGGTTACCAGCATTTTCTTCTTTTCCCTCAATGTTTTCAAAAGGCTTCTTTTCCAGGAGCGTCAAAAGTCGGCATTGTGTGATAAAGAGTTAATGCATTCTCCGTGACAATTTATACCAACCAAGTTATCACATAATTATAGATTCATAAAATCTGAATTCAATTTGCAATGGCTTCAAGAGCTGGATGAAATAAATTTCGCTCTTACACCGAAAAAAGCAAATATCCTCTATATCGTCCAGCAAGCAAAAAGTCATTGCAGCATTATGGAAGCTTACTTTTCTAGTTCAGCAATAAGCGCAACAGTTGTCGAGAAAATCTCAAGGGAAACAGTTTGATTTTTTGTTTGTTTGGTGATCAATGAAGATAGATGCTTAAAACCTTCACTAAAATGTGTTGGCAGTTCTGAGGATTGATTCATTGTAAGGTGTTTTACCCCGTTTTTAACATTTTTTTTCGTTACATGGCGGCGGCCATGGCCCCTATCCATGCTTTCCTGGAGTTTCATTTACCGATAATCGCACAATATTCTTTCGAAGCCACTTGCCGCTTTCCCACATAACGATCGTCGAAACAATGATGACCGGTGATAGAGAAATGAATCCGTCGAAATGACTATCATTGGTTCTCAGAAAAAAAAAAAAAAAACAGCCGTCCTGGGATATCGAGCAAGCGACCTCAGCCTGGCCTCATGTCCACCATGCAACAGACCGCGCTAATGAACTCGACTCAGGAGTAACAGACATGCATAATATCATGAAATAGTACATAGACCGGAAAGCATGAAATGAGGTACTAACGTTACTACACACCGTACTGCCCTTTGGGTAGACTGTGCATTGGAGAATGACGGACGGGGTCTCGTGGACAGTGATGTTGCTCTCTTTGCAGACCGATAATGCATAATATCATAAAATGATACACGGACCGTATGAAAGTATGAAACGAGGTGCTTACTTACCGTACCGCCGTTTGGGTAAACTGTGCATGGGAGAATGACAGACAGTGTCTCGTGGACCGTGATGGTGCTTTCTTTGGCGGCATCAGCACTGAGTACACACACTGGAATATATAAAAGTTATGCTCTGTGAACAAGGGGCTTAATGCATCTGTAAAAAGATCCACGCAGTCAGCGCAGGCTGACGTGGCTCGAAACATTTTGGTTTTCTTTTTAATTTATAAACATTCGGCTGTGGCTGCGTCCAAACTATAGACTGGTTCTGCAGTGTACTCATCCTGTAGAATTCAGTATTGTACCCAAGTATGTTAAATAACCTCATATTATCTATTGTTTGGATTGTGATATATTGTCCTTCATACTAATGGGGGAATGTTTGTAAATTGACCAAGATGTATTGGAAGGACGTGCCGTAGCCCTGAACAAAAATAAACCCTGGTTTTAACGACTCTAAAGAAGAAGTTTGAAAACATTGTAAGAAAAGGAGAAAATGCAGCATTTTCTCTTTTTCCCACAACGTTTTCTACCCTTCCAAACACAAAATTCAATTTTTCATTCACATTTATTTTGTCGTTTAAAAGTGCTTTCAATTTTGACTGTTTAAAATTTTGTCGTTTGGTACAGAGTTAACCCTTTTCTAAACGACAAAATTTTAGTCCTAATTGAAAGCACTTGAAGACGACAAAATAAACATAACGCAAAACTTGAAATTTGTTTCCAGCGGGGTAGAAAATATGGTGGGAAAAGGAGAAAATGCTGGTTACCAGCTTTTTCTCTTGTTCCGACAATATTTTCAAAAGGCTTTTATTTCAGGGTCGTAAAAGACAGGGATTGTGTGGTAAAGGGTAAAACATTGATACACTTATTACATAAAGTGAACTTGACAATGGCGCAATGGAGATAGTGGAAATCCTTTCCTATCAGATGCATTCAAGACATTTGCAATACTGTAGGGAGGTCTGATAAACGGTTAGTGTGCCCTTTTTCCTGATGTACAATGCACTGGGGCACTAATACAAATACCCTAGAAGACTTTGCCAGCAACAAAACAAACATTATCATCTCTCTCTCTCTCTCTCTCTCTCTCTCTCTCTCTCTACCCAGCTATGGTATCAGTGTACAGTAAGGCGTGGAATATTCGAAGTGGCCAAGGTCAAATTCATAAATATCAAGAAAAGGCAAGATTTGACTGCAGATTTGAAGGTAAGGATTGATACTGGTGCCCTTTCAAAATCTGAAATAAAGCCCATTTGCAAATTCGAAACTAAAAGATCATGACCCTTCCACAGTTTACCGGTACCTTGTGCCTCTAGGAAACCAAAGTGGTTGGTTTGCGGATTTTTTCTGTTTTTTCAGGCTTATTTTGAAAGGTAGAAATACGCCATAAAATTGTGGAAAAAGTAGCTGGAATCATCATATTTTTTGGCATGTCCACAGACTTTGAATTGATTTTACTGTACAGAAAGCATGCCAGTTAGAGGCCATCAATGCAAATCTGCTGTCTGCTGCACTTTGAGTTTATCGTAAAATCGCTCGATTTCGAGCAGTTTCCGCAACCATGCCAAATAGCTATGAGTGATAGGTTTTGTGCTTTTCTTACAGTATTCATATGATTTGTTGTGATTAATTAGCAATTGTATATTGCATTTAGACTAAGAACAGGTTTCTTTGTTTGCAGGTTGGTGTTTGAAGGAAATTTTCAAGTCAGTGTCGTAGTTGTTTGTCGACTAACTGTGGTATTTACTGTACTCTGAGGCCTATGTGCAAAAGAATCTCATGTACTTCACCTGGAAGAAATTACCGATTCCCAATATAGATGATCGATGCTCTGTAGAAAGGGGGTTTAATACATATGCTACAGAAGAGAAAAAGAACAAGAAAATATTAGACATAACGATGTTGAAAGCATTGCTAAGGTTTGTATTTGGCAGGAAAGAAACCATCGTTGGGAAGTAGCACATTGTTGTTTTCCATATTTTTATCATTCTTTTATGTTTTAAAAAGGCTGGCCGTTTCTACCAAGGGATTTGTTTGGCAAAGGGTAATGAGACAGTTTCAGAAACACGAGTATGATTTGATGAGGTTTTTAGTAAGTATGTTCATTTGATGCATTTTGCCGACATAATTATTGGAGAGTGTTTATTCAAGCTCAGACTGCATGTTTCATCTAATCTGATCTTGATCTTCACCGTCCGTTAAAACACCCACAGCTGTGCTCTGACACCTGGGGATAATTCAAAACACAAACAACTGCTGCAATTATTCTGAAATAAACCACACCTAAGCAGTTACCCGCTTATTTGCGTTTCTGTTGGAAATAGTTTAGTTTAAAAATATCTATTTTTACATCGATTGAGAAACAAATTCTTGCAGCTTATGCTAATCACTCTCGATTCTGATTCCTAGGAATTACACCAGTACTAGCGCCGAACATGCTGGCCAATAAAAAAATCCAAAAGTTGACATCCGCTCCCGAATATCAAACTCAGGACCCAATGCTTGTGAGACCGACGCTCTACCTCACGACCACGTATACCACTTGAAAATGAATTTTAGCCATTGTCTGGGAAGAAAAGGATGTACCTGCAAAACGTATCGGTCCATATCAGCCGGGACAGTCGGCGAAGGCTGACTTAGGTCGAAACTTTTAGATATTTGTAAAACATTTCTGAATGTCACTCGACCAGTCTACCTTACGATTCAGTTGGTTATTTGACTAACTGCTTTCCATTGATCCATAGTTTTGTAATGAACTGCATGATATGGCGTACAACAGAGTCATTCGAACATTTACATGAATCAGCTTGCGCAGTCCGTGCAGACTGATCCGAAACGACACTTTTACTTTTCATATAATTTTCTGTTTTGGGAAAGTGTATAGCTAGACAAAATCTAATGATGTCTTAAAGTGTCGTCTCTGATCAGCCTGCGCAGTTCGAGCAGACTGATCCGAAACGACACTTTCAGTTTTCATGCAATTTTCTGTATCTCAAAGGTCTACAGCAGGACAAAATATAATGAAATCGTCAAGTGCTGTCTCTGATCAGTCTGCGCGGATGCGCAGGCTTATCAGAGACGATACTTTACGCAAATGTCCGAATGCCCCTTTATGGCGTATTACATGCCGTATAATGTATCACGTGGTTGCATTATGCTCTATTTTCACAGCGCATGGCTACGATATCCAAGACAATAATTCTGAAATACGAAAAGAAAACAATCTTCCAGTTATTTTCCTTTCTCTTGAAAATGAATTTATAGTTGATGAATTCCCCGGCGATTCAATTATAGACCAAGAATATTCAGTCCGATGAATATCAATTTTCTTCGTTTATGTAAGGTGGCAAAGAAATCATGCCATGAGCGGTTGAGAGCTAGTTTTATTAAGACCCTAAGCGGCCATTGGATTTAGATAAAAATCCCACCAATTTAACCCTTCCTGTCCTGAAAACGATTTTCCTTTCATGTACGGACGTGGCTGTCAAACACCAAACTTTCTAGAGCATACAATTTTATCTTGAATATTACACGAGAGAGTTTAGAGAAAAACAAACCATAGATAGATGTATGGGTTTTATTTTCATTTCGTTTAGCTTAACAGGGCTTCAAAGTTTTCACAAAGTTTAACTCTTTACCACGCAATCCTGAGCTTAAACGACTCTCAGAAGGAAGTCTTTTTGGAAAAAAAGAAATAGAAAAGGCTGGGATCCAGCATTCTCTCTTTTTTCTATAATGTTTTCTCGCTTAGCTAAGACAACTTCTTTCATTCGAGCTAAATTCTCCTCTGCAACTCATTTCAAAGTGGACAAGTCACTCATTTTTGTCGGTTCGTAATGAATTAAGGATTACAGACGGGTCAGTTTTAATACATGGTGCCACCACAAGATCAATAATGACCCCATTTGCATCCAACCGGCTTTATTTACCTGATAATCCTGCAGTAAAGTTACTGCATAGATAATTTGTAAAACTCTATTAATTGTAATTAAACTTATGCCTTAACCTGCTGAATGAATCAAATAAAACTTTCCAGTTGATATTGAAAATCCAGATATTGTTATTGCAAAGTTATTTGTTTGGAAAATATCCCCTATCGGACAGTGTAGATCCAAGTTCAGACTATACATTCTGTGTAGGTCTGATCTTGATCTAGACTGTCTGCAAAAGATCAATGAATCGCGCTTGGCATCCAAGGGGTTAGAATAACAACATAAACAGAAAATCTGGCAGTGGTGATCTCAGCCCATTCTTTACCGGAAGTGATGAAGAAATGTCGGAAAATTGGTGACTATACATAAGCATGCAGCAGATTGGTCAATCACTTATTTTGATTCATAGAGATGATTGGTCAGTGTTTCCAGATGACAGTAGTTTAGGAGAAAAACTGTCGGTTTTTAACAATAAGGGTACTGGTACTTGATCAATTGAGCGAGAGGCATCAAATCTTGGAACTTGCCACATCACGGTGCGAGTACATGTTAACCTTTATCTGTATACACCAACCATTCATAAAACAAAGTCTTGGTCTTATTCTTCAAGATTTTCTTCATTCGATACTAACGCAACTTCTGATTTAAACAAAATGGTTTAACCAAACAGGAATTAAGATAGTTTTCAGTTTAGACAATTCTGGAGAATGACACTTTAAGAAGGTTCTAAAGAATTGTTGGTGAATTCGGGCCCTGGAATAAGAGCGATTTCTGTAACCAGTAAAACTTGATTCACATTCGATGCATAATAAACAGGATGAAATCAAACTAACCTGGACCAACCATTGTGCTGTTGGACCCATTTTGATGACTGCCATAAAAACAGACGTCGTTCAGATATTACCATTCAAACCCTTTGCCAAAGGGAAAACAAATGTAATAGGAGCAATACAAGAATTGCAGATAACATAATAATTTTGTTCAAATAGCGGAGTTTTTCTTCCAAAATATAGGAAACATCGGTAACCAGGATTTCCCTCTTCTCCCAAGGTATTTTCAAAAGCCGTATCTTCACCTCGGTCATTATATTAACTCAGGACTGTGTGGAAAAGGGTAAATGGGGACTGAAAGATCCGTGGATCTAGATCAAAATCAGACTCTTTGTATGTAAGAACTCATCTTAATAACAACCCTCCCTAAAAATTATGGTCTCATATTGGATGGTCAAAAGTGAAGTAAAGGTCCAACAGTACACACTATGTAGTCACTGGTTCGATTGATTCCATGCGGTTTTACGTCGCTTTCAACATCATTTCAGTCGTATCACAAATTCATGGTTGTCCTGGGTTTCACTTGCACTAGGCTGGGCCTCTGGAGAATCTTGCAACAGGATCCTACCTGGAAAAGCCAGGTAACTGATTCGAACCTCCAGCTCGGCAAATATTTGTCTAAGGACTGATCATGATCATTGCAACAGAATTAATTCTTGTCACGACGCTGACACATTGTTTTATTTATAGTTAAGTTGGAAAGTACCTGTGGAAAAAATGTTAAATTCTGGTAAATGGAACTCCAAGAAAAGATGGACATGTTTAATGACCGCTGTGATTTAACCGTGATAATGTTGAAAGCTGCGTTCAACACCGTGCAAACAAACAAACAAAACAACAACAGATTAAGAGAAACAAAAACAAACAAAAGAGTTAACTTTTGAGCGATCAACAATTTTTTTAGACTGGTCCAACTTGAAAGCATTTACAGGTGACAACATAAATATAACTTTAGAAAAAGAAATTTGTTTCAGGAAGGGAAGAAAACATTGTGGGATCCTTTTCCAACAATGTTTTCAAAAGACTCTTTTCACAGGGTTAAAAGGGTGTTAAGAATCGGTATCATGTTAGTAAAGGGTTAAAGTAAGTATACCTAGACCAGTAATGAATGTATAAGACGTGTTTCTGATTGATTTTTTGTACTTGATCGATGCTCATTGATAGTTTACTGCTAAGTAATCCTCCATGCCTGACCAACATTCCTGTGCAACAAAACAAGAATTTGGTCGCGTGACCAACGCCAATCAATGAACAAAGACTGACGGGGAGGGTCTTATTGAAGTTTGTAAGGTGTCTGAGTGAACAAAGATACAAAAGGAAAAATCTCTGTACTCGTTGTCCCGGAAATATGTCAGGTGCCAATGGCAATGATCAGTGCTCTGGCAAACGGGTGATTAATGCATCTTAGAGATGCAATTTACATGTACCAAGTAAATCTTTAACTCTTTACCACACGACAAAATTTTAGACTGGTTCAAATTGACAGCATTTGCAGACGACAAAATAAAGGTGACTGAAAAATTGAAATCTGTTCTGGGAAGGGTAGAAAACACTGTAGGAAAAGGAGAACATGCTGGTTACCAGCATTTTCTCCTTTTCCTACAGTGTTTTCAAAAGGCTTCTTTCTCAGGGGTGACAAAAGTAGGGATTGTGAGGTAATGGGTTAAATAATTGTGTATTTACATAACATAATCTCATAATCTAGTTTCTTCAACAACCAACTAAATCCTGGGGTACACTGGTTCTTGGATCTACAGGTAATTGTCCAATGGCAAAAAGTATGGGCCCAGGTCAGCCTGCGCGAACTTTGTAGACACACCTGGGTCGATGCTTTTTCGCAGATGCAGAAAGCCCCCTTTTTCACAGAGCATGGCTCAAACAGACTTGGCTAAAGGTCTTTAAACCACAATATCTTCACCCAGTTTAATGAATATCCCGTTTTAAAGTGGTTCTTGATGAACTTTGTGTCCTGAATATGGTAGTCCAAGACGATTATAAAGAGGTATAAAGCAGCTAATAACTGGTAAACAATGCTGTGAACATCATCGGTGTAAGAAATTCCGGAAAAAGTGCATCACCCATATGAGTGATGATGCCAAGTAAACACTTTTCTTTGAGCATTTTGATTGACTGATTGTATGGTTCTTAACGACATTCTCAACATTATTTAGTGCACTTGACCATGCTTTCCTGAGGTGACTTTCACCAGTACTTGGTACAATATTCTTTCCAACCCACTGGATACTTTCTGGCATCACCATCATCGAAAAGATGGTCAGTGGTGGGAAAGGAACAAATCGTGTGGCAACGACTATTTCATCTGCTAAAACACAAGAAAACATTAATTCTCAGTGTTAACGCACCACCTAAGAATTCTTCGGCCCTTCAAAAAGAAATACTGGTTACCAGGATTTCCTATTTTCCCACAGTATTTTCTTACCTTTGAAAGAAGAAAAAATCAGGTTTTGAGTAATTTTTAATATGTCGTCTTCAAGTGCTTTCAATGGCGACAATTTCTTTTATTTTGTCGTTTAGTAAAGAGT
The DNA here is from genome assembly GCA_943736015.1 of Tridacna crocea. NCBI lineage: Eukaryota > Metazoa > Mollusca > Bivalvia > Cardiida > Cardiidae > Tridacna > Tridacna crocea. Next base: position 17,568,376 of record OX031063.1, on the reverse strand, counting down.
TGCTTCTGTACACAGTGTTTCTTTGTGTGTCGACGGCGACGAGCACAGATAGTACATGTAGATGAATACTCTTTTGAAATATATTTAAATCTTGATTATTCATTCGAAAAGTAAAAAAAAAAAACGGTATTAAAAAGGACCATTCGATTGGATATTTGTCCTATCTTATAGATCAGAGTAAGAGATATTAATATATATACATATACTACTAAATGTCGAGGACTAGGCCCTACTTGTTTCTTTGTTTTCCATTTGGTCATCATTGCCACCAGTTGATAATATGGTTGCTCGACTGTATTTGACCATTTTATACAAACTTTTCTTGTATATTCATATGTCAAACTTCACTTATGGCAATTATTCATTATTTACAAAACTCTTTTCATAATCATCGGCTGTAAATCGACTATTTCAGGGGAATCATGAATTGAAGGTTGCTCGAATAAAAGATAAAAATTCTAGTAGTAGTTTATTCGTCAATTCTTTTTTGTTTTTATCCCTGGAATATCCTTGTTACAGTATTCCCTATTGAGTAATATTCCAGCTTTTGATCTTGACGATTTCATCCGGCTATCCTGTCACAGATTTATCTGTGATGTTGACATGTTGACTTTAGCACTGGCATTGTTAACTCTTTACCAAACGACAAAATTTCGGACCTGTCCAAATTGAAAGCATTTGCAGACGATAAAATAGAAAAAAAAAAAACTGAAAATTTAAAATTTGTATTGAAGATGAGAGAAAACATTTTGGGAAAAGGAGAAAATGCTGGTCACCAGCATTTTCTCCTTTTCCCAAAATGTTTTCTAAAGGCTTCTCTCTCAGGGTCGTCGAAAGTAGGGATTGTGTGGTATTGGGTTAACTAAAGTTTGACGTCGCCCATTTTGCTTCCTGTATCAACCGATATCTCTTAATTTGCTTACATGAATAGTTAATGAAAAGGAAAGCATATCTTTTTATTTACATGAAGAGTAAGTTGTAAGGTATTAGTGTTTAAGCATATTTCGCCCTCTTTCGGACTCTATAGATCAACATTGTGCAGTTTCAGTCTTCTGTCCAACGACATGGAGCTTTATCAAATGAAAAACTCATGAAAGTTATAGACCGTATTCGACACTAAATACAGGAAACCGATTGACATAACCAAACTAAATGATAATGCAGCCGGAAACCTTAACAAACAACAAATTGGTGAATCTTCAAAACTTAGAGTAACTGCAGACCACAAATTTATCCATGGTTCAAATGAGCTGGTTACCATTAATATCTCAATTTCATAAAGTCTGCCCAAAAGACCTCTTATACAGGGTCTTTAAAACTTGGGATTGGTTTTATAAAGGATTGGAAAATCTTTATATCTAATTACAATCTCTACAATTTGAACCTATCCACATAATAAGCTATGGATGAAAGCAAGGGAGTGAACAGGTATTATAGTAATAACAGGATGCTTTTTGTCGCAATAGTCAAAAGTATTTCCACTTGAAAATTTGATACCAATCGTTTCTACTGCACGGTGGTATCAAACAAGACAAATTTAAATTTAATCTTACCAATCCGTCTGAATTAATTGTTAATGATTTCTTGAGAACGCAAGTTGCTCTTGTCTTTTATCAAGTTCCTGTGCGATGTCTGTGGTCAAATAAAGATTTACCGGTGTCTCCTTTTACCGTGAATACCTAAGGGGAGATGCAGTTGAATCCCAGACAAAAAAAAGTTAAAAACAAGAAAAAAGATCGTAAGTAATTTTTTCACTTTCTGAATCATTATTGTGGAGGCTATTGAAAACATGCGTTTTAGAGAAATATAAAGTAAACACTACACTTGTCATCGCTGTAACACCGACAGTGAATCAAGGGAATTGGTATAGAGGCAATGAACTAGAACTATTATAAAGTCTCTGTAATACCATGGCATTTATGTTTACTTCAATCTATATGCCTCGGTTGAACAAATTCATTTCTCAATGTCCAGGAATCTAGCATTGCGATCTTACGTATTTAGGGAAAATCTTGCATAACTAGATAAATAAGACATGTCGTCACATGAAATTATGATATTCGTTTTTAAGTTTTAGACTTTTACAGCGACTCATGTCTGCGATAGATCGCTAACTGAGAAAATCTCGGACAGTTTACGATTCTCCTTCTTTTTATTTGTATATTTGCGTACATATACTGTTTGTTAACTATATTCATTAAAAAAAAGACAGGATTGTGGGGGTAGCAGTAGAAGAAAAAATATACTGGGTGATAATAAAACCATTAACTATAGAACTTGAAAATGTAAGACCAATGTGAGATTGCATAAATGTGCAGGCTGATATTAGAACGTAGTCTCATCAATTTTAGCACGACAATTCACGATTCACTCAGATGACATTTCTCAAATACATATTTGTCATTTTACCACTGGTAAACTACCCTTATTTTCAATGTCATACAGCCATTACTAACTTTTCTTATCTTCCGCACCTTTGAGATGAGCAAATGGTCCCGTATTTGGTCAAAGCTCTGTAATCATGCCCTCTTTTTGGAAACATTGACTTCCCTGTGAAATTATATGTGATCGTTACAAAACTGCAACTTTTATCACGATTTATCTAAAATAATAAAATCAATTTATATGCAAGATTCTTTGGAACTATTTTGCGTCCGTGATATAAACACCTGTCAAAGAAGCTAAGTTTCCTGTAAATCACAATATACATGTAGATCTACATATATGCCTATGGCTTAACATATTGTACACTATCATTTTGGAGACAAGATTAAAATTATCTGACAATCGTTGGCCTTTGAGGTATGCCTTAATTCTTGCTACGTAATATATTCTAGATTCGTTTAAAGTGGTTTTATATCAAATACCAACCCAGGGCAAACTCTAAAGGCATATTTTCCTAAAACTCTATCATATCAAAGAAAAATGAATTCAGGATCAGTTCGTGATATACATGTATGTAGTTTGGTTATCTCAATCTAATTCAAGTTTAACTCATTACCAAACAACAATATTCTAGGCTTGTCCAAATTGAAAGCATTTGCAGACGACAGAATAAAAGTGACGCCCTTGATAAAGAAGCCTTTAGAAAACATTGTGGGAAAAGGAGAAAATGCTGGTAACCAGCATTTTCTCCTTTTCCCACAATGTTTTCTACCCTTCTCAAAACAAATTTCAAATTTTCAGTCACTTTTATTTTGTCGTCTGCAAATGCTTTCGATTTGGACAAGACTAAAATATTGTCGTTTGGTAACGAGTTAAACAATCATTTTTGGATTATCAACTTAGATTGACTTGCACTATCGTTGATCTATTTTCATCTATTTGATGTAGGGAATTCCCAGATGCTCCCTTTTTGCACGACGGTTTAATGCATCTGCAAAACGTGTCAGCCAATGTCAGCCTCTGTGGACTGCGCTGGCTGACATGGCCAGTACTGTTTGCTAATTGCAAATGTTCCGCATGCCAAAGGGCCATCTTTTAGGTCAGTCGGTTGTTAGAAGATATGGACATTGGATCCTTTACTTCGTAAAGGCACAGATGCAATAAACCTCTTTTGCACGAGCGTATACATCAACGTTTATATGACTGTTGCGTGTTTCAGGGGAATTTCTGCTTCAGTTTCTTTGAAAGCAAATCTGAACTCGGCCAAATAAGATAATGTTTATTCTGTTAGTTTTCCCATATCGATAATGATTTCCATAACATATCTAAAGTTTACACACAAAGACATAAGATAATGTGTCTTTTTTTTGTTATGTTTTATGTACTATTTGACGTCATGTTCATACGCGCGTGCAGACACGTAAACGTGACTGCTATGGTGTGGGTGTCGTCGTTGTTGTGAGGACCAATGAGAAGATGGCTTATGGACATTTTTATCATTTACCTCATCCTTTCAAACTGATATCTTACAGGCCCGTAGGAACGGGGAGCTGGGGGGGGGGGGGGGGCTCAGCTGCCCACTCCCCCCAATAATTTTGAAAATCATTGTAACTACAATATGAGTTTTTAGTGCAATGCAACTACCACACACAAAAAAAATCTCAGTATTTAGAACTTAGCCCCCCCCCCCAATCTTGAAATGCTTCCTACGTGGCTGTCTTATATTAGTCAGTAGATCATGTTTATTGGCGTCATTTTGAAAATAGTCTCCAGCGAATTTATACAAAGAAACGACTGTCTAACAACATAACCATGCACTGAACAAGACGTGTCACTGAAAAAGGACTGATGCCCTCGAAGTTAATATAACCCTCTCCTGTTACTTGTGAGCATGAATGTTAATAATGGACACAACTGTTATTAACAATTCTTACCCTACCTGCTCTTTACCTTCGATCGACTATACTTCTTGCACAGTACATTATAGTCTTTATATGTTTGACATTTCAGCACAATAATACATTTTTAACACACCTCTCCCTCCTCCAAAGATCAAAAATCCAATTGTGAACAAGTTTGACCTTGCTATGACCTTAACCTTCAAACTATGGATCTAATTCTTGCACTTGATATATCATTTTTTGGCTGGTTGACAATTCTGTACAGCTAAATTGATTTTTAAGGGTAGTTAAAATTGAATAACACAAACAATTTACCTTTTCTTGACATTGATTTTTTTAACCTACGGACATGATTCTTACATGCAATGTATATTGTCTTAATATGGTTGAGATTTCTGCACTGTTATGCTGAAACGCATTAACAAAAAAGTTACATGCCAGATTCAAAATTATATAATATTATAACACTTTCCTCTCCCCTCCCAACTCCCAGTTTTACCCCCACACATTTGGCCTTGTCGTGACTTGAAATTCAACCTATGGACAACTCTCTTACACGCCACACATGGTGTTTAAGTGGTTGACAACTCCGAAGAACTCAACAGAAAATCATTCATACGAAAATCAAGGATAACAGGCCGGTGTAATGCAGAGAAATGACCCTCCCCTACAAAATGACCCATATGTCATTACTCTACGCAGAGAAATGACCCTCGGGTCATTTCTCTACGTAGGGGAATGGCTTCTGGGGTTCATTTCTCTTCGTAGAATAATGACCCAGGTCAATTTGTAGGGGAGGGTCATTTCTCTGCATTACAGCGGACAAGAACATGACCCAAACATTTTCTTGAGTTAAACATATTCCACCCTGTCGTGTCCTTGACCTTCGACCTTAGTATATTGTTTTTGTGCACGGCACTTCGTCTTCATCTATTTGACTTTTCCTGCAAAATAATTCTGAAATTCATCCGTAGTTAAAACATTTAAGCTGGACACGTATAATTCTCCCAAAACACAAATGACACTGCTATGACCTTGGCCTATGCGTATTTTTTTTCTCTGGACACATCATCCCAAGTTATAAAGAAACACAGTAATTACAGGTAACGGCTACTGCCCAAACACTACCTGTCAGACGAACAGACAGGCGGATTGACCAAACAAAACCTTTATGCCCCCGAGTTTTATTGATTCCAAGAGCTGCTTTTAACTAGTACAAGGAAGACAAAGAAAGGCCTTCATACATTATGACCTGTGCATTGTTAACCCTATCGTTTTAAAATACCGTTCTAAAACGAACAAAAGTCAACGCTTAATTTGGTATGTCGGAGGTATTTAAGTCATGTCCAATTTGAAGCACTTTCAGACGAATGTAGACATTTAAAATGATGGAATTTGGGACTGAAAGGGAAGAAAACATCAAGAAAAAAGAAATGCTGTTTATGAAAGTTCGATCTGCCAGGTTCGTGATGAGTTGGGATTACGAGTCAGAGGGTTGACTTTATGCGATAGGACTGAAGACGTCAATACTGTGTTTACATTCAATGTACTTCTGTGATGATTGAATTACAATATCGTGGGAGACATGGCTGCTTATCTTTTCTTATTTCATGAAATAAACCCTTCAATACTTAATTAGATAAGCAAATGCAATTATGTGATGACTACTTGTCTCGACAACGGCATCTGTTATTGACAAGGCGGTACGGCTCGGTCTTGTAGTGGTGTTCTTTAGCCACTAGCTTGCATTTAGTGGTTTGTTTTAGGCACCCATCCTCAGCTATTGAGAACGATCTGAGGTGCGTGATCTGAGGTGTGCTTTAAAGTAAACCCTGTAGAGCAGTCGGTAGCGTACAGGACTTGAGAACAGGAGGTCGTTGTTTCGAGTCCCTGGCTTGACCAATTTCTTTCTGAGAATTGATTATAGTCATTCCGACAGGAGTCACTCTTGTGCATCCGCACGACATTTTTTAGATGACCATTAGGAAAGCAGCTAGTGGCTTTCGAAGGATAGTGTGCTTAGTGCTGTAAAAGAAACGCTAGAAAAACATAGATAGGTGCACTAGCCACCACGATATAATGGGATATTTCTGCCCAAAAGTGCTTTGTGAACTAAATTGCCATACCCCTGCCTAGAGAATAAGATAGTTATCATGGTAATTTTACAAAACAATCTCGATCAAGTTTCCCGAAATTATTATCGAACTAGTGAAAAATGTCCTTAAAATTATATCACATGAAACTTCGTTCTCTGGAAAATTTTAGAATGACCAGCAAAAATGTTAACAAAATTTCTCAATCTTGCACGAAGCTGACATTTGGTATAAAATTATCGTGACAATTTTATCCATTTATTTGATATCTGGGAATAGAAAATTCACCACTTGGATGAACGCGAAAGCTTTGACTTCACAAGATTGCAGTAAGAAAACAGTCGAATTAATTACAATTGTAGCTTAATTGGTAAATTTTGACAAGACTCGAAATGACCAGAAGTCTGTCAAATACAAGGACTATTCGAAATGCCTCTTACAAACAACTTTATTTAAAATCATTTAACTCATTACCACATGAGAAAATTTTGGACTTTCCCAAATTGAGAGCATTTGCAGACGACAAAATAAAGGTGACTGAAAAATAGAAATGTGTTCTGGGAAAGGTAGAAAACACTGTGGGAAAAGGAGAAAATACTGGTTACCAGCATTTTCTCCTTTTCCCACAGTGTTTTCAAAAGGCTTCTTTCTCAGGGGCGTCAAAAGTAGGGATTGTGTGGTAAAGGGTTAAGGAGAAGTAGAATTCATAAGGTTGTAGACTAATATGTTCCAAAACCGTATCTACTTAAAGAAACCGTAAATTGTCAGTTGTGGGCACGAATAAAAATCCATGGTAACAGTTACAATTATCGCGATACTTTTATCATGAACATTTTTATTATCTAGATAACATTTTTAAGAGACCTTGTTGAATCACGATAGTTCCCTTAACTCATTACCAAAAGACAATATTTCAGGCTTGTCCAAATCGAAAGCATTTACAGACAGCAAAATAAAAATGACTGAAATTTTGAAGTTTTGTGAATGGTAGAAAAGATTGTGGGAAAAGGAGAAAATGCTGGTTACCAGCATTTTCTTCTTTTTCCACAATGTTTTCTAAAGGTTTCTTTCTTAGGGTCGTCAAAAGTAGGAATTGTGTGGTAATTGGCGCGATAGCCCTCTCGTATCTAATGGTAGAAATACACCACCATAGTGAACAGTTCAGATCAAGTGCGATCTCAAATATTCTGACAAAAACTGAATTCAGATCGCAAAATAAAGATATTTATTGTTCATTTCGTGACAACGTTAGAAAGACACGCATGATCTTTGTTCAAAACCCTTTACTCTTTACCAAATGACATATTATCATTGTGTTTTGGACTTCTCAAATTTGAATGCATTTGCACACGACAAATACAACTTGGTGCATATGATGCAATTTACGAATTGAGACTGGTAATAGATAGAAAACATTGTGGAAAAAGGAGAAAATGCTGGTTAAGGTAAAGGCTCAGACCCGCCCACTGGAGCTAGTAAATTGCAGCTACCAATATTCTCAACCAATCACATTGCTAGTCTTAGAAATAAGTCTCAGTATTGAATTCGATGCTTTTGACGTCATGCAGGAAACGGTAATCATAAAGTTTTGTCGATTTTCAATGAATTATCTGTCGGAGTTTCAATGTCAAGTTAAATCACTGATTTCACAGATATTCGTTTTCTCTAGAGTGAATTTTCGGCTCGGAAACTTAGAAATAAAGAAAAATAATCATTAAAATATGCAAATCATTCATCTTCCAACTCCAAACTCTGTTACTGAAGAAATTACAGAATAATAAAAGAAAAAAAAGTTTATACATTGAAACATTAGTTTTCTTTATAAAAAGTACGAGAGGAAAAAATAACACTGCATGCAAGGTAGGTCTACGAAGTACTTATTTCGATATGCTGAATAAAGAGGGAGTTTTAACTGAGATCAGTTTCATATTCATATGTTCTGCTACACGCGAAGAGGGGCATTCGGATATTAGCTTAAAGTGTCCTGTTGAATCAGTCCGCGCAGGCTGATCCAAGACGACACTTTTTCTGTTTCACTGTTGCTACTGTAGGACAAAATTTATTATTATACTGCAAAGAAATTTCTCGCGATCTGATTGGTTAACAAGCCGGGAACATAGATATGATGAACCCTGGCAAAACCTCGTAAAGCCAGTTTCCCTTTTGAGTGCCCCATAAACATCACTACAGGTGCAACACAACAAAATAGTGGCATCGATCGATCACCAGACTGCACATAGGCTATATGCACCAAACTGCACTTTTTAGTGAAGTCAGTTTCCAGTGACGTCACTTTTCATTGAATTAGGTCACTCAGAAGGGAATTTCTATTTCGTCAGCATACTTGATTCGTGAGGTTATAATATAGGAAAATTTCGCTTAACGCGTTCGGCTCGGGGCGACATGATTCACCATAGCCGTGAACAAGTTTTCAAGACCCTGCCACCTGACCGTACAAGTAATAATGTCGACGTGAAATGCCGTCTTGGATCAGCCTGCGCATTGAGATGGCACTTTGCGCTATACTTTTGGTTTTAATTTGTGTGTACCAAATCAATGTCACGCTCTGGCCCAAAAGGTCAATCATTTACACGACCAAATAATGTACAAGGACATTCACCTTATTTAATGATGTTAAACTCAGCGTCGCCTGTCTTACTCGGTGCGTACCCACAACATAACAGTAAGCCAGCAACCCCTGGGACCACAAATCAGTACCTTGATATGCTTTCAATTATAATACAGAGACTTAATTCTATGGATAGCAAACTATCACAGTTAGACTGTATTCAGTCGAGCATTAAGTCATTTTCATCCAGAATGGACAAATTTGAGCAAACATTGAAGGGTTTTGAAACCAAAATGACCGAAATCGAGACGAACCAACAAATCCATTACAACAGCATGGATGATATTTTGAGAAATGAAAACATTCGAAAAAGATCACAGACGGACAAAGAGCAAACTTCAGTCGGAGATACTTGATTTGAAATAGATCCGTAAAATCCGTTTTGTCAAGCCACGGATTAAATCCTGCAATAAAATGGTCCTCTACATGCAGAAAATATACCTGAAATCAAAATGTTTAGGCACAGATAGCCTGTACGGACAGCAAAAGCTGACTTGATATATTTTTGTAGATGCATTAGAACCCCTTTTCATGACTCGAATAATCCGGGTGTTCTTATGCAAGGAAAAAATGCACACAAGAGCACCTTAACTCATTACAAAACGACAAAATTTTAGGCATGTCCAAATCGAAAGCATTTGCAGACGACAAAATAAAAGTGACTGAAAAATTGAAATTTGTTTTGTGAAGGGTAGACAACGTTGTGTGAAAAGGAGAAAATGCTAGTTACCAGCATTTTCTCCTTTTCCCACAATGTTTTCTAATGGCTTCTGTCTCAGGGGTGTCAAAAGTAGGGATTGTGTGGTAATGGGTTAAAGTAGGTTTGAGTATAATGTGCATTCGCAATGATCTTATTCAAAAATGGTCAGCTAGCAGGAAAAATCGTCTGCAGGTGGATAACACGTTAACTCTCTATCAAACGACAAAATTTCACACTTGCCCGAATTGAAAGCACATGCAGACTACAAATTAAATGTTGCAGCAATGGCAGTAATGGCGGAATTTGTGTTTGACATTTTGGGAATCGGAGAAAATGGTTGTTTTCGAAAGCTTTTTGTTTCCAAGATCGTTAAAACACCGATTTTGTGGTAGATCTAATATGTTAGGTTACTTTACCATGTAACCCCCGGCTGAATACCTAATCTACAAGAGAAGGGATTTGTGCTTGAAGGGTAGGAAACATGGTGCGAAAAAGGAGAAAATGCTAGTCACCAGCATTTTATTCTTTTCTCACGATGTTTTGAAAAGTTTCGTTTTAATGACTTTTAAAACACGCGATTGCGTGGTTAAATGTTAACTCTTAATCACACAATCACGAACTTTAATTGCACAGGAGAAGGCTTTCGAAATCGGTACAGGAAAAGGAGAACATGCTGGTTACCGGCATTTTCTTCTTTTCCTATAACGGTTTCTACCCTTTCAAAAATGATCTCATTAATTAGGGCACATTTAGTTTTTTTGTCTGCAAATACTTTCGATTTGAACACGTACACAAAATTGTCGTTTGGTAAAGAATTAAATCAGCTAAGAACGCTCGATAACGTCGGGTTTCCCAGACGACAGGGTTTTCTCAAAGAGACACCAGACGTCAATCTGTCTTCATTATTTTACTGTTATATTTCGACCTGTTAGCGAAATTCTTCCCCAAAATGATAGACAATTGACAATTGGGAACTTTATACGTGGAAAGCTACCCTTTCTTTTTCGGACATTTTTCTAACCCCACATATTCGGTGGTCCACCCAAGTTCTGGATCTTTTTGTGCTTAGTCTTGTGCACTACCAAATCCACTTAGGGGAGTCGACGTCAAGAAGGGGCAGTCTAATGTCGAAATTAGATAGTTCCTATATTGTCTGCAGCACGGCAGAGGTTAACACTTTCAGCGCCCGTATTCACCGACCATTCTTAAGAGCATTCTTTGTCTTAGTCTTCAAGATTTTCTAACTGTGAAAGTAACAGAACTTCTGCTTGGCTAAACCAAATGCTTTAGCCAATCAGAAGAGCTGTTACTTTCACACTGACAAAACTCTGAAGAATAAGACTTAGAATGCTTACAGTACTTAGAAATGAAGAAAACTTATAAGCTGCCGAGTTAAATTCGTGCAGTGAGATCGCAGAAGCTTTTCAGAATGCAATGAGGAGAAAATGTGCATGGACGTGTAATTGTCGCTAATTTATCATGAAAATGATTATCGGAAATACCGACTCCATTATCAAATTGGTCACATGATATCAAACAACCAATGAGTTTAAAGTGTTCTTCTCAAGTTACAAACAATATTTAGACAAGCTTTAAGCATCAATAATTGCCAACGAGAGCTGTAATAACCCATGAGTAGTTTTTATCTCCGATGATGCTGAACATAAATTGGGTGGTTTTGTTGAAGACGATGATCAGATGTACAAAACGTGCAACCTAGGTCCGTATTCAAAACTTAGAGTATGCCAGTTAGGAATCATTCTTAGTGTTATTTTTAACCTTTATTCTGTTCAATAACTAAAACGAAAGTTTCAACGTGATAGTAAAATCTAAATATTGCTTTTTCAAAGTTAAGTTTTGGGGAATAGTATATATTTATTGGACAGTGTAGATCTGTAACATCAGACTGCACTTTCTGCAGTCTACTGCAGTCTGATCTTAATCTACACCGTCCGCAAAAGGTCAGTGAGCTGCGCTTGGCAGCCGAAGGGTTAACCATGATTCAGCTTTGGAAACTAACTCAACTTCTTGGTCCGTATTCACCAACCATACCTAAGAAAGTTTCTTGCCTCATTTTACAAGGTTTTCAAAATTTGAAGGTACTGCAGTCTCTGATTGGCTAAACCAAAGCCAATCAGAATTGTTACTTTCAAATTTGGAAAAATTCTGGAGAATAACACTAAGAACATTCTTAAGAACTGTTGGTGAATACAAAATCCAGTTGGCTAAGCTATGCGGTCTCGCCATTCAGAAAGTTTTTTTTTACATGAAGATTTGGCAACTATTTGATAATAAAACTAAGAATACTTCTTAACATCATTCTTCAGTCGAGGATCTGAATTCCCAGTTTCAAGACAAGCCATCTAATTGGCTGAGAGCGGGTGTTGTTATTCTCAACCATACGATCCTGAATTTTAAAGACCGTGGGAAGGAATGCTTATAAATACATTGAGGGGACAAGAAAATAATTTTAACCCTTTACCTAACGACAAGATTTTAGACTGGTCCAAATTGAAAGCACTCGCAGACGACAAAATAAACGTAACTCAATAATGGAAATTCGCTTCTAGCAGGGATGAAAACATTGTGGGAAAAGGAGAAAATGCTGGTTACCAGCATTTTCTCCTTTTCCCACAATGTTTTCAAAAGGCTTCTATCTCAGGGTCGTAAAAACCAGGGATTGTTTGGTAAAGGGCTAATTAGCAGCATTTGCTCCTTTTCCTTCAATGATTTCACATTATTCGACGACAAGTCCCTTCATTTGAAGCATATTTCATTTGTCGTCTTAAAAACTGTCAATTTAGGAAAGTTCTTTTCTTTAGCCAGAGACACCTGGGTTTCAAGCCCCTTTACAGGCCGAGCTTGACAGTTCGTCAAATCGATCGACTGGATTAAAGACAAAACCCAAAGGTCTTGCTCCATATGTGTAATTCAATTTCTATCCACAAGATTTCTTTAGAAAAAGAAGCCCCCTGTGTATGTCGATCTCAATGTCATTCTCCCCTTAAGTCTTTACCATACGACTTAACCCATTACCACACAAGAAAAATTTAGACTGGTCCAAATTGAAAGCATTTGCAGACGACAAAATAAACGTGACTGAAAAATTGAAATTTGTTCCGGGAAGGGTAGAAAACACTGTGGGAAGTGGAGAAAATGCTGGTTACCAGCATTTTCTCCTTTTCCCACAGTGTTTTCAAAAGGCTTCTTTCTCAGGGGCGTCAAAAGTAGGGATTGTGTGGTAATGACTTAAGTGAAGCCGTTCAAATATGACATAATTTGCAAGACAACATTTTATGTATGGCTCGAATGATGGAAATTATCTTAAGTTAGGGTATAAAACATTGCCGGAAAAGGAGAAAATGCTGGGTACCAGCATTTTCTCCTATTCCCACAGTGTTTTCTAATCATCCCACTTTCAGGTTTGTTGAAACCAAGGGTTGTGTTGTAAACGGTTAAGACAATTGTAATGGTCACCAACAACAAAGATTTAGATAAGAACCTCTATGATATCACTCTTTGATGCCCCCCCAACGCAACCACAAAAAAAAAGATGCTCACCTAATCTTTTCCCCCTCCACAAAAAATAAAGACCTAATAACATTCAGAGCCATATTTCACGAGAAAGAAGCCCACGTTTTCTCGGTAATTGTATGTTACTCGAGACCGGGAACCTGTAGTTGACAAAGATGTACTTCTGTCAGACTCTAATTTATTTTACTCCAAAACTAAGACAAATGATGGGTTCTTCTCGCGAATAGATCTATAGATTCAATTCTAACTTACACCCCGCTGTATATTGGGGAAAAAAATCAACGAAACTAACAGCTATTTTAAACTTGAAATCAGTCTTATGGTGTTTTGCGTCACATTTGACGGGTTTAAGGCCTAGCACAGAAACAGTTTGCTAAACAGCCCAGCATCGGCTTAAAGTATAAACTGCCAGAGACTTTTCAATGGCCTCCTGGTTCTTTGAATTTCCACATACACACACTCCTCCTCTAATGACCCTTAAACTTAATATGTGTGCCTTCTTTTCATTCATTTGACAGTGATGAAATGACTACTACTTCAAACGTCCAATAATAACCACCACTAAAACAACTACTTTATCTACTTCAAAATATGACAAAAGAAAAGGATCAAAGAATGTACCTAGTGCTCTGATGATAGTTATGATAATTTTAACAAAAAAGTATTCTAAACATAAAAAAGTCTGATCTACTCTTTTCCCATTGGACATCGAGGGTCACCAAGCAGGATACGATGTCAACGGAAAGCACTATTTAATTATAAGAAACAACCCACTTTTATGGTTGAAGTTAAAGAAACAGTCCCTAGACAGGGAAATCTAATAATGATAAATCTTGTACAAAACTACAATGTTCTTTTCGATCTTCTCAAGAAGAGGACATTTAAAACACTGCAGTAGAAAAGGGAAATGATGGTTACTATCTTTTTCTTCTTTCCCTATATTGTTCTCGACCCAGACGGAGGTAGAACCCATCATTTCAGTCACAGTTTGATTTATCATCTGGAAAACCTATAAATACTGACGAGTCTAAAATTTTGATATCTAGTAAAGAGTTAAATAGAAATAATGTGAACACATTCCTGCGCATCTGAACATTTAATGTAATTTGACTTGACACAAGGGCAAATCACCCGCTTTAACTGACACGCTTTTATTTCTCCGATTATCGCCGTGACATCTGCTATATTTATTTCATTCCGACTGATTTAAACAAATAGGAAAGTTAATATTTTTACGCATTGCTGCAGTGCTTTGAACGTATGGCAAAATAGAGTGATCTGAAATTACGTTTCTCGAATGATAAGAATAACAAAAAAAAAGCAAACGCTTTTGTCCACAGTGAAGTTGAAAATTTGAGGCTTCTTTTAGCAGTCAATATCAACAAAACAAGTGAACCATGAAAACCGGTGCACTCATTCATTCTTTTTTTGAAATACTCGTAGAAAACAGTCCAGGAGCGTACAGCCTAATCTTTGAAAAAGTCAATCTACTAAACAAAGTCAATGTACAATGCAATCCAACAGTTGCAAAAACTGCTTGAATAATATGACTATGTTATTGTCATGAAATCTGAACGTGAAGACTTAGAATAAATTGTGCGTTCACTTCAGAATGGTTTTATTCTAAAACGCACGTAAATTGCATTGATTCGATTCTTTCAACAGTACTTGACTGAAAGTTCAATACAAACAAAATTACTCGAAGCCAAGAACGTACGCTCGAAAATTCTGATCTAATTGTTCTAATTGTAGCCTTTGGGTAATGACAAATAGAATCATATTTCACTTACGGTAATTGTTATATAGAAATCAAGTTGGTAGGAAACTAAATACTACGCTATGTGTCATCGATCCAACGTATAGAAATTGGAGAAAGTTAACTCTTCACTGGATACTAAAAGTTTTGAGCTGTCCATTTTAAGAACAGTTGCAGGAAACACATTAAGTATGGTTTACATTATGAGATTTCTTGTTGGGAGCATAGAAAAAGGTTGGGACGAAGAAAATACTAAATAATGGGTCTGTAGCAAATTTTTCTTGATATAATGTTTTCAATGGTATTCTTCCAAAACAAAAGCCGCATTTGGTTAAAGTTTTTGTCGGAATTAAGTATACATGTTTTGAACACTGCTTTGAATTCTTATTCGTTTCTCTAGGTAGTTCGAATTCTTATCATTCCAGTTAAATGGACATCGGGGTATAACACTAGTCATGAGAAGAATACTTTAATGTGATTATTTCATGAAACAATATAATTACGATTGAAAAATGCAGATAAAAAATAGAGGGAAATTGTTATAAGGTTCAAAACATGTAGGAACAGTCTAATGGTAATCTGAGTTCGAAAATACTAACCCCTTACTATAAAAAAGAGGCCTTATATAGACCGAATCCAGCACAAAAAAAAAAGAGTTCTCTTCCTTAATTTCTGGTAAAATTTTAATGTTCAAATAGGTGTCTTGTAACTTTTAATCCAGTTAATTTTTAATTACGATTGCGAGACTAAATAGATAACTAGATCTTTTCTACGAATTTCTGTAATTATTAATATGAAATATCTTTGGACATTGGTGAAACCTGGAATTTCATGAGACAAACACTACACTGAGGGAAAAGTAGAGCGAATTAATTGGGTTTTTGAACAATTTCAATACTTTGGTTCGATATGGCCACATATTATACACAATTTATCCTTGACATCTTGAAAGAAACGGGAGAGGAAACTGTTTTAATAAAGTTTTTATTAGAGTAGGCGATACGAAAGGAATTGACCCCGTTCATCAAGATTTTCTCAAAAGTTGCTGTGCAGGCAACATAAGTCCTATTTGTATTTAAAAAATGTTTTACCAACAGCTTAAGGAGCTAAACAAAGATTCGATATATTCATTTTCTGATGGTCTTAAGCACGACCAAGCAAAAGACTGATTCACATGCCTGTATGCCGTTTAGAAAACTTAATACATAATGGCTAGTTTCGCGCAGTTTCTGGTGTTGGGGCATTTTTTTTTTCAAAAACCTGCTCTACTAAAAGACGCTGTAAGATTTTTCAACAGGAGGTTATGTGTCAAAAATTATCCAAAAAATATCACATATCGAAAGAAAGCATTTTTTCTATTACTTATGAGTTTAAAGATCTTGATAATAAATACAAGGCTTTCAGTTAAATGACCTAATAATTTTAGTCAATTGAAACGGCACAACTATTACAAATTCAATGTTCTACAGTTAAGAATATCTTTCTCTAGGCTGTCCGATAGTCGTCTATTTGTTCCGCATATTAAAATAAGTTCGTTCTCACGAGAGTGTAAATGAACAGGTCAGACAAATCTATTATTATCCTGGGTGGCGTAGTGTGCTGTTTGGATAGATGTCTTGCTGGCCAACAAATCTAAAGTTAAATTGAAATCAGCGCTACCAGTGCTTTGAATTCATGCCACATCAGTCTCATCAGTACTTTGAATTTGAAGACTCGTGTGAAGCACTGAGTATAGGCCTAATCGATGGATTCTCATTTTTGTTCCAAATCAGCGTGACATTCCTGCTTCACACTTTTGCATCAGTAAACTATGCAATAAGCCTGACAAATTGCACAAAATTAGAAAGAACTCACCAAGCTGATCCACAAACTGTACCAGTGAGAAATGAATTTTTAAACAAGACAAAGGCCTTTGTCTGTAAACGTGTTAGTACTTGGTAAATGACTCCTACGATTATTCAACTTAGTCTCGTACTTTGCATTGTTTTAGTTCGGAGAGCCCAATTTAGTTACAGATTCTAGTAACTTTTAAGGATTAAAAGCCTACAAAAAATACTTCATCAACGGCACTTTCTCTTTTACGTAATTTTCTGTTTTGCGCAAGTCTACTGTTGCACAAAATCTACTGTATTCGTAAAGTGCCTTCTCGGATTAGCCTGCGCGAACTGCGCAGGCTGATCTGAGATGACACTTTACGCAAATGTCCGAATGCCCAGTTTCGCGTGTTGCGAGCAAATTATATCTATATGAGACATACTCTGGAAAAAAATAATTAAATCCATCTCCGTGAAACATCATACCAAGACAGTCGTAACGCTATTTATGGATCAATTAAACCCACTTTATCAAACAACCTATTGAATCATCAGGTAGACTAGTCATTTAACGTGCAGACAGACTGATAAAAAGGCAAATAAAAACAAGTTTCGTTTCAGATCAACTAAAACTATGATAAAGATAAAATTTTGTACCCCTAGGATTTATTATTAGGAACAAGAAGTATTTTTTCTTAGCTTTATAGAAGAAGTAGTATATGATCATTTGCTAAACTTATGACCCTTTGGGTTGGGCCATTTTCGACTACATGGAAAATATCAAATTATCGTGGTACAAGCCCACTAGATGATAGCCTCTGCAAATTATTATAACTATTGCTCCCACAGTTAGCAACAAGAGCTATTTTCAGTATACTGGCAAATATAAAGTTTGTGATCTTCAGATTAAGTCAATTTTAACCATGTATGTGCCCATGTTAATCTTGTAAACCCTCCCCCCTCCCCTTTTTCACCAATGGGCTATATTTTGAATAGTCTCAATAGAATTTCTGTTAGATGAAGGTACATGCCAGATTAATCAATGAATCAACTAATATGTGCTCGTGTGATCGTAATTCGGAATTACGCAGTTTTTGGCTCCACTGGCCGAAGGCTTGCAAGGTTATGTCATTTCTCATTTAAGATTAACCCTTTTCTCCATAGATACTCATTTCTACACATTGCTTGTAGGAGCCCTTGGAAAATATTGTGGCAAAAGGTGAACTTGCTCGTGACGATCAATTTCACATTTTGCCACAATGTTTTCTACACTGCCAAAAGGTGCCATATACACATAAGAAACGGCTTCATCCTTGCAATTATTTAGGGTCAATTAGAGATACCATAGAAATGCCTTTGCATAACTCCGAATTACGATCACACGGGCACATATTATTTGATTCATTATGATTAAAGTCAATGCATTTGAAACCAGAGAAAATGACATGCTTCGAAGCAGTGTTAAGATTATCAAATTGATGTAATAGCCATCTCTCGACCGCCTGTAAACTGATAAAGATAACAAAGGAGAAAACAATTTTAACACCGTGTTGGAACCTTTCTTTAAATATCTAGCATCATTACAGGAAAAAGGACTCTCCTCTTTACAAGCAAATTGTCCTTTGGCAGTTTATAAACTTTTTTTGCTAGACAGTACAAGTCGGATTTATCTGACGTTATATTAACCCTTTGCCACACAATCCTGACTTTTAACACCCCTGTGAAAGAAGCCTTTTGAAAACATGGTGGGAAAAGGAGAAAATGCTGGTAAGCAGCATTTTCTCCCTTTTCCACAATGTTTTCTACCCTTTCCAAATCAATTTTCAATTTTTAATTCACTTTTATTTTATCATCTGCAAATGCTTTCAATTTGGACAAGTCCATTATTTGCTTGTGTGGTAAAGAGTTAACTCAAAACCAGACTGAACTATCAAAGAGCACCATTCCAGTGAAACATAAATATCTCACATATAGCATTTCACAGAAGATCGTGACGAGTAGACATGCTACATGGTATCAAAGTAAGCCTTCTAGATGATGCTTTTCATTGTGCAACGACGGAGAGTGTAGATCAAGACCCGCGTTCAGAGAACAAAAACAGAACGTGCTCTATGGTCTTGCATCTACATTGTATGATGCTGTAGAGATACAAGATGTCGCCGAAATTCGTGTATCAATGCAAACAGGACCAGTCCAAATACAAGTTTGTTTCGTAATTAATACGATTGTCTCTTTCAAGCAGGAGGGCTCGATACATCTGAGAAATAATTAATGACTATTATTGTGAACGGAGTAGTGTTTCCACTACAAATTAGTTTTCTCCTCTCTGTATATATGTAATCATGACTAGATGGAACACGGCCTACCAGTCCCAAATGTCCGTAGTTTGATTTCATTTGTGTTGTTGTTCTTGTTTATTCTGTTGTTGTTGCTTGTGGTCATTGGTTTTACCGATGTATATCTCTGTTGTTGTTCTGCGTTGAATATAATTATAGCAATGTTGGTGTTGTTGTTGTTGTTGTTAGTGTGTTGTTAGAACTCCACATAGAGGAAGTGATTTTGATTTCAAAATTGAAAATTTTGATTACTCTAGACTAAACCCTTTGTTGTGGGTACTCATTAGAATCGTCTCGATGAGACAATTCTAATGAGTGTTTGAAAGCAACATAATGATTTTAGAATATCATCACTCCCTCTTATCTGGAGCTCTGGTTATGCTTTTGTTTCTGCAACTCTGTTAGTGTCTTTTGCTTTTTTTCGCAAACTTGGCATCTCACTGGCGCTGACAATGGCCAAGAAAGGTATCCCTGTTCTCTATATAGGTTTGTGTACATCAAATGATCCTTTTATGTTTACTTGTTACACCGAAAATTGTATAATGACTATCTTAAACAAAAGGATTTAGTCCTGAACTTGAAATGACGAGATTTGTTTTTGAAAGGTTAGATAGTATTGTTGGAAAAGGATAGTAATTCTTATTACGAGCATTCTCTCCTTTTCAAGCGATGTTTTTTCCCCGAAAGTCGTTCCTCTGAAAACGTGAAAATATGAAAGAAAAATGGTTAAGAAAAGTTTAAACTTACAAACTGAAAGGTTTAAATGTACGGAACGTTACAGGTGTGGCTTTGAGACCGTTTGTATTAGGTCTTGGTCCACTCAACTCAAATACCAGACAATCAGCAATCATTTTGGAACAAAAGTGTGACAAAGTAATTAAGATGACGTACATTTTTTTCTTAAAGCAAAAAAGTCCAACCCAAGATAGCCCGCGCAGATAACGCAGGCTGACCAGGATTGACATAATTTTGCAGACGAATTAACCACCTTTAAACGGGGTTATGGCTCTTATGTTAAAACAATGCATTCTTTTTTTTATTTCATGAAATTCCAAAGAAGCCAGATGCAATCCGTTCTACAAGAAGAAATAATCAAAGTATCAGAAAACACAATGTTCTGAGGCTGAATTCAGACTAATTTACAAAAGAATTGAAGTAACAATTTCGCAAATCACATAACCTGTACATACGTTAATCATTAAGTCGCTGTGACTCTTTTTTGGGCAGTGCAGATCAAGATCAAACTGTACAGAACCTGCAGTCTGATCTTTGATCTACACTGTCCGATAAGGAGAATTTTTTCTCTCCAAAAATACCAGAAGTCAAATATCACCAATTGGAGTTTCACTAACGTTACCGAGTTATAAATTCCATTCAACTCTTTCCCAAACAAGCCATGGTTTTTATGTGTCTGCAGTACAAGTCTTTAGAAAACGCTGTGGGAAAAGGAGTGTTTTCTAGCCTATTGGAAAACTTTCTGCCATTCTCATCAAATTCAAAATTGTCATTTGTAAACACTTTGAGTTTAGGACAGTCTACAAGTTGTCATTTGGGAAAGGGTTAATCATTTTAGCAGGACAGGGGGAAAAGCTTTGGTGAATCTGATTCGCAGAAGCACTGCGTGAAAGAAATTTGTAAAACGGAGAATAGACTTTGAAGAACGAGAGAAAGAGAGAGCAGGAAGTTTAGCATTGGCAAAAAAAAATTCATCCAGGTCAGCCTATTATTTATTATTGCGTGGACTGCCTGCGCGGCTGACAAAGGTCGATACTTTTCGCAAATCCATTAAGGCCTTTTATCATACAGCATACAGTAGCACAAACTAAAGATACGCACACACAAAACCTCAGGAAAACTCGTTGGAAAGCCACAAAGGCTGGATATCTGAGGGAAAAAAAAACCAGAACACATTTATTGAGGTATAGAAGAAAAGTGGTGAACATTCTCACACTTTCTTTCTTTCTTTTCAACAGAAAAGTTTCCTGTCAACTGTGGAGGCGTTGACATAGATGTGGTTGTATTTTGTTTTTTACACAGAGCAGTATCTCTTTTCTAACTGCTGATGACTGAAATAGCTTTTGCGGACGATGCAGATCAAGATCAGACTGCACAGAACGTGCAGTCTGATCTTGAATGTACATCGTCCGCGATGGGATACATATCTTTGACAACAGTCCTCTTCAAAAATATGAAAATCTACTTTTACAATAAGGGGAATAAAGTGAAATTTCCTGAGTTATTTCTAAAAGATTTTACCCTTAGGCTGCTAAGCGTGATTGAAGGACCTTTTGCAGACAGTTTAGATCAAGATCAGATTGGACAGAACGTGCAGTCTGATCTTGGATGAACACTGTCCAATAAGGAGGTATCTATCCTTCAAAAGGACCTTTGAAATAGAAAAAAAATGAATGTTTACTATATCTTTGAAAGTTTCATTTCAATTATTTAGTAGGGATAGAGTGAACACCTTACAAAACAATCCCTGGTTTTTACGATCCCGAGATGGAAGCCTTTTGAAAACATTGTGGGAAAAGGAGAAAATGCTGGTTACCAGCATTTTCTCCTTTTCCCACAATGTTTTCTATCCTGCTGGAAACAAATTTCAATTTTGAGTTTTGCTTATTTTGTCACCTGCAATTCCTTTCAACTTAAACAAGTCTAAAATTTTGTCGTTTGGTATAGTGAGAGTTCAGAGCTCCGAAATAAAAACCAATTTCACCGGGTCTCTTTCTTCTCCCTGATCAATCCGATAACAAGGAGATATATATGTTTATACAAGTAATTTTATTATTTTATGACATTTTCCAGACGTCATTATCGGGCCGATCAACATGAAGAAAATAGACAAACTACCAGAAAAGCGCAGTATTGTACGGCTGACTTCAGAATCACTGGCCGCGGAATCGCCTTCGAAATTTCGGGAAGCACGCAAACCGTAGATATGTTAAGGTTATATTGGGAAAAAGCTTTATGGAGTCTGATTAACAACCACATTGCATGAACGCAAACAGCAACAGTATAAAAGAGACGGAAAGAAAGAGTTAGCATGTGCTATATGAAGCTACGAATTATGACGCATCGAATGTTCATGGTACTCCAGACAACAACCTGGTTGAAGGTAGGCCTATCGCCTTGGCCGCACTAGATCACGGAACAAGATGTAGAAACAGTTCATTTGGCTCTAGATATTTCAGTTTAAAATAATTTAGTCATGCTCTTGGAAAAGACGTCTTATTGCAATGTCCTGTGCATTCTAATCTTTATCTATGCCGCAAGCAAAAAGCCCATGTTTTCGGGTAAGGGCCTGAGATTGTCAAGGCCCCTATTCAATTGTCAAGTGTTTTCTTCAGTACTTGAAAGAGGATAAATATCAGATAAAGTGTGGAAAAAATGGAAGAAATCAGTGGTAGCAACCTGATAAGGCGCAATGTGTTCACGTACAAAGAACCCAAAAAGAAGGTGTAACGGAGAGATGCGAGTGCATTAGGAGGAAGACAATAAAGTATAGGTATCAAAGATGGTGTTAACTCTTTACCAAACAACAAAATTTCAGACTGGTCCAAACCCAGGGCAGGTGCAGACGACAAAATAAACGTACCTCAAAAATTGTAATTTGTTTCCAGCAGAGTAGAAAACATTGTGGGAATAGGAGAAACTGCTGGTTACCAGCATTTTCTCCTTTTCCCACAATGTTTTCCAAAGGCTTCTATCTCATTGTCGTAAAAACCAAGGATAGTTTTGTAGAGGGTTAAAAAGCAACATCGAAAAAAACGATGAAATACACTACCTCGGTGTAAATTTACGTTCTGCTTGCATTTTTTCCCCAATGCATCCCTGCGGAATGCGGCAAATACTTCATACCACACTGTCAAATTTTTGGGCCTTGCCTCGAAAGATTTGTAAAGGGGCTTTTTCTGTAGTTACCCAAGTCAATTAAAGTTTCTGTGAAATAACTGTATAGTCTATGTTTTTATTGCTTACCTTAACTTTCTTGTCCATTTTTTGTCAAGGACAAATAACCATTTAGGCACAAGTTATGCGTTTGCGTGTGCTTCTTTTTATCTCTTTATTAACAATTGTAGACATTTTGTGCGTTCTGCAACGGTTATCTTTTTTCAAATTATTTTTGCAATGACAAAAAAAACAAAAACATTTTCGTTGCAAAGTTGAATATACATTTATCTGTTAGACGCTTTCTGGGTATCCGTATTTTCAGATGGTGTCTTTAGGTGATTTCTTTTGCAGGAGATAATGTAATTGCAAATTTTAATTTGAACTGAAATTTTGAAGTAATTCGGACAAGATTTTTTGTCCTTCTTTCAATCGAAATATGGAGGCTTAATAATAGTGTAAACAATCTTTGGGACTGAACAAGGATCTTTGTAGTACACGTGTGGGGCATTCAAAACAACCACAACAATGTCAGGATAGATAATTAATTATTGATAGCATTGCTAAAGAATAGGGTATATGCGAGTGTGCTATTATTTATCTGATGTGGTTTATCACTACAAAGTTCTTATAAAATCGTAGCCAACACTCTTCTGCTATCTGCAATCACATGTGGATTCTGCAGAAAACATAAAGCTTGACCAGCTTGCAGATATGTGTAGTCTGAACTAATTCTACACATTCTGTTGTTTTTGTGGTAGTCTCAGTCATGTAAACTCAAATATTGCGGCAGTTTATTTTTTATTATCGTCAACATTTAAAATTCGGCTAAAGGCGATTCCAACAGATCTAAATGTTGAAAAAGTATTTAAAAAAAAAATAAGAAGGAAAGGAATATGATATGGATCCATGGAAGAAAGGCAGCGTTGAACGTAAATCAAAGAGTTGACAAACACAGCATTATCAGTAACTCGAGCTTGCCTCGGGATAACAATGACTCGATGGCTTCCGGTTTTACCATAGTAAATCAGAACCATAAATACAGATGTATGTTTCAACAAATAACGCTAATAACTCCTGATACGTTCCAGAATACCATTATCCTTATCGAGTAAAAAGACGGCAAACAATACTTCCCCATTGCCACACAGGCTACTATCGGACATTCAAATAGGGGTAAAAATAATACGATAATATAATAGTACAGCGGGTAAAGTGCAAAATATCTTTCTTTTACTTCACAGAAAACGTCTTGAAAGAAGGGTTATTGCATGAAAAAAAGCTATTGCTCCTTTCTAATGATGTCTTTAGGGACATAAAACCCCGTATCTCGGCAGCAGTGTGTTGAGTAATGCAGGTACATGTGTGTTATGTGTGTTATATGTGTCTACTCACGGCTGAAACATTGTAGTAAATGTTTGAACAGCGCTCAAATGTAGAATTTCCTCTTAACCCTTTACTCCATAGATACTCATTTCTACACATTGCTTGTAGAAGCCTTTGGAAAACAATGTGGCAAACGGTGAAATTGCTCGTGACGAGCAATTT
Organism: Tridacna crocea; assembly: GCA_943736015.1. NCBI lineage: Eukaryota > Metazoa > Mollusca > Bivalvia > Cardiida > Cardiidae > Tridacna > Tridacna crocea. The sequence continues at coordinate 17,543,789 of OX031063.1, read as the reverse complement.
CACCTTTTGTAACAGTGTTTCTATACTATCAAAAGGTGTCATATACACATAAGAAACAGCTTCATCCTTGCTGTAATTTAGGGTCAATTAGAGATACCATAGAAATGCCTTATGGGGTAAAGGGTTAAACTAGTATTGACAAAATGCATTCGCCCTTCATGACTTCGAATCGACATTTGTATCTGTGTTCTTTGATGTGTGTGTCTATATTTGAGCTACGCTCTGGCAAAACGGGTTTTAATGAACCTCCATAATGCATTATACCAAGCAAGCTGTAATACAATTTTATTATACTGCAAAGAAATTTCTCGTGATCTGATTGGTTAACATGCCGGGAACATATATATCATGTTCCCTGGCAAGAACCACGTAAAGCCAGTTTCCCTTTTGAGTGCCCCGTAAACCTCACTACACCTGCAACACAACATCCAAAATGGCGGCGTCGATCGATTACCAGACTGCACATTTATACACCAAGCTGCACGTATGAGTGACGCACTCTCTAGTGACGTCAGTTTTCAATGAATTAGGGCACTCAGAAGAGAATTTTTATTTCGCCAGCATACTTGATTCATGAGACTATGAAGCAGGAAAATTCCGCTTAATACGCTTCAAAAGGGTGTAACTTTGCAGTATAATAAATTCGTTGTACGGTCAGGTGGCAGGGGACTTAGAAACTTGTTCACAGCTGTGGTGAATCATGTCGCCGCCTTCTCCTTCGGCCCGGAGCGACATGATAAACAACAGCCGTGAACAGGTTTCCAAGTCCTCTGCCACCTGACCGTACAAGTAAGAATGGATCCGTACAGTCAATTACAGACAATTGATAAAAATCCTAGGCCAGCCTGCGCTCTTTGCACAGGCTGACCTGGGTCGATACGTTTTGCAAACGCAATAAACCTCCTTTTTACAGAGCATGGATTTTCTCATTTTTACGGCCAATTTAAACATTACTGAACTGTTCCCTTTTTTCCCATTAATCTCTAAAGGGCTATTATGTGTGAGCAATGCAAACAGATCTGTAAAAACTATCGACCCATACCAGCCTGCGTAATCTGCGCAGGCTAACCCAGGTCGATACTTTTTGTTTTTGGTAAATTTTCTGAATATCAAGGGACCGTTTTATTTCATACCGCTTTTTACATAAAGCATCACCCAACAGCTTGTTTGGTATGGCAAGATGCATGCCGATATGTTACGAGGCATAGGTAACAAATTATGCTTTTACTTGCTAAATAATTGTGCTCTTTTCACTTAAAAGGCTCTCTAAATCTTAAACTAACCACATTGCCTTGAGCAAATGCAGCAAGTTATAGATTAGATACTGGTATTTATCAAATACTACTAAATGATAAACGATACTATCATCAGAATCACCATCGTCAACACGGTCACTGTCATTATTATCATACCTGGGCCCGTATTCACCAACCATTCTTAAGAACGTTCTTTGTCTAATTCTCCATAATTTTCTACATTTGTAAGTAACACAACTTCTGATTGGCTAAACCATTCGGTTTAGCCAATCAGAAGTTGTTACTTACAAATTTAGAGAACCTTGGAGCATAAGACTAAGAATATTCTCAAGAATGGTCGGTGAATACGGTCCCTGATATCGTAAATACTTGTTGTTGTTATTTTTTTTATATGAATATTGATTTTTTGAAGACGAAAACAGACTGTCTCAGTATTCAGAGAGAAATTACTTATGGTATATTTAATAGATTCATCTTAAAGAAAAGTACACTTGAACATTTTAAGGCAATAACTTTTATCCTGCTAAAAAAGACTAACCTGAAACTTTCAAACCGATGGCAAAAACACAAATTTTGCTATTTCAAAGGTAATCTCTGGAGTACTAGTAAAATATCCTCTTATCGGACAGTGTAGGTCCCAGATCAGATTGCACGTTCTGTGCAGTCTGATCTATATTGTCTGCAATAGGTCGGCAAGTTGCACTTCGCAATGATAACTTTTCAACTATAAAGTTGATAAGTATTATTTTCTTTTTACTTTTATCGTTACTTCTTCGCGAATCAGGCATGGCTGTTCTGTTTGGTTTCATTGCACATCAGTTACCTGACACAAATAGTTAACATAAACAGGTTAAGAGGCAAGTCAAAAGAAGCGAGGGTTTAATTATCAAAAAAGAACAAGACGAAGCACTTGAAGAACAGAAAATAACGACAGTCGTCCCTCTTAATTTGTTGTTTCCGTTTTAGGCATCTAAACGGTAGAACGTTTTGTTTACTATCTTTCTTAGCTGTACTAAGCTTTCCCTAATGAGTGGCAATTCAGTAGAAATCAAGTCATTTTTCTCTTTAATGACTAAGTTAGAAAATACGCTAATCGATTCCAAATATATTATATTTCTAGCTTTTAGTGGATACAAAGTTGCTTTGGAAACTGGTATAAAAACAGCTCTAGTTGCTCAAATCGGCACCCACGCTTGCCGCTAAATTTTTTTCTCCTCAGTTTCGAATTTTAAAGGTTGCAGTGTGTATTACATGTATGCAAAATACATTTGTTTATTACCTAATTTATTTATTATATATTTCACGAATTTACTTCTCTTTTTCTACATGACATTCAAACATTTTTTCCGCTATGAAGTGCAATTTTTTACATTCAGTATAATAAATAATTTACGAATGATATTGAATAGAAATAAAGTTGAGAATATGCAGAAAGTTAGTCAGCACACACGTACTTTTTTTTTGTTGTTGGAACGAAGGGTTTTCCTGCCAGATTATGGACTTTAAGATGACTTCTGATAGTTTTATCAAGATTAAGGCTTTAACAAAGTGTCCTTTTTTTTTCAAATTTTAGATACTGCCATATCTTTTTATACTCCAAGGTAAGGTCAAAGGCACACACTTCTTCAGTGCCTCATAAAAAAAATTAGTTAAAGGATCTTTAAAGCATTGTTCTTGACCTTCTTCTGTTCCAAATCAAAACAAATATTGCTTCAATATTAAAAGCTGTAAATAAGCCATGCTCTGGAAAAGGATGGGTGTAATGCATTTGCAAAAAGTATCGACCTAGGTCAGCCTGCACAGTCCGTGCAGGCTGACCTGTGTCGAAACTTTTTGCTATCTCTAAATGTTCTGTATTTCAAAGATTGTTACAAAAAATACAATTTATGGATACATAATTATGTGATGACCTGCTCATTAGTATGGATCACTGAGATCCGTTAAACCACCTTTTTCCAGATATTAGCTCAAGTATATTGTGGCTAAAGGATATATCTTCACATTATTTGTGACCTGTCACGCGAAACGGGACTATCTGGGAATTCTGCGCATCAATTAGACGTAAACAGATCAACGATAGTGAAAGACAATTTAAGCTGATAGCTCAAAAATGATTGTATAACAAGGTAAAATGACCACTTTCAAAAAGAAAATATAAAAGCAAAAAGTGTCAACACTGGTCAGACTGCGCAATTGCAGTTCCCAGAAGGTCCCTTTTTGCGTGACAGGTCACATTTATTTTACAAGATTTTTTTTCTGTAGCTTCCGTGTTTCAAAAGAGGTGTGGTGTATGAAACGCCACAAGGTTGTTTCCTGGCGGAAAAGGAGCTGTACGAACAATGACATTTTTCTTCATCGGGCTAACATCAAAGGGATACATTAATAGATTTCATGAAATTAAATACATGGTGAATCAAAATAAATCTACAATCCAGTGATCAAAGTCACTCTTAATTGTTGAAATCTGTTGTTGCCTTTTTTACATTTACTTGCAGATATTTACAAATCGCTTCAAAAAGTTGACATAGCATTGTCAAGCAATAAAGGCAGCTTCAATACTCTATCCTTTGTGACAATATTTCTCTTCCGACCGTGTATTGCTCGTTTTATCGGACACTTTGAATCAAGACCAAAATGCACAGAAATGCACGATTAGATTTTTATTCTTCACTGAGAGATACCTTTTGAGATACTTTGGCCTAAAAAGCTTTATTACGGCAGTATACGGACACCTTTTGCACACTGCATATAATTAGTCAAATTTTATTCATTTCAGATATTTGGTGCTAAAAGTGCTTAATCACAAACTATGGTTTTTACGACTCTGAGATAGAAGCCTTTTGAAAACATTGTGGGAAAAGGAGAAAATGCTAGCATTTTCTCCATTTCCCGCAATTTTTTCTACCCTACTAGAAACAAATTTCAATTTGGTCACCGTATAATGACAGATTGTCATTTCGCAATTTCTATACTTGTAAAATGGTATCATATAAATTCAGATGCATTTAAACACCCACTTTGTTTACCTTTGGGCTTTATTGTTGCTTTAATCAAAACACGGGATCGTGTGTTAAACGGTTTTAATTAAGGCCTGTTGGAGCTAATGTTCCATAGAAGAAAAATGAGGTTAAAAAGGGCAAAAATTCTCAATTTTGAGGGAATATATGTTTCATTACCTTGATAAAAATTTTCAGTGAGAATGGAACAGAGATCAAAATGAGTATTGTCTACGCGAATTTCATTGTTTGTTCTTTGTTTCGCTCTTGTAGTGCTAAGAGAAGAGATAACAAAATTTACAGATTTGACAAATCTTTATCTGATAAAAAAAAAAAAGTTATACTTACGAATCTTTGATAATAGGACGTGAAAGGCCACGAAAAATCCAAGGAAACGGTGAACTCGCATTTTATTCATGACAGCCAAAATCCATGGAAGTATCTGTCTAAATCTTAAGAGCAGCTAACAAAAATCCAAAGAAATGATCCACTTGCACAATAATAATTTTCTTTCACGAAACTAAGAACTCCAGAAATATAATCCCGCATTAGCATGTCAGGTTATTGTCATATATAAAAACTAAGTTCCACTGAATAGAGAATTTGCACCGTTGATTGGATAATTTGTTGGAAATCAATGTTCTTAAAGCGATCGGTGTGGTCTCCTATAATTTTCATTAAGCATGGATAATCGTTTGAAGATTTAATCTGGAACTTAGCGAAGATCAAAGATAAATGAAACAAGTCGTGCCTTTTACTTTACTGAGTGTGCTCCGCTGTTTCTAATCGATTATTGAACTGAACAGTAGATCCTATACTCCTTTCGTTAATGTTTAATACTTGACGTTGTGTCTTAAACTTTAAACTGCTGGGCGTGACTCAAGAACCTTTTGCGGACAGTGTAGATCAAGGTTAGACTGCACGAAACGTACAGTCTGATCCTAGATCTACACTGTCCGATAAGGAGATATTTTTCTCAGATAATATACCTTTGAAGTAACAACATTTGGGTTTTTACTTTCGGGTTCAAAGTACCATTCATTTTATTAAACAAGTGAAAGGTTAAGCATTTAGTACGGGATTTAGAAAACATTGTAAGAAAAATAGAAAATGTTGGTAATCAGCATTTTCTCATTTTCTAACAATGTTCTCCACTTTATAAATTGTAAGTTGCATCATTTGAGCTACATTTGATTTGTCGTTTGCAATCGCTTTCAATCTGGATAATTTAGGTAGATGTAAAATCTTGACATCCGGTAACAAAGTGGGAAGTTAACCATGGTTGTGAAGTCAACAATGGTAGTGAAGTCAACCATGGTTGGTGTGTTAATCATAGGTGTATGGTATAAGAGGATCAGTCTTTCACATCAGAGGCGAATTCTGTGCATCAATTAGATGAAACCAGATCAACGATGGTACAGGTCACTTTAAGATGACAATTCAAAAATGATTGTTTAACAAGGCACATTGACCACTTTTCATACAGAAAATGTCATTAAAGCGAAAAGTGTCAACCCTTGTCAGCCTGCGCAATTCGCGCAGTCTGACCAGGGTTGACCCTTTCGCAGTTCCCCAGAAGGTCCCTTTTTGCGTGATGGGTCGCATTCAAATAACGCCAGATCACACCTTTGGATAAACCACGGATCATAATTCCAAAAAACTTTGCGTAAATGTACGCACTTTACTGAAAGGTACCCCATACGTACGTAAATGTGAAGTGTAGGGATTGTATCACGATTTGGGTGAAATTAATTAAATTCATATTTCAGCAATCTCCCTTTCTGTAATGCTTTCATCCAAGGTCTTACATGTAACTGATGAATAAAATATGTTTAAACTAAGGTCTACTGCATGACAAAAAAGGTCGTCTACGGGACGTAACATGTGAAGTTTCTCCTAAGAAAGCGTTTAGATCATAAAGATCTGCAGATGGGTGCACTAAACTGTGTATATTTACGCAAATTATTTGGGGCTGTTTATACACAATATACGTTCTCTGCTTTATTTATTTAGAAGAGCTGCATTAAAGCTATGCCAGCATTGACTCAAATCGTTTTTTGTTAAATTTGATGCCTGCTTCCCTTAAATGTATATGCAAATTCCGTGCGTACGCAGTTTAGTGAGAGACAGACCTGATACTGATCAATGCTTTTGTTTAGATCTTTTGTCCATAATTGACCTGCAACACGCGAAAAGGGGCATTCAGGCAATTTCGTAAAGCATCGTATGGTTGTACAACGTCCATGGACAGCATATTTAGGTAACAGGCAAACATTTCCATACATATCAAGGACTCCAAAGATACATAAAGTCCCTATGCATAAGGGAATGAAGCCTTTGGTAGGAAAAGGAGCAAGACTTAGTGCTTGTTACATGTTTATGTTATATATATTTTTTCCAAAACTTTCTTAAAAGTCCTCGACTCCATGGAATAAATTTTCTTAATTGTACAGTAACGGCTGAAAATAATTGACTGGTCAGAGTAGTATTTAGGATATACATTTACTGTGTAAGTAAAGATGGCTTCTAGAAAGGAAAGAATAAAACATCTCGGTAAATCAGCTATTTTTAGTATCCAGGATTGTCCGACCGACCCATATCAGACAATAAGGACGTACAAGCTGATCTAGATCTATAGATCTTTCCCCCACGAAAGGGTACAAAAATGTTTCTGTAGGTAGGCTACTCGTATATCGTCGGTATACTTTGAAAACCTCGGAACTACAGCTTCTTCAAAGATTTAGTTACGAGGTTTTTGAAGCAAACTGACAATATAAGCTGTCAAGGATCTGCTAAATGACAAGCGATAATGATTTTAATGAGTAACCATTCGACTTATTGGTTTGAATCGTGCTCGAAGTTATTTCACATCTCAAGGCTTAGGCTGCTGGGCGCGACTCGATGACCTTTTGCGAACAGCATAGATCAAGATTAGACTGCACAGAACGTGCAGTCTAATCTTTGATCTACACTGTCCGATAAGGATATATTTTTCTTATAAAATAAATTTGAAATAGTAATTTCTGGCTTTTTACTATTGGCTTTAAAGATTTGTGAATTCTCTTTGGCAGGAAACGGATAAAAGAAAAACATATAACATTTAGGATGACAACTGGATCATGAAGAATGGATATTTTTTCTTGGTTTCACCAGTGCTAGACTTGAAGTTCAAAAAATAAGTTGCACGGGGACTCTCTAACGTGACCAGAGTATGGCACCAGCGAAGATCGAACCAGAACTCACTGGTTACAAATCGAACGCCTCAAGCACAGGATCATCGAGGACGGTTCTTGTCACTGAATAATAGTTAGTCTACTCTCTGCATTCTGGTCTAAACCTTCACCAAATAATTGCAAGCCTTTCAGTCGAGACCGGAAAAAGAAAGTGAATTTAATGCAAAGCGGTATGCGACAATGCCACCATTCAATTACTGAATCTGAGAAGTATTAAAAACGCTGCCATTGTCTGTAATCCAATATTAGTGAAGGGAAATCGTTAATTCCATCATAACTAACAATAGTCTAAGGCCTGGCCAGCTGGATTCAATTTTTTTTCAATCCATCTGGTAGAAAAATTTCATTGGTACCAGGTGATAGTACAGCTATATAGAAGTCAAATTAGGGTGGATGCCAGAAACAAAAGTGGTGCAGATTTTTTTCAGACGACATTTTGTTACCCCACCCACTGAAAATGCATTGAATTAAGCTTATGTGTACAAACCACGAAATTTCAATATCTGCCCGAGTATATTGATTGCAAATAGTTCTAATTGGCAGTGAAGCGCATAAGTAATGGTAAAATTAAGTTACAGGAGGAGAAAATATAGATTGGGCGCCTTGGTGTTACCCCACCCACTAAATTTGCATACATTTACTGAAAATCATGAGCAACTTAATATCATTTAAGACCTTTGGGTTTCAGCTTCTTGTAGCAGGGTTTGATGAGAACTAAATGCTTACTATTGTACTAAATTGCTGCATTGTATTTATGTTTTGGTCTTGCTTATCCTTTACCCCACCCACTATGAGCATATATATACATGTAGTTATGGCAGATTGTAGGAGACATGAGTTTTGAAAATGAAGTTGGATTTTTCTTGTTTGATACGGTTTCTTATTTGTACAAATAGAATGTACTGCACACGGAAAAATGCATATTCCACACTTGAATATTGTTTACGGTGATGCAATGCCAGTCATAACACATTGACATGTCCTTCATGTAACGAAATTGTAAAGTAAAAGAAATCCCATTCTAATTAAGAAAATTAGATATTTTTTTTGGTCAGATTGCACTTCGAACCATCTGTATAACGCATATTTGTTTTATTTGAATTGAGTATTTTGGAACAAAATTTTGGCACATTATATGTCGGAGAAAAATCAGTTTTTTGCAACTATTTTAATTCCTTGAAAAAGTTATATAGATTTAGTAAATAATGTTCTTTATTAAATTAAATGGCGTGGCTTCATTTTATGAGCAGTTTTTATCATTGTTATAATAAACGACACATGTGTTACAGCAATGAAACAAAATGATACAGTGCAGACACATTAAAGTGTTAAATAAAAAAGTTTTGTACTTAGTGCCTTTATTTGAGAAAAAATAAACTAAACAATTATTGAATAGTTATACATGAAATGAAGAAAAGTCATTTGCACCAAAATACTGTCTTGTTGACTAGTTAAGATTTGTTATGTAGGAAATAAATCCGTTACATCATGACATTTCAAAATAAAACAGAAAAACACCCACATCCACACCCCACACACACAAATATATATACACACACAAAGCAGCTGTACTGTCAATGCAGCAAACAAAGAAGCTGATGATTGATCACACGTCACAATTACGCTCAATGAACTGAGTATTTGTTTACTTTAAGTCATCAAGAGGTATTTAGCTCCACTGGTTGAAAACAAGCGCGCTTATGTCATAGCCCGGTGTCCGTTGTGCGTCTGTCCATGCGTGCATTAACTTATATTTCAAACATCTTCTCTGACACTATCCATCCAATTTTGATGAAACTTTACAGAAATGATCCTGCCGTGGCCTTCTTCAGAATTTCTTGAAAGAATTTGATTCCTTTAAAAACTCTGGTTGCCATGGCAACAAAACTGAAAAATATTGAAAACCTTCGAAAATCTTCCTATCCGAAACGATAAGGCCCAGGGCTACCAAACTTGGCATGTAGTTTTATGTAGCGAACCTCTACAGTGTTCCTTCAAATAATAGCTATGGAGTCAAAATTGACCCCTCTCCGGGGGGTCACAAGTTTTATATGGGATTATATAGGTAAAATTTTAAAATCCTTCTGATCCCTAGCCATAGGGCCTTGGTTGGTTGGTTGATTGGTTCGTTTGCATTGGGGTTTAACACTACTTCAACAGCTAAGGTCATATCATGGGGGTCGGTGACGCACATGTGTTTCCTGGTTTTCTCACACCAGTACTAAGCTTTCTTTCCATAGCCACCGACTACTTTTCTCACATGCTTCAGCAGACGTGAGAGGGGAAAATACGTCGGAAAGAAAGTTCACCTCAACCGGGTATCGAACTCACAACCATCAGGTCATGAGTCCGACACGATCACCACTGAGCCACCAGGGCGGGCCATAGGGCCTTGGGCCACCAAATTTGGCATGTATCTTTATCAAGTGGGCGTGTACCAAGGATACCCAACTTATAGCCCTGGGGTCAAATTTGGCACGGCCCCGGGGGTCACAATTTTTGTATTGGCTTATATTGGGAAAACCTCTACTTGTACATAACCACAAAGCTTTGGACTACCAAACGTTGCATGTAGCTTTATATAGTGGGCCTCTACCAGGAGGGCCCAAATTATAGCCTTGGGGTTAAGTTTGTCCCAACACCAGGGGTCACAAGTTTTATCTGGGCTTTTGTGGTGAAAACTTTTTTAATGATCTTTTTACGAACCATAGTAAGGCCTAGGGCTACCAAATTTAGCCCTGTTTCATGGGTCTCATGTTTTACATGGCATTTATTTTAGGAAACTTTGAAAACCTTCTGGCATACCACACATCCTATATTATGTAATATGGAAGTTTATCTTACGGACCTCCACCAAGTTTCAAGTAATTATAGCTTTGTGGTAAAAAATGGCTTTGCCCAGGGGCAAGGGGTCATAACATTCTCGTAGAACTTCATAGAAAAAAAATGTATGCCTTCAAGTTTAAAACCAATTGGCCAGAGTTGTAATGTTTGTCTTGTAGTGTTTTCACTTATTAGCTAGTGGAGCGATACAGGGCCATCATGGCCTTCTTGGTTCAAGTTAGATCCCCTATTGCATCAGTGAACTAAAGTAACAGATGGATGAAAAAATAGGGCCTTACCCTATTGTATGTCTTCAAGTTTGAAACTTGTTGGCCTGATTTGTAATGTTTGGCTTGTTGTGTTTTCACTCATTAGCCACTGGAGCGATACAGGGCCATCATGGCCCTCTTGTTTCAAGTCATATCCCCTTTTGCATCAGTGAAATAGAGTAACAGAATAGAAGAGTAAAAATAACAAAGGAAATAAAGAAACTTAAGTATTGAAAATATCCAAATCTTAGTACTGGCATACTTATGGTTGGACATGAATATATAATGAGATAACGAATTCAAAGGTTAGTGTACAATAATAAATTATACTGTGGCACTCATAAATAGATCATTTTTGAGGTACTAAATGCTATAACTCAGTAAGTTTTCTTGATTTTTGTCCTGTTTGTCTGTCCTAGTAGGTCTAGTCAAAATTGTGAAAAAATCTAGCCAGAAATATACTCTCTCAAAAAAGAAACGCAACATACAGAAAATAGGAAATTTACTTCATATATTATTTTCATAATTTATGATATAAATAATTTACACAGGAATGCAAAAATTGGCACACTTCTTGTTCATGAGTTCTTTTACCTTGGAATATCACAGTTTGTCACATATTGTCAATAAATCACTCATAAATTGTCAATATCTGGTATAATATTTCAAAAAGATAATCTGATGTTGCGTTTCTTTTTTGAGAGAGTATATAAACAGATTCAATGTGAAGACTGAAAATTCAGAGATTGGTTCCAATTAATTCTGCAAGGAACATTTATTAGGTGAATTATGGTATGTGAAATTAGTCAGACTTGATTTAATATTCATTGTAAGTCTTACATTAATGTGGATTTTTATGAGCACTTTAGATTAAAAAGATTTGTGAAAAAGATTGCATTGTATCATTGTCTGCTTCATTTTTGTGAACATAGGAAAAGTCTAATTTACGTTATAGGCAAATTTTGGGTAGGCGCGTTTATTAGCATATAAAAAAAATCTGCACCACTTTCAGATCTGGCATCCATGCATAAAGTGACTCTAATAGGCTATCCTAATTCACCAGATGGATTGAAAAAAATTAGAAATAGGGCTCTTTTCTTATCTGGGCCTTAGCCTATAATGTTTGGCTTGTAGTTCTTTCACTTATTAGCCAGTGGAGCGATACAGGGCCATCATGGCCCTCTTGTTTCAAGTCATATCCCCTATTGTATCAGTGAAATAGATTAACAGAGTAGGAGACTAAGAATAACAAAGGAAATAAAGCAGCTTGATTAATGAAAATAGCCAAATCTTAGTGTTGACATACTTATGGTTACAGTTGTGAATATATAATAAAATAACGAAATCAAAGGTTAGTGTGCAACAACAAATTATACTGTTGCACTCATAAATAGATCATTTTTGAGGTGCTAAATGCTAAAACTCCATAACTGTTCTTAATTCTAGTCCTCTATGTCTGTCCTAGTAGCTCTAGCCAAAACTGTGAAAAAATCTAGCCAGAAATATTAACACATTCAATGTGAAGACTGAAATTCAGAGATTGTTTTCAATTCATTTCTGCTAGGAACATTTATTAGGTGTTTTACGGTATGTGAAATTGGTCAGACTTGATTTAATAAAAGTCTTACATACAGGTAAATGTGGATTTTTATGAGCATCTTAAATTCAAAAGATTTGTCAAAAAGGTTGCATTGTTTCATTGTTTTTTCCATTATTGTGAACAGAGGAAAAGTGTAATTTTTGTTATAGGCAAATTTGGGGTAGGCGCGTTTATTAGCATATAAAAAAAATCTGCACCACTTTCAGATCTGGCATCCATGCTTAAAGTGACCCTAATAGGCTATCCTAACTCACTGTACCATTTGAATTTTTCTACCAGATGGATTGAAAAAAAATTAAAAATAGAGCCCTTTTTTGATCTGGGCCTTAGCCTACAACTTAGATTAACTTCAAACAACATTCATGAAAAAAATCCGATAGCCAATACAGTGCTACCAATGTGAAACTGATTGAATGGAAAGAGCCGAGAGTTTCCGATACTTACTACTTCAAATTGCTTTAAATTACCCAATTCACCGAGAAGTTGATTCATCGCCGATCAATCGCTCGTAACTGTACCGTACCGTACTGTTGAGAAAAATCTCGACGGAACTTTAATGGTGTTGTTTGAAATGGAACTGGTTGTAAATTTAACACAACAATGTCAACTCCAAGCGCTTTTAAGACATTTTTTGTGTCTCTGTGATTTATATTTCTTTTCAATGATCCATTGACCTTTCCTCTCCTCTCAATCGTTACGCAACTTATACAATATCTTTTTGTTCGATGTGTAGGAGTTTAGCATCGCCCTCTCACATCCGACGGTTTTTGGTTTGAATTCCTTGATGATCGCGCTGGTGGAGGGCAACCTTCGCAATTTCCTCAGCGTCATCTGCGCATGCCATATTCTTTGAAGTTTAGACCTGTCTGTTACGGCACATCGCTTATCCTTCGTATACTGGGAAAAGTAGGGCTTATATCGAAGCTATGAGCCTATTATATAGCATGTTGGGGCTGTTTTAATAAATAGTCGGTGCACAGAGCATAGCTCATTTTCAAAGTCGTCTGTTTCAGGTGTGTTTCAGAAGCTAATGAGCCAAATATTATTTATTGACCTCATTTGTTACGACGCCCATCGTCTGTGACCACATTTAATCATGGTTGCCGTCTGATGTTTAACAATCATTCAATTAGCTATTTTAATATCATAATGGACACAACTTAACTTTTTTCATCTAGCCTCAAAATCGATTAGTAGTGCTCTGGCAAACAGGGCTTTAATGCACGCGTGTAACGCATTATTCCAAGGAAGACTTCATGATAATACTCACACGCACAACGAAGTGGGGGTGGATATACTGGAATCGCCATGGGTGTCAGTTTGTCCGTCCGTCCGTCTGCTTGTAGACACAAATTTGTCTGACTTAATACTTCGACAGTTTGTCAGGCACTGAACTCATGATCAATTTATATACAGTGTTCCTATATATATGAAGTTGTGCATGTGTAATTTCAATGACCCTGCTGCGCTTTTGCGAAATTATCTCCCCTTGAACTTTTTTCAAAAATTCTTACTTTTGTACCAAACCATTTTGCAATCTGTGACAAAGGAGCTTGCTGATGGGTGAGTATGATAGCTTTTAGTGATAACTCTAGCTATTATCATGGATACACAAAATACATTCAGTATAAAGATTGACTGAATCGGCAGGTACGCTCGTATAATGGTACTTCGACGTACATAATCAAAGTACTGATAGTACTGAAGGCCAGGAAATTGAGGATACGATACAACACATGAGGTCAATTTTAATTGATACAAACAGGTAGACGGACAGGGATACATGCGGATTCCTCTAAGCCCTTGGAATTCTTGGTTTTATCAGGAAATTTTGAACTCATACTAGAAAGTACCAGCCAGAAACTAATTAAGCCAGAGCTAGGCATGTGCTCACAGTTATGGGGTGCTTGATGATGGCTTAGAATACTTAGTAATTTGTCGTGCTTGTTAATAATCCCATGTCAAAATTGAACCGTATTCAATCGGTGCAATACCAACTTTGGCTATCTAAATTTTCTGAGACATGTGATGTCTTGTAGTCCTGAATGACATTATTTTTTTACATTTATGACGCAAGAACATATTTATTTTTATCGATTTCAATGAAATTACAGCTAACTTACACATATAATGTACATACTAAAGACAACGAAATTTCAAAAATATTTTTATAGACAACTTGATTAAAGATATGGATGAAATTTGATGTTGGGGTCGATTTTTCTAAAATTTTATTTGGGGACGATTTCACCAAAGAAATCGTCTCCAGGGGACGATTTCTCCGGAGTGATAAACATAACACGGGCCAAGCAGTTTGGGGACGATTTCTCCAGGGACCGATTTCTCCAGCATTCTGCTGAAGTACCCTAGATTTAGTCGATATAAAAGTGATAAACATAACACGGGCCAATATATATATATATTCTATATATAGTTTGCTTTATTTACAATCGCATTTTAGCGGAGACGTGTTTTGTGACACACATGTTCAAATGTCAACACAACGTTATAGACAAACTCCGAGCAGAGTCGTCGTTCGTTAATCTCACCATATCTGAATGTGAATGATCCGGAGTGCAAGAGAGAGCGTTATAGATATTGACCGTATTTAGCGCGTAAGAATACACAACTGCCAGATAAAGCTAAGTTCATTTGGTTACGCCTTTATTAGGTCAGTGTTAATGACAAAAACGGGATAAAAAATACACACTCGTCAGTTAGTAAAGGATTGTAATACCCTTGCAGTTCAATGGCATTTTGCAGATGAAAGCTTTGAGGAAAGGAAAGCATTCACACCGTGTGATAAGCAATCTCTGTATATACTTGGGAAATTAGTTGTTTTGGCGGACTCAGCGATATAGAGTGGACACACCGTCCAACATTTTTGTCTGAATAGGCAGCTTACGATCCCTATAGGCAAGGGAATCCCTTGAGAGGGATTCCCTGGCCTAAAAATGACCGACAGCAAATGTTTCGACTTAGGTCAGCCTGTGCGGACAGTCCGGACTGCACAGGCTGACATGGGTCGACACTTTTTGTAGGTGCTCCTTTTCATAGGCTGAGACAGAATAAGGTTTTGATCGACCAAAACTGTGTTAATGAATTAAGTTCATACTATTTCAAAATATTCGCATCGTTAAGGCCTCGTCGTACAGCTCGAGGCAGACCTTCTTTATGATGTTATCCAAAACTCTGCGTGTCTGTCTGTCTGTCCTTTTACACTAACCACAGGGCTTAAGAGATTTGTCTTTGGCGTAGTGGTAAGTCTGTTGGTTTTTCAACCCTCAATGAACGAAGATCTTTACCGCACAGGTTTGAACCCTAGATGTTGAGGTTTTAATTTGAGCTTTTTATATCTGTTGTTCACTTTCATGTTCGTTAGAGTATGTCGAACGGACAGACGGATGGACGAATAGACATTAAGACAGAGATTCAATCTCTTATCTGATGGCGCAGCCTTGAAATTTGATTGATGTACGAAACTTTAAAGAATAAATCAACAACACGATCACAAAAAGAGGAGATTTCCGCTCAAAGCATCATTAGACCGCGAATGGATTGAAAATTAATCGAATGAATTAATTAACCCCGCGGGTGCCAAAATTTTAGACTTTCATGTTGAAAGCATGTGTAGATATTACACCAATTGTGGCACAAATGATTGGATGAACCAGCCTTGCACTGTTAACCCTTTAGCATACGACAAAATTTTAGACTGGTCCAAATTGAAAGCACTTGAAGAGGACCAAAATAAAAGTAATTCAAAATTTGAAACTTTGTTTCCAGCAGAGTAGAAAACATTGTGGGAAAAAGGAGAAAATGCTGGTAACCAGCATTTTCTCCTTTTCTCACAATGTTTTCAAAAGGCTTCTCTCTCAGGGTCGAAAAAAACAAGGGCTTGTTTGGTAAAGGGGTGATTCAATGTATTTCCGTGTTCCATGCTATCCTGTAATGCCCCATGAAGAGTATAGAGCAATACATGCCGAAAGGGAGAAAAAATGCTTTTTACCAGCATTTTTCTTCTTTTGCCACATTATTTTAACAAATGGACACTTTTTCAATTCAGAGGAGTCTAAAAGGCGTCAATTAAAGTTATGTCATAAAGAAAAGGGCAATACCATATTCAACTACATTGATTAAAAAAAAAACCGAATAAGGCTATTTCAAACTTTTTTTTTTTTTGGACAAGAATATCTAGATATCGGGCTGTGTAGATCTATGATCAGACTGCACGTTCTGTGCAGTCTGATCTTGATCTACACTGTCCGCAAAAGGTCACCGAGTCGCACTCGGCAGCCTCCGGGTTAAAACTGTAAAACTGGATCACTTAAAAACTGTAGCAAGAGATACATGGTAGAAATAACATGGTAGCAACTGTAATGGCAGTCAGAAATTACAGGTTATGGTATAGGTTGGCATTCTAGATCATATTTATAAGATGTATGCTGACTTGTCATGGATAAACTTGCCGTAAATATTCAGTATTAGGTTGGCCGAGCCCCGAGATTGCAGTAGGTAGAGTGCGGCACTTGAGAACAAGAGTTCGCTGGTCGAATCCCTATTTCGGCGATAAACTTGCCGTAAATCTTCAATATTAGGTTGGCAGAGCCCAAAGATCGCAGTAGGTAGAGTGAGGCACTTGAGAACAAGAATTCGCCGGTCGAATCCCCATTTCGGTCCATTTCTTTCCCAGGATTGATGAATGTCATTGCAACAGGGTTCATTCCTCTCTAACTGCTACTTATTGTTTCGATAATGTTTATGCGGGAAAGCAGCCTGTCGCTAGAGAAGAATATTGTGCTCAAATTTGTAAAAAGAAACTTAAGGAAAGCATGGGTAGGTGCACTAACCAAAACGTTATATCTAGACTGCCATTGTAAACGGCTCCGTGAACAGGGAATTGAATACATATGCAAAAAGTATCAACCCATGTCAGCCTGCGCAGTCCGCACTGTCCGCACAAGCTGACCTGTGTCGAAACATTTGTTGTCGGTCAATTTTATGAAGGTAGAAGTGCTATTGTACGAGCGTACCTGCTACTTGAGTCAGTCTTTAGACTGAATGTATTTTTATGGTTTCATGATGATATGATGTCTTCCTTGGAATAATGAATTACAGACAGGCATTAAAACACCTTTTGCCAGAGCACCTCTGATCGATTTTCCAGCGATATCAGAAAAGTTGTGTCCATTATGATATTAAAATAACTATAATTGAATGATTGTTAAACATCAGACGGCAACCATGATTAAATGTGGAGGTCACAGACGATGGGCGTCGTAACAAATGAGGTCAATAAATAATATTTGGCTCATTACCTTCTGAAACCCACCTGAAACAGACGACTTTAAAAACGAGCCACGCTCTGTGAAATGAGGGGTTGATACATCATAAAAAAGAATCGGTCAAGGTCAGCCACGCAGTCCGCGGAGGCTGACCTGGGTCGAAACTTTTTACTTTTACTTTATTTTTTTGCATGTCCCAAACCAACAGACCATCCTACGCAATAATTCAATTTGTTTTTACACTTAACCCTTTACCAAATAATCCCTTGTTCTACGACCGTAAAACATTGTGGTAAAAGCAGGTAACCAGCATTTTCTCCTTTACCCACAATTTTTTTCAACACATTTTATCGTGTGAGCCACTTTTAATTTTTCGTTTGAAAATACTTTCAATTTGGTTTAATATTTTGATGTTTGATAAAGGGTTAATTGATGGATTGTATGTATCCATATTTATGTGATGTGATTTGTGATGACTGGCTTTTGTATCAGACGAGCATTGCTTTTATATCTCCACAAGTCCCTTCCTAACAAAAGCTCTACAATACCATATTTTCAAAGCCATGGCCGCTTTCACCCAGGCAACAGTTTCGGAACAAAATAAGCATCGAGAGAAGAGAGAAAAGAAATCTTCTTGCAATGAATTCTATCAAGCTAACAAGCGTCAGAGAAAGTAGTGCCGGAATCAAAGAAAGTAGAGCCGAGCATTAATTTGAACCCTCGCATTACAAACTTTTGACATGCTTTTACACTGATATTCACTGATTGTAGTGTTTAACGCCTTTTTTCAAATATATTTTCAGGTATATCACAGGAGCTAGTTCACATACCCATGTTTTCATGGAGTTTCTGTTTCAATTCTTTCCAAGCAAGTGTTTGCTCTCAACCAAAACTAAAGTCGAACGAGAGAGGAATGAATCCTGTTGCAATGACTATCATCAATCCTCGGAAAGAAATTGGTCGGGTCGGGAACTCGAACCTGCAAACTCGTGTTCTCAAGCCTTGCATAGATCTGCTAGCGACGGCGCCTCCCGGGCTCCTGGAACGCTGATATACAAAAAGAGATACACAGGAATAAAAGATGAACCAGCATTTCAAATCGATTTTGACGATGGTAAAATTATACCCATTTCAGATTAAGTAAACAATTCGTCTGAGGAATTCCATATAAGTTTATTTAAACAGGAAGTGCATTCCACTCAGCAAGTCAGCCACGAGATTTGCGTATCCTTTTACGACATAATCCCGAGTTTTAACGACCCTGATGGAGACAGCATTTGAAAACACTATGGGAAAAGGAGAAAATGCTGGTAACCAGCATTTTCTCCTTTTCCCACAATGTTTCCTACTATATCAGAAAATCAGCTTATTTCTATCACCTTTAATTTTGTCGTCTGCATAATGCTTTCAATTTGGAAGAGCATAGGATATGACGTTTGGTAAAGGGCTATAGTTGTAAATCTGGCCTTAGATCTTTAGTGATCGGAATTAAAATTTCCTGTGTAGAGATTTGAAACTCGTTCAGGTAACATGCTCTACCATCGACTTTACTTTTCTCACAGATTGATCCAAATGAATTCTTGAACATAAAATGTCGTGACATGAAAGTTGCAGCGACTTTTCTTTCCGGCGATTTTTGCATCTCACCTCTGATGCTTGTGCAAAGAGTAGTCAGTGGCTTTGGAAAGAAAGTTGTGTCAGTACTGGTGTGAGAAAGCCAGGAAAACTCATAGGTGGGTCACTGACCGCCATGATTAAGCATAAGCTGTTGAAATGAAGTTAAACTCCAATACAAACCAAGTTGAACATAAAAACGTAGAGACGACTATCATATTTTTAGTTTTGTGGGAAACCCCTTTTCTGCCATATAAAGCATCGTTGTCTGCGCATGTCATATTTTTCGAAGATTCGACCTGTCTTATATGACGCATCACTCTCCTCCCTATCGGGGAGACTGTAATATTACGCGCTATAAAGTAGCAATGGAGAAATATCAATATGTTTGAGGAAAAATCAGGCATGTTTTAGCTCCAGATTTCTCTAAACTGCTGATTATAGCTGAGTGAATCGCACCAGGAAGCGTTATATAGAATATACGTTTATTTTAGTTTGAAATTCAAAGTAACGGTTGTCGCATAGAAATGTGGTACCATCCTGTGCACACAGGATGCCCAAATTAGATAGATGAATATTTGTAGAATGCCATCTAGCGGGAAATAATGTATAAAGGACCAAATATTTGTCGTCTACGTCACAGAGTGAATGCCACGCTTATGATGGCATTCAGTAAGTTAAATTCTTACGCCATTACCGCAGCAGCATATTCAGTATAATGACGCTTAAAACACAGTTCTTCGTTTTCTTCTCATTGTGAAAAATAGTGTCGATATTTGCAACATTGCGAGTAAAGTATTGAATTTAGTATTTATGGATCGCTGCCCGCATGATATTCATACTCCTTGCCTGATAAAATTCCCAATCCAAGGCACAAACCATCTTTTTCTCAGTGTCAATTCTCATACATCTCTTTCCCAACTCAAGGAAAACAAACAAACTTGCATGATTTTAGAAATGCTTGCAAGTCAAAATCGATTCAGGCGTCGTAATGTGCTGCATTTAAGTAATCCGATGCCAAAATTTCAATCGCATACGAAAAAATCCGAAAACCAATGAATAAGTTTTTACTTATCGAATTGATTTCCTAGAATCATCTGATAGGCCTATAGAAGAGAACCTAGCATGATACAAGGAAATCAAACCGCTGCGGAAATGACAGGGTATAAACATGGATACAGACCTTGATCCTGAAGAATGTCATTAATCCTTTATCCTTTTGCAAAACACAGAAAGATGGAGTCATTTTGATTTCAAAATTAAAAGTATTAATTAATCTCCACCAAACCCTATATTGTGGGTTCTCATTTGCATCGTCTCATTGAGACCATTCTAATGAGTACCCATAACGTAGGGATTTTAAGAGAAATTAAAGATTTAGAATACCATGACTTCCTCTCATTTGGAGCGCTGAAAGCAGTGCCTCGTTTTGACGGCCCTGCAGAAATATGATTTTTAAAGCATTGTGAGAAAATGAGAAAATATTGGTAACCAGCATTTTCCACTGTACTACAATGTTTTCTATTCTTCTATAGACAAATTCTATGCTTTGCACGATATCTCATGTGAAAGTGCTTTTAAATTGGACGAAGCTTATCTTCTGATATGGGACAGTGGATGTCATTAATCTCTGCCATCCGAATTAGTAAGAGTATTGAAAGATTTACGAGTATACACGACAAGACTGTTAAACATTCCTTGTAGTGGATTTTTACAAATGTTAATTAATTCCAAACGGAAGTACAAGTTTCCGAATAGACCACAAGCTTTATCAGCTTATTATTGGAACCTCCCCTTTAAAACCAACCAGTACCTTTTAACTATGACACATTACGATACAACTTGTTCTTATTTTGAAAAAACAAAATAGTGAGATATAAAGCAGCTAACGAAGGGTTTGGATGGAACGAAATAAAAAAGGCAGCAAGTAAAACAAGCACCGTACTCACCAACCAGTCTTAGCATTAGTCTAAGTCTCATTCTTCATAATTTTCTTAACGTGAAAGTAACATAACTTCTGATTGGCTAATCCATTTGGCTAAACCGATCGGATTTTTTTTTTTTCAATTTCAATCTATAAAATCTTGGAGAACAAGACTAAGAATGTTGGTGAATATGGACCCTGATGGTGCAATTTATTAGTATTTCTGTCGGATTAAAGCTTGCTTCATGTACATGTGAATCGATGCTGGAAGATTTTATTATTGCTAGATAAGTCTTAAGCAGACAACAAAACTTACGAGTTCTTCCCGCCTAAAATCATTTGTTGACTACAATTTAAATATGACTAAAATGATGGTATATCTTCTTGACAGAGCTGAAAATGTTGTCGGACATAAAATTAGAAATGGTTACAAGAATCGAGGACATACGGAGTTCATCTAAAAAAAAGTTAAGGACTACAATGACTTTTCTTTTTCCCATTCCCAACAAAGCGGAAGTAAAACAGTACTTGAACGCCGTCAAACCGGAAGTAGTTCTCTCAAATAAGCGTTTGCCACTTTACAACCATTAGGGTTAAGGCTCAAACTGAGACAATGTATTTACTTCTTGCTAGAACCAGTTTACAGCATAACTAAGTGTTTTTACGTTATTTACCCTCACCTTATAATCCCAAGTCTTCACGACCCAGGGAAAGAACCCATTTGAAAACATTCGATCCTAGTAAAAAACAGTTTCTGCTTTTCCTACAGCGCCCTTTATCATATCACAGACCAAATCTTTCATTAAAGTCGCATTTAATTTGGCGTTGTTCAGTGCGTTGTTGTTTATGCTGTCATTATTGAACAAATCAAATAAAAGTAATACATGGTTATCAATACAATTTGCCTTATGGCAACTTTTTTTTTTATAAATGTTAGGTAAATCATTGATCATTCAAGACACCGATAGTTCGCCTTAAGGTAGTAGACCCCTAATATCTCTAGTGCTGCACTGCATAAAGTTTTCTTGATAGAACTTAATAAATACGGATTTATACAGGTATAATACTTTTGAACATTTTTAACCAACCAGAAATTTCTTTATGCCTATCTTGAAATCATTTGTACGGTTACTTTTGCTAGTTTTCAGAAAAGGGAGGTAATTACTATCTCTCTTTGTAATGAAAATATAGTAGTTTTAGACTTGTAAATGATAATTCTAGAAAAGACAAAAGGGAAAAGTGGTTTGGTTAAAGCAGGACAATAACACTCTTTTTTAATCATAGCAAATTTTGTAGAATAATATTATTGTGGAAATAGCTGTTTTCTATTAGGGGTCTACTACGTTAAAATCCAGTTCTACTACATGAGTGGAAAAAAAAAAGAAATGGGTGACTTTGGAAAAAAATACTGTAGACTAGAGATGTCTCTATGAGAGTTTCTTGAGTACATTGACGCCATTATAAAGTTGCCATTTGTAGCGGATCTATATTCATAAAGGTAGACTTTTACAAAGGAAAATGATAAACACAAGAACGTAATAGATAGATCAAAAACAATTGAGACGTGCTCTGGTATAAGCAGTTTTAATTAATGCATCTGCAAAAAGTATCGATTCAGGTCAGCCTGCCTGGATCAGAAGTTTTCACTATTGGATGAAAATGTGAAAGGACTTATCTTTCCCAGGATTCAGTCAGCTGTTCGACAAAAGACGATTCTGTGGATCTTTAATTATTTAATGACTTACCAGATGTGATACATCACAGACATATATCACACCTCATCTACTTAACCCTTTCCAAAACGACAGATTTTGGACTCTTCCAAACTGAAAGAGTTTGCAGACGACAATTTTAGATTTGGACAAAATGGCAGAAAGTTCTTATAAAGGGTAGAAAACATTGTGGGAAAAGGAGAAATTGCTCGTTATGAGCAATTTCTCCTTTTCCCACCGTGTTTTCAGAAGACTTTTACTGTAGACAAGTATCAGGGCATGTTTTGGAAAAGGTTAATACCCTCTGAGTCTCTCCCAGTCCACTTTTCTAGACCTACGTCTCTTATCCTACAAAGGGATGAAGACCCACCCCATGGCTCACATATATTTTGATGTCAGGCAATTTTCATTGCGATACATATCCACCCAGTATAGTTAGTAATTTGAAAGGTAATGAAAAGTAACTAGCATTTTGAAAAGAATAAAAGTGAGATGTGCAACAATAACGTCGGGTCAGGTGTTTCATCATACTCGGATCGGCTGCACTCGATACGAGTTTTTATTACACTCTATTTATTACGGGGAAATCATAGATTCAGCAGTAAGAATATCAAAACATTTATCAGCTGTGGTCGAAATATGCACTAATACAAACATTGCAGCATGTGTGTAATTCTGAATTTTGCGTTCAGAACAGTGGGGAAAATATTAATAAGATGTATTTTGAAAAGCCATGAGACAATCATGTGACTTAAAATTTAACAAGCGTTCTCTAATTGCACTCTGCTGTAAGGTGTTCCATTGCTCGAAAGTGTAGACTCTAGCCAAACTGTTTATGGATTATTTGGAGTTTGAAAAAGCAAGGCACATTCAATTGCTAAACCTGCTTCTTTTCTTCTTTAAACGTAATGTTTTGTGCACTCTGAATCGTCTTCATACAAGCAGATCTATAATGAGCACCCACAACATAAGTTTTGTGGAAAGTGGTGTGCTATTTTCAATGGTTACTAGTAAATCGTACTGCTTTCTCCTCTCCACATCAGTTTCACCTTTCTGATTGAAAATCATGAAAAATGCTACAACATACACGGATTTACTAGATGTTGTTTCTCAAACATATTTCACACACCAAAGATTAAGTATAGGTGATACTCCCCTAAACCAATGGCAAAAGCCACACAAAAAGTCAGAGAGAATGGGCATGTATTACGTTACGTACACTGCTAAGGTAAATTGAATTAAAAAGTTGACGAAGACCCCACACAATTTGAACCTTTCTCCATCTTCCCATAAGAGGAAGAAACACACTCTGTATAACACTTCAGCTTCGTGGCACTGGGCGGGTTCTGAGATTGTCGACATGGTATCAGAATATGCTTCTTGTCTGAAGAAGAGGACAACTGACCAACTACTGTCTTTTCACTGGTACACCGTCCTTACATCTCTATGACTAAAGCTTAAGATTCTCACATCCCTTGGTTTACAAAGCCTGAGAGCTACAGCAACTACTATGAACTGTTTGTCAATCTACTACAGTCACAATCTGATAAACCGACCAGAGGGGATACACAGAAATGATGAGAAGGGCCTTCGCACATTACACAAGCCTCTATCACCTATTTCGGGTTTTATTTCTAACCCCTAGGTCGTAACATCAGGGCTAAGGAAAACAGTAACTGTTTTGAAGTGTGAAAATGCTCAAGGAACAACTACTGTTTACCGTCCTTCATGTTTCTTGTTCCAGAAGGAGACAGGATCCTCAGCAAAATGGTTATCAAGAGATCAATGAGGATGTTCCTTTGTCAGGCTGGAGTATTACTGCGCTAGTTAAAAAAGACCAGTAAAGAACATTTACTGCACTGTCACCTGGCACCTCCTGTTGGCTTTGATTTTGTGCATTAGTCACCGGTCCCATATCAACATTAATGTTATATTATTAGTGGGTTGCAGGTCGCGTACTTTTTATTGGAGAGACATTGGTTGTTTCGGACCATTTAAGATATCATTTTTATCAATGTAAGTCACAAATTTGTACGTGAGAACTAAAAAAGATTATTGCAAGATATATCATATGTAAACTTGGATGCTAAGATAATATAGGGTCACTTCTTACGAGAACCTCTTCTCGTCATTTCGAAAAGCGAGTATTTATTCATTCACCCGATGTTGTAGATACAGTCAACTTCAAACCCTCTGAGCCTTTACAACAGGATGAAGACAGATCTATCTGTGCTGTTGATGACTTATTGCAGCCAGCCCTAGAGCATTTATCCGAGTTCTTTTCTGCGAAGAAAGCCACAGAAAGAAACAACAATCTATCCACTAAGAAACGTTGCTACTTGATTGACGTTCTGATCAGGTGCCATATCAAACTTTGGGCCAAGTTCAAAGATATTTTTAAAATTTAAACAGCGGAAACCAAGGTGGCTAAAAAATTTAAGTTATAAAACGGCTGTAAGTCCCATAGCCCAAAATCGAACTTGGCTGATAAACTTTGTGTGTGAAATATAAATTCAACGCCGTAGTAATGTGTTCAGAAGATAAGAACAGACCTCCGTACGTATATGTGACTGTTTGGAACGTATGGGACCCTCGGACAGAGGAGATACTACAACTCCCTTATTAGTTGGAAGGCAATTAAAAACAGTACAGTGACTGTTCTTGTTGCCTATTACAGCCATCACAACTGCTGCTTTACTTTTCCCAAGAAAGAGAAGGAATATCATTTACCGTGTAAAAGAGTACTTTACTAAAGCACTGACCGTCCAATCTGGTTTCTTCGTTCAAAGTTCGACTGTGGAGTTACCGAGATAGGACTGTATCTATTTTATAATTATTTATTGAGTGTTCTGTCCCAATCATTTTGTAGCATCTTTACACATCGTTGCGTCTTTCCCATTTGTTGCTATGCCAGAGTCTCGGAATTCGACATTTGAGTGCAATATTGACCATATCGCCTGTTTGATCAGAACATTATTTAGATAGCAGTTTGTAACCTTTATTCTGGGGCAAAAATAAAAGCTGGATTCTTGTCTTTTATCGCTCTCCCTTAAAGATACATCTTTACTCTTTTTCATCCAGTTTCTTTTTTTTACCAATTTCATCTTTATTCTATAACAATATGACCATTCTTGTTGCCACTCACGGTTGCAAGATTACACAGATTATGACGCATAGAAATTTCGTCTCATTCTTTGGAGGCATCTCTAACATTACACAGTTTCCGGTGTAATTTACCTCATTACCAAAATACAAGATTTAAGGGTTTGTTCAGATCGAAAGCATTACCTGACGACAAAATAAAAGTGACTGAAAATTTAAAATTTGTTCTGTGACGGGTAGAAAACATCGTGGTAAAAGGAGAAAATGCTGGTTACCAGCATTTTCTCCTTTTCAACAATGTTTTCAAGAGGCCTTTTTCTCAGGGTGGTAAAAAGTCGGGATTGTATGGTAAAAGGTTAATCGAAGGCAAATCCCTTGCGTTTCTTTATCAAGTACACGTTCTATCGATTTGTTCATTTACTTTTTCACAGCTAATTAGGATCTACACACTGTTAAAGTTTCAAATGTTTGTTTACTCTCTGGTAGTAAGGGAGTACTGTCAAGCCCTATTTTACACTGCTGAGTAAATTGGATGAAGTTTTCCGCGTAATAGTGAAAACCTAAATATTACATTTGATATCACGTTTTAAATGGTCTGGTCTTAACCTATACTGTCCGCAAAAAGCGCCTAGAGTCGCACAAAGAGCAAGACCTCAGTCCGATAAACGAATCATTCTTAAGAAATCATTTAGTCTTATTCTCGACAGTTTTCTAATTTAAAAAAAAGTAAAAGAACTTTTGATTAGGTTACCGTTTGGTTAAAAAATGTTTCTAAATCTAGGATAAAACAAAGAATGGACTAGACATGAGCGAGGAGCTGGGACCTGGAGTTGAACAGTTGGCTAGTTAAGGTAGTATCTAGCCTATAGGCTTTTGAGACGCTATATGCTTACTTGACTAAATTCTGTACCAAACAACCTCATTGTTTAAAGACGCCAATGAAAATTCTTCTGAACAAAGGAAAGCCACCATTTTCTCCCATCCTATGTTTCTATTCTGACAGAGACATAAGCCATTATTTACACCATATCAAATATATTGGCATAAGGAATGAATGAATAGCGTTGTAAGGCCCGTCGACAACTTAGGTCATATTGGGCGCACTTACTTAGTAAACAATAATGCGAGTTGAAAATAATATACATGTGCAAAACATAAGACAAACATGATAAATGAGGACTGGACAAAACACAAAATGATGCCCCTTTCGTCGCTTTTTACGACATGCATGCTGTCACGTTTGTTCCGTCAGATGAAATGGCAGAAGTGACGATCGCAGGACTGCAGTGGTTTATTCTTATATCCCTGATTAAACCACACGGGGTCCCACAGGCCAATTTATTCCCATTCCAAACCCTATTTACACCGAGAAAAAAAACACCCAGCCTGCTGCAATCCTATGAATTACGAGGAAAGCAGCCGTTCGTATTTAATTTCTGTCGCCTTCTACGACATGCCATAGAGAAAGGCCGAGGTCCTATTCTATACAGTACAAAAAAAACCCGGTACCCCACGGGGATTTTGGCATAAGGTAAATAGTTATGTTCAAAACTTGACCGTGGCGATAGGATTCATTTTGTAGAGGACCGCCATGCAACACTTGCGTGTATTGCCGTGTTCATTTTTGTAAACACAAGCAATTTCGTTGAAATGATATCCCCCGCCGAAAAAGACTTTTTGATACAAACGTATAAGAGGTATTGTGTTTTGCATGTACATGTGGCCTTTTTGTTATTGGTCCATGATGAAATTAAACATTAAGCTCCCTTGTTCCATGGCACAGGATTTCATTACATAATAAGTCAAAAATCATAAAAAGCAGAGTTATCATTCTTGTACAATGCAGTCCTCCACAATAAAATCTATCCACGTATGAAGAAACATGTCATTAACTGAAATAATTTTTGAGTTATGTCCTGGACAAAAATTGAGCCTGAGGGCAATAATTCAAAAATCATATTGACAGAATTATCGTTCTTGTACACCGCACTCCTCACAGTAAGATCCATCCACCGATTAAGTTACATGTTCATATCTGAAATAGTTTTTCAATTATATTCTGGACAAAAGTTAACCCTGAAAAATAAGAAGGGGTAATAACTCAAAGATTATGAAAGTTAGAGTTATTATTCTTCTGCACTGCACTTTTCTTATTGAAATCTAGACACATACAAATTTTCAAGTTGATATGTGAAACAATTTTCAAATTATGTGCTGGACAAAAAAATTAAGCCTGAAAAATAACAAAGGGCAATAACTCCAAAAATTTGAAGGACAGAGTTGTCATTCATGTACACTGCACCCCTCCTTAATGAGATCTATCCACTAACGAAGTTTGAAGTTGGTATCTGAAATACTGTTTATTTATCTTCCGGATAAAAATGGAGGACGGAAGGAGGGACTGACAGAGACTATTACCACATCCCCCCCACCAGGGGATAATAAGTATGAAAAATAAACTAGCACTTGTCCAAGAACAGGATAAATTCATCAAAGGGTAATCAGTCAAAAAAAGCCTGTGAATCTAAATGGAAATGTGCGAACAAAAATCCAAAGTAAAAATTTAGAAAGAGCAATAACTCCAAAAATACTAAAGATAGAGTTATGGTTCTTGTGCACTGCACTTCTCCTCAATTAGTTCTATATGTGTGTGAAGTTTCAAGTTCCTAGCTTTTATACTTTTGGAGATATACGCCAGACAGAAATCCAAAGTAAAAATTAACAAAGGGCAATAACTTAAAAATAACTGAAGACAGAGTTTTGGTTTTTGTTAACTGTACTTCTCCTTAATGAATCCTATAAGTGTATACAGTTTAAAGTTCCTAGCCTTTATACTTTTGGAGACTTTTGGAGATATGCTCCGGACAAAATTCCAAAGTGAAAATTTACAAAGAGCAATAACTGAACAATTACTAAAGATAGAGTTATGATTCTTTAGCACTGCACTTCTCTTTAATTAGTTCTATATGCATGTGCTGTTTCAAGTTCCTAGCTTTTATACTTTTGGAGATATGATCCGGACAAAAAATCAAAGTAAAAATGTACAAAGGGCAATAACTCCAAAATACTGTAGACAGAGTTCTGGTTGTTGTGCACTGCACTTTTCCTCAGTGAGTTCTATATATGTGTGAAGTTTCAAGTTCCTAGCTTATATACTTTTGGAGATATGCTCCGGACAAAAATTCAAAGTAAAAATGTACAAAGGGCAATAACTCCAAAAATACTCAAGATAGATTTATGGTTTTTATGCAGTGCACTTCTCCTAAATGAGTTCTATATGTGTGTGAAGTTTAAAGTTCCTAGCTTTCATACTTTTGGAGATATGCTCCGGACAAAAATTCAAGGAAAAAAATGTACAAAGGGCAAAATTTCCCAAAATACTGAAGATAGAGTAATGGTTCTTGTACACTGCACGCCTCCTTAATGAGATCTATCCACTTGTAAAGTTTAAAGATGATATCTCAAATACTTTTGGAGATATGCTCCGGACAAAAATGTGGGACGAAAGGACGGAAGGACGGACGGACGGACGGAATGACGGAAGGACGGACGGAGACTATTACCATATCCCCCGCCGCCTTTCGGCGGGGGATAATAACTGTCAAAAGATAAAACTTATTGACCTATGCTCCGGCAAAAAGGGGTTCAACGTATCATCATCATGAGTAAATGCTGAATCAAGCAATTCATCATATAATTATGTATCCATATCACCATTTTGTCTTACATTCCGACTAAATCGTGCGATATTTAGTCCTGAGACATGCGGAAAACTTAACAACTTACACTATAACAAAAAGGTTCGACCCTGGTCAGCCTGCGCGGACTGCGCAGCCTGACCCGAGTCGATACTTTTTGCAGATGCATTAATTCCCCTTTTTATAGAGCACGGCTCAATTTCAGGAACATGCTGTACTTGTTTCGACCAACAAAGACAACAAAGAGAACAAACTCCAAAGGAAAACCACAAAAAGTTGTAAGAGTTCATATTCGACGGATCGTCTATGATTTCAATACACATGGGTAATGTTTTATGACCACGCAGAAGGTTCATCATTGCTCGACGCCATTATTCTAAATATACCTTTGGTGCCAGTTATCTTCCATATTAGTAATTAATAATTACATAAAAGCCATGGATGACGCTAATAAAACCTACATTATGAGCAATGTTCTGTGAAAATGGGGTTAAATGTATTTGCAAAAACTATCGACTCGAGTCAGCCTGCGCATTTAGCGCAGGCTGACCTCGGTCGAAACTTTTCGCTGTTGGTCAGTTTCGTGAATGTCAAAGGAACTGTCTGAATTGCTTTTTACAATGAATCACAGAGATGCATTGAGCCCCCTTTTAGGCAGAACAAGGCTGATATATTAGTTTCAATGGAAACGGTTTCAAAGATAGAAGCTTGGAGAAGCAAAACTTCTTTCTGGCATTTAACTTTCTAGAGGTATTTTCAAGTTCTTCCAGCAAAATTTAGTCTTAGCACTGCATCCCCGTACCTTTTCGCACTTTTTCCGGATCCAGTGGTAAACGCTACGGATTTGCAGTGCTTTGCCAAAGAAAAAACATTTCCAGAACATCACCAACGAGAATCGAACCAGATTACATGATAAAACCAACCCTTAGCCGCTGAACCACGGCAGCTATTGTCCCACAAAATTTACATATTGCAAGTTGGCTTCTTTAAAAATGAAGCCAGGAGAGGTCAGCATCAATGTTTTCAAACAGCTTATATTGGCTTTCAATTTCAATACATTTTGGTACATGTAAACAAACAAGTAAAAAATCCGCCGCGTAGAAACCTCATAATTACATGACGGTCATTTGGCCTTTTTGTCGCTTTTTCAAGTCGCATGATCTTGTCCAGCAGTCTTCTTTCTCTTTTTTAACGAAATTCATCTTTTTTTGCTTAGATTTATTTGCTTAATGAAAAATTACAATTATTTGAGGGGTCATTTGCAGACATGGCAAATTGATTTGACAAATATTTTCTGATATTCACAATATAAAAATAAACCACGCTTATTTCCTGCCTTTTCGTTTTTTTAGCTCACCTGAGCACAATGTGCTCAAAGGGAGCTTTTAGGATCACCCGGTGTCCGTCGTCCGTCGTGCGTCGTCCGTCGTGTGTCGTCAACAATTCTTTAAACATCAACTCCTCCTTAACCGCTGGGCCAATTTGGACCAAACTTGGCTGAAATGTTCTTTGGGTGGTCCTCTTTAAAAAGTTTTCACAAAATTTGATTCCGTCAAAAACTCTGGTTGCCATGGGAACGAAATGGAATTTTTTAGGAAATTCTTTAAAATCTTCTTCTCTGAAACCGCTGGCCAGATTTTAAAATAATTTCACAGATATGTTTCAAAAAGTGTTCGCGAAATTTTGATCCGTCAAGAAACATGGCTCTGGTGAATGGGGCCTTCTTGCACTATACAGAAATGAAGGAATTCTTGAAAATTCTTCTTCTCTGAACTGCTGGCCAGATTTTAAAATTATTTCATAGAGATGTTCCTTGGGTGACTCTTTTCAAAAACTGTTCGTGAAATTTTGATCCATCAAGAAACATGGCTCTGGTGACTGGGGCCTTCTTGCACTATACAGAAATGAAGAAATTCTTAAAAATTCTTCTTCTCTGAAACCGCTGGTCAGATTTTAAAATAATTTCACAGAAATGTTCTTTGGATGACCCTTTTCAAAATCTGTTCGTGAAATTTTGATCCGTCAAGAAACACGGCTCTGGTGAATGGGGGCTACTTGCACTATAGGGAAATGAAGAAATTCTTAAACATTCTTCTTCTCTGAAACCGCTGGTCAGATTTTGAGATAATTTAACAGAAATATTCCTTGGGAGACCCTTTTCAAAAATGTTCGTGAAATTTTGATTCGCCAAGAAACATGGCTCTGGTGAATGGGGGCTACTTGCACTATAGGGCAATGAAGAAATTCTTAAAAATTCTTCTTCTCTGAAATGGCTGGTCAGATTTTGGAAAATTTTCACAGAGATATTCCTTGGGTGGACCTTTTTAAAAATTGTTCGTGAAAATTTGATTCGTCCAGAAATATGGCTCTGGTGAATGGGGGCTACTTACACTATATGGAAGTGAAGAATTTCTTGAAAATTCTTCTTCTCTGAAACGGCTTGTCAGATTTGAAAATTATTTCACAGGAATATTCATTGAATGACGTTTTTCAAAATCTATTCGCGAAATTTTGATAGGTCAAGAAACATGGCTCTGGTGAATGGGGGCTACTTGCACAGTACGTAAATTAAGAAACTCCTAAAAATTCTTCTTTTCTGAAACTGCTGCTCAGATTTTGAAAGGACTTTTACAGGTGGCCTTTTAAAAATTACTTGGCAAAATAATGATTTTGTTTCCAGTGTTTCAATACCTTCAGAAAAAAAAGGCTATGGTCCTCTCAAAAATTCAGGTGAGCGATCCAGGACCATCTTGGCCATCTTGGCCCTCTTGCTTTTTTTTTATTTCGCTTTATTTACATAACCATGACGAAACAGATGTGTATCAGTACAATTTCGCAAGAAAAATGGATAAAGACAGCAAATTCTGTGGCAGTCTGCCTTTTAAACTCACCACTGTTGGAGAGGTCTGATGACCTCTACAATAACAGCAGTAAAATACCGATATTTTGAATGTAGAGCTGGAGCGAAGAAATCGTGAACTATTATTCCTGTCGTCATCCTCGGAACCCAAATTTCTAAGCATTACGTTACTCTCCATGCATTACATAAAAAGATTGAAACTGGGTCACCGAGGTTGTCCCTTCATATATTCATTTCGACTTACATGGGTGAATACTAAATTAATATAGTGAAGTTGAAAGTCTTATTTTAAAAAGCCGCTTTATCACAAAAGCGGTTCTGTCAACGCATGTCCTTGTCGCAAAGTTTTGTATTGACTCCAGATTTTGTTCGAATTTCAACAATGTACGGGGAGTTTATATTTCAGTATAGTGAAACTACTGCTGTTGTATGTTCAACTTAGAGTGAGAAGGCAAGAGGACTTTAAATCTTAAGAAAAAACTCCTCAGAGTAATACTTTTAAATGATATTGATAATTCCATAGGGTGATCAAATATCAAAAGACGTTTAAGCCTCAATATTTTTTTATGCTCTATCATGTAGGTATGATTACACAAGAAATATCCTCTTTTTTAAACTCTTTCAGATCGAAAGGGCGAAAACCAGATGTCATTTGCTGACGGTATACATCAACACCAGGATCCGTATTCACCAACCATTCTTAAGAACAGTCTAATTCTCCAGAATTTTGTCATTGTGATAGTATCAGAACTTCAGATTAGCTAAACCACTTGGTTTAGCCAAACAGAATTTCTATTACTCTCACAGTTGGAAAAACTTGACAAAGAATGGCTGGTGAATACGGACCCAGACAGCACAGAACGTGCAGTCTGGTCTTGGATGTATATCGTCTGCTTGTTTAGTCAAGCCTACAGAAAAGAAACTATTTTGATTTTGAGTTGGTTGTGTTTTCAGCCATTGAAACAGATCGAGTATATGAATTCGGAGCTGAAAGAATTCAACATTATCGTACAATTACAATGTTATGATTTATGTCCCTACCGTTGATAGCTTTCGAAAACACAGCTGGAAAAAAAGCACCTATTATTTGTGAAAAAGTTCTCCATGGTATTAACCCCTCACAGCACATTTCACAAATACAATGGCATTTGCAGCCAGAGTAGATTAACGATTCGACTGCACAAAATGTGTGGTCTGATCTTTTATTAGATGCTTTAACGATAATAAAAAAGATCTTTTTCTCTCATATATTTCCTTTCTATGCCATTTGTACCAATTTGTGGAATGTCTGTATAAAACCTAGTTTTGTAAAGAACATGCATAGACTTCAAATTCTATCTGTATTTTGTACATTGCAATTGGTCCTTCTGACACAAAGATTGCGTTGTCTGATTTATGCAGAATCGCAGCAAATCTTTTTATGGTGTGTATAGTAATGGATCAGAATAGACATGTAATTCTAGATGTATGCCACAAAGTTTATATGACAATGTCGGCTGAAGGTCTCCCATTAGCCTTGTTTCTTCCATGTTAACAATCTCTCGTTAACTATTATTTGACGTTATTTATTATCTCTCATACTAAATACCAGGGGAGATCCCCCGTTTTTCCCCCATTCTAACGGTCAACCATAGCTTAGTATTATTGAGAATACAATCGGGATATACGAGTGACTTCTTCAGTCTATAAGACATATACGCCGTTAAAAGGTAGGTTAACTTATTATCAAACGAGACTAGTTTAGGCTTGTCTAAATCAACAGCATTTGCGGACGACAACATTAAAGTGACTGAAAATTTGAAATTTGTTTTGTGAAGGGTAGAGAACGTGGGAAAAGGAGACAATGCTGGTTATCAGCATTTTCACCTTTTTCCCACAATGATTTCTAAAGGCTTTTTTCTCAGGGACGCCAAAATTTGGGATAGTGTGGTAATGGGTTAAAACATCTGCAAAAAGGGTTGATCCCTGTCAGCCCGGACAGTTTGATTTGGGTCGAAATTTTTTGCTATTTGTGAATTTTATGACTGTCATACGAACTGTCTACTTCCATATCCAGTAAATTGTCAGACTATATATATAGATGTTTTCATGGATCCAAAATTATGTGGTGTCTTGCTTATTGAAATGCGTTATGGAGATTTATTAAATCCCCCTTTTTCACAGAGTGTTGCTCATTAATCAGCGCCCTCCCTATCTTAAACATCCAGTCTAATGATTGGTTACCGTCAAGTGTAAATGGACATGAACGGATGGACCAAGAGAAATATGTCAGCCAGATTACTGTAGAATATCAGTGCTTTTTTTCCTATCCACTGGCTTCTTTGCCATTTGAAAAAAGAATTTATAATGGTGAGTAATAAGAAAGAAATATATTCTGTCCAATGACTGTTTAATTAATTCACATATAGAAAGTCGACAAAGTCAAGACACGACCTCGCCACTTCAAAATTACATGATTATCAGTTAACAATCGGAGCTCGCTGGCGACAGAGGGAAGAATATAGAATTACAATTTTTCGGTTTTCTCAGTACCAAATATGCATGCATAGATCTATGCAGTTTTTACCCCTTTCGACAACAAAATTATAAATGACTTATAAATTGAAAAAGCTACTTTTTATTCATAAGACTTAAACTGAAAAAGCGGACAATTTAGTTTAAGGAACAAATTGTAAGTTCAATGCATTCTGATCTTGACCTTATGCCGTCCGGTAGAGCTCCTATTTTTCACTAATGGAGCTGAGAAGGCAAACTTTGACTTTATCCCGACGTTTATTCAGATTTGGTAAGTCCCTAAAGTGTGGTAAGGGTGGTCGGTCGGATACTTGTCATATAATGAGTTATTGAATCTCATTAGACCCTGATTATTTTCCGATATCTGATAATTATTCTCATTTTCCTGTTAGAAACATTATCTTTCTGACGCTTATCATTTGTATTTTTTTTCCTCGCATTCTGTGTTCATGTACTTTATGTGATTGCTGAAGAAAATTAATATTGAAAAGGTCGTTGAATGGACCCCAACAAGGTCCGCGCATCGCTGCTGTCAGTACAGAACTCGTCTTTATCAAATCATGATTTTCATGTCAATTTGATTAATAAGGGACTTCAGTTGAAGTTTTTACTTTTTTCTGTCTTAACTCTTTACCATACGGAAGAACTTTAGACTGGTCCAAATTGAAGGCACTTGCAGACAACAGTATAAACCTAACTCAAAAACTGAAATTTGTTTCGAGCAAGGAAGAAAACATTGTGGGAAAAGGAGAAAATGCTGGTTACCAGCATTTTCTCCTTTTCCCACAATGTTTTCTAAAGGCTTCTATCTCAGGGGCGTCAAAAGTAGGGATTGTCTGGTAATGGGTTAAACTAGATGTAGATCTATTAGAAGCTTTTCAATGACACCAAATTGGAGTAAAAAAATAACAAAATTAAGGTAAGACCTGTGTAATGGAAAAAAGCCACTAAAATATCATCGTGCAAAATTAGCTATAATTTAAGATGAGTATTATTGAACTACTTTCACCTTTTCATTTTTTTCCATTTGTTCCCTCTTTGAATTATCATTTATAAATCTAAAACCGCTATATTCTCAATTGAAAAAGAGATAATAATTACCTCCCTTTTTAGAAAACGAACAAAAATATCAAAAAATAGTTTCAAAATAGACATAAACGGAATTTCTGATCCGTTAGAAATGTGCAAAAATATTATTTCTGCATAAATCCTTATTTATCCTTATTTAATAACCAATTAGAATTTTTGCCAAATGTTCACCGGAAGTGCATTACATAGGTCTTACCTTAATAATACATGTGATGTAGTACTTATTCAAGTTAGTCGGATGACGTCATATCTGATGTCATTTAAACCCCTGTCACACTAGGGTGGCGATCCCACGGCGCTCCCACAGCGATCCAAAAATTTCCAGAGCGCTGTGAGGACGTCGTGACATCGCCATGATCGCCGCGGGAGGGCAGTGGGAGCGCCGTTCAGTCGCGTAGAGCGGCGAGTGACGGCGCACACTTTGAGCATGCACAAAACAGTCGCCGTGGGAGCGCAGTGTGATAAAAGCGCAGTAGCAACGTCGTGAGGTCGCCTTAGCAGCGCAGAGAGGTCTCCTACAACGCCGCAGGAGCGCCGCGGCAGCGCGGTGTGAGGCAGCGAGAACGCCATGGCAGGCAATGGCGCTTGCACGGCGACTATACCACTTTCTATGCGCATCCGCTGCGTCTCTACTGCGCTCCTAAGCCGTTCCTACTGCGATGTCCGGAATTAACATGACAAACAAAAACTGTTTATATCTATGATTTGTAAAAGTAATCGTTCATTTCAACATGGCAGATGAACGGTAGCAAGCCGGATTTTTGATGCTTTAATGCAACTGCAACAGCTCCAGGCTGATGCTGATATAATATAAGTAATTCTCAGACGGCGGCGGAAAAGGAAACTAAGGGGTAGGAGGATTTGGGTTCGAACATGTCTGGACAAGGCCAGGCGATTACAGCATGGGCATTACAATAAACTTATGCCAGAGCTGCGATACGAGGATCCTGCTAGTTACTTTAACTATCTTAGAGTACCACCCGAGCTGTTTGATGAGTTCCTAGACAGGCTACGTCCTGCACTTACCAAGAAGGACACGCGGTACAAAAAGACACACGATCCGGGATTGAAAATGGCCATGACAATGCGCCATCTTGCATCTGGGGACAGATATGCCTGTAGGCACAACGCTATGTCCTCTTCTTGTGCCAATGTAAGATCTTGCCTTCTTTTGTGGCTGGGTAGGACTCTGAGATATTGAATTTGATGGAGAGCTAGCACGGGAAGCTGGCGGCAGAGGAGATCCTGCTTCATCTTGCGGCGATGGCGGTGATGCTGGGGGAGGCGGGGATGCTGGGGGCGGCAGAACCTCTTCTTGCACAGGCTTGTCTTAGGACTTCTTGCCTTTTACCCCTTTTGCTGGCATGCTTACTGTATTAGAGCAAACAAGGTATGTGTGTACTTTGTTTTAACAGTGTCTCAAGCGCGCCGGCAACGCAGTGCAATCGCTGCGATAGTGCAGTGCACGCGCCCTGATATCTCCATGAGCGCAGTAGAAGCGCCGTAGGAGCACAGTCAATCGCCGTAGGAACGCAATACATCGCCGTAGAACCGTCGAAGGGACGCCATAGGACAGCCGTAGCATCGTCGCTTAAGCGCCGTGTGTCTCTATTTTCCCGAAAATTATTGATGTTTTCCGGCGATCCCACGGCGCTCTGAAAAATGCAAGAGCGCCGCGCAAGCGCGGTGCAATCGCTGTGCAGTGTGACAGGGCTATTATAAACTGACTGATTGAAACTTGACAATCCTATTTCAAAACGCTACATTAAGGTAAGACCTGTGTAATGCACTTCCGGTGAAAACTCTAATTGGGTGATAAATAAGGATAAATTTATCTGGAAAAGGTTAATTGTTCACACTCTAGATCTACAACAAAAAGATCCTCCCCCTTCCTGTTCACGTCTCTTTAGAATATCATCTCTATGTGATTCACGCTCTTGCAAATGGGATTGAATGCTTCTCCGTTGTCAGAGCTCCAGTTAGAGGGAGTGATTTTGTTTTTTTCTAATTGAAAATATCAGTCATTCTCCATTAAACCCTATGTTATGGGTACTCATTAGAATCGTCTCATTTGGATGAGAAATAACGGATTTAGAATGAAATAATTCCAACTTATATGAAGCTATGGTAGTCCACAACTAAGCAAGCCATATTATGATTATGTATTCATACCGTCTATTTTGTTTAACGACTGAATTATTGGTTAGTCTGGTCCTTTGACATGCAGAAAGTTGACAAAAAGCGAAAAGTTTCGGCCAAGATCAATCTGCGTGGGCTGATCTGGGCCGAAACTCTTTGCAGATGCATTAAACCCCTTTTTTCAAACAGCTTGGCTCATAGATAACCCTGGTTTATATCGTGTTTGTGACGTTGAACTGCTGAAAATACTTCGCACACGTCACTGTAAAATATGTTCCGTTCTATTCTGTTCTAAAGTCCAAAGGCAAGCCACCTGGTCATGCCTAAACATGACGTGGAGCATTCATGTGTTTATCTTTTACGAAACAAACTCGTGTTTTCACGGTGTCGGGGGAAATGGTTTTTGAAAACGTTGTTAAAAATGTTGTTAAAAAATCTTGTTTACCACAACGTTGTCTACCACTTTAGATTCTAAGCCCATCATTTCCCTAGCACATGTTTTCAATTTGCACCAGTCATAGGCCTAAATTTTGTATTTTGGTAAAAAGCTCTACCTAAATTTTAAGCAAACTAAGTCAGATTAATGATCTTTATAAAAAGCCAGGATGGTTCAGCATTTTTACTGTCAAAAATCCCCCTTTTTTTTGTGGGGGGGGGGGGGAAAGGGAAGGGTCGTTTGAATATGGGATTATTTGGTCAAGGGTAAAAGGAAGTCATTTTAAATGCAGCTTTACATGTAATCGTGTATGAAAACCATTCCCGCTGGAAATCAAAGCACGAAAAGTAGCGATAATATCGACCAGACATCGTAACTACGGGGCAGGCGTCTATAATGGCGCACAATTTATAGGGCATGTAAATTTTATTGCAAAGACTTTTAAAATCCTAAATACCAGAGATAAAGTGATTGAAGAAATCGATTTCAAAGGTACACATGTAGCATCTTTTCAGTCATCTATTCTATTAATCTGTAATAATTGATATATATCGCGAGTAGATCTACATGAAGAGATATACACGTATAAATAAGACCTACATGCCATATAAGTGAATTGTAAAACTCAAAATAATCATGATTATCGTCATCAACAACATCATCGTCGTCGTTGTCGTCCTTAATTCGAAAGGGCCAGTTTTATCTGATGATCACTCTTTTATCTTTACGAAAGCTAATCATCATGCTTTCTGAACCAAATGTAAATATAAACAAAAACTTCCAAGACTGATCGCTGCTTGTTTCAACAGTACCTTCGCCAATAGAAAATTAGTCCTACATTTAGGAAAAAATGAAGAAAACCATTTTTTTAATTTCAAATCTTTCTTTCAAATTCTATGGTCTGAATTGATGTAATCTGAGTAATTTATTTACAAAGAAACCTTTTTTAACATTGCTGTGTGGTTTATAAATTAGACAACGGGACGACCTAAGGACAATACGTCAGTTAACATTGAGTTTCTGCAACACTCATTTGGTGGCTTCATTGAGGTCAAGCATGTTCACTTTGTGAAATATTTAGACAAATGCAGCTAAAGAAAATCAAGACCAGTATGCACATAACGGCCAATGTTGTATTGTACAAAAACTGTCATTTATCAGGTGTGTGTTAGAGACGGCTCCAGTAGCCACTTCTAATGTCTGTATGACAATGTAAAACTGTATTATATCGGGAAAATAATTGGCAAAACCACTTTTCAAGGATCAGATGTCAAACGCTCCTGTAAAGAATGACTAACATGTCTGCCCGTCAGTTTCAGACGGGAAAGCTATTCGCGAAAAGTTTATAACTGGATCGGCGCAATAATATCTGTAATAACGGAGTGCAAATCAAGTGCGACAAGTCTGTTTCAGGGATCAATTATATGTCAATAAAAATAGTCCCGACTCCGTCTCTCTTTAATCCAGCATCATAGACTGTATCTCTGCTTCACAAGAAAGTGTGTTGTAGGTTTAGCTCATTGTCTTCTAACTAAACGAGTCTATATAAACGGCATTGGTCGACGACAAATTAAATGTGATTCAGATGATTTTTTTTTCCTCTCATTCAAAGGCTAGAAGATGTCTATAGAAAAAGAAAAAAAAAACTAAAACATGTGCTGCTAACCCCTTCAAACCCCCTCTTTCTCGAGATTGTAAGACAAAAAAGAACTCTTGCCGGAAGATCTAGCGAATTCCAGGGTTTCACAAACACCCTTGTGAAGACAATAAAAGGGCGATAATTAATGATTGTTCCCTTTGATTAACTCAGTTATAAAACAGTAATGAGATTGAACTATTGTACATGAAAATGGGTACGTGTAGTAGGTTGTCTAAATGATTTTCCAATTCATATGGGACCACATATCCAGTTTTCTTTTCAAAACCATCTTCCATTTCTTGACACTTGTCATGCTATATAAGTTAAAGAGATACTTTCAACCCGATCGTTCAAAAAGCTGAATTTTTTCCCATGCTTATGTTATGGAGAAATTCATCTCTTTATCGGACATTGTGGATCCAAGATCAGACTGCACGTTCTGTCAAGTCAGTCGCGCGTTTAGCAGATTAAAAGATTAAACCACCATATTTTTTATACTTTGAAGCTGTAAGACAATGGTATATTTTTGATAAAACTGCAATTTTTAAGCGATCACGACACAAGCAAAAAGTTTCGACCTATGTCAGCTTGGGAGGATTGCGCATGCTGACATGGGTCAATACTTTTTGCAGATGCATTAAGTTCTCTTCTCATATAGCATGGCTCATATATAAAAAAAGAGGAAATTTTTATATTGGATTGATCTGCTCATTCTCTGGCGACACGGGGTGTAGTTATTGGAAAGTCATAAAGGGGCGAGCGAGACGATCAAAATCTGCAACCGTAACAAATAGTAGGAAATAAATGCCATAACGTCAGATAAAATGTAAATACAAACTCAGGGGCACATAAGCCACAAAGATACGCACGTATTCTCTTCGTTTTTCTAAATCGATACCGAAGAAGAAACTCCCTTTAGGATTTTTCGTTTCGCTCGAGATTCTGATAACTGTTTTAAACATTTGGCTGCTAAGCGCGACCGGCTGACCTTTTGCGGACAGTTTAGATCAAGATCAGACTGCACGTTCTGTGCAGTCTGATCTATGATTTATACCGTCCGATAAAATGATATGATTCCCCGAAACATATATTTTCCTCCTGCCGAAAATCTGGTTAAATGACTTGTGATCACTCGTTTTAAAAGTAGCATTCTTTGACAAAATAATCCGAGGAACTATATATATTTATTGCATCAGCTAGTGGCTAGTCAGTGCATAACTAGTGCCATAACATTTCTAAATATAGACACATGAAATATCATATACTCTATTCATTTCATCAGCTTGTGGTTAATATGGGGAAATCTTTGCCGAAAAAAAGGGAAAGGTATGTGAAAACAACGAGTGCAGTAAGGCACAAGTTATTTTCGCGGACCTTTCCCTTTTGAGGCAAATATTTCCCCATATTAACCACAAGCTGATGAAATAAATCATATATTATATTTCCTCCGATTATTTTGTCAAGGAATGGCAATTTTAAAACAGGAAAACAAAGTAGAACAAAAAAGATAGTTTTACATTTTCGGCTGTAGGAAAATATTCACTGTAACGGGAAAATAATCCCCCACTTCCCCCCAGCTTAAATGACGTCATTTTTTTACTCATAACATTTCTAAAAAAAAGACACATGAAATATAATATACTCTATTTATTTCATTAGCTTGTGGTTAATATTGTGAAATATTTGCCGAAAAAGGGAAAGGTATGCGAAAATAATGAGTGCCGTAAGGCACGAGTTATTTTCGCGGACCTGTCCCTTTTGAACGAAAGTTTCCAAGCCTGTTAAAGGTCTAAATATACTATACCTTCGGTATATAGGGCAAAAAATAGTGTCTTCTTTTTCTGGGTCATTATCGAAGAAGAAGATATATTCAAATCGCTTAAATATCATGTAATTTTGTCTTCATATGGCTAGACATCGTACTTTTTAATTTGTGACAATATTTCATTTAGATGTTCTGGCAATCCTTATTTGATGATTAATAAATTCGGTTTTGACGAATGGTTATTTCATTGTCTTAAGTTCTAGGGAATGCAATGTTTCATGCATATTTCTTTAACTCTTTACGAAACAATCTGGCTCTAACGGCTCTTATATTGGATCTTCCATTTTGACATATCCTAGATCGAATGGTGTGTATTAGCTTGGCTGTTTTCGCAGAAAAGGTTGACATCTGCATAATTATATTGCTATTTCTTTTATCTAACGACAATACCTAAGCCGTGCTCTGACAAAAGGGACCCTATGATACTAACCCGAGTCATCACATAATTACTGATCCATAGGAACCACTTTTTTCGAATCTCTATACCTCGAAGTTCGGGGGACACTCGTAAAAACTTGTTATAGAAAGTTCGACGTGTAGATCATCGGAGTTCTCGAAACTGGGTACGAATTAGATAGATGGCGAAATACCGGAAGTAAATAGAGGCATTATTTGATTTGTCTTCATTCGACTAATCGAATATAAAATAAGATTAAATCGAATACAAAAATAAGATAAAATACGTTTCATTATTATTATTTATTTATTCATTAAGAAACATTGTTTTTATACAAATTCTACAACTACTATGAACAATAAACATAAAAATTGCACATATACCGGGTCCTTCACCAAACAAGTTCTGTATGGAATTAGCGTTTGGTTCTTCACTCGTCAATGTAAATTACAAATGTAACACTAAAAAACCTTTTCCGACCCTTTCACTCAAATCACTCAAACTTTGAAGTTTTAATCTCACAGTCAAACAGTCAATCCAAAATCATACAAACAATCGATAATCAATACTGTAATACACTTGTTAATTACCGGAGTTGACAAGTCGAAAGGTGTGAAAAACCTGATTGACAGCAAACATCGTCCTTTACAAATTTACTTCGTGGTAAAGATGTGTGAATACGTTCAAACAATGGTGATTGGACCTTGAAATTCATTCGACGTATGGATAAATTTCGAGGTACGGATAACGACGTATGGAGGTTGAATTATATTGAAATAAAGAGCAATGAGATCGGGACCTGAAAAAAGTTCGACGTAGGGATAAGTTCGACTAAGGGACGTTCGAGCTAAGGACGTTCGGTATATATAACCGACTTAACCTTAACCATGAGGTAGAATGATCCTCTAAAAAACAGAAAAATAACCGATAGCGAAAAGTATCGAAAATACCGCGGAAGCTGACCTTGGCCGATACTTTTCGCAGATGCATTAAGCCCCGTTTTCATAGAGCATGGCACATTTAAATGAGTGCTCACAACCGAAGTACATGTATAAGGTAAACTATTAATGTAATCACCCCCTCTACCGCCAAAGCCGGATTCTTTTACATGTCCACATAGAAGAAGGACCGTTTTATATACGTATAAAAAAATCTGCGCCCATCAGCACGCGATGATATATTTGTCTTTCATTGTAGGGCGTCATTATCCGCAGCCCATCTATCATGGTCGAGCTGTCTGTCCTTGTATCAATAACTTGCTTAACGCAACCAACTTGATTAATCACAATGAAGTAGAAACAGCGTGCCTAAATGGCTGAATCTGTTTGATTTGTTGATTTGGCTGC
Organism: Tridacna crocea; assembly: GCA_943736015.1. Classification (NCBI taxonomy): domain Eukaryota; kingdom Metazoa; phylum Mollusca; class Bivalvia; order Cardiida; family Cardiidae; genus Tridacna; species Tridacna crocea. Next base: position 17,500,032 of record OX031063.1, on the reverse strand, counting down.
CAAATTGAGTCGATTCACAATGTTTACATACTTGTTCACTCCGCGCCGAAAGACAGTTCTTGGCAAGAGAACGTAGTTCCCATGATTGGATTGGCGAGTTTATTTATTGCAGCGTTTTAACCTCTGTACCACGTGTCAGCCTCTGTCATTTCATCAATATTTCCGAGTTATTTCGCCGGATTTTTTCTAAATGATCTTTGGCTTCCATTTGTACAGGCGTGGAATTAGATTTTATACCGAGGGTTTTGTCAGAAAGCCAAGCCCTACCACAATTGTAAGAACATATTGGAAGCGATTAGTAAATTAGGCTTAACCTGTTTCTTTCGTAGGGCACTTAGATTTAACATGAGTGTAGTATTATATTCGCGGATTATAGAGACGCTGAGCTAGCTATTCATTATCCCTGCTTAACCTTTTCTCATATTTCCTTTTGCATTGACATAGACAAGGGGCAACTGTTTTGTTTCAAGCAGTTTCGACTTTTACAAAAAACGTTTTTTTTCTAACAGTGGAGACAAAACTGATTGTTTTTTTTTTCCTAAGATTTTTCCCAAACATTATTGTGTTAATGTGCTTGCACTTGTACTATATATAGCTACTCATGAAAATATTACCGATGATATTTACTCGATAAAATAAATGTCGTTTTTTTTCTAGAAAATAACAATTATTATATTTATTTCATACTCCCAACCCTTATTTTGTTGGGACCTTCGTCAAAATCCAGTATAGTTAAAGTCGGTTATTTCCCCCCCCCCACGGAACTAACGAATTGATAAAAATGAAATCGGTCTTTTCATTGGCCATAACTATGAAATATTAAATTCAAAATATACCATTATTTCTTGATAAACTACCGCAAAGCATGCATACAATAACATTTTGTACAAATTCACCATCGCTTTTTACTATTCAACAGTGCTTGATATTGATCTAAAAGCCCATTGTTCATATTATTGGTTTACTACGAAAACCTCGTAACTACAATTTGTTACAAGCTACGAAGGTTTTTTTAAGTAAACCGACGATATGTGATCATAATAAAAAATCTGAAAGAGAGTAACGTAGTGGTAACATTTTGATGGTAGAAACATTGGCATTTTCAGTGATGTACAAACCAGGTGAACAATGTGAAACAATGTTATTGTAAAATTTGGTCATCAGATGATGCTGCGGACGATCTAGACAGGATAAATTGGCCCGGGACAATCAGGCTAAATCTGTAAAAATAACAATTTGACCAAATCAGTATTTTCCAACCATTTATTTCGAAATACATCTACACATTGCTCTTGGTATCAACATCACCTATCCCGTATGTCCGTAAATGATACAACTACTATACCTATTGCTTCCTTTTAATTTGGTCGTGCTGGTGTAGTTATTTGGCCATTGCGCAATACTAAATTTTCCGCTGGCCAATATATTTTACATTCAATAAAATTTTGACATTTTCGTAGAAGTATATTTCCGACCGATTCACTTATTCGAAAAATAAACATGTCTTATTTCTTTATTTTGAAGGTTTCTTTTCCAAAATGCTTTTGAAAGCAAATCATGAGTATAACAAGAGTTGGTGTCTTTTGTGTAGAATTTTGCCAAGAATACCCACATATGTCCATTTATTATTTTCTTTTAATCTTATCGATACCAGTTTCACCTTAAAACACAATCCGGAGTTTAAACGACCCCGAGAGAGAAGGCGTTCGAAAACATTGAGGAAAAAGAAGAAAATGCTGGTAACCAGCATTTTCTTCTTTTCTCACAATGTTTTACCTTTCGAATACAAAACCTATCATTTGAAGCACATTCAATTTGTCGTGCACAGAATTCAATTTTGACAAGTCTATGATGTTGTCGTTTGGTGGTAAAGAGCTAAAATTACTAAATGAATCCTATACAATGCAAGGTTTCCCTGGTTATTCTGATTCAATGACATAGGAGTTGAGCTCGTTATGTAAAAAACCCGTACAGGCCGGATGGAGTAAGCGTTATTTAGATCCCTGTCTCTACGGATATGCATCTTTTTGAAGTTTGGCCTGGTTTTTATTACCCCGATTGCATGTTTGCAGCATGTGTTGCCTTTCTGAAATAAAACTTTATTTTACCATTAAGGCGTCTGCTTTTTCAAGGGGTCAATGTTTTTTTTGTTGAACATGGCGCCGCTCGTCGAAGACTTCTATTTTTAGACACTGCAGCAAAAGGGTAAAAATGCCAGTTACAAGCATTTAATTAGCAAGATAATAAATATTGTTGCCATAATCACTATCATTGTTATTATTAATTAATTATTGATTAATCATTATTACTATTATTATTATCATCATCATCAGAAGTAGTCGAAATAGTGCAAAACAGAAAATAGTACATATAGTCGGGTTACTTCAAAAACCTCGTAACTACAGCTTGAGACAAGCTGTAGTTACGAGGTTTTAGAAGTAAAACGACGATATGAGCTACATTTAGTGAAAGGAAAGCTTAGTGCATCTGCACAAGATGTCGACTAGGTCAGCCTGCGAAGTTAGTGTCGAACATTTTTGCTTTTGTAAATTTCAGCGTATCCAACTCTGTTCTACATCAGGAATCAACCGATTGTCTGACATAATAGATTTAATGGCTCTATCATTATGTAAAGACTTGTTGATACAAGTTGGCTTCTTTAAAAAAAAAGCCAGGAGAGGTCAGCATCAATGTTTTCAAATAGTTTATTGGCCTTTAATTTCATTTTGGTACATGTTAGCAAAACAAGTAAAAAGGCCGCAGCGTAGAAACCTCATAATTTTGCTTTACATGGAGGTCATTTGGCCTCCTTGTCGCTTTTTCAAGTCGCATGATCTTGTTCACTAGTCTTCTTTCTCTTTTTTAACGAAACTGCTACTTACATTTATTTGCTTAAAGAAAAATTACAATTATTTGAGGGATCATCTGCAGACATGGCAAATTGATTTAACAAATATTTTTCTGATATTCGTCATATAAAAATAAACCACGCCTATTTCCTGTTTCGGTTTTTTGATTTCGCTTTATTTATAAAAACCATGATAAAGCAGACAGTATATCAGTACAATTTCGCAAGAAAAATGGATACAGACAGCCAATTCTGGGACAGTCTACCTTTTAAACTCACCACTGTTGGAGACGTCTGATGATCTCTCCAATAATGCATCACAGAGATGAGTTAACCCCATGTTTGCCATAGCCTGGCCTATATAACGTTGGTATAAAAAATCAATCGTTTACCTTATTTCAACAAAAAAAAAAAGATCTATACCTAGAAAGTAAAAAAGAAAAAAAAATATTACCCTCGCAAAGCACGGAAAATGGGAAAAATGACATCCGATCAAACGATCAAAGGTAAAAGGACACGCATTACCTATTCTCTTTAACCCTTTATCACACGAGGAAATTTTAGATCCCTTCAAATTCAAAGCATTTGAAAACGACACATTAAAAATTATTTGAATAATAAGCTTTGTCTGTGAACGGGTAGAAAACACTGCTAAAAAAAGAGAAAATGCTGTTTGCTAGCATTTTCTCTATTTCCAACAATGTTTTCAAAAGACGTCTTCCACAAGTACGTTAAATCTTGGGATTGTGTTACAGGGCTAACAAATTAAGAATGCAATTCAGTGAATGAGTCAAGTGCATTTGCCAGTTACGTAAGTCTGGTCTCTATCATTCCTTGCAATCACAGATTGCCATCATTACAAGTAATTTCTTCACTTTCATCATAATGTTTTCACAAGTATCTGTGTTATAGACTGATCTTATGTTGGTTTTCTTATCTTACACTGTTGTTTGGGTGGTCTTTTGCGGACTGATTTTAGGACTTACTATGAGTTACGATAGAACGTGTTTATTTGGCTGAGGAAAGGGATAAAAATTGTGATGGCGCCAAAGATACTAGGGCAATAACAAATCAGTTTCATGACTCAATGGACCCATCTGACTGACCATTCAAGCCAAAAGATTCAGGATGAGCAGTATCATCGGCCGAGAGAAACTTTAACAGCCAATCAGGTGGCTAGTTTCAACATTTAGCTTAAAGATTTTGTGAAGAGGTATGGTACACACGAGCTGTTGCCAGAACTCAGTCGGTTAGGGTACAGAGCTTAAGAGCAGGGTGTCGGTTTAATCTCGAGCTCAATGAATGTCTTTCCGAAGACTGACGATAGGCATTTTGACAAGATTTATTTCTCTCTCACGGCTGATAATTGCTTCGACAGTGATTATGCCGGAAAATATCAAGTGGCTTTGGAAGAATACTGTGAGAAGTATGGATTAAAAAATGATGAAAACTTCGATATGCATGCATCTGCACTGGCAATAAATTGAAAATACAGTATGTTGAAAACGGGGTGGAACACCATCAGACAAATAACCAAGCCAACAAACAACCAAGCCAAAAAGCAAAGTTCTGTTTAATTCCTTCCAGATGTCCCTAAATGGCTTTATAGCGACACAAGTGACTAGTGCTATATTTTGCTGAGAGTGAAGACCATGACAGAAGCCTTCACCAAAAATTCAACTCATTACCAAACGACGAGAAAAGATTAGGTTTGTCCAAATCGAAAGCATTTACAGACGACAGAATAAAAGTGACTGAAAATTTGTAATTTGTTTTGTGAAAGGTCGAAATCATTCTGGGAAAACAAGAAAATGCTGGTTACCCTGCAGCATTTTCTCTTTTTCCAACAATATTTTCCAAAGGCTTTTTTCTCAGGGTCGTCAAACGTTGGGATTGTGTGGTAATGGGTTAACTATATGCCGGGTGCCTCCGTCTGTTGTCTGCATTCTGGAAAGGCGATGCTGTCTTAGCACTTGAATGACGTATTTGTTATGTCCGTTGGCCGTAATATGGGAACCGATTTAATGAATCGTGGGAATATTTATATCAGAAACTAAGTAACTGCCATTTATCCTTCACCAAAAAATCTCGAATTTTGTGATCATAATGGAAAAGGCTATGGAAATATTGCAAGAAAATGCTGATCACCAGCGTTTTCTCCTTTTCCTTCAATATTTTTACATTTTCAAATGCAAATCAAATCACTTAAACCCAGTTTTATCATAATTATTATTATTATTATTGCCTGCCGAATGTAAACGATTTGGACAAGTCAAATGATTTTGGAGTGACGTAAAAAGGTAAATAGATAAAAGAACAATTTCGCTGATACTAGTGAGTAGTTGTTTTTTGTCCACTTTAAACCTTTCTACAAGCTATTGGGCGTACCTGATGTCAAGATGTCTGCAAAATTACATAATCAACTAATTAATTGCAGACCGTAAAGAAACAATATAGTGAAGTTGTAACGTTCCGTCAGCCATTTTGTCTAGACGCATTGTAACTCTTTACCAAACAAGTTCAACAACCTCGAGTATAGCGCGTTTGAAGACACACTGGGAATAGGAAAAAAACTCTAGTAATCAGGGCCCGTATTCACCAATCATTCTTTGTCTTATTTTCCAAAGTTTTCGACATTTGTGAGTAACACAACTTCTGATTGGCTAAACCATTCGGTTTAGCCAATCAGAAGTTGTGATACTTACAAATTTAGAAAACCTTGTTTTCACCAGGACAAGCCTAACATTTTGTCTTGGAAAGATTGACCTTTTATCAAACCAGTCAAGGGTTCGACCACCCTGAGTTAAAAGGTAACAAGCATTGTCTCCATTTCACTCTCAAATAAATTTGGTCGGTAAAGTTACCTCTAATTATTAGTCAACACATTCTTTCAGTTCGGAATGGCTAAAATTTCCGTGTTTAGTACGGTTTTAAAGGCGGTGGTTCAGGTCTCATCTAACACATTTATTCAGCACTTATTTTACCTTTTTTACTAAACAAAGGGTAAAATGTCATGTCCTTATTACTTTTCCGAACAAAATTTAACTTTTCCCGCTTCAACCCCGCCCCTCCCACACGGCACACACACACACACACACACACACAAACGCGCACACACGAAAAACATAGTGTGACAAAGTCTGGTACAATGTCCCTTTGAAGACTTAGATTAAAGAAAACTTACCTATTTGCACTATGATTACTGTTAATACTGATGGTCTCATTTTTAATCCACTGTTAAACTTGATCGAATATACACTTAATGTTCATACATTTACCAGGCGATAAAATAAATTGTTGAAGGAGACACTTGGAGTACACTCATATCTTTCCTTGTTCCTGCAAAAAGAAAAAGGAAATTAATATAACATGACAGGCGACACAGTCATCTAGGCCTATGGCCAGAAATCTTTATAATATACCTAACGTACAATAATATTCAGGCATATACTGTATAAAAAGAAAGTGTATATGAGCCATACTTTGTCTAAAAGGGGGTTTAATGCATCTGCAATAAGTATTGACTTAGATGAGTCCGCGCAGAGTGACCTGGATAGAAATGTTTTGTTAGCTGTCGATTTTCTGCTGGACAAAGGATCAGTGTACCCAAGGTTTCAGTCAGTTGTTAAACAGAGTCGATTTCATGGTCGCTTAACCCTTTACTCCTTAGATACTCATTCCTACGCATTGCTTGTAGGAGCTTTGGAAAACATTCTGGCAAAAGGTGAAATTGCTCGTGACGAGCAATTTCAACTTTTGTTACAATGGTTTGTATGCTATCAAAAGGTGTCGTATACACACAAGAAACGGCTTCATCCTTGCTGTTATTAAGGGTCATATAGAGATACCATAATGCCTTATGGGGTAAAGGTTTAATTATGAGACAACTTGCTTGGTATTGTGCATCCAGAAGATGCAATAAACACCCTTTCGTCAGGGTATAGCTTATTATAATTACTGCCCATGGACACCTCGTTACGTTTGGACATATTACAGTTTGTAAATATACAAGTATCTTTCTAAAGCATGAACACTCAACACAGGGTACCACACTCTTGCCTGCAAAATGCTGGCGTTTAATTGCAAAGCTCATGGCATGAGCGGTATTCTTAGCTAGACAGCTAGCAGACAAATCAGAGGCCTATCATTCTTACCAGTATTTACTCCTTTTCCAACAGTAGTTCTATTATCTTTATCGACAGAAGTCATCGTTATAACCCTTTCAATGAGTTGTGGTTTGGACGTACATGTTGGCCAGTCTAAAAATGTCATGCTATGATAAAGAGAAGGGAAGAGACCATGAAGAGATGCTAAAGACTTTCACCAAGCCAAAACATGATACGCTGATTTAGCAATTCTAGAGATCCTATGTCAGGCTATAATCTAAATAAGTACCGGTCAGTCAGATATCAGCTATGACATTATGTTCTATGCACTTGATTTATATGGTCTGCAATTCACCCGTTGCCCTCAGAAGCTTTTGCGTCAGCAATTTACCTGCTGAAACAAATTTTCCACCGACATTTTTGGAAACTTACAGATGAAATGAGCCCTGTTACGTGAAGAGGGGGGTTAATGCATCTGCAAAAAGTTTGGGCCCATGTCAGCCTCTGCAATCCGCGCGGGCTGACCCGGGCCCAAACTTTTCCTTATTTGTAGGTTTTCAGTATGTCAAAGGACCTCATTATCCCATGAAAAATTCGGATGTTAAAAAAAATGGCTTTTATGGTTCCATAATTAATTAATGACCTCAAATGGTATAATGTAAATGTGGAGATGCATTGAGTTCTATCCTCGTTGGCCAGATCAAAGCTTAAATAATTATAGTAGTAGATACATGTATCTAGGTGAAAAATATGCTTTTTTTTTTCAAGATCAAACTACACAGAACCTGTAGTCTGATCTTGGATCGATACACTGCTTGTTTCACAAAGGCTTTAAAAAAGGTCCGAGTTTCAGCACACAGTATTTTAGGCCGCCAAAAGACTTCGAGTTTACTTGAGCCATGCTCTGGAAAAAAAGCAGGTATGTTTCTGCTACATTATACCAAGCAAGTCATCACATAAGGGTAAATCCATAAAACCCCTATTGTCCTATAAATGACTAAATTATGACTGGCTTGCAACACGCGAAAAGGGTCATTCGGACATTTGCGTAAAGTGTCGTCTCGGATCAGCCTGCGCAATCCGCGCAGGCTAATCCAAGACGGCACTTTACGACTAAATTAGATTTTGTGCTACAGTTGACTCGTGCAAAACAGATGATTACATAAAGACGGAAAATGTTGTCTCGGATTAGCCTGCGCGGACTGCGCAGGCTGATCCGAAACGACACTTTACGCAAATGTCCGAATGCCCGTTTTCATGTGTTGTAAGCCATGTGGAGTGGTCCCTGGTCATACATGAAATTTACCAGAGGCAAAATATTTCGACCCACAGATGCATGAAACCCCATTTCACAGAACACTCTCAGTTTGGGGGCTGAAGGAGTGAAACTTTGAAGTTGAAAGTCAAAATAATAAACCTGTCAAAGTCGAAATTATTAAAAAAAAATATATATAGGATAGAGTTAACGGGATGAGAAAAAATTACTTCATTTTCTCTATTTAGCTCACCTGAGCACAATGTGCTCAAGGGCAGCTTTTAGGATCACTGGGTGTCCGTCGTGCGTCGTGCGTCGTGCATCGTCAACAATTCTTTAAATATCAACTCCTCCTAAACTGCTTGGTCAATTTGGATCAAACTTGGCTGAAATGTTCCTTGGGAGGTCTTCTTTAAAAATTGTTCACAGAATTTGATTCCGTCAAAAACTCTGGTTGCCATGGCAACCAAATGGAATTTTCTAGGAAATTCTTTAAAAATCTTCTCCTCTGGTCAGGTTTTAAAATAATTTCACGGAGATGTTCCTTGGGTGACCCTTTTCAAAATTTGTTCGTGAAATTTTGATCCGTCAAGAAACATGGCTCTGGTGAATGGGGGCTTCTTGCACTATACAGAAATAAAGGAATTCTTAAAAATTCTTCTTCTCTGAAACGGCTGGTCAGATTTTGAAATAATTTCACAAACATGTTCCTTGGGTGACCCTTTTCACAAGGTATTTATGAAATTTTGCTCTGGTGAATGGGGGCTACTTGCACTATATGGCCATGAAGGACTTTTTTAAAGTTCTTCTCTGAAACGGCTGATCAGATTCTGAAACAATTTCACAGAAATGTTCCTTAGTTGACCCTCTTCAATAATTGCTCGAAATATTTCGATCCATCAAGAAACATGGTGCGCTATTTACACTATACAGACATGAAGAAATTCTTAAAAATTCTTCTTCTCTCAAATGGCAGTTTAGATTTTGAAAAAAGAAAAGGCTATGGTCCTCTCAAACATTCAGGTGAGCAAACCAGGGCCATCTTGGCCCTGTTGTTTCAAAAACTATTTTTGACTATTTTACTCCTTTTGATCGTTAAAACTCGAGACGGATTGTTAAGGGATTAAATGGGATAAAAGTTTAACACTGAATCATATATGAAAATCTACGGACACTTTCTTCTAGCGACGGTTACTGTAAAAGAGTTTTTTTTTTTCCAGAAAGAAAAGAAATTATTCGTTTATACAGTTAGGCGACCTGCCAACTACGTTATCAGGCTCGCGATGTCTGTTGGTGCTGTCCATAGTCAGCAGGTTCTCTGATTTAAAAAAAAAGGAAACTTTAGTAGCCGTAACACTTGTTTATTCAATTGTGAAAATCTACGTGCAATTTCTTATTTGCAATAGTGTCTTTAAAAGTTTTTTTTCTGCGCAATACCACATTAATAGTCTCCGACAGAAAACCACTTTGCGACGCGTTTGCTTGTCCATCCTCGCAATAGCCTTAGGTGCAGTCATCAGTCATCTAGTACATGTTAAATGATTTTACATGGTAAACCATATCCCTTGTTTATTAGATTTCTAAAATCTACGCATTTTCTCCTTAGCAAAAGTTTCTTTACAAGTTGTCTTGGCCAAGGCTTAAATAATCGTCTCCACAAGATAACCACTTTGGCGACATGCCCGTTTGTGTGTTCTCGGAATGTCCTTTGGTGCAGTCTACAGTCAACATGTTCTCTGATACTGACAAGCCGTATCCCTTATTTATTAGATTAAGAAATTTTACGAGTATTTCTCCTGAGCAACAAAGTCTTTAAAAGTTGGTCTGTGTAAGACGAAAGTAAATTTCTACTCCGGGTAACCAATTTGGCGACATGACAGCTACTATATCCTTGCAATGTCCTTTGGTGCAGCCTACAGTAGGCATGTTCTCTGATAAATAACTTTACATGACAAGCCGTATCCCTTGTTTATTAGATTACCTTCATTGATTGCCCCTCCAGTTTATGATTATGTAAAGAAAGAACAAGGTTTACCACTTCGATATTAATTGGCAATTCACATGCGCATGAACTGTTTTGTACAAACATTTTGCATTTAGAGTCCGACTCTTTGCACATGCGCACGTCGATCTGAAACTATAAGCAATGAAATTAATACGCCAAAACGAATGCATGCTGATCAAAAAGAAGTTTAATGGGGAAAAACGGGTATACAAAATGGAAAGTTTCGAGAGATTTTATCTGGACTACAATATCATCCATAACCCTATACAACACAATCCTGGTTTTAATGACCCTCAGTTAGAGGACTCTCGAAAGCAAAGTGGGGCAAAAAGGAGAAATACTGGTAGCCAGCATTTCTTCATTTTCGAACTTTTTTTTTCAATGACGATTCTCATTATTTCAACCACATTTAATTTATGTACTGCGAATACTATCAATTCCAGTGCATCTAAATCTTGTACCATACCTTTTCACAAAATACCCTTTTTCTTTACTTTCTCAAATAGACTACACAAGAAATCAAAAAGGCAAAATTAGCGGAATGTCTTTAAAAGGGTAGAAAACATTTTGTGAAATTTGCTTCCAAAATGTTTGCAACATACTTTCTTCTCCAGGATCGAGAAAACATGCGCTGTTTCCAAAGGCGGCTGAGTTAGCCGGACTTGTGCACTTGTAACCTTTTATTACAATGGTTTTTAAAGTAGAGCATTACTTACACAAACAACAATGTCCAAAGACAAACAAGTTTTACGGCAAAATATTCCTTGGATTATGAAAAGACAACACTTTTCAATCTTTTTCTATAAAAAAAATCACTCACGGCGACAACAATAGATCAAATTTCTGCATGTCAAAGGACCATCCTATCTCATGATTCAATTGGTTGTTAAACAAATTTGATTTTATGGATTCTTAAATATGTCGTACTTTACTTGGTAAAGTAGATCAGAGATATACGCTAAACTCCCATTTAGCAGAGCGCCGTTCAAATATGGCCTGCAACACGCAAAATAGGCATTCAGACGTTTGCGTAAAGTGTCGTTTCGGATCAACCTGCGCTGGCCTAGAAGACTTCTCCAAAACGACATTTTCCGTTTTCATGTAATTTTCTGTTTTCCACGAGTCTATATTGTGGGACAGAATCTAATGCAGTCGTAAAGTGTCGGCTCAGATCAGCCTGCGCAGACTGAGCAGGCTGATCCGAGACGACATTTTACGCAAATGTCCGAATGCCCCTTTTCGCGTGTTGGAGGCCGAAAACTACATATAAAAAATGATATCCCTCTATCTCGATCTGTTACATTCCAAGGCTAATGTAACTGATGTTTTTTCAAGGATCATTTGATATGAGGGAATTGCTAATTTAAAAGGACAAGTGCCAATACAAGATTAATTGCCCTCTATGAAAAATACGTAGTTCCAAGATCAAAAAGCCCCATGCTTTAATGACAGAGTTTTATATGTTGCTCATAATGCTTTAATCATAGCCTTATCAGAGTTCGCCGCCATTTTTGTTTTCACTCTGATTTTACAGCAAGTAGTTGTGACGAATATAGAACTGGCTATTCATGAATACATTGGCTTGCCGTAGTCCTACCTGACAAGGGCATCCAACAATTACCTTACTCCACATAACAATTTTGAGTTTTCACGATCCCGAAGAAGATTTTTAAAAATATTGTGGTAAAATGAGTGACCAGCATTTTCTCTTATTTCCTCAAGATTTTATACACTCCAAATTATAAATTTCACCTTTTGTATTAGAATTTACTTATCATTTGTTAATGCTTTAAATTATCTCATATATTATTCACATTATATTATCGCTTTTTTATAGTTGTCTGCTGCTAGAACGTTTCTGTAGCAAATGAGCCGAACTGCATTGATACGACCATTCACATTCCTCCCACCATCCCAAACCTGTTGAGGTTTTACAAATTCTTGTCTTGGGGCACCACTGTCACGCTAACCAAGCATGCCTCTGACTCAGATCAAAGTACCGCTCTCACAATCGTGTTAACGATATTGCTCAATGGAAGTGAACATAGTCACGTCATTCGGTAAAATAAGACAAAACGATACAGCTTGTGTATAACTTTGCCGCAAATAATCGGTCTGTCACATTACTTTATGAAATACCTCAAGAATAAACCCCAGCCCTTCAGAGACATTCAAACAGAACAGGTCCGTGTTTACCAACCATTCTTAAGAAATTCTTAATCTCATTCATCATAATATTGTCAGTGTGAATGTAAAAGAACTTCCGATTGGCTAAACCATATGGTCTAGCCAATCAGAATTTCTGTTACTTTCACTGTCAGAATATCTTTGAAATAAGACAAAGAATGTTCTTAAGAATGGTTGGTGAATATGGAGCCAGGTTCGAAAATGTATGAATCCTTCAGAATATATTTCTACATACTCAACAGTAGGTCTAGTAAAGAATCAATGTAAGGACAAAACCGACCTTGACTTTGTGCCATAGGCGTGAGTAAGGATAGTTGGTATCAAATTCGCAAAAGATTTTAAATAAAACTATTTTGTTCATCAGTCCATTTACATAATTATGAGATGAATCATGGTTAGTCTACCAAGAATTCTTATGGCGCCATCAACTATACTTCTATTCGAAACGAAAGTCAGTGCGCCTGTCCGTCTTTCTATCTACATGCACATTTGTGTCGAAAACTCACCCTACTAGTGTGGCGAAACTGGATAAAGTTATGATCTAGAGACTGTAGATGTGAAAAATCAGGATGCAGGTTTCGAATATCTACTTTCAGTCGTTGGCGATTAATGATCCTTTATAATAATTTTTTATGGGGGGGGGGGGTATTTAGCCAATTTTTCTAACAGTTCTCAAAATATCTGAAAATAAACTGAAATTCTTGCTCTTATCTGAAAAATGTACAGACCAACGTGAAGCTGTTTGGGAAATAGTGTGGTAGTGGTAAAAATTAGGACCCTCATAACGAAGGTTCTTGGTTGGAACCTCTAGATGGGCAAGATCAATCCTTTGAACTGCCTACATCATGGCGCTAGTGCGGTCTCGAGAAAGCAATTGATTTCATCGTGACTGATTGATAGAACTTGTAAGACCTTGTTTCATAATCGATGTAAAATCATGATAAAAAAAATTTAAACTAAAATATCAAAAGTGCTGAGTTGAAACAATGATCCACAATGCAGGAAGAGGCTAGACTACAGTGTAATGACTGAATCATAGATTAAAACTGAAAGCAAATGTAAATGTTCTCGTGGGAAATCACATTTAATCAATGGTTTATGATGACAGGCACAGACTGACTAGTTGGCCAGCTCCATCATCATTATGTAATGTAGAGAAGATGGCCCTAACTTGTAACCTTATTACCAATAAAGACGACTTTGTAATGTATGACAGCTATTCAGTAGTTTACTTGTTATTTGTTATTTGTCAACGGAAAAATTGTTGCAGACGGAAATATGTTAAAAAGAAACAGGCTACAAATGCACAAAACCGTGCACGATTTCTTACCAAATATGCGATACTCTTTGGAAAGGGGTTTGATGTACCTGCAAAAAGTATCGACTCAGGTCAGCCTGCGCAGCCTGAGTCGAAACGTTTTGTTATCGATCATTTACCTTTGCGTCCCAGGACCAGTTTCCTCATGATTTTGTCAGTGTTAGAATTTATGCGGCAATAATCACGTGATGATTTGTTTGTTACTATAGATATATAATCTCTAACAGAGATGTCTCAGCCCTTTAACAAGCCGATATAACTCAATAGGTAGAGCGTAGGACTCGTGAATACAATGGTTTCGGGTACTACAGGTTGTGGGTTCGAATCCCAGGCTGGCCAACTAAAACTACTAATAGTCTTTCGGATGAGCCATTAAACCGAGGTCCCGTGTGATGGTGCTATACGCCGAGCACGTTAAAGAACCAGGCGAAACTCCCTGTAGTTTCGACCTATACCCTTGCACTATCCCCTGTAATAACTACCGTCTTCTGGGGTCGTCGCTCAAATGGGCAACCGGAAGCGACCATAAATAAACGCAAATAACCAATCTCAGCCCTTTTTACCTGAGCACAACTAAATAGACTACTGAACCGAAATGTACGACCTGTGCACAAATAGAGTGGCTTTCTCTATGCTTTCTCGTCACAGTGAAGAGAAAACAGTCACTTATGACGCTGCTTTCAGACTTCTTGTAAAGAAAAAACACGTGTGTACTGAAAGTAACAATAACGTCCAAGAGTAAATAATGCGTTTATTGAAATGCATTTAAATCTATATCACACCATTTAAAAATATGGGAATTATAACGAAGATGACAATATGTTAGTGTACGGCTGTTCCAAGTGTTAGTCGCTCACAGAGAATTTAATTTTAACACTAGGTTACATCCTGCCAGGTAGCTGTGTCTTCCGTGTACTATTTGACTCATTCTATTTTTTTTTTCTGCCTGCGACTATCACATAGCCCAAACACACGATAACACTGTCATCTCCACATTATTTTCCATATTTTTAATGGTATGATTTAAATTTAAATGTATAATGGTGCCTGCTTTGATATTTTGCCCACTGCTGGGCCTTTAAGAACCAAGCCATGTAAAGATGTGTCCATGTACAAGTAGCAAATCGAGGATGAAAGAACCAGAAAGGATCCCCAAAATAATAGAAAACAATATCATTGTTATTGTCAGTGAGTTATGAGTATTTGATGTCATAAAGATTACTTGCATCCATTACTCTAAAAAAACACAGCTTTTAAAAACATTGCCAGACTAGTATGGGAACAGTTGTTTGTAATGAATAATTGCTCCTTCCCCCACAATCTTGTCATAAATAGTAACAAACAAAAATAGTATGTCATTCAGAAAGTTTCCTTTGTCTATAATTGTGTCAGTTTGTCTTAAGTTACCCCACGGTGTGAAGGGGTAATCAAACAAGTTAATGCTAGATTTCGTCCAGTATTTCTGTAGACGTTCAGTGAACAAACCATAGTAAATGAAAATAAACGAGGAACATACCGTATGACGAACCTGATCATTATTTCCCATTGATTCTCGGTGTTATACAATGTTATCATACAGTGCTTTCTTCATTCGAATGTTTCTTTGCGAACAAGTAATCTATGTCTTGCTTTAGGCCCTGACTCCGAGGCTTTACTTGGGAATACATCTCGTAAACTCGTTTTCAGCCAGTTTTATAAGCCATTCAATCCTATTTTTATGAAACTATAACCATTGTTGTATCTTAATGCCAAACTCCTGACGTTTGCAAGGTTGCACACATTACGAACGATAGAAAATGGATTCCATGCTCTTGGGGCCATCAGAAGTCTTCTTAGAATTTCAGCATTGCTCTTGCAACAGAGGGTTTAACACATTACCAAACGACAAAATTTTAGACTGGTCCAAAGTGAAAGCACTTGCAGACGACAAAATAAATGTAAATCAAATATTGAAACTTGTTTCCAACAGGGAAGAAAACCTTGTGGGAAAAGGAGAAAATGCTGGTTACCAGCATTTTCTCCTTTTTCCCACAGTGTTTTCTAGAGGCTTCTATCTCATGGTCGTAAAAACCAGGGATTGCTTGGGAAAGGGTTAATTCGCCTTCGTGATGCTTTTTACCAAGCATGTCATCACATAATTAGGGATCCACCAAACCCCTTTTGTATAACAACCGACCAAATGATGTGGTACATTACTGGTTGTACGGTCAGGTGGCAGCAAGGGTAACAACCTACGTCACAGGAAGTGATATCGGGCCTGGGTATTTTCATAACTTATGTCCGCCATATTGGAAAGTAAGTACGATATGAAGATTTCCGGCGTATTTTCGCCTCTCACCACTGCTGAAGCATGTGAGAAAAGTAGTCGGTGGCTTTGGAAAGAAAGTAGTGTTAGTACCGGTATGAGAAAGCCAGGAAACACGTGTGCGTCACCGACCGCCATGATGTGACCTTAGCTGTTAAAGTGGCGTTAAACCCCAACACAACCAACCAACCAACGATATGAAGATAGAATGAGGCTAGCTTGGCTGAATACAAACGGACTACAAATCATGTATTTATCAAAGACATTAGATGAATACATTTAATATTCTGATGTTTTAGACAGGAAGCAGATGTCTATATGCACAAACACTTTGACCAAATATCAAAAAGTGATTGGGTTTTAATAGTTGGTCGAAGTCTATTCCATTATTATAAGTAGTTAACAAAAGCTTTGACAAAAAAATAAAGTCCCTAGGCATTACGCTTTGGAGGTCTAAAGACTTTTTCATATCATTTAAAGGAACGATTACAAAAAAAAACCCAGTTTTACCAAACACGCACATTGACTTTATAACAAGGGTCCGATATCACTACCTGTGACGTCACACTGACGGACGTTGTGAGGGGTGAGCAGGAGAAACTTGTTCACGGCTTTGATGAATCATGCTGCCCGGAGCCAAAGGCGAGGTGGCGACATGATTCACCACAGCGGTGAACAAGTTTCCAAGTTCACTGCCACCTGACCGTACAACAAATTTATTATACTGCACAAAGTTTTACCATTCAAACGTTTGTTAAGCGAATTTTACCTATTTGAGTACGCTGGCGAGGTGGAATTTCCTTTCCTAGTGCCCCAATTCAATGACAACTGACGTCACTGGGAAATGACGTCACTGAAACCTTGGTAATACATGTTAAAACGTGCAGCTTGCAGCATAATCTTGGTGTCAATCTAGATCGACGTCGCCATTTTGGTTGTTGTATTTAAAGTGCAGTCATGTATATACGGGGCTCGGGGCTATCGAAAGGGAAAATGCCTTTACGTTGGTTTTGCCAGAGTACATGATTATGTTCAGTGTATATTATTTAATGAGATCACGAGAAATTTATTTGAAGTACAACAAGAGACCTTTTATATGTAGAAAATTAACAAATGCTAAAAGTTCCGTCCAAAATCAGGCTGTACAAACTGTCTAGCACAACATAGATCTCCTTTCAGGGTTTACTTTCTGATATTTGGCAATGTATGGTAACAAAAAATGCATGCACGTAAACTTGATTCATGGCTTTTGTTTAAATTACGATCTTAAAATAAATCAGTTTCATTTGTGAGGCACTCATAGGATTATCCCTTTACCAAACAATGCCGACTTTAATGACCGTGGGGAAGAAGACTTTTGACTAGCACTGTGGGAAAAGGAGACAAATGCTGATAACCAGTATTTTTTCCTTTTCCCACAATGTTTTCTACCCTGTTAAAGAAAAATAGCACTATTTGGGACACAATGAAATTCTCGTCTGGAAATGCTTTCAATTTGGACAGCTCTAGAATGTGTCGTCTGGTAAAGGATTAAACGCATCAACAACAACAAAAAAAGGAAATCGTCGTTTTCAAGGAGCTTAACTGACAGCTTTCATCTTGAAAAAAAAAAACTAATCATGAAAAACAGAAACAATCAATGAAACTCGTAAATTAGTTCAAAACAGAGATAATTGAAAATCAACAAATGTCTTTTAGTAATTAATTCTGTTACCGTGGAAACAGTTTTTAAACGAGCTTCGAAGACTTAAATGAAGAAACAAATAATTGTGCGCTGCTTATTGGTCGTGTTTCATTAAATGCACATTTTCTGTCCAAAGAAATACATTTTTACAGGAGACCACTCCCTTATAATGGCTTCTACCCTATTCAAATACAACACCCAACAACTGCGTTAGGGAGATATCTGTCTGGCTCAGTGGTTATGGTATTGGTCTTTTAAGCCTCAAAAACGATGATATTTGTCTGCATTAGTTCGCATCCCGCCAGATGCGGTTTGCATTTCATTTGTTGCTAACTTTCTTGTTCGTAAGATAGGGGCTCTTCCGGGATTGGCCATTGAGCCATTAATCCCATTTGTTGTCCATATTCAGATTTCTGCTTATAAGGCTTTGAATCATAAATAAATGATGACTTTAAGAGGGGGGTGTGTTACGGGAGACAACACTCATGTTCATGGCTTTGTCCCTATTAAAATACAATACCTAACAACTGCGTTAGGGAGATGTCTCTGCGGCTCGGTGGTTTTCTTTGTCATTATCTTTTACCGATTTCTGTTTGTTTCTTTTATTTCTACAGACTGTGCCTGTTGTTGTCAGTTGTTTTTTTTTTAATACATTTTCTAGTCTTTTGCAAGGTAAAATCTACCAAAATGAACATACTAAGGAGAACAGCCATGACTAAAATATAAAGGATAAAACATGAGTTGGGATTAGAGACAAAATTTTATCAAATTGGTGCGAAAAATGTTCTCAAGCGAGGCGTTTTGCTTTGAAAGCACTTATGACAGATTAGTTTTTCACATAATCATATGTTGAGAATCATAAACCATTTATTGCCTTATATGTGCATATATAAGTCTATTGCAATGTACATGAAGTCTGCTCCTACTTTGACAAGTGTGTACATCACAGACGAAACACAGTCCCAGGAAAACAGCATATCGTCGGTCAACCTCCAAAACCTCGTAATTACAGCTTGTTACAAGCTGCAGTTACGAGGTTTTTGGACGTGAACCGACGATGTATTGATTGCGTTTTGAATTTAAAAATCATAACATTAGCAGATTTGTCACGTTCGCCAATTTTGACAGCAAATGTCAATGAGAAATCTTGGTCAGCAACGCTTTCGGCTTCCGCTTTAAAACTCTACAGATAGACTGCAGTTTTTCATGCAAAAATCTAAAAACATGAATGAGATTACCCAGTAAATAATTCAGTAGCACGATGTAACGTAAGCGAGTAATCCTAGCGCCTATGAATGAGGTATGCGAAATGAAATGAACACGTACCTGTAGGCGGCCTGTAACAACTCTAGAGAGCATTTCACATCGATACTCGTCACTGAATTCATATCATTTAAAGTCATTTATTTAAATAAAAGCTACATCTAAAATATTTCACATGACTCCTCAAAAATAAAAAAAGAGACAGCGTTGCACTGGAATATGGGAGTGTTGTTCATATGTATACGTGATGCACTATATCTATAGCAAGTCTTAATGATTATGTATCAATAAAACCCAGTGTGCCTTAAAACCGACTGAATTGTGAGGTAGACTGCTCTTCGGCATGCAGAAAATATGAAAATAAACATTAAAAAAAAAAATATCGAACTGGTTCAGCTTGCACGGACTGCGAGGACCAGGCTGACCAGGGTCGATACTTTCTGTAGATGTATTATTAAATCTGCCTTTTCATAGAAGCACAACTCAAGTAATATTATATTTTCATTGTGCTATCTTCTCACTTTAAGGAAAAAAAAACGAAGTTTTCTTGATTCCTACAACAGAAGACGATACAGGGCGGTGACATGTTATTTTTCTTAAAATTTAGCAATTACTGTTTTTGTCCCAACATAGCTTTAACTCTTAGACTGTTCAGCTCAACTCAAGGGTCTTTTGCGGACAGTGTAGATCCAAGATCAGACTGCACAGAATGTGCAGTCTGATCTTGGATCTACACTGTCCTATAGGAAGATATTTTTTGACCAAAAAATATTTTAAAATAGCAATATTTAGGTTTTTCTTTCGGGTTGAAAGAATCCTTTCACATATCAAGCAGGTTAAAACTTAATGATCTCGGTTTTACAGAAGGAGCGACGTTTGAACTCCTCTTGTCACGCAATATTCTTGTCTTTTTATCGGAAGAGTATCCCCAAATGTATTGTTTATTTTATAATCCCGAAATAATGTGTCCACGAACCCTGAACAGTTTGGAGAAATACGTGGGTCCTTTCCTACTCCAAAGCCTACATATTCCCCTGCGGAATAAGGATGATCAAATGCTAACAAGCTTTTCCTGTAGGAGAAATACAAACGAAATGTCTGTTTCAATTTGGTTTTACGCAGATATCAAATCTCGATAGCAATTATATGACCGCGACATCTCAGTATATAGAGGATATAATATTTGTTTTTATGGTGAAAGATCGATTCTTTTTTAATCGAGTGAACATCGTCGATAATATTTTGACAAGTGGCGCGGTCACGAGCGAAAATATTACGAAAAGATGTTCGCGAGATGAAATAAATGTCGATCTTTCACCGACACAAAACAAATATTCTATTCATTTCATGCTTTAAACACTTTCTGGGGCGAACTTAATCAAAATCCAGTACAGTTCTTTTCGGTTATCCCCCGCTGCTTACCCCCTCCGCATTACGACGCATTACAATATTACGTTAAGTACGAAAAATGTAAGGTACATTACGTCATATTTCCATTTGGGTGTGAGGCAAGCACAGTTTACCTAGGTAACTAGTGCGCGGGAACATCTGTTTCAGCGTTCAACTGAAGAGTTACAATATAAAATCGGTGTTACCTGTAGTCGTAAACATGAAATATCGAAAAAAATTTCACCGATATTTCTCGATCACCCACCAGAAAGCATGAAATAAGCTAATGTGTTTCCGGGGTTTCTCTGTTACTCAGCTAGTTATCCTGTCGTAACTTGCCCAAGGGTACTTAAAGGTGACAAATGCAGACGGAGGGAATCGAATCGATCTGACAGATCCAAGGACGTAACCACAAAGCCTCGATGAATAAGCACAAGTACCAAGCGTTTAAGTGTTACAGATGCGAAATTTTCATATCCTAAACAGTTCATTCTACAATGATCGCGATCAACTAAAATTTTAAAATTTCCAAAAGAAGTCAAATTTCTGATACAAAATTTGATTGGTTGACCCTATCGCGTGAAATATCTAAATATAGGCGTCAATAAAAGGGGAATATTAACCGGGCACACGCTTTCGAATATGTCGAGATAGCGAGCACCGTTGTCAAAATTCCTGCAAAAAAAGACATTTATTGTATTTGAAGGTCAGAGGTTTTACTAACTTTTGGCTGTTGATTGGTCGATCCATCGATCGATCGATTTGTCGATTGAAACTAACTGAATGGCTGACCGACCGACTTGCTTATTTATTGGTGTTTTTCGCTGCTTTAAGCTTTATTACTTTTTACCAACATTACAACAACAGCTTAGTTATCTATAACTGTCCAGCATTTCAGCAAAAGGCTAAAGTTGTGAAGAAGTATGCGAAAGTTCGACATCGAAAATGAAGTACAAAAAGTCAAGATTGATCAAAAGTCAATGTCATTATTAAGATTCAGGGTTTTATGTCATAACATTTCGGCGCTAAGAGAAATTGCTCATTTTGAACATGTGTCCCTTCGCCATAATGTTTCCAAAAGTTGTCTGCTACAAGACCAAGTAAGCCATCTGGCAGTTGCAAATGTTTAACCCTTTACAATACAATGACGACTTTCAACACCCATGAAAGAGAACGCTTTTGAAAACATTGTGGGAAAAGGAGAAAATGCTGGTTACCAGCATTTTCTCCTTTTCCCACGATGTTTTCTTCCCTTTCAAAGAAAAATAATTTAAAATGAATTACATTGAAATTGTCATCAGCAAAAGCTTTCAATTCGGACAGGTCTAAAATCTTGTCGTGTGGTATAGGGTTAATTAATATGGTGTCCCAAAGAACAGGCCGAGATCAAATTACGGGAAAGCATTCTTAAAGCTCATCTTGGTCTTCACCCGTCGCAAAGGTCACCAGAGATCTGCTGGATATTGGCGAAGGACTGAATCTCAAAGATTGGTTTTAATCATGGCCGCCATTAGCCTTTAAAAGTACAATAAGTATTCGACCATAAAACCTGCACAGTGTTTCGATGTTGTCATAAAAGCTTGCCTTTCGCTCTCTTTATGCCTAGCTTTACAACTTTGATGTGTCGCTCCTCTCATCGTATCTTAATTAATCTTGTTAATTATTTATCACCGGCGGGCTCTTTTTTATTTTGTACATATACTCGAAGGTATTGTTAAAACAGTAATGTAATAAGCATTACATGTACCTGATTTTTACAGTAAGTGTGATTGGCCATATAGCCAGCATAGATCGCCAACAACATCCCAGTGATTGGAATTTACCCTTAGGCTGCTAACTGCGACACAAGGACCTTTTGCAGTCTGGTCTTGGATTGACACACTCCGAAAAGGAGATCCTGTTCCCAAAAACATAGCATTGAAAAAGCAATATTTCGGCTTTTACCATCAAATTGAAAATTTTGTTTTTAGGTATTTCAAATTCGCAGGAAACTACTCTTGTTAAAGGTAGCGTTTATCTAGCAAACTGAAGTTTAAGGCATATCCATGCATTATTATACCAGTGAAATAATGGATCCATAAAATCGTATTTATCCAACAACCGTTGGAATATTGAGACAGGTTGGTAATTTGCAATGCATAAAATGGACAGATAAAAACAAGTATCGACTCAGGTCATCCGACGTGGACTATCCAGGCTGACCTGAATCGATACGTTTTGCAAATATATTAAACCCCCTTTTCAGAGAGTCTGTCTCTTCTCAAAAGAAAAAGAAAAAGATTATCAATCAATCTTTCAGCTAAAGCTGCTAAACTCGAAAGTGTGTTGAACAGCTCAGCTTTGTAAACATAGATAAATTACCAATACACTGAACAAAACTTCTAAACGATCACTTTTAAGCCGAAATTGTCCGTAGAGCTTTTTTGGCATCCGCTGTCCAGGAAAGAGGCAGTTCATATAGTTTGATGTTGTTTGAGAATGATTGACCTGCGTAAAAGTATACTCCAACCCAAGTTTGAAAAGAATTTTTCGACTTGTTCTACTGAAACATTTTTATTAAAAATGCATTCACTTAACATTGAAAATTGAAAAATCACTTTTTGAAAACTCCACGCTCCTTCCCCGAGGTTATATTTTTGTGCAGAAAATAACTTTCGTGTTTTTTTTTTCATTACTGAAGAAAAATCAGTAATGTATGCTTCTCATTTAACCCTGTCTTTCTGATATGCACGGCGCATGCGCAAACTATGTGTTTTCCTTTTTCTGAAAAAGAGATATCTTTACCTGCAAATTGAAAATATTTTCATTACACTACCATTTTTATTGTCTATAACATATGTTATAAGTTGTTTTATGCACTTCTCTGTTACTTGGTCAATTTCACTTGAGAGACAAAAGTGATCGGTTAGAAGTTTTGCTGAGTGTATATACGGTGTAAGGGTTAAAAAAGCAAAAGGAATTTGTCCTCATTTAACGTTTACCAAACAGTCCCTGGTTTTCACGACTCTGAGAAAGAAACCTTTTGAAAAGATAGTGGGAAAAGAAGAAAATGCTGGTAACTACAATGTTTTCATGCTTTCCTAGAACAGATTTCAATTTTTTGGTCACATTAATTTTGTTGCCTGCAAATATTTTCAGTTTGGATTAGGTTAAAATTTTGTTGTTTTGATAAAGGGTTAGATCCAAAAACGACAACAGCTATTGCTCGGAAGGCCTCCAAAACATGATTTGCATTTTATAAAATATAGACTATATTCTTTATTGACAACATCGACAAAAATTGTCTATGGCCATTTACAAAATTATAGAATATGGCAAAGACAGATATATACCAATGCAAAAGCATCATAATTATCACATACAAAAAAGTACCAAGTTCGTAAGACTACTATAGGAATTGAATTAAGGAACAACAATTGTTTGACTGACTTCATCACGAATGGAATAACTATCTGTAAGATATTTGCCAATAGAAAACAAAGTTGTTATTTTTGACGATGACATTAATTTAACAAAATAATTAGTATTCGGCCTTAATAGATATCCAAAGTGTTTTCGTTTCACATGCTCGTATTTTGGACAGCAAAGCAAAAAGTGAAATTCATCCTAAACAACTGATGAAGAGCAAATTTTACGATGTCTATTATCTCTATTTATACCATTAAATTGTCCGGTTTCAATTTCCAGTTTATGGAAACTAATCCTAAAACTTGCAAAAAAAAAACCAACATTTTTTTGTTTTTTATAGTGTCACGATAGTTTTCATATATAAATTCATTTTTAAATCTATAATAGTAAGTAAGCATACTGCAATTATTAGTTGACGTATTGCAGCTCTGCACATATTGGTCATATAATCTGGTTTTCAAAATTGCAGAATTCTTGACATTTACGTCAAAATTTAATCTAATGTTCGTTAGACCAAGATGGTCAATCATTGAATTGACCCTCTTAATACAATAAGCATTAGGAACATAATTACATTGATCGATATAAGCATCGTATAGATTTGAATGACTTTTGGACATAACTTTACACCAAAACTTTAATGCACATTGTTTTTTTCTTTTTCTTTTTTTTTTTAACCCCCAATAAATTTCTCAGAAATCTTAAACGTAAATTGTCTATGCTTTAAAGCTGTACACACCCCTACACCTCTGCACCATACAGTAACAGTGGTTTTACCATCGAATCGAACATTGAAATTTTTGTCTTAATATCAAGGGGATCTTTATCAAAGATTCTCAAAAGATCATTAAACGCTCTTAAAACTTGGACATTCAAAGTTTTTACAGCTAAATTGAAAGAACATGTATAATTGAAAACGAGACACAAGTACGAAAAATTGTCAACAAATCCAACTGCTTTTCCATTAATAAAAATATTTTGCTGTTTAAAAGATTTTCTTTTTTCAAATACACTGACCTTGGTTTTCTCAATATTTATTTCAATACCCCGTTTACATGAGTATTGATATTTAACTATCGACCTGCGATGGGAGGCTTTCTTGACCGAATTTAGTAAGCTTATGAAATAAAGCGTCTCTTTCAACAGTAATAAATGCCCTGTTGTAGTCAAGGAAGATACACCAAAGGTTTTGCTTTATTTTCTTTTATAAAATCTTCTGTAGTATTGCATGAAGAATGAAAGTAGCGTCTGCTGTTGAATGTCCATAACAAAATCCAAATTGATTTTCATAAAATAAACCATTACTTCCACAACAGGTGTTTAACCTGTTTCTAAGAACTAATGAAAACAAATTTGCGTAATACCTCTGTGATATTTAGGATTATATCCGTCGTAACCTGTGCGATCTTGCAGCCATAAGGGGCAAAATTTGGCATGAAGACACAAGACTGAATACAATTTCATAGGATATGGATGATAGGAGTTAAAACCTTGCTGAGAACTCTCTGAAAACTGGTAAAGATGTTCTCGAGATATGAATACATGTGAAAACATGGCATTGAAACAGAAATGACTTGGTACGACCATTTCTGCTTTTGCAGCCATATTTTCCATAGTGATAAGCTGCAAGTAGAAAACAATTCATCAGCAAGACGCATTACTAATTCTAATATCAATGTAGTAATAGTTTTCGATTTGTCCATAATAGCCAGTACTGCAATGGTTTTATTGCATCTTACGTTCGTCACCTACGACTGTAACTAATTCTTTGTTTGTTAGTTTGTCCATTTACAATCGATATCGACCACAAATTACAATATAAGGTGGCACTACTTAGGTTAAGCATTTGTATTTGCTAATGTGGTAAATAAGTAAAAAATTTCTTATCTTGCTATATAACTTCAATGGAATCCTTCAGGCCGAAAGAAACAACCGAAGGTTTGCTTTTTCAAAGATAATTTTGGGAAAAGATACGACCTTACAGGACAGCGGAGATCTAAGATCAGACTGCACGTTATGTGCAGTCTGATCTTGGATCTACACGGCTCGCAAAAAATCATTGAGTCGTGATTAGCAAAAGGGTTAAATGTTGTTTCATTGCCATGGACAGCTTCTGAAGAACAAAGCAATTTATGTACACACCATGAGGAAATTTATCACTTTTGGCATGTATTTAAACTAGCACTTGAGGAAATTGTACCAAGGTTCAATATCTGGTGAACAAGAAGGGCAAAACAAATGCAATAAACAAAGCAAAACACCAACATACCTGCCTGTTAACACGTTACTGTCATCGGTCGTAAGTGTGCAAATATCTTGTAAGCAAAAAAATCTCCAGAAGAAACACTTCGACAACTTAAGAAATGGAACGATTACTTTCAGACTGAAAAAATCTGCGAGAAATATGTAACTAAATATCGGACAGTGCAGATTCAAATTCAGACTTCACAGAATAGTAAGCTTGATCTGCGTCTACATTAGTCCCAAAAGTGCTTCCTTTGATCTTACCGTCCTTAGCATGTAATAATGCGATCACAATCAAAGGAAACGTAAAGATTTAACACCCAAAACAATGTGACTTTATGTCCCAAAGACTTGTCAAATTTCGGTGAGAGAATAGCTAATGTGATTAGAAGTCTTACAAAAGATAATCAAGTTTGAAAGATATAAAACTTCATGTCGTCTGTCACATTTTTGTAACGCTTATTATACTGAATTCATACACCAGATTTTTTAGTCGTTTGGAATATACACACATAATTTTGGAAAAAAAAATGATGTTGAACTTCTTGAGAATAACAGAAAAAAATATATATATGTTATTTTTCTTGCAGACAAATATTTATTGAAAATAGAAGTTCAATTCAACAAACAGAAATTTCGTAAAACTGAAAACAAATTTTGTGTTGAGATACCGACGAAAAAAATACATACATAATCAGCTAGGATTTCGTTTTTAAAGCTTATTTCGGGGAAAAAACCCTTTACATGAAAAGTACTTAAACAACACTAGAATTTTCGAGCTGAGCCTTTCTGTTTCATATAATTAAACGCTACTTGTAAGTATATTAAAAAGAGAAGCAATTTCATAATTCTGTACTTCATAAGCTCAGGAGATAAAAGAAAAGAAATACACGAGTACATGCATGAAGTAAAAGATATCTCTAATTGAAGACGGAATTAAAGTGAAATGTTAAAGCTGTTAAATAAGTACAAAAGTAATTTTATATAGAATTAAGTCGTTCATGAAATATTTTTCAACAAATTAGAACGGATTGTCTTGTAATGTATTCCACAGAATAGAATTCACAAAATTCAACAAAGTTTTTATTCATTTCGTCTTGAACTCTTACTGACGACCGATTGTTGATCAATTCACATTTTCTCCAACAAACACCTCCTTTTTGTTTCAGCTAATGTATCAAAATTATACAACTTCTCGACAACAAAGAATACTGACTCAGACGGACAAAGCTACATACTAACGCATCATACCAAATCAGGGCCGTATCAAGATATTCCAGGGACAAAAAAGAAGCGAATAAAGCAACTTGATTGATACATCGATCTCTGTTTATGCGCGGCTTTCCGTATTGGCTAAAATTGGTGGTCTCTTAACCATTTACCGAACAATCTTCTGATATATAGACCCATCTGAAGGAAGAAACTCTTTGAAAAGGTTGTAGGAAAAGGGGAAAATGCTGGTAACCAGCATTTTCTCCTTTTTTCATACAATGTTTTCTATAATTTCAAAGGCAGAAAACTTTCTTTAAGCTAAAGAAGATTTTTCGTCTTTAAATGCTCTCAATTTGGAAAAGTGCAATTGTAGGGAGTAATCAATGAAATGACTAAGAGTAGATATGATTTCATGATAACTCTGTTATAAAACTCCTGTCAATTATTATATTTTGGACTGATACGTCTAATATACGCAGACAACAACACTAAATGATACGAATGTAGCTTGCCAACGATTCAAAATGTTTCCATCGTTTTGTTTGACGAAACGAATTTATGAATGTATTCCTACTTCCAAATGAAACTTCCAAAGCAATATTTCATAATTTTATTCTATGAGGTAAACGCTCATTATGTGTTTCTTCTGCGTACAAATGTACTTTTCACTCGATGCAATCAAAATTCTTGTTGCTTGTATATGAGCAATTAATGTTAGAGCCATTTTCCAACAGTACTTCCCTTCCAGTAGACAGTGCGACTTATGAGAAATATTCGAAATATTGTTTGTTCGAATAAACGAGGATCAGCAGATGAACATTATTCTGAAAAAGGAAAGGTTAATTACTTTTACAACGTTTACAGGCTAATGAACTTCTGTCTACTAATTAGAATGGTGTTTATATGGCTATTTGATTGCTTTTGTTGTTTTTCTCTTAATTTGCTTTAATTATGTGAAAGACGATGTTCATGAGATGGAGAGAAACAGTTTGTATCCCTTGCATGCAATTTGATTGTCCTCAGATAATTATGCTAGCATCGACAAGAAAGTGGAACAATTAGCCTTTGACATTGATCCAATTTAAGGCTCTTGGCCTTAACCACTCCAGGTATACCTTGAAACAAGTTTACGAAAAAAAGCTTTTATTAAATATGAATAATTAGCAATTTGGAAAACACCTTTTGTTGAATAAAGATCATAAAGGATTTTAAAACATTCTGTTGAACATAGACAATTAGCGATTCTAATAATATCTTTTGTTAAATATGGATAATCTTTGATTTTTACAAAAATCTTTTGTTAAATATGGACAATCTGAGATTTCCAAACATCTTTTCTAAATATGGCTAATCTGCGATTCTATAACATCTTTTGCTAAACATGGATAATTTTAGATTATGAGAACATCTTTTGTTAAATTGGATATATCTGCGATTCTGAAAACATATTTTGACGAATATTGATAATCGGCGATTTTGAAAACATCTTTTGTTAGACTTAAATAAAGGTAATCAGCATGTATAACAAGTAACTGAATACATGAAAAGTGTTTTCTATTATTTCTTAAATTAAAATATTTTCAGGAATGGTTGACTTGAGGTCTCATCTTTGGTATATATTTATTGCCAGAAGTCTTGAAGCTGCAATACTTATCTTTAGCGCATATCCATCTCACTTTTTTACCCTTTCCCAAACAATGCCTGGTTTTCACGACCCTGAAAAAGAAGCCTTTTGAAAACATCGTGGTAAAAGGAGAAAATGCTGGTAACCAATATTTTCTCCTTTTACAACTATGTTTTCTACCCTCTTGGAACAAATTTCAATTTTTGAGTAAAGTTTATTTTGTCGTCTGCAAATGCGAAGTCAATTTGGACCAGTCTAAAATTGTGTCGTTTGGTAAAGAGTTAAGTTCTCTGGTACAATTTCGTTAACCACTCTAAATGAACCATACTTTGGCAGAAGGGGATTTTATGCATCTCCGTGATGCATACAAGCAAGCAGTTATACTTGGCTTGCAATACGCAAAAAGGGGCATTCGGACATTTGCGTAAAGTGTCGTTTCGGATCAGCCTGCGCAGTCCGCGCAGGCTAATCCAAAACGACGCTTTACGTTTTTATGCAATTTTCTGTTTTGCACAAGTGTACTGTAGCACAAAATGAAATGTAATCGTAAAGTGCCGTATTGGTTTATCCTGCGCGGACTGCGCAGGCTGATCCGAGACGTCACTTTACGCAGATGTCAGAATGCCCCTTTTCGCATGTTGCATGCCATATCATCATGGACCCACATGATCCATTTTGTCTAACGACTGACTGAACCTGTTATAGTGGTCCTTGACCATGCAAAAGAATTACCAAAAACAAAGCATTTTGACACAGATTACCTTGATCAGTCCGCGCAGGCTGACGTGAGTCGATACTTTTAGCATATGCATTAAACCCCTTTTCACACAGAAAGGATAAAACGACCGACTGAACCTGTTATAGTGGTCCTTGACCATGCAAAAGAATTACAACAAGAGGACCATGATGGTCCTATATCGCTCACCTGAGTACTAAGCATAAAAGGTCTACAATGAAGAGGTTTAAGGGCAAATGATAATGAAACAAGAACAGAAAATTGTCGCAAGATATGCAATCCGACCGCCAGTTGTCAAGGAGGTATAATAGTTGCAAAGAGCAGTCAATGTAACAAACATGTTTACCAAGTCTAAATTCAATTTGACTTGAGACTTCAAAATTCCACACTGGACAAGCAAAACCTACTGTAAGAATGAAGATCAAAGTGAAATTATTCAAAATCTGTGCTAGGTAGAATTATTGAGACCAACAAAATAGGGCTAACTTTCATACCAGGGCCATATTTTGAAGTATTTTGGTAGAGGGCTACTAGATGATGCTACATGCCAAATATGAAAGCTCTAGCCTTTATGGTTTGGGACATGAAGATTTTCCAAGATTTCCTTCTTTATCACTATGTGAAATCCGAGAACGCACAAAATAGGGCCATTTTCGAGTAATAATTTAAGGGATTTTGGTAGAGGGCTACTAGATGATGCTACATACCAAATATGAAAGCTCTGGCCATTGCCATTTGGGACAAAGAGTTTTCTGAAGATTTTCCGAAGACCCACAACATAGGGCCAATTTTTTACATCAGGGCCATAATATGAAGTATTTTGGTAGAAGGCTACTAGATGATAATACATGCCACATATGAGAGCTCTGGCCATTACCATTTGGGACAAGAAGATTTTTAAAGATTTCCTTCCTTGTTTCTATGTGAACTTTCATACCAGGGCCATATTTTGAAGTATTTTGGTAGAGGGCTACTAGATGATGCTACATGCCAAATATGAAAGCTCTAGCCTTTATGGTTTGGGACAAGAAGATTTTCCAAGATTTCCTTCTTTATCACTATGTGAAATCCGAGAACCCACAACATAGGGCCATTTTCGAGTAATAATTTAAGGGATTTTGGTAGAGGGCTACTAGATGATGCTACATACCAAATATGAAAGCTCTGGCCATTACCATTTGGGACAAAGAGTTTTCTGAAGATTTTCCGAAGACCCACAACATAGGGCCCATCTTTTACATCAGGGCCATAATATGAAGTATTTTGGTAGAAGGCTACTAGATGATAATACATGCCACATATGAGAGCTCTGGCCATTACCATTTGGGACAAGAAGATTTTTAAAGATTTCCTTCCTTGTTTCTATGTGAAATAGAAGACCAACAACAAAGGACTAATTTTCAAACCAGGACCATAATTTGAAGTATTTCAGTAGAGGGCCAGGAGATGCTGCTGCATGCCTAATATGAAAGCCCAAGCCCTTACAGTTTGGGACAAGAAGATATTTAAAGGTTTCCTTCTTTATCTCTTTGTGAAATCTGAGACCCCCACAACATAGGGCCATTTTCAATACTAGGCCCATAATTTGAAGTATTTTGGTAGAGGGCCACTAGATGATGCTACATGCCAAATATGAAAGCTCTAGCCCTTACGGTTTGGGACAAGAAGATTTTTAAAGATTTCCTTCTGTATCTCTATGTGAAATCCAAGAACCCACAACATAGGGTCATTTTCGACACCAGGGCTATAATTTGAAGTATTTTGGTAGAGAACCACTAGATGATTCTACATACCAAATATGAAAGCTCTAGCCCTTACAGTTTGGGGCAAGAAGATTTTTAAAGTTTTTTCTTTCGGTTGCCATGGCAACCAGAGTTCTTCATGGAATTCAGATCTTTGAAGTTCTTCATGGAATTCAATTCTTTGAAGTATTTTGAAGGTGCATCACCTAAGGATCATTCCTGTGAAGTTTCATTGAAATCTGATGGGCGGTTTTAGAGGAGAAGATTTTTTAGTAATTGTTGACGGACAGACGGACAGACGGGCGACGGACGACAACCGATCACAATAGCTCACCCCGAGCACTACGTGCTCTGGTGAGCTAAAAAACAAAGCATTTTGACACAGATTACCCTGATCAGTCCGCACAGGCTGATGTGAGTCGATACTTTTAGCATTAATCCCCTTCTCACACAGCAAGGCTAAAACTTAGAAACAAACACAACTTTTACCGTTCAGTTCATGGAATTACCTGGCTGTGACAGAAATTTCAGCGATCATGCGTTTAGTCTTTACTCGGACTTAACACTGACTTTAGATAAGCTTGTTTATATTGACTGTTGCTCACAATGTATGGAAGCTTAAATCACAAACTGATAGCATGATGTACTGTAGAGATAGAAACAGTGAAAATAAATCAAGGTACAAAGTGAAATAACCCGTTTGACTCAGAAAAAGCATCCTCGGATACCCCGGGGTCTCCCTATTGCTACGCTACATCGACCCCTGGGACAATTAATTGAATTTCCCTCGCTTTACAGCTGGCCGAATGCTGGCTTTTCATTGGTTCCATCATCATTTTGTGATGGGCGAGAGGACTGTACGCTATGACGTTTCGTATCGATTTTCGGCGGCTGATTCAAAGTTTTATTAGTCAATTGTCCCAGGGGTCGATGTAGCGTAGCAAATAGGGAGACCCCGGGGTATCCGAGGATGCAGAAAAAGTAACAAGCAAATCTTGCCTCAGCAAGACTGCTAGTGTGTGACCGAGTATAACCAACTGAATTAGGTTAGCTTCATAAGGTCGGACTTCATGTCTTTTTGAATTTGATTCCTGCTTATTTATTCACAAAATATATCTTTGACATCATTCTCGGATAATACTTTTTTACTTTTTACTGCAACAAAAGCAAAAAAAAAAAAGAAAAATGAAAATATTTTGAAAAAGAGAAAAACTTACACTTTGGTGAAAATAAAAATGTTCTGGAAACCTGTGTATGTCCTACATTTATCGTTTCTTTAAATTTTCGCAGTTATTGAAATGTTTCATTCATAGTTATGGCGGCATGTCTCTTATTCATGTTTTTGTAATTTTTCCCAGCATTTGGCCATGACTTGATACTGACTCTCTTACGGGACCGTGACCCCGAAATGATGCCGAAGTGGAGATGGAATCAGGGCCCGTATTCACCAAACATTCTTTAGAGTGCTCTTTCGCTTATTCTACAAGATTTAGTAATTTTTAAAGCAAGAAGACTTCTAATTAGCTAAACCAAAACTGTTAAGCCAATCAGAAGTTGTGTTACTTTTGAATTTAGAAAACTCTGAAGAATAAGACTGATGAATGTTCTTAAGAATTGTTGGTAAATAAAGACTCAGATGGTCCTTCGATCACTAAAGTGATGCTCTCAATACTGCTTCACGTAGAACCAATTGTCCCGATATTATAAATAGTAAAGAGTGTAAATATCTGTTCAGCAATCAGAATTATGTCGCTAAATTGGACCTTATCACATTTCCAAGATCTCACTTCGTATTAGTGAATTATCAAGCCTGGTTCAGATGCAGAAATTTCATCAATCAGTTAAATGACGTTTAATTGAATCCGCCTTTTGAGACAAAAAAAAAAAACGAATAACGGGAAACTTCTGGCAATTTTAGAAACGTGAAGTCGATGAAATAACTAAAGATATGCCATTCTAATAAAGACTGTTTGTAATGAAGTAATGATGGTGAAGACACAGTCCGACAACCTCTAAGTGGTTAAGCCAATTATATGACAAGTCTTAAAAGGCAGAATAAGAACTCAATTGAGAATTGTCGATGAACATGAACCCTGCATATATACAAGGTGTCCCAAAATATACGTCACAGTTTCACACTAAAAAATGAGTAATCCTCCGTCCGATTTAATTTCATACAAATGAAATACAATGTATATTATCAATAACTTATACATATACTATTCATGTTTAAACATTGTTTAAAGGATATTTAAAATACTTTGCACCCCCTCCCCCCTTTCTTTTTAACCTCATAACGTCTGTTCAAAATATCCACTATGTTTTTTACACAGCATCATGCGACGTCTAAAATTGTACATGACGAATACTCTGGTTTTTTTTTTTGTAATTTCTCTGTTAATGGTAGATTCATTCGTGCACGTTAGGTTTTAGTTACTCTGTCCTTTTGGCATCCACAAAGAAAACATTTGAGTACAAATTACTATCTCACTGTGTGGAAGAAAAAAGTGGATAAAGTTTATTTTTGCTGTTGGTTTGTAGAATTCGTTTTGTACTGAGAGCATCTTAGCATACTATTGTAGTGATGTGTGATGGTTCTGAAATTCTGTCTCATTCTGACATCCTGATTGGTTTAGATATATATAAAGTAATGGACTGAATGGACATGTCTCAAAAACAAAGTAGCAGTTCCAGGGACCGAAATGCATAAAAAAATTAATCCGATTTTCAAATTCATTCCAGTACTTTAAAATAACACATTAACTCCGTTTCCGATATTAACTGCAGGAATCGTTACAGTTCTCGTTAATTTTTTTCTCTTTGACATAATTTGCATGCGTTTCTGTAGGTCTAAAGGTAGAAATTGTTCGAACATGAGAATAAAACGTGTAAAAATGGTATTAATATTGTTGCTTAGCTAAACCTGTGATGGAAAATAGCAATTTTGAACAATCTTGAGAAAGAAGTATACTGGAGAACATTGCACATAAGTAAAGAAGAAATTACTGGTAACCAGCATTTTCTCGTTTTCATACAGTATTTTCTACCCCTCTATCTTATCAAATTCAAAACCACTTTTAAATTGTCGTCAACATATATAGATTTGAAAAAGTCAGCATTTTATTGGTCGTTCGGTACAGAGTTAAATTTTTTACGGTATACAATACCCTCTACAGGGAAACAATAAATTAGCTTTTTCTGGAGAAAATGAACGTATAAATTAGTAGCTTGAAATATGAAATTAGACTACCTAGGCTGTTATAAACACGGTAGATTTCCAGTGCAAACTTATATTTACCATAAAATAGTGGAGTTGGTTCTACCTAATGATCACACATGAAAGGAACATCTTTTCCGGTAAGGTGCATTTGCACTGGATTTTGTCTTGATTGGTTATTTTGATAAACTTCTATACGGGTAGGGCAGATTATTGATTGCAGGTGACGTTTTTGAAAAGTCACCTCATTGCGATATCTCACACTTTCATGTTCAAGAAATGATTTTAAGGTCTCCAAAGATGCAGACAGGAGAGTTGTTGAAAGCGCTGTGGATACCCTTTCGAATGCAAATCCGATCCTTTAGGCCACATTTGTTTCCAAATTTAACAAGTCTACAGTTCAATTTATTGCATGAATATGGTCAAGACACACAAAAAAACAAAACAATACAATACTGCTTAACACGCACATTCAATTATAAATACTCATATTTGTAGTTTTTCGAGGAGGTATTTGAAATTTGACTATCAATTTTTTTTATTTGTAAAGCTTTTTTACAAATAAAATGATACAATGGAAAGCCAATGTCTTTCAATGATACAACCTGGTGACCAAGCTTTTTAGACAAACTTCCAGACAAGTTTTCGTCAGTAAGAGTCCCAAAATCTTTCCTTTATTGGGAACACGTTTTTATCTGAATTTACCTTATGATCGAGTTTTTTACCTTAGGTGACACGGTTCTGTATGTGCATGATATTTTTATATTTGTATTAGCTTTATAATGATGATGAACTTACTTCAAGTCATTGGAAATAAACTTCTGTTCTGTTCTGTTCTGTATCCCAAAAATACCATCTTCATCAAGTGTAATAAACACATTATTTCTTTTCTTTATTCTTCAATTCCAACCGCCCCTTCCCCCCAAAAAAAACTTTGTTGCCCCATATATTTAGATACATAAACGCCCCATGTGTTTCCTTTTTGCTTGTTTATATATACACCTATGGTATATATAATTATGTGCTTCTATTAATTGTAAGGTAGTGAGGAATGGACTTGACCCTCATATACCAATGGACGTGGATTTTTTTTAAAGAAGAAAAATAATTAAAATGTTAAAAGCGCCAAGAAAGCTTTCATTAGACATATAATTTTGTCTGAAGCATGCAAACAATTTTTTCTACAATTTGACCAGGTGACACACATGTTGTTTCTCGGTTACCGATTTTCAAAGTCCTGCAATGTATTATTCAAACAAACATTCCTACCACACTTCATGAAAGCTGTACAGAAAATGTGGCCTCAAAGAGCACATAATTATTTATTTCTACCATTGTACCTCTTGATCTCCCCTTTTTAACGTAATGTAACCCACTTTTAGATGTGTCCGAGACATTATCAAGAAAAAATATTCTATCTTTCATGAGTATCTTTAATAAAATGTGGCCTTTAACTCGTACACCGAATTTAAAAGATTTGTCCGAGTGACCTACCTTTTGATCTAAAGTGATCCGTTTTTAAAATTGTCCTAGATTAAATAAAGATGTGACCCACAAAGAATAGACAAGGTTTCATAAAATGTGTCTACCTGATCTGCTGGCTGATTCGTCGTAACCCATTTTCGAATTTATCAGAGATATGATCAAGACACTTATTCTGATGTTTTATTATGAGTATTGGATATAAACTTTACCACAAGACGGTGTACAAGGTAACAGTTAACGACGGACGACGCACCTCGAACACAGCACGGTAACAAAAGATGAGCATGAGCACTTCGTGAGCAGGTAAGCTAAAAGAATCCAGGATTACTACCCCTCCTAAATTCACATCATTTTATTATGAAAAGAACAGAAATCGCCCCCTATTTGCTCAAGAGATAATCAGATCTGTTATTTCAAATTAGACCTAATCGCGTCTTTGGAATC
The DNA here is from genome assembly GCA_943736015.1 of Tridacna crocea. Lineage (NCBI taxonomy): Eukaryota > Metazoa > Mollusca > Bivalvia > Cardiida > Cardiidae > Tridacna > Tridacna crocea. The sequence continues at coordinate 17,463,560 of OX031063.1, read as the reverse complement.
GAAATTGGTATTTGCAAATTGTCAGGTCTGGTTAAGATAAGAAGATTTCATCCATCAATTGAAGGACTAGATGTAATCCGACTTTGCAGACGTCACAGAAATTAGCGACGTCGTGAATCAACGTTAACTTTTTGTCCTTAACTTGCTAAATAAGTGAAATAAAACGGTTAAGGCAATAGTAAATGATATATGATTTTGCTTTTCTATGCCCTTTATACCTTTTTTTAGTTGAAGTGGGGGAGGGAGAGCGGCGGCGGCGAATTGCCTCTTTATCGAGCAGAGTAAAATAAAATATTCTAAGGATCATGGATTGATGTACAGGCCGTCATGCAATAAATGTGATAATGTTATAATGTGGTGCTAGACACCAAACACAGAACATTGCTAACAATTAAGCGCGAAAACGTAGAATTGTTCCCCTTAGGGTACAAAGTGCGATATCGTTAAGATGTACATGCACCATCCAAATGTGCACAATTTTTTTTTCAATTTGACTAAAGATAAATTTTCCTTTTCACATTTCGTGCGTATCGTATATACCTGTATTGGCAATGAATATGTATGTATTTTATGCCAAATAAAGATCATGTTTTTTTATGTTACGATTATTATACTGGTAATAACATGCAGAAATATCAAGAGGACAGAAGCGTGTGGAAAACAATGTAGGCCAATATTAACTGCATGGCTGTTAAAATTCGTGTTTGTTTTAGCAACTGGACATTCTTTGCAATGTCCGCAGTGTAGCAGTAGCAGGAATGACGTTATGAGATATCAAACTTGAAACAAAAAGATCATTTAAAAATACAGTAAACGATGACTTAAGTATTTGGACTGTATATAATGAACAGAATAGATTGATAACAGGTAAGTATCATCTATGTTGTCCCTTTAATGCATAAAGAAGGGTGGTTTACAACAATAAAAGGAATTTATTCACCGTGATATTTCAAGGGAAGCTGTATTTGAGATGAAATGACAAAAAACGCAATCGGTTGAATTGCCATTCCATTTTTGCTACTTATGATTGCTACAAGACAAATATACATGTATACATTGACATGGTCCTTCATGGGATGAAGTTAAGAAGAAAAAAAAAAAAAGAAAATGCTGCAGGATATGAAAATAAAAACTATCGTCTTTCTTTCCATTTTGGATTATTTAATGATACTACTGGTTAATGGTGCATAGCAAACCAGCAATTAGATCTATACAATTCTCGCAGAAGATACGTTTCAGAGGAGTAAAATGTCATACTATTATGCGATTAACCTTGAGACGCCATCTTGGATTACGACGCGACAAGTCGAGACAAATTACAGCTATCAAAAAATGTCAGACCATTTTTCATATCAAATTGTACGTTAAGATGATTACCTCCTTAAAAGAAGCAGAAGAAAATTGAAAATATGTTTGTAAAACATTTGAGGATGTATTAAGGTCAATACATGGATACAAATAGGAGAAATTGCTCGTAATGAGCAGTTTCTTCTTTGGCCACAATACTTTCAAATCGGACGTTCTAAGATGGGAAAGATCGTTTTCTATGGGTAATTATGTATCATGCTGCTCAAAACTGTTGTTTAAAAATGTTTTTAAGACTTGCCGCTTCGTAAAATTTAGGAAAAGATTAACACCTAGGCTGCTAAGTACGACTCACCGACCATTTGCTGACAGTGTAGATTAAGATCAGACTGCACAGAACGTGCAGTCTGATCTTGAATCTACACTGTCCGATCAGGGACTATTTTCCTCCTAGAAAAAGGTTTGAAATGCAAACGTTTGGGATTCTTACTATCAGTTTGATAGTTTCATTCCTTTTATTTAGTAGGATAAAGGTTAATACAGCCCATTTGACTTCGAGATGCGTTACAACGACAAAATGCATATCTTCATCAGGTTCTTCTTGTTCTGTTTGAGAAGAAAAAGAAATAGCATTTCCCTTTCTGTTTGCTCTCCTAAGTAGCATTTAGAAGTACATCATTACAAGGTATTGTGAGAGAATGAAACAATCGATTGTCACATGGTATGCTCAAATCTGGCAACTAGATGTATAGAGGGCGTTAAATATTTTTGCAATCGCACCAGACTTTTAAGATGATCCCGGAATTAAGTAAGTCAATAGCTGACAAATCATCAGTAAGGATGAAAGACACTAGGAAGATAAACATAGGTTTAAATGGTATTTTCTTAGTGGGCTATGCAGCCTATCAGGATAACTTTAGATTTTGCGTCAAAGTTTTGCAGACTTGTGGGTCAATAGCATGAAAAACAGTATATGATGACGTCATATTTGATGTAGTAAAAATAGACTGATTAGCAATTGCAAAAAGACAATCTCACTATTTAGAAGCCAAAAATTGCACATTTTTCATAAACACAACCGTACAGAGTATAAAAATGATTTGCAAAGAAAAAGTATTTTTACATCTAATTTTATTCAACTTTGTTTACTGCTTAAGACCTGAATAGCCCCTTTTAACAACCCCCCAACAGATACACACAATCATACACACATAAAACGACCAAATGGAACCAAAAGGATCCAAGAAAAAACCTGGATAGGAACTCAGAGGGAACTCAAAAGGATTTAGAAGGACCTAAAAGATAGCCATTTGGCATTTTGGGGATCTTCTGGATATATTTTGCGGCCCTTTTTCTGCTGAAAAGGTCTTATTGCAGTGTATATAGTATTTTTAAAATAAACCGACAACCGCTCATTCTGTCATCGAGAAATAACAATTCTTTTCTATTTTACATGTTTATAGTTTATCCTTTAGTAATCTGGGACCATGTTCACCAACTCTTCTAAAGAACGGTTTTGTATAATTCTCCATTTTTCCTAATTGGAAAATTTGAAAATATTTTCCTGGATTTAAAAATAACACTTCTGATTGGCTAAACCATTTGGTTTAGCCAATCAAAAATTGTGTTATTTTCAAATTTAGAAAATTCTAGAGATAGTGACCGTGAGCGTTCTCAAGAATGGTTGGTTAATAGTGACCATCGACCCGTGTTCAATAGGCTCATACGATAAAGGATTAATGTCGATCTATTCCCATGTCTGTAATATGAAGCACGACAAACGACTATCGATAGTCTAAGCTGACTAAGAACTGCCTAATGATATCAATACTTGGCCAGAAAGATAGGCGGTACAATGTAACCATTATATAGGAGCCGTGCTCTCGTAATGTGAGTTTAATGTATCTCCGATATGCAATTTTTTCAGGCAAGTCACCACAAGTGCATCACGAGGTAGATGCTCCTTTGAAATACTTGATATTGATGCACGGCAAAAAATTTGGACTCGTGTTAGCCTACGCTAAATGCGCTAAATGCGCAGGCTGACAGGAGTCGATACCATTTGCAGATGCACTTGTCCCCGTTTCCACAGAGAAATCGTCGAATCAGAATACTCCTTTTGAGGTAAGTTTGTGCACGTATCAATTGTACTAATATTTCAGTTTTTTTTTTCCGAATTGTCTCTAAAAAACATCAGACCCGTGACTACATTTACAGCAAGTTCAATCTTTCACAAGCTATTTCAATGTTATAACGGAATTCGAAAACAGATTCGAAAAACAGTCATCTCTAGAGATTATAATAATTGCACGATTCTAGTCTGGTTGGGTCTGTTCTTACTGAGAATAAGCAGTCACAATAAATCGGAATGTCTACATCATAGACCAGACTGTCCATACTTGTAAGGACATTTTTCGCCTCTGTCACATTTTATCACATGTTTCATGTATTATAATTTTTTACCAAACGACAAAATTATCTACTGGTCCAAATTAAAACATTTCCAGACGATAAAATGTGACTCAAAAATTGAAATTTTGATTTGGGAATGGTAGAAAACATTGTGGGTAAAGGAGAAAATACTGGTTACCAGCATTTTCTCCTTTTCCCACAATATTTTCAAAAGGCTTTTTCTCAGGGTCGCTAAAAGTCGGGATTGAGTGGTTAAGGGTTAAAGCCCTACTCTGCTTAATAAGTGAAATGAAATTTTCGACCCGATATTAAAATACAAAATTTTACTATTTTCCATAGGTACTTTATAGGGAAAGATGATATTCCGTATCGGAAAGTGTAGCAAGATCAGACTGCAAGTTCTGTGCAGTCTGATCTTGATTTACACTATACAAAAATAGGTCTTGAATCGTGCTCAGCTGCGTAAATGTTTAATTTTAGTTTGTACGAATGTTAGATAAGTTCAAGAGTTTCAAAGTATCAGTCAAAAAATTCTAGTCAGACTTTGGGTGATGTATGCTTTTACACTAGTCAATTATTCTCAAAAGAATCAAATCAAATGAACTAGAGCTCTTTATTTCATGCTTTCCGGTAGGATATCGAGAAATAGCAGTGAAAATATTTTTCGATCTTACACTGGTATATATCACCAGTGAAAATACCGATTTTCACGTTCTTGTTGCCTAGGTAAATTGCGCGTGCCTAACAACCAGATGGGAAATATGATGTCATATACCTTACATTTCTCGCGCTTGACGTAACGTTGCTAAGCGGGAGGGGTACGCCACGGGGAATAAGGGAAAAGAACTGTACTGAATTTTGATAAAGCTTCTCCCAGAAAGGGTTAAAGGCATAAGATAAATAGATTATTTATTTTTGTCGGTGAAAGATCGAAATTTATTTCATCTCGTGAACACCATCGGTAATATTTTCACTCGTGGCTGCGCCACTCGTGAAAATATTACCGATGGTGTCCACTCAATGAAATAAATACGATCTTACACCGAAAAAAACAAATATCCTCTATACCTCTACCTTTAATAGCGGATGCCAAAAATGGTCGACGGAGAATTCCAGCTTAACCCATTACCACACAATCCCTACTTTTGACGCCCCTGAGAAGGAAGCCTTTAGAAACCATTGTAGGAAAAGGAGAAAATGCTGGTAACCAGCATTTTCTCCTTTTCCCACATAAAAGCGACCGGTAAGAAGTCTCGTTTAGTGCATTAAAGTCCTTGGGTATTGAGATAAGTTGCAGCGAATCCCGGAAGATGCGCATGAATATTTGAAAAATATGCAGGAAAGCTAGATCTAGTTGTATAATTACAACGCGTTGTGCGAAAACACAATTTGTCATCCTCAAATTAATGCTTTGTGTCTTATTTAACATTTGATAGTCACTATTCTAATATTTGATAGTCACAAATCTAACATCCGATAGTCACAAATCTAGTATTTGATTATCATAAATCTGCCTTTCATTTTCCCTTACGCTTTCCTGTTAACTCTTTGCCAAATAATCCTGTGTTTTAACCCTTTCCCAAACGAGAAATTTTGGACCCTTCCAAACTGAAAGAGTTTGAAGACCACAATTTTTAGATTTAGAGAAAATTGCAGAAAGTTCTCAAAAGGGGTAGAAAACATTGTGGGAAAAGGAGAAATTGCTCTAAACAATCCAAAGCTTCTAAAGAAATAAACATAAGTTTCAAAGTGATGGGAAGAATAAAAAACTCAGGCCTAATAGAGTATCTTTTTAAAATCAGAACTTGTTGATTAAGTTTTGTTAGAAATTCCCAACAAAAACTTCTGATTTTCATTCATATGCAAATTTTGCCTCCTGAAGATCAAATACAGAGATTGTAATAAAAGAAGATAACAATTGTCGTATTGGACGTATGTCATGATATGGAATTAGTTAGGGTTCGAGATAAAATTTTATGAAACATGTAGACCTAGTAAAATATTATAAAGTGAGTCTCTCATGTTTGATGACATTTTTTGTAGGCGATTTAAAAAAGAGAAAAGACATCAAGAGCCAACAAATGCCAGGTTGTTTTTTCATCACCTAACGAAATCTGACGAAATATAGATCTAGCTCAGAAGATGCAAAGGAATACGTAAGTACGTGGGAAGTTCCAGCACTAAAACCCGACTTTCTTCATTGAAAATTGTATTTATATAAAATGACGTCATATATGACGTCGCATAGTGGTTATCTCAAACGAGGGGTAAGATAAGAAAAAATCGTGTTTACACAGGAAATTATCAGGTAGCCCAAAACACGGCGGGGAATCACGTGACACA